>OX422208.1:778699277-780029777 GCA_949130495.1 Sambucus nigra | reverse complement strand
GTCTAAAATACAAATGGAAATACTGAGTCATAACTACTAACTATACAAGGAGCAACACGCTTAAATGAAATAAGTGAGAACTTATTCTAGAATGATTAGAAAATGGAATCGTATAATCACAATGCCCTGTAGCTTCCACAACAATTGAAGCACCTGAACCTAGCACTACACCAAAGAGGCCAAATTATCACCTTTTAGCTGGCCAGCCTTGTCATGGTCAATTACCGTGACAAAAAAACACGCATTTTTTGTCACGGTCAATGATCGTGACAAACGCTTGCCATGACCAATGACCGTGACAACCTTATAAAGTTGTCACGGTCAAAGACCATGACAAGTCCGTGAAAAATTTGTCAATAAAAAAAATCTCCTCCCTTCTTTTTTCCCATCGTTGTCACTTCCCTCCGTTTTTCTCTCTCGAAGCGACTACTCTCTCTCTCTACGATTTAAGGTTAGTTTTTTTCTCTATTTCTCTTTCCTTTGTATATATGTGTATGTGTATGTGTGTGTGTGTGCAGGTGGGTGGTGGTGAATGTGTGTGCTTGTGTGTGCATGCGTGTGTGTATGGTGGGGGGAGGGTGAGGGGTCAGGGGGTCAGGTGCGTGGTGTATGTGTGCAGGTGTTTGTGTGTGTCTGTGTGGTGGAGGGGCGAAGGGGGAAGGGTGGTGAGGGGGTGTTGGGGGGGGGGGTCAATTTGGTTTTAGGAATTATAAATATTGATTGATTTTTTTTTTTTAGTTTAGGACTTGAAATTAATTATTTGGGTGATGGTAGTTGGGATTGAAATTAATAGATATTGTTAATATTGATTGAATCTTATTGTATATTCTTATTTAGGTTTAAAATTGGTTAGAAATTGTTAATGTTGAATTAGTTGAGTAGATGAATTAGAAGGAGTACAGGAAACAAATTTGTTGGTTTGTTGTTGTTGTTGGATTATATTGGACGGATGTGGTTGGATGTGGAAGTTGGTTGTTTAATTTTTTTTAAATCCTTAATTTAATTCACACTAATAAATCCTTAAATAATTATATTGTCTTAATTTGTTGGGTTGGTTAATTTTGGAAGTGGCATGACCACTGGATTATTTTTAAAATGGGAGCAGGGGGGAGTTTTCCACTTTTTTCTAAAATTACTTTGTGTCACGACCTGTTCGAGAGTGGCACGACCATGGACTTATGATAATTAAATGAAACATACTTGAAATTACACATAGTGCACATAGATACTAGCCTTCTAGTTCTTATCAGTACGCATTAAATAGCCCTTAGATCCATTCGAGAGTCGTTACCCCTGTAATGAGATCTCTTGAATTGTCCCGTTTGAACAGTTTGGGACTGCATAGTTTCTGTATAATAATATTCTTAGTGACTTAAACTTGTTACTTTTGGAGGAAGTTCTACAGTCATATCTTAATGTTCTATGGGTACATACTAGATGATGCGATGTTAAGTGTTATTTCAATTATCAATTGAAATAACACCCAGACTTGCGAATCTAAGTCGTGATACTTGGAGAACTATGGGGATATTCTGCCGAATTTTCCTCAAATTGGAACAATGTGCATAAGTTGTTAAGCATATTACAGAAATATACGGTCTTGAATGGGATAGGACCACTCTCCCTTTAAAGGAGATGGAGGAAATAGGAATTAATATTATAAATTGAATTTGAATTTGAATTTGCAATTTAAAAATTGAATATAAATAAGACATGATTAAATGAAACATACTATAAATTTTCACACTTTTGTTTATACTAATCCACGAATATACGACTCTTACCTAGAATAGGTGATTATTTGGAGTAGATGTGATGGGATATCCTAAATACAAAGAGTCGATGGGCGAGACAAATAGATTAGGGGATGTGTTTCACATAGGTGCTATAAATTTGTGAAATACGCAAAGATATGTCATAATGATGAAGAGTTTTTGTGTCCGTGTACTAAGTGTGACAATGGTAAGGTTGTTGAGTGGAAAACAATTGAACTACATTTGTTAAGATGGGGTATAAAAGATAGTTATCGATTTTGGAGTTTTTATGGGGAATCGAAAGTTCTTTTTGTCCCCGAGCAGCATTCACAACAACCTTCAACAAGTAGGATAAATGTACAAAGGGACGACGTAGATCATAATATGTTAGAGGATTTAGTTGATGCGTACGGAGTTCGTGAAGTGGAAGAGAATGAGGTCACTGACGATGTACAAGGTTCAGGTGCTCATAAAGGTATCAGGATAAACCTTGATGATGCCTATCAAAGTTTAAAATTTAAGGCACCCCAACCATTATACTATGGCTGTGAGAAAGATCAAACAACTTTACATGCCATGGTTAGTTTTCATAGTTTGAAGACCCAATACGGTTTGTATGGCAATAGCGTGATAGGAATTCTGATTTGGGTGAAGGGGTTGCTACCCACGGAGAATACGCTTCCAAATAGCTATAATGTTATGAAGAACAATTTGAAAGGTTTGGTAATGAATTATAAATTGCTTCATGCTTGTGTGTATGACTACATACTATATCGAAAGGAGTATGAAAATATCGATCGGTGTCCGGTATGCGATGAACCTAGATATGTCCAATATACTGGAAAGGAAGGCACAAGCTCCAAAGTGCCTCAAAAAGTGTTAAAATATTTTCCCGTTGGTCCTAGATTAAAGCGGTTTTTCACAGTACCATGGATAGCGTAGGCAATGACCTGGCATGCTAGGCAGAAGTAGGTGATAATCTCTTGCGTCGTCCTATTGATTCTACATCTTGGAGGAGGATGAGTTATGAGTACCCTAATTTTTCTCGAGAATAACAAAACATTCGTTTGGCAATATCAATAGATGGTTTCAATCCATTTGTGAATTTAAGCACCAATCAGAGTGTATGGCCAGTGATCCTAGCCCCACTCAACCTCCCTCCTTCACAGTGTATGAGACCTAAATTTTCGATGCTGTCTTTATTGATACTTGGGCCAAAGGCACCAAGTGATGACATCGATGTCTAACTGGATCCTTTGGCAGAAGAATTAAATGAGTTTTGGGAAAAGGGTGTTCAAGCATTTGACTCTTTTAGAAAAGAAGAGTTTACGCTGAAAGCTATGTTGATGTGGGAAATTCATGATTTTCTATCTTATGGGACATTATCCGATTGTGTTGTACATGGTTATTTGGGGTGTCCTATTTGTGGAGAGGAGGCTGAATCTCTTCGTCTCCCAGCCAGCTCAAAAAATGGTTGTGGTTGTCACATTACAATAAAATGATAATGAAAATGGATGTGGTTGCCACACGAGGTAATTATAATGAAAATGGTTATTATATAATGCTACCTTACAATAAAAATTTTCAAATTACCTAATTAATTTATTTATATTCTCATCTCTTAAAGACGGGTGATGTGACATCAAGGCTTGCTCGTTTATCCATTGGACCCTTGTTCATAGCACAAAAGTACAAAAAGTATCAATTGAATGGTTGTGTATTCGGGGCAAGGGTGTACGAGGAAGGTATAAATGTACAAAACTCGGGCATTTCATACAAGGATCTTACTTTCTTTTGAGCGAGCGCGAAAGATAAAAATCTCGTTGAAGCTGAAATGACTTACTATTGAGTAATTCAAAATATATTTTAATTGGACTATGTAAGCTTCAAAGAGGTTGTATTTTACCATGATTGAGGATAAAAATTCATGTAAAGTTTATCCTAGAACCAATTTGATCATGGTTGACTTGTCCAAGTTCAATAGCAACGAACACGTGAGTGATGAGCCATTTGTTTGTGAATTTCAGAAGGTTAATCATGTGTTTTACTCGGAGTATATAACCAAAGAGTCGTGCTCAATCGTCCTACATGAGCCAAAGCGTCTAAACAGTAGTGTGGATGACTTGGCTACTCCTACCGAATATCAATCCATTTTTTATGACAACCTGAATTTGAAATAATTTTTAGACTTTAATAAGTATTAAAATTATCTGACATTAGTTTATTACTTTTAATTCATTTGTACTTGATCATTTTACTGCATGTAATAATAAGATTTAATTCTTAAGAATTAATTCAAAGTCCATGTCCAATGGGTGTATTATTCTAGTGTTTTATTATTTTCGGACATCAGTTAGTGTTGTTAATTCATTTGTACTTGATCAGTTTAGTGCGTTAATTCAAAGTTGCCAGTGTTTTGTTATAATATTGTTAGTACCTTTTATTCTTCTAATTCATTTGAATTTGTACTAATAACAATAATTTTTTTACAGAAAATGTCTTCTTCAAGGCTTGGCGGTAACGGTGGCGACAAGGGCTCCTCGACCCCTAGGCTCCCAAAATGGGGAAAATTGGGATCGGTCGTTGAGAACAAGATGGGAATATTGGCTAGATCCCTCAAGTTTGTGAAGACAATTATCGGCTCGAGGTACACTAGTTGGAGGGAGGTGACAAATGAGCTCAAGTTGGCTATTTGGGCAGCACTACAGATAATTTATTTATATTTCAATTTCGATGTATATTTATATTTATATTTATTAGGAACTAACACTTACTTTATTTTTGTTTTGTATTTGTTTGATAGGAACGATTCGGCCTGTCACTACAACTTCGCAATTCCATGTTGGAGTAGTTAAGGGAACAACATAAGACGTGGAAGAAAAATTTATGGGCCTGGAAAGACACGGGACTCCATCCTTAGGCTGCGTGAGACCGTCCCACTGAAGGAGAAAATCGTATTGGAATAGTGGAAATTTTTTATCGATAATGACATCGAGGAGGTACAATTGGCATCTCGCCAGTCGGGGAGGAAAAACCGGGCAAAAAAGACGGACGTGCACTACTTTGGGCAGACAAGGAGAAGAGGGTGGAGGAGGATGTGTACGAGGACAAGGATGAGGACATGGATGTCACTGCTTCAACGCCGATACGCGTGGACTCGCCGCTTGATGATCCATTTCCCATATCGGCTCCCGTTGAGTGGCCTATGCAACAATTGGCCGGTCGAACATGTTTTTACTCGACATATATGATGGCCATCAGATAGCGAGGGGCTTGAGGGACCCAAGAACCTTCTCGGGTATGCCGGTTCATCGATGTTTCCTTCAAGACATCGAAGTTAAGGTGCTCGTCATGCATGTGATATCCAAAAAAAAGAACTCCGCATTGTGGTTGCGCGAATAATGCAGCGTGATGCATATTGAGGGGTGTCTCAATGCGTATATCGTGTGGCCTTCCTTCCTCCTCCAACCTACCCCGGACTCTGTGCATTGATTATTTGTATCAATTTTATTTGGACACATAGATTATATTTGTATTGTTTTGATTTGTTACATTTTGGTTTGGATATGGATTGTATTTCTATTTTATTTTGATATGGAATTATATATGCAATGATTTGGTTCATTCTTTCTATTTTATTTGGATATATACTGTTTGAACATGTACAATTTTGCTATAACAGGTACGGATATACTGCTCGGTAGTGGCAGTGGCCATCCTGTCCAGCAGATGTTTTTTAAATTCTGTCCAGAATTATCACGATCAAAGACTGTGACAAGTTCGTGATAAAGAAACTTGTCACAAACTTATCACGATCTTTGACCGTGACAATTTTAAAGGTTTGTCATGGTTAAACACCGTGATAAGACTTGTCACAGTCAAAGACCGTGATAGGACCGTGACAAGTCTAACGAAGTTGTCACCGTCTTTGACCGTGACAAGTCCGTGACAAAAATAGTTGTCACTTCAAGAATTGTCACAGTCAATGACCGTGACAATCTGGAAGTTTTTGTGTAGTTCTAGAATGAACTACTATATTTGGTGGCGTGTTGGACACCTAAAATGCTTTGAAAAAGATTTGCAACGGGTCAAGCCCTAAAACATTTTAAACATATTTTGCAAGTGTTTAAATGCAATATACTTGACCAATATAAAATCCATGTTAGATGTGCGTGCTCTCAGATGAGTCCCCGCCTTTCATTATATCCAGCGCATCAAACATCTCATGATATTCTTCCTGATTAAGCTACCAGCCTAACTAACCCATATACTCCACTAGTAATCCCTACTAGTCCGTTATCCCACTCGTATCTCCCATAAGATACGTAAATAGATTACTTACATTTTTACAAAGTTTATAATTGCCATATTATTTATTAAGTTTCACATACTTAATTACAATTTAGATATTCACAGTCTATATCTTCTACTACACATAACAAAGTAGAATAATCACAAGAACTCACGATGCAGCATACTCTGCTATCGAGTCCATATGCACCTCACGTACCAATAAGGACTACCTGTTCAGAATGGCACCTCGAACCTTAAATCAATAAGCACATAATGGAGGAAAATATAGTCCTAAGCCTTTGGACTGTGCATATACCTAACACACCCAAATGATCGAGCACACTAGCGTACACTCAAAGAATGGTCAGCCCTAAGTTTTATGTTTTGGGGCATACATATAGACCTTGCTGGCATCGCCAAAGTGGGATCACCCACTATGCTTGACCTCCCGTGATAATAGGTAGCGTAGGTAAGCTTATACACATAAGAATCATACATAACAGGCATTCACATAACCCATGTATATTCATATAGTACATCCCATATATATCTTAATTATTCAACGTACTACTATTTCACACTTTATTTTTATTCCCATTTATTACGAATATCACTCGCTATTGAAGAGTTATAATATTTTATAATTTTATTAGTTAATATCACATTATTATACTAATACAAATCTCGGGTTCATCTCAATTCTCTACATATCCTCAATTGATTCTCGTATTATAATACATTCGATAATTTTCGATAGGTTCTAGTCTATACTTTTGACTGCTCGACTACCCATATCTCTTCATTATATACTACTTGTATTCCATTATTTTTCCATAATACCAAAGTAATCAAGTTATGTTTCCAATAATTTATTTAAAGTTTTACACCTAAACTAACAAAATTGCCATTTTCTAAGCAACCGAATAAAATCGTAAGTTTTCTGGAAGATTAAACACCCTGTAGTAAAATTGTGATTTCTTCTTCCACCGAAGTCCAAATGAACTGATTCAAAGTTCAATGGAAATATAAGACACATAAATTTCCATCCATTTATGGCTCTCACTCTAATTCAATGTACATTGAAAATGGAATCTGTTTTAAATCGTATAAAAAATTCTCGCAGATTTCTATCTTATATTAACCAAACAAACCTTTGTTTTTCATCATCTTTCTATACAAATATAACATTAACCATAATCCATGTTCATCACTTTGAAAACCCTGAATTACCCTTTTATAAAATTCATTCTCTAAAAAATTTCATATCATGAATAAAGTTTAATAATCTCTAATATCATTCTCGAATAAACCCTTAATCATATCCATGAACTTTCCATAAAAAATCCTATTGTTTTTCAAGAATCATACTCAATTAGAAACTCAGATTTAGTATCCAATTAAATACATGCTAAAATATCAATTTCATGACTTAAAATATATGATTCATCCCTAGTGTGATTTCTACATCACCACATGGAATTATCCCAATGTAATCCTTTTAAAAATCATGATTTTTATATATAAAAACATCATACTCAAGCAGGCATATTATAAGAACTCAATAATTAAATAAAGTTAACACTTGCCTCTAAATTAAGGTTTGAATTTCACGTTTAGATGATGGAGTAGGTGTTTTCTCGCTCCTCTCTAGATTCCAACGGTAGTTGGTGGTGCTAAGTAGTGCTAATGGTTGTTCTCCCCTTGAAAACTCTTCAAATTCCTCTTGGATTTCTTCCTATGCCTCACCTATAACTTCCTCTTCTTTGTTTCTTCCAATAACCCTTTTCTCTAACTCAAAAGTCCATTACAAAGTGACGAATCTCCTATTTCTCATTAACCTAGAAGTTAAAAGGTTTAAAAATGACGTTTAGAATGTCGAGTTAGCCTAAAAGTGATTTGGGTGAGGGAAAGTAATGGTTCGTATATGTAGATTTGCACTCTTCTTACACCGAGGCCTTTTATCTCCATTGGTAAAGAATGTGATTAATGATGCACATGTCAGGGGTTCGAACTTACTGACACCAGTTTATGTGTATAAAGATAATAAAATCCCATACCACTAGGTGCGGTGGTTAAAGTGGGAACAATATTGGTAGTGAAAGAGTGGGGTGTTACAGAATGGTATCAGAGCCAATAGCCAGCTGAAATAAGTGTGCCAACATGTTAGGTGATTGTGGATTTCATTCCAATGAGGACGTTGGGCTCCCTAAGAGGGTGGATTGTAACAGACCGGGCTATGGTTGATATGGTAGCCAAAGAACTACATCCCACATCGCCTGTGTGAGTGAAAGTAATGGTTCATATATGTAGATTTTAACTCTTCTAACATCAAGGCCTTTTAGCTCTACCGTTAAGGCATGTGATTGATAATGCACATGTTAGGGGTTCGAACCCCACTAACACCAGTTTGTGGATATAGAGCGAATAAAACCCTATACCATTTGGTGTGGTGGTTAAAGTGGGGAAAATATTGGTGGTGGAAGAGTGGGGTGTTACATTACTAACCCTTTTTGGATGTTTATTCTTTCACAGTAGTAAAAACGAAATTGCACCTTAGATGGGATACCAACTCATCCTTTCTAAACCAAATTGGCCTTATTTTTAAACAATTTTTGCTATTTCGGTTGGAAGAGGGTTTAGGTCTCTTATGCCGTGGTTTTCTTTTGGTCCTCTACCTATTCTTTATTTTCCTATTCTTTCTTTGGTTAAAATTTTGTTGGCGAAACATGTAGTAATTTCTCCTCGTTCGAGAGTAATGAAAATTCTGATAAGTTGGAGTCTTTATTCTAATTTGTAAACACTTATTTTTACTATGACAAAAAATTCCCTAATACGAGCAATATTTATCCGATGTTGATTTTATCTTATAGGTAAGATTTTTAAAAAGCGATTTATCTTTATCCACCAGGGGTTTGTTCGCAAAGGTTTTTGGGTTATTCTCAAAGTCTCTAACAAGGGGACATTTGTATTTCAACACATGTTCATGTGTATGCCTACGAGAGTCGACTTTGTTTGCTATATTTGAGAACGAATTTTAAAAAACACATTTTCAAAATTTGCATATTTTTTTGTGTTAGAACTTCATTTGGTCAGAATTTTCTTTGACAAAAGTGTTTTCTTGATGTTTGAAAGAATTTTGGTTTTTAATTAAACCAATTCCACACTTTTCATAGTCTTTTCTCATAACACTGATCATTTTTTATGTTCTTTAGTTCCAAATTCAAAGTCTTACCATTTTTTAAAAACCTTGGAACATTTTCTTTGGATTGTTCCAGTTCAACGAACGTGTCTTTGCATTTTTATTCTAAGGCAAAATTTGAATCTGTAAACTCTTTTTATTTTATTTCAAAACACAATTTTTCACTCTCAAATAGTTGACATTGATAGTCGTACTCCTCCACATTCAACATTACATGTTTGTTTAAAACCTCAACTTTTTAGGTTAAATTTTTAGTTGTCTCATCAAATTTCTAGTCCATGGAGTCATTTTCACATTCGGTGTTAATGATAGGTGTTGTGTGTGAAGAGGTGTACCCTATATTTTAATTTTTGAAAATATTTTGACTCACACACCAATTAGAATTTGACTCACATATTCGGCTAATAGACTACAAAATATATCACTATGAATGATGATTTCAGATCGGGTGAGCTTATAAAATGACTATGAATGATGACTGTCAATCAATAGAATATAAAACCATAGATGTTGTCTCATACTGAGACACTAGTAGGAAGTCCATTGGAGGGAGTAGTAGACACCCATACTTAGATAGTAAGGGGTTGAAGAAACCCCCAAAAGAATTTTATTTATTCTCTAAGGAAGCATGGGCCATCAGGGATAAGACTCATAGATGTAGAATGATACCATGAGCTTGAGCTAGGAAATAAAGAGGCGAATTTCAATGATGAAATACTGGTTGTAGAGGATGATGAAGTAGAGGCAGAATCATCGCCAAGAAGCCGAGATATATCCTTCCAATCGAGTAAGACCTCTTCTATCCCAAATATAAAACAAGAAACATGGATAAGGAACCCGCCATAAAATAGGGAAAATTCTTTTGTAATACCCCATAAATCTGCTTAATTAGAAAAAATACGTTTTATTTAAATTACATGAGTAGAGTAATTTAATGTGATAAAATACGTTTTATTTAAATTACGTGAGAAGAGTAATTTAATGTGAAAAAATACGTTTTACTTAAATTACGTGAGAAGAGTAATTTAACGTGATATCATGTTAATAAAGATTAATATGTCGATTAAAAATTTACTATATGTGAGTAGAAAATCTTAAATGTTGATATGTATGGTCTAGTGATTTTATGAACGTACCTGAGTTATCTCAACCGAGTGTCATGCGTTGACAAAATTTGAAGATGAGATTCGAAAAATATTTTTAAGAGACTCAAAAGATAATTTAGAGTCCACACATGATTTCGAAAGGGTCGAATTAGTCAAAATAGTGTACCCGGGGGTACTAGTTGAGTGTCGGGTCATTTTCGGGCTAAACCGGGACCATTCGAGGGCGTTTTGGTCTCTTTACATTTATGGGTAAGTAGACCTACGAATTTTAAAACCCTAAATCAGATTATAAGAGTTGAGGCTAGGGTTAAAAAGAAAGAAAATACACCATAGCCATTAGAGAAGAGAGAGATAGGCAAGTTCCTAAGGCAAAAGAAGGAAGGAGGGGAAATTTTAAGGAGATTTCACCACAAATTGTTAGGAAGGAGGATTGAAGGATCAAAATCATCAACCAACAACAACAACTATGAAATCAGACCCTACAAATCATAAGGCAAGTGGTTATTTGCAAAATAAATTGAGTTATAATACCCATATTTAAGCTTTATGAAGAACATGGTTTTTATGATATTTTTGGGAGTAAAACAATTGATTATGATCCATGATTGGTAGGGATTGCATGTAGAACGTTTTTGGTTCTCCAAATATTCTGATATCATAGAAAACTAGAGGATTAAATCGAACTAAAAATCTGGGATTATGATGAAAGATGTAAAGAATGTATTTTTAGGGTTCTTGAATATTATTAAGATTTTTAGTAAATTTGGCCAAGATTTATAATGATTTTGTTGTTTTAAATCGTTAGTGATTGTCCCAGAACATGTAGGAATGATTAGAAATTGTTGGTTGCAAATATGGTGGATTATCATGGAAAATAGTTAGATAAAAATGGTAAAACCCGCATGAAGAAGATGAACTAGGTCTGCCACTGCTTGATCGGTCGATCGACCCTTAAATGTCGATCGATCGAGCAGTCGATCGATCGACCTTATCCCATCGATCGATCGACCCTGTCTGTATTTTAGAAAATTCTGTGAAAATTTCCTTTTAGTTACTGTTGCTTGATGGGAACCTTAGTGATGATATTTTACCTATGAGGAGACTTCATAAATACCAGTAGGTGTGCCATTAGATTTCTTCATAAATGATATAGTGGGAATTTTGGAGAAATGGACTGACGGGAGAACGATCGATAACCGTGTGTTAGGATTGTGAGGATTTAGCTATGAAAAGAGTGAGAGTAAATTATGGAATAATACCAGTAGGTTAAAGTTAACTTAACTACTGAATTAAGGGAGGGGTAACTTGGCCCCTTAGAGTTGCGTGAATACTCGAATAAATACAATAGTGAAATAAATTGTAAATTAATGAGTACGGTGGATATAAGTAAAATATGTTACGTACGTGCATGATTTGATGGGTCGGGTGTGTACCTACTAAATTATATAAAAGTTTGGGTTAAGAGAATTTTACCTAAATTAATTATGTTAGGGTCGATGAGACATTCCGAACTAACATAAAGTTATTATATGTTTGGGGTCGATGAGAAATGCCGAACCAAACCTTGAACTGGTGTCGCGATGAAAGAGTCCCGAACCAGAATATGTGTGTATATATATATATATATATATATATATATATATATATATATTTAAAATAGTTGGGGTCGATGGATAATTCCGAACCAACTCTCACTTGGGGTCGATGAATCATTCCGAACCAAGAGTCATTTATGTGTAGTAAAAGGATATGTTTGTGGTAACTAATATTCAATACATGATTGTGTGATAAAATGTATCCTATGTGCATAATCTATAGATTGAGAATAGTAGATAATGAACTGAATTGCAAATATCTTAGTAATAATTTATAGCGTGATGTAATTATTACAAGAATAAATAAGTTACCTAAGCTTATAGGTAGTATAACTAGGTGAACTAAGTGTCCTCGTTAGACATGCACTATAGAAGAGAGGTGAGGAAGTTCAAGGGAGTTGTGCGAAATATGCGAGTGCCAAATTTTATTTTCTTTAAACAGAACAATTAATCCAAACCAACACAATATAATTTTAGTAATATTTAAAACAGTTGCATAAATAACTGAATGCAGATAAAGTCTTGCCGAAAACCACGGCCAATAAAAGACAACTCAAAATCCAGAATCAGAATAACTGTAGAAGTAAAATTTAGGACAACATGTCCCAACTAAGAGTGCTAAACTGATCCTGTACTAAAACTAAAAAAGAGGAAGCGTCTAAACAATCCCTGCAACATCCACATGTGCTGCAGCTCCCAACTCCCTGGAATGAAATCATGTTGGGTGTCCCTGTGGCTGGGCACCTAAAAGGTTTTTAAAAATTTTACATAGCAAGAGTTAGTACTCAAAACATTTGAAAATATTTTTCAAGCACATATCACAATTGAATTATTGATTAAAATAAGGCTTGATCACCCAAGGTTTAATTAGGCGGGGTGTCACAGATAGTATCAGAGCATCAGGTTATAGTGTCCATAGGATCTGTACGGCTTACTGCGTTTCAGCATAACGTTTGGTTGTATTAGAGCCCTACTATTAGGACTGTTGTTTCATTATCCGCTTTTGCGTTATCGTACATCTGCTCGTAAATTTTGTATAAACTGTGTACTTATTCAATTTGAATCTGATTTCAAATGCCACCAAGGAGACAGCGAGCGGAGAGGGCTGAAGCAAGAGATGAGGTGAGGAAGGCTCATCAGGAGCCACAGGTACAGATACCACCACCCCCACCCGAGTTAATTTCCACTACTCAGCTGGTAGTGATAGTGGCTCAGGCAGTCGAGACAGCTATGAGGGCCA
The DNA here is from genome assembly GCA_949130495.1 of Sambucus nigra. NCBI lineage: Eukaryota > Viridiplantae > Streptophyta > Magnoliopsida > Dipsacales > Adoxaceae > Sambucus > Sambucus nigra. The sequence goes on along the minus strand of OX422208.1, from coordinate 780,016,590 downwards.
TGGCAGCCCATTTTCCTCAGCCCTAAGTACCTTATCCCATGGAACCAGTAGTTCAGGCCCCAGTAGGACCATTTACTTGGCAGTGAGTCAGAGAGACATTTCAGAAAGGTCACCCACCCGAATTTCAGGGTAGTACCGATGTAGTGGAGGCGTGCAACTGGAAGAAAAATATCCAGCGCCACTTGCGCATGCTAGAGTGCACCGAGGTACACAAACAGATGCTAGCCACTTTCCGTCTGTCGGGAGCGGCTTTACAGTGGTGGGAGTCAGTTACCACCACCGAAGAAAGGGACACTTTGGCAATTTCTGAGTTTTGGGTGCGGTTTGACCGCAAGTACTTCCCTCCAGCAGTAGAGTCAGAGATGAGGAAGAAATTCAGTAAAGTGGTTCAGGGTGATCGCTCAGTTGCTGATTATGAGGAAGAGTTTACCCGCTTGGCTAACTTTGTGCCAAATGAGGTGAGTGATAAAGAGAGGAAAAAGTCAAAATTTATGGATGGCCTGACCTGGAGAATCAGATAGCATTTGATCGGTAATCCGGCATTGGTAACCTACACAAATGTCGTCAATGCCGCTCTACTACACTGTTAGGATCACCGCTTCCATGCGAGGGGAAACAAGAGAGGTGAGCCTAGCCAACCGGGAAAGGTAGGCGGAAGTAGCTACAGCAGCACACCATAACAACAAATAGTGGGTCAGTTAGGGCAGGATTTCCGACAGGGGAACTCTACCAAGAAGTTTAAGCACGGGAGGCATCGTTTTGACAGACAGGGCCAGCAGGGTCCCCAACAACCAGTTCCTCAGGGCCGACAGGGACAAGGGAATCAAAATGGAGGACAACAAGATCAAGGGCGATAGGGACAACGTCAGGGCCAATAGGGCCAAGGGCAGAGACACTTTTCGGGTCAGTGTTTCACTTATGGCCAGCAGGGTCATAAGAGCAGGAATTGTCCACAGCCAGATAGGGCGCAACAACAGGGTGCCCAGCCGGGGCAGCAGGCTCTGTTAGCCCCAGCAGTAGCACAGGCCCCAAAGCCAGGACAGATGTAGTACGGACGTGTGTTCAACGCCCGTGATATTCCTTTTCAGCCAGTACCTCCTGCACCGCCGGCAGTCGCGGGTATGTTTCCTATTCATGGACTTGAGGGTAGTATTTTATTTGACACGGGGGCGACGCATTCATTTATTGCCACTAGATTTGCACGGGCATCCGGCCTATTAGCAATAGCTGACACTCACCTTATGTGCATGGAGTCACCAATGGGTAGTGGGTCCCTTATACACTCGATTTATAAGGGGGTGGACATTATGGTCGGTAGATTGAGTCTAGCGGTTGACCTCCTAGTGCTGGATATGGAGGGATATGACATCATCCTAGGCATGGATTGGTTGGCGCAGCATAAGGCAATGGTAGATTGTTATGAGAGGACTATCGTGTTCTCCATCCCGGGACAAGAGATGTTCCTTGTGGCAATGCCACTCCCCGAGGGAGGGTCGCGAACTCATTTATATTATATTGGGGAGGAGACCTCACATGGGGTTGTCATTTCTCTGGACTCCATCCCAGTTGTGAGGGATTTTGAGGATATCTTTCAGGAGATACCAGGGTTACCACCCAGCAAGGAGATAGAGTTCGTTATTGACCTAGCATCGAGAATGAGACCGATTGCCAGAGCATCGTATCGCATGGCTCCTTCGGAGATGCGAGAACTGAGAGAACAGATTCAGCATCTATTAGGATAGGGTTTCATTCGATGGAGTACATAGCCCTGGGGTGCGTCGGTGTTATTTGTAAAGAAAATGGATGGTTCACTTCGTCTGTGTGTAGATTACAGAGAGCTGAACAAAGTGATGATACGTAATAAGTATCCGTTACCGAGGATTGATGACTTGTTTGATCAGTTGAGAGGGGCTGCATACTTCTCAAAGGTCGATTTGAGATCGGGTTACCACCAATTGCGCATTCGTGAAGAGGATGTACCCAAGACCGCTTTCCTGTCGCGGTACGGGTCATACGAGTTTAGAGCGATGCCGTTTGGGCTAACTAATGCACCTGTAGTATTCATAGATCTCATGAACAGGGTATTCAGGGAGTTTTTGGATCAGTTTGTGATTGTATTCATAGACGACATTCTGATTTACTCTCGCACGGAGGAGGAACATGCTGAACATTTACGAATGGTTCTACAGACATTGCGGGACCATCAGTTGTACGCCAAATTTAAGAAATGTGGATTTTGGCTTCGGGAGGTTCAGTTCCTAGGCCACGTTGTATCTAGCAGAGGTATTGTTGTTGACCCAAGTAAGGTATCGACGGTGAAGGAGTGGGGACAGCCCACGACACAGACCAAAGTTCGCAGTTTCTTGGGGTTATCGGGTTATTCTCGTCACTTCATTAAGAGGTTCTCAAAAATTGCCGGACCTTTGACGAACTTGACTCGGAAGGGAGTGCCCTTCGTATGGAGTGACAGTTGTCAGTTAGCATTTGATGAATTAAAGGATAAGTTGACATCAGCCCCCGTTCTTGCCTTACCTAGAAGCGGAGTGGAGTACCGAGTCTATACTGATGCGTCCTTACAAGGGCTTGGGGGTGTGTTACAGTAGGAAGAGAAGGCTATAACTTATGCATCCCGAAAGCTTAAGCCACATGAGAAGAATTACCCCATCCATGACCTCGAGTTGGCAGCGGTCGTCTTTGCATTGAGGATATGGAGACACTATCTTTTGGGCGAGCAATTCACTCTATTCACGGATCATAAGTCATTGAAGTATCTGTTCACTCAGAAGGATCTGAATATGAGGCAAAGAAGGTGGCTTGAATTCGTGAAGGACTACCAATTTGATATAAAGTATCATCGTGGTAAGGCTAACATGGTGGCAGATGCATTAAGCAGAAGACCTACCGGGGAGTTGGCAGAAATTTGGAAGGCAAAGTGGAGTGAACTTCGACACGAGGATGAGATAGCTAGAGCATGCATAGAAGTTTTAGCTATCACACCCGAGAGTGTTATGTGGGTAGTAAGGGCACAGGACGAAGACCCATTTTTTCAGGATAAGGTACGACAGTTACTGGCCGAGGGGGCAGAGTCCTACTCCATCAGCTCAGAGGGCGGACTACGGTTCAATGGTAGGCTGATAGTGCCCGAAGATGATGATTTGAGGCATGCTTTAATGACGGAGTCGCACGGGTCAAAGTTTTCAGTACATCCAGGTGGGGACAAAATGTACCAAGACATGCGACGATCATACTGGTGGTCAGGTATGAAACGAGACATTGCAGAATTTGTCTCAAAGTGTGTTACAAGTCAGCTTGTGAAAGTTGACCATCAGAGACCTTCAGGGATGCTACAACCACTGAATATTCTCGTGTGGAAGTGGGAGAGTATTTCGATGGATTTTATTACTGGGTTACCAACATCACAGAAGGGTTACGATTCCATATGGGTGATAGTTGATCGGCTGACTAAGGTAGCTCATTTCTTACCAGTTCGTACGGATTATGATACGATGCGGTACGCGCAGCTATTCATTTAAGAGATCGTTAAGATGCATGGAGTTCCTATTAATATTATGTCTGATCGAGACAAGATATTTGTGTCACACTTTTGACAGAGCTTTCAGGAGGCCATGGGCACCGACTTATGATTGAGTACGGCGTGTCACCCACAGACGGACGGTCAGACCGAAAGGGTAAACCAGATGTTAGAGGATATGCTGAGGATGTGTGTCCTAGATTTTGGGGGAGGTTGGGAGTCATACCTTCCTTTGGTGGATTTTTCATATAATAACTCCTACCAATTCACTATCGGCATGGCTCCATTCGAGGCACTTTATGGGAGGCCTTGTGGTTCGCCCGCCTGTTGCTTACAGATGGTGGATAACAAGCTATTGGGGCCGGAGATGATACATGAGACTTCCTCCAAAATAGAGCTGATTAGAGGACGTATTCGAATATCTCAGGATAGGCAGAAGAGTTATGCTGACGCCGGTAGGAGACACGTGGAACTAGATGTGGGCGACCAGGTGTTAATTCGGGTATCTCCTATGAAAGGGATTATGAGGTTCGGCAAGAAAGGGAAATTAGCACCGAGATATGTGGGACCGTTTCCTATCATTGAGAGGGTGGGACCGGTAGCTTATAGATTGGAAGTCCCTGAGCATCTTCAGCGAATACACGATGTGTTCCACGTGGCATCACTGAAGAAATACAAGAGGAGCGAGAGAGCCTTCTGGCACATCCCACTGGAGGAGATCGATTTGCAGCCAGATGTTTCGTATGAAGAAAGACCCGTGGCTATTCTGGATTATAGTGAGTGCAAACTACGATCCAAGGTGGTATCCTTAGTGCGAGTACAGTGGGGACATCACAATATGGATGAGTCCACTTGGGAATGGGAGGAGGATATGCAAGAACAATATCCAGAATTATTCACAGCAGGAATTTTCTAATTTCGAGGACGAAATTCCTTTTGTAAGAGGGGAAGTATGTAATACCCCGTAATTCTGCTTAATTAGGAAAAATACGTTTTATTTAAATTACGTGAGTAGAGTAATTTAATGTGATAAAATACGTTTTATTTAAATTATGTGAGAAGAGTAATTTAATGTGATAAAATACGTTTTACTTAAATTACGTGAGAAGAGTAATTTAACGTGATATCAAATTAATAAAGATTAATATGTCGATTAAAAATTTACAATATGTGAGTAGAAAATCTTAAATGTTGATATGTACGGTCTAGTGATTTTATGAACGTACCTGAGTTATCTCAACCGAGTGTCATGCGTTGACAAAATTTGAAGATGAGATTCGAAAAATATTTTTAAGAGACTCAAAAGATAATTTAGAGTCCATAGATGATTTCGAAAGGGTCGAATTAGTCAAAATAGTGTACCCGGGGGTACTAGTTGAGTGCCGGGTCATTTTCGGGCTAAACCGGGACCATTCGAGGGCGTTTTGGTCTCTTTACATTTATGGGTAAGTAGACCTACGAATTTTAAAACCCTAAATCAGATTATAAGAGTTGAGGCTAGGGTTAGAAAGAAAGAAAATACACCATATCCATTAGAGAAGAGAGAGAGAGAGGCAAGTTCCTAAGGCAAAAGAAGGAAGGAGGGGAAATTTTAAGGAGATTTCACCACAAATTGTTAGGAAGGAGGATTGAAGGATCAAAATCATCAACCAACAACAACAACCACGAAATCAAACCCTAAAAATCATAAGGCAAGTGGTTATTTGCAAAATAAATTGAGTTATAATACCCATATTTAAGCTTTATGAAGAACATGGTTTTTATGATATTTTTGGGAGTAAAACAATTGATTATGATCCATGATTGGTAGGGATTACATGTAGAACGTTTTTGGATCTCCAAATATTCTGATATCATAGAAAACTAGAGGATTAAATCGAACTAAAAATCTGGGATTATGATGAAAGATGTAAAGAATGTATTTTTAGGGTTCTTGAATATTATTAAGATTTTTAGTAAATTTGGCCAAGATTTATAATGATTTTGTTGTTTTAAATCGTTAGTGATCGTCCCAGAACATGTAGGAATGATTAGAAATTGTTGGTTGCAAATATGGTGGATTATCATGGAAAATAGTTAGATAAAAATGGTGAAACCCGCATGAAGAAGATGAACTGGGTCTGTCACTGCTTGATCGATCGATCGACCCTTGAATGTCGATCGATCGACCTTATCCCATCGATCGATCGACCCTGTCTGGATTCTAGAAAATTCTGTGAAAATTTCCTTTTAGTTACCTTTACTTGATGGGAACCTTAGTGATGATATTTTACCTATGAGGAGATTTCATAAATACTAGTAGGTGTACCATTAGATTTCTTCATAAATGATTGAGTGGGAATTTTGGAGAAATGGACCGACGGGAGAACGATCGATAACCGTGTGTTGGGATTGTGAGGATTTAGCTACAAAAAGAGTGAGAGTAAATTTCGGAATAATACCAGTAGGTTAAATTTAACTTAACTACTGAATTAAGGGAGGGGTAACTAGGCCCCTTAGAGTTGCGTGAATACTCGAATAAATACAATAGTGAAATAAATTGTAAATTAATGAGTACGGTGGATATAAGTAAAATATATTACGTACGTGCATGATTTGATGGGTCGGGTGTGTACCTACTAAATTATATAAAAGTTTGGGTTAAGAGAATTTTACCTAAATTAATTATGTTAGGGTCGATGAGACATTTCGAACTAACATAAAGTTATTATATGTTTGGGGTCGATGAGAAATGCCGAACCAAACCTTGAACTGGTGTCGCGATGAAAGAGTCCCGAACCAGAATATGTGTATATATATATATATATTTATTTTTTTTTGTAAAATAGTTGGGGTCGATGGATAATTCCGAACCAACTCTCACTTAGGGTCGATGAATCATTCCGAACCAAGAGTCCTTTATGTGTAGTAAAAGGATATGTTTGTGATAACTAATATTCAATACATGATTGTGTGATAAAATGTATCCTATGTGCATAATCTACAGATTGAGAATAGTAGATAATGAACTGAATTGTAAATATCTTAGTAATAATTTATAGCATGATGTAATTATTACAAGAATAAGGATAACGAGCAGCAAATAAGTTACCTACGCTTATAGGTAGTATAACTAGGTGAACTAAGTGTCCTCGTTAGACATGCACTATAGAAGAGAGGTGGGGAAGTTCAAGGGAGTTGTGCAAAACCTTAATATGTGTAATCAATAACTCAATTGTGATAACTGCTTGAAAAATATTTTCAAATGTTTTGAGTACTAACTCTTGCTATGTAAAATTTTTAAAAACTTTTTAGGTGCCCAGCCATAGGGACACCCAGCATGATTTCATTCAGGGATTTGGGAGCTGCAGCACGTGTGGATGTTGCAAGGATTGTTTAGTCGCTTCCTCTTTTTCAGTTCTAGTACAGGATCTCAGTTTTAGTACTCTTAGTTGGGACATGTTGTCCTAAATTTTACTTCTACAGTTATTCTGATTCTGGATTTTGAGTTGTCTTTTATTGGCCGTGGATTTCGACAAGACTTTATCTGCATTTAGTTATTTATGCAACTGTTTTAAATATTACTAGAATTATATTCTATTGGTTTGGATTAATTTTTCTATTTAAAGAAGATAAAATTTGGCACTCTCTTATTTGCACTTAGGTGGTTAGTAAATTAAAAAGATTTCGACAGTGATGCTAAGAATGAACCATTTAAGAAACCTGTTTTAATTAAAATAAGGCTTGATCACCCAAGGTTTAATTAGGCGGGGTGTCACATCTTTCACCAGGCTCACAAAACCTTTAGCCTTGGATAAACTAGGACCCAAATGTCTTATCCCACCTATTACTCATAGTAATTGTGATATGAGGTAGTATTTTGAGGAACGCATGGGAACACTAACCCCTAGGGATTCATCTTATATTGGACCTCATTATTTATCCCATTCCTTAACTAATAAGATCAAAGGAGAGTCTAGAAATAAAGGATTTGGGGATAATCATTTTGAAAGTGAGAAGCTAAGGAAAAGTTCCATTCAGAGGCTCGAGAACAAGTTTGGTGACTTGATGAAGAGTAAGAAACCTTGGAGACGGGTTACATAGAAGATTCACCCTTCATACTAGAAATCATCAACTATCCCACTCATATAAAATTTATACTCCTAATAGTGTTTCCAAAGTACGATAGGAGCTCGTATTCTATTCATTATATGGAGATGTACCAATCGGTTGCTGATATGTATTCAATACCTGATGAGATGAGGTGTCAATCATTTTATAGCACTGTTATTTGGTTTTATCATCCTTCAACCATGTCGATGGGATTAATCATGAGGGATGGGTTTTCAGATCCACATTTTATAGTAATGGCATTGACACCTGAGTTATGTTTGGACAAAGGATTACTGCTGAGATTAGTTTTAGGTCTGGTTGGTGTAGTAATATTTCCTTGATCAATGAGGTCCTGGATAACATAACACAAAGCCTGACATCCTTCCAAATTGTGCCCAGTTATCTGATGATTCTCCTAGTATAAATCGCATATGAAGCCTTCCGATAGGAGATTAAGCAGAGATTTGGGATCCCTAGGCTTTAAAAGTCGTTCTTTTTGAGATCTTAGTATACTCTACTTATAGGAGCATATATAGTATGGAATGATCACTGGATTGTTTCGGTACTCCATGGAGTGGGTGAAGATATATGTGCTTGAATGGCATTGATAGTGGTTGTATTAGCCTTGTTAGTTCATATTTTTGGGTAAGGAGTAATATTTACTCTGTTGTTTGTGTCAACCTTAGTAGTTGATTGTGACACCTCGCCTATTATAATAATGGATGATCAATCCTCTAGAAAAATAAAACATAAATATCAGTCCAATTCACTATTAGTATCACTGTAAAAAAAAAAATTAATTACTAACCTATTAGGCCTGGTGCCAAAATTTTAAAACTTAATAACTTGCTTTATTAAAAATGTTCAACCATCTAAACCACCAATCCAATAAATAAATAAATGTAACGAATTTAACTAAAATTCACCACAAGAATAGATCGAACACTGATGACTTGAAATAAAATAACTAACCGAATAATTCTTAGTAAAACCAAATACAATAATACAGTGATATGAAATATAAAGTAAAGTCTGAACAATGTAAGAACTGTCTAACTGGGTGACATGCCCAAAATGGAAACTGAAGTAAACATCCTCTTTAGATAATAATTATACAAGCCTCCAATCAATCCCTCCAGGCATCCACATCTATTACCACATCGTCTGACTGGAAGGATAGCTAAGTCTGGTGTCCCTATGGCTAAGTACCTAAAAGGTTTTAAAAAATGATTTTTGATATAGGTCAGAGACCAAAACTATTTGAAAATATTTGCAAGTATTTAAAATGCAATAATGAATGTGTAGCAGAGTTGTTCATAATTATCTAGTGTCATACTCGCATGATATTATCACCGCCCCTCATCTATAGTGCACACCTACCACATATATTTTAATTCCCTAGTTATGCAACCCTGCCTAAATAGTATAATCATTTTACTTAGGCACACATGATAAAACTCTATCCCAACTATGATACACGTATCTTACTTTTCTTTGTTTCTCATTTAGCTACAACATAAGTTAGATCATTATAATTCTCAATTATAATCTTATCGTTAATAATTTACATAACTGTACACTGGATGTAACATCAAGGTTGACCCATGAATTTTATCACAGATATACATACAAGACTCTTTCATACATATGTACATAGCATCCCTGGTCTATCCTCCGAGATGCAATCCCTATTATGCTATCAAGCTCTAGGCAGCACTCCTTGACCACCAGGTTGGAATCTCACCACCGAACCCTAAATCGTAAGAACATAAAACGTCCTAAACCCTAAACGTCCATCATTTAGAATCTATATTTAAGAAATTAAAATAGGTGTTTAAAAATGTTTGGGGTTAATTTTTATATATTAAAACATCCTAAAAATTGCCTTGGGTAGAATCCAAAACTTCTTCAGAATAATGTGGGTGCAAATGATATTTTAAAAAGATGAAAAACAATCATGTTCTGATCAATGATAGTCGTCCACGTGTGGCATTGTTAAGTGTTCAAAATGTGTTTGTTTGTCTATGTGTTTAAGAATTCAATCGTGATTGTTCGATCAAACTTAATCTATGGCCTGTATGTAATCTTGATCAATCCTTGTATCTCTAAAATGAACCATTCAGAACCATAGGTTATGCGGTCCATTTATAGTCTTTAGATTTTATTCTCGAACAATCAAACAATTCTAAACCTTTTATTTGCCTAAAGGTTCCAGAGACTTCTATTAGCCGTATAAATAGAACCCTTCGTCCACACATTTACAATATTTTGAGAAACCAAAGGTCTGAGAGAAAAGAGAGAGAGAGAAGAGAGAAAAAAATAAAAGAAAGAGAAATAGAAAAACTCAAACAAACCTCTGTCAAATTTTATTCAGAAAATACCTTTGAGATTTTGTGAGTTTGTGGTTTGTTTGATCTATCCTCATTGGTCTTAATCTCTCACCTAACATCCTCACAAGAAAAAGATCTCATTATTGTTTTTAGAAACTTGTAGATCTTATTTATGTTATACAGTCACATAGAATATAGGTTGATTTCTTTATTAAGAAACCGTTCTCTCTTGTTGGATTTATTTTGTAAATGTTCGTATTTCTATTTATCCAACATCTCTTTATCTGTTTTACAAAACTGAAATAAGTATTTGCATATTTTAGATCTGAGTGAGTTTTTCAGTTTGAAAAACTTGTATATGTATAAGATCCAAATAATCTTCGTTTTAAAGATTCTTAAAATTCACAGATCTGAAAATATAAAGTGTTCAAGATCAATTCTAATTTCAGTATGTAGTGTGAAGGAAGAATTTCATACTTAGAAATTTTGTAATTCATAGGAATTTCTTGTAATAAGTGTGTGTGAGTACATGAATGTGTTTTAGTCACTTCACTCACCCCACAATCACATAACATCACTTAACAGTGTTGTTGGTTAAGAGATTTTGACCATTTGAGTCGACGTAAAGCTAAAGGAGCAAAGGATCCAAGCTAAAGAACGGAGAGGACACCTTCAGATCCTTAAAGAAGTCATAACACAACCTAAAGGAGAAGATATATTTCTGGACTTAGAATATGTCTATCTTTGTGTGTATCTCGTTAAATGCCTGTATCCTAAAACTAATTTTAATGGATTTTTGGTTTTGAGGTGCAGAGACCTCTGTGGATGTTTCCCCATTTGGGTTACCACGTTAAAAATACTGTCTCATGTGATTGTTTTTTAATCTCTCATTACTACTGCTGTAATACTAGACTTAATTTTAATTTCTAAAAATCTAAAAACTAATTTCAAGAATCTGAAGTTATCTTGTTCATAAATTTCAAGCACATCTTGTGTTCATTCTTGTTTTAGAAAAGAGTTTCCTCAAAAATCATATCAGATCTTATTCTATTGATTTAACTTTGGTTAAACAACTTAGTAAGAGTATTTTCAAATGTACCCGATCGAACCGGTTCGATAGGAAAATCACTTCGCCCCCGATCAACGAACCGGTTCGATTCTGGGTAGTGGCCTATTATTTTTTTATGGGATTAATTAACTTTCCTTAGACCATATGAGTTCCCAACCTCCTTCAAACCCAACACACGAGTTTCCCATCAATCCTAAACATAATTCAACATATTTTTACGTGCAAATCAACTCGAAAACATTTAAAACTGTGGGATTATCGATTTTTCATCAAGCATTATTCATTATATCAATCCTAATTCAAGATTTCATCAAATATGTTATTAAACACCCAAGAATGCATCATTATATCTTCATCTACATTAGATTTAATATGCAATCACATTTGAATTCATTCTTTATGAATCCATTCTCAAAATACACATTTTACATATTAATCCCACCTAAAAATGTGTGTTCCTATACCAAATTTATTCATGAACTATTGAAACCACATCAATAATTAAAGAAAGATAAACACTTTCATTCTAAATCGTAAAAATTATGAATTCTTCCATTATGATCCTCTATACCTAATGATCTTGTGCTCGGAATGCTCTGATTCTCCTCTCGGATTATTTCTCTTCACTTTCTTTTGATTTTCCTTTCTCTCTTCTCCACTCTCTCAAGCCCTAAGTCTTTTAGATGGTACGATGGCTTCCCACACCATCCACCTTCCCTAGATATAACCTTAAACCTCATTAATCCTAAAATTTGGGTAAGCCCCACTCGTAAAATGACCCAAACGCCCTTATACGGGTAAAATGACCCAAACTAGTTCTGGTGTCCTTTACCTCAAAGCTAGGAGCCCTGACAGGGTATTGGTAGTAAATCTACCTGATTCCTATAAGGACTACTGGCAAGAAGGTTTCCTTGTTAGAAATTGGCAGTTTTCTCCCCAATTTGAAGGGTTGAGGTCTGAGAGGTTCCCCGTTCCCTTTTATGGGGAGGAATACATAGGTAGACATTATATTGTTGTTTCGACTTTTATTGATTTGTGATCTTTCTAACTCTTCTCTGTTCTTCTTTTGCAGCGAGATCAAAGAACTTGGAACCTGCTCTCAGCGAGGTTCGTCTTTCGGAATTGATAAAGTCTTGGAATATCAGGGAGCCTTTGGGTGACGGCGAGCATCCAAAATCTGCTGTTTTTTTGCTCGAGTATAAGAACGTTGGCTACAGCTTCATAGCAAGGCCTGTGGATAGTATCCCAGAGTTTAACTTATCCGAAGAGACTGTTGTAGGTCTTATCGAGTTGGACGAAGAAGAGAGCAGCTCTGGGAGTGATATTGTAGGAGCTGTAGGTGATTTGCGGGGGGAGATCTCTAGCAGCAGCAGTTCCTCTGATCGTAGGGAGGTTTTTGAAGCTCGAGGGTCGTCGAGCACATCTAGTAGTTCAAGCGAGGAGATGGTTCCTCCAAGGAAGAACTTGATCATAGATGATGATGACGAGGACCACGTGCTTCTTGTACAGAGGTCAAAGAAGCAAAAATCTGTCTCTGGGGCTGTGGCTACTGGTTCCTGGTCCTCTGCTGAGGAGCAGTAGAGAAAGAGGAAGGAAGAGGAGTAGGTGAGAGAGATAGAGAAGAAAAAGGAAGAAGAGAGGAAGAAGATGAAAGAGAAGAGGAGGGTAGAGTAGAGGAAAAAGAGAGAGAGTGAGAAAGAGGAGGAGGAGAAAAGGAGGGCAGAGGCGAGGACGAAGGCCGGGAAGGCCTTAGTCCCGGTGTTCGCACTGCCCGAAGAGGCCTTTGTGGTAATTTCCCCCCAACTGGCCCCGGATCTGCTCGAGAGAGCTGTCCTCTCGGCTGATCGCCAAAGGGCAGAAGGGTAGGAGCAATTGGCCCTTCAGGCTAGTCAGAGGCTTGCTTTGGTAAGATTTTTTCCTTTCTGTCCTGTATTTTTATGAATTCTTTCGTTTCCCTCTTCTAATGCTTTCTTTTTTCTGCAGTTTGTTACTAACTTTGTCGTGTTGTATCATTCACGCGATGAGCTGGTGAAGAGGAACAGTGAGCTGGAGCAAGAGAACTCTGCCCTGAAGCTGAAGGGTAAAGAGCTCGAGGCCAATTTTAAAGCCGTTGACGCTGCTCGGATTTCATTCGACTTGGCTCTTGCCACTGCCAATAAGGAGAAGGACGTTGCAGTCCAGGGTCTGAAGGAGCTGAGGCAGGCCTATAATTTGGTTTGCTCCAGCAAACTTACAGTTGTTGAGGAGAACAGGGTGCTCTCTGAAGAGCTGAAGAGGAAGGAGTCTGAGATTGTTACTGCCAAGGAGGACTCTTACAATTCTGGTTGGGCTGCAGCATACGAGGATGCTGAAGTTCAGATAGGCTACATTAGCCGTCTGAACTTCAAGAAGGGCTGGAACAAGGCCCTCATAGTAGCTGGGGTGGATGTTTCATCTCCCCTTTTTGACGAGCACGACCCAGGGCCGAGGCCAGTCGTAGATGAGGACCCTGCCCTAGCCGTTGAAGGCTCTGATCCTTCTCCTCAGGCGACCCCTGCTGACGTTTCTCTTATTGAGGCGACAGAGATCACCCCTGCCGAGGGCAGTGCTGCTGTTGATGCCGATAAGAGGAAAGGGCCATCAACCTCTGGGCCACCTGAGGTCGCTAATTAGTTGTCTGATAGGATTGCTTTGTATTTTTGCTTTTTCCAGTCTGTAAACTTTCTTTTTTCAGTTCGATGTACTGTCATCCTTTATTAATGAAAAAGGCTTCTATTTTTCTGTGCACTGATATGTTTTCTTCTCTCCCTTGTCTTCTCCTTGTTTGTAGTCAATTGATGTTGATGATTACATTCCTGCTACTTCTCAACTGGGCAGGACCCTTGGTCCTATTGCGAGCCCTGAGGTTCGCCAGGCCTTTGTTAGACTTTACAAATCCCTTCGGTCTAGGAATCAGAAGTATAAGGAGCAATCTGAACTTGTGGCCAAGTTGAAGGACAGGCTCCAGGAGATGGAAGAGGTTGGGGCTTCGGTACAAGAAGAAGTGAATACGCTGAGAGCAAAGCTTCTTGATGCTTCTGAGATCAACCAGGTTGGTGAGATGCTTCAGTAAGAGAATGAGATTCTGAGGGGAGAGCTCTCACGACTTAAGGAGCACACGCCGAGAACATCTCCAGCAGTATTACAAGGCTCCTCATCATCGCGAACTAGAGCTGGTCATAATGTTACTCCTCATGTGTCGCGAGGTCCCACTCGTCCACCCGTTCTGTGAGCTGGCAGGAGCACCAGGAGCAGAAGCAGGGAAGCAGAAGGACTTCGAGATAGGGAAATGGAAGAACTCCGCGGTGATGTTCAGCGAGCATATGTAATTGCTGCTGGGCTTCAAAGGGACATTACTCGGTTATGTCACTTATTCAAGAAAGGTCCTCGGCAAGCGTGGGCTGACGGTTATGATCAGGGCTGGTCGGATGCTCCAACAAAGCTGTCTGAGTTCGAGGAGCTTTCTTTTATCAGGGGGTGGCTAAGTGCCTTGAAGGAGCTGCAAGTCCAGAGGAACTCGATGCTATGATATCGCCATGAGATGTCTCCCTCTACTCTGATGCCTAACCCATTCCGGAGGGATGACCGATGGATCCCCATCGATGCTATTCCTCGGCAATTATTGGTGTCAGATGAAAATGAGGTCGTGGAAGACTTAGCTCCTGCTCCTGATGACGGACGAAGGGCTCTAGTGGATGATTATCTCGCTCGGAGGCTTCCCCCCCATTGAGATTTTGCCAGTTGTTATTATTTTTTTTGTATTTTTGATAATGTAAATGCTTTGGGCGAGCTCGCCGACTAAACATGTATTACTATTGTTGTAAGTATGATGAATTAATGAAAAGATTGTGTTTTGGGCAATTTTGTCGACTAAACGTGTGCATCATACTTTTCATATTCTTGTTGCTTTATAATCTTTTTTGCTTTTTCATGCAAATGTCCTCTCAGTCCAGTATAATACCAAGATACCATTGTGCTCCACTTTACCTTTTAGGTTGTGTCGTCACACTCCCTTAGGCCTAAGTGGGGCAATTGGCGAGGACACACCTGGTGTTGGATGTTTCCATCCGATCAGGATTTTACTCAACCGAAGTTTGATGATCAGTATAGAATTTGATCATATTGCCTAAGGATCCCCTGTAGGACTTCATGTATTGCCAGGGGAAATGCTAAGAGGTTCTTCGTGTTTCATGACGATGACCTGAGGAGGGGTATTCCCCTGTTGTAGCATAGTGATCGATGTGCATGTTACTTGGAAAAGATGTGCGATAAATGCAGCTGTTACTAATCAGAGTGAAACTAATTTAATAATTTTCATTAATAATAAGGGAGAAATGAACTTGTATAACAAAATAATACAATAGAGAGATTTAAAAATAGAATCTCTTGAGATTAGCTGCGTTCCATTCTCGTGGTATTTCTCTGCCCTCCATCGTTTCCAAGTGATAGGCGCCCCGCAGGTCGTCTCTGGTTATTTTAAAGGGTCCTTCCCAGTTGGAACCTAGCTTGCCGTCTGATGGTTTCACTGCTCTGTCCAGGACTTTCCTTAGAACATAGTACCCAATTCGAAATTCCCTCGGGTTAACCTTTTTATTGTAATGCCTCGCGAGCTGTTGCTGGTAGCTCGCTAGTTTCACTAGGGCTAGCTCCCGGCGCTCGTCGGCTAGGTCGAGCTCAGCGAGTAATGCTACATCATTATGGCCTTGGTCGACAAGGTTGGACCTCATTATCGGCAAACCTGCTTCGAGTGGGATGACTGCCTCCATGCCATATATCAGCGAAAATGGGGTTTCTCTTGTTGCTCGCCGAGGGGTGGTCTGATATGCCCATAGGACGTGAGGTAGTTCATTTACCCATGCGCCTTTGGCTCGCTCCAATCGCTTCTTCAATCCATCAATAACGGTTTTATTGGAAGCCTCAGATTGGCCATTACTCTGAGGGTAGGCTACCGAACTGAAGTGGTGTCTGATCTCGTGTTCATTACAGAAGTTCTGAAAGGAGCCACTCTCGAACTGTGTTCCATTATCGGTGATGACGGTTCTGTGGATTCCAAACCGAGTGATTATATTCCTCCATATGAACCTTATCATGTCAGCATCTCGGATGTTTGCTAGGGGTTCTGCCTCGATCCATTTGGTGAAGTAGTCAGTCACAACCAACAAATATTTGCGATTACCGGCAGCGATAGACAGTGGTCCCACGATGTACATTCCCCATTGGGCGAAGGGCCATGGGCTGGACAGGGACTTTAGGTCGGTGGTGGGTTGGTGGGCCATAGGAGCGTGGAGCTGGCATTTGCGGACATATACTGCGGAGTCCTTTTGCATATATGGCCACCAATAGCCTTCCTTCATCGCTCGAAAGGCTAAAGATCTTCCTCCGGTGTGGCCCCCACAGATTCCTTCGTGAAGCTCGCGTAGCACTTGCTCGACATCCCCTGGGTGGACACATCGGAGGTAGGGACCGGAGAAGGATTTCTTATACAAGTAGCCCTCTGGGGATAAGTGAAAGTGAGCAGCTTTAACTCTTATCTGGTGGGCGGCCTTCTTGTCATCCGGTAGGGTGCCATTCTTTAAAAATGCTCTTAAGGGGTCCATCCAGCTAGGTGCCGACCCCACTTGGAGTACCTGCTCCATGCTGGGTGGATTGTTGTCGATGCTCGGACAGGTGAGGAAATTGATGGGGATGATTCTTTTTAGTTCGGAGTCAACTGCCGAACTAAGGGCTGCTAAGGCATCAGCATGACTGTTTTGCCCCTGGAAAACTGCTGGACGTTGATTTTTTCAAACTCTGACATCAACTTTTTCACTAAGGCGAGGTAGGCTGCCATCCTTTCATTCTTTGCATTGTAATCCCTGTTTATCTGATTGGAGACCAGTTGGGAGTCACCGAATACCTGTAAATGTTTTACTCCCAAAATATGCACCTTTTGGAGGCCGGCTATTAGGGCCTCATACTCTGCTGCGTTGTTGGAGGCTGCAAATCCAAGCCTGATTCCTTATTCAAGGATTGTGTTCTCTGGAGTTATGAGGACAATGCCTACCCCTGCCCCCTTTGAATTGGAGGCTCCATCAATAAACAGTTTCCAAGTTTCATTTTTTGCTGGATTCTCCATTTGCCTTGTTGGTTGGCGTTGGTCGGAGGGCCCTTCGCCCGTGAATTCGGCTATGAAATCAGCAAGGATCTGACCCTTGATAGCTGTCCTTGATTGAAATTGGATGTCAAATCGATCGAGCTCGACTGACCACTTGGACAGTCTTCCTGACAAATTCTCTTTCCTTAGGACTGCCTTAAGGGGATGCGACGTAAGAACGATGATAGTGTGAGCTTTGAAATAATGCTTCAGCTTCCTCGAGGCTATTACCAGCGCGAAGGCGAGCTTCTCTAATGGCAGGTACCTTTGCTCGGCGTCTAGTAAGGTCTTTCTCGCGTAATAAATGGGGTGCTGAATTCCTGTAACCTCGCATATTAGTGTAGAGCTGATAGCGTGACTGGATACGGATAGGTACAGGTACAAAGAATTCGTTTGCTGTGGTATGACAAGCAGTGGTGGAGAGCTTAAGTAGGATTTGAGTTCGATCGATGCTCGCGAGCAATTTGGGATCCATTCTATCGTTTTGCTCCCCTTCAGAAGCTGGAAAAAAGGTTTGCACTTCTCGGAGGATTTGGAGATAAAGCGATTTAAAGCAGCGAGCATACCAGTGAGCTTTTGTACGTCCCGGATTGTGCGAGGGGGTTGAACCCTGTTGATTGCATCGATCTGATCTGGATTAGACTCTATGCCTCTCTTACTGACTAAGTACCCAAGAAATTTTCCTGATTGGACATCGAAAGAACACTTGCTTGCATTAAGTTTCATTCGGTATTTCCTGAGAATTTTGAAGGTTTTTTACAGGTCCGAGAGGTGGTTCTCCCTCTTCTTGCTTTTAACGAGCATGTCATCGATGTAGGCCTCCATGGTGTCTCCCATCTGATCCTTGAACATCTTGGTAACCAGCCGCTGGTATGTTGCCCCTGCATTCTTGAGCCCGAAGGGCATGACCTTGTAGCAATATAACCCAACTGTTGTGATGAATGCCGTTTTGTCCTGGTCGGGGGCATATAGGGGGATCTGTTGATACTTTGAGTATGCGTCCAGGAAACTCATTCGTTCGTGAGATGCGGTGGCGTCTACTAGTTGGTCTATCTTTGGGAGGGGGAAACTATCTTTAAGGCATGCTTTGTTGAGGTCAATGAAGTCGATGCAAACTCTCCACTTCCCATTTCTCTTCGGAACTACTACTGTGTTGGATAACCATTTGGGGAATTGTACCTCCCGTATGGATCCTGCATCCAGCAGTTTTTCCACCTCTTTTTCAACCGCTTTAGCCTTCTCGGGTGCAGTTCGCTATGCCTTCTGCATGATTGGCTTGAAGGTGGGGTCGACGTGTAGCTGATGACAGACCATACTAGGATCGATTCCAGGTAGTTCGTATGGTTCCCATATGAAAACATCTACGTTGCGCCTCAGCAAGGTTGTCAACTCTTTCTGTTCTTGGTCGGTGAGAGATGCTCCAATCAAGAAGACTCTGTTACTGTCACCATCTCCAGCCATAACTTCTACCAGGTTCTCGACGACCCTCTCAGAGGGGAGGAGCCTGGTCTCCTCTACTCCAATTCTCCCATACTTTAATTGCTATTTAGAAGGTGTCAGACCTTCTTCAATTTTCTCGCTGGGCTGCTCGGATTTCTTCTCTGGTTTCGGACGGATGGCTGCTATGAAGCACCTTCTCGCCATTGCCTGATCACCGTGGATTTTCATTACCCCACATTCTCGCCATTGCCTGATCACCGTGGATTTTCATTACCCCACGTTCAGTTACGTACTTGAGTTTCTGGTGGTAGGTTGAGGAAACTGCCTTCATCGCATAAAGCCATCCTCTGCCAAGGATGGCCTGTTATGGTGAGTCGATGTCAACTACCAAAAACTCGATCATCTTGGAGACGTTTCCAGCACGCACTGGTAGTACAATCTTTCCCAGGGGCGTGGTCATTTTTCCAGCGAATCCAACCAAAGGAACAGTGGCTTCCTTTAGGTCGGCAACGCTTAACTTCAATTTCCTGAATAGGTCGAGGTATATTACTTCGGATGAGCTTCCTTGATCGACGAGAAGCTTGTCGACGTCAAAGTTGGTTATCCTGGGTGTAATGATCAGGGCATCATGGTGTGGGGTCCTTACTCCCACCATATCTTCATCCGTGAAAATAATATGCTTGTTATAGTTGACGTCCTCTGCTCATCGACGCTTTCCTGACTGCAACTTTGCTGGATTGGTCTGAAAACCCTGCATTACTGCTGTAAGCTTCTTCATCTCCATTCGAGCTGAATTACCTTGGATCTGCTTGGCATCAGATACCCCATGAATTACCGCGAACTCGTGTCCGGCATCGTCTTCGAGCACGTTGTCAGGTCTTGCTTCTCTATTGGCAGCTACCTTCTTCGCCTTTTTCTCTATAAACTGGTTCAAATGCCCGGACTGGGCCAGTTCCTCGAGGTGAGACTTTAGAGCTTTGCAATGCTCAGTCTTGTGTCCTCCCTCCTTATGAATAACGCATCTCAGCGCATTGTTCCTTTTTTGAGGGATCTCCTCCCATTTTCCTGGGCCATTTGATGAATGGCTCGTCTTTGATCTTAGTGAGAATTTTGTAAATTGGTTCTTTGAAGACGGTGTTGACCGCCTGGAATGCTTTTGACGCATCATTGTTTCCCCCGTTCTTGGTGCCATTTTTGCCCCCATTTTTTCCTCATTTTTGCTGGTTCTCAACTTTGTCACTTCCCTTGGTAGTGATTTTAGCTCGACTGTTTTCTCCTGTACTGAGGCGGGTGACGTCTTCAACCTTGGCATACTTCTCGATGCGAGCCATTAGTTCGTCGATGGTTATGGCTTCCTTCTTCGTTAGGGACTGGTAGAGAAGGGAAGAGCTGGGTAGCCCAATTTTATAAGAGGCCACCGCCACTTGCTCTGAGCAGTCCTCGACCTCATTGAACAACTCCCAGTACCTTTTTGCGTAGTCTCGGAGGGTTTCCTGAGGTGTCTTTTTCATTGTCAATAAAGCATCCATCCTTTTAGGATGGGAGCTACTAGTAATGAAGCGGGCCGTAAAGAGTTCGGCCAGGGATTTGAAACTTCTGATGGACCGGTGGGGGAGTTTTTCGAACCATTTCTGTGCCACATCGTGCAAGCTCGAGGGGAAAATACGGCACATCAGTGCATCCCGGTGACTCCAGAGGGTCATGGCCTGTCGGTACTGTCTGACGTGATCGATGGGATCAGTCTTACCGTCATAAATCTTAAACCTTGGAATGGCAAATTTCTTGGGGGCTTCTTCCTCTTCGATTTCCCTCGTGAAGGGTGACTTCATTTGGGTTTTGAGAGCTCGCCTTACGAGTTTTCTGGTTGATCTGGTACCGTGGTGGGCAGGATGTTGGTCCATTTCCCTGCGGACTAGATCTCGTATGTTCTCGTTGCTGTGAGCAGGGCTTTGGTAACGTCGAGCTCTTTGTAGCTACTCGCGGAGGTCATCGTCTGATTCGTCTCCCTCGACCTTTCGAGATCCTCTCCTGGGGATCCTTCCTCGGCTGTGAGACTTGCTCGCCTGAGGTCTAGGAGTGCGGTATGAACGTCTCCTATTATCAGGACGAAGCTCCCTCTCTATTCTTTCCAGTCTTCTTTTCAGGCGAGCATTCTCAGCCTCGTACTTGCGAGAAGACTCCCTTTGTTCGTGGAGCCTTGCCTCATACGCATCAATCAGCCTGGATATCTGTGTGGACCTCGCTGGTCCCTGGCTTTCTTCTGAGGCTGGCTTTTCCAAGCGAGCCCTCTAATCTGAACGTTGAACTTCAGACCTAGTCCTGCGAGGAGCAGGTGGTTCTTGAATATCCCCAGCCTGAGGGGCATTGCTGCTGTGACCAGACATTTTAAACTCCTTTCTTGGTGTGGGCTCTTCTCAGGTAAAGATGAACGCTTCCCACAGACGGCGCCAATTGTGGTAACAATTATTATGCAACACAAATAAATACAAGAAAGGCAATTACCAAGGAAGAACAAGGAATGAAAAATGACAATCACACAATAAAAGATGTACGTGTTTCAGCAAATATGTGCCTACGTCCACGGTGGTACAGTCGATATTATTTCTATATACTCCGAAGAGTGGTTACAGAGAATACAACTTCTCCTTTTGCCCCGGACCTAGGGTTTAATATATACATGTACATTTAGGTGAGTGGGGGTGATGGGTTCCCCCACGTCTTCCATCTTTCCTATAACCTCCCTTCAGGGGAACGTGGGAAGAGACTGAATCAAAATAAGAGGTGGGGGCCTAGACTTTGGGCCGCCAGAACTGGGCTACTCGTCTAGGCCCACGGTATTAATTCTGGGTACCCACAGTTATATTGTGTGATTTTTACTAGGGGTGAGACGTGGTGGGTATGTTTCGTCTCATTTCCTAAGAGGAACTATGACCGATTCCCATACGTTGTGTTTTGGATTTGTTTTACCATGTCGGTGATATTTAGTCCGACTGTTGGTACCCAGGATGGTATATGAGTAATGCCCTGGAAGATGATAGCATTGAGAGTGAATCCTCGAGTTATAGCTCGTTTGGATGGTTATTGTACTTGTGTGTATAGTGCATTACTTGTGCATGACAATCAAATAATATATATCTCTGATTAGAGCATAGACATAAAATGAATCAAGATTAATTCTCATTCCGGGAGATTCTATCCGGAAGTATGTTGTGATACGTATATGAAAATGAGTATGTTAATGTGTATAATTACATGAATAAATATATATATATTTAGGGTGTGTGTGTGTGTGTGTGTGTGTGTGTGTGTGTGTGTGTGTGTTGTGTACTGGGGGTCTAATGGATCTCGACGATCGACGCTGCCAAGTAGTAGTGTATCGGGGGGTTCCTTATTTGGATTTCTCTTCGCGAGACACCCTACCCACGAACATGGCACAGTGTTGAAACTGGGGAAAAGTTAGCCCCTATTACTCGGGTTAATTATATACATATATATAAGTTTTGTGCTTAGGGTTTAAATGGATCTCGACAAACAACATTGCCAAGTAGTAGTGTATTGGGGGGGTTCCTTGTTTGGATTTCGCCTCGCGAGACACCCCACGGACGAATTTAGCGTAGTGTTGAGATTGGGGCGAAGTTTAGCCCTTAGTTCTCAGTTTAATTAGGACTTTTAGAGTTTCAGGGTGCTGGATTAGTTAGGCAGGGTAGCTTGACTAGGATGTTTAGAGGGATGCGATAGGTGTGCACCTTTAGAAGAGAGGTGATGGGTATCTCATGGGAGTGCGATACCAATTTAAATATAAGATAAAACATATATTTTTTTAAATAAAGCATTTATGCACTTGTAAAATATTTTCATAACTCGGTCCCTGGCCCGTTTCTATATTTTCCTCTCTTGTTATATATTATATTTATATAGGTGTCCAGATAGAGGGACGCCTGGATGATGACCCTTTCGAGTCAAGCATGGCTGCAGTAGCTGTGGATGCATGCAGGTTTATTTTTAGATGCTTATATTCTTGTGATCTAGATAGGAAGCATTGTAGTAAGCATTCGGGCCGAAAGCCCAATTGCATTTATTTATTCTTTACCGCCTTTTATGCGGAATTCAATTGGGATGTATTATTATTAAACCGAGTGTTCGGTTATTTTATTTCTTTTCACTTTCCTTTATATAAACTGTGTGAATGTTTTAAATTGAATTGTTTGATTAAAAATATTAGTTAAATAAAATTTTGACGACAGCCTAATAGGTTATTAGTAATTAATTTGGTTTTCGACAGTGATGCTAAGAATAAACCATATGCGACTCCTGTTTTAATTTGGTACAAGAGTGATCGCTTGGTATTTTATTAGGCGAGGTGTCACATTGGGTTCATCTTTGTGGGGGTTTCATCTCAAGTTTTGAGGATCTCAGTTTGGAGTTTTGAATATCCATACCTTGAAAGTTTGTTTTTGACTTTCCACGTTTTTAACAAGATTTAGAGACATGTTTTTAATTGGTGTGTAATTTTTGCTATTGTTGAGGTGTTGCTTTGTGGGTTCTTGTTCGGTACATTTGGATGTCCTTGTTTGGATCGTTTTTGGTTGGTGATAGGAGGTTCTCGTTTTGGCTACAAATCGTTGATTTGGGGGATTTTGGATTCGGAGCTATGTTGGACTTTTTCAGACTCGTTTTTTTGGTTGGAGTATTTCTTTTTAGGTAACATCTCGATTTACTATGTAAATATATATATACATATACATATACGTATATATGTATATATATATATATATACATATAATAATCTGCTATATATATTTTTTTTTATATACTGGTTTAGAGATTTATGTATATAACTGTGTATAATTTTTTTTAAGTTAATATTTGGAACTGATTCTCTTGTTTTGTTCAAAAATAAAAAATGTACATGTTGGTGACCTTTTAGATCTGTTAACATACATTGTATTGTTGGTCTTTTAGGTTTGTTTATTTTAAACATATTATCTTTTAGATCTGTTCAATTTATTTAATTTTTTTGGGGACTTAAACTTTGGACTAAAATTAATTGGACTTCTCAGAACTTATTCTGATTTGGGTGTTTGGTGTTGAGACTTTATTTACACCTAACTTAGTGTGTGTGTGCACTTGTTAAACCAGACTTAATATTTTTTTACTAAAACTTAAGTTTTTTTGTGTCACGCATTTCTTATTAAAATAATTTATATTTGAAATCTGATTTAATTTAATTTATTTGGGATTAAAGTTAATCTCATTTTTGCCTCTAACTAGTTATATCCTCTAAGTTGAACTTTTGTGTGTTCACTTTATTTAGATGGGTTTAATTAGTGTGTGGACTTTAAATCATAATCTTTTTTTATTTAATTTTATTTTAGTTAAATTCGTCCTATTTTATTGAGTCGATTGCTACACTCTTTATCTCGTACTCATTTGACTTGGATTGAATCAATTGACTCATACATTTTTTATCGTCTAAGTTGAATACTTTTTGTTGTATTCTTTTATACTTAGGTGGTGTTAGTTTGTGTATGAGTTTTTGATTCAAACCTTGTTATAGTATTGGTTTGAACTAAAATTGTAATTTAATCTTTGTGATTAATGTTTTTTTTGTGTGTTACAAAATTTTTCTATTTGGACTTAACTAAAATATTTGTAACTTTCTTATGTTGACTTTATTTAAGTCCTAATTTGTATGAGCTAAGTGCTACACATATTTATCTTTTTCTTATTTTACTTGGACTTAATATTTTAACATAACACCGATTTAAATTGATTCATTCTCTATTTGGTGTTAAGTTATTTTTTATTTTAGTTACGCGTCACAATTGTTGGAATTTTATTTTCTATTTTATTTGTGGTCATTTGCGCCAACTAAATTTTTTTAGGATTAATCTTTACTTGAATATTAATTATTAAGGAAGACTTGGCTTGTTTCTTGTGACTTAATATTTAATTATTCTTTTAGTACTGATTAAATCAATATCATCTATCGTGCCTTAGCTGCATGGAATTGGAAAGAATGGGTATTGGCCCAATTACACCCAACCTAGTGTGGGTTGAAGGTAGAAATTCTATTAAAAAAATCAATATCATCTAATTATATTTATTTGTGTTGTGTACATCTACACAGGGTCTCGGGTTTGAATGTGTGGTTGTGCATGTGTAGTCACTATTACCTGGGTGTTATTGGGTTGACTGATTATCAGTCAAGTTGGGTTGTATTTAGACTAGGCTGGGTGTACGGGGTTGTAGTTGCTTAGTTTAAATCATTGTAAACTGATGGACTGTAATCTATAACTTATAATTGGTAATAGTGGACTTGGGTGTGTGAGTTGTCCTGGGACTAGGGACACAGGGTTTACCACCACGGTGGGTTCCTCGAGAACAAATATTGTGTCACCTTCCACTTTTTCTCATCTCATTCTTAAAGGGAAATATTTTTATATCTAGCATCACCACTTTTACTTACTAGTGTGCGTGAGTGTATTTTAATTAATAATTTATAATATATTTTATATCAAAGAGTTAAAAGACTTTTTAAATAACCTAATACACCTTAGCGAGTACCCTTTGGTCCTTTCTAGTACCGTTAGGTTGTTTCACAAAATATAACAATATATTAGTGACCCTATAGTAGAAACAATATCCAAACTCAATCAATGGCCCAAATACTCAAATCAAATCTATGATCCTCAAAGCTAAGTACATCCAATTGTTTACTGAAAATATCGTCCAATTGACGTTCGGTACTCATGAAGCTCAAGGAAACGATCTTCTCCTCAACAAGATCTCGAATAAAGTACTAACAAATCCTGATATTCTTCCTACGAGAATGTTATACCAGATTACAAGAAATATATATTACACTCTTATTATCACAAGAAATAATCATTTTGCCTTGAGTAATCCCATAATCTTCCAACATTTGCTTTATCCACAAGAGTTGTGTACAATAACTCCCGGTGACGATGTACTTAGCCTTTGCCATGGAAAAAGAAATAGAGTTTTGGTTCATGATCAACCAAGATAAAAGATCACTCCTAAAGTAAAATCATCCACCCGAAGTACTTTTAAAACCATCAACATGCTCGGCCCTATCGGCATCTAAATAAGCCGACAAATGATTATCGGTATCAAAGGAATACCAAATACCATAAGAAAGAGTGGCACTCACCTATTTGATGATACATTTAAGTGTAAGAAAGTGATAATCTTTTAGGGAAGTTTGATAATGCACACAAACTTCAACACTAAAGGTTATATCAGGACGACTAGCGATCAAATAGAGAAGACTACCTATCATACTCCAATAAAGAGTTTTTTGTACGTCCTTTCCTAAAATATCTTTGTTAAACATAGTAGAGGAACTCATAGGTGTACATGAGTTCTTAGCGGAGTTTACACAAAACTTCTTCACTAGCTCCCTAGCATATTTAGATTGATATATAAATACCCCATTGGAGTTGACGCACTTGGAAACCTAAGAATAACGTGAGTTCACCAATGATGATCATCTCAAACTCACTTGTCATCTTATTCTTAAAAGTTTGAGAATGTTGGGAACACATGGATCCAAAGAATATATCATCCACATATACTTGGGCAATTAAGATATCACCACCCCCTCTCCAAAAAAATGTCATAACAACTCCCCCTTATTGAAGCCAAGAGATAAGATTTCTTAAAACCATACAAGGCATTCTTTAAATAATAGTTGTGTCCTGGGTGATTTGGTTCTTCAAACCTCCTTGGTTATTCCATGTAAACTTCCTCCCGAAGAAGTCACTCTTAACACCTATTTGGTATAACTTGACCTATAGATGACTAACTATGGCAAGTAGTAAGTGGACCAACTCAAGCCTAGAAATAAAAGTGAACGTCTTAGCAACGTCTATACACTCAAAATGTGTGTAGCCTTGAGCAACCAACCTAGCCTTATTGCTAAAAATGGTACCATTCTCGACTATTTTATTCTTGCACACTCACTGGGTATCAATCACATTAGTCTTGGTAGGTCGGGGGAATAATTCCCAAGCACCGCTCTTTCGAAATTGAAGAAACTAATCATGCATAACACATATCCAATGATCGTCATTGAGTGCTTCCTTCACATTCTTGGGTTTTATTTTTTGGGTGTAGCAAAAATAGATAACCACATTCTAGTTGAGCACATCTTGGCACCTAGTATGAGATCACCAAGTATGTCAGAAGGGTCATAGATTTTTCAAACTCAAGAGGGTGGATCCTCTATATCAAGAGTAGGGTCCACTGTAGTGGTGAGGGGAACAATGAGATCGTCAACGGGGGGTGCATTGTTCTCACACTCAAGTCTAGGATCAATAAAAGTAGTCATCCCATAGTTTCTAATCATGACTTTTATCTATTTTGTAACCTTAAAGATTTTAAGGTTAAACACTTCATAAGCTCTACTAGACGATGAATAACCTAAAATTCCCTCATCACTTCTAGAGTCAAACTTTTCTAAGTTCTCTCTATCTCTGAGGATATAGCAAGGACGCCTTAACACTCATAATTATGATATGTTAGGCTTTTCCCTATCCATAACTTATATGGAGTGTGAAGAGCGTGTGGACGAAGATATATCCCACCATCCAGTATTAATCGCATTTGCCCAAAAAGTATAGGAAAATTTCTTCCAAGAAGCATGGATTAAGCCATATCTTGAATTGTTAAATCCTTCCTCTAAATAACCCCATTATATTTAGGAGTACGATGGGACGAAATCTCATATTTGAAGCAGGCGTCATCACAAAATCTATCCATTTTAGCTTCTTTAAATTCAATGCCTTTTCACTAAGAATTCGATTGATAGTGATAGTGTGTTGATTATATGGAACACAACATATGGATGTTAGGAACTCAACAGCATCAGACATCTCTCTAATAAATCTAATGATTGAATATCTCAAAAATTCATCAACTATTACTAGGATGTACTTATTACCACCAATACTCTTCGTACGCGTGGGACTCATAAGATCTATATGTATTAACTCCAAAACACGGGAGGTGGTAATGGCATATAACTTCCTATGGGGACTCTTGATTTATTTCCAGTATTAGCAAGTACCACAAACCGAGGAAGTTTGTTTTCCATGCGATGGTAAGATGCGAAGTAGGTCTTTCTTGACTACTCTCTCAAGTACTCTAAAATTGACATGACATAGTCATTGATACCAAAGTTCCATAAAGAATACCGTAGCATTACTGCATGCTAAATAAGACTTGGGAATAATCTCATAGAAATTATAGTTAGTCCCCATACCTTGTCGTGAAAATTCATCGGATTGATAATGATCGTTACACTCTGACCGACCAAACTTATCGTAAAGTTAGCATCATAAATTTTGATTATAAAAATCAAGCTCACATTCAACCCTTCAATATACGGCATATTGTCTAGCTTAGGAAACCCAGGTGTCTCCACACAACCACGTCCTAACATTCTAGACCTACTCCCATCTCCAAAGGTGAATTTTCCTTCCTTGCGATCCAAAAGGTTAGTAAAATAGGACTTGTCAACGGTTATGTGCTTAAAGCACCCTCTATCAAAATACCATTGGGAAGTATCTTGAAACTTGCTAGCAATATGAACAAGGGATTTGGCATCAATATTAGGTACCCAAGATGTGATAACCTTTCTCTTGGCCTTTTTATTTTGACTCTAGTCACACTTTTGGAAGTGTTCTCGAAAGGCATAGACATCTTTTGAAATTATTTCATTAAAATTTTAAAAGTCATGACTAGAAAATCAACTTGCTATCTAAGGCTAGCAATGTCACTATAGTTGTGTATGTGACCATGTGTGTGATAAACTCTTCTTAGTTTGTAGAAAAATTCCCTAAGGTGATCTCTTCGTTTGCAATGAGTATAAATATAGACTTGTTTAGGTCTACCTTGGTTTAAAAATTTAAGACGATTTCTCCTTGATGGGTTAGGTCGAGGCCCATATATGTCCATAACAAACTTGGGAACCAGGTGCATTTTAGGAAGTGGTTGCGTCGTCATAACATATCCCTTGCCTCTCCTTAAAACGTAATGCAGGACTTAGAACACCTTTTCAACCTTCTTAGATTTGTCCTCTAAAGTAACTTTGATCTCTTGGGATCATTCAACATCTTTCTCGAGTTGGTAAACATAAGCTTCTACTTTCTCACGAGTCTTCAATGAAGCTTGAAGATTTATCGTAAAACTAACCATTTTGTTGGTTAAGTCACTTTTTTCCTTCCCCACCATAACTAATTGCTCATTGAAAGAAATCCTCATTGAGGTCTCACTCTCTCTCGACTCCTTAAATATCCTTTTTAAAGATAGCGACCTAAAAGATAAATTCTTATTTTTCTTTTGGTTTTTAAAGACTCGGTGTAAAGCTCGACGTAGGCGTCTTGGAGGCCACATTGTTCCTTACTTAAAACATCATCACCCTTTCTCTCTCCAAAATGTTTTGAATCATTATCAAAGCTATCACATTTTAAATAGTCCTCATCTGTGTGAGACATACTAGAAGTTTTAACATCACTGGCTATGAATGCTTTGAAGTTACGTCCATGTTGTGATTTATCTCCAAAATTCGCAGACTCGACATTGCTATCACTTAGAGTGGAATTATAAGAAGTTTTTCCTTAGCCCTATCTCTTCAACCTTTTATCACACTTATGGGCTTCATGACCCTAACCCTCGCACTAACATAATCTCTAAGACTCGTCCTTCTTAGTGTACTCTTATCTAGCCTTTCTTTGATTATACTAAAAAATATTCTTGACCGATTTGAAATTTTTTTCTTTCTCAAAATATTTATTTTCCACGTTGGAAGAATTTGATTTCTTAATTTGAGAAACCTTTTCAATTTTTTTGCAAATAAGTCAAGATCATCTAGAAGAAATCAAACTCGGAGCCAAAAACCTCCTATTTTTCTTTTGATTAAGCTTTTAAAGCTATATTTTTTCTTTATTCTTTTGATTTTGGGGTACTTATCTATTTCATAAGTCAGAAGGTCATGTATGATATTTTCTAACCTAAGAGTATTTAATAATTCTAAAGAATTAAGGACCTTCACTTTCGCACTAAAACGGGATGGAAGATATCTAATATTTTTCTTAACTACCCTTGTCTCAGGAATTCTTTCACCCCAATTAAAACTAGAGTTCGCAAAGTCCCATGCTTATCTATTTATCAAATGTTCGGATTCAAGCATGCTAGTGGTCACAAATTGTGTGTCTAGATTCTGTATCCTAGCAGATTTCACATCATTGGTACCCTTGTGAGTAGAGGATATCCCATGCTTCGTGGATGTGATATATTTCATGATACAATAAAATTCATCGGTTCTGAAGACACCAAAAATTTCACTCCAGCCTCGAAAGTTAAATTTAATCTGTCTAAATTATCCTTAGTCCATGTAATGACCGGTTTGAAACTAATGACATCATCATTACTCATAGTGGGGGAGTCCACCCACTTCCAACATTAATAGATACTCGCTCATCAATTGATTTTAGAACCGACCTCGT
The DNA here is from genome assembly GCA_949130495.1 of Sambucus nigra. NCBI lineage: Eukaryota > Viridiplantae > Streptophyta > Magnoliopsida > Dipsacales > Adoxaceae > Sambucus > Sambucus nigra. The sequence continues at coordinate 779,986,445 of OX422208.1, read as the reverse complement.
TTGAGCTTTCCAATAGGCATAATTATACCTAACAAAAGTAGGTGGCCTATTATACGAGTTATCTATAAAACCACTAGGATTCATCTAAGTAAATTGTAAAAATAATCTTTGATACCAATTTGAAAAAGTTGTGTGGTCAGGTTATATATATAAGTCGTAAACTACGTCAAACATACACAAACCAAATTAAGTTTAGTCCAAATTGTATCTTGTTATATTAGCTTCTCCTAAACATGAAAATATTCAAAATAAATGAAAACAAACTACAGCCTAAAAAAAACATAAGATAGGAGATGAGGAAAAATCCCTTTTAAGAAAACTATATTCAGCACTCTTTACAACTATGTATTACAGAATGACAATTATTTATTTGCAAAACTTAGAAATCCACTAAATGATGCAGAAATGCATTCACTCTTTATTATCAACATCAAATGATGCAGATATAGTACCATCCAACAACAATCTCCTCTTGCCTCGGTATCCACTCATCAGCCTTAGGAATTAGTATTCCTATCTTGTTTAATAGTAGAAAATCCGTCCTATAAGGGTATGAACATGTATGTGTTCTTCTATGGTTGGAAAAACCTCAAAAAATCATTCAAGGGATTCAATTTGGAAAAGAAAAGAATTTCAAATAAATTAGGGCTTGGAGACCTTTTAGATATGCATAGAAAAAAATTTCACCAAAAGTTATTAGAAAAGTTTATCCTAAAACCCATTTATAGAAAATGTAAAATTGGAGGCGGCATAAATTTTGAAAAAAGTCATTCGAATAAAAATTGGACTTCGCTCAAATAAAAATAGATCTTGTTAGAACCAAGGAAAATCTCATTCAAATGAAAAGATAATCTAATTGAACCATCTTCTAACTAGCTTCAAACGAAATATGTTCTATAAACAGAAGAAACCCATTTGATGTTCGTTTGAAGTCTGTTTGAACGAACTCTCAATCTCGTTCTAACAAAGAATTAAAGTGTCACGCCCCGCAAAATCCGACAGGCGGGGTGGCCAGCCACCGCCGCCGAACTATGTCGGGCGTGAACTAAATAAATAACATTCTTAGCATGAGACAGATATGAGACATAAATAAATCAGTCCATAAGATAAATAATTTAATCAATTTCAAATGATCATAAACAACTAAGCGATAAAAGATCCATCACATGCTAACTCCGAATAAATCCAATCTCCAAAAATGATTAAATAAAATTTGAAAACTAAAGATCTAAATAATCCAACAGAAATCCTCTAAACAACTTTGGAACCGAATGGCCCAATAAAAATCCAATGAAGTCTTATAATGAAATACGACTGGAAAAGAAAGTCTAAGCTAAACTATGCCATAAAATGAATAACTCCAGCTGCACCTCCAATTGATAACTCTGATAAACTTATGCAGCTTCTCCAAATCTAATCCTGAAAAAGATTAGTCAACGCATGGTTCAGAGCCAAAGCCCAGAGCAAGAATACACACTACTCCCCTCAAATAGGATCCTTGAATCCAGAAAGTAGCATTATACGCAATAAATATCACAATAGAGTATTTTAAAATTAGACGAGATAATTAAACACGATAAATATAAATCACTAACTACCCGCAAAAATCCCCATTTGTAAAGGCACACCAATATGATTTTTAATTTCCAAGTCCCACGATGTTAATTTAATTAAATTAACCAACTTTTATTGTTCTCACTTTTTTTATTAAAGTGACACACTTTCCCTTGTCAGTGTCCTCTGACCGGTTTAAATTGTCGGCCCCGACACATGATAAGGTTCTACACACGACACGACATAAATCGTCCTCTGACCCATTTAAACTGTCGGCCCCGACACATTATGTCGCCACAAATTTTTAATACCCGTTTTTATCTTAGGCATTAATTTTCAATTTCTCAATTTCACAATTTATAAATTACCCCACCCTTTTAATCGATGTGAGATCCTCAAAATACCCCTTAGTCCCATACCTAAGGGTCCCCAAGTTATCAATAGGTCATAACCTATGTATAGGAGAATTTTCTAACATAAATCTCGACATAGTCTCGTACCTAGACTAGCATAACGACGATACAGTAATAAAAATCATCCCACCCTCAAGATGATAAAAATGCAATAATCTACCCTCACTAGTTCCATTCCTAGAAGGCATTCTAAAATATAAGGAGAGAAAAATTACCCAATCAACCCTTCGTCACAATGACCTTTAATAATACCAACAAGTCACACAAATAGGTATAATAAACCAATGTTTCAAACTACGCATCATAGTCCAATTCAATTAAATCTTTAATTAAATTATCACCTCGTCAACAATACCCAATTAATCTCATTTAATTATTTTAAATTAAATATTCCAAGTTTTCATCATATATTCATCAAAAACCAAATTTTATTATCTCTACATGTATTACATGAGTTATACGCACCCAAAAATTATTTATTATAAAACTAGGGTTTTTCTACATGCAACCTACACTAATAAAATCCAAAATCCACTCATCAATCCTACGTACCCAAGGGTTATGAATATTATTCAGATTAAAAGATTTAATAAAAACAGCCCCATAATTAGTTTCCACTTTTCCTAATTAAGTCACTACTTTATTTTAAGAAAACATGTAATTAAATGTTTATGCGAAACTTAAAAAGCATAATACTAAAGAAAAAGAATAGAGTATTCATGCCTGTGAAGATTGTGTTGAAAATCTGATTAGAAATCTGGATTCCTCTCGAAAAATTTGCAAAGAAGTGTTCTTGAACAAACTTGATTAAGCCCCACTTAGGCCTCCCAAAACTTGTGACAAAAACTTGATTATGTTGGAGGTTGATGATTATGGTGGAGAGAAAAAACTTTTTGAAGTGTTCTCTGGTGAAAAATTGAGAAAAAGTGATTATGAGAAGTCCCCCTACGGATTAACAAGGTTATATAGTGATTAGGAGTCCTAATCCTACACAAATTCTAATAAAATCTGACTGAATCGGGCAAAACTGGGCATGGTCGATCGATCTACCAAAAGGGTCGATCGATCAACCCTATAAAAAATCTGACAGTTTCACAAAAAAATGCCTATAAGGCAAAATATTAAAAATTCTACTAAAAATCCATTTTAAATCCGATTTCAATTCCGCTTGAAGTTCTATTCTTCTAAAATCATAACAAACATATTTAACCAATAAAAACTAATAAATTCAAAATTTTATTTTTTCCGAATATTTCAATTAATTAATTAAAATAATAAATAAAAACACGGGGTGTTACATAATTCCCCACTAGCAAAGAATTTCGTCTTCGAAATTAGACGAAGCATTCTCATCAACGCATAAATCTCGCAAAATAAAATATGGCTCACATATGCCTACCCATAGAATGCCATAATTGGGCGCCCATACACCCAATCCTACGCGCACCTACCCCACGAACAACAAAATAATATATATATTGCCTATATGCATACGCATAACTATGAAAATAACCGTGTACCACACGCTCTCACAAATCCCCCACTCGATCCTATATCCGAAAGTCATCAAAATGCTAACGTTCTCAAATTAAATCTCAACATCAACAATCAATACATACGATACCTAACATCTGTACTAAAATCTCCAAAATAATTATCGTCTCCAAAATCCATTTTAAGGATCCTCACATCAAGCTTACTAATTCTAAACTCAGTGCCTATAACGTCCTTAACTCAAAACTTCACATCTCAAAGAAACACATTTAACACGTATGCTAGTCCCTCTACCTTAAGGAGTACGAATCAATCAAAGAAAATCAAAGATCGACAGCGCGGAAGCTAAACGGACTCATAACTTACGAGACCTAAGACCATGCTCTGATACCATCTGTCACACCCCGTAAAATCGGACAGACAGGGTGGCCAGCCACCGCCGCCGAACTATGTCGGGAGTGAACTAAATAAATATCATTCTTAGTATGAGACAGATATGAGACATAAATAAATCAGTCCATAAGATAAATAATAGAATCAATTTCAAATGATCATAAATAAATAAGCGATAAAAGATCCATCACATGCTAACTCCGAATAAATCTAATCTCCAAAAACGATTAAATAAAATCTGAAAAATAAAGATCTGAATAATCCAACAGAAATCCTCTAAACAACTTTGGAACCGAATGGCCCAATAAAACTCCAATGAAGTCTCATAATGAAATACGACTGGAAAAGAAAGTCTGAGCTAAACTATGCCATAAAATGAATAACTCCAGCTGCACCTCCAAATGATAACTCTGATAAACCTATACAGCTTCTCCAAATCTAATCCTGAAAAGATTAGTCAGCGCATGGGTCAGAGCCAAAGCCCTGAGCAAGAATACACACTACTCCCCTTAAATAGGATCCTTGAATCCAAACAGTAGCATTATACGCAATAAATATCACAATAGAGTATTTTAAAATTAGACAAGATAATTAAACACGATAAATATAAAGCACTAACTACCCGCAAAAATCCCCATTTATAAAGTCACACCAATATGATTTTTAATTCCCAAGTCCCACGATGTTAATATAATTAAATTAACCAACTTTTATTGTTCTCACTTTTTTATTAAAGTGTCACACTTTCCCTTGTCAATCGTCCTCTGACCCGTTTAAACTGTCGGCCCCAACACATGACAAGGTTCCACACACGACACGATATAAATCGTCCTCTGAACCATTTAAACTATCGGTCCCGACACATTATGTCGCCATAAATTTTTAATACCCATTTTTATATTAGGCATTAATTCTCAATTTCTCAATTTATAAACTACTCCACCCTTTTAATCGATGTGAGATCCTCAAAATACCCCTTAGTCCCATACCTAAGGGTCCCCAAGTTATCAATACGTCCTAATAGGAGGATTTTCTAACATAAATCTCGACCAAGTCTCGTACCTAGACTACCATAACGACGATACAGTAATAAAAATCAACCCACCCTCAAGATGATAAAAATGCAATAATCTACCCTCACTAGTTCCATTCCTAGAAGGCATTCTAAAATATAAGGAGAGAAAAATTACCCAATCAACCCGTCGTCACAATGATCTTTAATAATACCAACAAGTCACACAAATAGGTATAATAAACCAATGTTCCAAACTACGCATGATAGTCCAATTCAATTAAATCTTTAATTAAATTATCACCTCGTCAACAATACCCAATTAATCTCATTTTATTATTTTAAATTAAATATACCAAGTTTTCATCATATATTCATCAAAACACAAATTTTATTATCTCTACATGTATTACATGAGTTATACGCACCCAAAAATTATTTATTTTAAAACTAGGGTTTTTCTACATGCAACCTACACCAATAACCCAAAATCCACTCATCAATCCTACGTACCCAATGGTTATGAATATTACTCAGATTAAAAGATTTAATAAAAATAGCCCCATAATTAGTTTCCACTTTTCCTAATTAAGTCACTACTTTATTTTAAGAAAACATGTAATTAAATGTTTACGCGAAACTTAAAACGCATAATACTAAAGGAAAAGAATAGAGTATTCATGCCTGTGAAGATTGTGTTGAAAATCTTATTAGAAATCTGGATTCCTCTCTAAAAATTAGCAAACAAGTGTTCTTGAACAAACTTAATTAAACCCCACTTAAGCCTCCCAAAACTTGTGACAAAAACTTGATTATGTTGGAGGTTGATGATTATGGTGGAGAGGAAAAACTTTTGGAAGTGTTCTCTGGTGAAAAACTTGAGAAAAGGTCATTATGAGAAGTTCCCCTACGGATTAATAAGGTTATATAGTGATTAGGAGTCCTAATCCTACACATATTCTAATAAAATCTAACTGAATCGCGCAAAACGGGGCATGGTCGATCGATCTACCAAAAGGGTCGATCGATCGACCCTGTAGAAAATCTGACAGTTTCCTCCAAAAATGCCTATAAGGCAAAATATCAAAAATTCCACTAAAAATCCATTTTAAATCCGATTTCAATTCCGCTTGAAGTTTTATTCTTCTAAAATCATAACCAACATATTTAGCCAATAAAAATTAATAAATTCAAAATTTTATTTTTCCCGAATATTCCAATTAATTAATTAAAATAATAAATAAAAACACGGGGTGTTACATAAAGTCGTTCTAACAAGTAAAAAAAAATCTTTTCAAACATTATTTTAAAACATGCCTCGAACAAATTATTAAATAACCCATGAATAAAGAGTTGATGCATAAATCAAAACCATATACCTTCTCAATGATTATAGCGACAATCGTAACTCATTCAGTCTTGAATTGTTACTTGGCCACTAACTTGCCTTTACATTGAATCTCTTAAGAAGTACATGATGAAGAAGAGGTAACGAAATATGCCAAACTAAAATAAATGATGAGAAATTAAAAATCTTTCTCTTACACGCACATTGCATGGTTACGATACATCTTGAATGAGAACACTTATTCAAATAAAGGATGATTTCATAATTGATAAAATACACTTTATATTTATTATATATTCTTATAAGTTTTATTATGTTAGTATTTATTCTATTTGGCACATGTTCATACCCCCATCATTTGCTAAACCCCCCAGGTACTTCAGGGAAGGATAAGGGAAGGAAGGAAGAATTTACGCGTCATTAGAGATTTGTATCAGAGGATAGGTTACATGGGTGTCGAAGAGGTCCCTTACATTTTGTTTTTCTTCTATATATTTTTATCTTCTAAACTATCATGCCCTCTTTAGAATGTCTACACGTAGAGGATGGGGATGTACAAGTGGAAACAATAATGAGTTATGCCAAATGACGGTAGCTCGATAGTTAGGAAGTCAAACAACTAGATGATTCTCTCTCTCAACAGCACCAAGGCAATGGTAGCTCGAGGGAGAGCATCAGGGATGCCACCATACTAAAGGAGTTTAGGAAAGCCTCCCCCTACATTTAGCAGTACTATAGAATCTGAATAGGTAGAGAAGTGGCTATAGTGCGTCACTCATATTTTGAGCTTCTTGAAGTGTATTCTGCCAATCGAGTTCATGTGGATACATTTCAATTTACAGACAAGGCCCAAAATGGTATATGTCCTATTAATTCAGTATGAATGGTTTAGTCCTTTTGGAATATTTTAAGGAGGCGTTTCTAGACTGATACATTCCTGAGGCATACTGTGATTGAAACAGGGTTGAGCTCCAAAACCTATTCCAAGGGAAGATGACTATTGGAGAGTATGAGGTGAAGTTTAAAACCCTGTTAGACTACGATAAGTATGTGGAAAGTGATGATAAGGAAATTAATCATTTATTCTTAAAGGGTCTTAATATATCCACCCAAAGGCTCACAGTTCGATGAGACATTCGTGGTTTTAGGGAAATGGTCAGCAAAGCTATTAGGTTAGAGATGGAGTTTGAGGATACTAAGATGATTAAGGAGAAAAAGAGGATGTCTGGTAATGACCAAAGCAATAGTGGAGGCAAGAAACATAGGGAAGGTGGTTCCCAAGGATTGTTTACCAAATTAAAGGAAGTAACAAGCAATCTTTCCCCGAAGAATTAGGAGTCAATTCAGTTAAGAAAAGGGTGTTACATATGTGGAGAACTAAATCATTTCAAGAGGTAATGTCCCTCGAGATGCAGCTTTCCTCAACCGAGCAATAGGGGTTTTGTATTTTTGTAAGCACGGAACTCAAACTTTCCTAGCCATCAACCACATAAGTATAATGGATTTTAACAAGGCAAGCAAAATATTGATAGTTCATGACTGGACTAGGGTTACGGTGTACAAGGTTAGTGGAGCATTAGGGAGGTCAGAGTAGGAGGTTCACATAGGGGCATGCTTATGCTATTACTCAATCTATAGTGCATCCAAATACCAAAGTGATTGACGGTATTATTTTAATATTCAATATGTTAGTTCAAGCCTTATTTTATTCTAGCACATCGCATTCCTTTATATCATGTTTATTATCTTTCAATTTATTCTGAAAGGTAGATTGTTTATATCACCCTCTTTTCATGGAACTTTCAGTAGGCAGAGGTGTCTCTTTAAACCATATGTATCGTGCTTGTGTTATCATCACGGGAGATTATGTGCTAGAATATGACTTAATTATCATGGATATGGAATATTTTTAAGTAATCCTTAGGATGGATTGTCTTTCATGCTTTGATGTATCTATCAAAAGTCATCATCACATCATTTTAATATTACTCCCAGACGGGAGAAATTCACGGACCATCCTTGTGAATACACTCGAATCAAGGATAAATGAAATTATATCAATTAACTTTCAAACCTTGTGGGGAAATATGATTCTAAAAATTTGGTCCTTGATCATCTGGTTGAACGGGAATTTTTTAACATATTCCCGAAGGATCATCCAGGGTTACCACCAGTGAGTGAAATAAACTTTCCAATTGAAGTAGACATGAGTATCTCACCCATTTTTATTCATCCACGTCATTTACCTCCAACTGAAATGAGTAAAATGCATATACAGTTAGAGGATTTCTTATCAAAGGGTCTTATTAGGCTAAGTGTATCACTGTGGGGTGCAATAATCCTTTTTACTAAGAAGAAGGATAATATCCTCAGGCTTTATATTGATTACAGACATCTGAATCGCATTACGATAAAGAAAAAGTATCACATTCCATGAATTGATGATCTATCCGAACAGTTACGAGGTACAAATGTATTCTTGAAGATTGATCTTTGGTCTGGCTATTATTAGTTAAGGGTCAAGATTGAGGATATTCAAAAGACATTATTATGATTTGATACAGTCATTATGAATTCTTAATTATGCCATTCGGGTTAATGAATGCACATGAATTTTTTATGGACCTGATGACTCAAATATACTTCTCCTACCTGGATAGGTTTGTTATGGTATTTGTTGATGATATCCTAATCTACTCGGCTTTAAGAGTGTATCATGAGGAATAACTTCGCACGACCTTACACGTGCTTATGAAAATCATCAATATGCCAAGTTCAACAAGTGTGAGTTCTAGATGGATGAGGTCAGGTTTCTTGGCCATATTGTCTGACGACAAGGTATTTTAGTAGATCCATCAATGGATGAAATGGTGGTGGACTGGGAATAACTAAAGTGAGTCATGGAGGTGAGAGTTTATCGAGAATCTCCAGGTATTGTAGGCGTTTCATCCATGGATTCTCATAAACTGATTCATACGTCACCAATTTGATATAGAAAGACGTTCGTTTTGTGTGGACAGATAATTATGAGACGTCCTTCCAAGAGTTGAAGACCAGACAGAATTAATCTCCAATACTTATCCTCACAGAGCTAGGAAAAAGTTATGTTGTATATTGTGATGGATCAGGGAAAGGTTTAGGAGCTATATTGATGCAAGGAAAGAATGTGGTCACTTATACATCAAGACAATTAAAGGTTAATGAGAATAACTTCCCAATGCATGACCTAGAGCTTGGAAATATTGTCTTTTCCCTTAAGATTTGGAGATATTACCTATATGGGGAAAGGTTTGAGGTTTTCTCGGATCACAAAAGTCTATAACATATTTTCACTCAGTGATATCTGAATCTCAGACAGAGATAATTGATGGAGCTTATGGACGATTATGATTTTAGTCTCCATTACCACCTGAGTAATGCCAGTGTTTAGTAGACACATTGAGCAAGCATAAAAGAGTATATTTGGAGGCAATAAAATGCTACGGTCATAAGATGATGCAAGACCTTTAGAGATATAAATTGAGGGTTATACAGGGAAATCATCACACTGGCATCAATGGTATAGTGGAAAAGCCCGCAATACAACAGAAGGTTCTCGATACATAAGATTTCATTGATGATTTAGTAAACTGCTAGAACTACATCTTATCAGGTGAGACAACTGAGGACTTGTGGGTCGATAAGGATTTGGTGTAAGATTTTGAGGAAGATTGGTAGTTTTTATAATTAAGGAACTCGAGGAAAAATTCATGGCAGAAGCATATTAATCTAGATTCAACAATCATCTAGGCTATACAAAGATGTATAAGGAATCAAAGAGAGACTCCTGGTGGCCAAGAATGAAAAAACGTTGCACTTTTTTATGGAAAAGTGTCTCACTTGTCAGCAAATGAAATACGAGGGCTAAAAGCCAGCAAGGTTGTTACAACTACTACTAATAGCATAACGGAAATAGGAGCATATAACGATGGACTTCATCACAACTTTACCTAGGGCTGAAGATATGCATGATTTATTATAGATTTTGGTTGATCTACTCCTAAGGTCGGTGCATTTCCATCCTATCAAAGTCACGGATAATGTGGCCAAGTATGGGAGACTCTACTTTTGATAAATTATAAGGTTGTATAGTGCACATTTATCCATTGTTTCAGATAGGGGCCTGAGATTTGTGTCCAAGTTTTGGAATGAACTGAAGAAGGAACTGGGAACAAATCTAAATCTCATAATAGCCTATCATAAAAAAAATGGGAAGTTTGAGAGAACTATTCAGATATTTGAAGATATTTTGGGAGCTTGTGTTATATATTTTCAGGGTAGTTGAGTTGATCATCTAACGTTAAAAGAGTTTCCCTACAAAAATAATTTTAAAGATATTATTGGAATGAAACTATTTGAAGCTTTATATGAGAGACCTTGTCATTCACTACTTTGTTTTACGAAGGTCGACAAGAAGCACATCTGACAGTCAAAGTTGATTGAGGAGGACACTTAGAAGATCCGGGTTATTCGAGCTAGACTCAAAATCGCTTAGAGCCATCAAAAGAACTATGTTGATGTACGTCATTTTGATTTGGAGTTCAGCATGGGTGGTCACGTATTTCTAAAGATCAAGGTTAAACCATGGGTTATGAGATTTGGCAAGAAGGGAAATTTGGCACCAAGGTTCACAAGATCATTTGATCTTTTGTATAGGATTGTTTAGTGTTGCACAACTTTGATTTACCGTCTCAATTAGCTAATGTTTATAATTTTTTTCACATATCAATGTTATAGAAGTATATTTTGTATGTCTTATATAATCAATTGGGGTTAGTTAGATCTCCAAGATTATGTTTCTTACGAAACTAGATCGTTGGCGATAATACACCATAAACATAAGATACTTTATTAGAAGATGATTCCCCTTATCGAGGTTTTTTAGGATAACAATGGCATTAAGGGAGAGACTTGGAAATCAGAATCTATGATGATAAGGATACATCCCCTATTATTTACTTAATTCTATGTAATGTTTTTTTTTTTCAAGGATGTAAATTCTCAAGGTGGGAAGGTTGTAACACCCAATTTTTGTTGAATTAATCAAACCACATTATAAGAAATTAATTGGAATAATTTAAGTAGATTATTTTTAATTGTAATTAAGGTTAAGGAGAAAAATTCAAAAATAATTATGTTGCATTTTTGAAATGGACTAGAAGAAACTAAACAGGACGACTTTAATAATTATATATATAAATAATAACGTAATAATGAGTTTTTCGTCAAAAAAATAAAAGTGCCCACAAAAATTTGAAAAACATTCCAGGAGATGTAAAATGGAATGCTGGACAACTTTTTCTTCTTAGGCAGGTTTAGACCCATATTGAGAGTATTTTATCTTCGAAATTTAGTTTAAAAATGAAGCAATTAAAGTTGGGTGGCTGCTAACTTTGGATGATTTCCATCCATTCTTTTAGTACTTTCCATCTCATTTGGCATAAAATATCATCACTACATGTTTAGCAGCCAATTGAAATGGGTATAGGTCATATAAAGTGTCTTACAGGAGGTACCGACCCTATTTTCTTCCATTTATGGAGAATAATAATATGTATTTTGTCTAATTCAAAAACACTCATTCTTTATATCATTTTAACTCAGCAATAGCTTGCTTATTCTCTCTATACTACAGTTTTTCTATCCCACACAATTATAATTCCATTATCAAGAGTTTTCAAGAGTTATAGATCTGTTATTTTGGGCATAGAAGATGGTTTTTGGAAGAACTTAAAGTTTGGATCTTATTAGTTTTTCTTTTTTATCTCTTCATCAAAGTTATTATCTTCAAGAGGGAAAGGTTTTATATTATTTTAATGTTTAAAATCAAATCATGCGATATATGTGTGTGTGTGTGTGTGTGATTTACATGACTACTTATGTTTATTATCACTACATAAGAATATATGTTGAAGAATATGTGATAAAAAATGGATAAAAGTTAAAGTTTGAAACAAGGGAAATTTTCAAGATATTTAAGCTAATTATTTCTTGTATAAGGCATTTTAGATTTACTAATTTCAGGATAAATATCTTATTGAACATATAAAGAAACAATATGATGCATGTGTTGGGTTTTAATGGCATTAAACCTTTCTTTCGTTAACATGAACTCATGTAATCGGGATAAATGGGTTAAGTATCTTGAAAATGTATTAAAATTAGTTTTTGAAAATGAAATGATAAACTTAAAAATTTTCATAACACTAATCACCTAAAATAATAGAATTTATATGAACAAAGTTTGAGACTTGAAGAAAATAAAGTAAATGGGTTCTAAGTATAAAAGTAGTGAAAATATGGGATTTCAAATGAGTAATATTGAAAAGTCAATGCCAAAGGTGAAACAAAGAATAATGGTAACAATGAAAAGTTATTAAATTATAAAACAAGTCTTGAAACATTAAAAGTATAGTTTTCAGGCTAAACGTATGATTTTATGAAAAGTTTGGACTTAGTAGTAACTTTTGCAAATATGAGTATTTTTTCAAAATGTCGGTTTTAAATTAAATAATATGAATACATAAAATGATAGGAGTCATAAGCTGGAAATATGTGTCTTGAAAAGGCAAAAGTAATGTTTTAGTACATAAGTGTCATTTTATATAAAATTCGAGGTTATGAACAAATTTTCCAAACTAGAGGAATGTAGTTAAAAGAGATAGATTTTATGGGGTGAAAACTCATATTTTGTAAAGTGAAGATGAAAAGAAGAATTTTTAGCAGAGTGTATATAATGAAAATTTGTAAGTGTGCGAGAATAATGAAAAACGCATTAAAGTGTACAAGTGGGTATTTTGAACTCAAAGGTTAAATTTCACAGGAGGTGTAAATGAGGTTGTTTTCAAAGATGAAATGTCGATTTAAAGGTAAAATCAAAATGTATTTTTAAAAAAGTATGAAACTTTAAATTATGTATCGGGAGTAGTCTCGTCCCGGATATTTGGCCTTATCGTCCGGTTAAAAAGGAAATCATGGAAACGACTTAAAAATCAATAAAAATTCAAGAAAGGAAAAAGGGTTACAAAGATGTAACAAGTAAAAGACACTCGGAGGTAACCGGTGAGAGTGCGCACCGGTTCAATGTCTCAAATTTATTTAATTAGATGTCAATTCACACCAAATTTTAATTAAGCCTAAAACATGCAACTATGTGATTCAAGATATTTAATCAATTTAAAGCATGAAATCATAAACACAATAATTGAGGGGAAAAACCCAAAGGGAAAAACCTTTTATTTCACTAAAGTTTTGCAAATCGCAACTTACAATACAATAGAGAAATTCTATAATGAATTCCCGGGAGAACTCACAAAGGCCGGGGCCTTCAAATTAGAAACGATTCCCTAAAGAACCACAATGCCCTCAGTTGCCAATAATGATTCCCTCAAGAATCATAAGAATCTCATTCCTCCTCTTCAACAATGGATACCCACAGGTTCCATAAAATCAGCAGTGAAGAAAGCTCTCCACGAGAATATCTTCGTTAATGAAGTTTTTGGGTTCCATAGATGATTCACAAAAGTAATTAGGATTGATTTGAGTGAATCAAAAAGGTTTTTAGCCCTAAAAAGTGAAGACTATTTTGCAGTTGTTCTGCAGTTTGCGTAAATGAAAAGTGTTAATGAAAATCTTCAAGAAAGCAGGTTTTTATAGGCAAACAAAATATTTGAGTCGGTGAAAAGTCGTATGAACGAGATCTTTATGTCGGTAGAACGGGATTGACGTCTCGTTAGAAGTGGCTTCGAACGACCTATCAATGACCTTTCAAATGACATGCCAATGTGGTTATAACGACATGTCAATGTGATTTGACCGACATCAAAGCGAAAAAAAATAAGTTTAAAAACATTGTTCAAAAACCTGTTTGTAAAACGACTCTTTTTGATAAAAAAAAAAACAGTTTAGAAAATATCCCAATACTTAGTAAAATATTTAGGTAATACAAAACAAAATCCATATCAGAGTATACCTCATATGGCGTAGGTGTTGAAGATGTGTGATATTCAAATTCGTCTTCTTGAACTTGTGAACTTGAATGCCTTGACGGTTGGAACGGGATACGCTATACACGATGTAAACTAGTTACTAGGGACATGATGCAAAATATGTCCTTACAAATCTCCCCCTATGGCTATTCTGGTACAAAATAAAAATTATGAATCATCAACAAATGTCCTATACAAATCTAATACCCTCCCATGAACCTAGAAGTGAAAAGATACTAAATATGCAAGTCTTCAAAATCTTCAACTTTCAAATCTTCAAATCTCTTACTTTTGATCTTATTTTGTGTGCTTTTCAAATGCTCATCAAAGTCCTACACACAATAGAAAAGTAAACATACCTTCGTGACGTATTGAGTTTGAAATGAGGTAAACAATCATAAATCAAATCAATTCTCCCCCATAATTCAAACTCTCACTCCTCCATAATTCATAATTCATTCTCCCCCTTTTTATTTGTCCGAAATAGACAAGAAAAAGAATAAACAATAATAAACTGGAGTGGGTCACATCAACTATATTCAATCATCACAAACATATATCAATTGCGCTCATGCAAGGAAAAATTCAAAAGGCTCCACAAACTATTTTTTGATTTTTCAAAATATTTTTCAAGCACAAATAATTTTATAAAAACAACACACCATGAATTAAAACTAATATAACCAAATCAAGGAAACAGAATGAATGTCTGTGAATAAATTCGATAGGAAAATCAACTCAAATAATCATAACATATGTGCACGATGAATTATAGATACTCCTAACGAATGAACTCAAAATCACCCTTAGGTGTTAAAATGTTAAATTAATATGATATCGAGTCAATCTAATCAATAAATCAAAGTCTAAAATGATTTTCACACCAATAATGTCTAAAATTATGTAATGTTTTTTCAAGACTTTGTCAGGACGTGCAAACCCGTTGATTTCCAACCAAACTCCCTCAAAAGATAAACATGATCTTATTTTTTATTTTTTATTTGAAATATCAATCAAACCAAATTATTTGGCCCCTTTTTGGCATATTTTCCTTTTATTGCCTTATTTTTTTCTTGGGCCCTTTTCAAACGGTGGCTTTTATGACGAGTTCACATGCCTCTCACAGCCTTTTCATGTGTACACTCATTATTTTTTCAATAATAAACAAACTCTCACAGGCAACGGTTCTTACATATACTACTTTCATTGTCTCGTTTTATCACATTTGGTTCGTTTTAAAGACATAATTGAGATGAAAACACTTTTACCAACATGTGATAGACACATGCAATAATAAAACAAATCCATGCATCTGTGAATTAAAGGAGATTAAGAGTCAAACATGTAGAAAGTAATCACTAATCACATCTCAATGACTCAAAACATTATAAAGCATATAAATGAAATGATGTTGTGTTCAAAACACTATCAAAAAGTCACGTGGATAATTTAATGAAATTATGACTTTGTCATCCTAAATGTCCATCCATATAAGTTGTAAAAACAAACTACAAAAATATATTTGTGTTTTTTTAAAAACAAATTATCAAAAATAAAGTTTTTTAGCTTTTTCACTTTTTCTCAAAAATTAGAAAATCCTTTTGTATTTTTCCAAAAAATTTCAAGAAAAATAAAACTTTTTTTTGGAATTTTCAAAAAATATATCAAAATAGAAAAAGCTAAATACAAAAGATACACATCATAACACTAACGAAAATATATATCATGAAGTACAACCAGTGTATGATAAAAATCCAACATGATTGACCGAAATATCTAACATAGGGAGAATTACGTGCAAGCAAACGAGAGTCATGAAAGGTAATTCCTAAAGCCTCGAAGTCTGATTTTCTAACCCAAATAGGTGTGTAACGACGCATGGGGGTTTTGGGAACCAGAGTGACTCAATTCTTAAACTTCCTAGGAGCATTCATAAGTTTATAATAGAAACGCCTAAGGTAACCTTATTTGCCGCAATGAGTGAAAGTGTAGATATGGCGGTGAATGTTACCCGGTGGACATGTCCTAATGTTCCTAGGTGTCTCTCTCACACGTGTGGTGTTAGCTTTAGGAATGGGAGAAATACGATCATCGAATCCAATGCCATACTCATCATCCTTGATTTGTACGGTGCCTAACATTCTATCTAACTTTTCTGACCTAGACTCAAAATCAAACTTAACCTTACTCGAATCTCTCAATCTCTCCTCCAGCTCAATTATCCTAGACTCGAGAAAATTCCTAGACTCATCAAACTCTAGACGATCATTTTTCATAGCCAACATTAACCCTTGAAGACTATCTCTCTCACCCTCAACGTATTCTCGCTTCTACCGAAGAGTCTTCTCATATGCCCTAAGATCCTCAATCAAAGCATTAGTATTGTTATTATCTATGGCACATTCTTTTAACTTAGCTTCTAGCTTTAAATTTGCCTTCTTTACCTTCACAGTTTTTGCATACAATTCATTGAAGGAAGCTTTCAAGTCCCTCTCCTCTGCCTCTTCATCCTCACTCACATCACCCTCACTTTCTTTGGCTTCACTGGCTATGGTTACGGAAGAATTATGCAAAGAAATATCTTCATGGGAAGATTTTTCATTATCACTCACATGACTAGACACGAAGGTGGTAGGTTTCACTCACTTGAATAAATTTTTCCCTCTTCCAGATCGCTATCACTAAGGGTGGAAACATAATCTATCTATTTATTAATATCCTTCTTAGATTAGTGGGGCACTGAGCTTTTCTATGACCATACCCCTCACAACAAAGACCCCTCACAGATTCATCCTTTTTAACTAAAGTTTTAATTGAAGACTTGATACGCATTTTCCAATTAGACCCTTCAGACAAGTGTGTTCTAAAATCATCAAACCCTCTGAAAGTCATACCTAAAGACACGAGATCACAAACACAGTAAAATTGTGTTCTAGCTCTGATACCAATTTGAGAGTGCGCAACGGTTCAATGTCTCAAATTTATTTAATTAGATGTTAATCCACGCCAAATTTTAATTGAACTTAAAACATGCAACTATGTGATTCAAGATATTTAATCGATTTAAAGCATACAATAATAAACACAATATTTTAGGAAAATTCACAAAGGGGAAAACCTTTTATTTCGCTAAAGTTTTTCAAATTGTAACTTACAATACAATAGAGAAATACTGCAATGAATTCCTGCAAGAACTCACAAACACTGCAACCTACAAATTACTAATGATTCCTTCGAGAACCACAATAATCGCAATCGCTAGCAATGATTCCCTCAAGAAACTCAATCCTCCTCTTCAGCAATGGCTACTCACAGGTTTCACAAGATCAGTAGTGAAGAAATCTCTCCACAAGAATATCTTCATTACAGAAGTATTTGGGTTCCAAATATGATTCACAAAAGTAATTAGGATTGATTTGTGTGAATCAAAAAGGTTTTTAGCCCAAAAAGTGAAGACTATTTTTTAGTTGTTCTGCAGTTTGCATAAATGAAAAGTCTTAACGAAAATCTTCATGAAAGCAGGTTTTTATAGGCAAACAAAATATTTGAGGTGGTGGAAAGTCATTCGAACGAGATCTTTATGTCGTTAGAATGAGATTGACATCTCATTAGAAGTGGCTTCGAATGACCTACCAAACATCCTTTAAAACATAAAACAGTACAGTTTCATTTGATTTATATGAGAACCTGAGCTTCAAATGACATGTCAATGTGGTTAGAATGACATGTCAATGTGGTTAGATCGACATGTCAATGTGGTTAGAACAACATGTCAATGTGGTTTGAATGACATAAAAGCGAAAAAAATATTTTTTTAATTTTATAAACACTGTTCAAAAACCTGTTTATAAAACGCCTCATTTTGATAAAAAAAACAGTTTAAAAAATATCCCAATATTTAGTAAAAAAATCTAAGTAACACAAAACAAAATTATGCCAAAGTATACCTTATATCGCGTAGATGTTGAAGATGCGTGATATTCGAATCCGTCTTCTTGAACGTGTGAACTTAAATGCCTAGACGGCTGGAACGATATAAGCCATACACGATGTAAACTAGTTTCTAGGGACATGATGGAAAATATGTCCTTACAATTGGTAACTTTATTAAGGGCCTGAAGACCTAGGGTGTGGATTAATGCTTAGACCCCAAATCACTGATCAGGATCACATTGTGGCATTATTGCTATCGGTGAAAGGTAAAAACATACATGGGATTGGTACCCCATTTAATCGAGTGAATAGATGATTTTGATCACGACGCTCATTAATGTAAATGCAACTTTATGAAAAAAATTGAAAGTTTATGTTAATATCTCAATTTTTGGGATATGGGTAGTACTACAATAAAGATTAAGTGTGGATGGAATCATCGCCCATGTTGCATGGTTGTAACGCACAGTGAATTGTTGCGATACATATTGAATGAGAACACTTAATCAAATGAAGGATGATTTCATAATTGCTAAAATACATTTTGTGTGTATAAATGTACGCTTATATGTATTACTCTGCTAGTATTTCTCATACTCGGCACACGCTCATACCCCACCATTTGCCAAACCCCCTAGGTACTTCAGGGAAAGATAAAGGCAAAGGAATCGTGAGAGACAAGAAAAGATTTACGAGCCAGTAAGTCTCTGTTTACTATTTACTTTAAATGTGTAATTTAATTGGATTTTTTTACAAGGTTATTTATAACTATTTTAAAGTACTTTAAACATGGTTTGTAATAAGACACGCTACACTATAAATATCGCAAATGGTTATGTTTCTCGCCTGTGGCCCCCTATGGGTCATGGTCCAAACACATGACAATTTTAAGCATGAAAAATCTGGGGGTCACAGTCTAAACCCATAATCCATAGGGGAGGAGGTGAGTCACAATACAAAGTCGTGACCTGCATACCATAGGGGGCGATGGTCCGAACCATGACCAAAATCGCAACCTGTTAAAAATGTCAAACAAGGGTTACAGTCCAAAATTGTGACTCCTAGTGTGTCATTTTTAATTAGTCCATACATGGTCACAGTCCAAAATCATGACAAAATATATTTTATTTATGATGGTCACACTATGGCCACTGTTTTGGATCGTGACGAAATAATTTTATTTTGCTGCTCATCCTATTGGTCACGGTTTTGGAACATGACCAAATAAAATTTATTTTTGTTGGTCACCCTATTGGTCACGGTTTTGGGCAATGACTAATTAATTTTTTTTTCTATTGGTTACCTTATAAGTCACGGTTTGGGACCATGACCAGTAATTTATTTTATTTCAAAAAAATTATACTCGGTCACGGTTATGGACCCTATCCAAATAAAAAATATAAAAAAATAAATTTCATTTTTTTGGATCCCCAAGAAAACCTGTACATTTTTCAAATTCGTTTACATTTATAGAAATATATATTCAGCTAATATGTAATAAAAGTTAACTAACGCATGCTTGTAAGAACATGTAACAATACAACACAAGTTAACTAACACATGCTTGCGTGATTATATAACAAAATACAAGACATGATTGCATAAATATGTACAACACAAAAAAATGCAACATTTGTTTGCATGAATATGTGTAGTCCAAAATAATATAACGAATGCTTGCATAAATATATTCCAAATGGTCCAAGTATTCCTTCTCCAACTAGGCCTCGAAATACAACTTCAAAATGTTCCAAATGGTAAGTAACATTTGACTTGAATCCTCAAAATAACTTTGGAATGCCTACGTTGCCAAAAATGGCATCAAAGTCCATGTAGTTTGTAAAATGAACATTATTGGGATCTAACCCATAATTCGAATATAAGGTGTCTCTTTTGATTTATGAAAATATATGTCAAGTGTGTTGAAAGTGTAAAAAAATTATGAGAATAATATAAATTGGGAATTGTGGTATAGGCCCCCTTTGGGGGTTTTTTATTTATAAAAATATATGTGAATTTATAAAAGATAATAAAAAGCGTGGATTAGTAATACGTATCAGTTTGGGAGTTGTTTTCCATTTTCTCCCTTTAAAGGAATGTTTTGAAGCCTAAGTCTGACTATTTGCAAGTTTTGATCATATTTTCAAAAGGGGAGTCCCAGGACTATGCGATCAGTTGCTACATATTACATTATCCCGTGAGAGGTGTTTGTGCCTCATGCTCAACCGTTTGGTTGCTATTTTTCATTTCCCCCCTTTAATGGCATGTTTTCAAGCCTAAGTTTAACTATTTGTAAGTTTTGATCCTATTCTCAAATCGAAAGTCCTATGATTACGCGATCAGTCGCTAAGTGATAAGTTCGTCCCGTGCGATATGTCCGTGCCTCTTGCGGCTCCGTTTGGGGACTATTTTGAACTTTTCCCTTTAATGACATGTTTTCAATCCTAATCTAACTATTTGAAAGTTTTGATGCAGTCAGTTTTTACGTGTTATGTTGGTCCGTGCTAGGTGTTCGTGCCTCTTGCGGGTCCATTTGGATGTTGTTTTGCATTTCCCTTTATTAACATATTTTTAAGACGAAGTCTAACTATTTGAAAGTTTTGATCATATTCTCAAACTAGGAGTCCCGTGACTACACAAGTAGTTTCTACGTACTACGTTGGTCCCATGCGAGATGTTCTTGCCTCTTGTGGGTCCGTTTATGGTTATTTTGTAGTTTCACCCTTAAACGACGTGTTTTCAAGCCTCTCTCTAACTATTTCGATGTTTTGGTTATATTCTCAAAAAAGGAGTCCCGTGACTACAAGGTCAGTTGCTACATATTACTATGGTCTTATGCTAAGTGCTTGTGCTTCTTGTAGGGCCGTTTAGGGAATGTTTTACATTTTCTCCTTTCAACGGCATGTTTCCAAGTCAAAGTATAACTATTTAAAAGTATTGATTATATTCTCAAACCAGGAGTCCCATGACTACGTGGTTATTTGCTATGTGTTACTTTGTCTCGTGTGAAGTATTCGCGCCTCTTGTCGGGTCGTTTGGTATCTGTTTTGTATTTTCATCTTAACAACATGTCTTTAAGCCTAAGTATAACTATTTATAAGGTATGGTCATATTCTCAAACTGGGAGTCCCATGACTACACGATCAGTTGCTACGTGTTACTTTTGGTCACGTACGATGTATCCTATCTCTTGCAATGTCGTTTACAGGATGTTTTGCATTTTCTCCCTTTAACATCTTATTTTCAAGCCTAAGCCTAACTATTTGCATGTTTTTATCATATTCTTAAATCGGGAGTCCCATGACTACACGGTTAGTTGCTACATTATAAGTCGGTCACATGCGAGGTGTTTGTGCCTCTCATGAGGACGTTTGGGGATTGTTTTGCATTTTTGCCTTTTAACTATATGTTTTCAAGCCTAAATCTAATTATTTTCATGTTTTAGTCATATTCTTAAACCTGGAGCCCCGTGATTACGCGTCACTTGTTACGTATTACATCGGTCAAGTGCGAGGTGTTTCTATCACTTGTAGATCCGTTTGGGATCTGTTTTGTGTTTTCTCTCTTTAACAACATGTTTTTAAACTTAGGTTTAACTATTTACAAGTTTTTGTCATATTCACAAACAGGTAGTCTCGTGACTACACGATCAGTTGCTACGTGTTATTTTGGTCCCGTGCAAGAAGTTCGTGCCTCTCACGGGGCTATTCGGCTTTTTTTTTCATTTTCTCCCTTTAATGGCATGTTTTTACTCCTAAGCCTAACTATTTGCATGTTTTGGTCATATTCTCAAACTGGTAGTCGTGTGACTATGCGATCAGTTTCTACGTCTAAATGTTTTAGTTATATCCCCAAATGAGTATTTAGTTAACCATTATCTAAGAATAAAACATTTAAAAAATTATGAATATCAAGTATATAAAAAAGTGAGTTAAAGTAAAGAATACCTGGTTCCTGCAATAATTGTGCCGCACTTCAACGACACAATATTGGCTTTCTCTAATAACCACTTTTATTTTTGTTAAGCCCTATTTTCCCGAGCGAGGTGCAGTTGAAAGTTCCCATTAACGCTGCTCTCAGGTGTTAAACTTCTAACTTGCACCTTTTCAAATCAACTTCCATTTAGAACTTTTTCAATAGACATTCATCTGTTACTTTTCCATGGCATTTTATTTGGTTTTCATGATTAGTTCTCCATTCATCATAATTTTTTTGACATTGTCAAACTTGGACATGTGAAAGGCTGATCGGACTGGAGAAATGAGCTTCGGGATAATGCTCATCAAGGTAGGTATTCGATTAGCCTTTCTCAAGTCCGAGTTTGACATTTTTAATTTTTTTTATGAAATGAGAATCAATCATGAAAACCAAATACGGAGCCATGGAAAAAAATATGAGGAAATTATATTGGAAAATCTCAAAATGGAAGTTGATTTGGAAAGGTACGAGTTAGAAGTCGAACACCTGAGAGAACAACTCACCCGCATTAACATGGGAAACCAACTTCACCTCATATGAGAAGACAGGGCTCAAGACAAATACATTTGTAAATCAAATCAGGCATCCCATGTAAGGGGTTCGTGCCCCTAAACATTCATAATTCAAATTAAGCATTCATAATCCGAACTAAACATCCATAAATTAAACTAAACATTTGTAAATCAAACTAAACATTCATAAATCAAACTAAAGTGCCAATATAGCATTAATATCATAATAGGATACAATTTGGATACAAATTAGGTTGTTAAAGGCCAATATAATAATATTATACAAATAGGATTGCCAACAGTTAAATAATATTTTGATAGTCAATTTTCCTCGAAATCAAAAAAATATCCTTTAAATTGTGGTTGTGATCAAGAGCAGACTGGAACTTTTTAGGAGCCTTCAATGCATTTTCTTTAGTAGTCATACCCTTTCGTGCATGCAAAACAATTAACCAATTGTTATCATTTATGCACTCCGAGTAAAATACCATTTTTACGTTCTGAAAGACACAAACAAAAGTATCATCGACTATGAGATATTTACTCTTCATTTTTTATAAATCTACTATGATAAGTTTGGAGTCTAGACAAATTTATAAGAATTCATAGTGTCCTCCACCTTCACCTAGCCATGATTAAATACGGTTCTGTAAAATCTAAATAATCATGTTCCAAGATTTATTGGACAATCCCATAATATGTTAGCATTGTATCTTTTGAATTTTTATCGCTTTAGGTTACAACACAAGTAGTCAATACAGAAATTGAAATTCTGCTATTTCACATCAAAAACTTTCCCACATATGGATATGCAATGAAATAAAAAATGTTGGTGAGGAATTTCTTAAAAATATTCGCACGAAATTCAGGACCTTTTACAATGCGTACAAGACTTAACGATACATCACCTCTTTTCAGAAGCTTAATTTATTAATAAATTTATATTAAGACATGGTTGTACTGCACATGATTAAATAACCGCACACATAAGAGGTTGAAATTACCTCTTTTGATATGGATTCCCTAAAATTATTCGTCGTGTAACTTTTCCTTTTATTTTGGGCAATTTCACTCATACTTCCTAGAGGTAAATTGTAGAGTTTAGAACACAATATATAGAATATATAAAATCAAGAAAGAATAATTTAGTTAATTATATAGCTACTTACTCTCTCCCATCTTCAAATTCATCTTGAGATTCGAAGACATAACGAGTTACTTGCTCGTATTGTATATTAGTGAGTCTCGCCTCTTTAATGGTTCCTAAAAGGAAATTCATCCTCAAACTCATCAGGTTCCTCGATAACTCGTTCTCCTCAAGGATTGAACCTCATCAGCTCTTATTCTGGTATATGTTCTCGAGCTTACAATGATGATTCCATAGTTTCGTATTCTTCAACAATTGACCCTATAATAAAATGTGTATTTTTTGAAGGTTTTCATCAAGAGATCGAAAGGATACATCCAGCGATACCTAATGAGACCACACAACAAAGCCTCATTAAATAAATACACAAGAAGGTGGATGATGATAGAGAAAAATGGTGAATGTAAAAATTTATCTAATACACAAATTTCCTCGGCTAAAGTTGATTTCACTGCTTTAATATGCTTTCTGTTTACCACTTTGGCAAAAAATCGGGTAAAGCACAAACTGATTTTTGCATAATTTCTCGACGGAGATCTTTGTGCTCAAAGAAGTAATGCCTAAATAGCAGAGGGATTAATTAAAAGATGATATGCCAATCGTGAGACTTGCACTATTTCAGTTCATTTGTCTTGTAGCATACTACCCTGTGCAAATTATCGAAATAACCAACTGGAGTCTTCAAGTTGAACAATGTGTCTAACGGGATCATTTTCTCACTAGTAGTCAAAGAGAAAGCAGTGAGTGGGGATAAAAATTATTTTTGTTGTAGGATCACTTTTTAACTCACCCATACGCGAGAAATGAAGCGCACACACATGTAATGAAACACACACAAGCTAAATCTCCCACACATACACACATTGAATCGCATGTGCACACGTTGAAATGAGCGCACACACACACTGAATCGTACGCGCTCACACTGAACGCATAGACAAATGAAAAAAATAGTTTTGGCCGGAAAATAAAATGTACCTTGTGGGGGGAGAGAGTTTTGCCAAAAAATGAAAAGGGGGAGGGGGGGAGAGAGGGGGAGAGTTTTTCCAGTTTTATGCAGAGAGAGAGAGCTCTGATTTTTGGGTAAGGGTGAAATGAAATATGGGGTTCTAATTTTTTTATACCTAAAATGGGGTCATGGTCCAAAATCGTGACCCATTAATGAATTAAACATGGTCACGATTCTTCACTGTGACCAATTGAAAGCTCGAGAAATGGTCACAATTCTGTACCGTAACCATGGAATGTGACCATTTTAAAAAGGATTAGAGGGTCACGGTTCTAAAACGTGACCAATGTTCACTGGTAATTGTGCACGATTTTGGACCGTGACCAACTTTGTGATCAAAATGGTGGGAAACTTGGCTCCATAATGGGTCGTGAGTGAGTCACGGTTTTGGACCATGACCCCTTAAGTCACAGTTTCTGACTGTGACCATCCTCCTAATGAGATAACCCTACACCTTGGTCATACATTGGGGCATGGTAAATACATAAGGGTCACACTTTTGGATCGTGACTACCTAGTCATAATTTTAGACTGTGACCCATTTACTGTGACTATTTTCGATTTTTTTTATCTACTATATGGAATTAGTAAAACTCTTTTATTTCAAGTGTTCTTATAAACTTCATAACCTCGACATCATTTCGTTAATTAAGTTAAATGAATTTTACGACACAAATGAAAAAATAATATTTTTATAGAGGAAAGAGGATTTTCTTAAATGAAATAAGTATAAAAGGTTTTCCACACTGAGCCCTGAAACTGGGGTGTCACAAAACTGATCAATAATGAAGGAACTCCGCGGGATAATAATCATCACTTTTTATCCTGGTAGAAGGATTCTGGAGACTGTGATTGTATCGTACATGTCACCATATCCAATGTAATTATCACTACCCCCTAAAAGGCTTCGAATAAATCCAAGTTCCAAGTGGCACTCTACTGTCCTGCCTAAATGAATGATAACTCCTCCTCATGATCGACCCATAATATTGTTAGTGAAATAGTGGATCTCCAACACAACACATCAGCTACCACATTTTTCTTCCCGGGATGATACAAGATGAAAAAATGGCAGTCCCTTACAAACTCAAGACATCTTCTCTGCATCATATTCATCTCTTTTCGAGTAAACAAATACTGGGTACTCTCGTGATCAGAATATAACATGAATCTCTCATCCATAAAATAGTGTTCCCATATATGAAGGGAAAAAACTACTATGACCATCTATAAATCTTAAGTGTGGTAGTTACCCTCTCGAGGTTTAAACTTTCGGGTTGCATAAGCTATGGGCCTCTCCTCCTGCGTCAATACTCCTCCTACATCCTGAAGGGATGCATCTATATATACCAAATACTCCACGTTGGACTGTGATAATGCAAGTGCCAAAGAAGTAATGAGCTTCTCCTTAAGCTCTTCAAAATCTCTCTTATAAACTCTAAAAAATGTACCCCCCCTTACAGGTGAGATGAGTTAGTAGTCCCGCAATCTTTGAGAACTCCCGAATGAACCTCCTGTAGTACCCCGCCAAACCTAAGAAACCTCTAACTTTGGTAGGTGTCGTGGTCTGTCCCTATTCAACAACTATAAATACCTTGCTAAGATCCACTGAAATCCCATCATTGTATATGACATGGACTAAGAACTTCACTTCTCAAAGATAAAACTCACATATATAGAACTTAGCATATAACTCGTGTTCATGTTATTTCTACAATACTAACTTCAAATGTTTTGCGTACTCCTCTTTCGACCAGGAGTAAATCAAAATGTCATCAATAATCATAATGATGAGTGGGTCCAGAAATGGGAAAATTACATAATTCATTATATCCATGAACACTGACGACACATTGGTTATCCCTAAAAGAATTACCTGGAACTCTTATAAACCATATCTCATCAAAAAAATATATCTTCGAAATATCTTCCTCCCAAACACGTAATTGGTGGTACCCTAAGTGGAAGTAAATCTTAGAAAAGAATGATACACTCGTCAACTGGTCAAATGAATAAGCTATACATGAAAACTAATACTTGTTCCATATCGTGACTTTATTCAACTTACGATAAACTATACATAGTCGAAGTGAACCATCATTTTCTTCACACACAACACATAGGATCCCCACGGAGAATTACACCTTCATATAAGTCTTTGGATCAACACCTGCTAAATTTATTCTTATAACTCCTTCATATCCAATAGGTCCATCTTGTAAGGTTTCCTCACGATGGGTCTGGTGCCTGGTGCTAAGTCTATACAAAAATCTACCTACCTTGCTGGTGATAACCCAGGAACCTCACCAAATACACCCCTAAACTTCTGGACAATAGGTATTGAATCTAATGACACAGTGTCCTCCTGAGATGAAGTCATAACTATATAATATAAGTGTTCTCTAGACCCTCCCTCGAGTCTAGGAATAGAAACTAAGAATATATCTTATCCCAGAATAGTAGACGTCTTTGCCTTCCCGTTACATTATATTTTTGCGTGATACTGAGGTAACCAATCCATGCCCAATATGATATCATATATCAACATATCCAATAATAATAAGTCCGCAGAAATATACAATTCATCGATATTTATTGTCATGCCTCTACAAAGATGGCATAAGGAAGCACCCCTACCTATCGGGGTATCCACATGTGAAAATACATCCTCAACTATGTCTATTAATATCTACATAGATGCAAATGTATAATTAGCAAAATATTATGATGTGCCCGTGTAAAAAGAACTCATGCATAGGTACCATAAGCATAAAACATACCCCCAATCACCTGAGGTTACACTGGCAGGCCTACCTGATGGACATTGTAGGTAAGTCTATAGTTAGGTTGTGGTCATCCCTATTCCTGAGGTAAAGCCTGATATGCTTGGGCTGATGGCAAGGTCTGATAGTGTGGTGGGATTAGAAGAGCCTACTACTACACTAGGTACTGTTAATGTCCATGACCTACTCGATTGCCCTTAGGTAAATGATGAAACGAATGTCCTAACTCACAAAAAATATAACACGATACCATGATAGAAGGATTCATCCAATGGCCCTGCTAACCATGTCCTACGGCGTGTCCTGATGTCGATGGCCTTGGCCCTATCCCATTTTAGACATGTTGGTGTACTATCCTTAGACTGAGTAGCATCCTCTGTCTGCCCTGATGATGGTAGTCATCTCCTCCTCTAAATTGTTTCAGGGGATTCTCCCCTGAATTTGTCCTCACTAAAACTATGAGCCTCATTCTACCATGGATGACTTGCTTGACTCAACTTTTTTTAGCCATTTTCCATTTCCTGTTTCTCTTTCTTTGGCTCCCTTTCCTTATAGAACTCACTAAAAGTCATTAAAATAGCTTAATGCAACATCCATTATCTACGTATAAAAATTGTATACCGGATTTCCCATCAGTATGCTCTTGATCCCCCATATTACGCCCGTCACAAACTAGTCTATCTTACTCGATCCTGAATCTCTAATTTCTTAGGCAAAGTGTCTAAGTCGAGTAAGTTATTTCTTATACTCCACCACTATGCGATCGTCCTACTTTAATGAATCAAACTTATTCCTTAAAGATTCCTGTTGTGATGGAGGGAAGTATTTCACTTTAGACATCTCACAGAATTAAGAAATGGTCAACTAATACCGATCCTCTATGGTGGTAACAAACTCCCACCAATGTAAAGCATCTCCCACAAATCTAAAATTGGCTAACATCTGCCTTTGAAAGTTGATACACTCAATAAGCATATATGGCGTTCAATGTCATGCCTCCACTGCAGTGTAACAATGAGGGATGTAGACCTAGAGAACTTTAGTGGACGTATCTTCCCAAAATCCCATATAAATTATCCCATGAAACTATAGTCAACTGAACAATCATAGTTGTAACCTGTAAGGACATAATTTTATAAATGTTTGGGGTAGAATCTAGTAATTTTTTATTTTCCCTATATCACAGTGTGTATGTTTGATACCTCTACATTCAACACGTCATCACGATCATCCACAACGGTCTTTATCCGAATCTATGCATCCATCATCTTCACACGTGCATCATGCTACATGCGACATGCTATTCAACTGTTTCCCACTACTCCATTATGCAATATTGGTAAAATGATTTGATGGAGTTGTTTATTTTTGCATAAATATTTGGGAAATTTTTCAGAAAATGTTTTTTTGAAGTCTGATTTAGTTTTATCAAAAGCAAAAAAATTTCTAAGTGTAGAAGCGGAGTGCCTCGATCGACGAGCTCATTCAAATGAGCTAGCATTGTCGTTCGAGCGAGATTAACATCTCGCGCGAAGTCGTTCGAATGACACGTGTCCTTCGTTCGAGCGAGATGCTTATCTCGTTCGAATGACTCCATCGCCTCGATTTTATATAAATACCACTGTGCATTCTACACGTTCTTCAAGTCTTTTTCCAACATGATTTCTGTGAAAAACAACCCAGAAAACAGACTTCACTTTTTAAGGTTTTACGCCTTATTTATTTACATAAGTACCTGTTTAATTAACTAATAGGTGATTAGTAATTAATTTGGTTTTCGACAGTGATGTTAAGAATGAGCCAATTTGGAAATCCCATTTTAATTTAATAAATGACTGATCACTCGATATTTAATTAGGCGGGGTGTCACAGATGGTATAAGAGAATCAGTTTTTAGCGTCCTTAGCATATGTGCAGCTTTTCACATTTCAGCTTAGCATTCCTTAATATAGAGCCTTACTATAGGATTATTGTATTCCTTTATGTATGCGACTTACTTTCTCCTTCTATTAAGTATAGTTGATGCAATTCATATAGGGTTTCGGTTGAGTGTGGCACATCGAACAATATAGAACGAGAAGTGTGGGATGTTAGAAGGTTTGCAGGAGACGAGACTCAGCAGAAGCCATAGAGTATTTTGGGAACAGTGATGCGATGGGAGTCACCATGATTATTTTTCAAATAATTGATGTTGGAATAACCGTTGGGGCACAGTAGTTGCTCCAAGAACCATCGTGAAGGACGATGGAGTGAAGTTAAACCCACCAAGTGCAGACGACAAGGGCTAGGGTTGAAGAAGATTTTTGTTTAAGAAGAACAATCTACTAAAATTTGAGGAAGGTGCGAAAGGGTGATTTACCAATGGAAAGAGAACATCCAATTGGGATCACATGTAGGGGGAGTATAGTGACACTCAAGTTAAAATTTGGGGCAAACATGTTTGCTCATGGGAGCAGTGTAGGGTGATAGGAGTAAGTCACCATATCCATGGAAAATTACCATGAATAACGAGGAATTTGGGGTGCGGATTATAGATGAAAAATTATGAATCCTCTTACCGGTTGTTTAAATAGAGAGGCAATGGAGATTTCAGTACTTTTTTTCCAGAAGGGATAGACAATGGTCGGATGTTAAGGAAAATTGATGAAATTTGCAAACTTTGTACCCGATGAGAGGGATACGAAGAATAAAAAAGGGTTCATAAGTTGATAATAGACCCGTGGTAGAATGACTAGTCTCGTTGTTGTCAAGGTTGTACATTTACAAATTTATATCAATGCTCCAGTGAGAAGTGAGCTAAGGGAGTTAGAGAATCTAACCGACTAGATTTTTCGGTGCTAGTGAGACACTAAGGGACGGGATACCCAATAGAGGACCCAAATTAATAATCGAATTAATGAAATTCCTACCAAGTGGCGGTGGGTTCAGTCAGGGCCGTCAAGGCCAGCAATAAATCCTATAGGAACAGCGGAGCCAAAGGGACAAAAGGGGTAGCAATCAGGGTCAAGACTACCAGGTCCATGAGAAGGACAATCTCGAGATGGCTGGTGGATCTATAGAAAGAGGAAGGGCACAATGAGGTGTCTTATGTGTAAAGATTAGAAACACATGTGTGGATCTTGTCCGCTGCGAGCCAAGGATAGGAGCAGAATTCTTAATTGGGGCAACAGCTATAGAAGTTTTGGTTTGGTTAGGACGAGAGTGTCATGTCCGGGAACCGTTTGAGCCGTTAGTGTTATGGACAATTGAAACTACGAGTTTTATCCCGAAGTGATTGGGGTCTATTTTGTGTGATACAAGCGAGTCATAGTAGTTTGTTAGTACTAAATTTGTGTGTGAAATGGGTTTGGTAGCGGTATCATTAATAGTGCTATAGTTATAAATATTTATCGTTGAATAACGGGGATCTCTTTAGTACCACCTGCAGGGGGAGCAAGTGTGGACACTGAGAGGGTATATTTTTTTCAAGGTAATCCCATAATGAAAGGTGATTATGTGCTTAGGATTTTATCCTGAATACGGACTGGTTAGCCATGGTGGGCGGTTACTACAAGACTATCGTGTTCCTTGTTCTAAGACATGATGTATATTCTTTTTATAATGTCTCACATGAAAGAGGGTCGAGATCGCTGCGGTATTTTGTGAAGTCGACTTCAGAAAGTACAGTTGTCTAGTTGTATTGGATCCCGGTGCATAGGGACTCTTACTGATGAGATTCAGAGTATGTCGAGTTACCATGGAGTGAAGAGATTTAGCTCGTTATTTACTTAGCGAAGAGATTTAGAGATGTAGGAGTCAATGATTAGACTTGTGAGTATAGGGACAGGGTTTGAGTGTCCCCGGTATATGCTTTGGGTTCTACGAAAATCGAGGATCGACAATGCTGAGGAATAGTGCATTGGGAAGAGATCTTTTGGGCTTTGCTGTGAGATGTTATGCTCATAAGCCTTAATAAACGTCGGGAGTGGAGAAACGCCGTTGGATGCTAGGACATCAGATTAAATGATAATTATTGAACGAGTGGAGAAAACACGTTGAGCTGAGAACTATTACGAAATAGGGCCAGTGGAGCTAGGAAGTGCTGCGAAAGAAACACTGGGAGGAACTTTTGCACCACAAGTTTATGGGTGGGGTAATATCGAAAAGAATTAAATAGAAATTGGTGGGGTGATAAAAAATACGCGGATGTTATAGCCACGCCAAAAATGCGGGGGCCGAACTTGAGATAAGTATGTTACGTATGTAATGTTGTGAGGTTTGTGAAAATATGGATGGGTTGTAGGGTATATGGGAGCCCTGGGTGAAGCAGAGTCTCACTTAGTCAGTTGCCTAACAGTTTTGAGAGCAAATGCAAGGGCAATGATTTTAGGTATATTCCGAAAAAGGGGAGTAAGATGTCCCTCGTAATGTGAAACGTTGAGCATGGAGATTGGTGGTGAATTATACATTGTGGAGTTCTCTCCAAGTTACACCATTTAGGGATTGAAAAAGGTTGATCCTAGGTTATCAACTAGGCTTTTATAATTTTGATGCTCCCAGTGACGGGATTAACGAGCATAAGTGGTGAAATTCATATTTGGGACATCTAAAATCGCGGTAGGTCAGGGTTTCCATCGGGTTTGTGGAATGGATTGACCTGAGAAGAATATTTCTTATTTTGGAGTGGGATATACTATCGACCAACATATCTAAATTTTTGCTTGAAGAAAGAAGTGAAACAAAATTAGGTGACGTCCAAAATTATTGCGAATTAGGATAAGACCTTTCGGTCCCACCTCTAATCGGAAGTGTCAGGAGGTGATGGGGATGGATTCGCATATCATTTAGACGTGTCACCCATAAGTCAATGGTATACGAAAGTGACTAGGTTGTTCTAGGAATTGAGAAATGCGTAAATCCAGATTTTTGGGTGATTGGGAGTATTAATTACCACTAGTAGAGTTACGTGTGATACCTCGTGGCAGTTTATTATCTATGTGACACGTTCTGAGACTTTATAAGGAGATTTTTTTATCCACCCTTTGGTTGATAAGAGGTGGGGAGTAAGAGCTTCTAGGACCCAAAGTGATTTATGGTCCATCGGCAGGAATTGAGTAAACCGCGTCTTTTTCGATAGCTCGGAAACATAAGGAGAGTTACGTCACCGTGAGTTAAGGGTTTGAAGTCTATTACGAGTAGTGAGGGATAATTGCGGTAACTTACCCTGAGGATAGTCACGGGTTTGGCAATAAGAAATTAGCACCACAAAGGTGGGACCTTTTTTAATATAGAGATGGTAGAGCCGACGGAGCATAGGCTCGTTTTTTGAGGCACTATATGGTTGGAGACAATTGAGTTGGATATTGATGACCAGGGGTTTGTTAGGGTGTCTCCCGAGAAAGGGGTCATGAGGTTAGTCATGATAGGGAAGTTATGTGACACCCCGCCTACTAAAATACATGGTGGCCATCCTATGATGAAAATAAAATATTGGCCTCATATGGCTAATTCTTAGCATCACTGTCGAAAACATTTTTAAAGTTACTAGCCACCTATTAATTTAAATACACTGGTGCCAAATTTTATCTTTCATTAACTAACAATATGCAAAAAATTAAATAATAATTAAACCATCCACACAAATTGATAACTAAAACCAGTACAGATGAATAACATAAATAAAGATAACCGAATCAACTATCAGTTCGACAATAAAATACAACAATAACTTAAACAATAACCTGAATACACAAGTAAAATAAATAAATTGAATACTAAATTTGAGGGCGACATGCCCAAATGACTGTTGAAGTAAGGTCCCTACCCTAGGAATGAGTGAATGGAGCATCTATAAGCAAATTCCACAACTTCCACATAAGTTGCAGTTGCGCATCCCTAGATAGAATCCTCAAACTGGGTGTCTCTGTGGCTGGACACCTAAAATGTTTTGAAAAATATTTTTGACACGGGTCAGAGCCCAAGTAAAACATTTTGAAAACATTTAACAAGCAGTTAAATTACAATAATTTAATATGCATGCACGCTTTTCATATTTAAGCTAGTGTCGCACTCTCTTGAGGTATAACTTACCCCTTATCTAATGTGCACACCTAACAGTTGTCATTTAACCTTCTTAGTTATGCTACCCCACCTAACTAGCCGTATCACCTCTTTCTCCCATGCTACTCTAACCCGAGTACTCTTACTTTGATTATTAAGTTATCTACTCCTTAACTTATTAATCGGTTCAACTATATTAATTCATATAGCATTCACACTAGTTATATAGGAAACCCCTTTTTAAATCATATAACTTACACACTAGTTATATAAGAAATGCATTCACACTTATGTATTAATCCCGTATATAATTGTCTACTCATTTTATATAAGTACTAGTATACTAAAGCATTCACACACATGTCGTGTATAATAACCATCATTTCCCGAGTAGTAAATCACCGGATGCTTTCTCTAAAATACTATCATATCCCAGGCATGCTCACTCTAACTCGGCCACCTCAAGTCGAAGTAGCTCACACCGAACTTGGGCAAAAATATCGTAAACGTAGTGGAGGTGGTCATATTTCCTTCACCGAAAGTTAAACCGAATCATACCCAAAGTGGTTCACCTCTGAAATAAATAACACAATAAAAATCCAGGACAATATGACATGGGGACTATACTCTCCCTACTCCTCAAGCCAGGGGATTCACCCACATCGTGCAACCTCCATTGATAGCATTAGAGGGGTATACTTTCACATAAATGTCATTCACACCGATATTTATAAATCATATATATATATATATACTATCACACTAATCGTATACATATATTTAATAAAGTCCGGCTAACTCGTGCCTAACACCCGTAGCACTGGCCCAAGAATATCCAAATCTATTTTCCGACTTGTAACTTAATTAATCACATATTAAGTAATTTGCCATTTAAGTTGTATCACCCAACTACGGTACCTAGACTCATTCATTTGGTCCATTTCTTCACCTCTTAAAATTTATTACACAACATCCCATGATATAGTTTAACACCCCTTGTTAAATTTAATATTAAATAATTTCTTATATACCTCAATAATAAATTAAACCGGCTACCCCGTGACTAGGGCTGTATTTTTTTCCCGAACTTTTCAATTTTTTCAATTTCTGATCCGATTTTTTTTAATTTGGAATGAAATCTAAGTTTGTCGATTTTCGATTTTCCGATTTATGATTTTTTCGAAAAAAATCGGATCAAAAATTGAAAATAATTCTGAATTTTTTATTTTTCAATTTTTCTGATCCGATTTTTTCGAAACTATGCCGATCCGAGTTTTTTGAATTTTTTCGGAATTATTTCCGATTTTTTCGGAATTATTTTCGATTTTTTCGAAATTATTTTTCGATTTCTGATTTTTTCAATTTGTTTTTTGATTTTTTGAAAGTTTGCCATATCCCACATCGATTGGGAGAGGGTGAGGGAGAGGGAGAGCGCTCCAAAACATACTCTATAAAAGGAGAGTATCCTCCTAACTTCTACACAAACGAAAAAATGAGCCAAATCCTCATGTATTTACATGTTGGGTTAAGCCATTTTCTTTGCTTCTTTAAAATGAGAATTTCGAGTAATCGAAAATCCATAATTTATTTTTTTGAAATTTTGGAATTTTCAAAATTTCTGAATTTTTAATATATTTTGTGAATTTTTTATTTTTTCGAATTCGGAATTTTTTTTAATTTTTCGAAAAAATCGGATCGAAAATTCGAATAGTTATTTTATTTTCGAAAAAATCATAATTTTTTTCGAAGAGGCATTTTTCGATCCGATCCGGCCGAAACACAGCCCTACCCGTGACTAACTCCCAAAGCACTTCGCCTAAAAAAATCCGAGTCACCACCCCGACTCCTAACTCCATAACTATTAACTTATATTCATATTTTTTTTCAAGATACTAAATACATCTCAATCCATCTCATATCCTAATTTCGTCCAAAATTTCCATTCGAATCCGTTCAAATATTTTTTAGTGTTGTTTATCCTAAACACTCCTAAATCCATACCCCGAATTCATTCCTATCCAATTCCAAGGTGAAAATAATGTTCCTTTATATTTCGTAGAGTCATACACTCATCTATAAACATCCCTAAATAAATTAGATTTGATTTCTGACAAAGGATTTCGGTTTCAGACACTCTTTCGTAATAAAATCATTACTAATATAAAAAATCAAAAAAATACGAGATCGGCGCCCATGCGATCATAACGAAAAGATCTACAAATTTCATTTTTGACAAATAAGTAAATCGAACCCGGTTCGGCCTCAAAATCGAACCGATTCGTCGTGCTGCGAACCATCTTCTTCTCTAACACAATTTTCTCCATTTTTAACCCTCAAACCTCCATCAATTCAACCCAAACATCAACCCAATTGATACCCCGCGTTTATTACATCTATAAGCAGGTTCTAACACAAATATATATCATCAATCATCACTGATTCTCATTAAAACTTCTAGGGTTCGTGAATTGGGGTTTTCTAAAAATTTCTTAAATCACAAATTCAATTCGATTCAATAATCCAAATTCAACAATAATTCCTACTGGGTTTCGATTCTAAATCATATTCTAACATCATATGATAGTATTCTCACATTAATTAAAAATCAATTTAACCTTTAATGTTTAAATCCCCCCAAATCCAAATTTCACGTGTGTCACCCTCCCAAAACAAATCTCAATCACACCCACTATGATACGAATTGAAATACTAGATAAATTCGTAGTGTCTGATTTCCTTTGTTGTAGACGAATATTTGACGAAGAACACGTCAATCTCTTCTTAGTTTGGCTCCCCAAAGCTCTCCCACTTGATTCCTATTTTCTCCTCTTCAACTAGGGTTTTCTTAAATGAGTTATGGCTGTCACACCCTCTCATATTTAGGTTTTATTATGTCAGTCCCATTTTTAGTCTTATGGACTTTATTAAAATGGCTCAAACACTCATGTGAGAGTCCGATTACACATAAAAGTGTCTCGAGACCCAATTACTACCCTCGAGTACTCTTTTTCGACTATCTCAACCTATTCGGTACCAACCGTGCGCTCAGAATTGTCATCCGAATTACTTTACTAAAATCTCCAATCTCAACCACAAATTATGACACGTGTAATTAAAAAAAAATAACCTGAATTAATAAATTCTTAATTCACCAAATAAATTAAATCCTCTAGACTAATTTAAATCCCAAATCACCAAATTTATAAAATTCTAAATCCTAAAAAATATGGGGTGTTACATACTCCCCCCTTACAAAGGAATTTCGTCCTCGAAATTAAGATGAGTCTAGTACTCCAAGCCTCGAATACTTCCTCACTCACATGCCTTTAGGATCGCTACACATATCTCTACCCCCTTCTAATTGCGAAATATATTAGAATTAAATTAATTAACCAGGGCGCCCATACACCCTGTACCCATGCTTATCGTCACAAATGTTACCCGGCTCTACGAGACTTAAATCATAATATAACTTCCAACTCACGATTATAACTGCATATATGTGTAATAACCAAGCTACCAAACCTATGTCCTAATGGCTAAACATCTCCCCAGTTTCAATGTTACGCTAAGTTTCATGCGTAGGACGTCTCGTAAAGCGAAATGCAAATAAGGAACTCCCCCTCCCCCCCCCCCCCCCCCCCGTTACACTACTACCTAACATTGTCAGTCGTTGAGATCTGTTAGGTCCTTAGTCCATAGCACGTACCCCCAAATTCCCATCTCTTGAAATAATAGTATACTCATCCACTCTCATGTTACAAAAGACATCATACCATACGGAGCCCCTTACTATAACTAGTTTCTTAATGTGAATCAATCACGAGATATATCTCCCCTCTCGATAATAAACCTATCCACCCTGAATCCCATCAGTAACCATTCCTACTCCCCCGAGATTAAATATAACAATACAAACATTTTCTCATAAGTCTATATCCAACACACAATAATATAGATACACTTATATATAGACTAGACCCTCTTTTAGGTGATAATAGCACAAGTAAATCATATCTCAGACGAACGAACACAAATTCTCACCATACTATATACTATAGCCTAAATATCCCAACATAAATATCACTACCGTCTCGTGCGTAATATACTCATCTCAAGCTCAGCTCCGCACTCTTGGCATGGCTATATCATACAGGTATTCTTGATTACCCCACAAATTTCAATTTAATTCTTCTTGATATTGTCCCACCCATTAACTTGTGGTGTAAAAGTTTCCTCAGGGCCTTCTTCGAAGCACTACCCGGCTCCACTGGACATATATAGTTATAGCTCTCAGCTTAAAGTTCTTCCTCTACATATTCAATAATTTTAAATTTTAAAACCGACGGATTAGCATCCAACAACATCTTACTAGTTCCCAAATTTATTTAGATCCATGCAGGTAATACCCCACACAAAGCTCAAAAGAACTTTTCCCAATGAACTATTCCCTAGCATTGTCGATCATCGAAATTCGTGGGTCCAAGAATATAACTAAGTTATCACAAATCTTGTCTCCTAACACACAAATTAAATCGTCTATACCCATGTCTCTTAGGGCGTCACACGATAAGACGCTCCCACTATCCCTAAGTCCTCAGCGCGTAAATAATAATGAGCTAAATCTCTTCGCTCAACGGTAAACTCGATATACCCGGAATCACATCAGTAAAAGTCCCCATGCATCGGGATCCAATATAACTAGAAAATTGTACTCTCTTAAGTCTACTTCATAAAAATATCACCGTAAGCTCGATCCTCTTTCAAGTGAGACATCGCTAAAAATATATATCCTTCCTCGGAGCAGCGAACATGATAGTCTTACTGTAACCGCCCACCATCGCTTAACAGTCCGTACCTAAGATAAAACCATACCTCGAATATCAACTCTGAATACAAGCTAACATCATAAAATAAATATCATCTCAGTGTACCCACCCGCTCCCTTACAGGTGGAATTGAAGAGTGCCCCGCTACCCCACGATAAATATACACATATTAGTGATATTAATGATACCTCTACTAAACCCGTTTCTCACACAAATCTAGTACTAATACATTACTGTGACTCACTCACATCACACAAAACAGACCCCAATCGTCTCAGGATAAAACTCATACTTTCAATTGCCAATAACACTCGCAGTTCAAATGGTTCCTGTACATAACACCCTCGTCCTAACCAAACAAAAAACTTCTTATACTGTTGCCCCTACTGGGCATCCCATTCCTGTCCCCCAATTCACTGCAGACAAAATCCACACATGTGTTCCTACTCTTGTACACATAAGACACCTTTTTGTGTCATTCCCCTTTCCCCTGGCTCTACTGGCCATGTCGGGGTTTTTCTTTTCACAAAACTATTATACTTGACCTTGATGGCTACCCCCATTGTCCCTTTGGCCCCACTAGCCCTATGGGACCTTTTCTTGGCCTTGACGACCCTGATTGAATCCACCGTCATGTGGTAGGAATTCAATTGATTTCAATCCTTAAAATGAGTTCTCTACTGCGTATCCCCTCCCGTGGTGCCTCACTATCACCGTTATATCAATCTTTGCCCTTTGGTTAGATCCTCCAACTCTCTTGGCTCCCTTCTCATGATAATGACAACAACGATACCAGTCGTTTTATCCAGACTTCCCCATCCATGCTTGTATATTCTACCCATGAGTCCATTATTAACTTATGGACCTTCTTGATCCTCCGTATCCACCTTATCGGGTACGAAGTTTACTAAACACGCCAACTTTCCTTCATGACCAATTACTATACGGCTCTTCTGAAACAAGTATTGAAAACTCCTTTGCCTCTTTGTTTAAATAGCTAATGAGAGAATTTGCGATCAAACCACACCCCAAATTCTTTGTATCTCTCCATAGTTATGGTGACTGACTCCCATCACTACAATACCTCTCCTAGGAGCCAAAATTTTGCCCGAAATTTAATCATGGGTGCCACTGCACTCCACCCTACACAATTGTCTTTGGATCTTCTCCTTCCATTACCATGGTGACTTCTATTGCGGTCAACGTTCCAAGAATAATCCATGGCTTTTACCGAGCCTACCCCTCTGTAGTCCTTCTAGCGGGCCCTCGCTGGTTATCCAAAATCATTCGGTGTACGAGGCCTAACCAAACTCGTATATGAATCACACTAACTATACTTAATAGCAGGAGATTGTAAATCACATACGTGAAGGAATAAAACAATCCTATAATAAGGCTCGATATCAAAGATCTCTACGTCAAAATGTAATAAGCCGCACAGATCCTAAGGACTCTAAAACCTGATGCTCTGATACCATCTGTGATACCCCGCCTACTAAAAACCAGGTGGCCAGCTCATGATCAAAATAAAATGTTGGTCTCATATGGCTCATTCATGGCATCACTGTCCAAAACATTTTTAAAGTTACTAACCACCTAGTAATTTAAATGGACTGGTGCCAAATTTTATCTTTCATTAACTAACAACATGCAAAAAAATCAAATAATAATTAAACCATCCACATAAATTGATAACCAAAACCAACACAGATGAAATATAAATAAAGATAACCGAATCAACTGTCGGTTCGATAATAAAATACAATAGTAATTGAAATAATAAACTGAATACACATGTCAAATAAATAAACTGAATAATAAATCTAAGGGCGATATGCCCAAATGAGTACTGAAGTAAGGTCCCTACATGATTAATGAGTGAATGAAGCGTATATAACAAAGTCATGCAACTTCCACATGAGCTGCAGTCGCACATCACTGGATAGAATCCTCAAACTGGGCGTCCCTATGGCTGGACATCTAAAATATTTTGAAAACGATTTTTGACACGGGTCAGAGCCCAAGTAAAATATTTTGAAAATATTTAGAAATCAGTTAAATTGCAATAATTAAATATGCATGCACGCTTTTCATATTTAAGCTAGTGTCGCACTCTCTTGACGTATAGCTCACCCCTCATCTAATGTGCACACCTAACGCTTGCCTTTTAACCTTCCTAGTTATGCTACCCCCACCTAACTAGCCGTATCACCTCTTTATCCCACGCCACTTTAACTCGAGTACTCTTACTTTGATAATTAATTTATCTACTCCTTAACTTATTAATCTGTTCAACTATATTAATTCATATAACATTCACACTAGTTATATAGGAAACCCCTTTTTAAATCATATAACTTCCACACTAGTTATGTAAGAAATGCATTCACACTTATGTATTAATCTCGTATATAATTATCTACTCATTTTATATACGTACTAGCATACTAAAGCATTCACACATATGTCTCGTATAATAACCATCATTTCTCGAGTAATAACTCACCGGATGCTTTCTCTAAAAGGCTATCATATCCCAGGCATGCTCACTCTAACCCGGCCACCTCAGGTCGGATTAGCTCACACTGAACTTGGGCAAAAATATCGCAAAGTAGTGGAGGCGGTCATATTTTCTTCACCGAGAGTGAAATTGTATCATACCCAAAGCGGTTCACCTACGAAAATAAATAACACAATAAAAATCCTAGACAATATGACCTGGGGACTATACTCTCCCTGCTCCTCAAGCCAAGGGATTCACCCACATCGTGCAACCTCCGATGATAGCAGTAGAGGGGTATACTTTCACATATATATCATTCATATATATATATATATATATACTATCACACTAATCGTATACATATATTTAATAAAGTTCGGCTAACTCGTGCCTAGCACTAGCCCAAGAATATCCAAGTCTATTTTCCGATTTGTAACTTAATTGATCACACAATAATTAATTTGTTATTTAAGTTGTATGAAGAGTGCCCGATATGTGTGTTTCAAACAAAACCAATTTTTCTCCGAAAAAGATCCAACTATTAATTATGTACCAAACCAAGTTGAGAAAAACCCAATTCTTACTTTAAACCAATTTTATCTTGATTAATCCTAAACATGCATCTAGTGATTAAAGCAAGTAAAGTAAAGTAAAGAATACTCACAACGACGAATATATGAGGAAAAAACCCAAAACGGAAAAACAACCACGGACGACCCAAGCCAGACAATCACTACGAACAATGGTTTTACAAAGAAAGATTAGCGTTACACTAAGACTCGATTCCCACAGGTCTTGACGCTCCTTCTGATCTTCAACCGTTCTTCAATAGTTCCCACACAGAAATTCCATCTTCCACGATACCTGTCCACAACACACGCGTCCACGTATGTCTCGGTGTCCACCGAATGGCTTTGATTCGTCTACGATGTCGAACAAGAAGTCCTTCTCTTTTCTTCACCGCAAAACCCTTTGATGTTCAATGTGTTAAACAAACAACTTTGGTGCAACAAGATCACTTAAACATGTAAGAATGATAACTCAGATCTTTGCAAACTCTAAGGATGTGTTTAAGACTTTTAAATCTTAGAAAACATGTGCAAAACAAGTTTTTGGTCGAATACTGTTTTCTAGAATGCACACCTGCGAAATTATAATGAAAACACTGTTTAAATAGGATTTAAACGCCGTCTCGAAAAATGTTTCGTTCGAATGACTTGAGGAACTCGTTCGAGCGACATCCCATCTCGTTCGAACGATATTGGATGTCGTTTGAACGATAGCGCGAAAGTTTGACTTTTTGACTTTTGTTTAAAACGTCTCTTCCAAAGAGAGATCCAAAAATGTCAAACTCTTTTACGAGCTTATCATCATAAAACGTATTTTAAACCTTTAAAATACTTTTAATACATTTAAAAACATTTTTCTTTATAAAAATTACATCCTTATCTTGTAATACCCCGTATTTCTGACGATTTAAATAATTATGTGATTAATTATTATAATGGGAATAAATATGCAATTAATTATTGTTGTTGGATTAATTAAATTAAAATGTGAGAAATTAATTTGTTATTAATCCGGATTTAAATAATTATTAACTAGTGTGCCAAGGTTTATTACTTATTGTTTTGAACTATTGAATATTACTATGTGATATGTAATATGGAATTATGACATTGGATAAATTGTCGGAAGTGAGAAATACGGCAGTTTGGTAATTTAAGTCTGTCACGCGTGTGAGTAGTGTAGGGACTAATTGAATGAAATAAAAAGATAATTTATATTTAGTAATTCGTATGGTCATTTCGAGTGTGCCGTTGAGTCCGAGAGGGTCGAGATAGTCAAAATAGTATACCCGGGTGTTTAGTTTGGGTCCCGGGGTGATTTTAGGCCTAACCAGCAC
Organism: Sambucus nigra; assembly: GCA_949130495.1. Taxonomy (NCBI): domain Eukaryota; kingdom Viridiplantae; phylum Streptophyta; class Magnoliopsida; order Dipsacales; family Adoxaceae; genus Sambucus; species Sambucus nigra. Next base: position 779,943,565 of record OX422208.1, on the reverse strand, counting down.
CCCGAGAGGGCATTATGGTAAATTATATTTTTGGGCTAAATTAATGGACGAAAATTGGGATTAATTATATCAGCCTAGGAAAGTCCATTAGGGTTAACAGGTTACACAAATCAAGGATGACCATGGAGGGTGTGAGGGAGAGCCAAATTCCAAGAGAAAAGGGTCAAATCATCCTCACCTTGCACAACCGTGACCACCAACGCGTAGATCGTGAAGAGAGGAACGCGTGTATACAAACATCACCAACGGATCAGACGGTCATATTCGAGGCAAGTGTTTATTACTTGCTTTCTTTTAGCAATAATCATGCTCATGTTAGTATAGGTGGAATTAATCATGATTTATATGTTAATTGGGTGAAAAATGGAGATTTAAATTATGATTAAGGATTGGTTTAATTGGTGGATGGAATTCCTTCATGTATGTAGAGGATTAATCATGGAATTTGATTATATATTGATGAACGAATCTGGGTTGATTAGGTTCTTGAATTGGAATTTGGAAAACTAGGGTTCATGTGAATTAATTTGGGGGTTTTATGAAATTATGATGATTAATGACGAATTAAGGATCCTAGGATGATAGAAATGATCTATAACCTGTTAGGGGTCGATGGGTATTGATGATGAGTTGTTGGGAATTGAATCTTAGAGGTTTTTAGGTTCAAAAATGGTGGAAAACGTTGAAGTTTGCTGAAGAAGACGAACAGTGCAATCTCGCGCGATCTAACGCGAAGTGGTTCAAACGAGATAGAGATCTCGCGCGAACTCATTCGAGCGAGATGGCATCTCACGTGAAGTCGCTCGAGTGACACGTGGAAGTCGTTCAAACGACAACCCTTCTGGTTCGAGCGATAGAGGAGATTTTTAGGGATTTTTCTCAAAGTTTAGTTTTGAGTTTGCCGGTTTATTGGAATGAGAGAAACTGCCAAATAGTAAATTTAAATAAGATGGAATTTCGGGAAAGTATGTGAGAATAAATACTTAAATTATTTCGGTATAGAGAGAAAGTATACCTTGGAGATTACGAGAGAGATAGTAATCTAATTATTTATACTATACGTAGTAATGAAGGTAAAATACGTATGAAGAATATATATGTAGGTTGGAGAAATACGTATAAATTATAATAGGATGTGTGTATGCCTATTATGTGATATTATTGTAAGAGCACTAATGGGTGATAACCCGGGGGTGCAAGAACCTTATAGTTAAGAGCACTAATGAGTGATAACTCGGGGGTGCAGAAACTCTATTGATAAGTGTACTAATGGGTGATAACCCGGGGGTACAAGGATGACTATTATTAGGCACACTAATGGGTGATAACCCGGGGGTGCTAAATTATTATTGATAGGTGCATTAATGGGTGTTAACCCAGGGATGCAATATTCTATTGTTAGGCGCACTGATGGGTGATAACCCGGGGGTACTGAATTATTATTGATAGGTGCATTAATGGGTGCTAACCCGAGGATGCATGATTTCCAGACTATGTGCACTAATGGGTCTTAGCCGGGGGTGCAGGACTAGTATATATATATATATATATATATATATATATATATATATATATATATATATATATATATATATATATATATATATATATGTATAGGGATGATGGTACTATATATATATATATATGGACTTGTGAATATTGCTACTGTGTGAAATTAGTAGATTTGGTAATAATAATAATTATTACATTGCACCAAGCGGTCTTAACCTAAGGGTGCAGGATTAGTGTATATATATAGGGATGATGAGACTATATATATGTATGAGTGTAATTGAATAACTTTCTACTTTATGAGACTAGTAGATAACATGAAAATGAGAAGTAAGATAATCTTAGTGAATAAAAGATTAACCATTCAAACGGTAAACAATGTAATTCAGTATGCGAAATAAACTATCTGAATAGCGTATTGTATGGGCGATACGGGAATACTACTAGTGAGCATAATTAGTATTAGTATGGTTTCTGACTAGTTAGACTGGGAGGTATAACTAGGGGGAGATTAGATGTACGTTAGGCGTGCACAATAGACGAGAGGTGAGAAACTCATGTGAGAGTTCGATAACTAACATGCGTATAAGACTTGTTTTAAGAACCAGTTTTAAATACTTGCTAAAATATTTTTACACATCGGGCTCTGACCCGTTTCTTGTATCTCTTCTCTCTTTTGCTATATATATGTATTATATCAGGTGCTCAGCCACATGAGTATCAAATTTAGAGATTTGGATTGCTTGACGTGCTACAGCTGTTGTGGAAGCTGTAGGTCCTTGCAATAGACGCATCTATCTTTTCCATTCAGTTTCATCTAGACTTCTTATTTAGGGCATATGTCGCCCACTTCTAGTTCTTGCATCAGAGATATTGTATTCAGTTTATTGTATGGTTTGGAGTTTTGAACTGGGAGGTTTTATCCAGTCTTATTTATTTCAGTACTTGATTCATGTTCAGTATTTATTTATATTCCGATGTGTGGTGAATGATTTATGTTTTAAGACTGAATGAAAATGGATTTACTTGGTTTTATTAAAATTGGAAATGTTTTGACACTTAGCTTAATTTTATATTAGGTGATTAATATGTTAAAAAAAAATTTGACAGTGATGCTGAGAATGAACCAACTGAATATCCTGTTTTAAATTGGTAGAGGACTAATCACCCTATATTTAATTGGGCGGGGTGCCACATGTGGTATCAGAGCATCAGGTTCTAGTGTCCTTAGGATCTGTGCGGCTTATTATGTTTCAGCGTATCGTTCTTTGATGTTGAGCCTTATGATAGGATTATTGTGTTCCCTTACGTATGCGACTTACGTTCTCCTGCTACGAATCATAATGGAGTTGACTCATTATACGAAATTCGATGTGATTCGAACCTCGAACATTTTAGAACGACCAGGGAGGGCCGTAAGAAGAACTGGGGGAGGAGAAGCTCAACAGAAGACATAGAGAAATCGGGTAAGAGTAATTGGGACAAAAATCACCACGAGAAATACTTAAGTAAGAGATAGTAAAATTGTCACTCGGGAACTGTGGGTTCCCAGGACACAGTCATAGATAACAGTGGAGTGAATTTAGGGCCACCTAGCATAGTAGATAAAAGGGAAATCAGAGGGAATCCTTTGAAAACCCATCGATGAAGACGCGAAAAAGAAAATGAGAAAGTATAACAGACCAGCGAAGGTAAAAAATCCAAAGGCAATTGTGTAGAGTGGGGCGTGACGACACTCAAAATTTAAATTTGGAGTTAAAAAGCTATAGCTCTTAGGAGCATCGTGTAGTGATTAGAGTCAATCACTGTATATGAAGAAGTGTGTTTGAAATTTAGAGAGAAATTTGAGTACGATTTGACTGTGAAGTCTTCCATTCGGTGTGGTAACAAAATGTGAGTGAAATTTTGATGTTTAGCACAATGGGTAAGATAGAAAATGATCGTGAGAGAAAGGTTGAATTGCATGATGAACTTCGTACCTGACAGAGGGGTGTAAATTATTCAAAGGGTTTATAGTTGATAAAGGACCCGTGAGTAGAATACCAATATGGATGAGAAATCTAGCTAAGATGACTAATGTTGATGTCATCAAAGTTATATGGTTGCTAGTGATGGCAGTCCTTCCAAGAGAAGGGAGTAAAGAGGGTTAACAAACCTGCTGAAGAGCAGAAACTGAATTTAACGGTGTTAGTGAAACCCCACGTGAGAGTATACCCAATAGGGAACTCGATTAGATGATTTTAAGTTATTAACTTCAAAAGGATGATGAAGTCAATCAGGCTATAGAGTCCAACCATAGTTTCGAATAGCTAGCGTATCCAAAGGGACAATGGAAGAATAATAGTGAGTTGAGATTGTCGGTCCGAGAGAAGGACATTCCCAAAATGGTCAGTGGGACCAATGACGGGAAAATAGTTCGTGAAGTTTTCCTTATGTGAAGGAAGTAGAACAACAAGTGTTAAATGTGTCCACAATTGAGAAGTGAGACCGAAGAGATTAGAAATGGTAAGTCGTGCCAATTAAGCATAACTACTAGAGGAGCGAGACTTCCAGCGAAAGAATTTGGGGTCAAGAGAATTAGGCCCAGGAAATTTATAACCCGAGAATGATGGGTTCAGTCTGGACCAGTAGAGTCCTCGTTAATAGTAGCATACAGTATGACAGGGTCTACGGGACCCGAGATGTAAACGAGAGTTTAATAAAGCTATAATTAAGGCCTAGAGAGTTTGGACTAATGTTTCAATAATGGGCGTGAAATCCACAAGATGTAATGAATTATCCATGGTGAGAAGGTATAACTATAGGATGAAATCCTAGGATGTATGACGATTGCAGATGTTCATGGGTCGTGATGGCAGCCACATACTGAGACCTTGTGATTTGGCGAGACCGGAGAGGTTTTGCTTCTTCTTTGTGAGTAAAGGATATATTCTAGTGACATGGTTGTGCCACAACTTTTATGTAGATTGGAAACCCTAAACTTAGCGTGCGGGTCGAGTTTAGTGGGAACATTGGTTTTAAGAGTCTTGTTTCAAACGTATTTCTCGTTGTTAGCAGGGCATTTTGATGATTGCTCGTGAGTGAACCGGGCGGGCCCTAGAATATGTTTTGTTATTATAATTTACTACTGCAGCTAGTCAGCTTTAGTAAAGTTTATTATGATAATGTGTAGTGATTAATTACGATATGGTTAAACGATAGTAAATATATAGTGTTATGACTGTCGTGCCGGATACTCCGGGAGGAGTGATCTTAGTTTTGTGCGGCGCCACCTGAAATAGGGTTGGGCCCAGATATGAGTATATATATGAAACTTTCATGGTATTATAGACCTCGGCGAGTATAATGTCTAATTATATGTGATTTTCGAGCATAGGAATTTATTTGTCTGTTAAGACTTAGAATACATTGTGTTCTTACCGAGCGGTGAAATATAGCTCGTTATATATTTATAGCGCCAAAGTACTTGGGATAGTGAGGACGCCATACTTCATGTTACCTTTTAGAGACATGAGAGTGGACGAGTAAACTTTTATTTCACAATACGTAGATTGTGGGAAAGTACATAGTAGGTACTGAAGGCCTTACGGACCTCAACAACCGACTAGGTTAGATAATAGTGTATCGGGGGGGTTCCTTGTTCGGATTTTGCTTTGCGAGACACCCCACGCATGAAACTAGCGAACGTCGGGAGTTGGAGGGAAGTTTGGTCGATAGTACATAAGTTTTGTATGTGGAATTATTATGCCTATAAAGGAATATAATTGAGAGTTAATAATTTTGTATGACTTAAGGCCAATAGAGTAGCTTGGCCTTAGTATTTTTCGGAATAGATGAATGATGCCATTGAAGGATGGTTTAAGTCATGATTAGTGGGGCGGTTGAGTGTACTCCTACCACATCAGCATACCGAGTGTACAATAATTGAGGTAAGAGAATTTTATGTTTTTGTATAATGATGCGCAAGGCATAGGATGTATGGGCACCCTGGGTGATTGAATCAGGTAGTGGATTATGATTAGCATGTGAATTCGATAACATGTAGTCGGGTAAGCCTAAGCTTATTAACGAAGTTTGGTCAGAGACTTACGTTTCAAAATGAAATTTAAATTTATTCAAGAGAGTATAAAAGGTATCAGAATATAAACAACAGCGGTGATGGGTTAAGAAGTAGGTTAATATTGCAAGGATAGTCTTGCAGTGGTTCACCTGACGGATTGAAAAATGGTGGACAATTCGAAATCGGTAGGGGCTCCTTCGACTAGAGAATGGAAGAGTATCCCCAAGGATCTTCTCATGTAGCTGAGATGGGGAGATTATAGTTAATAGGATGCGATTGAGTACGTCCTATTACCCACAGAGAGATGGGCAGGACAAGCGGTCTAATCGAATGCGGGAGAGAAAATTTTATGTGAACCTTGAGACCTTAGAGGAGGACGGGAGCAGTACCTTCCACTAGTGGAGTTTGTGTCCAAATAACTCCTATAAGTTCACGTTCGGGTAGAGTGCCAGTGGAAGTATGGCATGGTAAACTTGGTTGTTGTCCTACTTGATAGTTAAAGGTAGGAGACCAATTATGATTACAAATTTCGGAGAAGAATCGATATTATCGTATTTATTGTGTGTGAAATATATATTGCACAACCAATTTACTTGTATGAACGACACGAGACGAAGTCGTATGTATATGAAAAGAGGATAAATCTACTAAGATGCTAATATTAGAAGACTAGATAGTGAATATCTAAAATAAAGTTGAGGTAGTGAAACTTAAGCAGAATGGCTTGGGCAAGAGCCTATATGACAGGGTAACCCGGAGTTTAAAGCAAACACATGTGCAGTGTTCATTATTAAGGGTATTCGATAGCGTACTATATGGGTGGTACGGAGTAGCTTATTTGTGACCGCCGGGATATGATGTGCAATATTTTTTCAGCATTGTCTGTACCTGGTATACTTTTTCCGAATTTCGGGACGAAATTCCATTGTAAGGGGGAAGTATGTAATACCCCGTATTTTTGACGATTTAAATAATTATGTGATTAATTATTATAATGGGAATAAATATGCAATTAATTATTGTTGTTGGATTAATTAAATTAAAATGTGAGAAATTAATTTGTTATTAATTCGGATTTAAATAATTATTAACTAGCATGCCAAGGGTTAATACTTATTGTTGTGAACTATTGAATATTACTATGTGATATGTAATATGGAATTATGACATTTATTAAATTGTCGAAAGTGAGAAATACGACAGTTTGATAATTTAAGTCTGTCACGCGTGTGAGTCGTGTCGGGACTAATTGAATGGAATAAAAAGAAAATTTATTTTTAGTAACTCGTATGGTCATTTTGAGTGTGCCGTTGAGTCCGGGAGGGTCGAGATAGTCAAAATAATATAACCGGGTGTTTAGTTTGGGTCCCGGGGCGATTTTAGGCCTAACCAGCACCCCGAGAGGGGCATAATGGTAAATTATATTTTTGGGCTAAATTAATGGACGAAAATTGGGATTAATTATATCAGCCTAGGAAAGTCCATTAGGGTTAACATGTTACACAAATCAAGGACGGCCATGGAGGGTGTGAGGGAGAACTAAATTACAAGAGAAAAGGGTCGAATCATCCTCACATTGCACAACCGTGACCACCAACGCGTAGATCATGAAGAGAGGAACGCGTGTATACCAACATCACCAACGGATCAGACCGTCATATTCGAGGCAAGTGTTTATTACTTGCTTTCTTTTAGCAATAATCATGCTCATGTTAGTATAGGTGGAATTAATCATGATTTATATGTTAATTGGGTGAAAATTGGAGATTTAAATTATGATTAAGGATTGATTTAATTAGTGGCTGGAATTGCTTCATGTACGTAGAGGATTAATCACGGAATTTGATTATATATTGATGAACGAATCTGGGTTGATTAGGTTCTTGAATTGGAATTTGGAAAACTAGGGTTCATGTGAATTAATTTGGGGGTTTTATGAAATTATGATGATTAATGACGAATTAAGGATCCTAGGATGATAGAAATGATCTATAACCTGTTAGGGGTCGATGGGTATTGATGATGAGTTGTTTAGAATTGAATCTTAGAGGTTTTTAGGTTAAAAAATGGTGGAAAACGTTGAAGTTTGCTGAAGAAGACGAACAATGCAATCTCGCGCGATCTCGCGCGAAGTGGTTCAAACGAGATAGAGATCTCGTGCGAACTCGTTCGAGCGAGATGGCATCTCGCATGAAGTCTCTCGAGAGACTCATGGAAGTCATTCAAACGACAACCCTTCTGGTTCGAGCGACAAAGGAGATTTTTCGGGATTTTTCTCAAAGTTTAGTTTTGAGCTTGCCGATTTATTGGAGTGAGAGAAACTGCCAAATAGTAAATTTAAATAAGATGGAATTTCGGGAAAGTATGTGAGAATAAATACTTAAATTATTTCGGTATAGAGAGAAACTATACCTTGGAGATTACGAGAGAGATAGTAATCTAATTATTTATACTATACGTAGTAATGAGGGTAAAATACGTATGAAGAATATATGTGTAGGTTGGAGAAATACGTATAAATTATAATAGGATGTGTGTATGCCTATTATGTGATATTATTGTAAGAGCACTAATGGGTGATAACTCGGGGGTGCAAGAACCTTATAGTTAAGAGCACTAATGAGTGATAACTCGGGGGTGCAGAAACTCTATTGATAAGTGTATTAATGGGTGATAACCCGGGGGTACAAGGATGACTATTATTAGGCACACTAATGGGTGATAACCCGGGGATGCTGAATTATTATTGATAGGTGCATTAATGGGTGTTAACCCAGGGATGCAATATTCTATTGTTAGGCGCACTAATGGGTGATAACCCGGGGGTGCTGAATTATTATTGATAGGTGCATTAATGGGTGCTAACCCGGGGATGCATGATTTACAGAATATGTGCACTAATGGGTCTTAGCCGGGGGTGCAGGATTAGTATACATATATGTATAGGGATGATGGTACTATATATATATATAGACTTGTGAATATTGCTACTGTGTGAAATTAGTAGACTTGGTAATAATAATAATTATTACATTGCACCAAGCGGTCTTAACCTAAGGGTGCAGGATTAGTGTATATATATAGGGATGATGAGACTATATATATGTATGAGTGTAATTGAATAACTTTCTACTTTATGAGACTAGTAGATAACATGAAAATGAGAAGTAAGATAATCTTAGTGAATAAAAGATTAACCATTCAAACGGTAAACAATGTAATTCAGTATGTGAAATAAACTATCTGAATAGCGTATTGTATGGGCGATACAGGAATACTACTAGTGAGCATAGTTAGTATTAGTATGGTTTCTGACTAGTTAGACTTGGAGGTATAACTAGGGGGAGATTAGATGTACGGTAGGCGTGCGCAATAGACGAGAGGTGAGAAACTCATGTGATAGTTCGATAACTAACATGCGTATAAGACTTGTTTTAAGAACCAATTTTAAACACTTGCTAAAATATTTTTACACATCGAACTCTGACCCGTTTCTTGTATCTCTTCTCTCTTTTGCTATATATATGTATTATATCAGGAGCTCAGCCACAGGAGTATCAGATTTAAAGATTTGGATTGCTTGACGTGCTGCAGCTGTTGTGAAAGCTGTAGGTCCTTGCAGTAGACGCATCTATCTTTTCCATTCAGTTTCATCTAGACTTCTTATTTAGGGCATACGTCGCCCACTTCTAGTTCTTTCATCAGAGATATTGTATTTAGTTTATTGTATGGTTTGGAGTTTTGAACTGGGAGGTTTTATCCAGTCTTATTTATTTCAGTACTTGATTCATGTTCAGTATTTATTTATATTCCGATGTGTGGTGAATGATTTATGTTTTAAGACTGAATGAAAATGGATTTACTTGGTTTTATTAAAATTGGAAATGTTTTGACACTTAGCTTAATTTTATATTAGGTGATTAATATGTTAAAAAGTTTTTCGACAGTGATGCTGAGAATGAACCAACTGAATATCCTGTTTTAAATTGGTAGATGACTGATCACCCTATATTTAATTGGGGGGGGGGGGGGGGGTGCCACATATCTTTTATAAAATAATTTCGAGCACCATTAATTATACGCATTCATACCTTAGTGATCTCGGAATGAAATTAATTTTTGAAGACGATTAAACTTGCACCAATTAAACTTCGGCATGATTTAATTCTTTGAAGCTTTGCCGTAACGTCTTCAATTTCTTCAATACGTCATAGACCAAGTGGGATCGTGACAAAATAAAATTCTCCCTATGACATATTACAAAGAGAGTTTTGTTCACGGAATTAAGTCAAAACAATACATGGACTCAATTGGAAATTTATGTTCTTACATTGTATCACCCAACTATGGTACCCAGGCTCACTCATTCAGTATGTATCTTCATCTCTTAAAATTTATTGCACAACATCCCACGATATAGTTTAACACCCCTTGTTGAATTTAATATTAAATAATTTATTATATAACTCTATAATAAATTAAACCGACTACCCTGTGCCTAACTCCCATAGCAATCCGCCTAAAAATATTCGAGTCACCACCCTGACTCCTAATTCCATAAGTATTAACTTATATTCATATTTTTATTCAAGATACTAAGCACATCTCAATCCAGCCCGTATCCTAATTTCATCCGAAATTTCCATTCGAATCCGTTCATATATTTTTTAGTGTTGTTCATCCTAAACACTCCTAAATCCATACCCCGAATTCATTCCTAACTAATTCCAAGGTAAAAATAATGTTCCTTAATATTCTTCAGAGTCATACACTCATCTATGGACATCCCTAAATAATCCAGATTTGATTTCTCACAAAGGATCTCGGTTTCAGACACCCTTTCGTAATAAAATCATTACTAATTTAAAAACAATCATAAAAATACGAGATCGGCGCCCACGCGATTGTAATGAAAAGATCTACAAATTTCATTTTGACAAATAGGTAAATCGGGCCCAGTTCGGCCTCAAAATCGAACCGGTTCGTCGTACTGCGAACCATTTTCTTCTCTAACTCATTTTTCTCCATTTTTAACCCTCAAACCTCCATGGATTCAACCCAAACATCAAACCAATTGATACCCCACGTTTATTACATCTATAAACAGGTTCTAACACAAATATATATCATCAATCATCACTGATTCTCATTAAAACTTCTAGGGTTCATGAATTAGGTTTTTCTAAAAATTTCTTAAATCACAAATTCAATTCGATTCAATAATTCAAATTCAACAATAATTCCTACTGGGTTTCGATTCTAAATCATATTCTAACATCATATGATAGTATTCTCACATTAATTAAAAATCAATTTCACCTTTAATGCTTAAATCCCCCCAAACCCAAATTTTACGTGTGTCACCCTCCCAAAACAAATCTCAATCACACCCACTATGATACGAATTGAAATACTGCAATTTAGATTGAAAGCAAGTTTGACCACTTGCTTAAGTAAATTCGTAGTGTCTGATTTCCTTTGTTGTAGACGAATATTTGACGAAGAACACGTCAATCTCTTCTTAGTTTGGCTCCCCAATGCTCTCCCACTCGATTTCTATTTTCTCGTCTTCAACTAGGGTTTTCTTAAATTAGTTACGGCTGCTACACCTTCTCACATTTAGGTTTTATTATTCCAATCCAGTTTTTAGTCTTATGGGCTTTATTAAAATGGCTCAAACACTCCCGCGTGAGCCTGGTTATGCCTAAAATGTTCCGAGACCCAATTACTACCCCCGGGTACTCTTTTTTTACTATCTTGACCTATTCGGAACCAACTGTGCACTCAAAATTATTATCCAAATTACTTTACTAAAATCTCCAATCTTAACCACAAATTATGACACGTGTAATTTTAAAAAAATAACCCGAATTAATAAATTCTTAATTCACCAAATAAATTAAATCCTTTAGATTAATTTAAATCCCAAATCATCGAATTTATAAAATTCTAAATCCTCTAAAATATTGGGTGTTACAACTAGCACCAAGATGCGAGGGGCCTTCTCATATCATTGAGATAGTGGGACCAATAGCTTGTATACTGGGTTTACCGGAGCATCTCTTATGGATACAAGATGTGTTCATTGTGGTATCGCTGAAGAAGTATAGGATGAGCGAGAGAGCCTTCTGACACATTCCACTCGAGGAGAGTGATTTTCTTCCACACGTCTCATATGAGGAGAGACCCATGGCTATTCTGGAGCGCATCGAGCGAAAACTACAGTCTAAGGTGGTACCCCTAGTTAGAGTTCAGTAAGGGCACCACGGTGTTAATGAGTCTACTTGGGAGGATGATATGCGAGATCAATATCCAGAGTTATTTACGGCAAGTATGACCTAATTTCTAGGACGAAATTCCTTTATAAGGGGGAAGTACGTAAAACCCCATATTTTTGAATATTTGAGATTTAGTTAATTTGGTAATTAAATTATTTTATTTTAAATTATGCGAGAGAAGTAATTTAATTGAATTGAATAATAATGCGACTATTAAATATTAATCGAGAGTGAGATAATGATTAATATTGTGAATTGTATTTACTAAGTGAATAGGAAATAATTGATGATTAATAAATTGCGTCATAGCGAGTGATATGGGCGTAATTAGATTTATCTCAACTGGGAGTCGCGCGTAGACTAACTTGAGATCAAAATGAGATATTTATGTAGATTGACTCAGATGATGATTTTGAGGTCACAGATGTGTCCGGAAGGGTTGAATTAGTTAAAATAGTATACTCGGGGATGTCAATTGAGTCACGGGGAAATTTTAGGCTAAACCGGGACCATATGAGGGTGTTTTGGTCATTTTATAATAGAGGGTAAAGAGACCTATGAATTTTGTAGCCTTATATCAGATATTAGATAGAAGAGGCTGGGTTAGAAACAACAAGAACAAATAGGAGTCCTTAGAAAAGGAAGAGAGTCTATTCTTGGAACTTTTGGGAGAGTTCTTGAAGAATCAAGGTGTGTTATTGCGCCACAAACATCTTGGGAAGGAAGATTGGAGAAGAAAACAATCAAACCCAACGTCAAGCCACGAAATCAGACCCTACAGTACTAAGGCAATTATTTATTGCAAATCAATATGAAGTTATAATACCCATGCGACTAGGGTTTCATTTATATTGATAAATTTGATGTTCTTGCAAGAAAAGAATAATTTTAATACATGTTTGGGTAGGGATTTGCATATAGAATGATTTGATATTCGTATAGGATAATAAATTATATATTTTGGGTTATTATCCACTAATTTAATCTGGGTTTTGATGTATAATGGTGAAAGAAAATAAAACCAAAGGAGTTTGAGGATTAGATGATTAAATCCATTCTTGAATATTATTCGTAATGTTTTAATGCAAAAATTAAGTTAGAAACTGTCCTAATACGTGTGGGGAGGGTTTGGAGTAATTGGTTTAGAGTTTGGTGGAAGAACATGGAAGTTATAAGTGTGTTAATGGTGAAAAACGCATCTGCGAAATGAAGAAGATGAATTGTAGAGGGGCGAACCGATCCGGATCATAGGCTAATCGGTTCGGTGCCCAAAAAAATATAAAAAATTCTTTTAGCCTAGAACTCCTAAATTGTTATCGGAAAAACTTTTAGGACATTGTTAGAATGTAATAAGGGATCTATTATATTACAGTAGGCCTATAATATAGTAGTGAGCTTTGACTTATTGAGAGGATTAAAATGATGTTTAAATAGGCTAAATTGTGACGTAATTTAATTCGAGAAGATGAGAATACAATTACGGGAAAACGTGAGAGAGCTTAATTGCATATACCAGTAGGGTAAGGAGGACTTAGCTATTGGAATAAAGAAAAGGGTAACTAGGTCCCTTAGAGTAGAGATTAATACTCGGATAATACGATAGTGAGTTAAATCGTAATTTAACAGGTACGAGGAGTATGTGAGTGAATTATTCTACGTATGAACAATGATAATTAGGTTGTGTGAATACCTACTGAATATATATATATATATATATATATAGGTTGTGTGTGTGCCTATATGGTTGATAATTATGAGTTAACATACTTACGTTACTTGATATCACGGCGGTTCTCGCAAAGTGGGCAATCCCACTTTGCCAATTCTAGGGAGGTATGGATTTGTTCCCCATAACATATAACTTATGGCGGCTCACTATGTGACGTGTATTAGTGGGACCGGCGTGTCATTCGAGTACGTTAGGTATGTGTGTAGCCTAAAGGCTTAAAACTATGTTCGCCTCCATTACTTGTTGTTTGATTTTGGGTTCGAGGAAATTATCGAACCGATAGTCCCTATGTTGTACAAGAGGTACTTGGGCTGATAGCAGAGTATGATTATTTTCACGGTGGTCATTTTGAGAGACATCGTGCATATATATTAGTGAGATCAATATATATATATATACTTGTTTGAATATCCTACTTATGTGTGTCAGTAGACAGATAAATAATGTATATCTAAAGAATGAATTAAGTAGTGAAACTTAATTAACTGATTAAACGAGAAAATAAGTGAAATGAAAATTTCAACTCTTAACATACGAGAAATGTTAATTCGATTAGCGTACTGTATGGGCGGTAGAAAAACTTATAGATGTCGATAGTCCAGATAGATACTTATGTCTAGTTAGATTGGGTAGCACAACTAGGTGGGATAAGTAGAGAATGTTAGGTGTGCACAATAGTTGAGAGGTGAGGAAACTCAAGAGAGTGTACTTGAACCTAACATGTGTAATCAATAACCAATTTTGAAATGTGATAAACTCTTGCTAAATATTTTTAAAATGTTTTGAGTACTAAATCTTGTTATAAATATTTTCAAGACCTTTTAGGTGTCCAGCCACGGGGACGCCAGACTTGATATTCTACTCCAGGGATATGCAACTGCGTTATAGGTGGATGATTGCAGAGTTTTGATTAGACGCATCTATCTTTCATTCCTTATGTAGGAATATATTCCCAGATACAGTCTTTCAGTTGTGCGTGTTGTTCATTCAGATTTATTTATTTCAGTTCAGAGCTGTATTCATTATTTGGTTTGAAATTTTATCCGATGGTTTATTCGACAAGACTTTATCTATTTATTTACTTGTGGTGGTTTGGACTCTAATATTGTGTGAATGTTCTAATTCAGTTTCGCATATTATTATGTTTATCTGTTTAATGCAAGATAAAATTTGGCACTGATTTGATTAATTAATACGTGATTAGTAATTAGTTTGGTTTTCGACAGAGATATTAAGAATGAGCCAATTTGGAAATCCTGTTTTAATTTAATAAATGACTGATCACCCGATATTTAATTAGGCGGGGTGTCACAGTATACTTGGAGCCCGATAGCACACGAAGAATGCATCCACGAGGTCTCGACTCTAAAGATACTATTTATAAGTATATATATATATATACACATATAAATACATGAATACATGTGTGTATACATGTATGTATACGAGATATGATGCGTATATCTATTTATAGCATGGATGTAGCTCTGTTATTATATTGTGCGAATATTTATTTATAGAACATCTGTAGCTATGTTAGTATTTATGAAAGTATACCTAGTAAGGGTAATATATGAGAATGCAAAATAATTACAAGGGTGGAAACCAACAAAAATTGCAATACCAATTTTAAATGCGGTAGCGAATTTTAAATGGGAGCTTGACAAATAAATCCTATTTACATGATACATTTCCTAATAGGTCCTATCTCAACATTTTTTTTCTTAATAGGTCATATTTGTAC
This sequence comes from Sambucus nigra, assembly GCA_949130495.1. Lineage (NCBI taxonomy): Eukaryota > Viridiplantae > Streptophyta > Magnoliopsida > Dipsacales > Adoxaceae > Sambucus > Sambucus nigra. The sequence continues at coordinate 779,928,242 of OX422208.1, read as the reverse complement.
ATAGAGTGAATACTCACTGTATGTTTACAAATAGGACCTATTGGAACATTTTTTTTTCATGGGACCTGTTGGAGCAAAAAAAGATGTTAGGACCTATTGAAATACATACATAGTAAACAATACTAATTGGTGAAAATCCATTTTAAATTGATTTTATCTTTTTGTCTTACGCATGCATCTATGGTGATAAAACCGATAAATCAAACCACGCAAATACGACAATGTTTTAGGAACACAAAACTTGAAGAATTTTTGCCGATGATATGCAGAAACGTAGTTGAAAAAATTCTTAAACCTTCTGAACCACGAAACAGGTATTTATAAAAAAACCTTAAGTTGACGAGTCATTCAAACGACATGGGGGATGTCGTTTGAATGACAATGGCATATCGTTAGAACGACTTTCGATGTCATTTGAACGACAGAGCCTTGTCGTTTGAATGACAGAAACATTAAAAAACTTTATTTTTTAAACTCCACCTACAGGTATCTAAAAAACATGTTTTTGAAACCAAAACAGTCCTGTTTGTCTTTTGATAAAAATTAAGCATCCCAAATATAATTCCATGAATGAATTTAAACTCTAAATTGTTTTATACCTTTTGGGATGTCGAAAAGTCTTCAAACTTGGAGATGCGTGATACGTGACAATTTGTAACGGAATACGCCAAACTAGTATAAAGATTTGTTATGAACAATACTAGAAAAAATGCTCTTACAATATACACTTAGCTAATGGTGAATTTTAGCTGGATGGGCTATGATAACAGTTATTGTCCTAGTTAGACTGGGTAGTATAATTAGGATAATAAAATAAATACGTTAGGTGCACACTATAGATGAGAGGTTATGTTAAGTTTGATGTGAGTGCGATTGGTAAATTAATTTTGAAGGTAATACACGACATGGTTTTTATTTAAAGCATTTAAATACTTGCAAAATATTTTTAACTGTTTTTCGCACTTTGATTTGACCCGTTGACAAATTTATTTTATTTTCAAAACCTCAGGTGTACAACAACAGGGACAATATGGTTAATTCTTTCATGCCGTTGTGAGCAGTAGTTGTGGATGCTGCGAGATTGATTTTAGCCGCTTCTGTTCGTTTCCATTTAGATAAGATTCTTTTAGCCGCTTATGTTCGTTTCTATTTAGATAAGATTCAGTTTTATCTCCAATATTTTCCTTTTGGGCGTGTTACGTGCAGTGGATAGAATTTTATTTATGTTGAAGATATTTATCATTTACCAGTATTTATTTATTTATTTATTTACGTTGAATGATTATTTGTAGTGACTGATGGTTTATTCAGTTCACGTTAATCATATTTATGCTTATATGTTATTCTGTCATTTCATTTGTATGTGTAAGGACATATTTTTAATAAGTCCGTCACAATTTATTATGTCGTATACCGCTACAAGTCGTCGAAGAATTTTGAAGATTGCTTCTACAAAAGACGGATCCGAATTACCAGTTGCCTTCAACATTCAAGCCCAACAATATGAACTTTGGTAAGATATTGTTTTAAAGTTTCATTTACATTTCATATTAAGAGTGTTGGGATATTTTTAAAAGGTTTTAAAAAGCTTTTATATAAAAATATTTTTTTAAGGAGGTTTTATAACTGTTTATGAAAAACTGCCTCAGCAGTAAACGTACCTCGGTTTTGACGCCAAGGTCGTTCAAGAGAGATATCAATCTCGTTCGAACGACAATGGAAGTCGCGCGTAGTCGTTCGAACGACACGCTATCTCGTTCGCGCGAGATGTCATTCTCGTTCGAGCGAGATAACTTTTAGGCCGACACGCTGCTATAATGCTTATCCTTTGAACAACTCAGATTTTTTTATAAAAAAGGGTCTTGGCAGCCTAGAAAAACGTGGAGAATAGTTTCAGCTTTAAATTGTTTTATCTTTTTGAAACTTTTGTGTATCTACCCAGATTTAATTCAATACCTTTTGGCTGGAAATTTTTCTCCAACAATTTTAAGGGTTCAAATGTTTTGTTTTTAATTCACAAAATCATAATTACTTTTATGTGAATTATTTTGTGGAACCCAAGAACATATTTTATTTTTGTTCATACTTTGTGGGGAGAGCTCTACAACCGACAGTTGCATGCTATTGTGGAGGGGGTCCTTATAAAGTTCACATCTTGTGGAGAAGCCGTTTTCTTCTTCATTGTTGCCCTCCTGGAAAGGGAAAGTTCCAGCCGACGACATCAAAACCGACACCTGCGGGTATTTCTGTGTCAATATTTCTAGTCGTTGCTTTGGAGGTTTAACGAAGACATCGTGCGTTACACTTGTGGGCGATTATCAGGTTGAATGTAAGTCAATGGTCTTGTGAATTCTTCAAAGTTCTAGAAATAAAAGGTTTTGCCCTTCGGGGATTTTTCCTGAATATTTGTGTCGCATGCTTTATTTATTTTATGGTTTGACACACGCACACATGCAGTTGAATGATTTGGGGCTGATTTATTTTGGTTTAAAAATAGACACTAATTAAATAAGTGTGTCGAATTGAAAACTTATAAATTTAATCAATTATCACACAGTCGCACTTCTCAAATTTGTATCAGAGCGGGTTACGTTAATTTATCGCGTGATCTTATTTTTCGCAAAATTTGAGTGATATTTATTTTTTTTGAAAAATCAGTTTTGTGAAAAATCGCAATTTTTCAATGGAACGTTCATTTAACAAGGTGCCTATTTTTTATGGGAATAATTATGCATATTGGAAAGCTCGCATAAAATCTAGTTTAAAAGCTATGGACGAGCGTGTTTGGTTGCTTTGTGTTCGTTTGCTTGCACATGATTCTTCTCTTGCCATATCATATAGATGATTGTGTTTGCATGTTTGTCATACGCTAGTTATGCTTCGTGATATATTTTTGCTAGCGTTGTGACATGTACTTTTTGTATTAATTTTTGTTTTTGATAATTTTTTTAAAAAATACAAAAAGATTTTTGTATTTTGTTTGCACCGTTTATGGATGGACACTTAGGATGACCAAGTCACAACATCATTCCATTCTTCATGTGACTATTCGATAGTGTTTTGAGACAATAGGTTAATTCATCCATCTGCTTTACAATGTTTGGAATCATTGAGATGTAATTTAGTGTTACTTCCTACATGTTTGACTCATGATTTCCTTTATTGCACACATGCACAGATTTATTTGATTATTGTGCTTGTCTTATCACATGTTGGTTGGGTGTTTTTACTTCAATCCTGTCCTTTAAAACGAACCAAGCGCGATAAATTTTGATAAGAATATTGTGCATATAAGAATCATTTTGTGAGTTTGTGTGCTTTGTTTAAAAACGGGGAAGGGCCGCGAAAGGTTCATTTTGCCTTTGCGAATACTAGGCCACCGTTAAATTGGACCTAAAAAATGGAGGAATTTTATTATCCGGGGTCCAAAGAGGTTTAAAAGAGCCCGAAAAAATTTAAAGGCAATAAAAATAAATTCATGCCAAATTATGGGCCATTTAGATTTTTGCACAAATTCTCCAAAGTTTGAGAATTTAGTTTATTCACCTCTAAAAGAAAATATATATGAGGGAGTTTGGTTGGAGATTTTAAACGGGTTTGCACGTCCTTGAAAATCTTGAAAAAGCGCTAAATAGTTTTGAACGTTATTGGTGTGGAAATCATTTGACTTTGATTTGTTGATTTGTATAAGACAATGTCATTTAAATTCAACAAATTTTTACACATAAGGATTCTTTTGATGTTCATTCGTTAAGGGTACACGTATGCATCGTGCACATATGATTGATTGAGTTTATTTACCTATCGAATGTGTTCACACCCATACATTCCATTTCCATGACTTGGTTGTTTGAGTTTAAATCCATGGTGTGATTTTTTTTAATACTATTTTTGTATAAAAAATTTGAAAAATCAAAAATAGTTTGTGGATGTTTTTGGGAAATACCTTTGCATGCACGTAGTTTGATTCTGGTTTACTATGCATCGTGACACTCCATGTTTTGATTGTTTCTTCTTATCTGTCTATTTGGGGACATCATAAAAAGGGGGAGAAAGAATTATCATGTTATGGAGGAGTTTTTGCATTAAGGGGGAGATTTGATTATTAATGCTTTATTCTTCTTATATCATTTCAAACTCGATGCGTCACGAAGGTTTTTGCTTTATCTCATGTGTGTAGGTACAAAGATTGAAGATCATGATGTTGCACACCCTGATGAGAAAATCTTTGAGAGTTTTGATGTTGAAGAAAAAATTTGAGAACTTACAAATTTTACCTTTTCAGTTTTGGGATTCATGGGAGGATAGATTTGTATAGGCATTTTAGTTTTTGATCATTCAGATTTTTTTATGTATGTACCGGCATAGACATAGGGGGAGATTTGTAAGGACATATTTTTAACAAGTCCGTCACAATTTATTATGTCGTATACCACTACAAGTCGTCGAAGAATTGTGAAGATTGCTTCTATAGAAGACGGATCCGAATTACCAGTTGCCTTTAACATTCAAGCCCAACAATATGAACTTTGGTAAGATATTGTTTTAAAGTTTCATTTACATTTCATATTAAGAGTGTTCGAATATTTTTAAAAGGTTTTAAAAAGCTTTTATATAAAAATATTTTTTTAAAGAGGTTTTATAACTGTTTATGAAAAACTGCCTCAGCAGTAAACGTACCTCAGTTTTGACGCCAAGGTCGTTCAAGCAAGATATCAATCTCGTTCGAATGACAATGGAAGTCGCGCGTAGTCGTTCGAACGACACGCGATCTCGTTCGCGCGAGATGTCATTCTCGCTTGAGCGAGATAACTTTTAGACTGACACACTGCTGTAATGCTTATCCTTTAACCAACTCAGATTTTGTATAAAAAGGGGTCTTGACTGCCTAGAAAAACGTGGAGAACAGTTTCAGCTTTAAAGTGTTTTATCTTTTTGAAACTTTTGTGTATCTGCCCAGATTTAATTCAATACCTTTTGACAGAAAGTTTTTCTCCAATAATTTTAAGGGTTCAAATGTTTTGTTTTTAATTCACAAAATCCCAATTACTTTTATGTGAATTGTTTTGTTGAACGCAAGAACATATTTTGTTTTTGTTCATACTTTGTGGGGAGAGCTCTACAACCGACAATTGCGTGCTATTGTGGAGGGAGTCCTTATAAAGTTCACATCTTGTGGAGAAGCCGTTTTCTTCTTCATTGTTGCCCTCCTGAAAATGAAAAGTTCCAGCCGACGACATCAGAACAGACACCTGCGGGTATTTCTGTGTCAATATTTCTAGCGGTTGCTTTGGAGGTTTGACGAAGACACCGTGCGTTACATTTGTGGGCGATTATCAGGTTGTATGTAAGTCAATGGTCTTGTGAATTCTTCAAAGTTCTAGAAATAAAAGGTTTTGCCCCTCGAGGATTTTTCCTGAATATTTGTGTCGCATGCTTTATTTATTTTATGGTTTGACACACGCACACACGCAGTTGAATGATTTGGGACTGATTTATTTTGGTTTAAAAATAGACACTAATTAAATAAGCGTGCCGAATTGAAAACTTGTGAATAAATTTAATCAATTATCACACAGTCGCACTTCTCAGTATGTATGGTTTTATTTGTTTTATATTTATATTACTTGTTGTGACAACGATGCTAAGAATGAAATCAAACTGAATTCTTGTTTTATTTTAATAAATGATTAATCACCCAGTATTAGAATAGGCGGGGTATTATCCAAATTTGCAAATAGTTAGAATTAGGCTTGAGTTGAAGGCGAAAAGGCAAAACAACTCCTAAACGACTTTGCAAGAAATACGAATACTTCGCATGGGAGCAACGTAACACATAGCAATTGATCGCGTAATCATGGTAATTAGTTGATCAATGTCCTAAACTCTGATGACATATAATTGAAATATTTTAAGAGTAATTAGTTGTCCCGTGCAATGCTTAATCGTGGTTCTAAGGACAGAAGCTTGGGTCTATTATTTTCAACGCCACCCGCTTTTTCTCTCTGAGTGTTAAGTCCAGCACCCAACCCCAACAAAGAATTAGAATGTAATAGAACCTTTTTTAGGGTTTTCATTCAAGTCCCTTTTTAAGGTAAATCGTTTCAATTTCTTTTACGGATTTTGAAATTTTATCTCTTAATTACGATAGTTTTTAATTTTCTATTGATCCGATGTATGCGTGTTACAGTTACAGGAGCTAAACGAAAACCAAGATCAGAGGTATTCATTCATCACCTTCTCTTTTTTTGTTAATTAGTATTGTTCATATTGGATTTGTGTTAGTTAAGAGTGTTGTTTTCTTATTTATTGCTTCAAAATTGATGCATTGCAATTGGAAGAGAGAGAAAATATGAGTTTATGTTACTATGTGAAATCCAGTTAGAAAATATATGTATGAATAAGCAAGATAAATATTAATCTGAATTAGTCATGAAACAAACCGACACTCGAGTGATTTGGGTAGTGGTACGCACGTGCAGGAATATGGTACACTTGCGATCAATACACTAAAATGAGCGATCTGAATTAGAAATAGTATATTTAGGCCCCGCTTGATTGTCCCAAAAATGCAAATTGGTCTACTTAAAAATTGATTCATTTACGAAATGGTCCATATGATTATATGATTCCTTGATTGACCCATTTTAGCTCCTGCGTAAAATTTGAAATTGGAGCATTTTTCATTTGAAATATAAGTCAAAAAGTTCATCCTGATGCTCCTCTCTCTCCCTCCCTCCCTCTCAACTCGTTTTTAACGTTCCTTCTATCGAAACTTAACACCAATTTCACTCATGTACAATTCACTAATTGAGAATGAACCAATTTACATAATCAAATAATTAAGCAACCAAACGGGGCCTTACATTGTGCTACAATTTAATGACTAAATAGGGGGTTTTAAGTGAGAATTCAAAGAAGTCTAGGATATGCTTATTTAATATGTTTACATGAATAATTTTCTCAAAGGTGGATAAAGAACTTGTGTATCTGTAATAATATTAAAATTTGTTTGGAAAGAGCCCAACTCATTTGAGTGAAAAAATCTGCATAAGCCTACCCAATCGTACGGTTGTTCCACAATTTAGATGATGTGTAACTGTACCCATTGTGTGTACTAGCATGATCAATGTTTTAGGTAACGTTGAACAAGACGATTATTGTTTTGAAAAATTGCTACCTATGCACATCAGTAATACTCACTAAGATATACTTTATCTGCACTGCAGTTTCTAGTTTAGATGCACGATTCATTTCGAAAATACTCGTCAATTTGGGAGGATTTTTGGATTAGCGTGATTTCATTAAACATCTTTCACTGTAGACTCTATTGTTCGTCGTCTAAGGCCATCCACAAAGAGTAGTATGGTTCATAGCTCATTAAACTTGTTTCCAGACTCGCAATGGGTGTACCACTAGATTAGTTCTAATCATCTAAAAGTTAGTCATGCACTACGGTCTACTGGAGTGTATGGCTAATGTATAGTTAAGTGAGCTCCAAGCAGTTACAGGTGCAGGAATGTTTTCCGCCTGTTTTCCACCCCAAGTAAATTAATAAAAAAGATTCTCCTTTGAATATTAAAATTTCAGGTACAGGAATGTTATTAGCTTGTCGCATATTGCCTTGGTAGTGTATCCCTCCCATTGTAGGCCTTGTTGTTTGCTTGAATGAATTATACTGTATCAATTTTGATGGATGTACTAAATAAGCCATCCTAATGTTGATTAGGAAGGGGTGTAAAACGGATGGATACAGAGCGGATACCATAGTATCCGTATTCGTATACATTTAAAAATTCACTATTTGTATCCGTATTCGTAATCGCTCAGATAGTAATTACAATTATCCTTAATGGTATCCTCTCGAATTTTCCGGATTTAGATAATATTCTTATCTGTTTTTATTATTTAAGATACATTAAAACATACATCGCTTATCAAACAATAATTTAATCACTGAGTCAAATAGATAATTCTCCGAGTAAGATATAAAAAATGTGTGAAACATGAAATTAAAATGTAAAAATGGATATGTTATGCTTTACTTATCTAGATATTGAACCTCAAATTTATATGTATATTTGCTTTTATATATATATATATATATATATATATATATAATGTATGTTAGAGAGAGAGAGAGAGAGAGAGAAGGTACCGGTCAAAAGGAGAAGCCGTCGGGAGGAGAAGGTAGTACCAGTCAGCTTTAATCGCTTGTGAAGGAAACCTGGAGATGGAGGCGGATGTGAGAGATGGGAGAGGAGTGGGAAGCTGTCACACGAAAGGTGAGAGAGAGGAGAAGAGAAGAGAAGTGATGTTGTGGGTAGGATTTGTGAGCGTGCGTGTGGGAATGGAAAGAGTAAGTGGATTGTTGGGCCATTAATTTTTGTTAGTGGGTTTTGGGTTTTTACTTGTATATTATTAATATATAAATATAATTATAATTAATAAATATAATATTATTTTACGGATACATATATCCGCAAAAACGGATAATTGTCAATATGGATAATCCGTCTCGAATACGGATTATCCAACTCGGATACCAACCAATGTTTAAAAAGGCGAAAGGCGAGGCGTAAGCCTCGAGGCGTTTGAGGCGTAAGCCTCACCGAAAAGGAAAAAAAGAGCAAAATAATATTAAAAAAATACTAATAAAACCATAAAAATAAAATAACAAAGAAATATAAAATAAAACTACAAAAAAAAACATTCTTGAGGACTTTCTCACATAGTTTGACATTTTTTTGTTCCCCCGAGATAACTTTAAAAAAAAAAAGTAATTTGAGAAAATCAATTTTAACATATTGGTTATTTTACAATATGACAATTAATTAATCAATGCAAGATCATATTGGCAAAATCATTTTTTTAGCTTCATTCACATATTGGTTATTTTATAATATGACAGTAAATTAATCAATGCAACTTAACAAGCAAATTTATTAAAAAACATTGATTTTCAAGCTAAGATTAAAAAAAAAACAATTTTATTAAAAAAATAATAAAACATATCAACCTAAGTTTATTAAAAAAAACAGCAACCTTTAAAATATATTAGTTTCTTAATATATATTCAGTTGAGTTAAAGATAACATACTAATCTAAGTTGAAAACCAAAAAACAGGAAACTTTTAAAAAAAAGTCATATTGAAGTTAATTTAGTACATTCATTTCAAACAAAATCAAATTGACAAAATTAGTTTTTTAAGTTTCATTAACATATTGGTTATTTTTTTTAAAATTCTCTCAAGTTACAATAGTAAATAGTATAAGTTAAGTGCAGCTTTAAAACAAAAAAAAGAACAAGATTTTTTTTTTTTTTCGCGCCTCAGCAAAAAGGCGCGAGGCGAGGCGTGAGGCGCACCGAGGCGTAAGCCTTGAGGCGCATTGAGGCGTAAGCCTAAAATACAACCCTGAGGCTTAAGCCTCGAGGCATTTTTTGCCCGCCTCGCCTCGAGGCGAGCCTCGAGGCGTAAGCCTCAAACGCCTTTTTAAACATTGATACCAACATTATCCGTATTTGTATCTGTTTTTTCGGATATTTAAAACGTCTATCTAAATCTTCTATTTCAAATACTTATTTGGATAAATATCCGCTAAATTCGAATACGAATACCGGACGGATTCAGATTTTTGAATATTCGTCTTCACCCCTAATGTCGATGACCTACTAAATCAGCTTTTGTTGATTGATGGTTACTTGGAATTCTTCTCTCGAATATCTTTAAAAGTTGTCTCTTAAGTAATTTCTTTGCTGATTCTTGTGGGGTGGGGGGATTCCCACTATCTCTTGGCTTCTTGGACAAACAGTTGTGGGGGTCTAATTCCTCTCAGAACTTTTCTTGTAGATCCTATTTTGATCTTTTGGTGTATCCATATAAAATGTTTTGAAGTCCGGGTGCCTTTAAAAGTTCAAAATTTTGCATGGTGGTTGTTCTTCAAAGAGTGTAAACACTAGAGATTTTTTTTGGCCACATATTAAGTCATCACTTCAATGGTGCATTCTTTTGTGTGGACAATACTTTGCCACGTTATACGTATGCTGTGTTTGATGTGAATCAGGGACGTGGTCGTCATTTTATCATTTTTTAGTTCTTTTTAGTATTTCTTTTATTTTGAGCATTCATTTTCTTTTTCTTTTATTCTTTGGTATTTAGAAGAAGGAAGGTTAATTGGCACTTAAGGGCATAATTGTAATTAAATTGTTAGCTTAGAGGCCAAGCAACCTCCTTCCTATAAGTACCCCTTTTGTAGACTCATTTGGATCATTCTTCCATTTTATGAGATTTGATTAGAGAGAGTTTGAGAGAGAATTATCTTTTCTTGCTCCCATTGACGTCATTTACGTCAATTGGTATCAGAGTCTCGTCACTCCACCTAGTTGTTGTTGTTGTTGTTGTAAAACAAAAACACGTAGACAACGTCAGAGTGGGTTTAAGAAAGGATGGACTCCTTCGACGCAAACCCTTTCAACCAAATTCTTGAGGCCCTCAATCGATTGACGGCTCGAGTTGATGCGATGGACGCCCGTAGTTCTTCGCTGGCAACCACCACAGACCGCCCTCACACCGCACCGGTGACATCTCTAAACCTAGTTCTCCAAGATCAAGCCATTCTACACCCCTACCCCAAAAAAACCCTAGCTCATCAAACCCTAATCCCATACTCATCCCACCAATCACGACCACCCAAATAACTGCTGCACCACCACCCCCACCTGCCGGAAAAACAAAAAAACTCAAAAAAAATACTCAGGCGGACCCAAAAGCCCTCCCCCTGCCCTCAACCACCCCTGCCGCTGCCCCAGGCCTAACCCTCCCCCAACCCGCCCCTAACCCCATCATTACTCCGACCCCGATTTCCCCCCTACGCCCTTCCGCCACATCCCAACCCTATTTCGACCCTCGTCCAACCCTAAATCCACCAATTCGGACCCTAATACAAGCCATAATACCGATACCGACTCAACAACTGTTGGAACTTCAACACAGTCAAAACCGACCTCAACCACAGATCGATCTACACTCGCCGGTAACCCAACAAACCGGAAATCAAGTTCCGACAGTCGGTTATTCTTTACGCAACCGTACAGTTCCGATTCAAGGCCAAACAACCTCAAATCAGTTGCCGAGGGGATTACCAGGGTTTCCGACCAAACCCGCTCCCACTTGGGGCAGAACGCACCTACCAAGGGTTGTTTGATGCCATCCGTCCCTCCTGACAATTCTTCGATAAATCTGTCTCCCTTATGTGTTCAATTGGCACCACCATTGATCGGAACCTACTCCCCCACAATTGCCGAAATGATCCGTGACATTCGGCACACAAAAAAATCAAATCCCCCTCTTCTATATTCAAATGTAACAAACCCCATGCATTTTAACCCAAATCTTGAATCCCAAACCCTCGAATTCCTACCTCCTCACGTTCACCATGAATTCCCTCTCCAAAATTCACCACCACCCCCTATACAACCACCTCCACCACCAAACACATCAATCCTCCACCATTTACCCTCTCCACATTTTCCCCCACCCCAACATGACTACTCCTTGCCCCCTATTTCCATTTACCCTCGCCATCACCCACAAAAAAATCTTGAAAACCCCTACATACCATCCATACCCTCCGCTCCTTCTCTTCTCACACACCCTCACCCACACCATTCCGCTTTCCCCACGCTTCAGGGAAATGGTCGTCATTTTATCATTTTTTAGTTCTTTTTAGTATTTCTTTTATTTTGAGCATTCATTGTATTTTTCTTTTTTCTTTGGTATTTAGACGAAGGAAGGTTAATTGGCACTTAAGGGCATAATTGTAATTAGATTGTTAGCTTAGAGGCCAAACAACCTCCTTCCTATAAATACTCCTTTTGTAGACTCATTTGAGTCATTCTTTTATGAGATTTGATTAGAGAGTTTGAGAGAGAATTATCTTTTCTTACTCCCATTGGGCCCAATTGTTTGGGGACCTAGGCACGGGGGGTGTTTTCCTAAGATCATGTTATGCCTTTCATGTGATAAAATGGACTTTTTTCAGGAAAAGTAAGAATGCTAAATGTTTGTGGCATTTTATTGTGATACAGTTTCTTGTAATTCGTTGCTGGAAAGGAATTGTAGAATTTTTGATGATGAGGATGTAGCAAGGGAAGAATTATGAAAAGGATAAAATTTGTGGGATCATGGTGTCCTATACCAAGGATTTCCTGTCTGTAGATTTTTCTTTAATCATAAACTTCTGGAAAGAAATCCTTGAGTAAATCGTGCATGGAAGCCAGGGAACCTCCAGTTTTTCTTCCCAGCAATGGAGACCCTTGAAAGTGGCATAGAGGATTGTAATTGAAGTTGGTCCTCTTCTATGTCCTTTTCTGGTTGCTGTAAAGTCCTGTGAGCTTTTTATTTATTTTTTATTTTATGCGTTGGTGGTTGTGTGTTGGTTGGTTTTTGTCAAAATAGATCATAGAGGGTCTCTGATTGAAGCTTTATTTTTCTTTTTCCTTTGCATGAAAAGTTATTGAGTACACCTTGTTTTCCGCTTTTGCACTATTTTCTTTTATCAATAATAGTTTAGTTTCATGTAAAAAAATAAAAAAACTCTCTTATAAGACTCTTCGCTTAGTAAGAAACCATGAATAAGGAAAACTGCGCAAAGGAAATCAAGGCCAACGTACATTCAAGTTGCGCTGCTTATGTGGCTAGCAAGTCTTATAAATATAAATTCGATTAAGTGATAGATTATAAAAATGTATACGCTTTGTGTAGTTATGTATATCTAAATTAAATCTGTTTTGTGCTTCAACATTTGCTGCTGTCTTCCGGTTCGGTCTAAATTTCTCTTGCTAATTTTTTTTGAGATTCCTGGACACTGTCTTGAGAAAGAGGGAGATGCAAAAATTGAAATAAGAGATGGATTTAAATAAGAATTTGGGTCCGACTGGATTGGGGATGCAGAAGTGGAAAGGTGGCGTTGCTGTGGCAGGTAGGTGGTTCTAGGTAGTAGTGGTGAAGTTCAATGAGAAAAGGGTTTCGGCAATTTGTACTATTAAGTTGGAGTGTTTGAATAATATTACTTTTTTATCCTAGATTTTTCGGACAAAAATACTCGTAAATTTAGATTATAACATCTCAAACCCAAGTAACGATTATTATAAGTTTCAAGGAGTTTGTTATTGTGGGGAAGTTTCCAAAATCAAGGAGGGAGACGATGGTTTATTTTTGTTGATAAAAATCCAGGAGGTGATTATAATTTTTGAAACACTCTGTGGATTTCGAACATAACATCTTAACACCAAGTAACCATTATTAAAAGTTTTAAGGAGTTCATTTTTGCGGGGGAGGTTCCAAAGTCATGTAAGGAGACACTGGTGTTTATTTTTTGTTGATTTTGGGTGTGAGAAAAAGGTCAAGCGCAGAAAGTGCCTCTGGCATGTAATGACTTCCCTTGTGTATGAGCAGTGGTGGGAAAGAAATATGACATTTTTAAGTAAGTTAATTGGTACAGAGTCTGTTTATGATTTCTTTTCGGGCGACTTCATGTTCTTTTAGAGATTGAGATGTGACATCTATTGCTAGAAATTAAGGGATGTTATGATATAACATAAATTTTTATCCTTATCCTTTAAGGAGAGGTTGGGGTTGGTGATTTAGTCTTGTTAGCAGGGGCGGATGCACATAGGGCCCAAGAGGGGCGGCTGCCCCGGTTGAATATTATAAAAAAATAATATATATATATATATATATATATATATATATATATATATATAGGGGTCTTTTGTGTAAAAAAATAAGTTTTAGGTGTTCTCTATAGCTTTTTACAAAATAAAGGGTCAAAATGATAAATACCTAAAACTTATTTAAGGTTATAAACCTAAACCAACCGAGATTCTTTTGCCTTCTAACCTAAATCGCTCTTTGTTCTCTCTCCCACGCCGGGTCTCGACCCCCCTCACAGTCACTCACTCACCTGCTGCTGCCGCCGGTGAGGTGTATTTCCTTCAAGGTGATTCCTTGTATTTGTGTTTTGATGAGATATTTGTATTTGATGGACCAGTTGGGTGTATTTGGTTTATGGTTTTTGTTTTTTGTTGCCATTTGAGATATCAAGCGGTTGGGTCTATTTGGTGGTTTTTGATTTATGTTTAGTTTAGTTTAGGTATTAAATTTATGTGATGCTGCCTTAGTTTATAAATTTAGTATTAAAGTTGTTCATTCTTAATGTTGTTTCTTATTTAGATAAAATATTTTTAATTGTGTATTTATGCCGAATAAATGTTGGTATATATTTATGGGGCATATACAAAATAGTCCCTTTAACATTTTTTAATACTCGTTTAGTCCAAGTTTTTTTTATTTGCTCCAAAAAGTCCCTCAATATGTCGTTAGCGCGGATTTTAAAAATAAGAGAATATTGCTTAAATTGGTGTTTGAAGCACTTTTTGGAACAAAATAAAAAGGCTTGGACTAAATGTGTATTAAAAAATGTTTGATGGACTTTTTGGTATTTCATCCTATATTTATTGGGGGCTAAAAAATTATTGAAAAAAAACAACTCTAAATTTTTGTATAAATCTCAATTAAACTTGAATTAACCCTAAAAAAATTCGCCTCGAGGGCTCCCGCCCCCCGAACCCCGACACCACTCAAAAGTTCGGCCCCCCTTGAACAAAATTCCTGGATCCACCACTGCTTGTTAGGATCGAATCAGATGGTGTAAGGGTGGAGGAAGCCAGATAGGATTATCAGGGGATTGCAGGATGAATTGCTGGAGTTTCCATGGAGCTATAGATGCTGGATTTTATGATCAGCTGTAGCAGAGTATGGTTGGGTTGGTTGCTTCATGGCGCTGCTGCTGAATATCTGCTGCTGGTTAAAACCAGTCAATTCTTTTTTTTTTCTGGGTTTTTTGACTTTAATACATCCATAATTACCCCCGTATAAAAATTAATTGAAGGTACGGAACTCAAAACAGGGTAATTATGGACGTATTAAAGTCAAACCCTTCCCCCCTTTTTTTATACTCGACTCTACAAAGCCTTTTTCCAACTATTTGTGGTTGGCTACATGAATTCTATTTTTCCATTTCATTATGTTTAGTGCAATATATTTGGTTAAACCACATGATATCATGTCTTTTTTTACAATATTCCATCGAGTCAATTTAGGCCTATCTCTTCCCCTTAACTAAATCACTCTTTCTTACGGGGGCATCTATTGGTCTACACATGATGTGTTCAAACGATATAAGTCGATTTTCTCTCAATTTATCATCTATAGGAGCTACTTTTACTGTTTAACGAATTGGTTCATTTTTAATTTTATCCTTTCGTGTTTTACCATAAATTCATCTTAGCATTCTCATATTTGTCATGCTCATTTTTTGCACATTTTATTTTTTGGTTGCCCAACACTTTGTCCCATATAATATGGCGGGTCTAATGGCCATCCTATAAAATTTTCCTTGTAACTTCAAAGGTATATGCCTATCACACAATACGCTGGTACCACTTCTTCACTTAACCCACCCTACTTTAATTCTATGAGCAACATCATCACTAATATTTTCATCTTTTTGAATAATTGAGCCTAAATAACGAAGATGATCATTTCTACGTATCTCTTGACCTTCGAGTTTCACCACATTCCTGTTTGTCCTTCTATTACTACTAAAATTGCATTCCACATATTTTGTTTTAATCCTGCTTATTTAAATTCTCTTTCTGGAGTTTCTTCCATAATTCTAATCTATCATTAATCACCGTCTTAGTTTCATCCACTAAAACAATATCATCTGCAAACAGTATACATTACGGCACCTCATCTTGTATTTTCCTACTCAACTCATCCATAATAAAGGCAAAGAAATAAAGACTTAGTGCTGAACTTGGTGCATATCTAGAATAATTGGGAATCCACTACTTTCTCCCGCTATGTTCTTACTATAGTCATGGTCGCATTATACATATCCTTGATCACATCAATATATCTACGAGTCACTCCTTTTTTATGTAGAACCCACCATATTATATCTCTTGGTATCCTATACGCCTTTTTCAAATCTATAAAAACCATATGAAGGTCCTTTTTTTTTAATAAAAACAAAATCTACGAGTCACTCCTCTCTCTCTCTTTCTCTCTCTCGGTTCTCCTACATCACAATCTATACATGATGTATATGAGCCTTGCTCTCGTTCTCTCTCTCTCTCTCTCTATATATATATATATATATATATATATGTGCATAGATCATGTTTTCACTTTCTTTTAAATTGCAGGGTTTTTATTTTGTGAATAATTGTAGAAATTTTTTGCTTTCTCTAGAAAATTGAGGCTTTGTTTGGTTATTAGAATGAATGAGACAAATGGAAAGAGCATGCTGGAATATGCTTCCTTTCTGTGACATTTCCCTTTATCATTCTTTTTTTCGCTTTCCTTGTTCTTTCCAATAAACATTTGAAATTTTTATTACTTAGGGTAGGATGAATGATCTCTAAGTAGTTGGGTTAGGTGTGTAGTCACTAACTATGAAGCATGGACAGTCGACATGGTAATTTCAGAAATTGTAGGAGACAGACACGATGGGGACATGTCAGTTAGATATATATAGTAATTAAAAAGATAAATGGTACTTCTGTTTTAGTAAGAGTGAAAATATATCAATGAAATAGACACTTCAAAAAGGAAAATAAAAACCAGAAAAATTATTTGGATGTCCATCAAGAAATACACGTGTCCCATTATGTCAGAAGCGTGTCTCATGCAACCCCTCGGAAGAGTGTCAGTGCTTCATAGGTGTATAGTATAAAACGTTAGGCATAATTCCATAATTTTGGTTAATTCCTTATAATTGGGTCATTAAATACCAGGAAACATACTAGCATGGAGGATTCACCTGAAATGACTATTAATTATCTACGGGCACGACTGTTGTCTGAAAGATCTGTCTCAAAAACGGCAAAGCAGAGAGCTGATGAACTGTCCAAGAGGGTAAGTTTTAATATCTAATGTTATATATGCGTGTGTGTCTCTATATGCAAACTAATCCTCCCCCTCAACCCCTCCCCCACCACCAACCCAACAACAAAAAAAAGGGACACACAGGCAACCACTTTACCCTTCTGTCTACCCTTCTTACAATTGTTTTGTATTGATAATATAAAGGTAGTGGAACTAGAGGAGCAGCTAAAGAACGTGTGTTTGCAAAGAAAGAAAGCGGAGAAGGCAGCTGCAGATGTTCTCGCTATTTTGGAAAACAATGGGATAACTGATGTATCTGAGGCATATGATTCCAGCTCTGATCAAGAAGGAACCCTCTGTGAATCTAAGGTTGGCAATAATTCTGTGGAAGACGAAGAGGAGGCCTCAGCCAGTTTGAAAGCAAGGAGAAATGATGTGGCGGCATTTTCCGGTTCTGAGCTCGAATCCCCTGCATTAAATGGTAGAAGCTTATCTTGGAAAAGCAATAAAAATTCTCCTCACTCTCTTGAAAAGAAAAGGTCTTTGGACTCTTCCAGGAGAAGGCGTGGTAGTTTTACATCAACAGGTTCTTCTTCATCGCGTGCTGGTAAATCATGTCGCCAGATAAGACGAAGGGAGACGAGGTCAGTTTCTCTTCGTCTTTTTTACTCTTCAGTTCTGATATGCATTTTTTGGTGCCTTTTTTTAAAGCTACGGAAAAGAGTGGTTGATTTTCAGTCAGGGTAAAATGCTTTTGATATAGGTAAAAAGTAAAGTGGTTAAAAGTATTTTCACCTATTCTAACTTAAATTTTGTTAGTTATTTCGTCCAAGATACACAAATATAGCGTATACGCTTATTTACAATTTTATACGACCAAAATTATAACTCCGAACCGGTAAAGTTCTTTCCACCCCATGCCAAACGGGGCCTTAGGAGTTCCACTGATGTTGCAGAATAATTTTGATGAAAATGACATGCAGTATATGTACAGGGAACTTGTGTTACAGCTCATGTGATCAAGCAGTGGACCCAGCCTTTCTCCCCACCTTGGAGATCCCTTAAAATCCTATATGTTCTTATTGCAATGTTATTGACATTCTGAGGCGTTCTTGTAATGGAACACCTCATAAGTTGGACAGTAAAATATTTTTTTACCGTTCACCATTTGAGTTTCTTGTATCTGTTACAACTTGAAAGTAACTATTGTACCTATTTTACTTCACATACAAATTTACTTATCTTGTATTGCAGATCAGTAGTTGAGGAGTTTCAAATGGACACTGGAGTTCTGGATAATCAAGGCAATGAAGTAGCTAGATGTTCAAAATGTTGTCCTAATTCCGCTGAGATTGGGCCCGAGATATTGAGAGAAGGTTCTGAAAACCTTGAAGTGAGCGATTTAGTTGAAGATCCTGTTTCGGGGGTATTGGAAAATCAAAGAATAGCTTACAGTAACTATTCCAATGGACATGGAGGAAACACGGACATGGAAAGAGCGTTAGAACAACAAGCACAACTCATAGGGCGACATGAGTCGGAGGAAAAGGCTCAAAGAGAATGGGAAGAAAAGTATAGAGAGAATAACAGCTGTACACCGGTTTGTTTTACCATTTTATACCCATCCAATTAATGTGATTTCATATTCGCATGTTACCATAAAAAATGGTTGAATAATGTTAGACAATGTTCTCTAGACCACATATGCATAACTAGGGCTCTCTAAGGATCAAATCTTGATTTGAACTCGATCCAGACACGATTACCCGTATATGGATAACATTAAAAATCTGATTACCTTGTTACCCATTTATCCAATTATTAAATGGATCGATGACGGATCTAGCCTAATCCTATCCTCTGAGGACCTGATCTGATAAAGTATATTATATAATATAAATTTGTTTTTTTAACATAAATATGCCCATAGTTATCCCTTTTTGAGTTTAGTACCTTTTACAAATTGACGTTGGGTACATTTTCCATTAGAGATGTGTCTGACTTAGCGACATGACCTGTTAAATATTAAATATTTAAAAAAATCTGAAAAATCAAAAAAATAAAATAAAAAACTTGAGAAGTAACAAATTTAAATGAAAATACAATAAAAAAGTTAAAAAAGATAGAAAAAATTGTGAAAAGATAGAATAAAAAGGAAAAACAAAACAAAAAAACCCGCCCCACCTCCCAACATAGCTCAGTGTGTATCTATCTAGAGAGAGAGAGAGAGGATGTGATGTTTTTTTCTTCTTCTTTGTCGGTGGTTTTTTTTTTTTTTGGGTGTGTGTGTGTGTGTGTGCAGAGGCAGTACGAACTTCTGAACTTAATTTGGTAATATGAACAATATCGTTGTGTTTGTGTTAAAAATTATCATATATACAAAATAAACTATATATATATATATATATATATATATATATATTAAAGAGAAGATTGAGTGGCTGTCCCAATCATAGTACAACCGAAAAGGGCCCAACATAGGACCCTTTTTGCCCCCTTCTCCCCCCCCAACCTAACCCAACACCCACCCCCACACAAAAAAAAGTAGCAACATGGTTGGATTTGTAAATTCAAGTCTATGAAGTGGAAGTGGAAGTGGAAGAGAAAAACCTGTGAGCCCTATCAATGGACTAATTGGTTTAACGGTAGGTGTCACACAAGCAGCCACTACTTTTTGATGTGGTTTTTTGAATTCACATGATTCTGAATCGTTTTGAGTTCGAATTTCAGTAGTTCCTAAAACCACAATTTATTAGCAAAAATACTTTGTACTTTTTGTGTCTTGGTGAATTAAGTATTTTTGGTCATCTTTTTCTTACATAAAATAAAACAATAGTTCTTTTTCTATGGCCATGGATTTGGGTATCTTATTAGTGGCAACCCTTTACCTTATATTTCTTGTAGGAAAAGCTTCTTTGCTTTTACATAGGCAAATATACGTGGAAACAAATTGAATGAAGTTTTACATAAGCTGACGAATTTTCCGCTGTTTTATTGTCTTTTGATGGTGATATTGCATCCACTTCTTGTAGGTGAGACTCCTTTGTCCATGTGAAACTTGAAAACTTATAATGTCTGCGCTGCTATGAGCAATTGACGACCTGTTATTCAATCAGCTATGGAGTCATCTCTTAATTTCCTGACTATTTACCTCTTAATCGTCGTAAAAATAATGTTAGGCCCCTCCCTTTTGGCTGTCATTGTATTTCATCGTTTAAAAAATCTTTTGGGGTCCTTGGCTTCCCCCCACCACACACACACCCTACCACCAAACCAAAAAAAATGTGAATTGAGTCAATTGACTAGTTAAACTTGAATGTTACACGGCTTAAGAAAGGGAGGACACCAAATAGGATGCTCTCTTAATACAATCACATAGATGACAATGTATCAATTGGAATGAAAGTTCCAGTTTTTGAGAAAACAATATGCCATGCAAATACATGAGTGCATTCTTAAATAATATATCAAGATCTAATTTCACTCGATTCTTTTTCATTCTTCCCATTTTCATTGTTTTGAGGAATTGTGTGTGTGTGTGTGTTGTTTCCCTTAGTAGATTATGGGATTTTTAACCCTTGGAATCTAATCCTTTGTTGGCACAAATCAGTTACACCCCCATATCAGAAAATTGTTGGAGCTGTCAAGGGATCGGGTCTGGACTTGAACCAATCCGGATCCGATCCGCTTACTCAAATCTGGATCATATTTTAAAATCCGATTACCCGATTGTCTAATTATTTAGATTAGATATGGATCTAATTTAATCCGACCCGTTAAGGACCCGATCCAATTAAATATGACATATAAATGTTGAAAATATTGAGAAAAAAAATCAGTTAGAACATTAAAATTTCAAAAAGAAATAGTATACAAAAAGGCATCCAAAAAAATTAATTAGCAAAGCTGGAAGACTTCAATGATGAGTATCATTCACCCCCCACATTGTTTTGCTCAACTTTTACCCGAGAGACATCATCATATGAAGCCAAAAATTCTAGCTGGAATCCGTCAAAAAAATTATTTTAATTTGTTTCTTTCAATCAACAACTTAGAAAGAAATGAGCTTGACCCTAAATTAGAGTAAAGTGCGAAGGCCTGTGTAGGAGTCTCATAACCAATTTTCAATTATTTTGTTTTCCGTGAGTGAAGGTCCACTGATTAAATTCAACAGTCAGCAATATGAGTCTAAGGATAAACCTTGTAGAAAACATCCACTTAGCTTAAAGAATTAATAGTATTGACTAAACATAGTTAAATAGACAAAAAAAAAACATAGTTAAATAGACAAAGAGGAGACTATGAAATTACACTTGATTTCCATACTACATTAGTGAGTAATAGTAAAAGCAGTTTGAGAGAAGCTATCACTTTAGATAATATAGTGGAGAAGCATTAACCAACAAATAATTAGAGCATCTCAACTTTCATAGCAAAAGTATACAGGATCAGGTTGTGAATATTCGACAAACATTACACATTCAAAAATAGAAAATAAAACATAAATATTTGGCATCAGAAGAACCTAAAAAAATTGGAACACATTAAATAGTATATTGACATCGGCACGGGTTATAGTTTCAACCCCATATGAACATAATGGAAAAAAAGTATGGATTCCCATGAGATAAAAAACTAAATTAATGAACGCAAACTAATAATATTAAGAAGCTCACAATGGTATTGAGCTTGATAATAGAGAGTTTGTAAGCAAATTTCAGTTCAAGAAATAGGGAGTTTACAAGAAAAAAAGGACAATTGTAAAATCATAAAGGCACACACAAATAACTCTATAAAGATATAGTTCAAATTATACCCTGAATTACAGCTCCGTATGTGGCAACACCTTATTGTAATAGAATAACAAGTAGTAATCAAACAAACAAAAATTGATACCCAAATGAAAATCTTTAACAAAATGAAGATTAGAATCCAAACTAAAAAGGACCCCAAATAGAGAGAGATGGAGAATACAATCTAAAAAAAATAGAATCAGAGAGCGATATGAGAGATCAGAACAATAAAGTAAAATGCCAATAAGTGTCCCTTTGATGGTTTGCCGCACGCACCAAATAAACCCTACCAAATGAAACAAAGACAAAGTTAGATAGATAATAATAAACTCTAACAACCCACAAAACTGAATAAAGAAAAACAAAAAAGAAAAATACAAAGGAAAACAGAACATAAACAAATCCGTTTGCTACTTATTGGGAAGGAGAAAAAAAAGCAAAATTGTAAAAGTAGACATCAACCAAATGCAAAAAACATAATTACTTACTCATAATGATTATAACTCGCCAAGAACCCCCAAGTAGAAACAACTAATCTTAAAGGATCCTAAAAATCAAAACATCAGTTTAATAACTTTTTGATTAGTGCCTTTATAACAAACTATATTTAACAGTTTATACTTTGGCAAAAAACACAGTAGTTCCATCTCCATACCGTTAGGTTTGTACTATATACAATAGTTCTATCTCTAAATTAATACAACCTTAAGGCACAAGACAAACTTTTTATAGCTAACTTTTCGAACTAACATCAAAGAAGCTAACATTCACTATAAAACAAAAAGATATTCATTCAAAATTCTGAACAAAATAAAGACATGAAGCTTTGCTCTACTGTTACGTAAAAGATTTGGTTAAAAAAAACCAAATTCATTAGTTCCTACAAACATTATAAGACTCAAAAAAGGTAAAAACACAATCTTGGCATTGAACTGCCGTATTTCGAAATCAGAGCAAGAGACTCTACATAACCTCGCTATTCTTGGCAGGTGTCCCCTACAAAAACAAACGAAATCAAAAGATAAAAACTAAAAGTAACATAAAAACTCAATTAACTACCTAAATCCCACAATCGCCCTTGTGGAAAGTTGCAAGCCTAACATTTAATAGGTAATTTAGTCAAACACCAATTTAGCAAGTTACAGAAATTACTTCGTGTCCTTTTTACAACGAAAAGAAACTAAAGAAAAACATAATACAACAAAGCTTATATGTCTAAAGAGTGAAGGAAAAAAAAGCCACAAATGAAGCGGATGGTGAGAGTGAGAGGGTTGAGTGAAAGAAACACCGAGATGAGAGAAATAAAACACAGAACCTGAGTTGAATTCTAAACACTGAAATCTGCAAAACTGAGCATAAAACCATAAAAGATAAATAAATTAGGTTTCAAAACTGTGATTTAAAACTCCAATAAATGTGATTTAAAGCAAAAACATCGTGTTCTTGTACCGTCTTCGTGCCTCATGGCTGCTTGGAGATGGTGAGAGTGAGAGGGTAAGGCTGCTTTGAACAAATCCTACTTAATTTCCAACCCTCTCACTCTCACTATCCACTCCATTATATCTTTCAACTCTCTTTCATCACCCAACCTTATCCGGATCCTACTTGATAAACGGATCTGGATCACCCTATATTCGGTCGGTACCCGACCCGTTTACAGGCCTTGGAAGAAGTACCTTAGATCTTTTAATTATCTATGAAGAGATATTTAGTATAAGATAATACTCCTTCCGTCCCAAATTAAGAGTCCCTATCCATTTTTTTTTCATAAATTAAGGATATTGTCAATCAATGGCTAAGATGTTTCATTCACTATCGTGGAATTTCATTCGTTGATTATGTCCAAAAAGGGAAAGTGGACTATTAATTTGGGACAACCTAAAATAGAATAATGGAATCTTAATTTGGGACGGAGGGAGTATATGAAAGAAATTGTGTCTCTTCCTTATTTTGAACCAAGTTCATTTGGACAACTTCTTTTTCTTTGAGAGTGCAGGTTTTCTAATGTACTGTTTATTGCTAAGAGTTGTATTTTTTTTTCAGAAACAATTATTAGTGTATGCATTCAGTGTCCGCTCATCTTTGTCCAGTTTGTAGTTTTCTGTTAACTTAGTTGGCCGGAATTCGCTTTATACGGTTAACTTCTTTTTCCTGTTTGTAGTTTTCTTTTTTCCTTTTTTGCTTATAGTCTTGGGTTAGTCCTGTTGTTATAGCAATGTTTGTTCTCCAACCCATGCAAATCCATTTATTGATCATTAACCTTGCAGGATTCATGTGACCCTGGGACTCACTCAGATGTAACCGAAGAGAGAGATGAGATTAAGCCACCACCACCTCCACTATCCAACACTGGGACATTGACCACCTCTCAAAACCATGAAGCAGAGTCAGGTTTTGGTAAAGAAACACAAAAACCTAGTGGCTTTCAGCAAGATCAGAAAAGCAGCACAATGACCACTAGTGAATCCCCAGCTCCAGAATTTGCGTTTTCAATGTCGAACTGGAATAACCACAACCAAGAGGGTCCAGACTCACGTGACACCCATGGCACCCACTCAGCGCATTTCTCTCCTCGCCTGGGCCCCAATAGCTCACGTGAAGGAGAATCTTCGAACACAACAAATGAGCTTGCTTTGATGCCACACGTGCCATCCAACAACTTAGGATCTGTCTTGGAGGCACTTCAACGAGCCAAATTATCACTAAAACAGAATCTCAATAAACCACCATTAATAGAAGGGGGGCCCAGTGGGGTCAATGCTATTCAGCCGTCTGTTCCAACCGGGGACAGATTGGACATTCCTGGGCTTTTTAGAGTTCCAACTGATTTTCAGTTTAATGCTACTACACAATCCAACGATTCTCAGTTGAATCTGACAAATTATTCTCCCGAACCAGCTAGTGATAGATTCTTGTTCAACCCGTATATGGATTCTCGTGATCGATTTCTCACAGTTCCTTCTTTCCCTTATACGGAGATTAAGTCCGGAGTTCCTACGAGGATGAGACCTGTCTTTGAGCCCAGTTTTGATGTGGGTCCCCCCAATTCTGGTAGATTGACCTATCCTGATCCTCGATCGAGTGCTGGTCTACCCTATGGTAAATATACCTACCGCACCCAATCTTTCCCCCCAGAGCTGATGCCAACTATCCCCCCTGAGAATGTACTCACAAGATCCCTTCCGAGTAGAGAAGTTGGTATGCCTCCTATGAATCAGTTCTCTTTCTATGATCATAATACTAGACCAAATATGTATAGATAGATAGGTAATGTTTGAGGAAATATGGGTTTTGTAGTTTATAATGTTTATTTATGTATTTTTGTCGAATGTTTAATATGATTGAGGATGTGTATTGTACTGTAATTTGGGTCTTGTTGAGGTCCTGGCCCTGTACTTCCAGTGGGTTTGTGAATTACTGGTATACAAATGGTGTTTGTAAACAGACAGCTGTATGTGTTGTATTTTGCTTTCGTTTTCATTGAAGAAATACATATTTTTGATACTCTTAGAAGGTTGGGCAGCAGTGCTAGTTTATCATATTTGGTGGGGGTAATAGGCTACTTTCTTTAAGCGACCATGCTATATTTACGTATGTTTTGGGAAGAAAAACTCTGAAAATACATGGGAAGAAAAACTCCTTATGTTTTGGCCATTTCACTCTGAAAATTGTTAAAATCCCACATTTTTCAAGCTGCAAGAGCTTGAAACTCAGGGCGTTATTGCATATTCAAGCTGTGGGTGGTAAGGATCCTTGCTGCCCCAAAATGGGTATAACAATTCCATGGTTCAGTAGTTGGGACAGGCTTCAAAAACTTCTATATAGAAAACACCAAGGGTTGAATTTGATTGGCTGAATTTTTTTTTCTGAGAAAAAATATTTGTTTTAGTTCACTTTTGGCTTACGGGGTGTTTGATTTTAAACACATTCAATGAAAATAATAGTCATAAATAATAAAAGTGTTTCATAAGCCTTTTATCAATTTCCATGGAAAAGATATCTTAGCCACGTCGAGAAAAATATTTCCGCGGAAAACATCAAAAGTAAAACTAACCAAGCCCATCTTTTTTCATTCGTTTTCTACTTCTAATACGCATAATCTATTTTTCAATCATTGGACGGAGGCATAACTAAAATAGGCCCTTGTCAGCGTCTCACTGATGCCAAATACATGGGATTGTGGTTTTCCCGTGGCTTGCGAACTGAAGCAGTGTTCTTCCATTTGACACGACCTTCTGATGTCACATATTTGATGAGGAATAATGAGGTATACCACTAAATTTAATTGGTATTAACAAAAGTTTAAATTTTAACTACTATTCTAGGTAGTGTTGTATAGATCTGCATGTGCTATTGAAACAAGTTGAATTAGTAATACAAATTATACTTTAAAAACTTTCTTATTGTCTATTTTTCTTTAACTTGTTAATTTGATTCAACAAATATAGATAGAAACATCGAAATTACCACGATATTGGATAAATTTGCTGAAAAAAATAGACCAGGAGGAAACCGAGTGACAGGCCTTTTGAAGCCAAAAATTGTCCATGCAAGATATTGGATAAAATGATTCAAATTTTAGATTAGAAAAAGTGTGTTGCTAAAGCACCCACATTACTCCAAAATACAACAATGTGCTAAAAAAACAATTGTACAGTGTGCTTTAAAGTTTGTAGGAGTATTTTAGAGCAAATTATGATGTGCTATTAGAACCATGGGCGGAGGCAGCAGTAAGGAACTAGGGGGGCTTTGAGCCATGACATAATTTTTTTAAAAATGAAAATAGGATCAAATATCAAAAAGTTCCTCAAATATTTTTTAATACACATTTAGTCCAACCTTTTTATTTTGTACCAAAAAGTCCTTCACCATGACAAAAACGCTTTACCCTTATTCTCTTATCTTTAAAGGTCCGCGCCAGCGGCATGGTAAAACGTTTTTGCCATGGAGAAAGACTTTTTTGTGCAAAATAAAAACGCTTGGATTAAACGTAAATTAAAAAAAGTTCGAGGGACTATTTGGTATATGCCCCATGAAAATTCCCATGTGCCAAATAAAAGTTATAGGTATAAAATGATGTTTATAAGAACTTGGAGATATGTAGAAGGTGTTGCGAAAGTTACCAGTCTTTTTTGTCTCCGGCAGCACCAACTAAAAACACTACATAAGTGACCAAGGATCCATTTGACAACAATTAAAATTCATGGCAAATTTCAAAAAGTTGAATTTTTTTGAAATATTCCAATATTTTGACCGTCTGATAATCTAAATTTGTCATGTAATTATTTTTTTATGTACAATACTCTTTAAGCATAATTTGCCACCTGATTTTTGTTTGCTACCTTTGGAACCCAACGTCATTTTTTTAAAACTCTATATCTTCCGTAAATATATAATTATACATCGTTCGTAAATTTGTAAATATATATATTTCATAAATGTATATATCTCGTATATTTCATAGATTTTTGTATATATGTATAATTGGTATATTTCGTATATGTATATATTTCATATATTAATATATTTCGTATATATTTAATATATTTCTTATATTTGATATATTTTGTATATTTTTTAGATATTTCATATATTTCGTATATTTCATATATGTATATTTTTATTTGTTATAATTTGTATATTTCATATATTTTCATATATGTATATATTTCATATATTCCGTACATTTGTATAGTTCGTATATTTGATATATTTCATGTACATTTAATATATTTCTTATATTTCATATATTTTCATATATTTAATATATTTCGTATACTTTTTTTAAATGTTTTATACATTTCGTATATTTTATATATTTTATAAATATTTTATATATTTTTAAATATTTCATATATTTAGTATATTACATTTATTTTTTTGTATATTACACACACACACACACACACACACACACACACACACACACACACATATATATATATATATATATATATCGTAAACAAATTTTTCACACTTATTTATATTTTCAGCTTTTGTGTTTGATAGAAATGGTGAAAAATTGACGATTTTTCAACTTGTATCAAACAGATACATGTTGAAAAATATTGAGTTGTCTTGGAATTATTTTCTCTTTGAATCAATTGCCCTGGAATCATTTGTATTTTTTCACTTTTCTATCAAACATGGCCTAAAAGTTATTCCTTTTACCGAAAAACAAGCACCCACATGGTCAAACCGTATATAAGTTACATTTAACTAATGTTTTAATTTTTCCCACTTTTCTCTCCCTCTCCCTCTCTCTCTCTCTCTCTCTCTCTAACTAAATGCTCTCAATAACATAATCCCTAACAAGCTTTAAAATCAACTAAGAAAGAAGAAGATTCAAAACAAGCTTTCAAATCGACCAAAATTGTCACTATATACAAAGGTTGGTACATCACACTTTGAGTTATTATGCAACAAACCATACATCCATCCATTTCTGGTGGTTATCAAACCCCAAATCTAAATCACATTCAGAAGAACACATTTGCACGTAAAAAAACTAAAGGTTATTATGTTAATGTTAATAAGTAAAAAACGATCAAGAAACAAGAAGTGCATGCATGTTTCAACCATTAAAAATCATGAATGGGTGTTTTTTTAAGAAAAGTTGCGTAACTGTACATTCGACATCATAGTGCCGAGAACAACGATACATTTCATCACTATGATGCTGATACATAGATTTAGGGTATATAATTCATTCGACATCATGGTGCCGGTAATATTGTTCTCTTTCAGTATCAAACAACCAAGTTGCCATAAAAAAATATTATTTATTTTGGCAAGGACACCGAATCCAGTGTTTTTTTATTACTATATCGAAAACTATTGTAATTTATTATTAAATATATATTGAAGATTAAACCATGGGTAAGGAGTCAAAATCACAGAAAAATGTGCCTACACCAACCAAATCACAAGCTAAAGTTAGGAAGTCGCCGACGGCTTTGGATCAAAAGAGGCGAAAAAAATGGGAAAATTGGTGTCACTAGGAAAAAAGACAATTCAAGAAATTTTTATTGGTGCCAAAAAGCATAAACCACAAATAGTTTATGAGTCAAGTGGGAACAAAAGTGATAGTGAAAGTGAAAGTGAAGGTGTGGAAGAGAAGGATGTAGAAGAGGTTCCTAGTGGGATTGAGAGTGAAAGTGAGGGTGACAGTGAAGGTGAGAATATATATGAACATGTAGAGGAGGCACCCATCGTTAGCAAGCCAAAATCACAAACCATTGATAAAATGGAGGAGGGAAAGGGAAAAGGAAATTCAATAGTTGAAGATGATGGTGGGCCTAAGAATGGTAGAATATTGAAGCATTTCATGCACCATGTTTCTTATGCAATATGTCGAGGATTTGTAAGTATTTTAGTATTTTAATATTTTGGTGTAATTAATTTTAGTAGTTTATATCTAATTAAAATAATAATTGTTCACTTTCCATTTCATACTCCAGGATCGTGTTTATTTGAAACCACAACATCAGTTCACCAAAATGGGGCAATGGGACTGGACAATAGAGACCGTCGAAGTTTAAAAAATTATTCAGGCTTTTGGATTGGGCCATCTATCTAGGGTGACCCATCCCTTTATCGACTACGTATTCGTAAGTGCGTTAGTTGAAAGGTGGCAACTGAAAACAAACACATTTCATCTACCATTCAGTGAGATGATAATAATAATAGATGGTGTGTATCATATTCCAAGGATACTGATAATGGTACATTGTGTATATGGAGGCGAAAATGGTGGGTCGATGACAAAGGATGAGGATTTAAAAATGGTGTTTGATTGTTTGGGAATTAGTATCGAAGAGGTACTAAATGAGCGCAGGGATAGTCGGGTTGCACATTTGGATTGGGTTAAAATAGACTGTAATGGAATGGCACTGAAGGATAACCTTAGAAGAGTAGAGATTGAACAAAATGTCAGGGCATTCCTGATATACCATGTATAGCCTCGTCCCAAGACTAGACCCCCTCGGCCAAGGCCGACCAGTGTCAGACGCTCAGTCAAAGGAAGTTATGGCTCGACTATGGGCCTAAGTGACTCGTCTTCGGCCACAAGTATCATGACTTAAGTATCCTCGGCCTCGTCCATTTTATAGAGGACGAGGGCCGACTGAAGACATCTCAACAAGATAGTTCCCATAGTATCAGAAGATCCAAGTTGACCACTTGGCCTCGGCCTGTCCTGGACGGTCGACAATTAACAGCTGGCAGAGTGCGTGGATTGTGAAACACGTGGAATGGTGCGCGTGGGTTGCAGATCCTACGTGCATAAAACCATTATAACCGGATCTCCCTCACATGTGGGAGAATATTTCATCACCATGATCTACATGTAACAGTGAGAGGTGGCTGCTCATTACTGGATATTACATACTATACATGCTAATTAAATGCTTGGGGGGGGGGGTGGTACACTACACCCCCAGGCACTATATATAATTGTCTTCTCCAACAACGTAAAGGATCGCATAGTGTAAATACTAGCTAATACTCTGTTGAAATCACAGTAGGGAGAGAAAGTTGAGTGACTTGTATCATAAGGCCATTAAAGACGTTTTCGTAGTTAAGTTCACTCACACTGCATAGTGGAGTAGACCAGATGGTCGAACCACTTACGTTATAGTCTCTATCTCTCCATTGCCTCACCTCATTCTCTACTTATATTGTTGTTTATTCACCATTGTTTCACCTTTAAGGTTGTTCTGGATTGATCTCTTACTATATTACTTGATGGTATCATAACTGGTATCATCAATTGGCGCCGTTTATGGGAAGAGAGATCATCATCTTCTTCCTCTCATTTACAACTTACTCCTCATCGAATTCTCTGGTGGTGGTCTAATCCCACGTTTGGCTGGGCTTGAACCACATGAAAGGCTCATCGTTCGTAGCTAGAATAGTAAGCTACCCAACCCCGAGTAAGTTCAAGACGCCGATTGTCACCCCAAAATATGATGGAAGCACCAATCTAGTCCATCACATGAAAATGTACCAATCGACTGCATACATCTTTTCGGTCTCAGATGATATGAGATGCCGGACCTTCTCTAGCACTCTGACTGGTGCTGCGCATGTGTGGTACACCTCTCTCCCAATGAAATCTATCGAGAATTTCAAGCAACTGGCCGAGAGGTTCATCCATAACTTTTGTTTTGGAGTAAAACCCCAGGAAAAGATCACCCACTTGTTGTGTGTAAAACAAGGCAAAAGTGAGGTTCTACGAGACTACATAGCCCGCTTCAACAAAGAAAATATGGAGGAGGAAGACTATAATGAAAGTATTGCGATGACTGCCCTGATGGGAGGATTATAAAAGGGAAAGCTCCTGTGTAAAGTTGGCCGAGGATCCTCCAAAGTCTATGGCAGAACTTTTGGTTATGTCCAGGAGAGTCATGAACACTGAGGAGGCTATGGCGGCCAAGGGAGATGATTATAAAGAAGTAGGTGGAAGTAAATCCCAAAAGTTTAAGGGAAAGGGAGATAAGAAGAGGTCAGCAAACGATAAGTTCGCTGACTATACCCCATTGACAGCCACTCCAGAGATGATTCTGGATGAAATAAAAAATGATCGATCCTTGAGATGGATGGAAAAGCTAAAGGCCCCTCCTCACAAGAAGGATAAATAGGGATAAAAGTAAGTGGTGCGAGTTCCACCAGGATCACAGCCATACCATTGACAAATGCCTTGCACTTAAAGACGAGATTGAAAAGATGCTGAAGCAAAGGAAACTCAGGAAATATATGGATTGTAATGGTGCAAGAGATGGACGAGATGACACCCGTAGGAGATGGGACGATAAGTGTAAACGGGATACCTCAGTGAACAAGGACGATGATGCCTCGGATGATGATCAGGTTGGACTTGACCTCCCACTGAAGAAAACTAATCCCAAGGGTTGGCTGCATTCAATTTCTCACGGAGAGAAAATGATATGCGTCGGGTTAGCAGGCGGTGGTAAAGACATAGACGATCGAAAAGCTCATGTTGTATAGGCAAAGGCTATCCCAAATAGCGAAGTTATAAACTCGACTACAGTTGATTCAAAGTCAGGTAAGAGGAAGAAATTTGATATGAATACTTTGGTAATAGGTTCTCGAGGTTGGACTTCAAAGGGATCTTATCCCCTCACGACGACCCTCTGGTGAGCATAACGAGAGTGCATGGGTACGAGGTTCCTAGAATATTAGTCGATGGTGGAAGTTCGATTGATGTAATGTTCTGAGAGTGCTTCCAAGATTTGGGACTAAGAAAGAAGAGACTCATCCCATATCATCAACCTTTAATTGTCTTTAGTGGAGAAAAAGTCCACCATCTTGGTATTTATGAAATGGATGTCTGTATGGGCGAGACTTGGACGCGATGTCTCACAAAGAAGATAAATTTCTTTATGATGGATGATAATATTTATTTAGCCTACAACATCATAATGGGATGAGTAACCCTAAAATAATTTGAGGCAGTGCCTTTAACCGTTCACCAAATAATAAAATTTTCGACTCCCTATGGAGTAGGGGAAATTCAAGGTGATCAGGTAGAGGCGCACGAATGATATTTCAAATCGGCTGAGTAAAGAGAAGATCATAAGAGAGGTAATACCACTTGCAACATCGTAATTCTTAACCTACGGACGAGACAAAAATGAAAAAGGGTGAGGCCGTTGAGGAGGTAAAATCCATCGTCCTCAATGAGGACGAGCTGGAAAAAATCGTCCAAATCGATAGAGCCCTGAGAAAAGAAATCAAAGAAGAGTTGATCAAACTGCTGAGGGATAGACAAAATATTTTTGCATGGAGTTATGCACACATGCCGGGGATTGATTCGGAGATCCTCTGCCATTGAATATAGACGAAGGAGTCAAACTAATGAGACAAAGGCGGACGATCTACTCCAGGAGAATTATGAAGTCATAAGGGATGAAGTGAAGAAGTTAGAGAAGGTAGAATTCATTAGGGAGGTCATCTATCCAGAATGGATGGCTAATGCGGTCATTGTGCCTAAGCCTAATGGCAAGGGGAGGATGTGTGTTGACTTCACTGACTTAATTAAGGCATGCCCAAAAGACAACTTCCCCTTGCCAAGAATAGATCAAATAGTTGATTCCATAGCTGGGCATGAACTCATGAGTTTTATGGACGCCTACTCAGGCTACAATCATATATTTTTATGGACCTAGTCGATGCCGAAAGACCTCGTTCATCACTGATAAGGGTACATACTGCTACAAGGTCAGGCCCTTTGGCCTAAAAAACACTGAGGAAATATATCAAAGGCTAGTAAATAAGATGTTTGAGGAGCAAATAAGCAAGACCCATGGAGGTGTATATTAATGACATTTAACTAAGAGCGTCAAGGCCGAGATGCTTATGTTTGACCTCAATCTCGCCAAGTGTGTCTTTGGGGTTGGAGCAGGCAAGTTCCTAAAGTTCATCATCAATCAACAAGGGATAGAGGCTAATCCAAAAAAAATTAAAGCATTAGTAGAGATGAAGACTCCAAAAACCATAAAAGACGTCCAGAGGCTGGCTAAATGAGTTACTACGTTAAATAGGTTCTTGTCAAGGATTACGGAAAAATGTCTGCCCTTTTTCAAGGTGTTGAGAAAAGCCTTTGAGTGGAATAAGGAGTGTGAAAGAGACTTTTAAGAGTTGAAGGCTTACCTCGACTCCCCACTTTTGTTATCCCGACCTGTTCAGGGAGAAATGTTATATCTATATTTGACCGTATCTGAATCAGCCATCAGTGCTTCCATTGTACGAGACGACGACGGGGTATATAAGCCAGTCTATTTTAATAGTAAGACACTTTAAGCACCACAATAGAGATATCCAAAGATGGAAAAGTTGGCCTATGCTTTGATACACGCATCGAGGAAAATGAAACCTTATATCTAGTCTCACACGATGGTCGTGCTTACAGACTCTCCTATTAAACAGGTCATCCATAAACCTGAGAAATCAAGCAGGTTGATGGCCTGGTAAATAGAATTAGAAGAATTTGACATTGTCTATCAACCATGAACAACCATTAAGGGCCAAGCTTTGGTCTATTTCGTGGCCCAGTTCATATGGGACGAGACCGATATAGAAAAGTTTGTAGATCCAGTAAATGAGCGAGAAAAATCAAGTGCTTGCTCGGTTGCGATTGAGACGAGTGTGGCTAGAACGGTAGTGGTCGAGAATGAAAAAGAGAAGTTCCTATTCAAGAATAAAATGCTAGAGTAGGGAACTTTCTCCAAAGGAGACAATATTTGGAGCCTATTTATAGATGGCTCCTCTTGGGAGAGTGGGAGTGGTGCTGACTTGATAGTGTCGGCCCCGAATGGTATCGACATCGAATATGCATTAAGATTCAGTTTCAAGACGTCCAACAATGAGTCAAAATATGATGCTCTCCTGGTGGGACTCTTCCACGCCAGGGCATTAAATTTTGGGCAGATAACAATTCATAGTGATTCTGGATTGGTGGTGAACCATATCCTAGGAGTGTACGAGGCAAAAAATGAGAGAATGGCCAAGTAACTAGAGAGGGTAAAAGAAATGATGAAGAACTTCAATGAGGTGAAGCTAAAAAGGATCCCTCAGTTACACAACAGCCGAGCCGATGCCTTTAGCCAGATTAACATATGTGACCAGAACATAGATTAAAATCCCGGTGCCTGTGGAGATCCTACACCAACCGACCAGTATAGAAGAAGAGAGTACAGTGGAGTTCTACTTGAACCTAAACCTAAGTGCATCTTGGATGGACCCTCTCATCCGGTACATCAAGGACAGTGAACTACCAGAGTCAAAGTTAAAAAGAAAGAAGATGAGGTACAAGGCGGATAAGTTCTCAATCATTGGGGATGTTTTATATAAGAAAGGGTTCCTCCTCCCTTTCCTGCGATGCATCCATCCGACAGAGGCTAAATACATATTGAAAGATATACATGATGAAAAGATACCACTTAAGTTGTTTAATATAAGATTAAACTATCTAAGTAGCTTCGAACTATTTTTGAGGAAACTCTTTTCTTTAAATCAAACTGTTTAACACAAGATGTGTACAATCAAATTATGTACGAGATATATTCAAGATTATATTACTAGTTTTGAAAAACAAAACTAAAAGAGTTTAATTCAGTTTAACTTAGCACACCAACAAGAAGAGGATGAGACGATGTAGAAAGATTAAGTGCACACAATTTTTTACGTGGTAAAACCTCACCCTACTGAGGAAACATCCACTGTGACTTCTAAGTCACAAACCAAAAAAATCCACTAAAACAAAATATTCAAGTTACAAGCTATTTAACACACAAGCAAGTAAATCAGACCCATACAAGTTTAGAATATATACCAACTCCACTGGCTTGATTCCAACTTCTCTGCAATTCTGATGGTGCTATGGCTTTCTCAACTTCACAACTTCGCAACTTCTCTGGTTTTGACCCCAAATCCAAGGTTACCTTGCTCACAAGACGGTCAGGGTCTTAAATAATTTAAGAGTTTTTGAAATTGTAAACCACCAATTACGATTTGAACTAGACTAGAATTCTTATTTTGTAAGAACTAGAAACATAAGTAAGATTTGTTGATTATGAAGTTTTCAAAAACATTTACAAATCGAAATAATCAACAAATATGATTTCTCAAGATGAGAAACAAAATAATGCAGATCTAAGTGATATATGACATAAGATAGTTAGATCTACAGTTTCTATTAGAAGAAATAGAGATCAAACCAATATGTCTATGTTGGAACGAAGATCTCAAACAACAGAGGATCAAACCACGAACAGGCTTTAACCAACTCAACAACAACTCTCAAATACTCAAGTTTTGGTTAGGGTTAAAGATATAGAGTTTGATCGAAAATCAGGTTAGGGTTTGTATGAAAGTAACAAAAAGTTTCTTCTCTCTCTCTCTCTCTCTCTCTCTCTCAAAACAATATGAGGAAAACCCTAAAAGATGAAAAAAACTCTACTTTGGTAAAGGGTTCCAATCCTTATATATGAAGAGGATTTCACATGGATCACAAAAGAACAACCTGTAATCGTTGATAAACTCAAATGAACGAACCAGATTAAACTAAGGGATCCGAGTCTATGAAGAAACACAAATCGGCTCGATATAAATTCAACACGTGGATGGTCAAGATCAACTTAAAAATGCGTGTGTTTAGAGTTTTAAAAATATAAATTAATCCCACATAAGTTTGTGCAAGTTTCAGTTTCTACCCAGAGCAGTTTTAAGGAGAAAAATATAATTACAAATGAACCAAAAAACTTTATTAAGTATAGATTTTAATTTCCAAAAAATCATTTAAAATTCTTAGAAAATTTTAAATAAATTCCAAAAATTATTTTAAAAAATATTTTAAGGGGATATAACTCACACATGATTATATCATGACTAAATCAATATATGAATGCAGTCCTAGTGTGTGGTGTATATGTTTTACCTTCATGAACTTGTAGAGGAATATTAGTGAAGCTATGAAAGTTTTGAGGCTTTTTGGTTCAACTAGGGTTAGACACAATTTTGTCTATGTTTCCAAACTAGATGAGCTCCTATATAATGTAGACTCAAGTGAGTCAAAGATATAGGGTGCTTCACATGAGGTCTCCTGTTCTAGTCACATAGGCGGGAGATCATTGGCAAAAAGGATAGCCACTTAAGGGTATTGGTGGCCGACCTTGGTCAAAGATGCAACTAGCTATGTGAAGAGGAGTGACAAATACCAGAGATATGCCAACATTCCTCATCAATTTTATCAACCTCTAATATCTATTACTTCCCCCTGGACATTTGTAATTTGGGGATTGACTTTATAGGACCCTTACCCAGGGCAACAGACAATTATAGGTATCTTATTATGGCGATCGACTACTTCTCTAAATGGGTTGAGGGACAGACCATGATAATGATCACTGAGACAAGGAACTTCAAATTCATTTGGAGTAACATTATTTATAGGTATGGTCTACCCCACACCTTGATCTCGAATAATGGTATACAGTTCATGAATTCGTCTCTGGAGGCTTACTACAAGAGAGTTGGCATTAAACAGTTTTTCTCAGCTCCAGGCCGACTTCAAGCCAAGGGCCAAGCTGAGCAGACAAATAGAACCATTTTAAAAGGGATTAAGAATAAACTCGAAGATGCCAAAGGTTTTTAGACGAAAGAGGTACACGCTGCCCTATGGGCATATAGGACGATAGAGAGAATGCCAACGGGGGAGACCCCATTCATGCTTGCCTACGGCTCAGAGGTAGTGAAACCTATAGAGATTGACCTACCAAGTCATAAAATTTAGATATACAGCCCAGAAGCAAATACTGAAGAGCAAAGGATAGATATGGACCTCATTTAAGAAAGGAGAGATGACGTAGTAGTTAAGTAGGTTGCATATCAATAGAGGACTGTAAAATTCTGCAACAAGAGGGTTAAGGCTAGGCCAATAGCCGTTGGAGACTTGGTGTTAAAAAAACCCTTGCAGAAGCTGAATAAGCTCCATACAAACTGGCACGACCCCTACATAGTTACTGAAGAGGTTGTTCCTGGTACTTACTGACTTGAAAATTTAGAGGGAGAGCTGTTTTAGAACCCCTGGAATGCTGATCATCTAAAGAGATATTATCAATAGAGTTTTGTAATTTTTTTGTTTAATCATTGTATGAGAGTTATACTAAAAAGTCAATAGTAATGGATAAAAAATCTCAAGTGTTTCCTTATATTTGTTTTGTATGATTGATCAAATTGTATGTTTTAACTTGTCCTAAACCACAAAACATAATTTAAATGGACGATGATGCATTAACTCACTCTTGGTGATACGAAAATTCAGATGGGGCTTACCTCGTCTAGGGGTTCTCAATAACACTGAGAGGGGGGAACAATGTGATAACATCACTAAGGTGGTGAAAAACACGAAGCAAATTTGAAAACCATTTAATTATGTTCATTTAAACATCATTAATTTGGTGGAGTTAGAGTCAAACTCTCTCGGCAGAGACGACAGTGTAGGACGAGACGATGCTCATCCATACACTTTCAAAACGACGAGAGGGGACTTATGATTAAACACCATTAATTTGGTGCATTCAAATTCAAAAATCATTCAATCATGGTTAATTGTGGTCAATTGAGCTCTCGACTTTGGATGAGAGTAACCTTGGCAAATTAAACACCATTAATTTGGTGGAGTTAGAGTCAAAATCTCTCGGCCAAGACGACAATGTAGGAAGAGACGATGCTCATCCATACAACTCTCAAAATCATGAGAGTGGAATTGTGATTAAACACTATTAATTTGTTGCATTTAAATTAACTAAATTATTTAATCATGGTTAATTGTGATCAATTGAGCTCTCAGCTTTGGACGAGAGTAAACTTGGAAAATTCAACATCATTAATTTGGTGAACTCTCGTTTAATTAGTAATTTAGGTATTATCTTATGACTCAAGACGAGAATAAAAACACACAAGCTGAGACGAGAATAAAAACATTCAATTAGTAGAATGATAATAGAAGCACATATATGAGGCAATACTCCATTCAATTAAATATTCGTTCAATACATTCATTACAGATGATTGTTTTAATATAAAAATGGAGTACAAAATAAAAGGTGTTGGCCACAGACGACCACCCTACAGAGCTGGTTCATTGGTAGTAGCCGACTCGCCAGCACCACCTTCGCCTGGAACATCGACAACAATAGCAATAATGTTGATATCATCCTCAACTGTGACCTCAGGCATGATATCATCTTCCTCGGATGGGGGCATGGACTCAACATAGTATAACGCTGAGACCAAGAAGGGATCTTCCAACTCAGGACGGATGGATGAGATGAGCTCAAAAAACTTAGTGATGACCCATCGACAAAACGTTTTGATACCTCTTTCAAGGTAATCCACTCAAAAGCTACCAAAGTCATCAGATGCTTTGTAGGACTCGATGGCATCGTCTTAAATTTTCTTTATCACCTCGAGAGAGAGGGCCTCATCCATGATTTTCTAAATAGCCTCGGCCGAAAGGTCCTCATCCTTAGCCTTTTGCACAACTGCAGCAAGGTTTGTGGTATGTCTTACAACTTGAGTAGTCAGCTATCCATCCTTAGCCTTTAGAGCATTGGCATGATCCAGGTTAAGTTGATCAAGAGTTTTTTTATACTCTTCTCGGTGCTCCTTCAGCTTCTTCTTCAAGTTGGCCACATCCCGAAGAGCTTGCTCACCCTCTTGAATTTTGGAAAAATTCTTGATTACCCACTTAGTAGTCGAGGTGAATGCGCATATAGACAGTAAAAGAGGAAAAATGATAAAGTGTCAGAACAGAGCAATGTAAAAATCAGACGAGACGAGATTAAAGCTAACGACGAGACCAATACTTGCACAAAATAATGAAGACCAAAGTCGTTGGTCTTCAAGGGGCGCATCTTCCCCATAAACTCATAGTCCTCCTTGGAAGGGACAGAGAACAAGGAAACCCTCGACCTCGGCACTGATGGAATGACCGAGTTAGGGCATGCCTTCAGTTGAGTTATGTTAGCTGGACAAAAAGTTTTAAAGTCTTGTGATGAAGATCTATAAGAGGAACTCGACACAACTACAAACGGAGGTGGATTTACTCTTTACCTCTGCTCACGCTTCAGATGAGTGTTTGAAGGAATAGTAGACTCCTTTCTTTTATGGCCGACCTAATGATTGGTCATCCCACTGATAGTCGTCTTCTTTGTGGGCTGCTTGCCACCCTTTTTGGCTAAAGAACTCTTTAGTATGGGACCCATCATGTTCCAAAGGCTGTCGGAGATATGAGGAGGACGGTCTGCAAATGAAAAACATAAATTGTTAGTCATAAAGATTAAAGACGAGAAAAGACTTGTGAACAAAAAAATTGAGTAACTCACACAACTCGTCTAGGGGGTAATCCCTAGACCAGTCTCCTCCAGAAAGTTAGGAGGCATTAAATTTTCAAACTCAGGAAGATATCCTTTCTTCCCTTGACTCCTCAGATCATTGGCCCTCTTCCTATCGGCAACGCTGAGGCCGAGGTCAAACTTTGTGGACATAGAGGGATTAGCCTAGTCACATGGAACCCTCAAATCATCCTCAGATGGATCGATATCGATAAGAAATTCGTAGGCCCCAAAAATGAAGAAAAACCTAGGTTTCCATTGGTGATTGGACATTTGGGCGACGTGAGTGATTTTCTTGTCAAGTTTTCTAGCCCCTAAGTGGTAATAGCCGGGCTGAGTATTTGAGGACGAGACATTATAGCAGGCTTTGAATATTTCAAGGATCATCCATGTACTTTTTCATACATAAGGAGACAAATTTGAGTATAATTCTCCAGGAATTGGTCACTAATTGAGATGTAGCGAGACCCACGCTAGACATAATAGCTTGGACGGAGGGATGGAAAGAGAGTCGAAGGCCAACCCTAAACATATGATCGTAAATGGCGACTTCACCTTTTTTACAGCCATATACTCTCTTGTACTCGTCTAGGACGCGCATAATGATGTTAGACTTAATTCCACACAAATGTCTCCAAAGGAGAAGATCAGACTCTCTGACACTGGATTGAAAGGATTCAGCATATGAATAGTCAACTGGTTCCTCGACCTCAGATTTGTCATCATCATTAACATTTTCAATGACCGGGACCTCATCTGGAAACCTCTCTTAGAACTCACTTGCAGTTATGGCCGAGAGAGGAACCGCAATTAGAGGAATGACCATGTTAACAGTCGGCTCAGTGTGGTTCGATTTAGCATTATCATCCACAATTTGGATTGAAGAGCCCTTATAACCAGATGTCTCATCTTGATGAGAAGATGAAGTTCGAGAAGAGCTCTCAACTGACTCAGAACCCATAAAATTTATGGGTGACGATCTCATGGCCTCTTCAAAGGAATCCCTACTCTTGGCTGGGGGGAAAAGGACGAGTTATGCATCTCGTCCTTACCTACCTCAGAGGACGAGGGTAAAATTATCTTGGCTATACTTGATCGTTCAATTAGGGAGGGGGTTGTTAGAGTTGTATTAAGAAGTCTATGAAATCTTACATAACGCACTTGG
Source organism: Sambucus nigra (assembly GCA_949130495.1). Lineage (NCBI taxonomy): Eukaryota > Viridiplantae > Streptophyta > Magnoliopsida > Dipsacales > Adoxaceae > Sambucus > Sambucus nigra. Next base: position 779,887,411 of record OX422208.1, on the reverse strand, counting down.
TACCAAGAGTGGGAATGGAAAGAAAAGATTTCCCAATGCCTCATAATATATGAGATGAGGTTCAAGAGGGTACATGATAATCAAATTGTCTGAGAGAAGCCAAAGAACTCGAGCAGTGGAAACAAGCGAAGAAAGTGAAGACTTCATGGAATCTTACATTATTTGTTTTTAAAAGTTTTTAACTTTGGGTATTTCATGAATTAGTTTATTTTGTAATTGTAAACAATGAATTTGTGGTTATTTGTGATGGAAAATGTTTTTTAATCAAGAAATTTTGATGAATTATCATATTGTGTGTGGTGGAAACTGTTTGTTCCCATGTGAAATATTTTGATAGTTTGATAATGTGAATTCACTAAAAAATGTTGGAAACATGTTGTATGGCAGACAAAGACCGACATTAATAAGATTTTTTGGTATTTTGATGTGTTGGTAATAGACCACCGAGAGTTAATAGAAGAAAATCGATGGCATCATAACCCCGACTCGAAAACCCAACCCCGAGGGATGAAGGCTTTTCGGGCATTTATCGCCGACTCGGCATCTGAGTGCTGGAATATTGTCATGCCAACTTTCTATTCGAAACCTAACTATCGAATGAAGAGACTTGACAATTAAATGCTAGGATTGGTCACCTTTGTTAGTGGTTTGATACCGACTGTAGTTGTGTTGGCACCAAGATGTCGAGTTTGTTGAATTATTATATGTGGTGAGAGTAATAAATATAGGCCATTGTTATTTAGTTTCGATAATATAATACTGAGACTACTTGATTTCAACATTTTTGAACATTCAAAACATGTTTAAATTTTAACAGTCAAAACATGTTATAATTTTCTCAATTAAATAAGTTAAAGGATTTTTAAAGTCTCATCAACCTTCAAAGTAAATCCTATAAATAAAGTCTCCATTTTTATATATCCACCCACTTTACACGTGTACCTTTTTACATTGCTAAAATCCAGCAATACAAGTTAAGACCCAAAAATTACAATCCTAAAAATATTAACATCTTCTAATGATAAGTACACATGTATCAAAATAGATCAATGCTACATCTTCTAACCACCTACATTGATTGGCATATCCCTTGTAGCAACATTAATTGGGCACATCAAGTTCCATTGTTTAATTCGATCATTTATAAGTTATTTCCACCCATCAGCTTGTGGCTCATGATGTTCATTTCGCATACACACTATTAGCGAGAGTGGGAAATCTTCATTAAGTTTCACATGAACATAGTGCATTTAGCCACATTTATCATGGTTAAGATGTTAGTTAGTTATTGAGGTAGAAGGTTGCGAAACAAAAAAATGTGAGGCACAATGATTTTGATAGTGACACGATGACACAATTGTACACTTGTGCGACTAAATATGCCATCTCAGGAACTTGAAACAAACACTCCTTACCGCACGATGATTTGTCACATTTCAAGGCCCCCAAAATCTCGGAGTACGTCTTAATGCCCCCCAGAAACACATTAGACCAAAACTTTTCATCGATAGTTAATTCCCGTATAAGATCTCTCTGGACGTATCTCCCGACACCGCGTAAAATTCATACATAGATTGACCAGGTCTAATACAAAAATCATGAGAATAAAAAACATTTGGTAACATTCTCGACATATGAAATAGTCTAAAAAATATATATACAATACAATCCAAGATAATAAAATGAAGAAAAATCAAAACTTCTTTGATGCCATTTAATAGCAATAATACAACTCTAACTCCTAGAAATTGAATGTCTCAATATCAGTAGTGTATCTCACATAAATTTGATGACTCAAAAATATGAAATAATATAACTAACTAAAAAATAGAAATACGAATGATAACGGGTATGTAAAGGAGATAATGCGCTCAACACTTACACATCCTAGGAATGAATACATGAAATTGTGCTGGAGAAACTCCTTCAATGAATACCCAAGTCCGTGGCTGAAACAACGACCTAAAACTTGTAGAAAATAGTTAAATAATGAGGATTAAGAATATAACAACGTTTGATCTATAATAATAATAATATGTCTTCCTCCCATGTTAAGTAGATTTTAAGTTATCTAAGTTACCTAACCCAAACAACCTAAATAAGCAAGCGGTTCTACTCCCAAACCCATATGAGTCCCTTTGTGATATAGGTTAATCTTTTAATTAAGTATCCTTTACTTTATAATTCTTAAGTTTATCTCTTGCATTAATAATTATTTATCATATATAAATAACTTATATTAAAAGTGACTCGCTTACAATTCATAATAATCAACAACGGTCTCTAGTTATGATTCTAAAAGAGTGTCTCAAGTCTAATAGTCTCAAATAATCACATGCCACTGATTTAGTATACATCTTTAGTGTAATCATTACATTATTTTCCTGAGTCATAACTTTATAGTTATACATATCTAGTATAAATCATAAAACGGTACAACCATCTCAGGTTTGCAATAGACAATCACATAATCCAGCATATATGTGAGTGTACACAACCCACATCAAATCTCATGGGCTACGCTCGTGCTTGTGCCCGTAAATAATATCTATTGCCTTCGGGGATCACTCGTGCGTACTAGGTATAGTATTAAATCGTCCCAAACCTATAACCACAAAATCTCAACAAGGAATAACCATTACACATTCCCATTTATCGCCCGACCTTTATACCCAAGCCTCTGCGATTAAACTCCCCCATTTATCCCCCCTTAAGAAACACACGTATGTCAATCACAGGATCAAGGTAATTAGGGTAGAGCCCATCTCATCATACCACACACGACCAATGTCGTACGCGCCCTATTAAAATACCTCTTAGTATGTCCCCCATGAGCACACACACCACCCTGGTATGATTACACATAAATCAAGTAAATAAGTGTGACACCCCGCTTATTAGAATAACGGGTGTCTAACCCTCTACTGAAATAAAACAAGAATCTCATTGGCTCATTCTTAGCATTCATGTCGAACCAATTCATTACTAACCACCTATTATTAATTTAAGACGCGTGTCAATTTTTTTTATCTTTATTAACGTAACAAAATATATAACAATCATCCACATTTATCTAAAAAGTTTGAATAAAATCCTCAACCATAAATAAATCCAACTGCAAATTTATTACATGCCAAACTATTCCGAATAAATCATAGAAAAATCCTCTATATAATATTACCCGGAATGAATAAAAGATAAACTGAAATAAATCATCTAACATAGGCAACATACCTAAATAAGGAAAGATTCCCAAATTAGAACATAAGGATAGAAACGGCTAAACAAAAATTTTGCAACAATCCATAGCTATCGCAACTCCGATACCTGGATAGATGATCACGATTGGCGTCCTTGTGGCTAGACACCTAAAAGGTTTTGAAAATAATTTTGACATGGGTCAGAGCCCAAATCTATATAAAAATATTTTACAAGTAATTAAAATGCATAAATAAATATGTATCCATTCACTCATATTTAAATTGGTACCACACTCTCTCATGAGACACTGTTCAGCTCTCATCTAAAGTTCGCACCTAACGAATGCATTTTGATCACCTAGTTATGCTTCTCACCTAACTAGTTCTTAGGTATCCTTAAATTCCATACACTATCCCATCCTGCGTAATTTATTTATTTATCTTTCACATTTACTAATCATTATAATTCTCAATTATAATTTATTTTATAATTTTAAATAACTTTCACTAGTTATTAATATTCACATTTTAATTCATCATGCCCATATATATTTTTCTGCACACACATATACGTATTCATTATCACATCATGCATACATATATATCACTCACTATATATGTGAAACTTCCATCCCCAATAACAATAATAATTTACTGGATGCGGGTCTCCACGATGCTGTCATAATTCCGGGAATACTCACATCATCCCGGCTACTGGATCGGGATCGCACACTAAACCGCGATAGAAAACAACAACGTTGGAGGTGGTCATAGGTTCCTCCATAGCGAAATATAACCATACCCGTAATTTTCTCACTTCGAACTTTAACCTTATCAGGCACATGTATGGTGACCATGACTTGTAGATAATACTACCCTGCATTCGCTAACAAGGGAAGATCACCCACTCGCGAAACCTTCGATGATCGCACTAGAGGGGTATGTTATTATATTCACATAATTATATCTTTCACACATATATAATATATATATATATATACAATTTCCACACGTGTATATATTCCTCAACAATTTATATAATCATGCCTATCACTAATGGCATAAACGCATTATTTTCCAATGCTCCATTATATACTCAATTAATTAATTATTTACTTACTTAATTCATTAATTTATTTTCTAATATAATTTCTTGACACGTAAATATCATCACTCATTTCGTATCCCAATATCTGAATTTCCACCACAATTATTCATATTTAATTATATTCCTCAATTATTCAAAATTCATAATCTCGAATAAAAGTCTCCTTTAACCCAAGGTTCGAATACCCACTTTGTTCGATTTTCAGAAACAAAAATATCAACTTTGGATTTCTCATATCCTTAATCATTTAATTTGCCTTTAATTAAATAAAATAGCCCAATCTAAAAATTTCAAGAAATCCAAATTGGTTCTGTCTAAAAGCGAACCGGTTCGCTTTTGCAATCAGCGAACCTCACCCTTATTTTCCCGCCAATTCAGTCCCAATCTTCCTCAACATAATATTATATCCTAACTAATCCATATAGAGTATAAGGGAACATTTCTAAGATGATTCTAACATCTAGTAAAAACTTTAATTCAAAACATTAATCATCAATTAATGGGATTCATAACTAAAGTCAAGAATTGCATCATGTTAATAATCATATCACATAATCATTTCTATATCCCCTTTCTTCTCATCAATATCAATTCTAAAAATTTCAGAATTCTCAATTCGTATTAATTCTTTAAAATCCACAATTTATATCATTTCCCAAATATAGACTGTTTCCCACAATATAAATCATTTCCCAAAATATAGATTATTTTCCCAAATCCCATAGTTTATGTATGTGAAACCATCCCAAAATATAATTTCCCAACTATGATATGATGAAAATCGAATACACAAATTAATTAGCAAGTTAATTACTTGTTTTAAAGTTTGTAGGGCCTGAATTTGATGAAGATGTTGATAGTCTTCTTAGAATTTCCTTCCACTTCTTCAATCCTAGAGTGTTCTTGAAATGTTCTTCAATTACTCACTTTGACTCTTGAATTTTCTTCTCAATTCTCTTCACCCTCTCTCTCGAACTCTTCTAAACCTTTGAATTTGTAAAATGACCTTTCCTTAAACTCAAACCCTTCATTTTATAAGTGTAAATCCTGTTTTTGACTTTACATATGCCCTTAAGAAGTCCAAAAGTCATTTAAATTAGTTTCGATTAATCTAAAAACCCCCGAGACCCAAGCACAACCCTTGGGTATTCAATTTTGACCCATTTCGGATCAACCGTGGACTCGAAATCATCACCCGAGTCACTTAACCATAATTTTTCATCTCAACCTATTTTATTTTCATAACACATGTCTCGGTTGAGATATTAATAAATTCAATTGTGTTTACTCACTTACGACATATTATTATTTGACATCCAACTTTATTTACTGTAATACATTAGTAAATACATAGTCACACATATATTAATTCATTTCAGTCTATATTATTATTTATTTATATTCTCATTATTTCTCGATTAAATTATGTGTCACACACATAATTTAAATATCCAACCCAATTAAATATAAATATAAAACTATGGGGTATTACATACTCCCCCTTAAAAAGGAATTTTATCCTCTAAATTCGAGTATGCTTGGTTCTAAAATCTTCGAATCCTTACACACATGGCATCCGAACGTACTCATAATCAACTCGTGATAACATTTTGGTGTCTCCACTATTCACCCACTGGTGGTATCATCTAGTCTAAAGGCCTACTCCACAACCCAAGATTAACGATAAGTCTATTCAAATCATTTCATATTGTTATACGTTACCATTCGTAAGGTCTCACCTATATAATGATATGCAAAATTATCGTTAATCTACCAGTAATTTTCCAATAAGACGAGCCTATAGTCCACTCTCTCTATCATCTCAATGTTGGAAAAGACCCCACTTTCCTAGGTGCCAACTTCCTTTCGGACCCAAATCACATAACTCCCTTCCAGGTAGACACCCACAACAATATCTAACCACTCACGTTAGTCTTTAACTCTTTGGTTCGTAATGACATAATTCTTATGATGTTCCTGAACTACAAGAAAATAACTTCGATTATCTCAGTCCCTGCCGAGCGACTCTAAATCATGTCCGTCCTATGAAATTGATTATTTCCCCACCCAACCACAGGGTGACCGACAAGGCCTTCTGCTTCAAGCCTCAAAAGGAGTCTTTCTAATAATAGCTGGTACGAGTCATTACACGCAACTCTATCAATGGTAATTACTCCTCCCAATTACCTTAAAGTCTAGAATACGCATTTCTCTCATCCTTCAACATCCTAGTCACTTTTTCCGTTTATTCCTAGGTCTACGGGTAATATGTCTCATTCAAAACCCCCTTTGTCCCCACCGCCTCCTAATACTCCTAATTAGAGGTGGGTCTTAAGGATCTCATCTTGAGTCACAAAAATTGTTGGGCGACTTCTTGTGTCGGTTCATTTCCTCTCTCAAATTAAATGTTGGGTTTACTCGATAATGTAACTCACCCAAATTAGCAATAATTATTCCGCCTCGGTCAACCAATCCCACAAACTCAAATGGAATCTTGACCTATTCACGATGTTGGTAACCTAATAATGAACTTCATTAGTCTGCCTATCCATTCCATCACTGGAATCACCAATTATTAAAAAATTCTGGTGGATCACCTCGGACCAATTTGTTCCCATCTACAAGTGGTTCACTAGGAGATAACTTCATTATGTCTCACTCCCCACCGGCCCACACGCTCAATATGTCACATCACGTGGTACATCTCACTCTCTTTCATGGGATACTCCAAGAATTGTGACCCATGCATCTAAACATCCTGGGTCCTTTTCGTATAGTAAAAATCAAATCCTATTTATGCGTAAGCCACCCTCAACATTCGATTGAATAAGGCTTCACTCGATTTTCCTAAACTATAGGATCTTCCCTTGCAAGGGATATCTTTTACCCGTGTCTCCACAGTTAGGCCTGTAAACGGATCAGATTCGGACCAGATCCATATGCGTTTATGTTTAACGGATTCGGATCAGATCCATTTATTAATCGGATCAGATCAGGCAAATCGAAATCCATATTCGTTTATGTTAAACGGATTCAGATCCGATCCGATTATCCATTTATGTTAAAATTAACTTCCAACATTTTTATTTTCAACTCTTATTTCATAAATTATTTTTGCAAATGTTCCAAAAAAATAGATAATGAAATAAATAACTATTATAATAAATATTTAAAATATATATTTAAAATATTATTAAATACAATATATATTAATTAAAAAATATATTATATATAATATATATTAAAATTATTAATCGGATCAGATTATTAACCGATCGGAGTATATGAATCCAAATCCGCTCCATTTAATAAACGGGTAATCGGGTAATCGGATAATCAGATTTTAGGCATGATCCATATCCACTTAATTGGATGGGATTCGGATTCGGACAAAATCCGATCCATTGACATGCCTATCCACAGTCTTTAGACCCATCTTGGGTGGGATATCTCTCTTTGTTGTATAAATATATCTGGACTATCTCCTTCCTCAACCAATTCCATTTTTACTACCCCACAGGCTTGTGGTTCAATACTTTTCATTACCACGTACCCCCTTATCTTGGACGATTATGAACATCAAACTAAATAGGGCGCTCATACACCCTATCTCCTGTGCATATCTGCACCAACATTACCGATGGAATATATTTATCTAACACTCGACCTTACATGCTCAGTGTGGCTATACCGTAAGGGTACTCTCAATTACCTCACTAATAATGACTCACATATCCTCAAGATTGCCCACCTATCCACCGGTGATGTTAACATTACCGGTGCTTTCTACAACGAACTACCTAGTTCCACTGGCCTTATTTCGTATAATAGCTCTTAGATAAAAGTATTTTATCCACACTTCTAATAACTAAAGTACTAACCACTGACCCATCCCCCCATATCTACCAACTCCTGACATTCACTGTGATTATGTTAGGGATGTCTCGCAAGCAAAATCCAATTAACGAATTTCCTCAATGCCCTATCACCTAAAACTATCGGTTATCGAGATCCTTTGATCCTAAACACATAAACTGGACACCTAAAATCATATCCCCAGATGTATAAGTCTAATCCTTAACTCCAACATCTCTAAAGGAGTCCCATAATGTGACACTCGTACTATTACTAAGTCCCCAGTGCTAAATAAATAACGAGTTAAGTATCTCCATTCGACGGTAAATCCGATATCCACTAAATCACATCAGTATAGTCCTTACGCACCGAAATTGAATATAACAAAGCAACTATATTCTCCAAAGTCTCCATTTCAATATAATACATTCGCGACGTGACCCTCTTTCAGGTGCAAAAAAATAACACATCTTGCCCTGGAACAGCGAACACGATAACCTTACTATAACAGTCCACCATTTACTCACCATCGCTAACCAGTCCATACCCAGGATAACATCATACTCGCATAATATTTCTCTAAAATGAGCAGATCTCCAAAGTCATATCCTCCCTGTATTCACACCCGCTTCCCTGCAGATGGAACTAAAGGGAATCCCTCTACCTATCGGTAAATATACACACTCAAAAGTGATAATAACGATACATCTAATAAGCCTGTTTCACACATGAGCTAGTGCTAACCCAAATACTGTGACGCATTCATATCACATCGAATCTATCCCATCTTCCTATGGATAAAATTTATATTTCAATTGCCAATGTCTCTAGCTGTTTAAATGGTCCTTGTACACAATACTCGTTGGTCGTCCTTATCCCATTCGACTTCTGAAACTCAACCCAACACGTATAAGATTCATGTTTACTATACATAATAATAGGAGAATGTACATCGCGACATGAATCAACAGTCCTAAGCATAAGGCTCTACATCAAAGAATGCTACGGTAGAAAATGTAATAAGTCCGCACAGATCCTAAGGAATCTAGAACTGATGCTCTGATACTGTAATGATCGGGATTTTCAAAACCGACCCTAATTACCTACAGTCACTGTTTCAACCCTTATAAATTGTTCAAATTCAAATGTCTTCTAAGAAGAATGAAACTGTACTTGATGCCCAACAACTTTACCAATAACATAGACTTTCTAAAGTTTTAATAATGATAATATAGTCCGTGAAATCTTCAAACCAACATAGCATGACTTATACTGAACCTCTAAACCTTAAATTTATATCAAATTAATCCATTAGTCTTCAAATAATACAAAATTACAATTTTAGCACTTGAAACTTTCTAAAATTACAAAAGTACCCCTAAACATTATCAAAAGTACACTTTTAAGGCTATAAGTGCATATATATATGACCAACCAAGGACCAACCACAACAAGTTTTGTTAATTTCATAAAACTACGCATCGACACAAACGGAGCCACGAATCACATGTGCACACCATGCAAACATATGAGGAACAAAATCCAAGCTTGAAAACCTTACAATTTCAGTTCAAATCCACCTCCTTTTTCCACAAATGAACTTCCCTGCTCATACACTATAAATACCCCACGAAATCCTCAGTTTAAATTCATTCAAACGTAAGTTTCAAAAGTCAAAATTTTCACTCCAAATAGGCAATCTATGATTTTATGCACTATATTCAGGTTTTTTAGTTTCAATCATTTTCCGTATTGTTATAATGCTAATATAGCTGAAACAAATAGGGGATTTTACATAGAAAATAAGCCCTAATTGAAAATTATGAAGTTTCCACCATTAAACCTTGAGCTTCAATGGTGAACTTCTAAATAATGATCAAAACTCAGGTATAAAGATTTGAATGTCTTCATTAGAACCTCAAGAACTCGAGTGTAAAGATCAAATGCCATGAATCTGCCTAATAAGCTCGAATCGATTGAAAGTGTATTTTAGATCAGAAAACTAAAAATCTTAAATTCTCCCTGTATAATCCGTCTCAACCGTTGAAATCAAAACCAAATTACTTCTACACATAGTAGAAAATAAGCTATGTTCATAAGAATCCATCCCATATCCTTAAAATCCACGAATTTTAGGTAAAATTTTTAGTAAAACACACAGTTATGGAACTTGAGATATATTGCATCTCAAACTACACAACCTATATATTTGGATTCCTTATGAAAAAATAGGTTGAGTTTGTTAAGAAATCATCTTAAATGATTTAGAAATGAAGGAGCTATTCAGGGTAAAAAATCAAAAACCCTGAAGTCAATTGTCATGGCGAAGAAGATGAACTTTTTGAGGAGAAACCTTGACCTTTCGCGTGAGGGCGCGTGGAGAATTAGAATTTTTTGAAATTTTTTCCAATATTTTTTTTTTGGGGTCAAAATGATATAAGGTAAGGCCATGTTTGGATTAGCCCAGCCTAAGTAATGAAAAAAATTAAGTTTTAACTTAGAAATATTTTTCCTAAATTGCAATTTGATCCCTTTTAACTTTTTCAACTTATAAATTTGGACCCCAAACTTTGTCTATGAATACTTCAAAATATTTTAAGACAAAGAGTCTCTTGCACCAAAGTTCAAATATGACCTTAAGTCCACTATTTTAAACTCCTAAAGTATTTATAATTAAACCTTCGAAAATTTAAAAGATACAGTTTTTTTGTATGGCGTGATCCAGGCGTGGAGGCCAAGCCTTAAGCCTTAGAAGCCTCGGTAGGCATTAGGCGTAAAAAGGCATTTAGGCCTTCTTAATATATTTTAAGATTTTTTAACCATAACAAGGATATTAAAATACTAAAATTGTACATATCATAAAAATATGTGTGAATATATGCAAATTAAAATACTATTTGATTATATTGGATGAGATAATGGTCCGGTTAGTAAAAAAAATCTTTAAAAGGCGATATCGTTTCACTAAAGCGTTGTTGTTTTTAGAAAAAAGTGCGACTTAAGGGTTTTACCAAGAATAAGGCGTAAAAAACTTAAGGTGGGGCGTTTCTTCCAAGCCTTAAGCCTAGACGGAGCCTAGGCAATTTTTTTTGGAACAGTGGTATAAACTGACTGACCCAATCCCAAATACTTATATACTTAAGTATTGTATACAGAGAATCAAGTACCAGCTCCTCTCGATATCGTCGTGTGATATATAAATCCATGCGATATTCTGAACAAGAAGGTTTTCCTACCTTTTCAATAGTAAACTTTTGCATATTTGGCATATTGCTATTGATATCACCTTGTGATAACTCCTATTTACTCTTAGTATGTCCGTGTTATAATACTGCCATTCTACATATTTTATTAAATATCATCGGTATTTGAATTTGAATGTGGATAAATTTAACTATTCTCACCTAATAACTGATATCATGTTCCTTATTGATTTAGTTCACCCCTGCACTTGTGTGAAAATTTATATACATATATTATGAGCATCAGTATTAAGTAGGGTGTAGACTAGTTTGTTATCCCACGAAAATTTCTTCTTGGCCTAATGGTCTCAGATGATTGAGAGCCTGGATTTATTGCTACATACGTATGAGTGCCACTTTAATTGTGTACCTAACCAGTTACTTTTTTCCAAAGGTTTCGGGTTGATTATTATTATTTTGTTTTATTGATGGCTTAATTATTTCTATACCCCTTAGTGAACTGGTAGGTATGGGATTATTATTCAAAGATACTTGATTTTCTTTACATAATCCGTAATGAACTTGTAAGTATGGGATTATTGGTTCAAAGAACCTTAATTTTCCTTATAAAGGGATTATCAACTTTATTTCCTTAACGTTGCTAAACACTGATTCTATAGACACTCCAACTCTCATCTATATGTGTACTTGTTATAGAACTAGTAAAACATGCTTAGCAAATTTGTGCTAATTCTTTTTTCCTCCAGATGAACCCGGAGAAAGACGATAATATCTCTTCCCTTTTAGAAACATATACTAGTCACCTATTTGCATACGTGACTGTGTGGGCAGAGAATAAGCCAGATGGGAGCAAGGAGTGCCGCTTTTCATTTTTACTTTATAGTCTGTACTAAAAAAATGTACTTCACCCCTGCAGTGGTACTACCCTATGTAAACTACTTTAATAATGAATAAAGTTATGTTATTCCGCCTTAACTTTAATTCATTGCTTTATGAATACTTCTTATTTATTTATACCAAAAAGCAGGGAGTGACAAGTTGGTATCAGAGAATGTTTTAAATTTAAACATATCGTCGGGTTAGCATTCTATATGGGAAAAGAAATAAAATATTAGTTATTTTATCTTTTCGTAACTTCTTTTATTACTATTAATATATGGTAATTCCATTTTGTAGCATGGATACATGGGATACGCTTCTGTTCAATGTAGATATTGAGCTGAACAGTCATTGGGAAACTAGAGTTCGAGAGGAAGCATTGGCAAAGTTATGAGAGATGATTCGTGCAGTAAAGGAAGACTGGGCAGGCGCTAGTAGTGATGTTCAAACATTAGTGCTGACGAATAGAATTCTCTACGACATTCAAGTTATAAGGACGATAGATGATTACATGAATGATCCAGTGATCTTTCAAGAAGCCATAAATCTTGCACTCGCAGATGCTCCGTTGACCCCACCTATGTATCCTGATGTAATATCGAATATTGAAGTACATGGTGACTACTCTCCTGGTACTACTGATGACTCCATTAATGGTTCCTCGGATCAAGAAGATTATTTAGTTAGTCTGGAATCCAGTTTTAGTGACGATGCTGTTGTTCCTACCTATAAATATAAGTTAAAGTTTTCTCCAAATGTAGATAAGTATAATAAAGTATTGCATATAGTGCGCCATACTGAATCTTAGGAGATTAACTAATTTATATAGGTGCACTAATGTAGTAGTAGTCTGTGATATATAACTTTGTTGTATTATATAACTTATCATGTATAATATAATAGGCTTATGACATATCCTTATTTATGTTTCTTGTTATTAAAACTGTTCTATTATATTTTAGGATGGTTAATACTCGAATTCCCTTTACTGGGACTCAAACTTTATAGACTCAAATTGAAGGAATCATGCGATGTCTTCAGGAACTTGCTTTTTTAGCCCGACCATAACAAACTACTTGTTCTACTCCAGAGGACATTTTTGAAGAAATATGTAGGATGAATGACCTTAAAGAATTCTTGATACAATGACCTCCATCTTTTCTTGGAAAGCTAAGTGCCTGTGAAGCTGAGAGATAGAGATGCCAGATTGTGATAATTCTGAATGGAGTAGGTATAACTACTAATCTTCGAGTAACTTTAGCAGCCTATATGTTTAAAGATGAAGCTAATTTCTGGTGGCAAGCGGTGTTATGTAACCAGAACATTGTTAATTTTGCTTGGGATGAATTTTAGGAGATTTTCTTCAAAAATTATTTTCCCGAGGCTGAGCGAGATCAATAAACTGTTGATTTCGTAAAATCGCAACAAGCTAATCTATGAGTAGCCTAATATAAGGCCAAATTTATTGAATTATCTCATTACGCCCTTGAGTATATAGATACTGAGATAAAGAAGTGCAAGCAATTTGAAAGAGGATTACATCCAAGAATTAAGAATTCGATTGCTCATTTACAAATCCTTGAGTATTCTCAACTTATCAACATTGCGATAATTGTGGAATGAAATTCTTTCGCCTTAATACGATCTTCTCTCCATGTTACTAGAAATAATCATGTTATTAGAACTCCACCTCATTCTTGACCACAACCCTATTCAAATTTGAGTGGGCAATCTTATTCCCATATCCATCATAACACAACACGTTCAGTGATTCGTTGTCACGAATGTCACAAAGTAGGACATATTCGGCCATAGTGTCCTAAGTTAAAATATATTCTAATCCATCTTCAGTTAAATAAACCCCCATAAAATCCAAAATCCTGCCCTATCCAAAATCAACCTAAGCCAAATCCTGCTGAGGAAATTGTGCCAATCCCAAGTCATGGAAAGAATTATGCAATAATGCCTACATGAAACTCCTATGACGTGGTAGAAGGTATGATATTTTTTTCAATATCTTCCTGCACATATTTTGTTTGATTCAGGTTCAACACATTCCTTTACCAGTCTTAGACTAGATAAATTATTGCAATTACCACCTATATCTTTAACTGTTCCATTGGATATTGAATTACTAACAAGTGAAATCAATACACCAACACAAGGTTATGATAATTGCAAAATTCAGCTTGGTCTAGGAACACTCGTTAATTTGATAATTTTAGATATTTGTAGTTTCAATATTATTATCGGAATGGATGTTTTGTCAAAACATCATGCTTATATCTATTTTCATGCCAAGAAAATATATTTTCAAATGAAAATAATTGTTCTTTTGTATTTTTAGGATCAGGTCCGTTTGAATACTCAAGTTTTGAAATTCAAATCTCTTCTTTTATTCCAAATCTTTTGGAAGAATTGGAAGATTTTTTTCCCGAAGAATTACTAGGATTACCCCCATCCCCGAGAAATCGATTTTAATATCAATCTTTATTCTAATAGACTTCCTATTTCGATACCTCTGTATAAAATGGCTCCTTTATAACTTCGCGAACTCCGTACCCAATTAGATGGCCTCTTAAAAAAAGGTTTTATTCGACTAAGTTCATCTCCTTGGGGAGCTCCGGTATTATTATTCAAGAAACATGATGGAAGATTTAGATTATGCTCGTACACCAAACTCAGTAACTTTTAAGAATAAGTATCCTTTACCCCACATACGAGATTGTAACAACCCGCGTAATTTTGGGCTATTTTAATTAATTTCTGGAAAATGGAGGAAAATAAAGTTTTTGATAAAATTATTTTTATTGCTCAAATATGTTGGTTATTATTTTTAAAGGGGAGAATTTCAAACGGTTTCGAAAACGGAGTTAATACGGATTTTAAAATGTTTTTAACTCTTGTAGTTGTTTTGACTTCCAACTATTCATTTCTTTGCCTTATTTAAAGGAGTCTTTTGGATTCCAACTCTTCATTTCTTTGCATTATAAAAGGAAGTCTTGGGCAAGCCTTTTAACATACTTTTAGTACAAATTTTGGCAGCAAATATATTTTATATTCCTCTTCTTTTTATATACACATTGGCCCTTGAGATTTGTGAGTTCCAACCTTATATTAGAGGTGTTCTTGGGGCTATTTTGTTGGAGGTTCTTAGAGGAGATTTTGTAGATATTTTGTGTTGATCTTGAGGATGTGATCATTGGTTTCTCATCATGGTTTGAGGTATGGGGTTTTACACAATATGCTCCTTAAATCTCGCGAGTGTCATTCTCTTTGAATTCTTGTTTAATTGAACTCATATTTGAATTGATATATTCGTTGAAATCAGAAAAATAATTGTTGAAATTATTTTGATTCATGTGGTATCATTATATTGTTGATGAGCACGTTGTCATGAGATTTTAATATGGCACGGATGTTGGGCACCTGCCAAAATTCCTGTTTCTCGGGCTATGGCTTGATAAAGCATATACGGATGTGGTGAGGCCTGGTGACCCGGTTAAAGTGTTGTTGAGAAATTGTATTGATAAATGCTTTGAGATTTGCATTTTGATTTGAATATTCGTACTCGTGTTGTTACGTTTTATTCATCGCTAACATATATTTGTTGAGCATCTTTCCTGTCGTATTGTGTACTTCCCCATATTTTCTTTTAGTTGGCAGGTTAGCGTGGATTGGAACGCTATGGACCAATTGGGATTATTTTAGCGTGGATTATTTTGGGAAGAATATTTTTGGAAGATTTGTATTATTTTGATGTATAGAGCATTGAAGATTTGTATTTATTTTTCGAGTTAGATGTTGTATTTATTCGAGAGACTTGTTGTATTTGAAGAATTGAGATTAGTGGATTTATATTGTTGTGGGTTTATTTAGATGCTCTATACCTTGTTATTTGTGGATTTGGATTTATTTTATCGCATTAGCGCTCCGTTCGCTCTCCCCGGGCGGGCAGGGTGTTACAAATGGTATCAGAGCTTAGGTATACGGCAACCCTCGGGGCTTGGATTTTGGGTTCATTGTGTGGATAACAATTTTTGGAGATAGAAAATTTTAGGTGATATTCGTGATATGCATCTAGATTAGATGTGAGGAATTTATTTTTGGAGACGAAATTATTTTTGGAGATTGTTAGCTTGATTTTTTAGAGTTAGGCATTCGGCAAATTTCGAGGGCGAAATTCCATTGTTAGTGGGGAAGTGTAACAACCCGCGTAATTTTGGGCTATTTTAATTAATTTATGGAAAATGGAGAAAAATAAAGTTTTTGATAAAATTATTTTTATTGCTCAAATATGTTGGTTATTATTTTTAAAGGCGAGAATTTCAAACGGTTTCGAAAACGGAGTTAATACGAATTTTAAAATGTTTTTAACTCTTGTAGTTGTTTTGACTTCCAACTATTCATTTCTTTGCCTTATTTAAAGGAGTCTTTTGGATTCCAACTCTTCATTTCTTTGCATTATAAAAGGAAGTCTTGGGCAAGCCTTTTAACATACTTTTGGTACAAATTTTGGCAGCAAATATATTTTATATTCCTCTTCTTTTTATATACACATTGGCCCTTGAGATTTGTGAGTTCCAACCTTATATTAGAGGTGTTCTTGGGGCTATTTTGTTGGAGGTTCTTAGAGGAGCTTTTGTAGATATTTTGTGTTGATCTTGAGGATGTGATCATTGGTTTCTCATCATGGTTTGAGGTATGGGGTTTTACACAATATGCTCCTTAAATCTCGCGAGTGTCATTCTCTTTGAATTCTTGTTTAATTGAACTCATATTTGAATTGATATATTCATTGAAATCTGGAAAATAATTGTTGAAATTATTTTGATTCATGTGGTATCATTATATTGTTGATGAGCACGTTGTCATGAGATTTTAATATGGCACGGATGTTGGGCACCTGCCAAAATTCTTATTTCCCGGGCTATGGCTTGATAAAGCATATACGGATGTGGTGAGGCCTGGTGACCCGGTTAAAGTGTTGTTGAGAAATTGTATTGATAAATACTTTGAGATTTGCATTTTGATTTGAATATTCGTACTCGTGTTGTTACGTTTTATTCATCGCTAACATATATTTGTTGAGCATCTTTCCTGTCGTATTGTGTACTTCCCCATATTTTCTTTTAGTTGGCAGGTTAGCGTGGATTGGAACGCTATGGACCAATTGGGATTATTTTAGCGTGGATTATTTTGGGAAGAATATTTTTGGAAGATTTGTATTATTTTGATGTATAGAGCATTGAAGATTTGTATTTATTTTTCGAGTTAGATGTTGTATTTATTCGAGAGACTTGTTGTATTTGAAGAATTGAGATTAGTGGATTTATATTGTTGTGGGTTTATTTAGATGCTCTATACCTTGTTATTTGTGGATTTGGATTTATTTTATCGCATTAGCGCTCCGTTCGCTCTCCCCGGGCGGGCAGGGTGTTACAGAGATCTATTTGATTAACTTCAAGGAGAAAGGGTCTTTTCTAAAATAAATTTACGAACCGATTACCATCATTTACGCATTAGAGAAGAAGATATTCTGAAAACTACGTTTCGAATCCGTTATGGATATTTAGAATACACCATATTGTCATTTGGATTAAGCAATGCACACATAACTTTTATGGATCTAATGCATAGAATCTTTAGTCCCTTTCTTGACCAAATCGGTATCATTTTCATTGATGATATTCTTATTTATTCTCAGAATCCAGTAGAACATGCCTAACATTGAGAAGCAGTCTTTGGTACTCTCAGAAACCATCGATTATATGCTAAGAAGATCAATTGTGATTTTTCAATGAAGGAAATAATTTTTTTAGGACATGTGATTTCTGAAAATGGAATCCAAGTAGATAAAACCAAAATTTCAGCCATTTTAGAATGGAAAAGTCCTACCAATATTACTGAGTTAAAAAGTTTTATAGGATTACCTGGACATTACTGTCGTTTTGGAGAAGGATTTTCTCACATTATTCTCCCCCTTTTAAAGTTAATTAGGAAGGAAGTTCCATTTGTATGGACTGATGAATGTAATCTATCATTCTAAATATTGAAGAACAAATTAGCCACTACTTCAGTCCTCACCATTCCTTTTAGTGACATATGCTATGATGTATATATCGACGCCTCATTACAAGAGTTAGGATGCGTGTTAATGCAGAATGATAAAGTTATAGAATATGGGTCATGAAAAATCAAAACTCATGAACATAATTACCCTGTCCATGATCTTGAATTAGCCGTTGTAGTTTTTGCATTGAAAATTTGGCGTTGTTACCTTTACGGTGTAAATTTCCAAGTCTTTTCTGATCACAAAAGTTTGAAATGTATTTTTACTAAAAAGGACTTGAATTTAAGACAATGACGCATGATGGTAATTTTGGAAGATTGTCGATTTAAATTAAATTACCATCCAGGGAAAGGCAATGTAGTAGCCGACGCTTTAAGTCGAAATCCAGTAGGAAGAATGCACACTTTAATTTCTTACAATATTGCTGCTACCCTAGATCCAGATGACCTTCGATTTATATTCCCTTTCGCGAAAAATTTCAACATTATTTCTTATCCCGAATTGAGAGAGAAAATATTACTTTAGCAAAGCAAAGATTCTTTTATACAAACCTTTCAAGATAAAAGAAAACCTGACTTCTCATATGATAAGAAAATAGGTGTACGATTTAAAAATAGATTGTATGTCCCTAATGATGCATCTCTTCGAGAAAAAGTATTACAAGAAGCCCATCGTTTAAAATTTATGATTCACCCTGGAAGTTCAAAAATGTACCACTCCCTGAAGAAACAATATTGGTTGCCAAATATCAGAAATGACATCGAGAATTTTGTAAGGAAACGCCTTACTTGTCAACAAGTAAAGATAGAACTCCAACACCTTGGTGGACTCCTCTAACCCTTACCAATATTACCATGGATTTTGTCAGCAGAGTACCTCGTATGTCCCAAGGATATAATTCCATTTGGGTAATAGTAGACCGACTCACCAAATTTGCTCATTTTCTACCTATGAAGACAATCGACTCATTTCAGAAGCTTAGCAAGCTCTACATTCTAGAAATCGTTTGATTATATGGAATTCTTTTATCCATTGTATCAGATAGAGATTCCCGTTTTGTAGGAAAGTTTTGTCAAGAATTGCAAATCGTAATGGGTACTAAAATTCATTAAGTACCGCATTTCACCCACAAACGGATGGAGTATCAGAACGTACAATCCAAACTTTAGAGAATATGCTACGCGCTTGTACATTAGATATGCTCAAAAACTAAAATGTACATTTTCCTCTTGTTGAATTTTTATACAACAATAGTTATCAGACCAGTATTAAAGCTGCTTCACTTGAAGATTTATATGGAAGACCGTGTAGATCACCTATATTTTGGATAGAATTCAAAAGTAGTAATAATTTAATCTCCAAATAATCCAGGAAACCACTGAGAGAATACAATAAATTCAAGAAAGATTGAAAACAACCCAAGATTGTCAGAATAGTTATGCAGACCAGTGCTAAAAACCCTTAGAATTTAAAGTTAATGACCAAGTATTTATGAAGTTTTCTCCTTGAAAAGGAATCTTACGCTTTGGAAAGAAAGGAAAATTAGCACCCAAATATATTGGACCTTTCACAATTTCTAAACAAATTGGCTCTGTAGCCCATCAATTAGACTTACATGTGAAATTATCCAATATTCACAATGTATTTCATGTGTCTCAGTTATGCCAGTATATTTCTCGTCCGTCTCGTACCACTATGTGGCAAGACATTTCTATCGAACCAAACCATGAATTTGAAGGACACCCTATTCCAATTCTGGATCGCCAAGTGAAGTACCTCAAAAATAAGGAAATTCCCTCAGTTAAAGTACTTTGGGAAAATAAAAATCAGTAAGAAGCTACATGGGAACCAGAACAAGATATGAAAGATCAATACCCCGACTTATTTCAAGGTAAATTCGAGGACGATATTTTTAGGTAGATAGATTGTAATAACCGGGATTTTCAAAACTGACCCTAATCACCAGCAATCATTGTTTGAACCCTTATAAAGTGTTCAAATTCAAAAGTCTTCTAAGAAGAATGAAATTATACTTTATGCCCTATAACTTTACTAAATTAACCTAGACCCCCTGAAGTTTTAATAATTACAAAATAGCCCTGAAAAACTTTAAACTAACATAGCTTAACTACTTAACCACTAAACCTCAACTTTATATTAAATTAATCCTTTACACTTTAATTAACATAAAATTACATTTTTAGCCCTTGAAACTTTTTAAAATTACAAAAGTACCCCTAAACTTTATCAAAAGTACACTTTTAAGGCTATAGGTTCATATATATGACCAACCAAGGACAAAACACCAAAGTTTTGTTAATTTTATAAAATCCCATGTCCAAATAAGCTAACACATCAGCACAAACTACCAAGAATCACTTGTCCAGACCATGCACATATGTGAGGAACAAAACCCAAGCTTGAAAACATTACAATTTCATTTCAAATCCACCTCCTTTTTCTACCAATGAATTCCCCTACTCATGTACTATAAATACCCCACAAAATCCTCAGTTTAAACGCACTCAAACAGAAGTTTCAACACTCAAAATTTTCACTTCAAATAGGTACTCTATGATTTTATGTACTATATTCAGTTCTTTTAGTTTCAATCATTTTCTGTGTTGTTATAATGCTAGAATAGCTCAAAATAGTTCTTAAATTTTTCGTAGAAAATAAGCCCTAGGTGAAAATTATGAAGTTTTCACCATTAAAGTTAGACCTTCAATGGTGAAATTCCAAATAATGATAAAAAATCAGGTTTAAAGCTTTGAATTTATTTATTAGAACTTCAGGAACTAGAGTGTAATTATCAAATTCCATGAATGTGCCTAATAAATTCGAATTGATAGAAATTGTATTTTGAACAAAAAATAGAACATCTTAAATTCTATCAGTATAATCCATTTCAACCTTTGAAATCAAAACCAAATTACTTATACACATAGAAGAAAACAAACTATGTTCATAGGAATCACTGCTATATCCTTAAAATCCACGAATGTTAGGCCAAATATTCAGTAAAACACACAGTTATGGAGCTTGAGAAGTTGAAATATACTGCATCTCAATCCACGAAACTTAAATATTTGGATTCCTTATGACAAATTAGGTTAGTTTGTTAAGAAATCATCTGAAATGATTTAGAAATGAAGGAGTTATTCAAGGTAGAAAATAAGAAACCCTAAAGTCAACTGTTGAAGGGAAGAAGATGAACTTTTTGACTAACATTTTTTACCTAGTGCGTGATGGCACGTGGCCAATTAGAATTTTTTTATAATATTTTTATTTTATCCATGTTGTGATTAACCTAGGCTATGTTATGAAAAGTCTTCTAAAGAAGAGTAAAACTATACTCGATGCTCGAAACCTTTAGTAAATTAACCTAGACCCCCTGAAGGTTTAATATTTACATAGTAGCCCCTAAAAACATCAAACCAACATAACTTGACGTGTACTTGACCCTTAAAATCTAAAGTTTTTATCAAATTAATCCTTTAGACTTTAACTAATATAAAATTATAATTTTAGCCCTTAAAACTTTCTAAAATTACAAAAGTACCCCTTAACTTTATCAAAAGTATACTTTTAAGGCTATAAGTGCATATATATGACCAACCAATGACCAAACACCAAAGTTTTATTAATTTCATAAAACCCTCTGTCCAAATAAGCTTACACATCAGCATAAACAACTAAGAATCACATGTGCATACCATGCACATATGTGAGGAACAAAACCCAAGCTTGAAAACGTTACAATTTTAGTTCAAATCCACCTCCTTTTTCTACCAATGAACTCCCCTTATCATATACTATAAATATCCCACGAAATCCTCAGTTTAAACTTAAACAGAAGCTTCAAAATTTAAATTTTTTACTCCAAACAGGTACTCTATGATTTTACGTACTATATTCAGTTCTTTTAGTTTCAATCATTTTTCATGTTGTTATAATCTAGAATAGCTCAAAATAGTAGGAGATTTTATGTAGAAAATAGGCCCTAGTTGAAAATTATGAAGTTTCCACCATTAAAGCTTGAGTTTCAATGGTGAACTGCCAAATAATGATAAAAACTCAGGTTTAAAGCTTTGAATGTCTTCATTAGAACCTCAGGAACTCGAGTGTAATGATCAAATGCCATGAATGTGCCTAATAAGATCGAATCGATTGAAAATGTATTTTAAACCAAAAAACCGAAAATCTTAAATTCTTTCTGTAAGGACATTTTTTCTCAAGTCCGATATGTTACTTTTATGGATGTCGTAAGCCGTTACATTTGGCACGTCACTTCATGATATCACATGACGGCTTCTATCCAAATTCTAGGAATCACTCATTCAACATCTCCATCAAGTGTCCCACATCTGCCTCAACGACTTTACGTTCCACGATTTTATGGATTTTATGCAAGTGGTACGCTAGAGAAGTCAAAACAATGAAAGTTCAAGGGCATTTTGGTAATTTTACAGTCATAGCCAGAGGTCTGGTCAACTGGAAAGTTGAATAGCTCGACGCCATAAAGATACTGAAAGAAACATAACCTCAATCCGAGCTACGGTGAAAGAGTGATGACCTTTTGAAGACGGAGAAAATTCCATAGAAGAATGCTAAGTTTTTTTTTAACCCCAAACCAGCGAGGTACCGTGAACCGCATAGTGAACCGTTTCGGGGGGAACGATTCGGGGTACACCAGAACCGGTTCGGGGTACATGCACAACAAAAGTCCCACCGACTCAAAACTCTTTTAGATTTCCTATAAAAGCCAACTCCGGGGGAGTTATTTTTCAAGACTTAGAGAGACGTTTTTGAGAGTTCTATTAGCTCAAGTCTTCATATTTTTGAGTCCTAAAGACTCATGTTTTGATTCTCATATTATTCCCATACTTTTGTGAATCCTTTTGGAACCCAAGAACACTTTGCTTTTGTTCATCTATTGTGGAGTGCGTCTCTACACCGTATGGCTGCGTGTCATTGAGGATCTTACTGCGTGAAGATGTTTTTGATGAAGATTGGGCTGTGAGTCCTTGGAGGGTGCTGCATGTATTCTCTTGCTGATTTCAAGACTGCGAGTCTTTGTGGGTTAGATGGGCGTTGATCCATTACAGATTTCTCTATGTAATTATAAGTTGCGATTTATGAATTCATAGTGAAATAAAGGTTTTACCCGAAAGGTTTTTTTTCCTGAAATCTGTGTCTCAACATATTTATTGTGTCGCATGCTTTATATTTGATGGGTTGATCTATTGACATATAGATGCATGTTTAGGGACTGATTTATATTTGTTTGGCTTGTTCAAATTTAGACATCCAATTAAATAAGTAATTCGATAAATTGGAAATTTGCGAACTTGGATCGATATTACACATTCACAAATTGGTATCAGAGCCGGTTACGC
Organism: Sambucus nigra; assembly: GCA_949130495.1. Lineage (NCBI taxonomy): Eukaryota > Viridiplantae > Streptophyta > Magnoliopsida > Dipsacales > Adoxaceae > Sambucus > Sambucus nigra. The sequence goes on along the minus strand of OX422208.1, from coordinate 779,863,694 downwards.
TAATTTATCGCGTGATCCTGATTTTTTTTGAAGGATTTATTTTTTTGATACAATTTGACTTCTCACATTGTCAAATTGGTATCAGAGCGGGTTACGCTAATTAATCGCGTATTCCTATTTTCCGCAAAATTGTGTGATATTGATTTTTTTTGAAAAATCAGTTTTGATAAAAATCGTCATTTTTCCAATGGAACGTTCATTTAATAAGGTGCCTATTTTTTATGGGAATAATTATGCCTATTGGAAAGCTCTCATGAAATCTAGTTTAAAAGCCATTGACGAGCATGCTTGGTTGATTTGGGAAAATGGATGTAATCCTACCACGGTCACCGTTGATAATATCACCTCTTTAAAATCCGTGTCTGCCTGGAGTGAAGATGATTTTAAAATGTCTAATTTTAATTCACGTGGTTTGAGTGCTATTTCTAAATCCATCACTCCCGATGAGTTTCGCCGAATTATGACGTGCACCACGTCTAAAGAGGCATGGGATGTTTTGAAATGGACACATGAGGGTACGAACGCGGTTAAAGAATCAAAATTACAAAATTTGGCTACCCAATTTGAGAATATCACCCTGTCTGAGTCTGAATGCTTTGATGATTTTTATGAACGTTTGTCGGACATTGTTAACACATGTTTTAATTTGGGTGAGGTGATTGATAACACGCGTGTCGTTAAAAAGATTTTGAGATCTCTCCCAAAACGCTTTATTCCTAAAGTCACTGTTTTGAACTCTTTGGGAAATTTGAAATCACTTAAGTTGTAAGAACTTGTAGGAGATCTTCAAACCTATGAGATTGACATGTTTCCCAAAATCATTAAGGCTAAGGATAATGGCGTTACTTTAAAGACTCATTTTAAAAAAAAAAAGAAAAAAGTTTGTGAGTCCGATTCTGAGGGAGACTTTGATTTTAATGATATGGCCTTGTTTGCGAAAAATTTTAAAAAATTTCTCAACATGAACAAAAATAATTCTTCCTATAAAAAGAAATTTTTTGAGAAAAATAAAAATAAAGGAAAGGCCAAAGAAAGTGGTGAGAGTAAAAAAGAGAATGAATCAGATGAGGAGTGTGAGGAAGATTTTGAGAACATGACTTGTTTTGAATGAGGGGGTAAGGGGCATAAGTCGTTTGAGTGTCCTACGTGGCTTAGAAAGAAAGGAAAGAAAGTAGGCATGACCGCCACACTTAGTGATAGTAGTGAATGTGAGGGTGATGAGACTAGTGGTGAGAAGTTTGTAGCTTTTTCGAGTCATGTAAGCACACCCACTTTGTCCCACAATAGTGCACACGAATGCGATAGTGATGATTTGAGCACTTCAAGTGAGGGAGAAAGCGAGAGTGAAAGTGGAGGTGAAAGTGAGCTCCAAAAAGCGTTTAGAGATTTGTACACCAAGACCATGAAAACAAATAAGTATAATAGATATTTAGGTCGTAGGGTTTTAGATTTGGAGAGAGAGAAGGAGGTTTTAAGAAAGGAGAAGTGTGATTTGACCAACACGTTGTCTAGTCTGACGACACGTGTATCCCAACTCGAGAGTGATCTCAAACGTGCCAGGGAGGTCAAAGTTAATTTTGAGAATGCACCTAAGAGGGTTGAAAAGGTGGTTATTACGGGTAGAGGTGAGAAGTTAGGAATAATTCATGATGGTGATTCTACTTCCCAATTAGCACCCGAGCCGGTTCCCACTGTAGTGTTAGATCCACGTGTGTCTCACTCTAACCCACCCAGGCGTCCCATTCCTATTAGGAGAGCGCGTCCTAGAGTTTTTGAGAAAGGTGTTCCTAGTCCTATATATGTTTGTTCCCATTGCAAGAGGAGAGGTCACCTTAATGAATTTTATTTTAAGTTGGGTTATGTATCACGTTTTGCTACTACACGTGTTTCTGCCACACATGCACCCACACTTGATACTTTACATGCTCCCGGAGACTACACGAGAGAGTTTTCACATTTAGGTGAGCAAGTTAAGTTTTTGGTCAAAACTTCACAATATTTGATGGAGGTTTTTCATAAGTTGGCACCACCTTTGGAAAACCCCTCCGCACCTAACGATTGAGGTTTGACTTGTTTACTAGCATAGAATGTTTTTCATGATGACATTATTTTCCTATTGCTAGTATGTATCATTTTTGTATGTTTTTTTTGAAAAATTTGAAAAATACAAAAAGATTTTATTTTGATAAAATTTTTAAAAAATCCAAAAAGATTTTTGTATTTTGTTTGCACTGTTTATGGATGAACACTTAGGATGACCGAGTCACAACATCATTCCATATTTTTCATGTGACTATTTAATAGTATTTTGAGACAATAGGTCAATTCATCCATGTGCTTTATAATGTTTGGAGTCATTAAGATGTAATTAAGTGTTACTTCCTACATGTTTGACTCATGATTTCCTTTATTGTACACATGGACGGATTTGCTTGATTATTGTGATTATATTATCACATGTTGATTGGGTGTTTTCACTTCAATCTTGTCCTTTAAACGAACCAAGCGCGCTAAAACTTGATAAGAAAGTTGTGCATGTAAGAACCGTTTATGAGTTTGAGTGCTTTATTTAAAAATGGGGAAGGGTTGCGAAAGGTTCACATTTGACCTTTGCAAATACTAAGCCACCATTATGTCAGACCTAAAAAATTGAGGAATTTTATTATCCGAGGTTCAAAGAGGTTTAAAAGAGCCTGAAAAAAATTTAAAGGCAATAAAAAAGAAATTAATGCCAATTATGGGCCAATTAGGTTTTTGCACCAATTCTCCAATGTTTGAGAATTTAGATTTCCTCTAAAAGAAAATATGCATGAGGGAGTTTGGTTGGAGATTTTAAACGGGCTTGCACGTCCTTGAAAGTCTTGAAAAAGCGCTATATAGTTTTAGACGTTATTGGGGTGAAAATCACTTTGACTTTGATTTGTTGATTTGCATAAGACGATGTCATCTAAATTTAACAGTTTTTACACCTAAGGATACTTTTGATGCTCATCCGTTAGGGGTAAACATATGCATCGTGCACATATGTTTGATTGAGTTGATTTACCTATCGAATGTGTTCACACCCATACATTCGGTTTCCATGACTTAGTTGTTTGAGTTTAAATCCACGGTCCGATTTTTTTGGTATCTTATTTTTGTATGAAAAAATTTGAAAAATAAAAAATAGTTTGTGAAGATTTTTTGAGTATATCTTTGTAAGAGCGTGTTTGCCATCTGATTGATGCCTCGTTTCGAATACCGTGACACCCCGACTTTGCTTGTTTGATTTATTCTTCTCATTTGTCTATTCGGGGACATAATAAAAAGGGGGAGAAAGAATTATCATTTTATGGGGGAGTTTGAATTTTGGGGGAGTTTTTGAGATTTGACTTATGCTTTTCTCATACATTTCTATGTATGTTTATCTCATTTCAAACTCGATACATCACGAAGGTATTTTCTTTATCTCATATGTGTAGGTACAAAAATGATGATCATATGTTGCACACCCTAATGAGAAAAGCTTAAAGTTTTGAAGATTTGAGGAACAAACGATGAAGAGTTACTCATTTGTATCTTTCCAGTTTTGGGTTCATGGGAGGGTAGATTTGTATAGGCTATTTGAATGATAATGATTAGGATTTTTTATTTTGCACCGGCATAGACATAGGGGGAGATTTGTAAGGACATTTGTTCTCAAGTCCGATATGTTACGTTAGTGTATGTCGTACGCCGCTACATTTGGCACGTCACTTCACGTTATCACATGACGACTTCTATCAAAATTCTAGGAATCACACATTCAATATCTCCATCAAGTGTCCCACATCTGCCTTAACGACTTCGCGTTCCACAATTTTATGGATTTTATGCAAGTGGTACGCTAGAGAAGTTAAAATAATGAAAGAAAGGGAAGGTAGGAAAGTTCAAGGCATTTTGGTAATTTTACAGTCATAGTCTGGAGGTCAGGTCAACTGTAAAGTTGAATATCTCGACGCCACAAAGATACTGGAAGAAACGGTACCTCAATCCAAGCTACGGTGAAGGAGTTATAACCTTTTGAAGATAGAGAAAATTCCATAAAAGAATGCTAAGTTTTTTTTAACCCCAAACCAGCGAGGTACCGCGAACCGCATAGTGAACCGGTTCGGGGTACATGCACAGCAAAAGTCCCATCGACTCAATAATGATATCTTTCACACTTATATGCATACATATAATTTCCACACATGTATATTGCTTAATAATTTATTTAATCATCCCTATCACTAATGGCACATGAAAAAGACCGAATAACGACGGTGTGATAATTGATTAAATTAATTCGCAAGTTTCCAAGTAACCCTTATTAAATTAGAGTCTACTTTTAAATCAAATAAATACAGCCCCTAAACATGCATCTAAATCAACCCATCAAAAATAAAGCATGCAACACAGTAAATATGCTGAGACACAAATTTCAGGAAAAAATCCCTTTCGGGTAAAACCTTTATTTCACTATGAATATATAAATCGCAACTTACAATTAAATAGAGAAATCTGTAATGGATCAACGCGCAACCGACCCACAAAGACACGCAGCCTTGAACTCAGTAAGAGAATACACGCAGCACCCTCCAAGGACTTGCAGCCCAAACAATAAAGGAAGAATCGCAGCTCTCCTCAATGACACGCAACCATAACACCTTCTAGAGACTCTCTCAACAATAACACGCAGCCCTCGGTTGCAATGATCTCCCCACAAAGGTTGAACAATAACACAAGGTTGTGTTCTTGGGTTACAAAGGATTCACAAAGGTATGAAAAGTTGTGTGAATCAAAACATGAGTCTTGGGACTCAAAAAGGTGCAGACTAGAGTAATTAGGACTCTTAAATTCGTCTCCAAAAGTCTTTCAAAACAAATCCCCGAAGTTGGTTTATAAAAGAAACTCTGATCCGGTAAAATCTCAAACTGATCTGTTCGATTTTATCAGAAGTGGATCTGTCCATTTTTGGAGGCGAATCTGTCCGACCTCGAATTGGTTCGTTTTTAAAAGGGGCGGACCGGTCCGATTATGCAGAAACCAAATTCCAAGTGAAGATTCTTTTGATATTCGGATCCGTTGATGTAGATGCGATCTTGAATTTCTTCAACGGTGTAACAGCGTACGACATACAAATTGATAATGGACAAAAATGTCCTTACAAATCTCCCCCTATGTCTATGCCGGTACATACATAAAAAATCTGAATTATCAAATAACAAATTTGCCTATACAAATCTACCCTTCCATGAACCCAAAACTGAAAAGGTACAAATGAATAAGTCCACATCATTTGCTCTTCAGATCTTCAAAAATCATCAAAACTTTTCTCATCAGGCTGTGCAACATATTGATCTTCAATCTTCGTACCTACACACATGAGATAAAGCAAAATACCACGTGACATATCGAGATTGAAATGAGATAAACATAGATACCAATTTATGATAAACATAAGCTAAATCTCAAAAACTTCCCCATAATATGATAATTCTTTCTCCTCCTTTTTATGATGTCCCCAAATAGACAAATGAGAAGAATGAATCAAATAAGCAAAATCGGGGTGTCACGGTACACAAAACAAGGAATCAAACAATATGGCAAACGTGCATCTTGCAAGGAGATGCAAAAACAATTCACAAACTCTTTTTGATTTTTCATTTTTTCATACAAAAATAAGATACATTTGAAAAAAAATATGCTACAAACATCACACCATGGATTTAGACTCAAACAACCAAGTCATGGAAATGGAATGAATGGGTGTGAACACATTCGATAGGTAAATCAACTCAATCAATCATATGTGCATGATGCATATGTGTACCCCTAACGAATGAGCATCAAAAGTATCCTTAGGTGTAAAAATTTGTTGAATTTAGATGACATCGTCTTATGCAAATCAATAAAACAAAGTCAAAGTGATTTCCACACCAATAACGTCCAAAACTATGTAGCGTATTTTCAAGCATATCAAGGACGTGCAAACCCATTTAAATTCTCCAACCAAAATCCCTCATATATATTTTCTTTTAGAGGAGTATAAACAAAATTCTCAAACTTTGGAGAATTGGTGCAAAAATCTAAATGACCTATGATTTGGCATGAATTTCTTTTTATTGCCTTTAAATTTTTTTCGGGCTCGTTTAACCTCTTTGGACCTCGGATAATAAAATTCCTCCATTTTTTAGATCCAATTTTAACGGTGGCTTAGTATTCGCAAAGGCAAAATGAACCTTTCGCAGCCATTCCCCGTTTTAAAACAAAGCACACAAACTCACAAAACGGTTCTTATATGCACAATTTTCTTATCAAAATTTATCGCGTTTGGTTCGTTTTAAGGATAGGATTGAAGTGAAAACACCCAACCAACACGTGATAAGACAAGCACAATAATCAAATAAATCCGTGCATGTGTGCAATAAAGGAAATCATGAGTCAAACATGTAGGAAGTAACACTAAATTACATCTTAATGATTCCAAATATTGTAAAGCACATGGATGAATTGACTTATTGTCTCAAAACACTATCAAATAGTCACATGAAAATAATGGAATGATGTTGTGACTCGGTCATCCTAAGTGTCCATCCATAAACGGTGCAAACCAAATACAAAAAATCTTCTTGGATTTTTCAAAAATTTTATCAAACTAAAATCTTTTTTTATTTTTCAAAATTTTTCAAAAACGAAAATCTATACAAAAAGTACATGTCAATACACTAGCAAATATATATCATGAAACCACAACTAGTGTATGAAAAACATGCAAACACAATCATCTATATGATATGGCAAGAGAAGAATCATGTGCAAGAAAATGTGAATCAACTTGTCTAAAATCTAGTGTCTCTAAAAGAGATTTCCTAACCGAAATAGATGTGAAACGTCGTGTGGGGGCTTCGGGAACCACAGGAACACTAGACATAAACTTCCTAGGACATTTTCCAAGATTCAAACAAAATATCCTAAGGTGACCTTTCCTACCACAATATGAACATGTGTAAACAGGTGGAACGACACCTAAAGTGTGATCTTTTCCAACATCCTTGGAATTAGTTGACCCACTAAAACAAATAATGGTTTTGGCTTTAGCATTAGAAGCATGAGAATAAGATGAGCCACTACCATCACTATCAAACCTACTTGAGTCTGTCAAATAATTTTTTAACTTCAAAATTTTTGACTCAAGCAAAGAATTAGACTCTTTCAATGCGAGGGATTTCTTTTTCAAATTATCAATTAAACTTAACAGTTTATTGCGCTCCCCCTCAATAAAAACAAACTTATCCCTAAGAGTCTTTTCACCTGCCGTAAAATCATCGATTAATTTTTTATCCTCGACGGCACAAACGTGAACCCTAGAATTTTTTAAGTTCTCTAATTCCTTCTTTAAAACTAGGACTTTCTCATCACTCTTCTTTTTGGCAATTTTCAAAGAATCAAAATCAATACACAAATTACCAATGTGCTCACGACAAATATCACTTTGAGTTTGAAACGCTTGCAAATATTCAATCTTACTTTTAAAGAGAGAATTTTCTTTTTCCAAAACTTTAATTCTTTTGCAAAGTTTCAAATTCAAACTTTTTAATTTTTCAGCACGGTCGTCAACCTTTTCAAAAATAGGCACCTCATTAAATGGGTGTTCCATCGAAAAATTGCAATTTTTCACAAAATTGATTTTAAAAAAATCAATATCACACGATTTTGCGGAAAATAGGAATACGCGATAAATTAGTGTAACCTGCTCTGATACCAATTTGAAAAAGACCGAATAACGGCGGTGTGATAATTGATTAAATTAATTCGCAAGTTTCCAAGTAACCCTTATTAAATTAGAGTCTACTTTTAAATCAAATAAATACAGCCCCTAAACATGCATCTAAATCAACCCATCAAAAATAAAGCATGCAGCACAATAAATATGCTGAGACACAGATTTCAGGAAAAAAACCCTTTCGGGTAAAACCTTTATTTCACTATGAATATATAAATCGCAACTTACAATTACATAGAGAAATCTTCAATGGATCAACGCGCAGCCAACCCACAAAGACACGCAGTCTTGAACTCAGCAAGAGAATACATGCAGCACCCTCCAAGGATTCGCAACCCAAACAACAAAGGAAGAACCACAACTCTCCTCAATGGCACGCAACCATAACACTTTGTAGAGACTCCCTCAGCAATGACACGCAACCCTCGGTTGCAAAGATCTCCCCACAAAGGTTGAACAATAACACAAGGTTGTGTTCTTGGGTTACAAAGGATTCACAAAGGTATGAAAAGTTGTGTGAATCAAAACATGAGTGTTGGGTCTAAAAAAGGTGAAGACTAGAGTAATTAGGACTCTTAAATTCGTCTCCAAAAGTCTTTCAAAACAAATCCCCAAAGTTGGTTTATAAAAGAAACTCTGATCCGGTAAAATCTCAAACTGATCTGTTCGATTTTATCAGAAGCAGATCGGTCCATTTTTGGAGGCGGATCGGTCCGACCTCGGATCGGTTCGTTTTTAAAAGGGGCGGATCGGTCCGATTATGCAGAAACCAAATTCCAAGTGAAGATACTTTTGATATTCGGATCCGTTGATGTAGATGCGATCTTAAATTTCTTCAACGGTGTAACGGCGTACGACATACAAATTGATAATGGGTAAAAATGTCCTTACAGCACAAACACATTATTTTTCAATGCTCTATTATATACTCAATTAATTAATTATTCACCTAATTAATTAATTTATTTTCAAATACAATTTTTGGGCACCTAAATATCATCACTCATTCCGTATCTCATATCTGAATTTTTACCACAATTATTCACATTTAATTCTATTCCTCAATTATTCTAAATTTGTAATCCCTAATAAAAGTTGCCTTTGACCCAAGGTTCTAATACCCACTTTATTCGATTTCCAAAAACATAAAATATCAACTTTGGATTTCTCATATCCTTAATCATTTTATTATCTCTAATTAAATAAAAATAGCCCAATATGAAAGTTTCAGAAATCCGAACCGGTTCTGTCTTAAAGTGAACCAGTTCTGTCTAAAAGCGAACCGGTTCGCTTTTGAAGTTAGCGAATCTCACCCCCGTTTTCTCCCCCAATTCAGTCCCAATCGTCCTCAACATAATATTATACCCTATCCAATCCATATAGAGTATAAGGGAACATTTCTAAGATTATTCTAACATCTAGTAATCACTTTAATTCAAATGATTAATCATTAATTCATGGGATTCATAACTAAAGTCAAGAATTGCATCATTCTAATAATCATATCACATAATCATTTCCATATCCCCTTTCTTCCCATCAATACGAATTCTAAAAATTTCAAAATTATCTATCCATATTTTTTCTTTAAAATCTATAATTTATATCATTTTCCAAATATAGATCATTTTCCCAAATATAAATCATTTTCCAAAATATAGATTATTTTCCAAAATCCCATAGTTTATGTATGTCAAACCATCCCCAAAATATCATTTTCCAATTATGATATGACTAAAATTGAATACACAAATTAAGTAGCAAGTTAATCACTTACCTTAAGGTTTGTAGGGTCTGAATTTGTGAAGATGTTGATAGTCTTCCTAGAATTTCCTTCCACTTCTTCTATCCTATAATGTTCTTAAAATGTTCTTCAATTCCTCACTTGGACTCTTGAATTTTCTTCTCAATTCTCTTCACACTCTCTCTCTCTAACTCTTTGTATGACTCATTTAAACCTTTGGATTTTTGACATAACCTTTACTTAAACCCAGAACCTTGATTTTATTAGTGTAAATACCGTTTTTGACTTTACATATGCCCTTAAGAAATCCAAAAGTGATTTAAATTAGTCTCGATTAATCTAAAAAACCTCGGAGTCCTAAACAAAACCTCTGGGTACTCAATTTTGACTATTTTGACACATTTTGGATCAACTATGCACTTGAAATCATCCCCCAAGTCACTTAACAATAATTTTCCATCTCAACCTATTTTATTTTAATCACACATGTCCTGATTGAGATATTAATAAATTATGTCGCGTTTACTCACTTACGACATAATTTTATGTGCCATCCAATTTTATTTACTATAACACATTAGCAAATACATAGTCACACGAATATTAATTCATTTCACTATAAATTAATATTTAGTTATTTTCTCATTATTTCTTGATTAAATTATATGTCCCATGCATAATATGAATATCCAATCCAATTAAATATAAATATAAAACTACGGGGTATTACAACAAGTACTACCCCACTCAACTAGGTCAAATAAATAAACATAAACCCTTCTCAATGGGTTACACCTATAGTCTCTTTTATTACATTTTGTTAATATGCACGTTAACTATAATCACTTATATATAATATTGACCTGAATTACCAAGGCCCCTAAAATGTAGGTATTGTCTCACCTAATCATTATACGAATCATTCCAAGATACAACTATCCTACTCTATAGTTTATATTAGTGTTCTAAACTAATATTGGCACAATACTATCTCTAAGTGTCAACCTCTATTATAATTATCTTCCCCATAAAAGATGTTATCTCAAACCTAATCACTCGTATACACAATCCAAATTAACCAACATATTAATCCTATGATCACTAAAATGATAACCTTCTTTCTCGAGCGTTACCTAAGAGAACTGAAAAGGAGGCCCCCCAATTTTTACAATCAAAATTCTTCTGATCCTTCAAAAGTAATAATTTCCTTTTTAGATGCGGAAGCGTAAGATGATGGTTCAAAATAAAACAAATTACCAAATTTTAATTTCTTTTTCAAAATTAAAATTATTACCAAGTGAAATACGATGACAACACACACAACTTAAATTTCACTTAAACCAAATTAGTTAATCCAAGTCCTAGAAATTTGCCTAAGTCATATTTCTCAATTTTGACAAATTAGGCCAAACCAATTTAACAATTTAAATTAATGACTTGAACTAAATTAGCATTTACCCAAATAATTAAGTAGCACCAAATTAAACATGTAGTGATTAAACCAATATTATCTTGAATTACCTAAGTATGCGTTCTAGGTGAGTATAGCAAGTTAAAAAATAAACAATGGATCACTACGCCACGATGTACGAGGAAAAACCCACAACGGAAAAAAAACCTCGGACGACCCTAGCCTTAAGTCCACTAAGTATGGAATTACAATTACAAGACAGTAAGACTTACAACACTCGACTCGATCCCTCTCAAGTCCCGACGCTTCTTTTTGTAAACACCTCCGCCTAGTAGATAACCCCGGAGCTCCACCGGAATCTCGGAATCACCAATGAGACATAGGCACACCGTCAACCACACATGGTGCCTTTCACCATGTGAGAATGTCGTAACAAAACAAGCTCTTCTTCTTTATGGGATTTAAAAGCAAACCCACATTTCTCTTCAAATAAATGTAGAGATAAACCGTTGCCAAACACTCCAAGCAAAGTATATATATATATATGGAACTTGGATTAAACAACAATTGGGTGTAAACAAGCATTTAAAAGATTTTTCTTGAAGAATTAAACACTGAAAACTAATAACTTTTTCCCTTTTGAATTTTTCTCTCAAACTCTCTCTTGGAGATGGGAAGATCTAAAAAATTTAAGTTAGAAAATTTCATTTAGGCACTTAAGAAGTTCTGTCAAAAGATAGTGGGAAAAATAAATGGGAAAATGGGTCAAAACTGCTTAAAACTGCCAAATACCTGTTCCCGCCAAATCTCATTCGAATGACATTTTCGTTCGAACGAAATCTCGTTTCGAACGAGGCTTCTAACGAAGTTCCAGTGTGAACTTGTTAGAAATCTCGTTGGAAATCTCGTTCGAACAACCATCTCGTTCGAACGACATTTCGAATGAAGTTCCAGTGGCCAATATGGGAACTCGTTGGCAAACTCGTTCGAACGACAAGCTCGTTCGAACGACATTTAGAACGAACTTCCAAAAATTTTGAAAATTTATATTTTTAGCCCAAAAACTTTATAAACTTGATTTTAAAGTTTTAATAAAATCTTTCTGAAATTAACAACAGTTTTAAAATGAACAACACCCAATATTAAATGTTCCAAGCTCCTATATATATAAACAAAACGCATTCATACCTTAGGAGCAATAGAACCATGTTGATGACGTAGAAACGAGGCACAAACAAACTCGGCAATGTGATGAAGCTTTATAGTCTTGACCGCTACGTCTTCAACAAACACGTCATAGACTTGAATGGATAAACATGAACTCTATCCTATGACTCAAATGTTTTGTACGGAATTGAGCCAAAACTACAAAGGACCCAATTGGAAATTTGTGTCCTTAAAAATCTCCCCCTTTGGCTATTTCGGGACAAAAACCAAATAAAAATCCTAAAGGGCCGTCAAGCTCTACTAGATTGACAAAAAGTCCTACCCAAAATAAAATTACAATGCTTGACTCAAACAACCCAAGGATCACAATCTTTGCCGGTGAAAGCTGCCACTTAGAATATAATTCCTGTACACTTAAGCAAACACATTAAACGCATAGGGAAAATCAAAATATTAAAGATAATTAAATAATTACTCCCCCTAAGATAAATCTCCCCCAAACTAAGATACGATTATAATAGGAATAGATACCATTTCTCCCCCTATCATTCTCCCCCTTTTTCGTTCAGGAATAGACAAAGGCTAAGTAATAAAAAATTAACTTATCTCCCCCAATTAAAGCATATTACCTTTAAACTAAACAAGGAATACATAAAATGGGATAACAAGCTAAACATGCAAATGTGTAAAAATAATGAGAACATTAAATCATATGGGCAACAAAAGCACAACTAATCCAACAAATAATAACGGATACCAACTAGGATGCAAGAAAATGATACCAATAGGATACATAAAGTATTAAGCATGTGATATCAACAAAGAATGAAACAAGATAGATACCAATTATGAATTAAAGTATATATGGACTAGAAAGTAAGGCAAAGACCAACTAAAATATCAAATATATGTATACATAATATATACCTATTAGACTCAAGTACACATATATAGATACAAACACACAAATGACACAAAATAAGATAAGCTTTTCATGCTTGAATGGCAAAAATGTGTCATATGGAAACGGAAGTGTTGGGGTGTGAACTAGTAATGATTAAATTTATATCCAATCACTTAAAACATGTTCAAGGAGTTCTCAATTGATTGCAAACTTCATCACATTTGAATATAACCTCATGTGGCAATATAAATCGAACTCAATGACCAAACATACACAATGCATACAAGCCTAGCATGTTGATGATTCTACAAACCAATAGAGTCATGACATTGAAAACGCAACTAGGGTAAACAAAAATTGTGGAAACCGTTGATATATCATCCAAACTCCCTCAATAAGCATATATATTATTCTTTTGAATGAATAAATCAACTAAACATAGGCCTGGGCAATTATTTTTTCTTTTAATACCATATTTTCTTTTAGGCCTTGGACCACGTATTTCTTTTAGGTCCAAACAAACGGTGGCTTACTATGCGCAAAGGATACTAAATCCATTCGGAGTCCTTCCCCGTGTACATTTATATTTATCATTTTTTATTTCTCACAAATCTCACGTGCACCAGATTTTGACATGCACTAGTCCTCCTAGGTCACAAATATGTCGATGAAAAGATTGGTAGGAGAACACCTCACAAAACTCAAATATACATATGAAGTTAAAATTTCAAATGAGCTCATGCATTTGTGAGTTGAGGCATATAAAAATAGAATCCATTTAAATGAACACAAAATCCAACTACTCTATGTAAGCATGGTAAAGAACATAATAAGGATTGACAATCTAAACCAAAAGTTCTAGCCACATGGAAGCGTAAAAGATGGAATTCTAACATAAGTGTATGCCACACAAAGTGTGTCAAACTAAAATGCACACACAAAAAAAAATCTTTTTGAGTTTTTCAAAATTTTAACCAAAAATAAAAATATATACTCAAAAGACACACAAAAAATCATTTGTATTTTTCATTAATCTCAAATTGGTAAAAAAACAAAATGCATCTTTTTGTATTTTTCATTTAATGCAAGAAAAATGAAGAAAATATAATACAAAAGATAAACAAAAATCATAATTCTAGCATGTGATAAAACATGGAGCATAGACTAGAAAATGACTAAACAAGCATACATTTAGCATGTGAATATAGCATGAAATACAAAAGCTAAAGTATGCAAATAAAACTAACACATTTAACCTTTAGATTTTGCAAGGGAGAAAACATGTGAAAGTAAATGAGAATCAAATACCCTATCTTGTAAAGCTACCAAGTCGGATCTCCTAACCCAAACTAATGAAGAGTGACTATCTCGGGGTGTAGAAATCTTGGCTACATTGGTTGCCTTACGTTGGGATTTTCTAGAAAATCTTTTAAGATCAAAACAAAATTTCTTAAGATGACCTTTTCGACCACAATGTGAACACTTGAACTCACGGTGAAAAGATTTACCTAAGGAGTGATCTCTAAAGGTTTTCCTCGGCGATTCTCCTAAAACATTGGTTTTGGCTTTTTGAGTAGATTCATTACAAATATCGAATCCTAAATCACAAGTGTCATTTTTGATTTGGACAGTGCCTAAGATTTTATCAATTTTTTCGGACCTACACTCCAAATCAAATTTGACATTATTAGAGTCTTTTAATTGATCTTCTAATTGTAAAATTCTGAACTCTAACAAACTATTTCTCTATTCAAACTCGAGAAGATCCTTTTTCAAGGATTCTATTAAACCTCTAGGGCTATCTCTCTCGCCTTCTACATATTCTATCTTCTCTCGAAGAGATCTCTCTCGTGTCCTAAGGTCTTCCACTAACTCACTATCATCAACGACCTTGACACGCTCTCTTAAACAATCTTCTAACTTCAAATTATCTCTTTTCAATTTAATAGATTCTTTAAATAGTTCTTGAAAAGTATTTTGAAGTTCACTCACATCAACCTCTTCATTTTCATTCTCTCTTTCTTCTTCACTCTCACTACCATAAAAAATAAAGGAATCATAAACTATGACCTTGGAAGTTTCGTGTGTTAAAGTTTCATCAATCGATGAGTTCTCACTATCACTCACATGACTAGCCATAAAAGTCATAAAATTGGGCTTAGTGGGGAAATCGAATCCCTCTTCATTATCACTATCACTAAGGGTTGCATTAAAAGCAATTGGTTTCTTACCCTCTCTCCTGAGTTTAGTGGGGCACTCAAAAGCCCTATGGCCATACCCTTCACAACTAAAACATTTTTTCGACTCGTCCCTATTTACATTTTCATCAGAAGTTTTAGGGATCTTTTTGGCTTTGTCATGCCTAGGTTTTTCAAATTTCTTAAAATCATTTTTAAATTTATCTTTGTTCAATTTAAGAAATTTTTGAAATTTTCTAGCAAACAAAGCCATGTCTTTCGAGTCACTTTCACTCTCGCTCTCTACTACTTATTTTTCCTCTTTTCGGGCTTTC
This sequence comes from Sambucus nigra, assembly GCA_949130495.1. Classification (NCBI taxonomy): domain Eukaryota; kingdom Viridiplantae; phylum Streptophyta; class Magnoliopsida; order Dipsacales; family Adoxaceae; genus Sambucus; species Sambucus nigra. The sequence continues at coordinate 779,848,170 of OX422208.1, read as the reverse complement.
AAAGCAACGCCCTTTTCAATTTTCTTTTCAGTTTTAGAGGGAAACATGTCCAGTTCATAGGTTTGTAAATCACCTACGAGCTCTTCTAATTTCGTAGAGGCTAAATTGGTAAATAATTTAAAACGATCACTTTTGGAATAAATTTATCTGGTAGGGATCTTAATATTTTCTTTACTACTCTATCATCGAGTATTTTCTCTCCCAAGTTAAAAGATGAATTAACAATATCGAAAAGTCTAGCATAAAATTCATCAAAAGTTTCTTTATCGTTCATTTTGATAGTTTCAAATTGAGTGGTGAGGTTTTGGAGTTTTGAAGCTTTAACGACACTAGTACCTTCATGAGTGAGTTGTAAAATATCCCATGCTTCTTTAGCGATCTCACACGTCATAATGCGACGGAATTCATCCGGTGTGACAGCGCTAAACAAGGCGTTTAAACCTCGGGAATTAAAATTTGAAAATTTAAACTCATTCTCACTCCATCTATCGGTCGGTTTGGGAACACGTTCATTATCTACTAAATGAGTTGGTGGAGACCACCCATTAACTATCGATAACCAAACCCTCTCGTCGATAGATTTAAATGCCAATTTCATTCGCGCTTTCCAGTACGCGTAATTAGAACCATCGAAAATAGGAAATTTAGAAAATGGGGAAAATTCCATTTTAGCCAAAAATATTTAAAGGATCTTTAACGAAATAATTTATCGTTTTGGTTCTGATACCAATTTGAAAAGGGGGCCCCCCAATTTTTACAATCAAATTTCTTTTGATACTTCAAAAGTAATAATTTCCTTTTTAGATGCGGAAGCGTAAGATGATGGTTCAAAATAAAAAAAATTACCAAATTTTAATTTCTTTTTCAAAATTAAAATTATAACCAAGTGAAATACGATGACAACACACACAACTTAAATTTCACTTAAACCAAATTAGTTAATCCAAGTCCTAGAAATTTGCCTAAGTTATATTTCTCAATTTTAACAAATTAGGCCAAACCAATTTAACAATTTAAATTAATGACTTGAACTAAATTAGCATTTACCCAAATAATTAAGTAGCACCAAATTAAACATGTAGTGATTAAACCAATTTTATCTTGAATTACCTAAGTATGCGTTCTAGGTGAGTATAGCAAGATAAAAAATAAATAATGAATCACTACGCCGCGTTGTACGAAAAAAACCCACAGCGGGGAAAAAACCTCGGATGGACCTAGCCTTAAGTCCACTAAGTATGGAATTACAATTACAAGACAGTAAGACTTACAACACTCGACTCGATCCCTCTCAAGTCCTGACGCTTCTTCTTGTAAACACCTCTGCCTAGTAGACAACCCCGGAGCTCCACCGGAATCTTAGAATCACCAATGAGACAAAGGCACACCGTCAACCACACATGGTGCCTTTCACCATGTGAGAATGCCGCAGCAAAACAAGCTCTTCTTCTTTATGGGATTTAGAAGAAAACCCACACTTCTCTTCAAATTAATGTAGAGATAAACCGGTGCCAAACACTCCAAGCAAAGTATATATATATGGAACTTGGATTAAACAACAATTGGGTGTAAACAAGTGTTTAAAAGATTTTTCTTGAAGAATTAAACACTAAAAACTAAGAACTTTTTCCCTTTTGAATTTTTCTCTCAAACTCTCTCTTGGAGATGGGAAGATGTGAAAAAGTTAAGTTAGAAAAGTTCATTTCCGCACTTAAGAAGTTCTGTCAAAAGATAGTGGGAAAAACAAGGGAAAAATGGGTCAAAACTGCCAAATCTCGTTCGAACGACATTTTCGTTCGAACGAAATCTCATTCGAATGAGGCTTCTAACGAAGTTCTAGTGTGAACTCATTAGAAATCTCGTTCGAACAACCATCTCATTCGAACTACATTTCGAATGAAGTTCCAGTGGCCAATATGGGAACTCATTGGCAAACTCGTTCGAACGACAATGTGGTTCGAACGACAAACTCGTTCGAACGACATTTCGAACAAACTTCCAGAAAGTTTGAAAATTTCTATTTTTAGCCCAGAAACTTTATAAACTTGATTTTAAAGTTTTAACAAAATCTTTCTGAAATTAACAACAATTTTAAAATGAAAAACACCCAATATTAAATGTTCCAAGCTCCTATATATATAAATAAAATGCATTCATACCTTTGGAGCAATGGAACCATGTTGATGACGTAGAAACGAGGCACAAACAAACTCGGCAATGTGATGAAGCTTTATACTCTTTACCGCTACGTCTTTAACAAACACATCATAGGCTTGAATGGATAAACATGAACTCTATCCTATGACTCAAATGTTTTTGTCCGGAATTGAGCCAAAACTACAAAGGACTCAATTGAATATGTGTCCTTACAAGAACTACTACGCAACTATAAATGGTCTATCTCATTAAACAACTAAATTAATTAATCTATAAAAAAATTTATGTCCCAATCATCTAGGTCTTCTAAACATGGTTTATACTCCTATAAATATACTAAAAATAATCAAAATTTCCTAAACGAATAACCCCTCGAACGACCCAACTAACTACTCCACGCTGCAGCCCTAATAAAACCAACACTGGGAAAAGTCCCAGAGCTATCTTGAGCTGGATCCAGGTCGACTTCAGCCAGTTCTGGGCAACTTAAATCCTTTTCCTTTTTCCTCCAAAATTTCTTCAATCCTCAAGCCTTTGAAACTCAAAATTCACCATTATTATCATAACTAAGCCTCATACAAGTATCCCTAACACATTAGGATAAGTATTGAATTATTATAACTTTGATTAATGTTCTAATTACCAAAATCCTAAAACCAAACCCCATGTTCATTATTAGAACAAGTTTTAACAATTTGGCCAACGATTACAATCCTATGATCAATATAAGTTGAGGGGTTTTCCTTATTAACATCATAAAGATCATTATCTACTTATATGTTTGGATTACACATATTAATTATTCAATTTGAGGATTTAACAAAAATGTTATGAAGTTCTTCATTACTAAATTATACGTAAGCTTTTAATGAACTCAAATTACAAAATTTGGTTATTATATTTTTCCAAATGAGATTATAAGGGTCTATTAATGGATTTCAACACCCTGCTATTATTCTAACTCAAATATAACTATATTCTTAATAAAAATATAGTTACTTCTGGATTCATTAAATGATCAATCCCAATTTCCCCAATTCTCTAAGCCATAGCCTTCCTCTCCAAGCTAGGGTTTCTCCACCCTTTCCTTTGCCTCTAGGGTTCTCCCAAAAGTGTATTATGCGAAATGAGTTAAGCTGTCAGGTTATAATAAAATACTACCCATGAAATTAAGCCTAGGCCTAAAAGTAACTCCAGCTAAAAAGGCTCAAAATACGATCCAAATGGCTCGAAACTTCACTACACCATATCGAAGATGGTCACGAACCTCAACCATGACCAGGGCCATGGGTCATGCTCCTCGATCGTGACCATTTTCTCTATGATTAAAAATGTGACTTAATCCTAAATGGGGGTCACGTTCTCTCCTATGACATAATATTGACTCCATGGTCAGGTACTTAATCCGTGACCCTGTGGTGAGGACCCAAATCCTTAACCACAACATGGGACAACATTGTCTCCATGTTTATGGACATAATTTGTGAACCCATGTTCATGGCCCAAATCCATGACCAACTTTCAATTCATATAAATAACTAGACATAATCCGCGACAATGTTCAAATTTGGTCATGACCTTAATCCATGACTCCTAATTTTTTCTTAAAAATAAATAAGTAACTAGTTATGATCTTAGACCGTAACCAGTTACTTATTTATTTTTTAAATTTGGGGGTCACGAATTAGGTCTGTGACCATATCTATTTAATAAAAAATTATTTTTGTGAAACTCCCCCCAAAACCCTATATTCAACTACCGAATAATGTACGATTCAATAATATTGTTATTACTTTATAGTACTCATATCACATTGACTTGTAAATAAAGTATATTATTTTAAAACAATGAAATGCGGGAAATTTCATTACTATTTACAATTTTTGTAAATAACAAAGAAAACTATAATCATGATTGACCACTTCACTAATTGTCTTACATGTAAGGATGGCTTGTGATTAATTGATCCAAACTAGAATACCACTCACATGTGGGGACCAAACACAATTTCCTAACCTGTAACCAATAAAATTTGTAATATTAATGTGTAGACGTAGATAGCAGTCGTGTAAAACATTTGATTAAAAGGACAGGACAAATATAGTCAAACGAAATTGACACCGTGGAGTTGACAATTCAAAGTAAATCATTGTGCCATGCTAGATAATTCATAAATCAGACTAAACATTCATAATTCAAACAAAACATTCATAAATCAAACGAAACATTCATAAATCAAACTAAAGCGCCAATATAACCCCAATATCATAATAGGATATAATTTGGATACAAATAGGATTGTCAAGGACTAATATAATAATATGATACAAATAGGATTGTCAAGGGTAAAATAATGTTTTGATAATAAATCTTCCTCTAAATCAACTAAAAGATCCCTCAAATTAGGATTGTCATTAAGAGTAGACTAGAACTCTTTAGGAGCCTTTAATGCATGTGCTTGAGTAGTTATACCTTTGGTGCATGCACAATAATAGATCGATTGTCATCATTTATGCACTTTTAGTAGAATACCTTCTTTACATTCTGAAAGGCACAAATAAACGGCTCATCGACTATGTGATCTTTATTCTTCATCTTAGATAAATCTACCATGATAATTTTAAGTTAGGATCAACTTTACAAGCATTCGTAGTGTCCTCCACTTTCACCCAGTCATAATAGAATATGATTTCTGTGAAATGTACACAATCGAGTTTCAGAATTTGTTAGACAATCCCGTCATAGGTTAGAACTGTATCTTTTGTATTTTTATCCCCTTTTCTAGCGACACGGGTAGTCAAGGAAAAAATTAAAATTCCGCTATTTTGCCTCAAAATCTTTTCCTCACATGGGTATGAGATGAGATCAAAACCACTGGTGAGGAATTTATTAAACTCTTTCGCACAAAATTTAAGAACTTTTTGCTAGGCATGCAAGCCTTTAAGAGACATCACCTCCTTTTAGAAGCTATATTTATTAACGAATTTTTATTATGGCATGTTTTTACAACGTACGAATAAATAATCACACACATAAGAGGTGGAAATTACCTCTTTTGATACCCATTCCCTAAAATCATTCGTTGTATGATTTCTCCTTATATTTTTGGCAATATTATTCTCGTACTTCCTAAAGGTAAATTGTAGACCTTAGATCATAATATAGAGAATACATATAATCAAATAAGAATAAGTAAGTTAATTATGTAGCTACTTACTCTCTCTGATCCAACTTCATTTTACAATTCAAAGACATAATGAGTTTCTTGCTCGTATCACCTCTTTAAGGTTCCCAAAAGGAAATTCATACTCAAAATTGTTAGGTTCCCCGATCACTCATTCTCCATGAGGATTGAACCCCCTAACCTCTTGTTCTAATATATGTTCCCAAGCATATAGTGATGGTTCCACAGTAATATATTCTTTAGTAATTGACCCTCCAATATATAGTGTATTTTTTACATAATCTTTTAGGGTTTTCATCAAGTGCACAAAAGGATACATCCAACGATACCTAATGCGACCACACAATAAAACCTTTTTATCAGAGTTGGAGCCAAGTGTGGTGGGAATTTACTACTTTTGACCTATCAGGCATGTACGTACAAGTTGCCCTGATTAGGTGTTTTACTGGCATTTGTACTGCCCCTTGTACTTTTTGACTATTCACTCATCAAATGTTCATATGATTTAGACCCCATCGTTTGGCATCAACTTTCTTCACTCTATTTTGTTTAATTTTCTCCCTCCGGAACAAATTTTTGTCTATCCCCTTATTTTCCAGAAAGCTATTCCGTTAATCAACAGACATTATAACATTCAGAGGGACTCTGCCTTTCATAACGAAAATGATAGAGCTTGATGCCCCCTTCGAGAAATGTCTCTGTAGAAGGTTCCTTCGATATGTTTTCATTTGTACAGTAACCCGAGAAAGAACCTTTTGCTTTAAATGATCGAGGATTGAAAAACTCTTACAAAGTTATTCATAAATATCAACCTTGATGGCTTGATCAATTTCATTCCAATTATCTGCTACCCCGACTCCCACATGAATTTTCCTAAGCGAAAACATAGGGATTTATATACTCGGACATCATTTTTAGTGCGAGTACAATTATTCTCGAGAAGGGAGAACCCAATGGGCTTCTCCTCATTTACTTGAAAGATGTCGATAGCGGGGGTGGGGGGTGTTGGATTAAAATGCATTTGTTGCCTACTCATAGATGGAGTGGTATAGTGAACCATTGTATGAGAAGATTATTTTTCACCCAGTGGTGATGAGAGTCTAGATTAAGGCGCTGGAGATGAGAATCCAGGAGGTGTCTCGTCATCATTTGGTATGTTATCTTCATTGCCATTCTACATTACCTGCAATAAAAAAATAAGCGCCGATTTCACTATACTAATATGTTTACGACTATATATATCTATATACCTTCTCATAATAAGACTTTAAAATATGTTTAATGTGTTTGATCTCCATCCATTCAATATTACTATTTTAAAATCTATGAATTTTGGCACGTGGACAACTAGGAGGAAGTGTATCTATGATTGATGTATATATGTCTGTGACATGAACTCAAAATCTTTTCTTCATCAATTTATTGGCAAAATTAAATTTAACGTGAATATCTCACGATACATCGCTTTTTTTACGTAGTTGTATCCATAATAGGTGAATATTTTTTTTCTGCCTTCTCTAAAAGCGTGAGTAATGTCAGGGCTACGTCGGGATTATATACGCAAAATATATTCTCTTATGACTCATCCCAACTTTCATGTAGGGAAGACATAATACGATTGGACAGGTTCTGTTACGAGAGATGAACTCCACGATTTGTAAGAAGTAAAATGGTCTTATGTTCCTGTTACCATACATGTAAATAGGAGTACCCTCTATATGGCACGCACTAATACAAGATGTATAAATGCGGTCTGATTGTAACTTCTCGTACTCTTGTTTCAAGCGATTATCGCCATGCCTCATTTTTCCTGAGAAAAATATACGAGGGTGTGAATATGTGTCCTACAAGTAATGACTCTAATTGATCATTAACTAGTTATTGTTTTTCAATAGATTTAATTTAAGTTTGTCTTATTTTATTTAATCCTAACATTGTTATGTGAACTTCCGCCTATTCTCGTTCACCCTACCAATATCATCAAGTCCAAATTAAGTTTATTTTATTTAAATTAGTCATAATATTACTTTATGTTCACCAAATGTGCAACCCCTTCCACTAATTTGTGTTCACCCAAACAACAACTACTTAAAGAAGGGTGAACACGACAACAACATTCAACTAAATAATATTATCCATATTATTCACCCGCACAATATCAGCAAGTCCAAATTAAGTTTATTTTATTTAAATTAATCCTAAAATTACTACATGTCCACCAAATGTGTGAAATATGATAGTCAACCAAAGATAGGTACAAGTTCAACTATATGCGGTATACACGTATACGTAGTTATAACAATCAAGCAAACAATTGTAAGACTAGAAAAGATAAGAAAAGTTACCTGAATAAAAAAAGCACCTATAATGAGTTGAACTTAAGTTATTATTCTCCAAATGCATGCGCACATGAAACGAGGAAAAACACGTGTAAGTATATATATGTATGTGTACGCGCCTATGTGTTATACATGTGCTTGTGTTTGTATGTGTTATAGATGGAATATAATTTATTATAGGAATGGCGGAACATCACATCGTCTAATTAAAATATGTCAATCAATCTAGTAAGTAGTTAATTTCAATCAATACATTTTATAAGGATAGGGGCATATCAAATCGTCTATTTACTCGTTACAATCAATCCATTGCGTCTGTATGTGTCTCTCTCTCAAACACTTTCTACACCACAATACTATCACACCACACACACACACTAATTCGTACCCTCTCTCTTTCTCACACACATATAGTAATTCCCGTACACCTTTCATAAAAATTATATCAAAATACACACACAATATCATTTCCATCTTAATCCAAGACCTTAACTTTATTCACACCTAAATAAAACCCTCATTTTCGCTCTCAACAATCTCAAATCAGACTCATTACTTATATTACTATTACTATTACTATTGCTACTATTTTCCTTCTCCTATCAGTCTTAAACTCCTCCTATTAGGTGGGTTCCATCTAGATTATTTCTTTTGTTAGGGTTTTGGGTGAATATGGAGATTTGGCCATCTAGGTTATTTCTCTATATTTTAAAATTGTCATTTGGTAGACTGATTATAGATTATAATGGTGGGTTAATAACAGTTGCAAAAATGGCATTTATGGAAGTCATAATTGGTTAATAACAGTTGCAAAAAATGGAATTTTAAATACACATATATGTAATTTCTAAAATACACACATATAACAAAATACGCACAAATAAATGTGTATATCCTGAAATACACAAATATTTAATAAAATACACACACTTACACCCACATAAATTTGAATATACATGCACACACACACATATACACACATACACTAATTCAATACATATATATACACACAAATATAACAAAATACACACATACATATACAATAAAATACACACACATGGACACCAAAAATACACACACATAAACACCATAACTACATACACATTACAATTAAAATAATTTTATCTAGAGAGGGAGATAGGGAGAGAACTTAATAGAGAGGCAATGACCGGAGGAGAGAGAGGTAGTGGCAGAGCAGAGAGAGGAGTTAAGGTTGAGAGAGAGAGAGAAATGAAAAAAGAGCCTCAAGGTGTTTATATGTACTATGTTTGGTCACGGTCATGGACCGTGACCCTAAAAAGTAATTATTATTTTTTTACACATCACCAACATGGTCACGACCCAAGACCATGATCATATTAGTGACGTGTAAAAAAAAATGGTCACATACAGGGGTCACGGTCCATGACCGTGATATGAAATCGTGATTATTTCAAAATGGTCACGGTCCTGGGCCATGACCATGCTTAATCGAACCCATTACATTTATCTTGTATGTGATCACGGTTCCGAGATGTGACACTTTGGCAAGAATTTTTGCAGAAGATTTGGTGCTAATTGGTCACAAGGTGTTCACGGACCTAAGTCGTGACCCCCATAGTCACGGTCTATAGCAATGACCAAAGCCATTGACTGCCACCCTTTTGCCTGGTCATGGTACTAGTCAAGGGATTTTGACACAGGTCACGACATATGACCGTGAGTAGGTGGTCACGGCCCAGGATCGTGACTTACCTGTTATGAAACTTCTCGGTTTGTGGTTTAGTGCTTGACTTAACCCATATACTAATCCAACGGGATAAAATTAAACTTAAATAAGTTCAAACCATACTTTCTAAACATCATACGAACCAACTCGAGTTTAACATCATAAATAAGTCAATCATTTATTACATTAACTCAATTATCTGATTAAATTAATTAAATGGCCAATACACATAGCTTAAGTTAAAATCTCGCTAATTAATTAATTCAACTATGGATCAATATTATAAGAACCTACTTCACGATCGGTTAGAGCCAATACCTGTGGAATAATCCAAACAAGGAAACCCCCTGTTGATGCCACTAAAATGGCTTACCTATTCCCTGACCGTTCCATAGCTACCCATAGTATTGAGTCACTTACATATTTATCTTAGTGAATTATTTTGATTTTGCTTATGTATAACATTAATAGTCCAATCCATACATAACTAAATTACGTAAAACACGTGTAATAGCTCAAAGTTAAGAATCAATAACATATTGAAAGTCTGACATATCAAATAACCACATGACATATCACATGTCATAAGCAAATAGCAACTCATTACAAACAAATAATAAATTAATCAATTAATTTATATCCTTTAAAAATACAGGGTATTACAACAATCAACTACCGGACCATTGTAACCCACTCCAATGTTTATAACCCTGTAAACACAATTTCCATCATCCCTAACATCTGTCATATCCTTATCATGCATTTGGAAAAACAAAGGCATGTATTTCAAATTATGTATGACAACATATGCCACTCTTTAAATAGGGTATAGCCTCCACAACCAAGTCATCAAGTGATTTGGATGTTTATTAAGAACATGTATCATGCTTTTTTGACATGGCCTGCTTTTTCTCCTCTGTCGTCATTTTTTTATGTGCCCCCCCGAGGCATAACCGATTACAGATCCAACACAGAGCTACCGACGGGACCCATAAAATCACCTAACTTAAATAGAAAAACCCTAGTTTCAACCTTAGTCGACTTTGGACATAGTTTTCTAAAATCAATCATCGCGACCTCATAATCAACCTCACTATATTTTGGCAAATTCGAGAGAATATTGAGGTTTTGCCTATGTTCATCTACTTCCACAGGATAGATCGGTTGACAACCTTATGTATCATAAAATGCCATCTCATGAGCACGTGGTAACCCAAAAACCAGATGCAAAACATGTCCACATGCGTGATCATTTTCTCCCACAACCCTTATTATATCAATACCCCTCACTAGTAGGTCAAGTGCATAGAGTGAAACACGCCTTCGCAAATGCTTAAATCAAGGAAGGTTGTGAGTATACCGGGTGCGATTGTGCGATCTCTTAAAGTCCAACTAGGTCTGTCAACGGGTCAGAGATAGGACGGATATTAGCAAAATTGTCTCCGATCCATTTAACATTTTGACGGATCGGGTACTACCCGATGGGTCCTTTTTACGTAGTTTTGAACCCGGACCCATTAAGGACCCGAGACCTGATTTGAATACCCGATTCGATCCGAAAACTCAAATAGATTTGAAACTAAAAAACTTAAATCAATTTGGAAGAGTTTTAACTAATATGTGACAAAGTCATTGTCCCTTTGATGAGTTCCACTATCCGCTATAATGTCACAAACTCAAATGACTAAGCTACTCTGGTCGCCGGTGCTGGCGAAAATTCAACGACCGTGATGATGGAAATGATGAACGCGGTGAGCCAAATTATCTAATAATTTTTAAGGCTTATGGTGATGTGGCTTGGATCTGTTGGCACTGGGATTCCCCTTTTGGTTTACTCCTGACCTGCTAAAAGGATTGCACATATTAGTTAGGGCCTTCATTTGACATGAGTTTTGGCTTAAGATAGGAGATGAAGATGGAGACTTTTGGAGATGGAGAGTCTTGAATCTAACTGTGTAGAAGAGAAGATGGAGAAAATGACTGAATGAAGTGATTTTTTTGGGTTAGAGAACTAATAATTGTTGGAACTATGTTTTGATGTTGGATTAAAAATGTAAGGTTGAACTATGTTTTGACTGTTGGATTATATATATATGGATTTTGTATTCAATCAAGACCCTTCCTGTATAATAAATGGGTCTTCGGTTCTCGGGTCCAAAAAAATATGCTCCGACCCTATTATAAGTCTCGAGTTCGAATCGAGTCCGGGTATAGACCTTACCCATTGATAGTCCTAAGTCCACCCCTATTTCTGTGACTTAGGCTGTAAAAAAAATATGCACTTCTTTCCAAAACTCTACAATGGTGAGATTTGATGACCCAAGTTGCTTTTTTAATTGAGCATATGCACCCTAACCATATTCGGCGTATGATTAACACGTGATTAATCATATATGTCCACGGTAGTGCAACTCCTCACGTACCGACAACCACGTCTTCTCAATGTATTCAACTACTTGAGGGAATGCCATATAGTTTAATTTGAAACAAGACCAGTATAATACCCTCTGTATATATATTCATTAAATTAATTGTGATATTATTTTGTGTTCTTGCAAGACATGTGATGTCATTATTTAAAAGTTTATATGTGTTATATAATATATTTGAAATCGATCTTAATACATGATAAAATATTAACTAAATATTTTAACGTGATAGTGTATTATGGGTGACTATGGAATGGCCAAGAATTTGGTATCGACGGTTTTCTTGTTTAGATTACCCCCTCGATGTTGGGTCCCACCGATCGTGAAGTAGTTCCTATAATGCCATGTTGCACTACATTAATAAATAATTAATTAATTAAATAATTGGCTTCTGAAATCGCACAGGCTAATTTACTAAATATTTTTTAGCTAAGTTAATAATTAATGATGTCATGTTTTGGGCTAGATTTGGGACACGTAAAATGTTCATTTTTAGCTTAAAAGTTTGGTTTTAGGCATATTGGGTTAGTATGTTTTAGGTCATTTGGACGTGATTCTGGGCTCTTTTTGATGAGGCTCACTTAGGGCCCAAGTTTAATTTCGGGATTAAAAGGATTTAGTGAGTCATTAGGGATCTCATAAGTCATGTATTACAATTTGGGAGACGCCTAAAGATTAGAGAGAAGGAACTTCAAGAAACAAGAAGTAATTGGGAGGAATTTTACATATTTTTCTCCACAAATTTGATCGAGGAAAGTTTATTTAGAATTTAATTCTAGTTACTTTTGTGTTAGATTATATCTGTTCATTGAAATCTAAACGTAATCACTTTGTAATCTGATTTAGATGACTTACATAGTTAATTTTGTAATTAACTTAATCAAGATATTAATGATGTTAATTTCCATCCAATATGGATCGATTTCCTCATTGATTTGAACTGAAATATTTATAAAAGTGTTAGGACTTATTTTTATATTTTAAATCCTTTAAAATATCCTTGTTAATTAAATCATTCCATGAAAATCCTAATTCAATTGAAGAATTTTATGAAAATACGGTTCTTATTATTAAATATGAATTTTCCTTTTAAAATTTGATAGAATCTTGTGAATTTGTTGTTAGAATAAAGTTTCAATCATATATATAAAGGGGTTTTGTTGTTTAGTTGGGTATTGGATGAAGCTTTGGAAGTCAGTAATGGCATTTTAGAGAGAGAAATTCGATTTTAGAGAAGACGAATTCCATCAAAATGGGTAGTGCCAACTTTTTAAAGTGATCATCGATCGATCGATCCTTATAGGTTTGGCTTAAAATGGGTTTTGGGTTTCTTTGGTTGATTTTTGGAAATTGAGGATAGTTTATAATGTCCTTTACTATGATCATTCAAATATGGACATATGAATATTGTGGGTTGAAGGTTTTTAATTATGTACAATGGGTAAACGCCTAACTTTATAAGACTTTGTGAAAATTAATAAACAAGTTAAGACTTACAAACTTATGAATGAGTAGGATTTCTATTTTTTTTGTTATTTGTGAAGTGAATAGCATGAGTGAGTGCTTGTGGGTGATGTAGAAGGAGGGATTCCATTCAGGGACACGTGCGACGTCAACCATGATGGTACCTTAATAATGGAAATAGGTTTTACCATGGTCATTTTTACCCCGGGTCCTACCGTCGATATACCCGTATCTCGAGGGGATTTTAGGGTGGTGATCGTCATATAGTCTTGGGTGTGGTTGTCTATATGAATGATAGGACGACGTAAATATTTATCCCTCTATTGGTGATGAGGTTTTAGGTATGGGGCAACCTAAGACTATACCATGTGCGCGCGAGTAATACCCGAAGGCTATAGAGATATGACTTCATTATTTACGGGCATAAGTTAACTACACATCGGGGACCGTACTTATGTAAATCGAGGACTTTGTGACGGTCTATACTTATTTGTTTATATGCAGAGATGTTTAGTGTAAGTTTATTATGAATCAATTAGTCATTTTTAATTGTGTAGAGTGATACATAATCATTGGTTCACTTAGGCTTAGGACTATAAATGATTATGATATTTAATTTTTTTGGGTTGGGATAAAATTAAAAACAACGAAAGTATAAAGGGAAATAGATTAGATATATTTTAGACCAAATTCATTTATAATCTTATTCTACATAAACTTGTTGTTTACGTTGTTGTTGAGTTTACATTTTAGAACCCAGGCCACTATTCCACCTCAGTCTTGATCCTGCTATTTTTATCTCATCCGTTACTACCTATTTTAGGATGTAGGTGTCGGGCCCGCATGCCCATTATGACTGCTATTTTTATTTCAGACGAGTTGGATTGTGTACTAGTTTTACTTTCAATTATTGGGATTTATAGAGACAGTTATGGTTATTATGTAGGCTTTATTGTATTCACTTATTTACTTAAGCATATTTATTTTTTGGTCATGCTTAGAATGGTACTCAGTTGTATAGACTCTTGTATTGTTTATTTTAGACTTGATCGACCTATTATTAGATTATAAGGGGTGTCGCAGTTGGTATCATAACAATCCAGGTTCTAGCGTCTAGGGGTCTTAAGTGCATGCATCGTTATTTCCATGTTGTGTTCTTTGACACTTTAGAGCCTTGCATTTAGTGTATCTACTCTATTACTCATATGATACTAATAAGTCTTTTGTTTACTATCTTTAATATGGTAAACACTCGTAGATGACATGGATGACAATAATCGACCGCAAGTGACGAATTGGAGGAAGCTACACCTCAGCCGCCGCAGTAGCAACAACCACTACCACTGCAAGGACAAGCACTAGCTATATCCGCATGCAAACTTGGGATTATCGTCACTCTGACAGTAGCTGCGACCATAAAAGCCTTACAACAGCAGTAACAACCACCACCGCCACCACCCATGGGTGGACATATACCTTCCCCTCTTGCCACATCTTCCTGGGAGCATGCTAGGAGTGCTTTAGGGAAGGGTCACCCACTAAATCTCTCGGGATCCACTGATCCTATTATAGTGCTACAGTGGAGGTGCAATATTAAGAAATATTTACGATTTGTGGAATGAAATGATGTACAATAGTAGATGCTTACCAATTTCAGATTTATTGGGGATGTTTTGTATCAGTGGTAGTCTGTTACCACCATTGAGTATAGGTTGCAACCGACTATAACTCAGTTTTGAGCAATGTTTGAGGGAAAGTTTGTCATTTTGTTATAGCAAAACAGGTTGAGGTCTCGATTTGTTAGGCTAAAGAAGGATGATCGAATGGTTACTGAGTATGGGTGAGAGTTCACTCGTCTCTTTCATTTTTACCCGAGATTGAGTTATGAGGAGCTAAAGATCGACTATTTTATCTGAGGCTTGACATGGAAGATCAAGAAGGTACTGATGGGTAACCCAACATCCATTACGTACATGCAGGTAGTGGATGCCAAACTACTTTATTTTAGATGACCATGAGGTATTTTTGAGAGAGAAGGAGCCAAAGAGAGATAAAGGTAAAGTCGACTAAGGGTCGGAGACTTCAAAGGCCAGAGAGTCATCTCGTGGGTAGGGAGGCTTCAGTCAGTATAATAGAGGACCAACACAAGGAGAGCATCCCCTAAGAGGTTTTGTGGGGATGATCGTGTTTCGGAGGGTGATTATGGGCAGGGCTATCTGAGACGAGGTCAGTATGGCCAACAAGGACATATTTAAAAATAACATGATAGGCCCCAAGGGCAGGGGGCCAGCAGAGCATTCCTTGGGGTATGCTATTCATGTGGAGAGTAGTGTCACTCCCTTAAGAGGTGGTCTAAGGGCCTTCAATTGGTACTGTGACAATTTTATCAGGGGCGTTAGAAGGCTCTTCCAACCCCACCTAAGTTTCCTTCATTGCAACCCGCACCCGAGTATACATTTCCGCCTTCTAGGCATCAGGCGTAAGGGCATCCATAGTTGCATCATATGTGTGTATTCAACATCTATCAACATGACCACTTAGCACGACCCTAGGTAATTTAGGGAATATTCTATGTTTGTGGTAGTTATGCTCGGGTACTTTTTGATACGAGGACGTCGCATTCTTTTACGACTTCCAGATTTTCTTCTACACCGGGTATGGTAGAAACATCCGATGTGTTTATGCATATGGACACCCCAATAGGAGGGGCAATACTTTACATCAGGTTTGTAGTCGATATCGGCCAATTGAGTTTCTTCACCAACTTATTATGATCGGATATGTCTACATATGACATCATTCTGGGTATGGATTGGTTAGAGACGTATTACTCTCAGATCGACTGCAACGGGAAGGATATCATATTTTCCATTCTCGGGCAGGAGATGTTCCTTATCGCTATGCCTAGGATCGAGGGAAATTCTAGAACACACATGTACTACATCGACACGACTACATTTGAGGAGGTTATCGTGTCTTTAAACTTGATATCCTTCATCTTGGAGTTTTTGGACTTGTTTGATAAGGTTCCAAGGTTACCGCCTATAAGAGAAATAAATTTTTATATAGATTTGGCTCTAGTCACCAAGCCCAGATCATGAGCACCGTACCGTATGGCTCCATTAGATATGCAGGAGTTACAGGAACATAACTAACAGTTGTTACGCATTAGGGGTTCATATAGAGTATTACATCTCCATGGGGAGCTCTTGTGTTTTTTATGAATAAGAAAGACGTGTCACTCTGACTATGTGTGGATTATAGGGAGGTGAATAAGGTCATGATAGATAATAAGTATCCGTTATCGTGTATCAATGACATATTTGATCAGTTGAGGCAGCATCATTTTTTTCTAAGATTGACTTGGGCTCGGGATATCACTAGCTATGGATTCAAGAGGATGATATTACAAAGAAAACTTTTCTTATGTGCTACGGATCGTATAAGTTTCAGGTCATGCCGTTTAGACTAGAAAATGCGCCAATAATTTTCATAGACTTGATGAATCAGGTGTTTCGCCCATTCTTGGATCAGTTAGTCATCGTGTTCATGGAATAAATCCTTATGTATTCACATTCAAAGGAGGATCATGCACATCATTAGAGGTTGATTTTTCATAAACTTAGGGAGAATAAGTTATACGCCAAGTTCTTCAAGTGCGGGTTTTGACTCCGGGAGGTGCAATTTTTAGGGCATATTATATTTGAGGTTGGGATTTTGTATGATCCTAGCAAGGTATTTAATGTCATGGATTGGGGACAACCCGCAACGCCTACATAGTTTAGGAGATTCTTGGGTTTGGAAGGGTACTACAGGAGGTTTATTCAGGGGTTCTCAAAGATTTTTGGTCCACTCTCTCTCCTCACGCTAAAAGGAGTACCAACTTTTTTTAGTTTCGATTATCAGCGAGAAATTAAGGAGCTCAAGGATAAGATCACAATTGCATATGTTCCTGGTTTACTATGAGGTGGTCGAGTATATGGTTTACATCGATGCATAACTTCAAGGATTGAGAGGAGTTTTGATGCAGGAAGATAGTCCTATATCTTATGCTTCTCATAAGCTTAAGTCGAAACTGACTCACGATTTAGAGTTAGCCATAGTTGTATTTGTCTTTTATATATGGAGATAATATTTTTTAGGTGAGAGGTTCACTTTATTATCTGGTCATAAGAGTCTTCAGTATCTGTTCACACAAAGATATCTAAATATGAGACAGAGGAAATGGTTAGAGTTTGTGAAGCACTACCACTTTTCGATCCAATACCATCCAGGGAAAATGAATGTGGTAGCGGACGCTCTAAGTCATTAGATGAAAGTTACTTAGGACACTTTGTGGTCCGAACATGGGGATGAATTTCCAGACTTTTGGAAGAGAGGTGGAATACCTTAGGACATATGGATTCAAAATATGCCTTCCTACTAGTAGTGACTGTTACCCCAGCTATCGTGTCACCGGTAGCTTAGGCATGGGTTAGATTCCTTTTTCCATGAAAAGGTGAGGGAACTCACAACTGGTGGAGGTCCTTAATTTTTTATTGGGTTAGATAGAGGGCTATAGTTTCAGGGATGTCTAGTAGTGTTTGAGGATCTAGAGGTATGAAAGGCAGTTTTAGTCGAGGCTCATGGTTTATGATATATGATACATCCCGAAGGGGACAAAATGTACCAGGTTATGCGATGATCATATTGATGGTCAGGGATAAAGAGACATGTGATTGAGTTTATGTCTAAGTGTTCCACCTGTCAGTTAGTAAATGTTGAGAATCAGAGACCGATGGGGTACTTACAACCGTTAGACATTCCTCAGTGGAAATGGGAGATCATCTTCATGGACTTTATCCTAGGGTTACAGAGTTTGCAGAGGGGTTATGATTCCATTTGGGTCACCATTGATAGACTAACAAAGGTGGATCATCTCCTACTGGTTATGACGGATTACACCACAGAGCAGTACGCCAAACTTTTCATGGTAGAAATAGTGGAACTTCACAAAGTACCACTAGATATCGTGTTCGATATGTACAACACTTTCATTTCTCGATTTTGGAAGATCTTTTATTACGTAATGGGGGTGCAGTTAAGTATGAGCATGACCTTTTACCCTCAGTCAGATGGTCAGACTAAGTGTGTGAATCATATTTTGGAGGACATACTTTGAGCTTGTGTGTTAAATCTCAAGGGACGTTGGAACACGCACTTACCACTTGTATAGTTTACAAACAATAATAGTCACCAACAAACTATTGGGATGACATCGTATGAGTCATTGTATGAACGACTTTGTCGTTGGCCTAGATGTTGGGAGGAGTCAGGGGAGTATAGGATATTTGGGTCAAACATCATTTGGGACACCATAAAGAAGGTGGCACTCATCTGATCCCGGATGAAGACAGCTCAGTATTGATACAAAAGTTATGTTGACAAGATGAAGCGTAAACTATAGTTCCAGGTGGAAGATCAAGTGTTACTGAAGATTCCCGAAATGAAGGGAGTGGTGATATTCGAATTAAAGGGGGGGGGGGTAGATCCTTGATATGCGTGTCTCTTCATGATACTAGATAGAGTAGGCCCGATGATGTATTATTTGGCCTTACCCGATCACCTTCAAAGGGTACATGACGTCTTTCAAGTGTCCATATTAGGGAAGTTTCTGAGGGATGAGGATTCTTATCATCAGATTGATCTCGATGAGATTGAGTTATAGTAGGATGCTAATTACGAGGAAAGGCCGCATCATATTCTTCACTGGAGAGAGTAGACGTTGCGATCAAAGGTCATTCCATTAGTGAGAGTCCAGTGGGGACACCATAAATATGGCATCCTACTATAACTCAATCCTTTCGAATAACTCTGGATACCTTTCCGAGTCTACCTAGAAGAAAGAGGAAGACACGTGGGCGAGGTTTCCAGAGTTATTCTAGTAACGTAAATTTGAATTTCGTGGAAGAAATTCCTTGTTTAAGGGCGGATGAATGTAATACCCATATTTTTATGCATTAAATTAATTATGATATTATTTTATGTGACTGCGTCACATGTGATGGCCTTATTTAAATGTTTTTATATGCTATATAATATATTTAAAATCAGAATTAATAAACGATAAAACATAAATTAAATATTTTCGTGTGCCTGTGTATTATGGTTTACTATGGAATGGTCAGAGATTTGCTATCGAGGGTTTCTTTATTTGGATTATCCTCTTAGTTTTGGGTCCCACCGATCGTGAAGTAGTTCCCTATAATTCCATCTCGTACTACAATAATAAATAATTAAATAATTGACTTTCGAAATTTCACTAGCTAATTAAATAAGAAATTATGAGTTAAATTAATAAGTAATGATGAAATGTTTGGGCTAGACTTGGGACGCATAAAATGTTCATTTTTAGCTTACAATGTTGGGTTTTAGGCCTATTGGGTTAGTATAAGGCTTGAGTAATGTTTTAAGTCATTTGGATTTGAGCTCTTTTAGTTAAGGCCCACTTAGGGCCCATGTACGATTTCAGAATTGAAAGGTTTTAATAACTCACTAGGGATATTATAAGTCACATATTACAATTTGGAGGCAGCTTGAGAGTAGAGAGAAGGTACTTCAAGTAAAGAGGAGGATTTGGGAGGATCTTGGCATATTTTTCTCCATAAATTTGATTGAGAAAAGTTTATTTAGAATTTGATTTGAATTGCTTTTGTGTTGGATTATACCTATTCATTGAAATTTAAACTTAATCACATTGTAATTTGATTTAAATGATTTAAATAGTTAATTTCGTAATTAACCTAATCAAGATATTAGCTATGTTAATTTCCATCCAATATGGATTTATTTCCTCATGAACTTGAATTGAAATTGTTACAAAACTGTTAGGGCTTGTTTTTATATTGTAAATCCTTTTAAAAGCCCCCATGTTAATTGAATCATTCCATGAAAATACCAATTAAATTGAAGATGTTTATGAAACTAGGGTTCTCATTATTAAATAATAAATTTCCTTTTAAATCTCGATAGAAACTTGTGAATTCGTTGTTAAAATTTAGTTTCAATCATATATATGAAGTGGTTTTGTTATTGGTTGGGGCTTGGATGAAACTTTGGAAGTCGTTAATGATATTTTAGAGAGACAAATTGGGTTTTGGAGAATATGAATCTTCTCAAAATTAGAAGTTCTAACTTTCTGGAGTGATCAATCGATCGACTCGATACCATCGATCGATCGATCCTTCCAAGTTTGACTTAGAATGGGTTTTGGGTTTATTTGGCTGGTTTTTAGATATCGAGGATAGTTTATGATGGCATTTAGTATAACCATTCAAGTATGGACATATGCATATTGTGGGTTTAAGGCTTTTAGATTTGTCTAAGGGATAAACTTCATCTTTATAAGACTTTGTTAAACTAAATAATCAAATTAAGACTTAGAAAGTGAGTAGGATTTATATTCTTATGTTCTTTGTGCAATGCATACCACAGCTAAGTTCTTGTGGGAGTTGTACTTGAAGGAATTTCATTATGGTCCGCTTAAGACTTCAACCGCGATGGTACCTCAGTGATAAAGATGGGTTTTACCATGATCATTTTTATCTCGGGTCCTACTATCGACGTACCCATATCCCAAGGGGATTTCACAGTGGTTGTCATTGTATAGTTTTGGGTATGGTAGGCTATACGACTACCTAGAAGGTGTAAAGATTTATCCTTGTGTTGGTGATGAGGTCTTAGGTGTGGGGAAGACTAAGACTAAACCTAGTGTGAACGATTGATAATCAAAGGCAATAGGCATATGCCTTTGTTGTTTGCAGTCTTGAGTTAAACCATTTGAAGGGCACATGTCGGGGACCAAACTTATATGAATCGTAGACTGTGTGACTGTCTATACTTATATGCTCATACACTCCAGATGTTTAGTATAGCTTTATTATGAATCCATTAGTCATGTTTAATTGTGTTGAATAATACTTAATGATGAGTTCACTTGGACTTGGGCCTTTAGATGGTTGTGATATTTAGGGTTATTTGGGTTGGGATAAACTTAAAAGGAACTAAAGAGTCAGAGGAAAGTGTTTAGCTACATTTTATCCCAAAATCAGTTCTAATATTATTCTACGCAAACTTGTTGTTGACTTTAAATTTCAGGACCAAGGCCACCATTGCCCTCTTAGCCTTGATCCTGCGATTCGCATCTCATTTGCTGCTTTCTATTCTAGGATGTAGGTGTCGAGCCTGCAGTCTCATTATCTCTACCGCTATTTCATTTTAGACGAGTCGAATTGTGTAGTAGTTTTACTTTTAGTTGTTGGGATTTATTGAGACAATTATGGTTATTGTGTAAACTTTATTACTGTGAGTATTAGTATGAGATATGATTGGGTTTCCACTTGCTGCTTGTATCCAGTCATTTTCTTCTGTATATTTCTTTATTATTGGTTAAGCTTAGAATAGTACGCAATTGTATAGATTTATGTATTATTTATTAGATATTTTTGACTTGTCACCCCTTATTTTATAACGATATTTATGTTTGCACCTCACTTTTTTATTTCTTTATGTTTGCACCCCACTGTTAGTAAGATCCGTTACTTGCTGTAAAAAATTTCAGAAAAGACCATCTGACCCTTGTTTTAATTCAGAACAATATAAAAGTTTAAAAAATGAAAATTACATAATAAATCATTAAAAACATATTTTAAAATTTAAAAATTAAAAAAAAAATAGTTTTAAAAAAATGCAAATTGGAGAAAATATTTTTAAAATCTGGAAACCATGAAAGTAAATGTAAGTTACAACGAAACATTTAAAAATCCGAAAATAATAGAGAAATATTTTAAATTATAAAAAACTTATAAAAAAATAGGGAAAAATTTTAAAAGATTAAAAATAACAGGGAAAACATTTACTAAGTATGAGATATATTGAAAAAAATGATAAATTTGGAAATAATACAAAAAATATTCACGTCACCAACTTTAATCACATTTTTAAACGCTAAGACTTCAAAATCTCATTTTTATCCGAACTATAAAGTTGTGAATCTTTTAAAGATCTTTTCAAAAAGCTATGGCACGACCTCAACAAACACTCGAGTGAATTTATAAAAACTTATAAAAATCTTTTAGTGTTTGTTGACACTGATTTTTATAAATTCACTCGAATGTTCATTTAGGTCGTGTCATAGATTTTCAAAAAGGTCTTTAAAATACTCACAACTTTGTAGTTCGGGAGAAAAAAGCGATTTTAAAGTCTTGGGGGTCAAAAATGTAATTAAATCTGGTGCTGTAAATAGTGATGAAAGTGATAGCCTATGCACATGCGCTAATTTTATAAATTTGATAACAATTAGATTTAAATACTGTAATTTATTGCTGAAATTTTATTGTTCATATTTGGTATGTTGAAGAAAATATTTACGGTGTGGGTATTGACATTCACTTCGGTATTCTTGCATTACATAAGTGTTGCTAAAGAAAAAGTAATTTTCTATAACATATTATTAGTTTTTTCAGTATTTCCATTTTTTCTTTATTTTTTAAGTTATTTCCAGATTTTTAAAAATATTTTGGTGTATTTCAAAATTTTTGAATGATGTTTTTTCTAATTTAAAATGTTGTACTATAATTTAAAATGTTTTTTCTATTATTTTTGGATTTTAAAAAGTTTTGTTGTGACTTATATTTATTTTCATTTTTTTAGATTTTAATTTTTTTCTCTAATTTCCATATTTTAACAGATTTTTATAATTTTCAGATTTTAAAATATGATTTTATTGATTTATTATGTAATTATTATCTTTTAAACTTTTATATTGTTTTGGATTAAAACAGGTGCAAAATGGCCTTTTCGGAAAATTTAGAGAGCACTAACGGATTTTACTAGCGGTGGGGTGCAAACACAAAGAAATAAAAAAGTGGGGTGCAAATACAAATATCGTTATAAATTGAGGGGTAACAAGTCAAAAAAATTCTTGTTTATTTTACACTTCATCAGCCTATTCGTAGATTATATGAGGTGTCACAACTGCACATGTATAAACGAATCATGGTATCCTTCTCTACTACAACTGACCATTCTTGCATGAGGTCTAACTAATTGTCATTCGACATACCAGATTTTTTACAATTTATTTCCATATTTTTGTTGATATGGAATAGGCAAAGCATTGTTTGAACTCGGGGGGGGGGGGGGGGGGGGGGACGTTACAGACAACGTTTATGCTTGATTGTTATCGTCCGATAATCATCAGTTCCGATAAATTTCAATGATCATAAAGAATTCTCAAGCATTTCAATGCCCAAGCATACTGATCTTCCTTCTCCGATGATAGGAAAGCAAACACAATGCAGAATGTCCAGTAAGCCGATATAATGCAAACCATCTCAAATGATGGCATTTTAATGGGGTTGGTTTTGTATGTGCAGTCCATCAACACAAGGTTAGGAAAACATTGGGCAAGCAAAACTTAAGTGGGGTGCGCAAAAAGGAAATCCTATAAATCATCGGTATGTTTGTCACTACTGTGCAATACACATAATTTTAATCCGATATGAGTTTGAGTAGTTGTTTCATCATCGTCCTCCTTTGCAAATCTTGGTAATTTAACTTGACTTTTACATCATATATGGTGCTTATAGTGGACATGTTGTTACCCGATCTCTTATTTGTAATATGGAGTACTTGTCTTGGTTTAACCCCATTAGTAATAAAATTATTTGTGATTTCATATTCGTCACGAGTTAATTGTTCCACATACAAATGGTTACTAGTGAGTTAGCAATTTCAGTGTTATGGAGACCATTAGTCACTTCAAGCTTCCATTTCCTATCAGGTAATGGAACACCCTAAAGAGGGGCAATCACGCCCTTGAATGTCTTAGCATTAATTTAATGATAATAATAACAACATAAGAGAACATACTTACTTCATCCATATTAGTAACTCGATTGAATGATCAACGACTAATGATACTCGTCAGTTAACAACAATAATTCTGTTACCATTTTATGTAGATAGGGTGCCATCGCCATTGGGTATCGTTGATTTTCTTTCACGGTCATTACCACCCAAGCATATGCCGACAATTTCTTTCCAAATTTTTCCATCTTCAAACATTGGGTGATCCTATAAAACAAATAAATGTGAAAAATGTAGACGATAAAAACTATTTAATTGCAAAAATAATGAACAACTCGACACCATAATACCGAATAATAGTTTCTATTTCGGCAAAAAAGGCCGACACGGTACCATAATTCCATGTCGTTGGTGTGGTGCTAATTTTATCAATCTCTCGGCATAATGATACCAAATGCAAATATTCAATTATGTTCTTTTGATTCGGTGTTATAATGCCGAATCCCGGCACTATAATATCGAATCAACTGGAACGACATTTTTTTCGTGTAAGTTCATTTCGATTATTTAATGTTAGATGTGGTATATAAAGGTTAGGAACAAGGAATATACATCTAGAAAAAAATCTTCTTTCTTTTCCTTTGAGTTTGAGACCCCGGGTTCAGTCACATTATTGAACCTTATTTTTGGGGGCTCCATTGGTTTTAAAAACCTTATTGCAAATATTTGTCATTTCTAGACCACCTTCTAACAATTTCTAGCCGATTGGTGTGGTTGATGAGGGTTAACAATGGAGGTTTGTAGCGGCTATCAATGGTGGTTTGGGTGGAAAATACCAAGGGTTTGTAAAACTTTGTTGGTTTGTCTTTTGAATTTATTTTTTTATAAATAGTGTGGGTGCCAAAATCCCAAACATTTTTTAGATGGTGGTCCTAGAGACAAAAAACCACGGGTGCCTAGAGCAACACTCATATGTAAAAAGTCCAAATTCATATACGTAAATAAGAAAAGTAGAAGTATTAAGGAGCTAAAACATTTGAGAAGCTAAAAAACATTTCACGAACGAAGAAAGACTAGGCCTGTACAGTTTTTAGGGGTATGTCCTCTCTCTCTCTCTCTCTCTCTCTCTCTCTCTCTCTATATATATATATATATATATATATATATATATATATATATATTTATTTATTAAATTTAGTGTTGAATTTTAGGGCGTTGATCCTAATTTTGATCCTTAATATTAATGTTAGGGTTAAATTTGGAATTAATGTTTGTAATTTTGGGCTATATAATTTTGTTAGTCTTTAACACTATACAAACTAATTTGTAATTTTTTTTACTTATATTTATTGAATATTTATTTAATTATTAGATATTTAATTAATTATATGGTAAATACTCAAATATAACCTAAAAAAACTCGGCTTGGGGCTCCCACCCATGAACCCTAAAAATTCCTCAATAATTTAGCCTTAGCCCACAAGAAATCCTGGATTGATCCCTGCTTAGCACCACCCGAAGAAAATGATTAAAACATAATTTGATTAATGGGTTGGAGTTACATGGAAAAGACAAAATTGGTTTAAAACCCATTTTAACAAATGAGTAGAGTTGGTTTAGATATATAGCAACTTATGATGTTATATTTTATGGTAAGTTGATATTTACTTACCCTCAATAATATATTTAATTTTATTCTTGATATTGATTATGCTATACATGCAAAAATAGGTTAGTTAAATATTTGCAAATTCATATATTATTTTAAAAATAATTAATAATTATATGAAAATTTAATTTTAAAATAAAAATGCATTCATGGGACCATATTCCTGACGAACCAATCACTATTTGCCAACATTTATGCCGGATTAGGTTTGGGTACCGGGGTTCCGCCCATAACATATGAAGCAGAGATTATATATGGTGCACCCACTATATACACTTGGACCAATAAGTGTAAGACATTTAGGATAGTACTGGGTGATTATTGGCGGTCAACACATGTTAGGGGGCCACTTTATCCTATTTCTCTTGCACTGATTCGTGGGGTGCACCACGTAGATATGCCACAGAGATTAACATATGAATGTAGGTACATTGAAAAAAATAACTAAAGTAAACATTTTTTTGGGGGAGCTACCATAGTTACTTGGGCCTGGTGTGCATCTCCTCCGACGTATTGATGGTCCAAGTATCCAACCTGCTCCATGTGCGGGTTCTTTATAAATTAATTTAATGTAAATAATAAATATTGTACACATGGACGATTTGATAAAATATCATTCTCTAACTTTCAATTAATGCAGTGTATAGTAATAACTCATTAATCATATTACATGCACAGTATGGCTATTAGGAATGACACTATGACTACATCGTTTCATATTTTGGTCATAAAATATATGACATCAAATAAAAATAAAACACAAACAAACCTTTTAATCTTTTATTCGTATTAGTTATTTTCTGCACAATTATTTATGTTTTGGTAGTATTGTACATTGACTTATATTTTTAATTATGAACATATTTCTATATTCAATACAAATAAAAAATTAATAAAATTTGGTCACGACACTGAGGAGGAGATTGATTTTGCGAGAAATAAATCAAAACTAATCAATTGATTTTGTGATTGAAGATTGGATTCAATAAACCCTTTTAAACACATTGTTGATGTAAAAAACTAGATTACTCTAATAATTTAATCACAGATAAATAAATGAGACAGAATATTTTAAAGTGGTTCAGCCTTATGTGAATGGCCTACGTCCACTGTTATGTTATTGCTGAGTGTTTGGGAAATTCTCAATTACAAGTTCTCTCAAGAAATTCCGGTCCCCTTGAATGAGGATGATACAAGGTATTTATAGCCTTTAGGCTGTACATGAAAGGGCTGGTACATTAAATGATATACATATGAAAGGGTAATACATTTAATGCAACGTGTGCGTCAAGATGATAATCATTCAATGAATGGTTGAACTGTTGATTATCTGGAAATTAATGGTACGACCGAGATGCAGTTCGGACCGCCTTAGTTGCTCGTTGCTCTGGAGTTCCTCGGAGCGCTGGAATACCTCGGAGTGCTAAAACTCCTCGGTGTATCATCGTTGCTCGGAGAGAATATGAGTTGGTCGGGGAAATGAACTTCCTCGTTGCTATTGTGCCACGTAGATTGACACGTGTCTTCGTATTATTCGTCCATATCAGCATATTAATTTTGGTATCAACAGAAGCCCCCAATGTTTCATATTTCGAACTTTGAGGAGTATGGAACATTCTTTCTCGGTATATGGCAATATTAAATGACTTTCCTGGATTTTAGGAGCATTTTCTTTGTATTTGAATTTCCTTCAATATTCGCAGAATCCGCCTTTTTGAATTTTCATAAGCGTTTCGATCTTCGTGCAATTTTTGTCCTTTTAGCCGCCGGTAATACAATAGTTTCTTTTTTGTAATCATTTCTTTCGCCGCTTCCCAAGGTAAAGTATTTAAACTTCTTAGGTAACCATACCGTCTTCTACCTTTTCCAATTTTCTGCATTCAAGCTTTCTATTCTCTCTTTCTCTCTTGTGCGTGTCATCCTTGTTTTCGTTCGTTGTTGATATCTCTCCTTTCTTCCTGTAAGCTTTTCTTCCTTCTTCTTTTATTCACCATGGTTTATATTATTGAATCTATTGAAAAATTCCGTTCTGATTTTCCATCCTTCTTGGGTGATTTTAGAAGAGTTGTCTGAACCTCAAAATTACTTTCGTTTGGCTGAGGGACATTGGTTTCCCAGTCTTTTTATTGCTGAATGTGGGTTTTCCTTTCCACCAAATCCATTATGTTTAGAATTTTGTCAGTACTTCGATGTTGTCCCTGCAAAAATAGCCCCCAATACATGGAGAATAGTTAATGGGGTGCATAAGTTAAATCAAACTCATGGAACTCGTTTAGGAATTCCTGAGATTATGTTTTGCTATAGATGGGCTATTCTAGACGATGTTTATTATTTAAAAACTAGATTTTTGAATAGGGCTCTGGTAGTCAACCTCCCTGATGCCAACAGGGATTATTTTGAAAATGGGGTCATTATAAAAAATTGGCAACATGCCCCTTTGCCCGGAGATGAAGTATATGATGGTCCCAAATGCCCCCCCTATGGCAATGGGATAGGTTATTTCTGTTTTATTGACTTTCTGAAATTTTGATTTCATCTTGTTTGTGTAAATGCGTGATTGACATTTCCACTTATTTTTGTTTGTAGTTGACAGCAAGAGAAAAACTCCCAAGGAATCAGAGGTAAATATAAGGCAATTGAAACATATCTGGAGTTTGCATCAGAAGATCGCAGACGAGCATATCAGGTCTGCCTCATATTTGTTTCAGTATAGGAGCTATACGTCGTCCTTTACTGCTCGCCCTGTGGTCAGCACCAGTGATCCAGTGCAAATTCTTGAAGAGTCTGATCCAGAATCTCATATCCCTTTGAGCCAAAAAATGGGCAAGAGAAGAGTACCCACTCTCTTTGAGGAGAGTTCCTCTGCTGGCGATGGGAAGAAAACCAAGGTTAATGTCCCAAAGGGGACAAAGAAAATTGATGATGCTCCTTCTGTTGCTGTTCAGAAGGTTGCCGAGAAGCCCCTAGTGGCTCCTGTGCAGAAAGATGCACCTGTTGAGGTAATCACTATCTCACCAACCAAAAGTTCCTCGTTGGTTGAAGTTGCTGAGAAGGCACCAAGGAGATTGAGGAAATCCTCCTCGGTCAGCATTTCTGGAACCAATCCCCAGCTCCTAGCTGGTGGAGATGGTGTTCCAATTATTGTTCCTCCAAGCTCTACGACGATCTTGGCAAAATTTTCACCTATCCCCGAGGTGCGAGGTACTGAAGAAGACCTTACTCGAGATGTGGTTACTTCTCTGGCTGCTCGTCATTTGGCTTCAGTAAGTATCTATACTCTGAGCTTTTTATATTTTCTTTTGTTGTTTCCCAATTTTATTTCTGATTTCATTTTCCTCTTTTGATTGCAGTTGACGAGCTGTTTCAACTTAATCCTTAAAAAGGATGAAGCGATCAAGGCTTCTTGCTCCTCGTCCACTATAGAGGGAGCACTGGAGAAAGCTATTAAATCTGTGAGTGAGTCCCGTCAGAAGTATGACGAGGATAAAACTGAATGGGAAAAGAAATTGGCTGCGTCTGATGCAGAGAAAGTACAACTGGGTAATAAGGTGAAGGATTTGGAGAGAGAGAATAAAGACTATGCTGAGAAACTTTCAGGCTTTGGGGAGCTTAAAAGTAAAATGAAATCATCTGAAGAAGAGCTGACCCTTCTACGAGAGGTAAATCGTCAGAAAGAGGAGGTGGAAAACAAATTGAAGGCCGCCGAGAATCTTATGTCCGAGAAACTATCCTCGGAGAAGATGAAGAGAAAAACAGCTGTGAAGACGTCCTTTAAAACTGGTTGGGACAAAGGATGGGACTGGGGGGTGGCAGCCATGACGACCCAAGTGAAATATGGAAGTTTGAAATATTTTCATGATGGTTGGGTTGCAGCACTGCAGGAGTTGAAGGTGAACGAAGACTCCGAGCTATTTCAACAACATCTCCCTGGTCCTCCTCCAGTTATTGAAGATGAGTCTTCAGACGAAGCTACATCTGAAGAATCTTCAATGACAGTGGGTGATCAAGTCCTTGTTCCACCACCCAACCAGATAGCCACCGAGGAGATTTCGTCGTTGCCTGCTCCTCCAGAACAAATCCCAGCTTCTAATAATCAGACCATTGTTCCTACCGAGCAACCGAGCTCCTCGTCCCAGCCTCCCGAGAAAGTCTTGGGAGACAAGGAAAAGGTGTGAAGTTGTTCGGTACTCTTTTTATGTTCCTCTTTGACTTATCCTCTGTACTCAAAACGATGTAATCTTGTTTGATGATGTAATAAAATCACATCTTTTTATCCAAATGACCGTCTCTCCTCTATCTGCATTTTGTCTTCTTTTTTATGATTGCTTTTTCTTTCTTTGTTAGTTTGTGGCTAGAATGGAACTGATATCTGCCCATGATACAAAGCTGATGCAGCAATGCCGTGAATATTATAAAGCTGGTCATACGAATTTGAGTGTATCAGAAATTGCTGACATTTTGGGCCATGATGCTTCAGAACAGGCAGTTGATGCTTATCGATACCTGAAGGATTTATTGGACCGAGCTGTGGCCAATAATGTGGTATACTATGAGTTAATCGAGGAACTTCATTATTCCTTAGAAGATCTACAACATCAACATAATGAATCAACTGCTTTGCTGCACAAGGAGTATGAAAATATATATCAACAGCTTTCTTCTGAAACAGGCCATAAAAAGATCCTTGCTGGATACGATATTAGGGAGAGAACCCTAAAAGGTGAAGTTGAAGCCTGTAGGCAGATTGCTGAGTTGCTGGAACAAGAGAACAATAGTTTGCAGAAAAAGTTGGCACAGTATGAGTCTGCAGCTTCATCTTCCACTGCTTTAATACCGGTTACCGATGAGGGTTTCTCGTTCCTAGAGGTTGAGAATGCCAAATTAAGGCAAGAGTTGGATACTCTAAGAAGATCTGGTATTTCCACTACTGCTCGGGAACGAGGAAGAGGGTCTCGTGGGAGAGGAAGAGCTGTTCAAAATGTTGTCGAGGGGCAAAATTCTCCACCTGCTCGGAGTTGATCAAGAGTTCTCAGCCGTAATGTTGAAGAATCTCGTACTCTGTCAACATTGGAAACTCAAGCATACCAATTGAACGCCAAAGATCGGGCTTTATCTGAAATGTCCAAGAGAAATCTATCTTTGGAAGATCAACTTACTGCAACGAAGTCTGCTTTGAATGATAAAGATGTTTTTGCCAGGAACCTTCACGAACAATTGGATAGATTAACCTTCCAATTCCATAAACAGCCCAGGGAATTTTGGATGGCAGGATACAATGAAGCCCTTGTTCATTTAGATGCTCGTATTGAACATGACAATAATGAAGGTTATAAGCAGGGGTGGTTGAACGCCCTGGGTGTACTAAAATTGGAGCAAGGGCATTTTTTATGGGATTATCATGCTCCAGGGTTACTAGACTTGCCTGTGCCACCTTTCAAATTGGACATGGAATGGATCCCAGCTCGTTCCATTCCTCGGAGTTTAATTTCAAAATATCTTGGTGACTATAGTCTTCATTCTCAGATTGAATTATCTCGTCCCGAGCATCTCTTGGATACACCTTCTGTGATGAACGTCAGAATACTCAGAGATGTTAATTTCATTAATTCTCCTCTTTGCTTGGAAGACCCTCCTGCCGGCGAGGAACCTGTTTCAAAAGCTAAAGGAAAGAAACCAATAGAATAGGATTTTTAATGTAACAGTTAGCACATATATGTAGCTTGTAATATATTTTGACCTTAATGAAAGAATTTCATTTTTTGTTTGCAAATATTTATTGCTATTGTTCTGCGTTAAACACTAAGTATGTATCTGTTAAAAAGATAACAATTTTGCGCTATTCATTGACCAACTTAGTAATAAATATGAGAAATGTTGCTCAATAAAGTAATGAGTATAAAGATGTTTAAAATTTGGCCAACCAACCAAGGCTGTTAAATTGTGCTCGTCGACCAATTATAGTTAGTAAGAGCTTATCCCCGACTAACCATACTTGGTAAGTTTTTATCTTTTTTTTATAAAATGTGTCCGACCAACTAAGGTCGATAAATTCTTCCTGTCGACCAACTACAGTTAGTGGGTTTTTATCCCCGACCAACCATACTTGGTTCAGTTTGGAATATTTTGTTCTTCCCTCAACCGTAGTTGATTATTGAACTATCAGGTTCTTTCGAACTATCTGTCCACTAGTTATCTTACCAACCTTAGTTGGTCACGCTAGTGTACGCCTCCTAACCAAAGGAGCATATTTTTTGGTTCTTTCGAACTATCTGTCCACTAGTTATCTTACCAACCTTAGTTGGTCACGCTAGTGTACGCCTCCTAACCAAAGGAGTATATTTTTTGGTTCTTTCGAACTATCTGTCCACTAGTTATCTTACCAACCTTAGTTGGTCACGCTAGTGTACGCCTCCTAACCAAAGGAGTATATTTTTTGGTCTCGCCCTTTTACCAACCGGAGTTGGTCGTGGGTCTGAACTATCATCTTCTTTCTTCTTTTTGCTGTCGAGCAGCGTAGTGTACAACACTATTATTCCCCGAAAAACTTTCAAACAAAGGAGAAGAAAATGGTGAAAACATCATCGTTTTATTCATATTGATGGAACCGTTGTACATTTTACATCATTGATAATACTTGCGAAGGTGTTCAGCATTCCAAGCATTCTTGAATTCTTCTCCTTCTAGAGTTGTTATTCGGTAAGTTCCTGGTCGAACAACATTTGTAACTCGGTAAGGCCCATGCCAGTTTGCCTCCAATTTATTGTGCTTCTGAATTACCTTCTTTAGCACATAATCTCCTTCCTTTAAGTCACATTTCCTCACCCTTTTGTTGTAGAAAAGAGCTGTTCGTTGTTGATAAGCAGTATTCCTAATGGCTGCCTCTTCTCGAACCTCCTCGAGCATATCCAAATCCAGTCTTCTCATCAAGTCACTGATAGGATAATTGAAATTCAGTACTCTATGCGTTGGAAGACCCAACTCAGCAGGTATTACAGCTTCACTTCCAAATGCCAACATATATGGTGATTCTCCAGTTGCTGCTCGGGGAGTTGTTCGGTAAGCCCACAATACTGATTGTAGCTCATTAATCCAGTTAGCTTTAGCTTCACTTAGCCTTTTCTTCAAACCATTT
The DNA here is from genome assembly GCA_949130495.1 of Sambucus nigra. Lineage (NCBI taxonomy): Eukaryota > Viridiplantae > Streptophyta > Magnoliopsida > Dipsacales > Adoxaceae > Sambucus > Sambucus nigra. Next base: position 779,815,240 of record OX422208.1, on the reverse strand, counting down.
AGCAGTGTTCTATTCGTCACTTCAGTCTGTCCATTGCTTTAAGGATGACCTGGTGCTGAATGAGTCTTCAGGATGTTTGATTGTTGACAATAGGCAGCAAACTCTTCGTTGTCGAATTGTGTTCCGTGGTCTGTGATGAAGGCATGAGGGAGACCGTATCGATAGATGATATTCTTCCAGACAAATTGGTATACCTTCTCGTACGTCATGTCGATAAGGGGTTCAGCTTCTACCCACTTAGTAAAATAGTCTACTGCGACGACGAGGTACTTGAATCTTCCTCGGGTGGTCGGCAATGGTCCCACCAAATCAATTCCCCACATGGCGAATGGCCAAGGGGAAGTTATGGGTGTCAACAATGCTTGTGGAGTTCGTCGGATAGAGGAAAAACGTTGGCACTTGTCACATTTCTTAGCATAGGCTATACAATCAGCCCTCATCGTCGGCCAATAGTATCCTTGAGTCATTACCCTTTGTAAAAGTGTTCGACCTGCTACATGAGCTCCACAAGACCCTTTATGGATTTCTTCAATCAATTCTTTCACCTCGGAGGGATGTACACATCTCTGCAAACCTGCCATAATTCCTCGTCTATATAAAATACCATTAGTTAATACATAACGAGCAGCTTTATACTTCAATTTTTTTACAGCGAGCTTATCCTCTGGCAATTCTCCCTCTTCAATATATACCCTGATGGGATCCATCCCAGATGGTCCTAAATTAAGGGTAATAACATTCATCGTCAGGTTTTCATCTATGCTCCGACTTTTCAGTACTTCAATTGGTATCGTTCTTCGCAACTCAGTACGAGTAGCTAATGCTAGTCGGGCCAGTGCGTCTGCTTGTACATTCTCCATCCTAGGTATTCTCACCAATTGAATGGCATCAAATTCTGTCAGTAACTCCATCACCTTTTCATGATACTTCGCCATTAAGTCTCCTTTAACTGCATATGTTCCTATCATCTGATTTACAATTAATTGAGAATCACTGAATACAATTACTTGTCGTGCTTCCATAACTTTTGCTAAGTTTAAACCTGCTATCATGGCCTCATACTCAGCCTCATTATTGGAGGCTTTGAATTGGAATCGCAAAGCATATTCCATGTCAATCTCATCTGGGGTGTTCAAAACAATTCCTGCCCCGCAACCTGCTGTACAAGATGAGCCATCTACATATAATCTCCATATGGGTAACCCGTCTTCAAATTCCTTATCTGACAGGGTTCCTCGGTGAAATATTTGTTGTTTCTTTTCATCCTCCCCTGACACTTTTCTCTCCTCATCGACCATCTCTTTTCGCTCTTTTACCAACCGGAGCTGGTCTGAGCTCGAAGTTGATGATCTTTCTTCATCCATAAGCCCTTTTTCCAACTGGAGTTGGTCTGGATTTATGTCTGTTGATCCTGTAACATCCACAGGTTGGTCAGCGAGCACCTTTTGCTCCTCGGGGGTATCAGGGTATGTAAACTCTGCTATAAAATATGCTACAGCTTGCCCTTTTAATGATGATCTGGGTTCATACACAATATCATATTCACCGAGTTCTATTGCCCAGTACATCAGTCTTCCTGATTTTTCTGGCTTGTGAAGGGCTTGTCTCAATGGCATTTCGGTATATACGACGATGGTATGGGCCTGGAAATATGGCCTCATTCTTCTACTTGCTTCAATTAATGCCAATGCCAATTTTTCTAGCTTTGGGTATCTGATTTCTGCACCTCGAAAAGCCTTACTTGTGTAATAGATGGGTTTTTGAACTCCATTCTCCAATCTAATCAATGCTGAGCTAACTGCATTCTCTGATACCGCCAGATACAAGTACAACTTCTCTCCTGTTATTGGCCTGGACAACAATGGCGGTGCTCCCAAATATTTCTTCAAGTCTTGAAAGGCCTTTTCACATCATCAGTCCATTCAAAAGTTTTTCGAAGTGTTTTGAAGAATGGGAGGCATTTATCAGTTGCTCGGGACACAAATCTATTGAGCGCCGCAACTCGTCCTGTAAGACTCTGTACTTCTTTCTTCGTTGTTGGGGATCGCAGCCCTAAAAGAGATTTGATCTCTTCTGGATTTGCCTCAATACCTCGTTGGTTGACGATGTATCCGAGGAACATTCCTTCTCGTACTCCAAAGGTGCACTTCGTCGGGTTGAGCTTCATTTGGTATTTATCTAGTTGATCAAAGGTCTGACCTAAGTCAACTAGATGATCAGCAGCTTTCTTGCTCTTTGTTAGCATATCGTCGACATAGACTTCCATGTTGCAACTCATTTGTTCGGCAAAAACCTTGTTCATCAGCCGCTGATATGTTGCACCTGCATTTTTTAAACCAAAAGGCATGACATTATAACAATAAGTTCCCCTTGGGGTAATAAAAGAAGTACTTTCCCTGTCTTCAGGTTTCATTTTGATCTGGTTGTAGCCAGAATATGCATCCATGAAGCTGAGCAGTTCATGTCCCGAAGTAACATCCACTAGCTGGTCTATCCTGGGCAATGGAAAATGATCTTTCGGGCATGCTTTGTTGAGATCAGTGAAATCAACACACATTCTCCATTTATTGTTCTTCTTCTTTACCATCACCACATTTGCTAACCAGTCTGGATATTTCACATCTTCAATGAATTGGGCTTTTTGGAGCTTCTCGACCTCCTCTTGTATGGCCTGATTCTTCTCGGGACTAAACACTCTTCTTCTCTGCTTCACAGGCTTGATCTCCTTATTCACATTGAGTTCATGACATAAGAAGTTTGGATCTATCCCTGGCATGTCTTCGTGACTCCATGCAAAAGTATTCTTCCTGTTTCTCAAGAAAGTTATCAACTCTTGTTTTATTGAAGCATCCAACGACGAACCTATCTGGGTTACTCGTTCAGGGTGCTCCTCGTCCAGAATAACATTTTCTGTAGATTCTACCACCTGTCCTTTTATAAGTTGGGATTCATCCCTGGGATTAAGAGTTTCGATTTATGTACCTTCCTCCACCTGGTAGGTAGTAGTCTTTTTCCTTGATTCCTCAAGCTCCTCTTGCTCGGCAGATGAATAATAGCATTCCCGAGCTATTTTTTGATCACCTTTCACAACTCCTACTCCGAAGTTTGTTGGGAATTTTAAGCATTGATGCACTGTAGATGGAACTGCTTCGAACTTCTTCAAACCAACTCTTCCCATGATGATGTTGTAGGCTGACTGCACATTCTTGTCCATCACAAAGAAGCATATTCTTTCTGTTCGACAAGCAAGCCAAGTTCCAATGAATATGTCCAACTTGATCGTCCCAAGTGGAAAAACTTTCTCGCCAGCAAAACCCAGAAGGGGTCTGTGATATGGTTCCAATTGAGATAATTTCAAATTCAAGCTATCAAAGCATGAATAGTACATGATGTCTGCCGAACTACCATTGTCCACCAACACCCTTGAAATCACCACATCTTTCATCCTCATTTTGATCACCAAAGGATCGTCGTGAGGGTAAAGAACACCTGCCAAATCGTTTTTTGAAAAACCAATAACTAGCTTCTCTTTATTTACCTTCCTCGGACGATCATTCTCGGCAAGATTTATTCGTTGAATATATGAGCAGGCTTGAGCCTATCCGAGATAAGCCTTTCTTTCTGCAGTAAGGTCTCCTCCTACAGCATCTCCTCCTGTAATAACATTACAATCAAATGACCTAAAACGTATGGAAAATACCTCTCGTTCAGGCTGCCTTGGCTTCTTTGGAAGATCGGGGTCTTCATCCGGATCATCTTCATGATCTCTTTTCTTTTTCTCCTCTGTCCGACGAGGAGATCTGGAATGATCTCTAGTTCTATCATCATTCTTCCTTTCACCTCTGCGATCTACATACTTTGACAACTTTCCTCTTCGGATGAGCGTTTCAATCTCGTTCTGAAGGGCTATGCAATTTTTGGTCGTATGGCCATGATCTTTATGGAACTCGCAATATTTGGCCCTATTCCTCAGGTCAGGATTGGTCCTCAGTTTATCTGGCCATTTGATTTCTTCGTTATTCTTGATTTCTTCCAAAACATGATTAATACCCATTTTCAATGGAGTATAATTATCGTATTTCTTCAGGACTTACCATGACGTCCTATTATTCTTGGAGTGCTTGTCACCACCATTACCTTTTTGCTCTTTCTTCTTAGATTTGTCAACCTCCACCTTGGTTTCTTTATCCGTATTCTTCTTCGCAGCCATAGCCTCCTCGACATTCATGATTTTGGCCGCTTTTGCCATAAACTCCGACATAGTTTTAGGTGGATCTTTGGCTAAAGTGTAGTATAACTTGTTAGGCAGCAATCCACTCATCAAAGTAGTGATCGCTGTCTTTTCTTCGTAATCTATGACTTCCAACTTCTCGTTATAGAAACGAGTTATGTAATCTCTAGTACTCTCACCTGATTTTTGTCTAACACTTAACAAGTGCGCTACTCGCTTTACCGGCTTTGCTCCAAAACAGAAATTGCCAATGAACAACTCGGCTAACTGAATAAAAGTCGAAATCTTACCCCGAGGAAGATTGTTGTACCATATCTGTGCAGATCCGGTAAGAGTTCCCAAGAATGCTCTACACCTCATCTCGTCGGGGACGGCATATATGTCGGCAGCAGCTTGGTATTGTTCTATATGAAGAACAGGATCTGTTTTTCCATCATACTTAGGGGTCACTACAGGTGCTTTGAATTTCGATGGTGTAGGAAAATTCACAATGGCCTGCACAAAAGGTGTCCCTTGAACAAAAGTTCTCTATAAGGGATTCCTTTCTTTAGCCATTTCTCCAAGTCTATCCTCCAATCACTGAATGGAACCTTTCTATGCTTCATTTCCTTCCTCGGGCCGCTTAGTCCGAGCAATTGATTGTTCTGACGTAGCTTCCTGAGATCTATCTCGACGAGTAGCTGGTCGTGATTGTGCTGATCCTTCTCTCAAACCTGATGGTGGTCGAAATCTTCTCGATGGGGCTCTAGGTGGACTCATATTTCTCCTTGGTCCTAACCGACTGAAAGGAGACACCCTACTTAATCTTTCCAGGGCACTGGTTCTCTCCGGAGAAAGAGTGATATGTTGATCTGTATCCGTAGCCCGTATCGATGAAGTTCGCTCAGGTTGATAAGAAAAATCATTAGATTCTTCATTACGATATGACCCAGTACGCTTGGATCGCGATTGCCCACGATCACTCCTTTGCCTTGAACGGGTAGGTGCACCGCCGTGAAGAGTTTGAATGAGTTGCCTCATTGTTTCTTGCATGGCGGTTTGTCCTTCAGCCAGATTCGTCATAATTCCAGCCAGATCCGGAGGTGCAGATGGATTTGGAGGATTTCCAGCATTTCCAGCATTTCGATTACTGGATTCTGGATTATCTGCCATTGATGATAAATGATTTTTGGTGAAAAACTATAGCAACAGTCGTTTCCCACGGACGGCGCCAATCTGTTGATGTAAAAAACTAGATTACTCTAATAATTTAATCACAGATAAATAAATGAGACATAATATTTTAAAGTGGTTCAGCCTTATGTGAATGGCCTACGTACACTGTTATGTTATTGTTGAGTGTTTGGGAAATTCTCGATTACAAGTTCTCTCAAGAAATTCCGGTCCCCTTGAATGAGGATGATACAAGGTATTTATAGCCTTTAGGCTGTACATGAAAGGGCTGGTACATTAAATGATATACATATGAAAGGGTAATACATTTAATGCAGCGTGTACGTCAAGATGATAATCATTCAATGAATGGTTGAACTGTTGATTATCTGGAAATTAATGGTACGACCGAGATGCAGTTCGGACCGCCTTAGTTGCTCGTTGCTCTGGAGTTCCTCGGAGCGCTGGAATACCTCGGAGTGCTAAAATTCCTCGGTGTATCCTCGTTGCTCGGAGAGAATATGAGTTGGTCGGGGAAATGAACTTCCTCGTTGCTATTGTGCCACGTAGATTGACACGTGTCTTCGTATTATTCGTCCATATCAGCATATTAATTTTGGTATCAACACACATTTTAGGGGATTTTTTTGTAATATTTTTCAAGTGGGTAAGTTATATTTAACATAATAATTGTTTTTAGACATAATTTTTTTTATTAGTGAGGAAAACCATTTTATTCGTTACGTTTCTTTTACTAGAACCGTTCCATTGTCAATTGAGTGAAAAAGGTTGTTGCCTTCATTTAATTGCATCAATACTTTTCTTTGTGACCTTAATTATTCCATTCTCATGAGGGTTAAAAGGATTAGAGTATTTTTACATGCACCAACTAAACTGACCAACTTCATGGACAAAGTGATGTGTTAGCAATATGCATTAAATGTACACTACATACTGACCAATACATTTTGAGACACATCACTTTGGTCTTTGAAGTTGTTCAACTAATTGGGCAACATAAGATTTTTGAAATGATTATTGTTGTCATTTAACCTCATTTAAAAACATAGAGTTATAGATGTGTATTATATGATAATACTAGCATGTAGACCTTCACGATGCGTGGGGTGGTTGCATTACTCATAGGAAAAAAGGACAACAACCCTTAAATATTTCTAACCAATTTCGATTGAATCGACATTATAAGTTTCAAAATTGGAATGAGTTGGTGAAAGAATATGTAAAATCCATGTGTATTCTTGGGTGAAATTATAAAAAACACCTTATATACCATATAAATATTAGAAATCGAAATCAAAAAATTTATAAAACAGACACCTTATATAACACACAAATATCAGAATTTGATATAAACAAAATGGCATATTCTACTTTTTCTCCTGTACATAATGATGGTGTAAAAATAGAATGCATTAATGAATCATCCGTAGAAATACCAAGAAGTTGTAACTTTAGGAGAGTTGCAGATAATGATAAGTTGCTGAAAGTGAAATTATTACCATTGCAAGTGAGTGACCTGCATTAATATTAGAAGAAGCATTTATTAGTTGGTTTAATTAAGCAAAAAGATAATTCGTAGTCATTTTTTATCTTTAGGTAATGGTACATATTCTTCATCAACCAAATGTGAACTTTAAATTGAAAATCCATATAATAAAATCATAACTAATACAAAATGTAAGTCCAATCCAGTTGCTATTAAATTTAGTTGTTATGATAACAAACTTAAATTGTCAATGATGTCAATAAACTTTTAATAATATTTATTGAAAGAACTTTATGCAAAAAAAAAACATATGAAAGTGCTATTATATATAGCCTATTAATAGATTCATGAAGACAACTGTAATGAAATGTACAATGAAGAGGCTATTTCTCCTATTATTATGAATAAAACTTGTGGGGGTCATGTCCCTCTTCCTTAAAAAAAAAATAACACCATAACTTAAAAACTGCAGACTCAATTGTTTGTTGATACCCAAAATGCCTCGTGTGGGTTTTGATATCTGAGAACAACATTTTAATGACCGGGTACATAAACAAGTTAATTATGTCTCTAAATACCTCTTATAAAACATCATTTCCAGCTTCACACCATCACAATTTGCTTTGAACTATGAAAATAAATGTATTGTGGTACATAATAATAAAAATATTAAGAGAGAGAGAGAGTAATGGGGTTCAAAAAATGATTTTTGAAGTCAAGTGGGAATATGAAATAAAAATCTTGTGATTTGAAAAACGCAAATCCTTAAAGCTATTGAAGAAAACAAGTAGTTATTTTCAACATGAAAAATGAAAACCCTAAATAGTAAATAGACCACAAGTTGTGATTTGCAGTATTACACAATTTCACCTAAAGTTCTTATGGATGTTTGTTGGGCAAACAGTGAGATGTAAGACATGGGATGATGGGAGCATAAAAAATAATTATGGGACGATATATTTTCCTTTTAATAACATAAATATGGATACTCAAGGACAGGTATATGAAAGGAAATGAAACTCAGAAAAAGGAAAGAAATAAAAAATACTCAATCCTATAAAAAAATATAATGCTCACCTTAGGAAGTAAGTTTAAAAAAAGATAGCTGAAAGCACTATATACCCGAAGGGTTCTAATATGGCAAATGGTGCAAAACAAACAAATAAACTATTTTTAAATTTTCAATTTTAAGTTCAATTAGACAAGTTACCCAAATCAAACTTATCACCAGTTTTAAACAAGTTATGATTAACCGATTAACCAATTTTATCTTAACCTAAACATGCATCAAAGTGTATGCAAGATAACATAAGTAAATTAATCACAATGCCCGATGTGCGAAAAAATTCCAAATGGAAAATACCTCGGATGGCCCAGCCTCGTAAATTCAATATGATACAAAATTACACAAGACTGACAAAAGACTTACACAACGACTCGATACCCTAGCAAGACTTGACACGTCTTTAATCTTCAACCTCTCCTCCACAGGACAACACAAGAGTCCACCTATATAACTGCCATAATGTATGAGTCTACACATGTCTTGCTATCCACCGAATAGCTCAGCAACTGCCACATAATACGGAGTCCACCATGTATAAACAGACGAGGCACGAAATCCACAATACTAAACTTTTCTCTATCAAGATGATGGGGAATAAATAAAAGGTGCAGACAAACTAGATCATAAAGTATAATAATATGAAACTTAGATCTAAAACTGTTTGTGTAGACACCACGTTCTAGGACACCCTTAAGTATCTCCTTAAGTCCCTAGCACCTCCCTAATTCACTATAAACCTTATATCATACTCCAAGAACTGATCTAGAGGCCATCGGGCATTCTCGAGCCTCATTTGACTCCGGTCAACTCCATCGTCAGAGCGAAAGATTATGAGTCATTAAAGGGATCTGAATCCCCTTTCTAACGGTCCACCACGTGCACGAATCAGCATAACGGCTCGGACAAAAGGACCATTTTACTATCGAAACCCTATTTGGAGGCCATATGGAACTCCAGGGCCCCAATTTGACCCCAATCAACTTCTAAGGGAGCTGAAACCCATTTTCAATGGTCTACCTCGTGTGCAAAATGGCATAACAGTTCGGACGAATAATTTTTTTTCCCCAAAAACTGATTCGGAGGCCACCAGGCGCTATCGGGATCCGTTTGACCAAAGTCGACTCTTTAGCTTGAATGAGACTGAATGAATCTTTAAAGGGCATTGAATACCCTTTTCGACGGTCCTCCCCGTGTGCGAATCAACCTTGCGGTACATACGAACAATCCGCTTTAATCCGAAGGATCACTTGGCGCTTCTGACCCCATTTAACCAAAGTCAACTCTCCAAACCGAGCGAAGCTATTTATAAAATCAAAATACCTCGCACACCCTTTTCAACGGTCTTTCCCGTGCGCAATTTGGACTTATGATTTGCACGAACGATCCATCGTTGTCCGACAATCTTCTGCTCAAAGGACTAACGGGCGCTTTTGAGCCCCGTTTGACCAAAAGTCAAATCCTGGAACCGAGAGAAGCACAAAGGATTCTCAAAAGTATCTAAATTACCTTTCTAATCGTATGCCCTGTGCACAATTTGGAGTTACGGATTGCGTTTTACCATCATTTTTTCAAAAAATATGCACGAGACTCCCAATTGGCAGGTCCATTTCCATGCCTATCGACAGTGTGTCTAGGGTTACCTTTCGTTAGATAGGATAATGACAATGATGATCGGAAGTCCCTCTACCTTATATAAGAAGAGCATGAGCTCAATTCGAAAGGCACCTCATAACCATTAATTTCAATGATCTCCGCAACATTCTTCTACAATCAACGAAGTTTACTTGTGTGAAATTCTTCTCCACCTTTCATTCCCATCACTTTCATACCCAATTTAACAAAAATATCATTCTCTCTCATCCCACATCCATCCCAATTTTCAAGGAAGTTCATCAGCAATCAAGATGAAGCTTCAAGTCTCCAAAGAAGGTCCAAATATCATTATCTCTCTTTAAATTCATTTTATTCTCGCATTAGTTGTATAAATTCTTAATTTAGCTTTTCACTTTAGATTATACACATTAATATCTCATTATTTATTAGTTATATTTCACACAATTTATTTTCTATAAAAAAACCAAATCAAAGAAAAAGAGTGTTACACCTATGGATTTCGACGGGATCCTTTATCACATTTTCTCAAAACTAAAAATATATTTTCTACACACACACACACATATAATAAATTCTCGTTTGAAATTATGGGATAAATACCACCTTGTACCGTATGCGAACTACGTGGACTTTGACGCCTTTATAGGCTACGTAGGCGTCTCGGACTAAAACCCGAGACTCGAGTCTTATTTTCATATTTTCTATATTTTTCATATGTTATTCATATATATCATACTTGTGATTCATACTTGCGCCTTATCTAACACATATAATTGTTTCATCATAGCGATTAAAATCTCAATAAGGGCACACATCATTTTTTTAATTATTATTTTAGGTACATTCCTATGGATGACCTCACTCATTATTATCCATGATGCGAGTCGAGCGATTTCCATCTCCACTTATATATATACACACACACACACTTCACAAAGAAATTAAGGAAAATAGTAACATAAGATGGGTGCCTAATAGGGGTGGAAGCGGTATGAGTTTTTACCGTACCGTACCATTTTGGTCCGAAAAAAAATGGTTTCGGTTTCATATATTAAAATACCAGAAATCGGTCTTACCGAAACCGAAATTATCGCAAAAAAGTGGGTTGGTTTTGGTTTTAATATTTAAAAAACCGATTTACCGAAATTACCGTACCGAATTTATCGAAACCAGAAAAAACCATACCGAAATTACCGTACCGTACCAAATTTACCAAAATCAGAAAAACCGTACCGAAATTATCGTACCGTAGTTTATTTACCAAATTTACTGTACCGAATTTACCGAAACTAGAAAAAAGTTGGTTTTGGTTTTGGTTTTAATATTTAAAAACGTTGGTTGGTTTTGTTTTTGGTTTTTTGGGGCTTTTAGTACTGTTTATCGAAACTAGAAAAAACTGAAACCAGAAACCAGAAAAAACCGAAACCAGAAGAAACCAGAATTTATCGAAACCAGAAAAAACTGAAATTATCGAAAAAATCGAAATACCGGACGGTTTGGTTTTGGTTTTGCTATTGATTTTGGTGTACCGGGTGGTAAACTGGTAAGGTTTGGTTTTACCATCCAGAGTTTGGTTTTGGTATTGGTATCTACTATTTACCGACCAAACCGTACCGCTTACATCCCTAGTGCCTAACACCTTCCCATTCCGTAACTTAGCCCCTGAACCTCTGATCTATTGGTTTCGCAAGCATCAGTTTGTATTTGATGCAGCTCTCTAGAGGCGACAACATGTTCTTTTACCCGTTTTATGCAAAACAGGTTGGCTACTCTATCTCTATACATCACCCAAAAACGCGAAGCCCCCCCCCCCCCTCCCCTTCGATATAGCGAGAGGCATGGGACCTTCATCCTCCCTCTTTTTCCCTCGAAAGCACCCCATGGAGGAGGAAGATCTTGGGATGGACATAATGGCGACTCTTCTAGGGACATTTGCTTAAAAGGGCTAAACTCTGTTTGCATGGGTGTTATCATTTTTTGGTTGTATGCTCATGCACCTACCTGTATGTTCCCTTTTCTCCTCTATTACTTCTTGTATATATCTACTTCATGTTTTTCACTTCACACGCTTGTAAATACTCTCCATGTACACCTCACACTACCTACACTTGTAAATAGGTTCATTTATATCCACGTATTTCACACACCACTTGGAATATCCATGCTTAGGTGTCACTAGCACACGCCTCCACTTACCACACTTATATATATCCATGCTCACTTATACTTAACACACACCACTTGTAGTTTGCCTATGCCTAGGTTCACTACCACACACTCACTTATAGATATTCACACATCGTTCACAACCTCGTATCCATGTTTAATGTAATCTTCATGCTCTATGCTAGATTTAATTTTACATTCTTCCTTATTAGCATAGTGCTCATCGTGCCAAATAAAATACTCTATCTATAATATACTAATCAAGAATCATGTATTTTTCACACTACATCACCAAGAGTATGGCTATTGATAAAAATATTATCCCGTACTGGGGGTTACTTTATGATCGGCGTTGGTCCGACAAGGCGCAGTTAGCCTAAGTAATATGACTCTCACCTTCCATTGTCCAAGTACCTTCGACGTATATCAAATGGTTCCCCCCGCATCATACTGCTTGACCGAAGTCATGACGGGAGGTATATAACAAGGAACTCGTTCACGTACATCGAGTATATAGAATTCTCTCTCACACATATTGTCCCCACGAGGTATATAGTGAGGCGATTCACATACACTCAGGTATATCAAATGGCTTGTCCACACATACCGTTTGCCCTCAAAAGCAACATGTATATCATGGAAGTCATGCCAAAAGGGGGATTCTTTCCACTAACCCAATAACTGCATACCCTAATATAGGCATTAAACCTAGGGCACTCATATTTAGATTGCCGGTTACTACCCGAAACTCTGTCGAAATGTCGGGTTGGCATGCTACCCAAATTTTTACGTGATTTCGTCTTTTTCCATAATGGAAACAAGTTAATGAGCCTCCTAACAAACCCATGTTTTACATATTTTTCAAACCTAATTTTCCCAGGCTCGGGTCCCGTCCGACGTCTCTTTTTACATTTAGGTAAACCTAATACAAGTGAAAATATAAACATAAACATAAACATAAACATAAACATAATAATAATAATAATAATAATAATAATAATAATAATAATAATAATAATAATAAACATAATAATAATAATAATAATAATAATAATAATAATAATAATAATAATAATAATAATAATAATGATGATGCTAAGATTCTTCTCTCGTTTTTCCCTCCTTTCTTGTCAAAAGTGTCAAAAATATTTTTCTCCTCTTTTATAAAAATACCAAAATATTTTATCCTTCCCTTTCCAAAAAATATCAAAAAAAAATTCTTCTTTTTTCTTCCAATTCTATTTCAAAAATAAATTTGAATATTTTTTCTCTTCTGGTCAATTGCATACCCGACCCTTGGCCTGGATCCCTGTTGACTTTGGTCTTCTATTGAACCGTCCCGAAGCTCCGTCAGTTTTCTCGCTACTTTTTTCGAGTCTGAAATCCACCTTCACCAACCCTCCATGGAGAACGCGGACCAAGTGCCGAATGTGCAACCTAATTTGGTAACGGTCCTAGTCCAACTTACCACTAATATTGACAACCTTTAAAACGAGGTTCATGAGATGCAGTAAAATCGGGTCCCTATTCCCAAAGAGCCCGAGGTCCTCTTCGCTCATGCTATGGATCCGCCTGCACCTGATCCTATTTGAGTCCCAGAAGAATATCAGCACGCTCCACGTGCCCCTCTTGCCAATGTGCCACCACTCGACCATCTCCCTATACCGAATCTTACCCAGCCAGGGGATAAACTTCCAGTGCCTACCGATTTGAAGGAAGAAGAGTTGAACAAGGTCAAGGAGGACCTTCAGTTGTTAACCAAGAAATTTGACCAGGTTCGAATCTCCATAAACTACATGGATTACACAAATATGTCTCCCCACCCTAAAGCAAGGCTACCAAAAAAATTCAAGATGCCTAACATTGAGAAGTTTGGGGGTAGCGACCCCCCAATTTTTCATCTTCGAAGTTACCACTGAGCCATGAATATCCTAGGTGACTCAGAAGAAATGATGTCCCAAATTTTCTAGCAAACTCTGAAAAAGAACGCTTTTCGTTGGTTCCTATCCCTCGAGGAATACAAAATCCGCAGTTGGGAGGATGTTGCCCGTGAATTCATATCCCAGTACAAATACAACGAGGAATTGTAGGTTACACTCCATGATTTAGAACTTCTCAAGCAGAACCCCGGAGAAATCGTCAGTAATTTCATAGCCAGATGGAGGGAGAAAGCGTTCACTATGACCAATCGGCCTTCCGAAGAGGAGCATGTTAGTATTGTGAAGAAAAAATTCTTATCCATATCCGAGCAACGATGATAGGATATTATTACCCACATTTCAGAGACCTCCGGGAAACAGGAGTGGAGATTGAAGAAAATATTTCTAAGACAAAAGCTGAGCCAAAGAAAGTATTCAGATAGTTCACTCTAAGAAAATATGAGCAGCCTGCTACAGTTTTAACCATCAACAACATCTCATAACCTGCTACTTCTTGGGCGCTAAAAAGTCGTGTCAACCTAGTAAGACAAGAATACATCGAGATTCATACTCCCCTCTCCAAAGTCTACTAAACCCTATTGAGCCAAAATCTCATCAAGTCGTTGGACCCTTGTCCATTACCAAACCCACTTCCTAAGAATTTCAAACCCGACACTCATTGTGATTTCCATCAAAATTTCGACCATACCACTAATCAGTGCTTCCATCTTTAAAATGTAATCCAAGGTCTGATTGGCCGGGGTGTCATCGCCCCACCAGTTAATCCTAAACCCAACATCACTCATAATCCACTCCCAAATCATGTAAATGCCGTCTTCCTAGAAAATGATCCAGAATTTGACCCATCCACCCAGATTGTACCCAGTAAATCACCCATTATACCCGTATATTCACCTAAACCCCTTAAAGTTTACCCATATTTTCTCCTACTCCTTACCTGCTTTGACGAGCAAGCTCTGTCCTTCTTATAAGAGCATGCATTGCCATTCATACTCGTTCCGAGGGGAAAAATATGGAACTGCCAGCGATACAAAACCAGCTCCTAGAGTTCGGGCTGAAACTGCCCTAAAAATAACCATTGACTGCTAGAAGTTCAACACACTATTCATAGAAGATCGAAAGTGGGTTTGAAAGTCAGATAATTGGGTGGTAAGCATTGACAAAGTAACTTTGGATGATGCAATACAAATTATGACAGATATGTTTCGACAGATCAATGAGATTTACATATATTCGAGTTACTCCATGCTTTAAAACTATAAGGGCGGTTAGTCCCTTCACTTTCGCATCTCCTCGTTGAGTGTGAGGACTTATATGAAGAAGCCGTTGAGGCTGTGGAATGAATTTATTTCTCATGGCAAGACGACATCATTATCACCGGATGTGGGGATGAGTTTGATAGCTCAGACGAAGAACCAAACCAAGAAAATGTTAGTCCAATAATTAGTGTGTGGGGGATGATATCTTTTAAAGATCTGCTAGGGGAAATCAACAAAATGGCCGAGCAACCAGAAATAGATGAAGAAACAGGATTTCTATTCTTCCCCTCCTTTTTGAACCATATGACAAGATCCAGGAGACACTACCAGAGTCCGAATCCTCAACCAACAGGGATAGATAAAGGAAAATGAGTTATTGAAAAACTCCTCATGCTAGAAATGACCATCGAGGAAAGCAAGATCCTTGAGCAGCACAAGAAAACTAAAGACAACATCACCTTGTGGGGACTTTTCATGTCTTCCCAGCTACACAGAACGCTTTGATAAAATTTCTTACCAGGCCCAAAGTCTTTCCTTCCACCACTCCAGAAGAAGTCGTGAACCTCGTCGGGTCTTTAAACTCTACCAAAATGCTTTCCTTGTCTAAATAATAAATCCCAAAGTTTGGTCATAATCACAACTATGCCCTTAACATCTACGTTGAGGTAATGTGGAAGACAGTCTCGATCTCACTCGTCGATAATGGATCAACACTCAATGCTTGAATGTTAAGAACCTTCAACTGCTTGAGACCTTATCCAACTTCCGTCGTAGTGCGTGTTGATTACAATACTCATCTAGAGGTGATGGGATCTATAAAGCTCACAATAGGGGCTGGACTTATAAATCTCGTTACTGAGTACTAGGTTTTCGACATACCTTCTTGTTTCCACTTATTTTTTGTTGATCGTGGCTTCACAGTATCAAGGGGATATCTTCCTCTCTCCACAAAAAACTGAAGTTCTTCACCAAGGGTCTGGTCATCACCATCGTGGGTGACGATGATAATACAAATTATGTAAGCACCAGTAATCTGGTACTAGATATACAACATGGGGCGAATGACATGCTTCTGTCTATATTTCGAGTCGAACCACTTCTACTCCCAATAGAATATGGTTTCAAATATTGAGTTTGTCTAGAGCATAACCCTCACGGAAATGTCAACGTGATACATGTGTTCAAGAATAAGCACTTCATGCCCTGATTGGGCTGGGATGATGGCAACAATGGATACTGGAACCCATAATCCTGAAAGAGGCCTTTCTTCCATGCGCCCTAGGTTATCAACCGTCATCAAAGGAACTTAGAATGCTCTGCTAACCCGATTGAAGAGAAGTTTAGAAAGTTCCAAGACTCTTTCGGGGGATTCCCTAAATGAAATATTCATCAAACAGGGTGAAGATTTTCCATTTTGTGTCTTTCCTGAGCCATGGTATGCTCATGTGGACAAGAACGTGAAGCCATGGATGGAGATTTTCTTCCAAGATAGCTACTCTTGGGCCTAAGACTCCCAACATCATGTACAATCGCTCGTTGATAAAACTATATCTGTTGTAGAGGTTTTCGAGGGAAGTGACTTCGAGGACTTATTCAATTTGTAGACACTAGGGATGATACTCTGCATGATCCATTTAGATACTACATCGTCTGATCTGTCCATCCTAATCAAGACCGCTGATGCACCCCTCGTCAACTAAAATGTTATTCTAGTTCCACTCGTTGAAATGCAATCGAACCTATATGTTTATCCTATTTCTTTTTCTTTTATTGTTCCTCCTTGTTCTGATAACAATGTAATCAAGACCTCCTTCGATGAGGTTCTCAACGTTATTTTTTTCAAAGAATGAAATAAATGAAGATTTTGAGTATCTTGATGTGCCTTACATTAATTGTCTTGATTCTAATGAAACTCTTGATGATGATGATTTTCAAAATAAACAACTTTTAACTGATCTTAATAAGGTTAATAACAAATAACATAACCGTGTTCAAATTAATGAAGATGAAAATGTTATTATCAATCTCGGTTCTAATAGCCAATTGCGCGAGATTATGATAGGATCCACCCTTGATGAGCATGAGCGCACGTAACTCGAAGAACTGTTGAAGGAATTTGTGGACATCTTCCCATGGTCCTACGACAACAAGCCCGGTGTTGATCCCAAAATAGCTTAGCACGAGATTCCAACTCTCTCAAAATGTAAACCGATCAAATAAAAACTATGAAAGCTCCGCACTAAATGGTCACTCAAGGTTAAATAGGAGGTGATCAAACATTTGAATATAGGCTTCATCTAAGTGATCGAATATCCCATATGGCTATCCAACGTTGTACCTATGCCAAAATTAGGAGGAAAAGTCCGCATATGTGTTTACCACCTGAATTTAAACAAAGCCTCTCCGAAAGACGATTACCTATTGACCAATATCAACATGATCATGGACAACATGACCAGTCACGCTCTCAAGTCGATCATTGATGGGTTTGACAAATACAATCAGATCAACATGCACCCCGATTATCAAGAAAAAACTATATTCAGCATCCCCTGGGGAACTTTTTTTACACAATTATGCAATTCGATCTAAACAATATAGGGGCTATATACCAAAGAGCTTCCCCAACCATCTTGCACGAACTGATACACAAAGAGGTCTAGGTCTATGTGGATGATATGATCATAAAATCTAATACTCGGGAAGGTCATGTTCCCACTCTCCGTAAGTTCTTCGAACAACTACGACGATATTAGATGCGACTTAACCTAAAAAAATGCATCTTGAGCATCACCAAAAGAAAGATTTTGGGATTCATGATTAACGAGAAGGTAATTAAAGTAGATCCTTCCAAACTAAAATCTATACTCGAAATTCCACCCTGAACGGAGAAGAAAGTTCGAGGATTCTTTGGAAAATTATAGTAGTCAGCCGGTTCATCAGCTAGTTGACTTCTATTTGTGAACCCATCTTCAAACTCCTTTGAAAGGATTCCACCAAGATCTGGAATGAGGCCTATTAGGAAGCCTTTGATTTAATCAAATAATATCTAACCCGACCTTTGGTACTTATGCCATCGCAACCTGGTCTCCCTCTACTCTTATACTTGACCGTAACAGACACCGTAGTTGGGGCTTTGATAGCCCAATACCTTGAAGAATCCCGTAAAGAAAGGTACATCTGCTACACCAGTCACAAATTGTCCAAGTACGAAGTCAATTACACTGCCTTGGAGAAAGCATGTGTTTCCCTTATTTGGGTTACTAAAAAATTACGGCACTAGATGCTCGCTTTTCTCATTAGACTTGTGTCCAAAATGGATCCTATCAAATACCTGCTTGAGAAACCTGTTATGTCCAGCCGAATAGATCGATGGTTGATACTGCTAGCTGAGTTCGATATCATGTATGTCATGCAAAGACCCGTAAAAGGGAGAGTCATCTCTGGTTATCTTGCTGACTACCCTATGGAGGGAAATTCAAGCCAAACTGGAGTGGTCCCTACATCGTGAATAAGATCATGTCCGATGGCGCCGCTATGCTCACTGACCTTAACGGAGAAGAGATGATGCATCCAATCAACATGGATTGTCTAAATAAATTCTACCCCTAGTCTGAAATATCGACGTGCTATGACTCCTCGCATCCCCCTTCTATTCTAAAAAAAATCTTAATTTCCCTCAACATAGAACTATGTGGGGACTGATCCTCTAAAAAAACTTTTTTAAACTCATAAAATTTTCAAAACCAGAGGTTTGTAGGCAACTCATACACTTCACAAGGGCACAATCCCCTTCTTTTTCACAAATGTTATTCTTTTCTAACCTCCGAAAATGACAGTCCATTCTATCATTTACATGAACAAAAGGATTATGTATGCCTTAGTGATTGGAATATATAATTCAAATGTAAAACTCATCAAGAGGCACAACAAAATGATTAAAACCCTTTTTTATTCCAAAAGGGAAAATTCAGTACAATTACACAAAATATCGATGTAGGGTAAACAACTACCCCCCATTAACTAAATTGTCCTAGAACAAATCAAACCAAACTGTCCCTAAAATAAACCTAACCAAACCTTCCAAAAATAATTCCCAAAAAACAAAAAAAAAAACAAAAAAAAAAAAACAACAACCAAACACATAACCATCACAAAAGCTACACAAATAAACACCAACTTCATAAAAGACCCTATTCGCAGCTACCGAAAGACCCAGCCCCATTATCCTCATCTACTCCTTGAGGCGCTCAAAGTTTCCATGCTTGGATAGTATACCGAGGTGCTCCATGGATTGATAATCCCGGACCAGCCTAGAGAAAACCACTACACCCCCTCTATAGTGTCATTCATGGCTAACAATCTTTGAGCTATCTCCTCTGTCAAGATCTTATCCACTACTCTCTTCCACAACCATTTTGTATAATCTCCAGAAATATTCCAAACACTGCCAACAGATTAGGAAGGATGAGCCGACGGTAGATGATTCTCCTGCAGAGAGCCCAATCTCATGGAAAGATCTACAATACGGGAAGGCACGATTTTCTCCCATCCAACTTGACGCAGGAGATGCTAGGGGAAATAGAATAAGGCCTATCAAAGACCAACTAATCTAACATACCAGTATTCACTAGGGGTGGCCGTGGGCCGGGCCTAGGCAGGCCCGGTCGGGCTCGGGCCGGGCTTGAAAAATTAAGTGTTATCCCAAGCCTGCTCGGGCCTAGATCGGGCCTTATTATGTAATCCCAAGCCCGCCCAGATTTGAAAGCCCTTTACCCAGGCCTGCCCGATCGGGCCCTATTATGTTAATTAAAAGATTTTTTTTAAAATTAAAATACCTATTTTTTATTTAAAGACAAATTTTTTTAATTAAAAATATGTTTTAAATTCCATATATTACAAAGTCCATATATAAAGGTTCTCACTTTACATGAAAAGACTTGGTATACGTTTTTATATTTATACAAGTCCCCCCCCCCATATATATATATATATTTCGGGCCTCGGTCCGGGCCGGGCCTCATCGGGCTTAAAAACTCATGCCCAAGCCCGCCCGAAAAAAAATCGGGCCTATAAAATTTTGCCAAGCCCGCTTTGCGGGCCTATTTACCTTACCCAAGCCCTATTTTTTTATTGGGCGGGCTTGGCGGGCCTCGGGCCTATGGACACCCCTAGTATTCACCCAGTTCCAGAATGGGCTACAACTCCCCCCACCAGGGCACCGACCAGCACAAATATCGAGCTCCGTGCTTCATAAACCAGTTTACCTAGTTATCTATGGATGGGCCAAAGCTGATGAAATATTGAGTGAAGAAATTCAGCACATATTCAAAGGGATATTCAGGGGGAATGCCAAACGAAATCTCTCTGTCAGCCATATGAATAGCACAACTGGGATTTATCTTAAAAAATCATAACGACCTTCTCGCCAAGCATCTAGATTGTTCAGGGTCTCTGCCAGTATCACCACTACAGGATTTCTATGAGCAGACATCCACGCTGTAATGGTAGCCAGTTGAGGGTCCACCATCAGGTCCCCGTCACCAATAAGAGCCTCGAAGTTAAGATCGAAGTAGCAACTCCAGTACTACCAGCATCATTGCAGTTTTATCAACACACCAGATTCAGCACAATCCAATGAGGATGACAAGCCCAACTTTATAATCAATCTTTCTCTTCCTTCATCCATTTACCAACCAAGCCGCCAAGGCCTTCCTCAATTAAAAAAAGTCCAAAAAAAAACTCATTCTTCTACTTGTTCTTAAAAAAAATTCCTTCAAAAGGGAACCAAGCCTCCGAGGCCATCTTCTATTCAAACATATTCAAAAACTTCCAAAAAATACCTTTTTTCTACTCTTTCTCAAAGAAAAAACTCAACATCATATTAAATTGTATGTAGAGTAAGCCACTAAATCAAGATAATCAAACAAAGTATGCATCTCTTTTTACCTTTTTGAGTACCTTTTCAAGTGCAATGCCACTACATCGAGCATGCAAATGCCAAGCTCCCACACTCAATGATGAACCTACAAGAAAATCTCAAATGGAAAAAACCAGAATCGGATATCACCTCATCTGCCCCGTAATCCTCTCTTATAGGTACCAAACGTACCTAAACTCACGTGCCATCAACCGCAGCATCTGCACATGATGACCCGTCACCACCATAGCTAAAGGAGTTATCCTCCAAGTGTAAAAGGTCACCTAGATCCCCATCAAAGGTTCAATAATCCTACCTAATACCGTCTGCACTGCCTTTGGCGTTAACCTCAACATATGATCCACCTCTATTTGAAAATCCTCACAATCGATCCCCAGAAGCTGCTGAATCCCTGCTCATACTGATCGACACCTTCTTATTCTCCTTCCCAAGGTAGCCCAGAAACCCTTGCCACTGTCGATTGGAAATTCCTTCCACCTTCTGATCAGCAGTACCCCTAAAATTTTGTACAAAAAATTCGAGAGAATGCTAGAAAATTCCAAAAAAAAAATTAAAAAATTCTTAAAATTGCCAAATGAATATTGGAATAGTTCTTCACTAAGAAAAACATTTTTCAAGCTCCCAAATTCCCAATCGAATTAATATCACGTTTTATCCCCAGCTTAATGTAATACCCCGTAATTTTATTGATTTTATTTTAAAGGATTAATTGAATTAAATGAGAATTAATTGGGAATTAATCCGGATATAAATACTAGCGAGATGTGAGTTGGTATTTAATTATGATGTTAATATTAAAAATTTCATGAGTAGTGGAAATATTAAATTATCGCGAGATCGAAATATGACAATTTGGAAATTTAATTGGGACGCGTGTGTAAGTCGCGTCAGGAACGCAATTAATTGAATTAAAAGATAAATTTTATTTTTATCAATTGAATGGTCATTTTGAGTGTGCCAATGTGTCAGGAAGGGTTGAAATAGTCAGAAAACACTAGTCAGGGGTTTAGTTTGGGTCCCGGGGCATTTTTAGGCCACACCGGCAACCCAAAAGAGTAGTTTGGTAATTTTAAAAATAGGGGAATTAAAACCCACGAATTTTAGAGGTTATTTTTATATTAGAAAAGAACCCACTAAGCCATTACCAGCATTTGGGAAGTTAGAGGGCTACGGGAGTTATAGAGAGGAGTTGGAAGAAGTTCCAAAAGGGAAACCCTAGCCACCTTCACCATCTTTGGAAGAAATTTGTAGAGAGAGGGAGGAGAATCAACCTTCAATCCTGCAACATCAAATCAGAACATCTAAGGCAAGTGGTTTAATTACATTAATTTCAAGCGAATGTTTCTTCCATGCTTAGAATTAAATAATTGTCTTATATTGGAAGTTTGATGAAAACCCATGAAATTGGAGGTAGGATTCATAATATGATATAGGAATTGCATGTAGAATGTTATTGGATGAATGTCATATACAAAATATATCTTTTGATGATGTGAAAATGGATTGATAAGGAGAAATTATAGTCATTAAATTCTAGGTTCATGATTATAGGGTTTGGGACAAGGTTTGGGAATTTTGATGATTATATGTTAATTTAGGAAGCATTGACCCCATATATATGTTAAAGAGTGACCTGGGGGACTTAGAGTAGTCTAATAACGTTAAAATACTATTGGTATGATCTTAGGATGGGTTTAGAGAAGTGAAAAATTGAGAAAAACGAAGTAGAGAATTTCTGGGCTGAAACTGCCATCTCGTTAGAAGACCTGCCCTGGTTGTTCGAACGACCTCGTTCGAACGAGCTTCTAACGAGATGACAGTATCACTTCTAACGAGTTGATAGTTCGTTCTAAGGCTTTCGTTCGAACGAGACTTCTAACGAGTTGACAGAATGGCCTTTTTGGCCTGAGTTCATTTCTAATGTCCCGTAGACTTATTTAATTGGAGTATTAACCTTCCCTCATTGATTAGTGGGTATAATTGTGAGAATTGGGGTACGTTGAGGAGTAGAACTTAGAACCTTATAATAAAATCGGATGTCAATTGTGGAGTAGGAAACGAGTACCTAATTACGACGTGAGAAGGGTTAATAACATTAATATGCAAAATCGGGGACTTGTAATCGTATAACATTAAATTACGGTATAAGAACGAGAAGTATACCTATATTAATAATACGAGATATCTAAGATGTGCGAATGATTAGTATATGTGGTTTTATGTGTATAACATACCTATCATACTTGCTATCATGGGAGGTCTGCGTTCGATCAGGGCCATCTAATCTTTGTGTGCCTACGAGGGGATTTAGATTGGTACCTCGAGGACATAGGTCAGAGAAGGACTTACTGAGATGTGCGTGAACTATGTTCGCCTCTATTGTTTGTGATTGTTGTTTATTGAAAACGATTCCTGAGAGATTCAGAATACGTGGTCCTTATGTACGTGATGTACCGGGATTTGATAGGAGAGTATGTGTGCACCGCAACTTAGTCTCGGGGTGCTAGTAATGTATATTTATGATGAGAATAATATACTGTTAATTGAAATGAACTGTCATGATTAAATGTGAGTATAATTATAGCAACGTTATGTAAAGATAAAATGGATGATCTCTTGTATATTAGTATTGCTAATAATTGGGAAACCGAGAATTAATGTAAAGCTCTCTATTTAATTGATGATGTTGGAATTAAAGCGTGAATCGTATAGAAATGTTAGAATTTATTTAGGACTAGTTAGATATGAGAATCACTAGAATGGGTACGGGTACGTTAGAAGTGCACAAATAGTCGAGAGGTGAGTATTTCATGTGAGAGTACGTCCTAACATGTATTTTGCATTCATTATTTTATTGTCATTAAAACACTTGCTATATTTTAAACTTCTTTCCACAATCGGGCTCTGACCCGTTTTCTTTCAAATATATTTTCTTGTAAAAACCTTTTAGGTGCCCAGGCACAAGAACACCAAGCATAGGAGTTCCATTCAGGTGACGTACTGTAGCTACCGTGGAAGTTACAGGATCTTGTCAGTAGACGCCTCCACTTTCGATCTTAGCTCCTTCTTATCAGCTTTCCTCATCTGTTGGGCATGTCTCCCTATTTCCTTTTAGAGATACTTTATTTATTCATTTATTTCAGATTTTTGGTTGTAATTAAAATAAGCGATGCAGATTTAACATTTGTTTATTTCAGTATTCGGATTGTTGTGAGGAGTATTCCTCCAGTTTCATTATTATTGCATGGTTATACTTGTCGTTTCATTGTGGTGGATTATGTTAGCATTTCTTATCTACTTGCTTGTTAATCGGATTTAATAAAATTGACAACTCACTTTTTAAATACTAGGTGGTTAGTAATTATTAAAACGTTTTCGACAGTGGTGCTAAGAACTGAACCAACTTGACATTTTGTATTAATTTAATAAAGGAGTAGCTACCCGATATTTAATTAGTCGGGGTGTCACACTTAAACCCTAAAAATCAGTGCATCTGCGTCCCAAAAAATCACTACAACTCCACAGTAGAAATCAAATGCTTACCCAGCAGGGCTATGTAATATCCTATCCGAAACTCAACTTCCCCAAACAGAGCTAGAAAAAACTTCCAATTTCCCCAGCAGTCTCCCAAAAAATCACTACAAGTCCCCAACAGTCTAGAAAAATTCCAATTTCCCTAAACAGAGCTAGAAGCCCTAACCGGATATCTCTCCCTAGCAAACACATTCCCCGGCGTAATCCTAAAACCTCAAGTTATCAATTGTCTCCCCAGCGGAATTTCTAGACTAAGAATTTCATCAAAGCTATCTCTTCTCGAAAAGACATAATCCCAAGATAGATGTCGTTTCCCCAGTAGAATCTCAAAAAAGGGTAAAATAAAGACTCCCTAGAGAGCAAACCCCATGCATTTACAATAAAGGCCCTCAGAATTGGTCACCCCTACTTAAGGTCCTCGGATTTAACCTCAACCCTCAAAATTGGTCACCTTCATTTAAGGTCCTCAGAATTGGCCTCGACTCTCAGAATTGGTCGCTCCTACTTAAGGTCCTTAGAATTGACCTCAACCCTCAGAATTAGTCACCTTCATTTAAGGTCCTCCGAATTGGTCTCTCCTACTTAAGGTCCTCAAAATTGGACTCAACCCTAAGAATTGATCGCTCCTACTTAAGGTCCTCAGAATTAACCTCGACCATCAGAATTGGTCGCTCCTACTTAAGGTCCTCAGAATTGACCTCGACCCTCAGAATTGGTCGCTCCCACTTAAGGTCTTTAGAATTGACCTCGGCCCTCAGAATTGGTTTCCCCTACTTAAGGTCCTTAGATTTAATCTCGACCCTCAGAATTGGTCGCCACCATTTAAGGTCCTCAAAATTGGCCTCGACCCTCAAAATTGGTCGCTCCTACTTAAGGTCCTCAGAATTGACATCGACCCTCAGAATTGTTCACCTCCACTTAAGGTCCTCAGAATTGACCTTAACCCTCAAAATTGGTCGCTGCGACTTAAGGTCCTCAAAATTAACCTCGACACTCAGAATTGGTCGCTCCCACTTAAGGTCCTCAAAATTGACCTCGACCCTCAGAATCGATCACTTTAACTTAAGGTCCTCGGAATTAACCTCGGCAAAATTGACCTCCACCCTCATAATCGATCACTTTAACTTAAGGTCCTTAAAATTAACCTCGCCCCCCAGAATTGGTCGCCCCTACTTAAGGTCCTCAGAATTGACCTCGACCCTCAGAAATGGTCGACACCACCTTAGGTCCTCAGAATTAGTCGCCCCTACCTAAGGTCCTCATAATTGACCTCAACCTTCAAAAATGGTCGACACCACCTTAGGTCCTCAGAATTGACCTTGACTCATAGAATTGTCCATCCAAAGCATTACCTTAGGTCCTCAGAATTGACTTCGACCCTCTGAAACGGTCATCCTCGTCACTTTGGTTCGTTAAATTGACCTCTTTCTGAAAACATCTTGTGATGTATATTTGACAGCTTTCACTTATTCCAATCTCACCCATCGAGAGGCTCTATAGATAACACATTCTAGAATCCCCATAAGTCTCTCCTTACATCCCTGGCACCTCCCCAATTCACTACAAACTTTAGGTCATACTCCAAGTACGGATCTAGAGGACATCGAGCACTCTCGGGCCCCATTTAACTCCGAGCAACTCCATCGTTAGAGAAAAAGCTCAAGGAATCTTAGAAGGCCTTTGAATCCCCTTTCTAGTGGTCCACCCCGTGTGCGAATCGGTATAATGGTTTGGACGAATTGACTATTTTATTATTAAAAATCGATTTGGAGGCCATCGAGCGCTCCCGCCCACTGATCTGACCCCAATTAACTTAACCTTTAGCGCGAAAGCTAAATGAATATTTAAAAGACACTGAACCCCTTTCAACGGTCCACCCCATGCGTGAAATGGCATAACGGTTCGAACGAACGATTCGTTTTCCCCCCAAAATTGATTTGGAAGCTACCGAGGGCTCCCAAGCTCAATTTGACCAAAGTCAACTCTTCAGATCGAACAAGAATAAATGAATCTTCAAAGTCACTAAATACCTTTTCCAACGGTCTTCCCTGTGTATGAATCAGACTTACGGTACGGACGAACGATCCGTTTTATTTCGAAGGATCAATTGGCATTTTCAGGCCCCGTTTGACTAAAGTCAACTATTCGAACTGAGTGAAGATCTTTGGAACATCAAAGTACCTTGCACAACCTTTCCAACAGTCCACCTCATGCGTGATTCAGACTTACGATTTGGATGAGCGATCCATCATCGTCCGAAGATCTTTTGTCCAAAGTCAACTCCCGAACCTGGGAGTGGCCTAAAGTATTCTCAAAGATCTCTGAATTACTTTTTTAATGGTATGCCCGGTGCATGAATTGGACTTATAGATTGCATTTTACGATCATTTTTCTAGAAATTTGCATGAGACTGCTAATTGGCAGGTCTATTTTCCTACCTATCTAGAGTGTGTCTAGGATTACTTGTCGATAGGCAGGACAAGGACAATGCCGATCAGCAGTCTCCCTACCCTATATAAGGAGAGCATGAGCTCACTTCAAAAGACACCTCAGAACCATCAATATCAGTGATCTCATCAACATTATTTTGCAATCTGTGAAGTTTCCTTACATGAAATTCCTCCCCACCTTTCATTCCTATCACTTTCATACCCACTTTAGCAAAAATATCCTTCTCTCTCATCCCATATCCATCCTAATTTGCAGGGAAGTTCATCCAAAAAAGGTCCAAACATTCTTATCTCTCTTTAAACACCTTTTATTCTCGCATAAATTCTTAATTTAGCTTTTGGCTTTAGATCATACACATTAATATCTCATTATTTATTAGTTATATTACACATAATTTATTTTCTATTAAAAAAAACAAAGAAAAAGAGGGTTACACCTATAAATTTTGACGGGATCCTTCATCACATTTTCTCAAAATAAAAAATATTTTTTTACACACACATATAATAAATTCCCGTTGAAAATTATGGGATAAACCTCACCCTTGTGCCACATGTGAACTACGTGGACTTTGATGCCTTTATATGCTATGTAAGTGTCTCGCTCTGAAATCCGAAAATCGAGTCCTATTTTCATATTTTTTGTTTTTTTTTATATATTATTCATATATATCATACTTGTGATTCATACGTGCGTCTTATCTAACGAATATTATTGTTTCATCATAACGATCAATATCTCGATAAGCACACACATTATCTTTTTTTAATTATTATTTTGGGAACATTCCTATGGATGACCTCACTTCATCTGATCCATAATGCAAGTGGAGCGATTCCGATCTCCACTTATATATACACGCACACACACTTCACGGAGAAATCAAGAAAAATAGTAACATAAGCCCATAAGAGACCGAAAGGATGGGATGGGTTCCTAACACCTTCCCATTCTGTAACTTTGCCCACGAACCTCTGATATATTACTTGTGCAAGCATCAGTTTGTCTTTGATGTCGCTCTCTAGAGGAGGCGACATGTGCGTTTGCCTGTTTTGTGCAAAATAGGCTGGTGAGTCTATCTCTTTACATCACTCCAAAATCAAAGATGTCCGAAGCACCTCATAATATAGAGAGGGGTGCGGGACCTTTATCCTCCCTCTTTTCCCCCCGAAAGCGCCTGGGGAGGGGGAAGATCTCTGGATGGCCATAATTTGGGTGTAAACTAGGATTTGGATAAAACCTGAGAGCTTTTGGGGGAGTTTGGGAACTCAAAAGAAATGAAAAAGTCTTTAAATGAAATGGTGCTCTACACTCCTATTTATATGAGGTTTTCTAAAAAAATGAGATAAGGAATGTGAAGACGAAACATGGCACTAAATACGGCATGATGATGTAGATCTTCTAACTTGTCTGCTACATGTTCAATAAACCAAGTCAAAGAATTAAAAGGTCAATAACTCAAGTCCTAACCTATGACTTGGAGAGTTTTGTCCAAACACAAAATAAAGCTAAAATACATACAAATTGACTTTATTGAAAATTTGTCCTTAGAAATCTACCCCTTCGGATATTTCGGGATAAAACCAAAAATAAAAATTCCTATGGGCCATCAAGCTCATAAAAGACTCATTCTCCAACCCCAATAGGAAAAAAGTACAGCTTGACTGACTCATAAACTCTAAGTAGCTTTGCTCACTTGAAAACTTTATCGCATGTTGCAAACTTGCATAATTAAACACACGTTCAAATGCAAATAAATTATTACAATATAAATCTGTATAAGAATAAAAATTCTTTATGTCTAACGATCCCATCCTAGGTAAGAAGTCTCCCCCTAAAGGATCTCCTCCTAAAACTAGAGTTAAAGATACCGTTTCTCCCTTTTTTCATGACTAGATAAAGAAAGAATGCATCATAAATCATTTCTCCCCCATAAACCATATATCCCCAAAAATGTGAGAACATGTGATATCAATTGAAAATGTAGAGGAAAGAATAATATCGTGCAATGGTGTAAAGTGCAACACATACAACATGGCAATATAAGCACAAATAAGTCAAACAATGATCAATTAATACCAATATTGATGCAATAAATGATACCAACTTGAATAATAAAAAAGCATGAGATATCAATGTAAATAAGCATCAAGAGATATCAATGGGATCATATAGCATGCCAATTTGATTCAAAGATAAAGCACTTGTCAAACATGGATTAGATACAAACACAAAACCTAAATAGAAAAACGATACCATATATATAAATATGCAAAATATACCAATGACATACATGCACATATATATAGGTATAAATAACCACAACCATGACACGAAATACAATAAGTTTTACCCACTAGCATAGTATCGATATGTCTAAACGCATGGAATGGAACTAGTGGTCGTGAACTAAAAACAAATAGAAAATGACCCAATCACTCAAAAATATCCAAGGAGTTCTATATGATTTCACTAACTTTATCAAACAAAGGTTTAGCCTCGTATTGATTGATAAAGTGAACTCATAATAGAAAAACGAATACAATGCACACTAGCGTAGAAAATATTGATGACTCTCAAATCAATAGCATCAAACAAGAAATAACTATGACTCATTATGAAAGCTATTGATCTTTAACTTATATCACCCTCAAAATTATAGATATATGATTTTTCACACTAATATTTTGGAGATACAGATTTTAATTAAAGAATCAATGAAATAAAATTTGGCCTTGGCAATATTTTATTTTCTTTTGCCTCTCAATTTTTTAGGCTCTTGCCAATGATGGCATTTCACGAAAGGAAGATTTATTCCTTAGTAGCATTTTTCTGTGCACACTCATATTTTTTTATAGAATAACTAACTCACGGACATTGGTTCTTACATGCACAAATACTCTAATAAAATATAAATGTATATGATAAGATTGTTAGGAGAACATCTCACTTAGCTCATGTAACATAGGAAGTTAAAATCCAAAAGTGCCCGTTCACGTATGTGAGGAGACATATGCAGAGTGAATCCATTAAGCAATTCATTTTCAAACCACTCCATGCAAGCACGATTAAGAACAATATAAGCATTCAAAATCATATAAAATCTTGTATACTCATGGAAACATGAAAGTAAATGAATTCAAACACACTGATATGCCATATAAAATGTGTAAAATTAAACTACATATAAAAAAAATATTTTTGAGTTTTAATCATTTTATGTCACCAAAAGAAAAGAAAACTCAAAAGAAGGACAAAATATTTTTGTATTTTTCTTAATAAGACCCAATAAAAAGAAAAAGAAAAATATAAAAAGGATAAACATCATGCAACTAGCAAGAAGATATAACATGAAGTACAAAAGCTAGTGTATGAAAAACATACAATCAATTACTCCAAGATATAACATGTGAAGAATCTTGTGATAGCATGCGAGAGTCAACAAGTCTAACATTCAATGTCTCTAAAAATGATTTTCTAACCCAAATAGATGAATACATAATGCCTCGATATTTGGGAACCATGATGACATGAGATCTAAACTTTCCAGGACCACTTCTAAGATCATAACAATATTCTCTAAGATGACCATTCCTACCAAAATGCGAACATGTGTAAACATGATGAATTTTACCAATTAATTGACCTTTTCTAACGTCCTGTATTGTGGTTGACACTCTTAAACAAATGATGGTTTTGGCTTTAGGTACAAAAGTATTTGAATTATCGAAGCCATTACCAACACTACTTGAGTCTCTTAGATGGTTTTATAACTTCAAAATTCTAGACTCAAGTAAAATTTTAGATTATTCAAACTTTAAGGACTCCTTCTTCAAATTTTTAATTATACTTAGAAGGTTATCCCACTCCTTCTCAATGCAAACGAACTTATCCCTAAGAGTATTCTCACAAATTTTCAATCAATTTATCATCCTCAATGGCATGTTTATTAACCCTAGAAATAAATATCTTAGAATCATCTAAATCTTTCTATAAAGCACGAACACTATCATCACTCTCTTTCTTGGACACTTCTAAAATTTTAAAACACGGTTCATGTCCATGGGCTTCTCATGAACGATATTTCTTTCAATTTTGAACAATTTGCAAAAAATCAATTTCAGTTTTAAAATAAAAAATTTATTTTTCAAAAATCTTAACTCTTAACTCTTTTTGCAAACTTCAAATTTAAATGAGTTCATTTTTCAACACGGTTATGAATCACATTAAACTCATCTCGAAAATCAAAGTTTTCGTCATCACTAAATACATTGGACAACTTATCACAATGATGATCCATTGGGAGAAAAAAACAAAACTAGAGAGAGATAGAGAAACACCCAAATAATCCTAAAATAGAACGCAAAGACGGATCAACATAAAAACTTAGTGTTCCCTCTCTTATACCAATTTGAAAGCGTTGCTATAAGCTCGAGGAATTCCAATATGGAAATGGGTGCAACACAAACAAATAACCTTTTTAAAAAAATTCAATTTTAAGTTCAATTAAACACGTTACTCCAATCAAACTTATCACCAATTTTAAACATGTTATGATTAAACCGATTAATCATTTTTATCTTAACCTAAACATGCATCATGGTGAGTGAAGGATAAAATATGTAAATCAATCACAACACCTGATGTACGAGGAAAACCAAAATGAAAAGAAATCTCGGACGGCCCAGCCACACAAATTCATTGTGGTATAAAATTATACAAGATTGAGAGAAGACTTACACAACGACTCGAAGCCCTCACAACTAGGCCTGTCAATGGATTCGATTTTATCCAAATCCAAATCCGATCCATTTAAGCGGATATGGATCATGCCTAAAATCCAATTACCTGATTATACGATTATTAAATGGATCGGATTTGGATTCATATACTCCGATCCGTTAATAATCCGATCCGATTAATATTTTTAATATATATATATATATATAGTGTATTTAATAATATTTTAAATATATATTTTAAATGTTTATTATAATAGTTCTTTATTTCATTAACAATTTTTTTGGAACATTTGCAAAATATATTCATGAAATAAGAGTTGAAAATAAAAATATTGGAAATTAAGTTTAACATAAACAGATAATCGGAGCGGATCCGAATCCGTTTAACATAAACGGATATGTATTTGGATTTGCCTGATCCGATCCGATTAATAAACGGATCGAATCCGAATCCGTTTAACATAAATGGATATGGATTTGGATTTGCCTGATCCGGTCTGAATCCGATCCGTTTACAAGCCTACTCACAAGTCTTAACGCGTCTTCAATCTTCAATCGTTCCTCCACAGGACAATGCAAGAATCCACCTACGCAACCACCATTATGCGGGAGTCCACACACGTCTTGGTATCTACCAAACATCTTAGCAATCATCACATAATATGGAGTCCACCATATGTAAATAGACCAGGAATGGAATCCACCGTACAAAACTTTTCTCTATCAAAATGATGAGAGAATAAACCAAATGTGGCCACAAACTAGATCTCACAGTATAATAAGATGAAACTTGGATCTATAACTGTTTGTGTTTAAACTAAGGGTTGAGTAAAATCGAAGATCTTTTTGGGAGAGTTTAGTAATTCAAAAGAAATGAAAAAGTCTCTAAAAAAATGCGGCTCCGCACTCCTATTTATAAGAGGTTTTCTAAAAAATGAGATACTGATGAAAAGCCATTCGGAAAATATCGATTTTAACAAAAATTCGTAGACTCATTCAAATGAGGTCCATCTCGTTCAAACAAATCTATGCATCTCGTTCGAGCACCTTTCGAACAAAACTTCCAACAAGATTCCATCAAAGGAAAGAAATGGTCTTGTTCAAAGTTTTGTTGGAACGTAAACCTGATCTAACGAGATACATTGGCTCGTTCGAACGACATACCTAATGTCGTTCTAATGACCTCACGAAACAAATATTTTTCTGCTAAGAAATAACATTTTAAACACAATTTTATAAAACCTAACACCCAAATATAAAGTATCCAAGGATCAAAATATATACGCAATCATATCTGAGAGATCCTCGAAAAGTGAAGACTAAACGTGACACTAAACACGACATGATGATATAATTCTAACTTGACTCGTACATCTTCAAGAAATTACGTCATAGGCTTGAAAGGTCAACAACTCAAGTTCTAACCTATGACTCAAAGAGTTTTGTTCAGACATGGAATAAAGTCAAAATACATACAAATTGACTCTATTATA
Source organism: Sambucus nigra (assembly GCA_949130495.1). Lineage (NCBI taxonomy): Eukaryota > Viridiplantae > Streptophyta > Magnoliopsida > Dipsacales > Adoxaceae > Sambucus > Sambucus nigra. The sequence goes on along the minus strand of OX422208.1, from coordinate 779,782,144 downwards.
AATTTGTCCTTACAATAGTACACAACTGATACAATATTTAGAGAAAAAATTCTCACTTGCCAATTTTTTTCAAACATGGGCGCAACAAATAAAAGACAATATTGCAAAATCCTTTCACTTATCTAAAACAACCATATAAAGTATTAGGTAATACCAATACACATAATCTCAAGAAAAAAATTGATTAAACATTTATATTATAAACCAAACACATTGCATTTTATACATTCGTACTTCTTATATTCTATACAAATGTGTGTCCACTCAGCTAATGTATACCATCAAAATCTATATCCTAGAAAAGAATAGAATTTCTGACCAACCTCAGTGAATTCAGGAATTTGGTAGGTTGAACATTCAAAAGTTGCTCCTCTGGATTGCCAAAGCTAAGAATCACCCAAGCTTATCCAGACTTTAAAAAGTCTTTATTAGATATTTTCACATACTTGTAGTATATAATAATTGAGTCCGGTATTAGTTTGGAGATATTTAATAGGATTTGAAATTTCCAAATATGATAACATCCACCACCCCCCCCCCCCCCCCCCCCCAAAAAAAATGTATATGAGATGAAATGAATTGGAAACCTAACAAAAAATTTAGAAACTCAAAGCCAAAAATATGAAGACCTTAAGCACCTATCTATGAATGAAAATAAACTAAAATAAAAAATATTAAGTGGGAGGAAATGAATCTAGAAATTACAATTTAAAACCCTTCATTTTAAAGACAAAAAAAACTCTTGCAAGAGAAATACAATACCTGGAGTTTACTGACGATGGTTAACGGATGATGGAAAATTTATAAACGAAGAAGATGACATAGATCAAGTCGAATATTGAATACTCTCTCCTTATGACAGAATTTGCCCCCGCTAATGCCTAATGGTGCTTATGCGTGAAATCAAACGGCGTCTGCTGCCCAGGATAAAATGATCTCGACACGTGCAAGAAACACTTCAATATGCATATTCCACAAACCAATTATGTTTAATACTCGCTCCAACTCGATTAAGAATGGAAAGTATTGAAAAATATTTTTTCTCTCTTTTATAAAATGAAGATAAGTTTTCTATTTATAGATAACAATGTGTTCTTTCATGAAAAGATGTGTCTTTTTGTTAACTGTCATTTTATGATATTTTTAACGAACAATCATAACCAATGGTGAACAATCACAACCTTTAGTTACGGTTCCGGAAAAAAGTCACTATATATAGCGAACAATCAAAACCTTTAGTGAGAGTTAAGAAAAATCGTCCTAAGAAATTAAATAAAATTCTCAATAATTTCATAATTAAACGGGGAACTTTGAAAGTGGGAGATTTGGGAGAGTTGTTTGAGACTCAAAGCATTATCGTTGTATCTATTCTCTTTGGTAATTAAAGATTGCTACTCGAGTGACACGATTCATGAATTTGTGTCCACTCTTTTTTTATTTTAATTTTACCGTTACACTCGGTTATTTTTAATTTGTTTGAATATTGAATTTCTTCTACGACTTGAGTGACATAATCATTGGATATTTTCAATATTTGAACTGTTTAAATTTTATATTCTATTTAATCATCTTAATTCTTTAAAAAAATCAAAAATCAAAGTTCTTCTCTCTCATCTCGTTAAATTGGCTTCTAAAATTCCCCAACATTCTTATACGAATGGACACCACTCCGGACTTTCAACTATACTTAATTGTTTATTATTTAAATGCAATTCCATATTTTATTCTTTATTTAATTATGTACCAACAGTCACAATTTACACAGTTAATCAAATAAATTGTTGAAAGTTTACAATTCCGTCAAGTTATCACTAAAAATAGATATAAAGGTGATATGAAATTGGGCCTAATTGCGAATAAATAATGTAACAGAAACAGAAACTTCATAGAAAAATATTGAACAGATGTGATTTGATCGGTCCAAAAGTGATCTTAATCAATGTTATCGCATACATTTACGAGTCAATGAATCAAATCACATACTGTATGGAATTTTGTTAATTTACCATTATTGTTTCCTAACTGTCCTATATTTCCATTAGAGTCTGTAAAATCTTCTTATACAAGTAAATCTTAGTCATTACAAGATAATAGAGTGCAGTACCAATCAATACATACCAACATGCAGATTGTGCTTAACGAAAAAACAAAAACAAGGAAAAACAAATACACCCAAAGGTAGAAATTGATCCTCAAGACTCTTCATCAAAATCCTAGTCCACCACATTCCTACAAAGTTTTACTAGCTCTTTCACCACCCCATCTATCTCTTCCTCTCCTTTTTCTCTCATCTTCTCACTCACATCTCTAACTTTCCTCCTAAACCCCTCACCACTTTCCCCCACCACCACCTTTCTTATCACTCTAGACAACTCTCCTCTCTCAAGCCTCCCATCCCCATATCTCACCACCTCCTCACCCGCCCCTACCTCCCCCACCACCCTAGCATTCAAAGGTTGGTCAAGTTGCATGGGCATACTTATAATTGGTACACCAAATTTCATCCCTTCCATCACAGAACTCCATCCACAATGACTCACAAACCCACCCACACTCAAATGCCCTAAAATTCTCCCTTGTGGGGCCCACCCTTTGACAACCAACCCTCTCTCCCCTACCCTCTCTAAAAACCCTTTTGGCAAAACCTCCACAACACTATTTTTACTCTCACCCCCGCTAACAAACCTAACAACCCATATAAAATTAACCCCACTAAGCTCCAACCCATGAGCCACCTCTTCCATATCCCCCTTTGACAAAAAGTACTCGCTCCCAAATGAAACAAACACTGTTGAAAACACGTCTTTCTTGTCAAGCCACTTGATGATGAAATGATCATCATTGTTGCAAACTTCTTGAACAAGTGCACCAGTTGGCACAACCTTCTTTCCACACAAAACAGAAAGATAATCAATGTATTTCCCCTCTATCTCTCTAAATGACTTGATCAAAACCACATTTGATGACTGTTTAATGCATTCGAGAACGCGGTCCATATCTTTCATGTTATTTGCTGTTGACTCAACCATAGTGTCCATCTTTGTTCGTTCATATTCTCTCAAAAATATATTAGGAAAAGGGAACTTAGATTTAGGTTTTTTTGAGAAATGGCTGATGTAAGAACTAGAAGCTGCCCCGGGGCTTAAAAAGAGAATTGAAGGGATGTTGTTTGATAAAGCCAATTGTGGTGCCCAAGGTTGGAGAAAATCATATATGAGGAGGTTTGGTTTTAGGGTTTGGAGGATGGTTGAGAAATTAGGGTTTGACATGTCAAAGGCTTCTTTTAGAGTTGGCATTAGGTGGGGTGGAAGTCCATTGGTGGTATGGTAGTGAGGGGGAAGGTTGGGTAGGTTTGGTAATTGAAGCTCTATTAGTTTGATTGGGAGAGAGGTTTTGTGGGTTAGGTTTTGTTTGATGGATTTGAGATTTACAAGTGTTGAACAAAGGTATATTTGGAAGCCTCTATTTGAGAGTGCTTTGGCTAGCTCTACAAAGGGAGAGATGTGACCATAACCTAGCCATGGAAGCATTAAAACACTCATATTATTTCCCTGTTTCGTATCCATTGCACCTTTTTGTGTGTGTGAGAGTAGGTTATATACATATATACCAAAAATCATACATGTGTAAGCATGCATGTTAGTGTGTCTTTATATAGTCATTGTTTGGTCTTAGTTTGTCGGGGACTGGTGATAGATAAGTATGGTGACGGGATAATGCTGCATGCAAAACAAAAATATGAGAATGTGGCAGCAAGAGAAAGGAATGAGTTTACTACAACATCAACAACTTTGGACGCACGAGAACATTGACCTGGATTTATTCACAAAAAGGATTTAATGGGTTAAATTGTATATATAAATTTATCTTTAAATATATAAGTTATTCAACTGTTTGTGAAGTTTTTATGTGTTTAACATGAGTAGAATCACAATTAAAAGAATAGATAAAGATTGTGGAGTCAAATGAAAAAAAAAATCTAATATGAGTTAGTATAAAAAAAGAAGTTAACTTTTGTTAACCATTTTTTTTTTTGAAGCCCTGAACTTCCACACGAACGAGCCCTTTGGACTCCCTCGTGTTTGCTAAACAGGAGGGTGCAAGTGTCAGATCCACCCTAACACACACCCCAATTTAAGTCTGACACCCGAAGGGGAATCGAACCCAGAAACCTTACGACATACCCGCACGGCTCAGAGTCCGTCCTTACCCTCAGTGCAGGTATCCGTGGGGAGGGATCGAACTCACGACCTATGGTCTAGAGCGAAACCCTCCTTACCACTGGACCAAGCCAAAGTGGATTGTTACCCATTTTAAAAACGGGTTAAATCAACTTCTTGGTTGAATTTCGAAAGGTTGAATTATTAAAAATTTAATAATTGTGAGACTTTTGTTGGGTGATTAATGCTCCGACTAATAGATATTTGATGATCACATTAATCTATCTATCTTCTTAAACATGCCAACAAACTTAAACTCCCTAAAACGCGATTTGTGAGTAAAATAGAGTGAAACTACAAATAAGTTAAGATTTGTTGACCCACTTTTAAAATGAATTTTGATGACCCTATTATTGGAATATTAAAATTTTTAGATCCCAATGTAACTTCTTATTCATTACTTTAATGTTCCAATTAATCATGTATGAGAGTCACCAAGGCCAACAACCAGTTTTAAAATTGGTTAATAAATTTGGATTCATTACAAATGCAACAATGACCAACATATATGACTACATTAATGATCAAATATTATGTTAAGGTATGCATTGATTAGTGTGTAGGGTCCACTTAAATTCTTTTTTGATCCTTTACATGTTGATGTATAAAATGGTTCAACAAATTTAAACTCCCTAATATGCCATTTGTGAACTACAATGAGAGAAATTACTAATGCTACACTGACCAATATATATGACGGCATTAATTCATCAAACCTTGTCTTAAGATATGCATTGATTAGTGTGTGGGGTTCACTTAGAATACATGTTTTGCGTAGAATATCTCCAGAGAAATTGGTTATTTTAACACTGTTTAGTTTAGAACCTCTATGTATAAATGTAGAAATTCAAAAATAGTTTAATTGGTTGTTGTCTTTATACACTCAGTTTACATGTAAAATCTAATGTGCTTAACCAATTTAAAACTCAAAATCAATTTAAAGGGATGAAAGACTAATTGTATACACTTAAATTTCACAATTTCCTATATCAAAGACAAGTAAATGTAAGAGTTAATAAATACTTTCAGTCATTTTATATTGAGGTCTTAAATTTTCTTAAATAGGGATATAAAAACACCAATTTTTCCATAGAGTTGCCAATTCACATCCCAGATTTAAACACATCAAAAAGGGTGTAGTGGGAGACCTTGAGTTCATGGAAGAAAGGGATATATGGGATGTTATTAGACAGTTTTATGAGGATTTGTATATAGAGGAGGAAGTTTGGAGGCCGAATTTAGAAGAGGTGAAATTTGGAAGAATTTCGACAGAGGATATGGTGTTTTTAGAGGGCCCTTTTGGTGAGGAAGAGGTTTTATTTGCTCTAAAATCCATGGGGGGTGATTAGGCTCCGAGTCCAGATGGTTTTTCTATGGTGTTCTTCCAAGAGTGTTGGGCAGTAGTGCGAGATGATGTCATGTGTTTTTTTTAATGATTTTCGTGATAGAGGTCGGTTTCGGATAAGCTTCAAGCAACCTTTATTACATTGGTTCCGCTGAAAGGCGAGGTTATTGATGTAAAGGAATTTAGACCGATCATCTTGATAGAGAGTGCATACAAGTTGTTAGCAATGGTCTTTTCCATCAGGATAAGGAGAGCATTTGATCATATTATCTGTGAGACTCAGAATGATTTTGTTGGAGGGAGACAAATTTTAGACATGACTCGGGTGGTTAATGAATGTGTGGACGCTAGGTTGAGGAGCGAGGTATCTGCGGTCATTTATAAACTTGATATCATGAAGGCTTATTATCACATGAATTGGAATTTTTTGTTTTATTTTCTAGATAAAATGGGGTCCAGCCACAAATGGTGCCTGTGGATTGAGAGTTGTATCTTTTTGGATCGTTTCTCTATATTAATTAATGCATCACCGGAGGGTTTTCCCAAAATTCTGGTGGGCTTCGGTAAGGTGATCCACTTGCTCGATTGCTCTTTATCATAGTCATTGAGTAGACTTTTAACATAGGTAGAGGTGACGTAGGCTATTAAAGAATTTTTATTAGGAAGTCCTAGAGAGTCCACTATTGGAGTTTCTCATTTGTTATTGGTTGATGATACCATTATTTTTTTGGTGCTAAGGCGGATCAAGAAGGAAATTAAAACTCATACTTGTCTTTTTTTACACGATATCGGGGTTATACATCAATGTGGGTGAGTGTGAGATGATTCCTATGGGGGATGGGGGTGAGGATTAATCATTTAGAAAAGGTGATTGGTTGTAAAGTTGGGATTTTTACCTCACTTAACTTGGACTACCACTGGGCACTTCTTTCAAATCCAAGGAAACATAGGATCCGGTGATTGAAAAAGTTAAGAGGAGGCTAACGGGGTGGAAGAAGAGCTATTTGTCAAAAGCGGGCATATTAACGCTAATGAAAATTACTTTTTCCAATCTTCCCACGTATTTCATGTCCATTATCCCCATCCTGTCTTTTGTACGTAAAAAATTGGAAAACATTATCAGAAACTTTTTGTGAAGAGGAAATGAGGAGAAGTTCAATTATTGTTTGGTGAACTTGGAGGAAGTTTGCAAGCCGTTAAGGGAGGGGGCCTAGTATAAAAAATTTAGCCTAATTCAACAAAGCTTTTCTTGAAAAATGTTTGGGGATATCCCCTTTATAAGAACAATGGTTATGGAGGAAAGTTATGGTGCCAAGATTTGGTCATGGTCATAATGGTTGGGGATTTAGGGAGGGGCGTTTCCCGTGTGGGATGGGTTTATGGAAATATATTACGAGGATTGGGGATAATTTCTCCATCACACTTCACTTCGCTCTGGGAATGGTAATAAAGTTATGTTTTGGAAAGATAGTTGGGGTGGGGAGTTGTTATTAGAGGACAGATTTTCAGGCCTTTTTCATATTGCTCGGGAGGGATGGTGGCAGATAATTTTCAGATGGTGGTAAATATGATGGTATGGAACCCCAAGTTCAGTATGAGGATTATAGAATGGGATTTTGAATAGATAAATGGGTTATTTGAGTGGTTGGCACTAGGGGGATTGGATAGATTATAGTCGTCAAGTAGTAAGAAAGGGTTTTTTACAAACTCATATTTTTTACTCCACGTTGAGTGGAAGGGGAGGCAATATCTTTCCATGGAGAAGAATTTGGAGGACTAAAGCTCCTTAGAAAGTTGATTTATTTGTGTATACAACGATGAGGCAAGATATATTAACGACATATGGGTTACAAAAAAGAGGCAGACACGTGGCTAGTAGACACTACACCAAAAATGCTAATCTGGCACGCTGTGGCAAGGAGATTCTGGCACGGTTTTAAGCTGTGCCAGATTCTGGCACGGTTTAATGACAATCTGGCACACTTTAAAACAGTGCCAAAATTTGGCACTGCTTTAAAGTGTGCCAAAATTGAGTACACTTCACTAAAATATAAATAACCAAAAAAAAATTTATCCCCCTTAATTTTTTAGCCTCCCGCTCTCTCCCTCTCTCGATCGCTCAGCCCCCGCTCTCTTTATCTCTCTCTCACCCATCTTCATCCCCTACCTCCCATCTTCTCTCTCCTCCATTTTCACCCACCTCCACACTCCAAACAAACTAACCACCAGCTGCCCAAATCGGACTTACCCCCGGTTTTGACCCCCGAAAATCCATCCCGCTGACCACCTTCAATCCGAAGTTCGACCACCTTCGCCGGCGACCCCTTCATCCGGTTACCTTCGTCGGCGATCTGCTCACCATCAACACCCCTCGCTGCTATATTCTACCTCCTACTTCCGGCTATAACCACCTGCTACCTATACTCGATTTCATGCACCTGTCCGACCCTTCCCACACACAAACCTTCCAAAACTAAACCCACTTCGATTTCAAAATAATAATTCCGTCCCGGAACTCTCACCTGACGAAACCCAATTCCGATCGACAACCTTTAAAAACAAACCTTAAACCCAAACGATTTCAATCCGAACTCGAAACCGTCCTCAACTCGGTTCCGACTCAGAAACCCGATCTCTAACCCACTTTAACTCATCAAAACCCAGGCTGCCTATAAGGTATAAACCCATCGGACCAAACCCATTTTGACCCCTACCCCGGCCTGAAACTTTTGTCCCAAACCTTTCCCATTATTCAAGACCCATTTCCCGTCTTTCATTTCTTAACTCCCAAACCAACCCGATTTCTACCTACTTTTGTCCAAGAATAAAACAAAACAAAACTCACCCATTTTTTTATACAGATAGACGCAACGACGGAGCCCTAGCCAGCCCAGGTAAATCCTCCCATTTTTTTTATTAATATATATATGTACACATTGCTGATATTATGAGATTGCTAAGGTTCTAAAAATATTGCTGAGATTAGTGTCGTTTTACCCCTTCTAATATTTGTATAAATGTGAATATTGATTTATAGAAATTATTAGTATAAATGGCGCAGCTATTTTACCCCTTTTAGTATCACAGTGTTGTTTTACCTCTTTTTTTTTAGATAATTAAATGCCATTAAGAAACCTCGCAAAGGGTGCGAACCTATATACAGGGAATATACAACGCGTCTAACATTAGTATAAATGTTGTTTTACCTCCTTTAATATTAGTATAAATGTTGTTATTAGTTGTAGTATTTATTTTTTAGGCATGAGGTAAGGAAAAACAAAAGTGTACCTGAGCGGCAGTTGTATGTGAATGAGTTGAGAAGAGCTTAATAATACAAGTTGTGCTAAATCCATACTCAGGCAGCCCTATTGCTGCTCTGAGGCCGGCACCACCTGCACCTACCACCACCGCATCGTACGTATGATCTACTATAGTATATGATGACCCTCCAACAATCTCTTACATTTTATTCAAATAATCAAATGTTTAATCAATAACAGGTTCTTAAATGAAATGACATAAGATCATAAGATGATTTAGACATACAGATTCGGAAGAGAAGAGTCTAGGTTTGACGGAGATGGATCTCTTTGAACGAATGCTAAGGCCATGAGCAACGGACCTCCGTAGCAACCCTCACACAACCCACGAACCTTAATCAGGTATTACGAAACACTAATATCTGATTTATTATTTGTGTTGAAAGATCGATATTCACGGATCTGAGTTAGTGTACCTATATAGGTTATTTTGACATTTATTTGCTTTATTTGCAGTTACCAATCTTATGCACTCTTTTTTGCACTTCAAAAGCCTAACAATGGTGCCCGGGGTTTTAGAGCTACTAATATTCCATTTTATCTTTTAGTTTTTGCCCCATGATAAGTAATTTCTAACTAATTTGACATGTATTTTATTCTTTCACTTGTTATTAACCTACAAGATGATCTGTAATTTAACATGTATTTTGTTGGGACAATATTGTGTTATGCATACTAGACGGACAATAAAAAATATTCCCAAGTATGCTCCATCACAGTTCTACATTGCAATGTGTTTCCTCGGATCAAGGAGAAAAAGATAATGTCCCTAAAACCTTTTGTTGAACGCCTTCGGTAAGTTTAAGGATGCTATTCAGAATGTTATGTTTTCAATTTAGTACATTTTTAAAAGTTCAAGTTTGTGTTAGTTTTTTAATCTATTTTTCATCTCATGGCTTGAAATCATCGTAACTGCAATTGTATATCATAATGTGCCCATACATTTTTCAGATTCTTAGCTCTGGAGTGGAAATGAGAGAAGGAATAAGGTTTGTAGTTACACTACTAAAGATGGTAGTTTGGTCTTCTGTAAGTTGTTTCTTAAATAATCCCACAATATGATTAATAACGTCTTGATTATTCTCCCAAGTATTACCCTCTTCATCTTTAATGGAGTGAATCCTAAGCTTTTAGTGCTTGGTTTTAACACTAGCCTGGACATTACCAAACTTACCTCATCTCTGTTGTTACATCAAGTTTATATTGTCCCCTATAGCCTGGCCATTACCAAACTTACCTCATCTTTGGTTTGGTTTATTTGTATTTCAATATGAGTTGAAATTGATAGATTATGTATATGAATTGACTTCTACTATGAATCGTTCATAAACCCCTTGAATATATGCGTAAATATTTAGAGAATGGGATCAAATTGATTAAGGTTGAATTTTTAGGGTTCTTGATACAGAATTGGGTTTTATCATTAAATCTTGAATTAATATTGTGTTTTTGATGTTTTAAGCATGTTTAAATCATAGTTACTTTATTTAGATGCTATACCAATTTAAGTAAGATCCTACTTCTATGGTAACATTATAGTTCATGCTTATAGACTTTATGACTGTCTTATTTATTTTGTACACTCGCAATTATTTAGTATAATGAATAGGACCCATGGTGAGGACAATACTCAATATTTCACAATAGGACTCGGAATAAATCGACAAATCGATAGGACCCACATTGAACACATGTGCTTGGTTTGTGGCCTTTCTCAATTACTTACTCATTTTCACTAATTCTTCATGTATGCCAAAATTGAAAAACTGGTAAATAAAACAAAAAACCAAGAACATTTCACAAGTCAGAAAATTAAGTCACATGTTGTAAAATGACTACTTTCCCTACATAATGGTTAATATATCTTTTTAAAATATAATTTTGGTATTGCAGGACCTCTTTGTGTCAGGACTGATACAACATCAGCACACTGGTGAAAGGCAAAGCGGAACTCGAAGAAGTGATTGGAAAAGGGAAGATCTCAAGTTGTTTGCACAAATACGCAAGGATCAAGAATGAGGGAGCTTATTCGGAGGATCTCAAGTTGCGAATAAATTTGGTAAGTATTTTATATTGATGATAGAAGATTTTATAATGTAGTGCACCTTTACCAAAGTAAATTCTTCATTTAATTGTGTGCGCGTGTGTGTGTTGTGTAAGATGTGTGTGTTAAGGCCTTAATAAGTGGTTGACATGGAGGAAGGGGCTATATGGATTTATATACTATTTTTAGATGTTAAATCGGTGGAAGGGATTTATTGGTGGTTTAGCTGCGGCTTTTGTGCTTGTTGTTGTTGTTGGGCTTATGTTAATATTAAAATAAGTTGGATTTCATGAATAAACAAAGGAAACTCTGTCGAAATTTTATGAAATAAGTAAGTGTTCTAAATTGATTAAGGCTAGCATACAACATTTGAAAATTGAACATTGGTGAATGAAAACGTAAAATAACTAATAAACATACCAGAATGAGACACGCGTAGTCACGAACACCTCGCACGGGACCAATGTAACTAGTAGGAACTGACCGCGTAGTCCCGGGTCTCTCGGTTTGTGAGTATAACGATAATTTGCAAAAATCAGCACTTAAACTTAAAAACAAGCCATTAAAGGGTGAAAACCCAAACCACCCCCCAAACGACCCCGTAGGGGGCACAAACACCTCGCACGGGACCAATGTAACTCGTAGGAACTGACCGCGTAGTCCCGAGACTTCCGGTTTGAGAGTATGACGATAATTTGCAAAAATCACACTTAGACTTGAAAACAGGCCGTTAAGGGGTGAAAACCCGAACCAGCCCCCAAACGACCCCGTAAGAGGCACGAACACCTCGCACGGGACCAATGTAACTCGTAGGAACTGACCGCGTAGTCCCAAGACTCCCGGTTTGAGAGTATGACGATAATTTGCAAAAATCACACTTAGACTTGAAAACAGGCCGTTAAGGGGTGAAAACCCGAACCAGCCCCCAAACGACCCCGTAGGAGGCACGAACACCTCGTCCGGGACCAGTGTAACTTGTAGGAACTGACCGCGTAGTCCCGGGTCTCCCGATTTGAGAGTATGACGATAATTTACAAAAATCACACTTAGACTTGAAAATAGGTTGTTAAGTGTTGAAAACCTCAACCAGCCCCCAAACGATCTCGTAGGGGGCACGAACACCTCGCACGGGACCAATGTAACTTGTAGGGACTGACCGCGTACTCCCGGGACTCCCGGTTTGAGAGTATGGCGATAATTTGCCAAAAATCACACATAGACTTGAAAACAGGCCGTTAAGGGGTGAAAACCTAAAACAGCCCCCAAACGACCCCGTAGGGGCACGAACACCTTGTACGGGACCAATGTAACTCGTAGGAACTGACCGTGTAGTCCCGAGACTTCCGGTTTGAGAGTATGACGATAATTTGCAAAAATCACACTTAGACTTGAAAACATGCCGTTAAAGGGTGAAAACCAAAACCAGCCCCCAAACGACCCCGTAGGAGGCACGAACACCTCGCACGGGACCAATGTAACTTGTAGCAACTGACCGCGTAGTCCCGGGTCTCCCGGTTTGAGAGTATGACGATAATTCGCAAAAATCACACTTAGACTTGAAAACAGGCCGTTAAGGGGTGAAAATCCGAACCAGCCCCCAAACGACTCCGTAGGAAGCACGAACACCTCGCACGGGACCAATGTAACTCGTAGGAACTGACCGCGTAGTCCCGGTTTAAGAGTATGACGATAATTTGCAAAAATCACACTTAGACTTGAAAACAGGCCGTTAAGGGGTGAAAACCCGAACCAGCCCCCAAATGACCCCGTAAGAAGCACGAACACCTCGCACGGGACCAATGTAACTCGTAGGAACTGACCGCATAGTCCCGGGTCTCCCGGTTTGAGAGTATGACCCGAATTCGCAAAAATCACACTTAGACTTGAAAACAGGCCGTTAAGGGGTGAAAACCCGAACCAGCCCCCAAACAACCCCGTAGGAGGCACGAACACCTCGCACGAGATCAATGTAACTCGTAGGAACTGACCGCGCAGTCCCGGGTCTTCCGGTTTGAGAGTATGACGATAATTCGCAAAAATCACACTTAGACTTGAAAGCAGGCCGTTAAGGGGTGAAAACCAAAATCAGCCCCCAAACGTCCCCGTAGGAGGCACGAACACCTCGCACTGGACCAATATAACTTGTAGCAACTGACCGCGTAGTCCCGGGACTCCTGGTAAGAGAGTATGACCCGAATTTGCAAAAATCACACTTAGACATGAAAACAGGCCGTTAAGGGGTGAAAACTTGAACAAGCCCCCAAACGACCCCGTAGGAGGCACGAACACCTCACACGGGACCAATGTAACTTGTATCAACTGACCGCGTAGTCCCGGGACTCTCGGTTTGAGAGTATGACCCGAATTTGCAAAAATCACACTTAGAGTTGAAAACAGGCCGTTAAGGGGTGAAAACCCGAACCAGCCCCCAAACGATCCCGTAGGAGGCACGAACACCTCGTAGGGGACCAATGTAACTTGTAGGAACTGACCGCGTAGTCCCGGGACTCCCGGTATGAGAGTATGACGATAATTTGCACAAATCACAGTTAGACTTGAAAACAGGCCGTTAAGGGGTGAAAACCCGAACCAGCTCCCAAACGTCCCCGTAAGAGGCTCGAACACCTCGCACGGGACCAATGTAACTCGTAGGAACTGACCGCGTAGTCCCGGGACTCCCGGTTTGAGAGTATGACGATAATTTGCAAAAATCACACTTAGACTTGAAAACAGGCTGTTAAGGGGTGAAAACCCGAACCAGCCCCCAAACGACCCCGTAGGAGGCACGAACACCTCGCACGGGACCAGTGTAACTTGTAGGAACTGACCGCGTAGTCCCGGGTCTCCCGGTTTGAGAGTTTGTCGATAATTTGCAAAAATCGCACTTAGACTTGAAAACAGGTCGTTAAGGGGTGAAAACCCCAACCAGCCCCCAAACGATCTCGTAGGAGGCACGAACACCTCGCACGGGACCAATGTAACTTGTAGGGACTGACCGCGTACTCCCGGGACTCCCGGTTTGAGAGTATGGCGATAATTTGCAAAAATCACATTTAGACTTGAAAACAGGCCGTTAAGGGGTGAAAACCTAAAACAACCCCCAAACGACCCCGTAGGGGCACGAACACCTCGCACGGGACCAATGTAACTCGTAGGAACTGACCGCGTGTCCCGAGACTTTCAGTTTGAGAGTATGACGATAATTTGCAAAAATCACACTTAGACTTGAAAACAGGCCGTTAAGAGGTGAAAACTAAAACCAGCCCCCAAACGACCCCGTAGGAGGCACGAACACCTCGCACGGGACCAATGTAACTTGTAGCAACTGACCGCGTAGTCCTGGGTCTCCCGGTTTGAGAGTATGACCCGAATTTGCAAAAATCACACTTGGACATGAAAACAGGCCGTTAAGGGGTGAAAACCCGAACCAGCCCCCAAACGACCCCGTAGGAGGCACGAACACTTCACACGGGACCAATGTAACTTGTAGCAACTGACCGCATAGTCCCGGGACTCTCGGTTTGAGAGTATGACCCGAATTTGCAAAAATCACACTTAGAGTTGAAAACATGCCGTTAAGGGGTGAAAACCCGAACCAACCCCCAAACGACCCTGTAGGAGGCACGAACACCTCGTAGGGTACCAATGTAAGTTGTAGGAACTGACCGCGTAGTCCCCGGACTCCCGGTATGTGAGTATGACGATAATTTGCAAAAATCACACTTAGACTTGAAAACAGGCCGTTAAGGGGTGAAAACCCGAACGAACCCCCAAACGACCCCGTAGGAGGCACGAACACCTCGCACGGGACCAATGTAACTTGTAGGAACTGACCGCGCAGTCCCGGGTCTTCCGGTTTGAGAGTATGACGATAATTTGCAAAAATCACACTTAGACTTGAAAATCGGCCGTTAAGGGGTGAAAACCCGAACCAGCCCCCAAACGACCCCGTAGGAGGCACGAACACCTCGTACGGGATCAATGTAACTTGTAGGAACTGACCGCGTAGTCGTATATGCTATTTTTCTTCTTGTATATGCAATTTTTTTGCTTGAATATTTTTTTAAAAATGACTTGGTTACTAATATTGTATCTTTTTTGTGTCTTATTTTTTTTGTAGGATGACATTCAATCGTTAGCTTTTATCCACTTGGAACGCACGAAGAAGTCAATGCTTTACAACAGGGGGATTGTGTATTTAGTGTCGTTAATATTCAGGATTCTATTTTTTGTGTTATGGCCGAGTAGAATTCCGTAGTTTTATGGTTTATTTTTATGGTCGTGCTGGCTATAGTAGTTTTATTGTTGACTTTTATGGCCGTGCGGGCTTTATATGGGCAGATTTTATGTTAGCAGGTTTTGGAATGCTAAAAAAATAGAGGAAACTTTGCCCAATTTTTTTTTGATATGAGAACTATTAACTCTTGTAATTTTTTGAAGTTATTGTCGACTTTTATGGTCATGTGTTGGTTTATATGGGTATTCTCTCTTGTAATTTTTTGAAGTTTGTATGCACATTAGTTTATCAACAACCTGCGATATTCATAATTTGTGAATTTTCTTGATTTTGTTTTTGCAAATAATAAATATTTTTCCTACCGAATTTGGAATTTGCAGATTTTCCAGATTTGGTTCCTATTATTATTTTTTTAATCAACTGAAAAATCTGGCACGGTTTTAAACCGTGCCAATGCATAAAAATGAGAATGCTTATAAAACAATCTGGCACGCTTTATAACCATGCCAAAAGCGTTCCAGAAAATAGATAATTTGGCACGGTTTTGGCGTGTGCCAAAAGCGTGCCAGATTTAACATCTGGCACTGTTTAAAAGCGTGCCAAAAGCGTGCTAGATTAAAAAACTGGCACAGTTTAAAAGCGTGCCAAAAGCGTGCCAGATTGGAAAATCTTGCACGGTTTTAAACCGCATCAAAAAATCTGGCAGGCCTGATTCTGGCACAGTTTTGAACCGTGCCAGATTGCGTCTGGCACGGTTTTAAACCGTGCCAGTTTCTTGTTTTTGGTGTAGTGAGACATTGGATGTGCAAAACTATAGAAGAGACAATTAATCATTAACTTCTTGATTATAGTGTGGCTAGAGGTTTATGGGAGACCATTTTCTCTCTCTTCAAGATCCAGTGGGTCAGTGTCGGAATGGTTAAGTAGGAAATTGAGGCATGGATATTTCTGACAGGTGTGAGGGGGTCACATGCGTGAAGAGCATGATTCATCTCTGCATTTTTGGACAATTTAGAAAAGGAAAAATAATATATATTTTGAGGGGTGGGGATTTAGCTCCATCGAGAATTCATTAGATTTTATTGAGATCCTTACATTTATGGTTTAAGGAGGACTTTCCAGCTACGATTTTCTCAATTTTTTTAAGTTTTTTGGAGGAGTTCGAGGGTGGGGAGTAGTTTTTTATATTTTGTTTTAGCGATTATGTTCCTATTTATATCTTTTTTCTTTTTGTGTATACTCCCTATATACGGGTTTTTGGTCCCTTAGGTGAATTCTATATATACAAATGACCTTACTTATAAAAAATAATTTAGTAAATAAAATCTTTCATTTGAATTTTGATACAATTCAAGTTGACGACGAAGTTTAAGAATATAAGTTAGAAAGTTTGTTAAAGAATTTTAAATTCATTGCATCCTATCCAAATTCAATTAGCTTTTTGTTAAAGTACCCCAAAATTTCATAAATTTTGATGCAATACTTATGACCTATAATTATGTTTTAAATATTAAAAAAAAACCTGCTTAGTAGTTTTGGGGTACTTATCTTAAACTGACAAACTCGTAGACAACCTAAAGTATAAAAAACTAATTTCATCAAAGAGATTTAACGCTTCAATTTAGATTTAATTCATATTTAGTGCAAAGGGATTTATTAGGAGTAGGGTTATTGGTGCTCAAACCCAAATTAGCAAGAGTTTAAGAATCCTAGTTCCCACATCGATCGGAGTACTAAAATTTTAAGGTAAATTCTTTAAAAACGATCCTAATGTTTGTTAAATATTTTTATTGATCCCCCTAATGTAATTTTTATACTTATTGATCCCTTAAAACACTACCCTACAAGGACTATTTTGCAACTACTATAATATTTAATTTGTATGTGTTTATAACACTTGCAAAATTAACAACAATTTTTTACACTTATAAAATTTGTATGTTTTCAAAACTGTTGCTATACTTGTGGTTTTATTATTACCCAAACCTAAAAGTATAACATAATCCTTATAAATAGTGAACGAACTATGCTCTTCTCCAAACCTTCAGGACTCCAAACTTTTGATTCAGGTAACCTTCAACGTTTTGTTTGGATCATAATAAAATCGAAACCTTCGAGTTTAGGTTTTGTTTTCATTTTTTCTTTTGTTTTCAAAGGTTTTGATTCATCTATTTGGAACTTAAAAAATCAAACCCTCGATGTTTTTTAATCGATACATCGAAATCGGGGGCTCTGTTTTTCCACTTCTTTTTCTCCTCTTTCACTCACTTAGGGCTCAACTACAACATGGTGTAAGCTTTTTTCCTCTTCAATATAATTTTTTTTTCAATCGAATCGTTGTCGGATCAATTTTTTAGTGGTTTGTAAATTTTAATGTATATACAAGTTTGAAGTTAATAAGTATAAGTAAATCTTAGGAGATTATTTCATTTTTGCACTGATTACTGCTTTATGTTTCATTTTCGAGTGATTACACGCGAAAATGAGATGGAGATACTTTTTTTTTCACCATAATTATAGTTGCAGGTTGTTGAAATTTGCTTCTTCTTCTTTTCCTGTTTGATTCTTGAGGAACAGACTGAAAATGAGAAAGAAAATTGGAATGGTTTGCATTTTCATGTTTGATTATCGAGAAATTAGATAAGAAGTGAGAACAAAACAGATTATGCAATTTGTTCTTCTTATTGAAACAAAGTTTTTTGTCGTAATTTTAGTTACGAATTATTTTAGTATTTTCATTTGTTCTGTTTAACTATCGAGAAATTACAATGGAAAATGGAAAGACAATAGATTATGGAATATGTTATTTTACCGAGAGAGATGGTCTTATTATTATTTAATCATAAACCCAATGGTTATATGTTTTTGTTTTGTTTCGATTCTGATATATTTGGATCAATCGCAAACATAGGGATCCGTTTTATGCTTCTTTTCCACTAGGTATAATGCTCAATCTTAATACATATTTGTATGTCATTCACTAATATCTTTCATCCTGGTATAGATAATATCATATCGTGCAATGACATAATCTTTTCAATATCAACTCTTCTGTGATTTTTGTGCTCTAAACATTATATGTTTTTTTATTCTTGACTTTTTTTTATATGTGGTGGCAATCCATGATTGAATTAAGCAAATATAAGATTAGCAAGTAAGCAGTGAAAAGACTTCAGTTATAGTTCTTGGTATGTGATCATGTAGAGTTTGTTGAGCATGGAACATACAACTCCTCCAACCAGCATTTCTATGAGGCATAAAACATGAAAAAGGAAAAAATTCATAAGAAAATAATATATTTTTGATGGACTAGCAATACACCTCAAGAAAGCATAAAACATGAAAAAGGAAAACACTGCAAATCAATAAATTGCATCTGAAGATATAATGAGGTCTAAATTATATAATTATTCACTCTGGTATATCTGGGTAGTCAAATCGTACCTCTCCATTTGCCATTCGTAATTTTATTTATCTTATATGCTATGTACCCAGGTTTAGTCATACTTGTTTTAAACTATTGTTTTTATTTCTTTTCTGTAATCTTTGAACTTAACATTGATCCATACTTTAGTTTTATCAATGAAAACAATATTACTTGCAAATAACAATTGTAATGACATATCTTCATTTATGTCCAGTCAATTCATCTATAAAGGCACAAACGCAGGAACTTAAAGTTGATTCCGATGCAAGCCTCCAGTAGTTAATTTGAAACTCACTAGATTCTCACTTATGTTCTTCCTACATTTTATACTTACTGCTCTACAATCAACTTATAGTATAAAAAACTACATTTTATACATTATTTATTTATTTACATTATTGTTTTATTTTCTTTTTATTTCTCCTTATTCTAATTTTTGTCAAATTTAGGTAACTATTGAAGATCATCTTCACTTACCTGGAAAACATGCATTTATGCATCCATGTCGACATGGGTTTGTGATGAAAAATATTATTGATGTTCTAATGTCATGGGGAGTTGAGACGGGCGTTGGCAAGTAATTTCTTTAGGCATTACATGTCGGTGAAATTGAGATATGATCAATTCCTTCTTCTCAACATAACATGATAATGTGGAAAATAATTTGATTCAAATAATAAACAAAGTTTAGGCTAGTTAAACACCAAACCTATTGAAAGAATATCCAAACTATTGGTTGGAGGATCTAGATGATTTATATAGAATTTGTTGTAACAACATTACTAATTGTTTAACTAAAAATTTGTTCAAGCTGGTTAGATCCTTCATGTCCCTGAAGCCTTGATTGGCAAGAGTTATACAGTGATTTACCGAGGTAATGTGATAGTGTTCTAGAAACGATTTTATTTAATTGGTGAATAGACTATTTTTTTGTACTAGATAATATAAATTAAAGTTGGTTTTAAAATTATTTAGAACTACTAGATAATATAAATAGAAATAAAGATTTCTTCAGATGTTCAACTTCCACAATAATTAAAGAAATCATGTACTTTGCTTATTTCTTAGTTCTTATCTTTGCTGACATGTTGAAACACCCCGCCAACTAAAATACCGATTGGTCAGCGCATGATCAAATAAAATGTTGGTCTCATATGGATCAATCTTAGCATCACTGTGAAAAACTTTTTAAAGTTACTAACCACCTAGTGATTTAATTAGATAGGTGCCAAATTTTATCTTTCTTTAATTGACAACATGTGAAATTCAAATAATTATTCAACCAACCACACAAATTGATAACTAAATCTAACACAAATATATAATATAAATAAAGATAACCGAATCAACTATCGGTTCAACAGTAAAATAAAACAGTAATTGAACCCATAACCTGGATACACAAAGTTCAATAAATAACCGAATATTAAATCTGAGGTCAACATGCCCAAAATGAGTATTGAAGTAAAGATACTACAGAGAACACACTATATATTGACTTACTTGAGTCTACATATATAGGAGTTTCAACTAGTTTGGATATCTAGACAAAATAAATTATTTTTTTTAGAACTCCATCTCCTCAAAGGTACAAGCTCAAAGAAGAAATCATGTCCAAGAGAATCTTCAAAGGGAAGTTAATTATATCCTTAAAACCACAAATAGGACACTTTCACGACATTATAAATATCACCTATTTGCTTTAATGATTTTTTAACACTTCAAATCTTTTTAAAAATCAATTTAATTCAATTCAAATCATTTTATATAATTTTAAATAATTTTCAAATAATTTTTGATTTAATTAAAATATGGTTTTCAAAGTGTTGTGGGTATAAATTGAATTTCAAAAACTTATTTTCTTTGTTGATTGTGTGCCTGGGTAGAATCCAAAAGCGCTAGAGAATTGGAGGTGCACTTTGTAATTATTTTCCTACACGCATTTTTGCCTTCATCTTGTGCGTACATGTGTTGGTAGCCTATCGATTGGATTTGTGCTTTCTCTAAGACACAATCCGTTTGACCAATCTCAACCCTTGGATCAACGTCCTGCATGTGTTGAGAGTCAATCCATATGAACCCAGTTTAATCCAATCACCAAACGTTTAACCCACCGCTTTTGTTGAACCGTTGGATTAAAGTCAATCAGTCAAGACTCAGTCACAGCCATAGGATTGGGTTCAAGGTTCTGGATCCTTCTACGTCTAGTATAAAAAGGAACCAAGCCTCAGCATTTTGAGACTTTTTCCATTTCATAAAATCTAAGAGAAAAGAAAGAGTAGAAAGAGAAGAGAGAGAAGGGAGAAGAGAGGAAAATAAAAGAGAGAGATTAGAAGAAGAACCCCTAGTTTTCTTCGTAGTTCAAACGTCTAGGTGTTTTCTCCCAAACCAAACACCAAAACCTAAACAATTCCATACACCAGAAAACCCGTATTTTTTAGAGTTAGATTCTTCTAGGGTTTCCGTGTTTTTGCTGTTGTATTTTCGCTTGAATACCTCTTCAAATCCTTAATTCTATCAGAACACATCTCTAAGAGAGACTTAAGTTTCATTATTGAAACTGAGTTTTTTTAAAAGAGAACATCACTCGTTTTATTTTCTATTCTCTTTTTAGATCTGGCATTTTAGATCTATTCTGTTTCAAAAAAATTTGAAATAAAAACTTTTAAGTTTCTAAAATATTTTTCAGATCTAGTGAGTTGTGTGTTTCTAGTTTTCTATTTCATGTTTTATGAAAAACTGGTGTACAAAAATAAAAAGAACACAAAGAACTCTTGCTAAAGTTTTAAGGCGTATCCATAGATCTGAAAAGAAGTTTTATCATAAAATATGTTGAATCAGTCTCTGTATGTTAAGTCTGAATCTGCTTTTATAAAGCAGACTCACTACACCAACATGGCCAAAATGTCACCTTTCAGCCGGCCACCCTTGTCACGGTCATTGACCGTGACAACAAACAAGCGTTTTGTATCACGGTCATTGACCGTGACAAGATCGTGACAAAGAATTGTCACGGTCATTGACCGTGACAAGTCCGTGATAAATGTAGTTGTCACGGACCTGTCACAGTCAAGGACCTTGACACGACCGTGATAATGTCTTCAGTAAAAAAGCCTTAGGCTTCTTTTTTCCCACCGTTTTTTGGTTTTCCCTCTCTCTCTCTCTAAGCGATTTCAACTCTCTCTCTCTTTCTAAGGTATATTTTTTTCCTCTCTTTCTCTTTCATTTCTATATGTGTGTATATATATGTGTGTATATGTATGTGTATGTGTGTGTGTATGTGTGTGTGGTGGTGTGTGGTGGGGGAGGGGGAGGGGGCAGGGGGTGGTGGGGGTGGGGTGGGCTGTGTGTGTGTGCAGCTGTGTGCATGTGTGTGTGGAGGGAGGAGGGGGGGGGGTGGGGTGGTGGGGGGGGGGGGGGTGTGTGGTGAGACAGTCTTAACAATTGTATAGCTTTAATTAATAAATTGTATAGCTTTAATTGTATAGTTTTAGATGAAAGTAAATTAATAATTAGTGCCCGTTTCATATGAAAGTAGGATTGCCCCTCATTGTAAATTTGTAAATTAGTAAATTAATAATTATATACTTTAATTGTTAGTTTAATTGATGAAATGAATTAATTGATTAAATGAATTAGAAGGAGTACGGGATACACATTTGTTGTTGACATTGCTGTTGGATTATTTTGTTTAGTAAATGTTGGGTTGGTTAGTTTTAAAAGTGGCATGACCACTGGATTATTGTCCATATGGGGGTGGGATTTTTCAACTTTTTTTGAAAATTACTTTGTATATCGAACAATATATATATATATATATATATATATATATATATATATATATATAGTATGATAATTAAATTAAACATACTTGAAATTAAATATAGTGCGCATAGATATTGGCCTTCTAGTTCTTATGCGTACACATTCAATAGCCCTTAGACCCGTTCGAGAGTCATTACCCCTGTAATGAGATCTCTCGAATTGTCCTATTTGGACAGTTTGTGACTGTATAATTTCTGTATAATATTCTTAATGGATTAAAGTTGTTACTTTTGGAGAAAATTTTGCAATCGTATCTTAATGTTCTCTGGGTACATACTAGATTGATAAGTGTGACTGTTATTTCAATTGATCAATTGAAATAACACTCACACTTGTCAATCTACGTCGTGTACTTGGAGAACTACGGGGATATGCTGTCGAATTTTTTTCAAATCGTAACAATGTGCATGAGCTATTAAGTATATTACAGAAAAATGCGGTCTTGAATGGGATAGGGCCACTCACCCTTTAGAGGAGATGGAGGAAATAGAAATTTCTATTATAAATTGAATTTAAATATAAATAAGACATAATTAAATGAAACATACTATAAATCTAAGTTTTGTTTACCTTTAATAAGTGATTAGTTGTGGTACCTGTGATGGGATATCCAAATACAAAGAGTGGATGGGTGAGACAAATAGAATGGGGGATGTGTTTCGCAGAGGTGCTAACGAATTTGTGAAATATACAAAGAGATGTCATAATGATGAAGAGTTTTCGTGTCCGTGTGCTAGGTGTAAGAATGGTAAGGTTTTTGAGTGGAAAACAGTTGAACTACATTTGTTAAGATCGGGTATGCAAGATAGTTATCGATTTTGGAGTTTTCACGGTGAATTGAATGTTCCTTTTGTCCCCGACCAACCTTCACAACAACCTTCAATAAGTATAATAGATGTAGAAGGGGATGACGTAGATCATAATATGTTAGAGGATTTAGTTGATGATGCGTACGTAGCTTATGAAGCAGAGGAGAATGAGGTTACTGATGATGTAGAAGATTCAAGTGCTCGTGAAGATAACACGATAAAACTTGACGATGACTACCAAAGTTTAAAATTTAAGGCGACCCAACCGTTATACTCTGTCTGTGAGAAAGATCAAACAACTCTACATGCCATGGTTGTTTTGCACAGTTTGAAGACGCAGTACGGTTTGTCTGGCAATAACGTGATGGGAATTCTGAAATGGGTGAAGGACTTATTACCCAAGGTGAATACACTTCCATATAGCTATCCTGTTATGAAGAACAATTTTAAAGGTTTGGGAATGAAGTATAAATCGATTCATGCTTGTGTGTATGACTACATACTATATCGAAAGGAGTATGAAATCTCGATCGTTGTCCAGTATGCGATGAACCTAGATATGTCCAATCTACTAGTAAGGAAGGCACAAGCTCAAAAGTGCCTCAAAAAGTATTGAAATATTTTCCCGTTGGGCCTACATTAAAGCGATTTTTCACAGTACCATGGATTGCAGAGGCAATGACTTGGCATGCTAGGGCATATGTAGGGGGTAATATCATGCATCATCCTATTGATTCTACTGCCTGGAGGAGGATGAATTTTGAGTATCCTGATTTTGCTCGAGAACAACGCAACATTCATTTGGCTATATCAACAGATGGTTTCAATCCATTTGGAAATCTAAGCACCAATCAGAGTGTATGGCCAGTGATCCTAGCCCCACTCAACCTCCCTCCTTCACAGTGTATGAGACCTGAATTTTCGATGATGGCTTTGTTGATACCTGGGCCAACGGCACCAAGTGATGACATCGACGTCTACCTGTCTCCTTTGGTAGAAGAATTAAATGAGTTGTGGGAAAAGGGTGTGAAATCATTTGACTCTTTTTAGAAAAGAAGAGTTTACGCTGAAAGCTATGTTGATGTGGGAAATTCATGATTTTCCAGCTTATGGAACATTATCCGGTTGTGTAGTACATGGTTATTTGGGGTGTCCTATTTGTGGAGAGGAGACTGAATCTCTTCATCTATCCTCTAGCTTAAAAAATGTATACCATCGCCACAGGAGGTTTTTACCCCCAGCTCATAGTTTCATATTTGAGAAAGGTTCCAATTTTTTATTGGGCGGGGTTGAACATAAGCTACCGCCGAGACAACTTTCGGGTTCAGAAATTGAAAGTAAATCTTCTGAATGTGGCCCTAATATTCTAGGTAAGAATCCCAAATTTAAGAACGTCAAGCATAAGAAGACCCCAACTGGGAATGAAACTGAGACAAGAAAGGCATGGTCTCGGAGGTCAATTTTACTGTGACTGGGCAAGAGTTGAGGATAAAAATTCTTGTAAAGTTGATCATATCACCAATTTGATCATGGTTGACTTGCCCAAGTTGAAGATCAACGACCACGTGAGCGATGAGCCGTTTGTTTGTGCATTTCAAAAGGTTAAGCAAGTGTTTTACTCGGAATATATCAACAACGAGCCGTGGTCAATTGTCTAACATGCGCCAAAGTGTCTAAATAGTAGTGTGGATGACTTGGTTGCTCCTACCGAATATCAATCCATTTTTTATGATAACTCGAATTTGAAATAATTTTTCAATTTGTAATAAATATTCCAATTTGTACTGAAACATCCATTTTTAATGCTTTTAATTGATTTGCACTTTATCATTTTCACTCTTGTGTAGTGTGCGTGTGTGGAGAGGAGATTAATACATCAATATTCCAACTACATCTAAGTTTTTTTTATACTAATCCATGAATATACGCTTCTTACCTTTAATTGGTGATTAGTACATAGTTATTTGGGGTGTCTTATTTGTGGACAGGAGACTGAATCTCTTCGTCTATCCGAACACTAAGAAATGTCATAATCCTATGGAGTGATGCTCTGTAAATTCCTCCTAATCATTGTGTTGCCAAACATCACCAGTTGAAGTTGTCAATTCCACCACTTGGAACCTCTAGCAAAACATGGGAAAATATGGAAGGTGTAATTGACAACTTCAACTGGTGATTTTTGGCTACACAACGGTTGGAAGGAATTTGCAGAGCATAAATCCATAGGATTATGGCATTTCTTAGTGTTCAGATATGAAGGGAATTATATTTGACACGATTTTCCGGGGTACATTAGTTGGAAGGAGGTGCCATATGAGCTCAAGTTAGCTATTTGGGTGGAACTACAGGTAATGTATTTATATGAATATTTCAATTTCAATTTCGATTTAGATTTATATTTATATTTCAAGTTAGCGGATACTAATTTTACTTTATTTTATTTTAGGGGACAGGGAGTGGCCCTGGGGGTAGGCCACATAGGCTCGATACTTATGTGGTTCTTCGGACGAGAAGGGAAGGATAAGGAGGTGTCCCCGAGCGTCGCGGTACAAAAATAAACTATGTTTCAAGTTAGCTTTCTATTTCATATTTTATGAAATACTGGTGTACAAAAATAAAAAGAACATAAAGAACTCGTAATAAAGTTTTAAGGCGTATTCATAGATCTGAAAAGAAGTTTAATCACAAAATATGTTGAATCAGTCTCTGACTGTTAAGTCTGAATTTATTTTAATAAAGTAGACTTCTAGTCTAGTTTGGATCTCAATTGGAGGTTTACAATTTCAAAAATATTTTCAAAACACTGAAATTGTTTAAGACCTTGAACCGTCTTCTGAGAAAGGTATCCTTGAGATCTGTGGATAAATAAAAGATCCAGAAGTCTTGGCTTGAAAAATCAAGATTCAGAAATAACTTTCATTTTAGAACTGTTGTAATTTGTTAGGAAAATTTGTATAAATCTTAAGAGGGTGATTTGCATGTTTGCATGTAGTAGCACATCACAAACACTATCTCACACGAACACTTAGATAATGTGGTTCTGTCTGAGAAACTTTGATTTTGAAAGAGTAGCTAGAATCATAATTCAAAGAGAAGGAGATTAAGGAAAAAACAAAGAAGCAGCAACAAAAGATATGTCCAATTCAGATTACCTTTGGAGTGGAGAATCTCAAGTAGGTACATTCTGAACTTAGGTTAGGATCTTTGTGGTTTGCTTAAGTGTTGTACCTTCATTCTTTATTCTATTGAATTTTTTATTTTGTGCCGTAGAGGGCACCGTGGATGTTTCCCTTGTTTAAGGGTTTTACCACATTAAAAATTCTTGTGTCTATTTCTTTGAATGTTCTTAACTGTTTTTGTGATTGGGACTGCATGGTAACTTTAGTAGATGTTTATTAAAAATTAAAAAGAAGGTAACCAACTATCAAATTCAAACCATACATTCATAAAAGATTTTTATAACACGTCTTGTGTTTCAAAAAGAGTTTTTCCCAAAAAGTTTATTCGGAGTTTACACAATTTATAACATTCTGTTATTAACCTTGTAAACACGCTTTTAGTATCAAAGCCTTTCTTCAACTGGTATCTGCGCAAGAACACCTTTTGTGATCCTGAAACTTGAGAAATTGTTTTCGAAACTTCTTTTTGAAAATTTTCTGAATATCGAAGAAAAAATTCAGAAGTTAGGTAACCTATCTAGACCACCACTCTTTGATGGAAACAATTTTTCGTATTGAAAAGTGCGAATGACTGCTTTCATTCAAGGAACCCTGGGTGATGAAGTCTGGGAAATGATTGAAACGGGGTTTAAACATCCTACTAAACCTACTTCATCCACTTATCCAACAAGGATTAATAAACTTCTCAGTTAATTTATTAAGGAAGAAAAAAATTATCTCTTGATAATAACAAAGGAAAGAATACCATCTTTATGCCCATTAATGAACATAAATTCAAAAGAATATCCATATGTTCAACTTCTAAAGAGGCATGGGACACTTTAGTCATTGCTCATGAGGGTGATGAACGTGTCAAAGCTGGAAAAACCCAAATGCTCATTCAGCAATATAACACCCTCATTATGAATGACAATGAATCTTTTGACGAATTCTACATAAGGTTAACTGATATTTTTATAAAACTTCATGCAAATGGTATAACCTACAGTGGAAAGGAAATTGTGTCAAAGATTCTTAGGTCATTGCCATCTAAATTTGACAAAAAGAGATATGCTATTGAGGAAATAAATGATCCTAATATGACTCCTGAACTACTTAGCAGCAAATTGAGGACTGTAGAATTGGAACTAGACTTCAAAAAGAAATTGACCAGACAGACTAATAAAGACTCTGGTTCTAATATTGTGTTTTCATCTAAATTACCAGTGCCTAAATTGAACTCTATAGACTTTGACACTGACTGTCTTGAAAATTATGATTTGGAAAACCTTGACAATGAAATATCTCTTATGAGTAAGCATTTCAAAACGATTTTGAAATTTAGAAATGTTGTAACCTCTAAACAAGGCAAATCTAATTATCAAGGTAATCAATCTCACAGACCTCATGACAGAGACAATACCAAACACACTTATGACAATAGGAGGAATTATGACTCCAACATACCTAAACCTGACATAAAAGATGTTAAGAGGCATCGTTGTGGTAAACTAGGTCACTATGCTAGTAAATGTCCAACTAGATTTAACAACAATAATAAGGCCAATATGTGTAAAACATGGGACGACTCTAGTGATTCTGATGAGGATGAAACGGAGTCGGCCCAGATAAATGAGTATTGTATGTCTTTCTTTGCTAAGAAAATACATAATGATGATGCATGCTTGCCTACTCATGAACTTGATATGCCTGTTGATGTTGTGAATGATCTTGCTGATAATTTTATTCCTATTACTACTGAAAGACTGTGTGTGAGGCAAAGTGATAATGTTGATGATGAATTGAACGTGTACGTGAGTAAAAAACCTATCAAAAACATAGGGGACAATTCACATGATGCGCATAGTGAGTCTGATGATGACCTGCCTGATTTACATGAGTTATACACTAAAACGGTTAAGAAGAGTGCTCGCCTAGAAAAAATGTTTAAAATCTTAAGTGAGCGTATCGATTTGCTTAACTAGACCATTAGGAAGAACACTGAAAATTATACTTCCCAATGTGTTTCTCATAAGACTCGTATTAAAGATTATGCCTTGAAAACAAAATATTAGACACCATTTTATCCGTGACCTCGTCGAATCCAAAGATCTCATTATTGAATATCTGAATACTCAAAAACAGCTCGCAAATCTCTTTACAAAACTTTTAGATAACATTCGATTTGAGTATTTGTGAAAATCTATAGGAATGATAACTCTTAATTAATCTCTATTTTTTTGTGATTTATAACCCTTGTATATTTGAGGAAAATTGGGGGAGAAGATCTTGAGTATTGCTTAGTGATTTTTCTATCTATTCCTTATCCTAACTCAACTAATATGCCAATTTAGTGTTTATCTTGATACAGGCATTTCGACCCGTTGTACTATTTTGTAGGGTATTGGTTTGTATATAGTCGAGTAATGTATTTTTTTACCTTATTTTCGGTTCTAGGATGGGAAATGGTAGTTAGAACTTTTGTACAGGACAAATAGGATTTCTTTTCATTTTGACCCACGACTTTTAAATAATCAAGGGAATTTTGTCTCTAATATCCATATGGGGAGATTAAGAACACACTATATATTGACTTACTTGAGTCTACATATATAGGAGTTCCAACTAGTTTGGATATCTAGACAAAATAGATTAGTTTTTTTTAGAACTCCATCTCCTCAAAGGTACAAGCTCAAAAAAGAAATCATGTCCAAGAGAATCTTCAAAGGGAAGTTAATTATATTGTTAAAACTATAAATAGGACACCTGCACTGCATCATACATATCACTTATTTGCTTTAATGGTTTTTCAACACTTCAAATTGTTTTAAAAATCAATTTAATTCAATTCAAATCATTTTATATAATTTTAAATAATTTTTGAATGATTTTTTATTTAATTAAAATATGGTTTTCAAAGTGTTGTGGGTATAAATTGAATTTCAGAAACTTATTTTCTTTGTTGATTGTCTGCCTGGGTAGAATCCAAAAGCGCTAGAGAATTAGAGGTGCGTTGTGTAATTATTTTCATACCCACGTTTCTGCCTTCATACTATGCGTACACGTTTTGGCAGCCTATCGATCGGATTTGTGCTTTCTCTAAGACACAATATGTTCAACCAATCTCAACCCTTGGATCAACATTATCAACTTCATGCATGTGTTGAGAGTCAATCCACGTGAACCCAGTTTAATCCAATCACCAAATGTTTAACCCACCGCTTTTAATGAACCGTTGGATTAAAGTCAATCAGTCAAGACTCAATCACAGCCATATGATTGAGTTCAAGGTTCTGGATCCTTCTACATCTAGTATAAAAAGGAACCAAGCCTCAGAATTTTGAGACTTTTGCCATTTCATAAAATCTGAGAGAAAAGAGAGAGTAGAAAGAGAAGAGAGAGAAGGGAGAAGAGAGGAAAAGAAAAGAGAGAGATTAGAAGAAGAAACCCTAGTTTTCTTCATAGTTCAAACCTCTGTGTGTTTTCTCCCAAACCAAAAATCAAAACCTAAACAGATCCATACAACAGAAAACCCATTTTTTTAGAGTTAGATGCTTCCAGGGTTTTTGTGTTTTTGGTGTTGTGTTTTCGTTTCAAGACCTCTTCAAATCCTTGTTTCTCTTGGAACACATCTCTAAGAGAGATTTAAGTTTCATTATTGAAACTGAGTTTTTCAAAAAGAGAACATCACACGATTTATTTTTTGTTCTCTTTTTAGATCTGACATTTTAGATCTATTCTGTTCCAACAAATTTTGAAATAAAAACTTTTAAGTTTCTAAAATATTTTTCAGATGTAGTGAGTTGTGTTATTAGCTTTCTATTTCATGTTTTATGAAATACTGGTGTACAAAAATAAAAATAACATAAAGAACTCTTAATAAAGTTTTAAGACGTATCCATAGATCTGAAAAGAAATTTAATCACAAAATACCTTGAATCAGTCTCTGACTGTTAAGTCAAAATTTGTTTTAATAAAGTAGACTTCTAGTCTAGTTTGGATCTCAATTGGAGGTTTACAATTTCAAAAATATTTTCAAAACACTGAAATTGTTTTAAGACCTTGAACCGTCCTCTGAGCAAGGTATCCTTGAGATTTGTGGATAAATAAAAGATCAAAAAGTCTTGGCTTGAAAAATTAAGATTTCGAAATAACTTTCAATTTAGAACTGTTGTAATTTGTTAGTAAAGTTTGTATAAATCTTGAGAGGGTGAGTTTCATGTTTGCATGTAGTAGCACATCACAAACACTATCTCACACAAACACTAAGATACTGTGGTTCTGTATGAGAATCTTGGATTTTGAAAGAGTTGCTGGAATCAGAATTCAAAGAGAAGGAGATCAAGGAAAAAGCAAAGAAGCGGCAAGAAAAGATCAGTCCAATTCAGATTACCTTTGGAGTGGAGAATCTCAAGTAGATACATTCTGAACTTAGGTTAGGATCTTTGTGGTTTGCTTAAGTATTGTAACTTAATTCTTTATTCTATTGAATTTTTTCTTTTGTGCCGTAAAGGGCACCGTGGATGTTTCCCTTGTTTAAGGGTTTTACCACGTTAAAAATTCCTTTATCTATTTCTTTGAATATTCTTAAATGTTGTTGTGATTGGGACTGTATGGTAACTTTAGTAGATGTTTATTAAAAATTAAAAATAAGGTAACCAACTATCAAATTCAGACCATACATTCAGAAAAGATTTCACGTCTTGCGTTTCGAAAAGAGTTTTGCCCAAAAAGTTTATTCGAAGTTTACACAATTTATAACATTATGTTATTAACCTTGTAAACAAGCTTTTAGTATCAAAGTCTTTCTTCACCTACACTAGGAATAAATGCAATAAACGTCTATATCAAAGTCCTACAACTTCCACATGAGCTGCAGCTATGCATCCCTGGATAGAATCCTAAAACTGGGCGTCCCTGTGGCTGGACACCAAAAATATTTTGGAAAAGATTTTGACACGGGTCAGAGCCCAAGTAAAAAAATTTGAAAATATTTAACAACCAGTTAAATTGCAATAATTAAATATGCATGAATACTATTCATATTTAAGCTAGTGTCACACTCTATTGGGACATAGCTCACCCATCATCTAGTGTGCACACTAATATTTTCCCTCTATATGTTCTAGTTAAGATACCCCATCTAACTAGCCATATCAAATCTCCTTCTACATAATAATTCGTTATTCCCACCCGTATTGCCCATACAATACGTTACCGAATTTCCATGTCTTTTTGCCCATTATATATTTCTCAGTATATGTTTATTTTCCCCATAATATTGTTATTTTTAATGTCACTGTCTTCCTCTTCTTTTAAAACCACACAATAGAATAAAAAACACAAGTATACATATATCACACTGTTATATATATACTAATACGGCACCCTTAAGCTAAGTTGCGGTGCGAGTATACTATGCTATCATGTCATGGTACATCATCTACTAAGCACAGGTAGTAGAATAAATCACAAGTATATATATTTATCACACCAATTATATATACACAATACAACACCCCTAGGTTGAGACCTGCAGTGCATGCATACTCCGCTATCAAATCCCGGTACATCATGCACTATATAAAGGACTACAGATTCTGAATCACTCTGGAAATGTATCAATACAAATCACACATATTGAAGGCGAACATAGACCACGGCTTTATGGGCTACGTGAATACCTACGCACCCATATCGCCCAAACTTATCAACTCACCGATAAGTCCTCCTTAGGCCCTATGCTCTGAGGTACAAGTCAAGTATCCCCCGGAAGGCTCCTCAAGATAAGATTGTCTCCTTTACAACCTCATGTGATAGCAAGTATGGTAAGTATGTCATACACATAATAAATCATACAAATCAGTATAGGTATAAACATAACCTATATTATATATTTCATACATAGCATATATATCTCCCGAATATCCTACATATTATTTAATTCCAATTGCACTTCTTATCATATATTCGCGAATATCCCTCACTACTAGAAGTGTGACAATTATCCGTTAAAATATTGCAGTAGGTAATTCACTCATATCCTACAGATCTAAATCATAGGTTCGCTTATCCCTCGAGTTCGTTGCATTTCAAATTACACAGATTAATCTAATCAATTTCACATTAATTAATTTACTAAAGTAGTGTCACCCAACTACAATACCCCGTCTCACTCATTCGGTTCGTATCTTCATCGTTTAGAATGTATTACACCAAGTCCCACTATTAGGTAAAGCACCCTTTATTAAATTCAATATTCGATAATTTATTATATACATTTATAATAAATTAAATGGGCTACTCTATGCCCAACTCCCATCTCACTGGCCTAAAAATACGAGTCACGACATCGACCCTTAATTCTATAAGTATTAACTTACATTCATATTTTTATTTCAAGATACTAAGCACTTCTCAATCTTGTCCGTATCCTAATTTCATCCGAAATTTTCATACGAATTCGTTCATATATTTTCGAGTGTTATTCATCCTAAACACTCCTAAATCCATACCTCGTATTCATCCCTATCTAATCCAAAGTTAAAATAATGTTCGTTAATATTTTTCCAAGTCTTTCACTCATCCATGGATATCTCAAAATAATCTGAATTTATTTCTTCATAAAGATGTCGGTCTCACGCACCCTACCGTAGAAAAATCATAACTAATTAAAAAAATCAAAAAAATATGAGGTCGGCGCCCACGCGACCGTGACGAAAAATCTACAATCTCATGTTTTAGAATAACTGAAGGGTTTGATCGATTGATCGAGCTGGTATCCATCTTCTTCATCGAATCTGTTTCCACCATTTTTGAAACCATAAGCTTTTCATTCATTATCCCATGTTCAACCAATCATAATCAGCATTCAATTCATGAAATAGTAGGTTCTAAACTCCATAAAAACCTTGAATCATCAATAAATTTACATAAATCTAATGTTTACCGATTTAGGTATTTTTCGGGTTTTATTCAATCGATTATAATTTCATCCCTATAATCTGAAATTTAAACCTCGATACTACTGTATTCATCCTAGAGTTAAGATTCTTACATACCAGAATCGCATATCAACCCCAATTTCACTTTTAATCTGCGTAATCTCACCAATTCATAAACATCCGATTTCTATGCGGTAACCTACCCCAAAACAATTATGATTTACACACACCATGATATGAATTGTAATACTACAAATTAAATGAAATCAAGTTTAACTACTTTCCTTGTTAAATTCGTAGGGTCTGATCATTTGAAATAGATGGCAATTTGATAAAGAACACGCTAATCCTTCCTCAATTTGTCTCCCAAAAGATCCCTAATTTCTTCCTTTGTTTTCCTCTGCAGCTCTAGGATTTCTCTTCTTGAGTTATGATTGCCCCAATTCCTTCAATTAGGTTTTATTTCATTAATCCCGTTATTAAGCTTATGGGACAAATTAAAATGGCCCAAACACCCCCGTGTGAGACCGGTTATGCCTAAAAATGTCCCAAGACCCAATTACTACCTCCCGGGTACTCTTTTTTTACTATCTCGACCTATTCGGAATCAACCGTGCACTCATAATCGTCATTCGAGTTAGTTAACTAAAATCTCCAATTTCACCCTCAATTTTCGGCATATGTATTTTAAAAAGAAATAACCTGAATTAATTTAAATCTTAATTCTCCAAATAAATTGAATCTCCCAAATAAAAAAAATCTCCAAATAGAATAATTTCTCCAAATTAACAATTTAATTTAAATTCTAATTCTCCAAATTAAATCAATAATATATCCTAAAAAATACGAGGTGTTCAATACTTCCCCTCTTACAAAGGAACTTCATCCTCGAAATTTAGATGAGTCTAATACTCCAAGCCTCGAATACTTCTACTCACATGCCCTTAAGGTCGCTACCCCTATCTCTTCCCCTTGTAATCGCGAGATATATTAGAATAAAATTAATTACCCAGGGCGCCCATACACTCTGCACCCACGCTCATCAACATGAAAGTCACCCGGCTCTACAAGCCTTAAACTGTAATATAGTTTAAACTCAAAGTTATTACCACATATGTATATAATAACTCAGGTACCAAAATTATGTACTGAAGACCACACATCTTCCAATGATGTATTAAGTTTCATGTGTGGGACGTCTCACAAAGCGAAATCCAAATAAGGGACTCCCCCCCCCCCCCCCGGTTATACTACTACCTAACATTGTTGATTATTGACATCTTCTTGGCCCTCAGTCCATATCACGAACCCCCAAATTCTCGTCTCCTAACATAAAAGTATACTCGACCATTTTCATGTTACCAAAGACATCATACAATGCAGCGACCCTTACTATCACTAGTATCATAGTGTGAGTCAATCACCAGCTATATATTCCAGCTCGTTACTAATCATATCCCCTCCGAACCCCATCGGTAAACGTCCCTATTCCCCGGGATAATATATTACAATACAAACACTTCCTCATAAGTTTATTATACAACACACGATAACATATATACACGAATATATATACTAGATCCTCTTTTAGGTGATAACTAGCACGCGTAAATCATATCTCAGAACAGCGAACACCAAATCTCACCATATTATATAATATAGCCCAAACATTCTAGTACAATTATCACTAACGTTTAGCCCGTAACATATTGATCTCTAATTCAGCTTCGCACTCTTGGCGTGGCTATATCATACAGGTATTCACGATTACCCCACAAATTATAATTTAATTATTCTCAATATTGCCCCACCCACTAACTTGTGGTATATAAGTTTTTATCAGTGCTTCCTTCGCAGCACTACCCATCTCCACTAGCCATATATCGTAATAGCACTCAGCTTAAAGTGTTTCTCTACACGTTCAATAATTTAACATTTAAAAATAATGCACTAGCATCCAAAAATGTCTCACTACTCCCAACATTTATTAAGGTTAATGTGTATAACATCCGGCAATGAAACTTAAAAGACTTTCCCCAATGCACTATCCCCTAACATTGTCGATTATCGAAATTCATGCATCCCAAGCACATAACTAGGATATTGCAAATCATATCTTCCAGCAGATAAATCAAATAGTCTATGCCCATATCTCTCAAGTCGTCACATTATACGATGCTCTCACTATCACTAAGTTCTCAGTATACATAATATTGAGATAAATCTCCTCGCCCAACGGTAAACCCGATATACCCTGAATCACATCAAAAAGAGTCCTTACGCACCGGGATTCAGTATAACTAGACATGTGTACTCTCTGAAGTCTACTTTATAAAAATATCATCGCGAGCTTGACCCTCTTTCAGGTGAGACATCGCAAAATATACATCCTGCCTCCGAAACATCGAACACGATAGTCTTGTTGTAATAGCCCACCATCGCTTAGCAGTCTGTACTGAGGATAAAACCATACCTCGAATATCACCTCTCAAAACGAGCCAACCTCATAATATATATATATATATATATATATATATATATATATATATATATATATATATATATATATATATATATATATATATATATACTCTCAGTGTTCACACCCGCTCCCCTGTAGATGGAACTAAAGAGAGCCACGCTACACCACGGCAATTATATGAAACTATAGAAATTTTATAGATACTTCTACTAAACCCGTTTCTCATGCGAATCTAGCACTAACAAATTACATTAACTCGCTCGTGTCATACAAAACAGACCTGAATCACCTCGGGATAAAACTCATTCTTTCAATTCCCAATAGAACTTGTGGTTCAAATGGTTCCTAGACATAACACCCTCATCCTAATCGAAACTTCTTATAACTTTTGCCCCTACCGAGCATCCTGTCTTTGGCCCCCAATTCGCTCCGAACAAGGTCCACACATGTGTTCCTATTCTTTACACATAAGATGCCTCTTTGTGCCATTCCCCTTTCTCTATCTCCCACTAGCCATGTCGGGGTTGTGCTTCTTACGGACCTAATAGTTTTGACCCTGATTGCTCCCCCCGTTGGCCCCTTAGCTCCACTAGCCCTATGGAACTCATTGCTGTCCTTGACGACCCTGACTGAATTCACTGTCACCTGGTAATAATTTTATTGGTCTCAATCATTAAAATGGGTCCTTTACCGGTACACCGTCCTATGGTGCCTCACTAGCACCGTTAAATCTGGTTTTGCCCTTCGGTTAGGTTCTCCAACACTCTTAGTTCCTTTCTCAAGGAAATATTGATATTAATTTGTAAATGTATGACCTTGATGATAAAAACACCAGTCATCCTATTCAGTTTTCCGTATCCTTGCTTTTGTATTTTCACCACGAGTCCATTTTCAACTTACGAATCCCCCCCCCCTTTTTATTCTCCGTATCCACCTCGTCGGGTACAAAACTCATTAAACACATCAATTTTTCTTTATAACCGACCACTGTACGACCCTTCAGAAATAAATATTGAAATTTCCTTTGCCTTTTTGTTTAAACAGACGATAAAAGGATCTGCGATCATACCACATCCTAAATTCCTCGTTATTCATGGTATCTTTTCGTAGTTATGGTGACTGATTCCCATCACTACAATAAGGCTCCTATGAGCAAAATTTGTGCCTGAAATTTAATCCTGGGTGTCACTGCACTACACCCCATGCAATTGTCTTTGGACCTTTTCCTTCCATTTCTAAGGGGACTTCTATCGTGGTTACCATTCTCGGAATATTTCATGGCTTCTGCTAAGCATCCCCTGCTGTCGTCCTTCTAACGTCCCTCGCTGGTCATCCCAAAATATTTTGGTGTATGAAGTACAAACAAACTCGTATATGAATCGCATTACTATACTTAATCTCAGGAGAACGTAAGTCGTATACGTGAAGGCGTAAAAATAATCCTATAATAAGGCTCTATATCAAAGAACGCTACGCTAAAATGTAATAAGCCGCACAGATCCTAAGGACTCCATAACCTGATGCTCTTATACCATCTGTGACACCCCGCCTAATAAAATACCTGGGTGGCCAGCCAGTGATCAAAAGAAAACATTGGTCTCATATGCCTCATTATTAGCATCACTACCAAAAACATTTTAAAGTTACTAACCACCTAGTAATACTGGTGCCAAACTTTATCTTTCTTTAATTGGCAATATGTGAAAATCAAATAATAATGAAACCATCCACACAAATTGATAACTGAATCCAACACAGATGTATAACATAAATAAAGATAACCAAATCAACTATCAGTTCAACAGTAAAACACAACAGTAATTGAAACCATAACCTGGATACGCAAAGTCCAATCAATAACCGAATATTAAATTTGATGGCAAAATGCCCAAAATGAGTACTGAAGTAAAGATCCTACACTAGGAATAAATGAGAGAAATGTCTATCGCAAAGTCCTGCAACTTCCATATGAGCTGCAGCTATGCATCCCTAGAAAAAAATCCTCAAACTGGGAATCCCTGTGGTTGGACACTTAAAATGTTGTGGAAATGATTTTGACACAGGTCAGAGCCCAAGTAAAAAAATTTGAAAATATTTAGCAAGCAGTTAAATTACAATAATTAAATATGCATGCACACTATTCATATTTAAGCTAGTGTCGCACTTCTTGGGACATAGCTCAACCCTCATCGAGTGTGTACACTAACACTTTCCCTTTATATTTCCTAGTTAATGTAACACCCCGTGTTTTTATTAACTATTTTTATTAATTAATTGGATTTTCCGAGAAAAATAAATTTTTGAATTTAATAATTTTTATTGGCTAAATATTTTGGTTATGATTTTAGAAGAATAAATCTTCAAGCGGAATTAAAATCGTAGTTAAAATGGATTTTATATTGATTTTACAATTTTTGTCCCTTCTAATTTTTTGGGCGAACTGCCAGATTTTAGGCATGATCGATCGATCGATCGATGCCTGGGGGTAGATCAATCGACCCTCCCAGAAAACGTGAGCAGTAAGTTGTTTTTAGTATTTGTGTAGGATTAGGACTCCTAATCACTATATAACCTTGTTAATCTGTAGGGGGACTTCTCATAATCACTTTTTCTCCAGTTTTTCACCAGAGAACACTTTCAAATATTTTTCATCTCACCCATAATCATCAACCTTCTTCATTATCAAGCTTTTTTGTCACAAGTTTTGGGAGGCTTAATTGGAGTTTAATCAAGTTGGTTCAAGAACACTCTTTTGCTAATTTTTCACAAGGAATCTAGATTTCTAATCAGATTTTCAACACGATCTTTACAGGCATGAATACTCTATTCTTTTCCTTTAGTATTATGCGTTTTAAGTGTCGCCTAAACCCTTAATTACATGTTTTCTTAAAAATAATTAGTAACTTAATTAGAAAAAGTGGATACTAATTATGGGGCTGTTTTTATTAAATATTTTAATCTGAATAATATTCATAACCCTTGGGTACGTAGGATTCATGAGTATTTTGGGTTTTATTGGTGTAGGTTGCATGTAGAAAAACTCTAGATTTAAAATAAATGATTTTTGGGTGCGTATAACTCATGTAATACATGTAGAGATAATAAAATTTAATTTTTGATGTATATATGATGAAAACTTGGTATATTTAATTTAAAATAATTAAATGAGATTATTTGGGTATTGTTGACGTTGTGATAATTAAATTAAAGATTTAATTGAATTGGACTATCATGCGCAGTTTTATACGGTGACTAATTATTCTTGCTGGTATGACTTGTTGGTATTATTAAATATCATTGTGACGACGGGTTATTGGGTATTGTTGCTCTCCCTATATTTTAGATTGCCTTCTCGAAATGGGACTAGTGAGGGAAAACTATCACGATTTTATTGTGTTGGGGGTGGGATGATTTTTATTACTTTATCGTCGTTATGCTAGTCTAGGTATGAGACTAGGTTATGATTTATAACAGAAAAGCATCCTATACATAGGTTAGGACGTATTGATAACTTGGGGACCCTTAGGTATGGGACTAAGGAGTATTTTGAGGATCTCACATTGATTAAAGGGTGGGGTGTTTATAAATTGTGAATTGAAAAATTGAGAACTAATACCTAAGATAATAAGACGGGTATTAAAATATATTGGCGACATAATCAGCGAGGGCTGACAGTTTAAACGGGCCAGCCGGCGTTTTATGTCATGTCGTGTGTGGAACCTCGTCAATCAGCGAGGGGCGACAGTTTAAACGAGCCAGTCAGCGTTTTGACGAGGGGATGTGTATTTTGGTAGAGAAATCACCCGAGGTGGGAGGACCGCTATAATGAATTTTGGTGAATTATCACCCGAGGCGAGATGACCGCCATACCTAATAATTATTGAAGTAAGAACATAAATAATTAAGAAATTTGATAATTTGGGTTAATTAATATAAGATTAACTCCGCGGGACTTGGGAATTTAAAATCATATGGGTGTGCCTTTATAAATGGGGATTTATGCGGGTAGTTAGTGATTTATATTTATCGTATTTAATTATTCCGTTTAATTTAAAATATTCTATTGTGATATTTATTGCGTATAATGCTACTGTCTAGATTCAAGGATCCTATTTGAGGGGAGTAGTGTATATTCTTACTCGGGGCTTTGGCTCTGACCCATGCGTTGACTAATCTTTTTCAGGATTAGAATTGGAGAAGATGCATAAGATTTTTGGAGATTATCATTTGGAGGTGCAGCTGAAGAGGATTTACTTTGCTGTTTTGTTTTAGCTTAGACTTTCCTTTCAGTCGTATTTCATTATGAGACTCAGTTTAGAGAGTTATTGGGCATTTTGGTTCTAAAGTTATTATGGGATTTAATTCAGTTATTCGGAGTTGGATCTTTATTCAGATTTTTAATTAATCATCATTGGAGAATGGATTATTGGAGTTAGTATGTGATGGATCTTTTATCGCTTAGTTGTTTATGAGCATTTGAGTTTAATTCAATTATGTATCTTATGGACTGGTTTATTTATGTCTCATATCTGTCTCATGCTAAGAATGGTATTTATTTACTCACGCCCAGCATAGTTTTGGTGGCGGCCGATGCCAGAATTAGGCGGGGTGTGACAGTTAAGCTACCCCACCTAACTAGCCATAACAAATCTCCTTCTATATAATAATTTGTTATGCCCACCCGTATTGCCCACACAATAAGTTACTCAATTTCTATGTCTTTTTGCCCATTATAAATTTCTCAGTATATGTTTATTTTTTCCCATAATATAGTTATTTTTAATGTCACTATCTTCCTCTTCTACTAAACCCACAAAGTAGAATAAAATCACAAGTATACATATATTACACTGTTTTATATATACTAATACGGCACCCCTAAGATAAGTTGCGGTGCGAGTATACTATGTTATCATGTACTAGTACATCATCTACCAAACACAAGTAGTAGAATAAATCATAAGTATATATATTTATCGCACTATTTATATATACACAATACAGCACCCCTAGGCTGAGACCTGCGGTGCATGCATACTCAGCTATCAAGTCCCGGTACATCATTAACTGTGTAAAATATTACACATTTCGAATCACTCTCGAACCGTATCAATACAAATCACACATATTGGAGGTGAACACATACTACGGCTTTATGGTCTAGACATATACCTACGCACCTATATCACCCAAACTTGTCAACTCATCGATAAGTCCTCCTTAGGCCCTATGCTCTAAGGTACAAGTTAAGTATCCCCTTGAAGGCTCCTCAAGATAAAATTGCCTCCTTCACAACCTCCTGTGATAGCAAGTATGGTAGGCATGTCATACACACAATAAATCATATAAATCAGTATAGGTATACACATAACCTATATCATATATTCCATATATAGCATATATATCTCCCGAATATCCTACGTATTATTTAATTCCAATTACACTTCATATTATATATTCCCGAGTATCCCTCACTACTCGAAGTGTGGCCATTATCCTTTAAAATATTTCAGTAGGTAATTCACTCATATCATACGGATCTAAGTCGTAGGTTCTCCTATTCGTCGAGTTTGTTACATGTCAAATTACACCAAATAATCTAATCAATTTCACATTAATTAATTTATTAAAGTAGTGTCACCCAACTACAATACCCCGACTCACTCATTCGGTTCGTATCTTCACCATTTAGAATGTATCACAACAAGTCCCACTCTTAAGTAAAACGTCCTTTATTAAATTCAATATTCGATAATTTATTATATACATTTATAATAAATTAAACGGGAAACTTTGTGCCCAACTCCCATCGCACTAGCCTA
Organism: Sambucus nigra; assembly: GCA_949130495.1. Lineage (NCBI taxonomy): Eukaryota > Viridiplantae > Streptophyta > Magnoliopsida > Dipsacales > Adoxaceae > Sambucus > Sambucus nigra. The sequence goes on along the minus strand of OX422208.1, from coordinate 779,740,511 downwards.
AAAATACGAGTCAAGACACCGACCCTTAAATCTATAAGTATTAACTTACATTCATATTTTCATTTCAAGATACTAAACACATCTCAATCTTGTCTGTACCCTAATTTCATACAAAATTTCTATACGAATCCGTTCATATATTTTCAAGTGTTATTCATCCTAAACACTCTTAAATCCATACCCCGTATTCATCCTTATCTAATCCAAAGATAAAATAACGTTTGTTAATATTTTCCCAAGTCCTTCACTCATCCACGGATATCTCAAAATAATCCGATTTTATTTCTTCCTAAAGATGCTGATCTCACGCACCCTACCGTAGAAAAATCATAACTAATTCAAAAAAAATCCAAAAAATACGAGGTCGTTGCCATACGACCATGACGAAAAGGTCTACAATCTCATGTTTTAGAATAACAGAAGGGGTTGATCAATCAATGAATGGTCGATCGATCGATCGGACACGTGTCCATGTTCTTCACCGACTTTGTTTCCACCATTTTTGAAACCGTAAGCTTTTCATTCACTATCCCATGTTCACCCAATCACAATCAACTTTCAATTCATGAAATAATAGGTTCTAAACACCCTAAGAACCTTTAATCATCAATTAATTTACATAAATCTAATGTTTACCGATTTGGGTAATTTTCGGGTTTTATTCAATCGATTATAATTTCATCCCTATAATCCGAAATTTAAACTTCGATACTATTGAATACACCATAGAGTTAAGATTCCTACATACTAGAAGCATATCAACACCAAATTCACTTTTAATCTGCGCAATCTCACCAATTCATAAACATCTGATTTCTATGCGGTAACCTACCCCAAAATAATTATGATTTACACCCACCATGATATGAATTGTAATACTGCAAATTAAATGAAATTAAGTTTAATTACTTGCCTTGTTAAGTTCGTAAGGTTTGATCCTTTGAAGTAGATGGCGATTTGATGAAGAACGCGTTAATCCTTCCTCGATTTGTCTCCCAAAAGATCCTCAATTTCTTCCTTTGTTTTGCTCTGCAGCTCTAGGATTTCTCTTCTTGAGTTATGACTGCCCCAATTCCTTCAATTAGGTTTTATTTCATTAATCCCGTTTTTAAGCTTATGGGACAAATAAAAATGTCCCAAACACCTACGTGTCCCGAGACTCAATTACTACCCCCGGGTACTCTTTGTCGTCTATCTCGACTTATTCGGAATCAACTGTGTACTTAGTATCGTCATCTGAGTTACTTAACTAAAATCTTCAATTTCACCCTCATTTTATGGCACTTGTATTTTAAAACAAATAACCCAAATTAAATTAAATCTTAATTCTTCAAATAAATTGAATCTTCTAAATAAAAATAAATTCTCCAGTTAGAATAAATTTTTCAAATTAATAATTTAATTTAAATTCTAATTCCCCAAATTAAATAAATTATTTATCCTTAAAATACGAGGTGTTACACCTGTTTTGGATGTTATATCGGTCTCTTCTTCATATTATGAGACTCACCATCACGGGATGATATCCTGAATATAGAGTTGTTCTCCAACTTAACCAGAGATTTTTTTTCTCGATTAGAGGTTATGTTTACCGATAATGGGAACCAGATGCATCTCTACAATCTCCATTATCCAATGAGAAGAGAAATTCTAGAGCTTTAACATAAGAAGATATAACATAAAGAAAATTTTATTTTTGCTTGCATTGTAAATTTCCTTTTTCCCTCCTTGGGAGTTGTATTATCGTTAGACAACGTAGAGAGATTTCATCACGGTTATCATGTTAAATGAAATCATTCATAGTCTTGATTTAATATAGTGTTTATTGTATTCCACTTCTTTTTATCAAATTGTTCTGGCCTTCAAAAATTTTCTAATGTTTTCATTTAATCATTCATAGTCTTGATTTAACATATTGTTTGTTATATTCCACTTTTTTTATCAATATGAGGGTTGTGGAATGTGGTGGATAATTTTTTATTTTTGAATATTTTAATTTATGTAAAGGTTAATAACACTTACAAAATGAATATTTTTTCCACACATATTACTATATGTTAGTGTTTTGAACCATTATAAAAAAAATATATATTCTTTCATTTGTAACTGTATAGAACCGTTGCAAAAAAAATATAACTGAATTTTGCAATGGTTATGAACTATTGTAAATTAAATATGTGTAATGGTTTTGAACATTTGCAAAATTTTCATTTCCAAATTATCAAAACCTTTGAAGTTTTTTTTTTGTAACGATTATCCAAAACGGACATTCGTTTGCAATAAACCATTACAAATACCATTTTTCAACAATTTTGAAAACCTGCAAAAAATTGCAATACAATAATTTGCAAGTGTTTAAAACACTAGCTCTTTCACCTCCCCAAATGTCTCTTCCTCTCCTTTTCCTCTCATTTTCTCACTCACATCTCTCACTTTCCTCCTAATCCCCACCACCACCTTTATTATCGTTATAGCCAACTCTTCTCTCTCAAGCCTCCTACCCTTATATCTCACCACCTCCTTACCTACCCTATCTCCCCTACCATCCTAACATTTATTCAAGTTACACGGTCATACCCATAATTGGTACATAAAATTTCATCCTTTCCATCACAAAACTCCATTCACAATGACTCACAAACCCTCCCACACTCAAATTCCATACAATTCTCACTTATGGAGCCCACCCTTCAACAACCAATCCTCTCACCCCTACCCTCTCCAAAAACGCTTTTGGAAAAACCTCCACAACATTATTTTTACTCTTACCCCCATTAGGAAACCTAATAACCCATACGAAATTAACCCCATTAATCTCTAACCCATAAGACACCTCTTCCATATCCTTCTTTAACAAAAAATATGTACTCCCCAATGAAACAAACACTATTGAAAACATACCTCTCTCGTTAATCCATTTAATGATGAAATTATCATCGTTGTTGCAAATTCCTTGAACAAGTGAACCAGTTGGCACAACCTTCTTTCTAATCAAAAAAGAAAGATAATCAATGTATTTCCCCTCTATCTCTCTAAATGACTTGATCAAAATCACATTTGTGATATACCCCACATTTCTGCGTATTTTTAAATTAATTAATTAGGCAAATACATTTTAATTAAATTACGCAAGTGAAGTAATTTAATGTGATTTGGTAAATGTGATTATTAATCGAGAGATAGATACTGATTAATACTTTGATGAAATTTACTAAGTGTGAATAGTAAATAATAAATGATTATAATTATATGGCATAGCAAGTGATATGTGCGTATTCTAGTTCACCTCACTAGGAGCCAAGTGTGGACTATTTTGAGGCGAGGAATAAGAAATATATTTTTTAATGACTCGGGAGGTAATTTAAAGGTCACAAATGATTCTGGATGGGTTGAAATAGTCAGAATAGTGTACCCGGGGATATAATTTGGGTCCCAAGTTAATTTTGGACCAAACCAGCACCTATTAAGGGCGTTATGGTCATTTTTCTAAAAGAGGTCAAGGGTCCTACGAAAATTAGAGACATATATATGATATTTAGAGATTGGTATTAGGGCTCATAACACCATATATTAGAGAGGACATTAGAGAAAATAGAGAACCATTTTCCCAAAGTCTAAGGAGAGAATTGAGAAGGTAGTGAAGGGTTTCTTGCACACTCAAGATAATTGGAAAAGAACATTGGAGAAGAAGCAACAGTCATCAACCAAGAATAACGAAATTTGATCAATCAATCTAAGTCAAGTGTTTATTGCAAATTAATTTAAATTTATAATACCCATGTGTAGGGATTTAAGGAATAGATTGATTGTTATTTCAAAACCTTGATGAAGAGTACCATATGATTTTCATCTTGGGCAAAATTGCATGTAGTTAGGGTTTATATCTGTAGAAGATTGTAAATCAGAAGAGTTTAGATTGTTACTACGGATTTAAATCTGGGTTTTGAATTGAATTTAAGGGATAAATACAAAACTAGATTATGAATGAGTTTTGAGGGTTTGATCCATTCATGTTTGATTTCAGTAGAGTTTTAACGTGTTTGTAACATTAGAAATCATCATAACCCATGTATAAATAATTAGGAACAATCGTATGTGAATTTGGTGGAGAATTATGGAAGTTGGGTAAAACAGAATGGGTGAGAAATCGAAGAAGACGAAGCTGCAGCTATTCGATAGATCGATCGACCAAACCTTCAATCAATCAACCCTGGAAGATTTTAGGTTCTTTTCTTGGTTGAATTTTCTAGGATTACCATTAATGGAAGGGGATCTTAGGAGTGTTATTATACCTATGTAGGGACTTGATAAAGACCAGTAGGTGTATAGGAAGGAAACCTTAGAGTTGTGTGGACACTCAACTAGTTACGAAAGTGAACTAAATTAGTAAATAAATGATAAAGTAAGATGAATATTAGAAATAAAATATTACGTACTAGAATAAATAACTTGGTTGTGTGAATACCTATTATATTAATACTTAGGCTGTGTGAATACCTAAAGTATGCTTAATTCGGTATTGGGGTCGATGATTATAAGGACCAATACATGGAAGCTCGATTTGGGGTCGATGATTATCCAGACCAAATCGAAGTTAAAAGATATTGGGGTCGATGAGTATCCAGACCAATATACATATGCATAACATTTACTTTGGGGTCGAGGAATATCCGGACCAATGTAAATGATAGGATCATTGGGGTCGATGATTAGCCGGACCAATAATCCTTATAGTATATATTGTGTGAAATATATATACTTCATGATATTCTACTTATGTGCGAAAATAGACTTGTAGATGATACATATAGATATACATCTAAATGATAAATTAAGTAAAGAGAAACTTAATTTCAAGATTTAAAAAAAAAGTAGACTGGGAATATCTATAATAAATTAAGTAGTGAGACTTAATTATGGAAGTTAAATGATAAATCTAAAATGCTTTGGGAATTAAGTAGTGAGACTTGATTATGATGATTAAATATAACACTTGGGAATGTTATACGAAAACTGAAATACGTAAGGATGTAAATAATAAAGCGTGTTGTATGGGCGGTATGGGAGGGCAGACCATTGATAAGATCGGTTATATAATTTATTTTAAACATCTTGGGTAAGATGGATAGGTGGTCTAAGTATAGGACGTTAGGTGTGCACATTAGATGAGAGGTGAGGAGACTCAAGGGAGTGTGCGTGAACCTAACATGTGTAATCAATAATCGATTTTAAATTGCGATAAATTACTTGTTAAATGTTTTTAAATTGTTTTGAGTACTAACTCTTGCTATAAAAATGTTTTCAAAACCTTTTAGGTGTCCATCCACGAGGGCGCCATACTTGATTTCATTCGATGGATTCAGAGTTGTAGCACTGTGGATACTGTAAGGATTATTGAGTAGCTGACTCTTTCTTTCAGATCTAGCATAGGATCCCAGTCTTATTTTTTATATGTAGATATGTTGTCAGTTGACTCCATTAAAGTTCCAGATTTGTATCGGTTTTACTTTGTAGTTGGTTTGTGGATTTTTTCTTGGGTGTGGGATTAGCCGACGATTTATTGGGCTTGACTTAGTTGCTTTTACATATTAGAGATGGTTTTTATTCTAGTATCTTGTGCATGTTGTTTTAGTTTTCAAACTATTCTTTTATCCTGTTTTATTTTAAAGATAAAATTTGGCACTGGTTTAATTAACTTAGGTGGTTAGTTATTAATTTGTTTTTCGATAGTGATGCTATGAACCATGTGAGAAACCTATTTTAATTTGATAAAGGCTTGATCACCCGATGTTTAATTAGATGGGGTGTCACAGATAGTATCAAAGCATGAGAATCTAGTGTCCATAGGATTTGTACGGCTTACTACATTTTTAGTGTATCGTTTGTTTGACATAGATCCCTATTATTAGGACTTTTGCTTATATCTTTGCGTGCTTTGAGATATCGAGTTTTTTCTATTAAATTTTGTATAAATTATGTGCTTATACAATTGGATCTATTTTCTGATGTCGTCGAGGAGAGAGCAAGATGAGAGGGCCACAGTCAGAGATGAGGCAGGGGAGGATACTCAGGACCAGCAGGTATCACCACCACCACCAGACATTATATTTACTACTCAGGTTTCAGTGATAGTGGCTCAGGTAGTAGAGACAGCTATGAGGGCCATGGAAGCCCACTTCCCTCAGCCTCAGGCTCAGCATCCCATTGCACCAACTATTCTATCCCAGCAAGGGCTACCCACTTGGCATAGCATCAGAGAGACCTTCCAGAAGGGCCATCCGCTTGAGTTTCAGGGTGGCACGGATGTAATGGAGGCATGTCTTTGGAAGAAGAACATTAAAAGACACCTGCACATGTTAGATTGCAATGAGGTTCGGTGATAGATGTTGGCCACCTTCAGGCTAATAGGGGCATCCCTTCAGTGGTGGGAATTAGTGACCACCGATGAGGAGCGAGACTCGATGACTATTTTGGAGTTCTAGGTGTGGTTTGACCGCAAGTACTTTTCGTCGGCAGTAGAGGCTGAGATGAGGAAAAATTTTGGTGAGGTATGTCAGGGTGACCGCTCAGTTGCTGATTATGAGGAGGATTTCACTCGTCTAGAAAAAAAATTCCAGAAGGTGAGAAATGAATAGAGGAAGAAGGCAAAGTTTATATATGGCTTGGCCTAGAGGATCAGGCAACACTTGATTGGAAATTCCGCGTTGATGACGTATACTGATGTGGTTAACGCGACACATTTGCACTGTCAGAACTTTCGTTTCCATGGGAAGGGAAGTAAGAAGGGAGCAGAGGATACGCAGCAGGGCAAGACTGGGGGGAGTAGTGTTAGTGGGACACCACCCCAGCAACAACAGATAGTGGGCACATAGGGGTAGAACTCATGGCAAGGGAACTCTGCCAAGAGATTTAGATTTAGCGGTCATCGATCGGATAGGTAGGGTCCCCAGCAGCAGCAGTCTCCTTAAGGTCATCAGGGCCAGAGGAACCAGGGGGTGGCAAGCAAGGTCAGAGGCAGTTTCAAGGGCAGTGTTTCACATGTGGCCAACAGGGTCACAAGAGTAGGGCTTGTCCATAGCTTATTGGGGTGCACCGTCAGGCTGCCCAGCAGGGGCAGTAGGCTCCATCACCAGCGCCAGTCCCACCCCAGCAGTAGGGCTAGATGTACTACGGGTGTATATTCAACGTATGAGATGTGCCTATGCCTCCAGCACCTCCGGCGCCACCTGCAATAAAGGGTATATTTTCTATTCATGGATATGAGGGTAGAGTACTTTTTGATATTGGAGCATCGCATTCATTTATTAAGACTAGATTTGCACAAGCTGTCGGTTTATTAGAGACAGACGATGGCCTCCTTATGTGTGTAGAGTCATCGATGGGTGGTGGTTCATTGATATATGCGATCTGTAGAGGAGTCGATATTATGATTGGGAGACTAAGCTTAGCGGCGGACCTCCTAGTGTTAGATATGTAGGGGTATGACGTGATTCTAGGTATGGATTGGTTAATAGGATACAGAGCAAAGGTAGATTGCTATGAGAGGACGATTTTGTTTTTGATTCCGAGGCAGGAGATATTCCTTGTGGCGATGCATCATCCCGAGGGAGGATCGCGCACTCATTTATATTACATCGAGGAGGAGACCTCACAGGAGATGGTCATTCCCTTATATTCGATTCCTGTTATGAGATATTTTAAGGATGTGTTCCAGGAGATACCCGCGTTGCCACCGAGTCGGGAAATAGAGTTTGTCATCGACTTAGAACTAGGGATGAGACCGATTGAAGAGAACCGTGTCGTATGGCCCCCTCAGAGCTGTGGGAGCTGAGAGAGAAGATTCATCAGCTCTTGGGTCAGGGTTTCATTCAGTGGAGTACGTCGCCTTAGGGTGCTTCGATGTTGTTTGTAAAGAAAAGGGATGGTTCGCTTCGCTTGTGCGTGGATTACAGGGAGCTGAACAAGGTGATGATGTGGAATAAGTATCCATTACCTAGGATTGATGATTTATTTAATCAGTTAAGAGAGGTTGTGTACTCGTAGATCGATTTAAGGTCAGGCTATCACCAGTTACGTATTCGGGGGGAGGATATTCCAAAGATCGCTTTCCTGTCATGGTATGGATTCTACGAGTTCAGGATGATGCCATTTGGGCTCATCAATGCTCCTAAAGTGTTCATGGATCTCATGAACAGATTATTTCGAGAATTTCTGGATCAGTTTCTGATAGTATTCATCTATGACATCCTGGTTAGGGATGGAAATTTAACTCGACCCGAAGGAGCCCCGCCTCACCACTAATGGGGCGGATTTTAAAACCTGATTAATGAATTAGGAGCGAGTATGGGTTTTAAAAAAAATCGTTTATTAAATGGGGCGGGTTAGGAGTCAAGTTAAATAAAACCACCATGCCCCATTTAACTTATGCCTATATAATTACCTTTTATATGTATGTTAATTACAATTAAACCATATTTACATATGTATATATATATATATACACACACACACACACACACACTAAAAAAACATTTATTTGTATGTTATTTGTGTAAAAGATCTATATGAAGACGTGGATTGACAATTGGGGGTTTGTCACACATATTGAATTACAAACCATTATAGACCTCTAAGACTATAATGTAATATTTTTAATTTTACTATTTTTAAAATTAACCCAACCCGTAGGATCCCCGACCCGCCCCGTTTATTAAATGGGGTGGGTTAGGAGTTAATTTAAATAAAAACCAACCCGCCCCGTCCCGTTTATCAAATGGGGCGGGTTAGGGTTTTTCCAAACTCGCTCCAAACCCATCCCATTGCCATCCCTAATCCTGGTTTACTCACGGATAGAGGATGATCATGCCTAGCATTTATAAATGGTTCTGCAGACGTTACGGGGACATCAGTTATACGCTAAATTTAGTAAATGTGGATTTTGGCTTCGAGAGGTACAGTTTCTAGACCACATTGTCTCCGACAGTGGCATAGCTATTGATCCGAGTAAGTTATCGGCGGTGAGGAAATGAGGGCAGCCCATGACACCGATCAAGATTCACAGCTTCTTGGGGTTGGTCGGATATTACTACCACTTGATCAAGGGGTTCTCAAAGATTGTTGGGCCTTTGATGAACTTGACTCGTAAGGGAGTACCATTTGTGTGGAGCAACCAATGTCAGTTGGATTTTAATGACCCATACTTGCATTGCCTAGGAGTGGTGTGGAGTATAAAGTCTACACGGATGAATCCCTACGGGGACTTGGGGGTGTGTTGCAGCAGGAAGAGAGGGCAATAGCTTATGCGTCTCGAAAGCTAAACCTCACGAGAAGGATTACCCCACCCACGACCTAGAGTTGGCAGCGATCGTTTTTGCGCTAAGGATATGGAGACATTACCTGTTGGGGGAGCAATTCACATTGTTCACGGACCATAAATCACTTTAGTATCTCTTCACACAGAAGGATCTGAACATGAGGCAAAGGCGGTGGCTTGAATTCGTGAAGGACTACTAGTTTGATATACAGTAATACCCCTCATTTCTGCGTATTTTTAAATTAACTAATTCAAAAATTAATTAAGAAAATGGGTTTTAATTAAATTACTCGAGTAAAGTAATTTATTGTGATTTGGTAAATGTGATTATTAATCGAGAGCTAGATATTGATTAGTACTTTGATGAAATTTACTAAGTGTAAATAGTAAATAATAAATTATTATAATTATACGGCATAACGAGTGATATGTGCGTATTCTAATTTATCTCATCGGGAGTCAAGTGAGGAAAATTTTGAGGTGAGAAATGATAAATACATTTTTTAGTGACTCGGGTGGAAAATTAGAGGTCACAAATGATTTCGGATGGGTCAAAATAGTCGGAATAATATACCTGGGGGTATAGTTTGATTCCCAAGTCAATTTTGGACCAAACCGGCAGCTGCTAAGGCATTACGGTCATTTTTCTAAAAGAGGTCAAGGGACCCATGAAAATTAGAGCCATATATTTGATATTTAGAGATTGGTATTAGGGCTCATAACACCATATATTATAAAGAACATTAAAGAAAAGAGAGAACTATTTTTCCAAAGCCTAAGGAGAGAATTGAGAAGGTGGTGAAGGGTTTCTTACACACTCAAGACAATCGGAAAATAAAATTGGAGAAGAAGCAATCAATCATCAACCAAGAATTGTGAAATCTGATCAATCAATCTAAGGCAAGTGTTTATTGCAAATTGAATTAAAGTTATAATACCCATGTGTAGAGATTTAAAGAATAAATTGATTGTTATTTTAAAACCTTAATGAAGAGTACCAATTGATTTTCATGTTGGTTAAAATTGCATTGTAAATATAAGAGTATTATTGTTACTACGGATTTAAATATGGGTTTTGAATTGAATTTAAGGGATAAACACAAAATAGATTACGAATGAGTTTTGAGGGTTTGATCCATTCATGTTCGATTTCAGTAGAGTTTTAATGTGTTTGTAACATTAGAAATCATCCTAACTCATTTAGAAATAGTTAGGAATAATAGTATGTGAATTTGGTGGATAATTGTGGAAGTTGGGTAAAACATAATGGGTGAGAAATCGAAGAAGATGAAGCTACACATGTTCGATCGATCGATCAACCCTCGCAGATTTTAGGTTCTTTTCTTGGTTGAATTTTCTAGGATTACCATTCACGGAAGGGGATCTTAGGAGTGATATTATACCTATGTAGGGACTTGATAAAGACCAGTAAGTGTATAGGAAGGAAACCTTAGATTTGTGTGGACACTCAACTAGTTACGAAAGTGAATTAAATTTGTAAATAAATGATAAAGTACGACGAATATTTGAAAGAAAATATTAGGTTCTAGAATAAATAACTTGGTTGTGTGAATACCTATTATATTGATACTTAGGTTGTGTGAATACCTAAATTATGCTTAATTCGGTATTGGGGTCGATGATTATCCGAACCAATACATGGAAGCTCGATTTGGGGTCGATGATTATCCAGACCAAATCAAAGTTAAAAGATATTAGGGTCGATGAGTATCCGGACCAATGTAAATGATAGGATGATTAGGGTCGATGATTTTCCAGACTAATAATTCTTATAGTATATATTATGTGAAATATATATACTTCATGATATTCTACGTTTGTGCGAAAGTAGACTTGATGATATATATATATATATATATATATATATATATATATATATATATATATATATATATATATAAATGATAAATTAAGTAGAGAGAAACTTAATTTCAAGATTTTGAAAAGAAAAGTAGATTAGGAATATTTATAATAAATTAAGTCGTGAGACTTAATTATGGAAGTTGAATGATAAATCTAAAATGCTTTGTGAATTAAGTAGTGAGACTTGATTATGATGATTAAATATGACACTTGTTAATGTTATACGAAAACTAAAATACGCAAGGATGTAAATAATAAAGGGTGTTGTATGGGCGGTATGAGAGGGTAGACCATTGATAAGATCGTTCATATATGATGGCTAGGTGAGCTAAGTATAGGACGTTAGGTGTGCACGTTAGATGAGAGGTAAGGAGACTCAAGGGAGTGTGCGTGAACTTAACATGTGTAATCAATAATCGATTTTAAATTGCGATAAATTACTTGTTAAATGTTTTTAAACTGTTTTGGGTACTAACTCTTGCTATAAAAATGTTTGTAAAACCTTTTAGTTGTCCATCCATAAGGGCAGCATACTTGATTTCATTCCAGGGATTCGAAGATGTAGCATTGTGGATGCTGACGGGATTATTGAGTAGCCGAATCTTTCATTCAGATCTAGAATAGGATCTCACTCTTATTTTTCATATGTAGACATGTTGTTAGTTGACTCCATTATAATTCCAGATTTGCATCAGTTTTACTCTGTAGTTGCTTTGTGGATTTTTGCTTGGTTGTGGATTTAGCCGACGGTTTCTTCGTCTTGACTTAGTTGCTTTTGCATATTAGAGATGATTTGGATTCTAATATCTTGTGCATGTTGTTTTAGTTTTTAAACTATTCTTTTATCCTGTTTTATTTTAAATATACAATTTGGCATTGGTTTAATTAACTTAGGTGGTTAATTATTAATTTATTTTTCGACAGTGATGCTAAGAATGAACCATATGAGATACCTGGTTTAATTTGATAAAGGCCTGATCACCCGATGTTTAATTAGACGGGGTGTCACAATTTGATGATTGTTTAATGCATTCTAAAACGCGGTCCGTGTCTTTCATGTTATTTGCAATTGACTCAACCATAATGTCCATCTTTGTTTGTTCATATTATCTTAAAAATATATTCAAAAAAGGTATTTTAGACTTAGGTTTTTTTTAAAGGAGCATATAACAACTAGAAGATCCCCGGGGCTTAAAAGTACAATTAAAGTGGTGTTGTTAGATAAAGACAATTATGGGGACCAAGGTTAGAGAAAATCATAAATGAGGAGATTTGGTCTTAGGGTTTTGATGATGGTTGAGAAATTAGGGTTTGATATATTAGATGATTGTTTAAGAGTTGTCATGAGGGGGGTGGGTCTCCATTGGTGGTATGGTAATGAGGGGGAATATATGGTAAGTTTGGTAATTGAAGCTCTATTAGTTTGATGGGTAGATAGTTTTTGTCAATGAAGTTTTGTTTGATGAAATTGAGATTTACAAGAGTTGAACAAAGGTATATTTGGAAGATTCTCTTTTAGAGTGATTTTGATTTCTTAAAAAAGGCAGAGAATTGACCATAACTAAGATATGGTAGCATTGACACTAAAATTACTTCCCTCTTTAGCATCCATGGAACCTTTGTGTGCGTGATAAGGTTGGATGCATGTTTACCAAAACTCTTATATTTGTAAGCGTGCATGTTGTTGTGTCTTTATATAGTCTCTTTTTGGTCATAGTTTGTTAGGGAGTGGTGATGAATAAGTATGGTGAACGGGATAATGTTACATGCAAAATAAAAATATGATAATGTGGCAGCAAGAGAAAGGGATGAGTTTATTACAACATCAACAACTTTAGATGCACAAAAACTTTGACCTGGATCTATTCCACAAGAAGGATTTAATAGGTTAAATTGTAAATATAAATTTATCTTTAAATTTATAAATTAATTTTCTTTATAACTCAACTGTTTATGAAGTTTTGGTGTGTTTAACATGAGTAGAATTACAATTGATAGAATATATAAATGTTGTGGAGACAAATTTTAAAAAAAAATCTAATATGGGTTAGTAAATAAAATAAGTTGACTTTTGTTACCCATTTTAAAAGCGAGTTAAAATGAACCTCCGGTTGAATTTGGAAAGGTTGAATTATTAAAAACTTAATAATTATGAGAAATTATTATTGGGTGGTTAATGCTCCAAATGATAGATATTTTATGATCATATTAATCTATCTATCTTCTAAAACATGCCAACAAACTTAAACTCCCTAAAATGCCATTTGTGTTGAACTGAGGGAAATTACAAATGAGTCCAGATATGTTGACCCACTTTTAAAGTGGGTTTTGATGACCATATGATTGGATCATTGTGAAAATTAAAACTTTTATTTATTATTTTAATGTTCGAAGCAATAATATATGAGGGTTACCAAGACCAAGACCAAGACCCACTTTTAAAATGTATTAACAAATCTAGACTCATTACAAATACTATATTGGCTAACATATATGACTACATTATTTATCAAATATTGTGTTAGATTTGCATTTATTAGTGTGTAGGGTTCAATTAAATTCTTTTTTTATCCTCTATATATTGATGTATAAAACGGGTCAACAAATTTAAACTCCTTAATATGCCATTTGTGAGCTGTAATAAGGGAATTACTAATGTTACACTGACCAACATGTATGACCACATTAATTCATCAAATATTGTGCTAAGATATGCAATGATTAGTGTGTAGGGTTCACTCAGAACACATACTTTATGTAGAATATCTTAAGAGAAATTGGTTATTTCAACACTATTTATATTTAGAACTTCTACGTATAAATGTATAGATTCAAAACTAGTTGAATAGGGTTTTGTCTTTATAGACTCAATTTACACATAAAACCTATTCTCAACCAATTTAAAACTCAAAATAAATTTAAAAGGATGAAAGATTAATCATATACACTTAACTTTTAAAATTTCCTATGTCAAAACATGTAAATGTAAAAGTTAATAAAGACTTTCATTCATTTTATACTAAGGTCTTAAAATTTAATAAATAGGGAGATAGAAACACTAATTGTTCCACAGAGTTGCCAACTCACATCACAGATTTAATCAGATCGATATGGTTGTAGTAGGAGATATTGAGCTCATGGAAGAAAGGGATGATATTAGACGATTTTATGAGGGTTTGTATATGGAGGAGGAAGTTTGGAGGCCGAATTTAGATAAAGTAAATTTAGAAGAATTTCAACGGAGTGTATGGTGTTTTTAGAGAGCCTCTAGTGAGGAACAGGTTGTTTTCTCTGAAATACATTGTGGCTGATAAGGATACGGGGACAGGTGGATTTTCTATGGTTTTCTTCCAAAAGTGTTCGGCAGTAATGTGAGATGATATCATATCCTTTTTTGATATTTTCATAATAGAGGTCACTTTGAGAGAAACTTAATTGCAACATTTATTACATTAGTTTTGAAGAAAATAAAGGTCATTAATGTAAAGGACTTTAGACCGATCATCTTAATAAGGAGTGTGTAAAAGTTGTTTGCCAATGTATTATCCATCAAGCTAAGGAGAGTACTAAATCTTATTATCTCTTAGACTCATAATGCTTTATTGGAGGGAGACAAATTATGAATACTGCTGAGATGGCTAATGAATGCATAGAGGCTAAGTTAAGGAGTGAGGTATTAGGGGTTATTTGTAAACTTGATATCAAGAAGGCTTATAATCGCGTGAATTTGGAATTTTCAGCTTTATTTTAAAGATAGAATGGAGTTCTCACACAAATTACTCCTGTGGATTTAGAGTTTTATCTCATTGGTTCGTTTTTCTCAGTATTGGTTAATGGCTCGCCAAAGGTTTTTTCTTAAATTTAGAGGGATTTGGCAAGGCAATCCACTTGCTCGATTTCTCTTTATCATAGTCACTGAGGCAGTGAGTATAGTTGTAACATGGGAGCATGAAGAAGAGTATATCAAAGGATTTTTATTAGGTAGTCCTAAAGATTCCAATGTTAGAGTTTCTCATTTGTTGTTGGCAGATGATACCATCATTTTTTATGGAGCTAAGTAGGATCAGTAAGAAAACTAAAACTCATACTTATCTATTTTGAAGTGATATCGGGAATACACATAAATATGGGGAAGTGTCATATTACTTGGACGTGGTATTGGGAGAGGATTGATAATATGGTAAAGGTGATTGCTATAAAGTGGGGACTTTTCCCTCCACTTACCTTGGACTTCCACTGGGTACTTCTTTAAAATCCAATACAATATGGGATCGGTGATTGAAAAAGTTAATAGGAGGCTAGCGAGGTAGAAGAAGAGCTATTAGTCAAAAGGGGACAGATTAATGCTTATCAATAGTACTTTGTCCAATCGTCCCACATATTTGATGTCCATTATCTATAACAACCCACATTTTCTCACGTAAAGGTTGGCTAGACGCCAAAGATGGGGCTTGTTATACAAACTATATCATTCTCAGTATCAAACCATATAAAATATTTATTTGTAAACCAAGATTGAGTTTGAAACTGAATTTTAATTAACATTCAAGACAATAATAGAATCCACCATCCACGTAACATAAATAAATCCAAACACACTCATAAGTATCTCCAACTAGCAAGAAATAAAATAAACTTCGGGCTTATTCCCCTACAATAATCCAAAAATAAAAAGAACTTATGGAGAGTAGAAACCTAATCTAGAATAAAAACTCTGAAATCCGATACACAAGATGAGACGTCAAGGTTGATCTATCAACAGTTCTACTATCCCTATCTAAGAGCACCTGAGGGGGAGAAAAAATTCATAATTTTGGGTCAGTGCCCTAGAGTGTACAAGAATTAACTTACAAAATTTATTGTGCAAAAGTACAGTTAATACAAAGTGAATACTTCCCATCGTCACTGACATACATAACATGCCTCGCCTCATCTAAAAGCGGTGCCACATGTCTAACCACCCAAGTCCCGATACAGAAGATGGATAAATGCTAATGAAAGTATGAGAATGCATTTAACAAGATAAACGCACTAAAATGGAGTTATCTACATTCAAGTTACTATTTACCAAATTACCCCAAACATACTACCTATAAAATGACACATCAAACATCATATATACTAAGTAGTATTTAGTCTGTGTTTTATAGTCTACATCATTAGACTTAGGAAATTATTCCATTCATTTTCCTTAACTATATATATGTCCTTATATATGTGACACTAAGGCATCTACCAAGAGTGTCCCATTACTGCTCTATCGATAAGTCTGGAGGAGTCTCCTATCCAAAATGGACAACTCAATACACATACAGTTGGGGCGGTACCTACACAGTTGACTATTCCATAGCCTATACCTAGAGGTGACACATGGATCCCAGCATCAACACTTATCTCTCATAAGTGGCGTTACTACGTAGTACCTAAGATATGACCTACACTGCGCCTAGCCCACCAGTGCCGACATGTGTTATGGTCCCGAACGCTCGTAACCCAATCGATAAGACAATCCACGAATATAGGTATGTCCACAGAAAAATATGATTACATATTACAATATGTACAGGTAATTACTCTAATAATTACCCCCTAGCTGCCTCGTAAGGATTGCCCGTAATTATCCTTAGTTAATAATTAAATATCATATAAATTATTAACTTTATTTCCTTTACAAAATACAATTAACCATCAAGTTAATTTAGTTTCCACCTTTATTAGTAACATCACAATTCCGTTTTTAATAAAGTTTCATGATTATCCGTACACGGTTCCACCAACTCGTATGGACTCCTAAAACTCCCCCAGATACAATCATGGTCCCCTCATCCAAAATTCCCAGTGGTCAAATCGATTCGATCCAGGGACGAACCAGTTCGCCCTGGGGTGACTGCACTGTTCCCCCAGAATTTTTCAAGAACGGGATTTCTAATCTTTCACCCAAAGCGTAATTCCAATAGTTTGATCCTTAATATAATTATTCAAACGGGTCCCCGTGACTTTTCTTACACTCTTAGGATAATTTCTTACGTGTATTAATACCCGATTCAAGTCCCAAATCTTAGAATTTCAAGTTATTAGTGTGTTCATGCAAATTCATATTTGTATCCATAAATTTCCTAAGTCCTACCATATTCAAGGGTTTTAATTTATTGGAATCTCATATCTTTAATCATGGATGAAGCCTTCTACATGTGAATTCTCACAATCATTACAATAAGGTTTCCAAGACATGATTTTCTAATAATTAAGCCCTTATAAATTTTTCATCCTAAATTCAGGATTTCTAGTCTATTGTCATAATCAAATCCTCTATAATCATAGTTTAATTTTATCATCAAATCATCTCGAAAACCTATAATTCCAGAAGTTCTACATGGGAAAATAAGACACAATGAATTAAGAAATAGTTCGAACTAATAAAATTATCAAAAGAATTCTTGCTAGAGTTCTTGGGTGAATTCTTAACGATTTCTTTGAATTTCTTTTTGAATCTTTCCTCTCCCAATTTCACAGCTAAGGAGATTGCCTCTGTAAGATGTGGGTTCTTCAAATACATTTAGTATTAAATGTGGTGTAACCCCTTATCAAGATCGAGGTCAACACCGTTAAATATTAAATGCTGGTGATGGCCATAGGTGAGTCAGAGGCAAGAGAGCCCAATGTTCAGACTCATATTAAATAGCCTATTGGCACAAAAGATTCATGATAAGCACAATAAATAAATGGGACCAGCAGGAAGCATGGTCGGAGGGAGAAAGAACAAGCACTCCAGGCACAATGAGGGCAAGGCAGGAATTTCAAGCTCAGTTACTGCTCAATGAAGGGTATATTAGATGAGTATGGGGAGTTAATGCTCTCTCGATGGTTCTCAACTGTGAGAAAATTTGGGTAGATATTCTAGGCTCTGAGTCTTCTCTCTAACTTGTTCATCTGGTGTATATATATGAAAGGTAAGGCTACTCGAGTAAGCTTGCCTTCGATCGTTAGATCGGGTGCATTAAATGCACAAGATATTGCATTAAATGCATGGGATCTCGTGATTTTGGCAGGAAACCATTCTATTGGTTGTAGTGTGGGCATTAATGAGAGATGTGATATGTCAGCTTGAGGCTTAGTTGAGGATGGCTAAACGGTCAGATTTGGTGAACTATATCTGCCCTCCTAAGGATAAACCCACTTAAGTTCTACATTTTTGAATCCCTAAATGCCAGACGTTATGACGTCAGAAAGTGATTTAAACAGTGACTCTGTCAAATATTTGGTCACATCAGTCAGGCGGGCTAGTATATGTTTCAAGGCTGCTCGACTGGTAGGTGGCTCGAGTGTATTGCCATCTATTTGTTGGTTGAGAGTTATTTTGGGGAGTACCTCGAGTGTATTGCCATTTATTTGGCCAAGAGTTATTTTTTTCCATCTATTTGTTGGCTGAGATTTGATGTTTCTAATTATGCCAACAACGTCCTTTTAACAGCTTTCCTTTACGCCCATTTTCCAAACTATGCTCCTGCGAGCAATTACCCTAGTTCTCAGCCCATAAGGATCCCCCGTATTTGTTGCTCAAAGAATAAAAGTGTTAAGAAGCCCCTCATTTCTTTGATTGATCGGGCAAAAAGGTTTTTACCTTGCCCCTATGTTAGGGTGGATTAATTTTTTACAAATAACTTTTTGGCTGAGGAGGAACGCCCCATTGCCCCTATTGATGAAGCTCATGCTAGGAATTTTCCTGAGAACAGTGTCCCCCTTTTACTAATCCCTTCTTACCTGACCTCATACATAGAGTGGTCTTCCTTTTATTCTATTTACAGCCCCCACTGTGTAGCCATTCAATTCGGCTATGATCAAGGAGCCCCTTTATTGAGTAATTTCACCCGTGAAAAACTCAAAAACTTTTTTTTTGCCTGCGCTAACTATCTAACTTTGAATATCGTAAGTCTGTGTTCCAATTATCCATCGTATCCCATGGTCCCAAGAAAAAGGCTCGAGGGAAGAGGTCGCCTATGTACCTGAACGTTTTTTGGCAAAACCAACTGGTTCGTTTTCAAACCAACATTTTGAAGGACCCCCGGTACCCTGAAGTTGAGAGATTCCCACCCATAGAGTTGGGTTTAAGAAATTTCACCACCTCATCATCTGTTTTTTCTCTGAGTACTACTAATTCTAGTTACCCCCAATAATGCGTAAGGACCAGGCAGTTGTGAAAAAAAAGCCTCCCTTCCAGTCGAAGTTATTATCGTTGCCCCTGGTCCCTCAAGATCGATTGAGAGAACTAAATTCCCGCGCGTTGCCTCGTCTGGGGCAGCAGTTAGGGCCACCCGAAAGGTGCCTTTGAAGAAACTCAAAACCATCCTCCAGCCTCCAACTGGCCATACCCCCGACCCCAAAGTCGCCCAACAACAACCTATATAATGTTGTTAATCCAGTTTTATTTTAAGTTAATGTTTAACTTGTTTAGCATGCGATTCCAATTTCAAATCAAGCTACGTGAGGGACCATGGGGAGCACCTCAGATTCCAAGCATACATAGATACTAATGTAAAATAAAAGAGAGTACTTACTTGCATAATTCTCTCAAAATACGAAATTGCACCCAGGTTGCCATAACAAAATGAGGGAGTGAGCCAAATGCTTAGGAGGAAATATACGAATGCATTACAGAATCGAACTTAAGAAAGAAGATTCTAACACATTATGCCAACATGAACATGTAGCTACTTTGTATACACATTTAACATACATATGCATATACTTAATGCATGAAACAATTTTACTTTCAAAAACCTTATTTATCTAGATTATTTCACTTTAGTCTTGTAAAAGACTTCTTTTTCCTCCTTTGGCATTACACACGGTTAAATATATAAAGCACTCCACTTAATTTGATTGACAAGAATGATTTACCAAAATTACCCTTTTTATTTAAACCATTCCACATTAGTATTTTCATTGAAAATCATCGTTTCAATGCACGCGAGCACCATGTTAGAAAATACTCATTTACCTTTTGAAAAACCTTTTATAACACACCTTGTGTTAATTATGGGTTAAACCTTTTTGGTTTCTTAACCACCCATTTACTCTCTTACTTTTCCCTTTTTCTCTACCTTATAGACATTAATTAATTTCACATTTACTTGTCCATTTCATCTTTTTCAAAACATTTATTAATTCATTAAAGTTAGGTTGTCTTAATACATTTTCACCACACAACCCATTTCTTGACATGTTCCTTATTCCTTTATCATTTTTTCCAGAATCTTCCAATTGTCGCATACTTTAACGGGCTCCATACCTCCAGCTATGCACACCATATGTTTTGGCCAGTAACTTGGGTCTTTCACACCAGGGCTCTGGGCACTCTTTAGTTTTTTCTGTATCAATCGAGTTCCATTTTGAAAATGTCCAAATTATACCACTTTTTCACTTACTCGGTCGAAGCTAACTTAGGATTTCACCCCAATTTGTGTTACGCTTTGAAACTATCATTTCATTTCCTTTACACTTTAACTTTGATTTTATTCCAAAAATCATATTCATTTAGGACCAATTTGTGTGACACTCTTTTCGATATTTTTGTTTCATAAAAATGTTCCACTTTAAGTAAAATTACCATTTTATCCATTTGTTTCCGAACTTGTCATTTTCCTCCATTTTACAAGTGTTGTCTTTACAAAACACCTGTAAGTTACTCACACTAACTTCTTAAGTGCTTTCAACACTTAAAACCTTTTAACCATATTCTCAAATTAGACATTTCTTTACTTTTTATTTAAAAAACGTAATCACACATGAAGACTACTTTTATAAGAAAATAACATTTCCTTTTATCAATACATGTAGTCTTACAACCTTGTATTCATCACACCATTAACCCCTTTTTACACACTTTGAAGATTAGAATTTCTACTTTTTTTTCATTTCTTGTTTACACCCAACAAAATCTCCTCTAAACTAGTATTTATGTCCATTATCAAAATACTACAACTTTATATGCATGAGAAGATAGATTTTAATCCTAAAATCCTGTTATATAGGTTAAACATATCTTTCATTCCAGAAATTCTTAACACTTTGCAAAAATGCATTTTCAAGGCCCAAGTGACATTTTATTTCTTCAAACTCAACAAATGTCAATTTTTCATAAAATCTTCAGTTTTGCAAGAAACTTGAAATATCATTTCCCAATATTTTATTTCATTAAATGTTTAACATCAAATTTCTAAAAAATATACCATTTTCTTAAAAATCCCAATTTTTATTTCAAAACTTTGAAATATTTACTCATCGTTTATTTCCAACTAAATAACATTTTTACCAACATTTTTATTCCATCAAAATGTTTAATATTAATCTAGAAACCATCATTTATTCATTTGTATTCTACTTATGTAATTAAACAACAAGACTAATAATAATGCAAATAGAGTCTTAAATACTAAGGACGGATTTTTTCACCTCTAAAGACTCCAAATGGTGGCAGAAGGTTGGTGTAGAGGAGCAACCCCCACCTTTAAAGGTGGCCTCAAGTGGATATCAAATACATCCTCCATTTATGCTCCATATGTTCTCCATTTAAGCTTACAAGCAAAAACCCCTTCAAACCCTCTTTATACTCCATGAAAGCTTCCACCTCCATCTTCAAGAACCCCCAACAAAGCTCTAAAAATTCATAACTTCACTCATCAATGGTGAAAATTGGTATTATAGGCTTGAATATGGAAGGATACTACTACAACAAGGTGGTTTATGGTGGTAGAATGGTGGAGAGGTGCCCAAACATAGTGGAAAACAACCTCTCTATCCCTCTTCTTCCACTTCAAATGACCCAAATGAGCCTCAAACAAACCTTTATAAAACCCTTAAAACACCAAAAAATCTCATTTTGCCCAATCTGGGCTCACCAATGCTCGACAGGTCAACGATCCAAGGACCAGAAACGTGACACCATACAAGGACAATCTGATCAAGAATTTTCAAAGCACGTCTTTCAAACAACACTGAGCCTTGTTCAAACGACAAGTACATCTCATTCGATTTATGGCTTATAACAACCTTCGAGTAACCTTTGAAAGTGGTACAGTGGGTTCTCGTTCGAAGCTCGCTCAAACCCCTACTTCAAGCGACCTTGCTTTTTTTAAATGACATCCATGTCGTTAGAACTACCCTCTTTCCAATTTTTTTTATTTCTTCTAATTTTGACCCACAACCCCCCATAATTATCATTAAGCCTCCAAATAGATAAATGAGAATACAATCCCACTTATAATTGTTCAGTCATAAAGTTCTCACTCCATTTCAACTTATATGGGGAAATTAAATGAACTGTTAGGGTGGGGTATTACAAATGACAAAGAGTTCCTTAATCTCCTAATTAATATAACTTAAACACAAATCCCAAGTTGGGCCTTAGGCCTTAATCTTGGACCCCAAAATGGGCCCAAATACATAACTCAAAGCCCAATACCTCCTAGCTCATATATATATATATATATATATATATATACCTCGGGACCATTTCTAAAGGTCTAAAAGACCCAAATGAGCCCATAAAGCCTCTCGAAACGCGTCCTAAATATTTTATGCAACAAGTATATTTTTAATTGTGTCACACATCATAAATTAGTTATTCAATTCACATGCATTTATTTTCTATAAATTATTTAACATGAAAAGTCAAACTCATATAACATGAAATAATAATTAAATAATTTGTTCACAACCTAATTAATTAAATTCATCAATTAATTTAATTCCTGCAAATTTTACTTTATTCTATTAATACGAGGTATTAGATTCTTCTCCCTTATAATGGAATTTTGTCCTTGGAATTCTAAATGTACCTAGCTAGAAGAGTTCCAGATGTTTCGCTCGTATGTCGTCCTCTCTCTCCCAAGTTGACTTATCCTCTTATGATGTCAACACTGCACACATACCAACGGAACGACCTTAGATCGAAGTCGGCACTCCCTACAGTCTCTCCTCATAGGTGGCGTCTGGTTGGATTTCTATATCATCAATGTCAATGTGCTGGTAGGAAATTTCATCCTAAGGAACCTCCACAATGCAGATATGTGAAAGACATCGTGAATTCGCTGTAAGTGGTTCAGTAGTCCTAATCGATACACTACGGGCCCAATACTCTTAAGGATAGGGAATGATCTCATATTTCGAGGATCCAGCTTCCCCTTCTTCCCAAATCTCACCACTCCCTTCTTGGGAGAAACCTTAACCAGCACTTGATCCTCGACATTAAAATCCAAGTGTCTCTAGCCCGCATCCACATAACTCTTTTGCCTATCCTGGGCAATCCTAATCCTCACTTGAATCATCTCCACCTTATATGTGGTGTCGTGAATGAACTCTGGATAGATCAATTTGTTCTCCCCCACCTTCAACCAACATGAGGGTGCATGGAAAGGTCTCCCATAAAGCGCCTCAAAATGTGCCATCCCAATCGTGAACTGGTAGCTATTGTTAAACGCAAACTCCACCAAGGGCAAGTACTACTCCCAACTCCCCTTAAAGTCTAATATGCACATCCATAGCATATCATCCAACATCAGGTTCACCCTCTCCGTCTGCCCATCGGTCTGATGATGATATAAGGTACTCAACCTCAACTCTGCTCCCAAAGGCCTGCTGAAAGCTCCTCAAAAAATAGGACACAAATGTCATGTACCTGTACGACACAATGTTGAGTGGTACCCCGTGTAATTTCAAAATCTCAGCGAGGAAAAGCCTATCGTACTGCTCTGAACTGTAATTTGTTTGGATCGATAAAAAGTGAGACACCTTTGTAATTTTTTTACGATCACCCAGATGGAATTGTTCCCCCTTTATAATATAGGTAACCTGGTGATCAAATTCATGGAGAAGCTCTCCCATTTCCACAGCAGGATCTCCAAAGGCTGTAACACACTTACAAGATGCTGATGGTCCACCTTTACCAATCGACACATAGCATACTTGGACACAAAGACTATTACGTCCTTTTTTATATCGGCCCATCAATACTGACATCACATGTTATGGTACATCTTATCCCCTCCATGATGCACCATAAAGCGTGAACTATGAGCCTCGATCATAACGGCTCGCCTCAATTACTCATCATCTGGGATGACTAATCTTCCGTGAAATCTCAATCCGCCATTTGGCCCAATTGAATAGTGCTCTGCCCCTTTGGTTAACAACTTCCTAACCCTCTCCTCGCAAAGTTGATCTCTTGCATGTGCCTTTACGACCTGAATAATGATGTCGGGTATGATGGTGAGAACTGTCGTAAATGCATATATCAACTCGTCATCCCCATGAAATGATTTCCACTTCGCCTTTCACATCACCGCTAATTATAATATCAATTTGTAGATCAAAAACTCCACCATGACATTCGCCTTCCCATAGTGGTACTGAATGTCAAATTGGTAGTCCTTCACAAACTCTAGCCATTTCTTCTGCCTCATATTCAACTCTCGTTGTGTGAATAAGTATTATAGGCTCTTATGGTCTGTGAATAGCTAGAATTTATCCCCTAGGAGATAATGCCTCCATATCCGCAAAGCAAACACCACGGTTGCTAGCTCCAAGTCATGGGTGGGGTAATGTCCCTCTTTAGGCTTTAGCTTTCGTGAAGCATAAGCTATCGTTCTCTCCTCCTATATCAATAACCCTCCAAGTCCCATCAAGGATTCATTTATGAAGACCTTATAGTCTATCAGTGCCTGAGATAATCCCAGAACTGGTGTTGTAGTCAATTGATCCTACAACTCATCAAACGCCTACTGACACACATCATCCCATAAAAACGAAACATCCTTCCTAGTCAAGATTTTTAAGGAGCCAAATATCTTTGAGAACCCCTAAATGAACTAACGGTAGTAATCGACTAATCCCATAATGCTACGTACCTCGATGAGTGTAGTGGTCTCTCCCCACTCCATCACTGCAAAATCCTTCCCCGGATCCACTAATATCCCCCGCTCAAACACGATGTGGTCCAAGAACTGCACTTCCCACAACCAAAAACCATATTTATCATACTTAGCATATAACTAGTGGTCTCGTAGTGTCTATAAAACTACCCATAAATGATGTGTGTGCTCTTTTTCATTCCGAGAATGAATCAAGATATCATCAATAAACACTATGACGAACTGATCCAGAAATTCCCTAAATATCCAATTCATCAGGTTCGTAAAAATAGTTGGTGCGTTGGTTATCCCAAATGGTATAACACAAAAACCATATGCTGATGATACCCCGATCTCAAATCGATCTTATAAAAGTAAGAAGCTCCCTTCAACTGGTCAAATAAGTCGTTTATATGAGGCAACATATAATTATTCCATATTATGGCCTTGTTCAACTCCCTGTAGTCAATATAAAGTCGTAATGACCCAACTTCTTCTTGACGAACAAAATTGTAGCACCCCTCGACAAAGTACTCCTCCGAATAAACCCCTGTCCCAGTAACTACTCAATCTAGTCCCTAAGCTCCCTCATCTCTAGAGGAGACATCCGATATGATGTACGCATAATAATTCCCATGACCAAAATCAAATCGATTATGAAGTTTATCTCCTTGCAAGGTGGTAACGCTGGGATCTCTCCAAATACAGCAAAAAACTCTCTAACTACCGAGATGGAATCTAGTGACACTGTAACCTTCGAAAAAGTATCCTCCTAAATATAGTATAAGTGTGTGATCAACCCACCCCCGGGGTGCGGCATCGTAACTAGGTACATCTCCTATGTAATGCCCTGACCCAAATTTAAGGGTTAATAAAGGATCAACCCGATCCGGTTCCTACGTTAATTGTGAAGTGCAATGAAATAACCTAAATAATGTTTCTAATCCAGTTTTATTATTATTTAACGTTACTCTTTTTAGCATGTGATTTCAATTTTTTTCAACTACGTGACAGTTACAAGGGAAGTGCCCTCAAGGCCAAGTAAACAGAGCAACTAATCATAAATTCAAGTAACTACTTACCTGTATAACACTCTCAAAGTACGAAATAGCATGCAACCTGCCGTAATAAAAGGAGGGATGTGAACTGAATGCTCAGTGGGAACTATACAAATGCAGTATAGAAACGAACGACAGAAAAGAATACTCACACGATACACTATATGCATGTGAAAGTATGTATGTATCTGCATATATACCTTTGAAAATATGTTTCCCAGTGTATTAAACCGTTTTATTCCAAAACATCATTTAACCCATTTATTCTCCTTACCTTTACAAAGAATCATTTTGTATCATTATGCTTAAAAGCTAGCATTCCTTCTCATTAACGCACATGGTTAAACAATTAGCAATTGTTGGAAAAAATATTCCATTTACTTTCAAACGTTTATTACCCAATGTTCATTAACTCACGTAACTTATTGATAATTACTTAGGAATTGCTTTCAATGTACACACACACCGTGTTTAGACAAATACTCATTGTTGATGTAAAAAATTAGATTATATCTAATTATTTAATCACAGATAAAATAAATGAGACAAAGAAGTTTTAAAGTGGTTCAGCCTTATAAGAATGGACTACGTCCACTGTTTCTGTTATTGATGACTGTTTGGGAATTCTCGATTACAAGTTTAATCAATAAATTCCGAGTTGCACCTCGAACAAAGCATTAATAGCAGGATAATGAACAATTTGACTGTTCATTAAATGCTTATCATTCAGATGTATACACTTAAGGGGCATTGAATGTATTACCCTTTCACATGTACAGCATTGAATGTATTACCCTTTCACATTACAGCCTTAGGGCTATAAATACATTGTATTACCCTCATTGTAAGGGGACCGGAATTTTTTTATTAAACTTGTAATCGAGAATTCCCAAACAGTCATCAATAACAGAAATAGTGGACGTAGGCCATTCTTATAAGGTTGAACCACTTTAAAACTTCTTTGTCTCATTTATTTTATCTGTGATTAAATAATTAGATATAATCTAATTTTTTACATCAATAGATTGGCGTCGTCTGTGGGAAACGACTGGTAATATCGTTTTTCATCAAAAACAATTCATCACAAATGGCGATATTCCAGAATCCAGCAATCAAAACGCTGGAAGCCCTCCAAATCCATCTGCTCCACCAAATATTCCAGATCTGGCTCAGGGCCAGATAGCATGCAAGAAACTATGGGACAACTCATACAAACCCTCAATGGCGGTGCACCAACCCATTCAGGACTGCGAAGTATTCAAAGAAATACCCGTTTACCTTCTTCACGTACTAGGCATACTGATTCATATCGTATTGAGGAATCTGAAGATTTTTCTTATCAACCTGGACGAACTTCGTCAGTTCGGGCCACAGATACTAAACAACGTATCACTCTCTCTCCAGAAAGGACTAGTGCGCTAGAGAGGTTAAGCAGGGTATCACCTTTTGATCGATTTGGACTTAGAATGAGTAGAAGTCCTCCTAAAGTCGCATCGAGGAGTTTTCGACGACCATCAGATTTAAGGGAAGGATCTGCCCAGTCGCGACCAGCTGCTCGTCAAGATAGATCCCAGGAAGCCACATCAACTCGATCAGTTGCTCGAACCAACAGGCCCGAGGAAGAAAATGATGCATGGAAAGGCTCTATTCAGAGGCTGGAGGATAGATTAGGGGAAATGGCTAAAGCCAAGAACCCTCTACAATGAACTTTTGTTCGAGGAACACCTTTTGTCCAGGCCATTGTAGATTTTCCAACACCATCAAAGTTTAAAGCACCTGTTGTGACCCCCAAATATAATGGAAAGACCGACCCTGTCCTTTATATAGAACAATACCAAGCTGCAACCGACATCTATGCTGTTCCAGATGAGATGAGATGCAGAGCATTCTTGGGAACTCTTACCGGATTTGCTCAAATATAGTATAATAATCTTCCTCGGGGTAAGATCTCAACTTTCTTTCAACTGGCTGAGTTATTCATTAGGAATTTCTGTTTTGGGGCAAAGCCAGTTAAACGAGTAGCGCATTTGTTAAGTGTTAGACAAAAAGCTGGTGAAAGTACCAGAGATTATATAACTCGTTTTAATAACGAGAAGCTCGAAGTCATTGATTATGAAGAAAAGACAGCGATTACCTCCTTGATGAGTGGACTACTGCCCAACAAGTTGTACTACACTTTGGCCAAAGATCCACCTAGAACCATATCAGATCTGATGGGAAATGCGGCCAATATTATGAATGACGGGGAGGCTATGGCTGCGAAGAAGAATATGTATGCCAAAGAAACCAAGGTGGAAGGTGATAAAGCTAAGAAGAAAGAGCATAAGAACAATGGTAATGACAAACACTCAAAAACAAGGTCGTCTTGGGAAGTATTGAGGAAGTTTGATAATTATACTCCTCTGAAGAAAGACATCAACCATGTTCTAGAAGAAATCAAGAACAACGAGGAATTAAATTGGCCAGAGAAAATGAAGGCAGACCCCGAAAGGAGAAATAAGGCAAAATATTACGAGTTTCACAAAGATCATGGCCATATGACTAAAGATTGCATAGCTCTTCAGACTGAGATTGAAACACTCATCAGACGAGGAAAACTGGCAAAGTATGTTGATCGGAGGAATGATAGAAGAAACAACGACCGAGCAAGAGAGAGGTCTAGATCTCCTCGTCGAGCAGAGGAGAACAAGAAGAGTGACCATGAAGTTGATCCAGAAGACGACCCCGATCTTCCCAAGAGACCAAGGCAGCCAAAACATGAGGTATTTTCAATACGCTTTGGGTCATTTGATTGTAATGTTATTACAGGTGGAGATGCAGGAGGAGGAGATCTTACTGCAGAAAGAAAAGCTTATCTCTGTGAGGCTCAAGCTTGCTCATACATTCAACGAATAAATTTAGCTGAAGAGGATCGCCCGAGAAAGGTAAACAAAGAGAAATTAGTCATTGGCTTCTCAAAGAACGACCTCGCAGGTGTTCTATATCCTCATGATGACCCATTGGTGATCAAAATGAGGATGAAGGAGGTAATTATTTCAAGAGTACTGGTCGACAATGGTAGCTCGGCAGACATCATGTTCTACTCGTGCTTTGACAGTTTAAATCTAAAGTTATCTCAACTGGAGCCTTATCATAGACCCCTCCTCGGTTTTGCTGGCGAGAAAGTATTTCCACTTAGGATGATCAAATTGGATATATTCATTGGTACGTGGCCTGCTTGTCGAACAGAAAGAATACGATTTTTTGTGATGGATAAGAATGTTCAATCATCATACAATATCATCATGGGAAGAGTAGGATTGAAGAAGTTCGAGGTTGTACCATCTACGGTACATCAGTGCCTAAATTTCCAACAAATTTTAGAGTAGGGGTTATGAAAGGTGATCAGAAAGTAGCTCGGGAATGCTATTATTCATCCGCCGAGCAAGAGGAACTGGAGGAATCAAGGAAAAAGACTACTACCTATCAAGTGGATGAAGGTGCAGAAATTGAAACATTGGATCCTAGAGATGAGTCACAACTCGTGAAGGGTCAAGTGGTGGAAGCTACTGAAAATATCATTCTGGACGACGAGCACCCTGAACGAACTACTCAAATAGGTTCGTCGTTGGAGTCCTCACTAAAACAAGAATTGATAACTTTCCTAAGAAGCAGAAAGTAAAATTTTGCGTGGCGTCATGAGGATATGCCTGGAATAGACCCAAATTTCTTATGTCACGAGCTCATTGTGAATAAGGAGATCAAGCCTGTGAAGCAGAGAAGAAGAGTATTCAGTCCCGAGAAGAATCAAGCTATATAGGAGGAAGTCGAGAAGCTCCAAAAAGCTTGTTTTATTGAAGATGTTAAATATCCAGACTGGTTAGCAAATGTGGTGATGGTGAAAAAGAAGAACAACAAGTGGAGGATGTGTGTAGACTTCACCGACCTGAATAAAGCATGCCCAAAGGATCACTTTCCACTACCCCGAATTGATCAACTGGTGGATGTTACCTCGGGACACGAGCTGCTGAGCTCCATGGATGCTTATTCTGGTTACAACCAGATTAAAATGAAACCTGAAGATAGGGAGAGTACTTCTTTCATTACCCCTAAGGGAACTTATTGTTATAATGTTATGCCTTTTGGTTTGAAAAATGCAGATGCGACATATCAGCGGCTGATGAACAAAGTCTTTGCTGAACAAATCAGTGGAAATATGGAAGTCTATGTTGACGATATGCTGACAAAGAGCAAGAAAGCTGCCGATCATCTAGTTGACTTAGGCCAGACCTTTGATCAACTGGATAAATATCAAATGAAGTTGAACCCGACGAAGTGCACATTTGGAGTACGAGAAGGTATATTTCTCGGGTACATTGTCAATCAGCGAGGCATTGAAGCTAACCCTGAAAAGATCAAAGCTCTGTTAGGGCTGCGATCCCCAACGACGAAGAAAGAGGTGCAAAGTCTTACAGGACGAGTAGCAGCACTTAACAGATTTGTATCGCGAGCAACTGATCGATGTCTCCCATTCTTCAAGACGCTCCGAAAGACTTTTGAGTGGAATGATGAATGTGAGAAGGCTTTCCAAGACTTGAAGAAATATTTGGGAGCACCTCCACTGTTATCCAGGCCAGTGATGGGAGAAAAATTATACTTGTATCTGGCAGTGTCCGAGAATGCATTTAGTTTGGCATTGATAAGAATGGAGAATGGAGTACAAAAACCGATCTACTACACAAGTAAGGCCTTTCGAGGAGCAGAGATCAGATATCCAAAGCTAGAAAAATTGGCACTAGCATTAATCGAGGCAAGTAGAAGAACGAAGCTATACTTTCAGGCTCATACTATAGTAGTATATACTGATATGCCATTGAGGCAAGCCCTTCATAAACCAGAAAAGTCAGGAAGATTGATGTGCTGGGCAATAGAACTCGGTGAATATGATATAGTTTATGAACCCAGATCATCACTAAAAGGGCAAGCGGTAGCATATTTTATAGCAGAGTTCACCTATCCTGATACCCCCGAGGAGCAAAAGTTGCTCGCTGATCAACCTGTGGATGTTACAGGATCATCAAATGCAAGCCCAGACCAACTTAGCTTGGTAAAAGGGCAAGTAGATGTTACAGGATCATCAAATTCAGGCCCAGACCAGCTTAGGTTGGTAAAAGGGCAAGAAAAGATGATCGACGAACAGCAAGAAAAATCAAGAGATGGTGAAAGGAAGCAACAAATTTTCCACCGAGGAACTCTGTCAAATCAGAAATTTGAAGACGAGTTACCTATATGGAGTCTGTATGTGGATGGTTCATCTTGCACTACAGGATGTGGTGCGGGGATAGTTTTGAGCAGTCCGGATGAGGTCGATATGGAATATGCCCGTTTCCAATTCAAAGCTTCGAATAATGAGGCTGAATATGAAGCCATGATTGCAGGTCTTAGTTTGGCAAAAACCATGGGGGCGGAACAAGTTATTGTCTTCAGTGATTCGCAACTGGTCATAAATCAAATGATGGGAGTATATGCAGCCAAAGGAGAATTAATGATCAGATATCATGAAAAGGCAAAGGAACTGGTGTCGGAATTTGCTGCTATTCGGCTGGTCAGAATACCAAGAATGGAGAATGCGAGAGCAGACGCCCTAGCTCGATTAGCATCAGCTACTCATACCGAGCTACGAAGAACAATCCCAATTGAAGTTTTAGCTGGTCGGAGTATAGATGAAGATCTGACGATGAACTTTATTACCCTCGATTTAGGATCATCATGGATGGATCCCATCAGGGCATATATTGAGAAAGGGGAATTACCAATTGACAAACTGGCAGCCAAGAAACTGAAGTTTAAGGCTGCTCGTTATGTACTGACCAACGGTATTCTATACAGATGAGTAATTATAGCAGGTTTGCAGAGATGTGTGCATCCCACCTAGGTGAAAGATTTAATTTAAGAGGTCCATGAAGGGTCCTGTGGAGCCCATGTAGCAGGTCGAACTCTTTTGCAAAGGGTGATGATGCAAGGATACTACTGGTCGACGATGAGGGCTGATTGCATAGCCTATGCTAAGAAATGTGACAAGTGTCAGCGCTTCTCCTCCATCCGAAGAACTCCCCAAGCATTATTGACACCCATTACTTCCCCTTGGCCATTTTCCATATGGGGAATAGATTTGGTCGGGCCGCTACCGACGACCAGGGGAAGGTTTAAGTATCTCGTGGTCGCTGTGGATTATTTTACTAAATGGATTGAAGTTGAGCCTCTCATTGATATGACGTACGACAAGGTGTACCAATTTATTTAGAAGAACATCATTTGTCGATATGGTCTTCCTCATGCATTCATCACAAACCATGGAATACAATTTGACAACGAGGAGTTCGCTGCTTATTGTCATCAGTCAAATATCTTAAAGATCCACTCAGCACCAGGCCATCCTCAAAGCAATGGGCAAACTGAAGTGACAAACAAAACGCTGCTGAATGGCTTGAAGAAAAGACTGCATGATGCGAAAGCAAATTGGATCAACGAGCTGTAATCAGTACTATGGGCTTACCGAACTACTCCCCGAGTAGCAACAGGGGAATCTCCATATATGATAGCATTTGGAAGTGAAGCTGTTATACCCGCCGAATTGGGTCTCCCAACACACAGGGTACTGAATTTCAATTCCCCTGTCAGCGACTTAATGAGAAGATTGGATTTAGACATGCTCGAGGAAGTTAGAGAAGAAGCAGCCATCAGGAATGCTGCATACCAACAACGAACAGCTTTGTTCTACAATAAGAGGGTGAAGAAGTGCGACCTGAAAGAAGGAGACTATGTGCTAAAGAAAGTGATTCAAAAGCACAACAAACTGGAGGCAAACTGGCATGGACCATACCGAGTTACAGAAGTTGTTCGACCAGGAACTTACCGAATAGAAACTTTAGAGGGGGAGGAGTTTAAGAATGCATGGAACGCAGAGCACCTGCGCAAGTATTATCAGTGATGTATATTCTCATGTAACGCAGTTTCATCAGTATGAATAAAGTGACAACGTTCTACCCAGTTCTTTCCTTTTATTGAAAGTTTTTCGGGGAATACTAGTGCTACACACTACTCGGCAAAACTCGAACTACTCAAATTTATTCTCAAAAACTCCAACTAAGGTTGGTCGAGAAATAAATGTATTCCTAAAAATGACAACTTATATTGGTTAGGAAGTAAATGTATTCCTACGGGAAGTAAAACTATGTATTCCTAAAAATGTCAACTTATGTTGGTTAGGAAGTAAATGTATTCCTATGGGAAGTAAAACTATGTATTCCTAAAAATGCCAACTTATGTTGGTTAGGAAGTAAATGTATTCCTACGGGAAGTAAAACTATGTATTCCTAAAAATGCCAACTTATGTTGGTTAGGAAGTAAATGTATTCCTACGGAAGTAAAACTACGTATTCCTAAAAATGTCAACTCATGTTGGTTAGGAAGTAAATGTATTCCTACGGGAAGTAAAACTATTCCTAAAAATGCCAACTTATGTTGGTTAGGAAATGTATTCCTAAAAATGCCAATTTATGTTGGTTAGGAAGTAAATGTATTCCTCGGGAAGTAAAAGTATTCCTAAAAATGCCAACTTATGTTGGTTAGGAAGTAAATATATTCTCGAAAACGCCAACTAAAGTTGGTCGGGAGGTAAAATTATTCCAGAAAGTGCCAAAGTTGCTAGTAGAGGAAAAATCCACTAACTGTAGTTGGTCGAAAAGGAAATTTTACTGACCTTGCTTGGTCGGAAACATTTTATGAATACGAGAAAGTGATCGAGCAAAATTTTTGATACTCGTAACTTTTTAAAATTATTACTAAGTTGGTCGAGAAACAAAACATCATTTTTGCCAAATGACTACCACAAATTCAAACTACTCGACAATAAGTTAGTCGACGAATAACACAATATTGTTATCTTTTTAACAGATACACATGCGCAGATGTAAAGTGTTACAAAATAATAGCAGTCAAGATTTGCAAATAAAATTATTTCATTAAATGTAGAACAAAATACATCAAGAATGAAATACAAATTTATTACATCAATATTACTACTCTATTGGTTTTTTTCCCTCTGCTTTTGAAACAGGTTCCTCGCCAGCAGGCGGATCATTTAAAGCAAGAGGAGAATTTATGAAGTTAAGATCTTTTAACATCCTGATATTCATCACAGAGGGTCGATCTAGTAGATGCTCTGGACGAGATATCTCGACATTTGAATGGAGATTGTAATCGCCGAGGTATTTGGAAATCAGACATTAAGGGATGGCCTGAGCAGGGATCCAACTCATATCAAGATTGAATGGGGGCACTGGTAGGTCGAGCAGCCCATGATTATGATAATCCCACAGGTAATGACCCTGTTCGAGTTGCAGCACACCTAAGGCATTCAGTCATCCCTGTTTGTATCCCTCATTATTTGCATTCTGGATACGATAGTCCAAGTGGTAGAGAGCCTCGTTGTAGCCAGCCATCCAGAACCCTTTGGGTTGCTTGTGGAATTGATATGTCAATCTTTCCAACTGCTCGTGGAGATTTTTGATAAAAAGTTCTTTATTCTCCAAGACAGACTTCTGCGTAGAAAGCTGCTCTTCCAAGTCCCTGATCTTCTTAGACATCTCAGCCAATACCTGGGTCTTCGCCATCAGTTGGAAGGCCTGGTTTTTTAAAGCAGATTGAGTCCTCTGTTCCTCGACAGGAATCCGAGCAGCTCTTGCTCGTCCCCGAGGAGCTCTTGCTCGTCCATGAGAAGAAGTAGAAGGGCCAGCTCTCTTCAAGGTCTCCAATTCGTCCCTCAAGTTGGCGTTCTCGACCTCCAAGAACGAGAATCCCTCGTCAGTCACTGGGACCAAAGCATTTGAGGTGGAGGCAACAGATTTTAATTGAGATACTTCTCTTTGCAAGTTGTTATTTTCTTCCTCCAACAACTCGGCTATTTACCTGTGCTCCTCGACCTCGACTTTCAACGTTCTCTCCCGCACGTCGTAAGCAGCAAAACGCTTCTTGTATCCCTTGTAGGCAATGATTTGCTGATACTTCTTCTCGTACCCCTCATGCAAGAGGGCAGCGAATTCCTTATATTGTTGCTGAAGGTCTTCAAGAGTGCCTTGGAGATCCTCAATCATATCATAATAAGCTACATTATTGGCCACCGCACGATCAAGAAGACACTTCAAATATTGGTAAGCTTCAACTGCCTGTTTCGAAGCATCTTAGCCGAGGATGTCGACGATTTGTGCTGCACTCAGATCTGTGTGACCAGCCTTAAAGTATTCATTGCATTGCCGTAACAACTTTGTATCATGAGCAGACAATAATTCCATCCTGGCCAGAAACTAGTAGAGGAAGAAAAAGCAATAATCAATAAGAAGTACAAACAGAGCATGAAGAAGAGAAACAACAGTATGCATAAACAAAAGTTCAAATTTTATTACATTACAAAGGTCAGAAGTACAAGGTTTAGAGTTACATGTTCAGAAGTTACATTTGACAAAGAAAAATAAAATAGAGAGAAACCCGAACAACTCTACACCTTTTCCTTGTCTCCCAAAACTTTCTCGGGAGGCTGGGACGAGGAGGTAGGTTTCTCGGAAGGAACAAAGAGTTGCTCAGGGAGCGCTGGTAGTTGCTCGGATGAAGTAACGAGTTGCTGAAGTTCCTCGCCAGTGGACTGAATAGTCAGGGGATGAGAACTTGATCTCCCATCACCATGGAAGACTCTTCGGAGGCAGCTTCGTCCTCTTCTTCGTCTTCAGGAGTTGGAGGGGGACCAGGGATGTGTCCTTGAAAGAGTTCAGAATTTTCATCAACCTTCATCTCCTGCAGAGCAACGACCCACCCATCTCTAAAGTATTTGTAGGGCTGGCAATTTTTGACACGATAACCCGTTTATGGTAATAACCCGAACATGACCCGAATATGACACGATTAGCTTGTATAGATTTAAGATTACCTAAAACATATAATAAAATCAAAATCATCACGACCCGAAAATGACACGACTAACCCGAATTGCCACCCCTAAGTATTTGAGGCTGCCATATTCGACTTGTGACATCATGGCAGCCAAACCTTTGTTCCACCCTTTATCCCAGCCAGCGCTGAAAGATTTCTTCACAGCCAACTTCCTCTTTATTTTCTCCTAGGAAAGCTTCTCGAACAGAAGATTTTCAGCAGCTTTCAATTTATTCTCAACTTCTTCCTTCTGCCGACTTATTTCCCGAAGTTGACACAACTCCTCTTCAGCAGCCTTGAGCTTATTTTCAAGCTCCCCAGCATTTTTGAGCTTCTCTTCGAGCTCTTTATTCTTCTCCTACAGACTATTTAATTTTTTCTCCAACCCCTTGGAGACTTCAACAACTTGAGCCTTCTCCTTCTCGGTTGAGGTAAGTTTCTTCTCTCAAGCAGCCTTGTCAGCATCATGCTTCTGACGAGAATCTTCCAAAGACCGCGTCAGACCCATCAGAGCTTCCTCCACACCAGATGAGGAGCTTGAAGCTTTAATATCTTCATCTTTCTTCAAAATTGTATCAAAGCAGCTCACCAACTGTGAAAAGAAAATGAAAGAAAGTCAGAGACAGATATAACAAGGGAAAGATGAAAAGTTCAAAATAATAAGACTTACAAAAGCAATATGGCGAGCAGCCAATGAGGTAACCATATCCCGAGAAAGGTTTTATTCAATACCTTGGATCTCGAGAATGATCCAAGTCTTCACCGAGCTCATGGAAGAGCTCGGGGGAACAAAAGTAGGAACACCAGTTCCAGTAGTTGGGGGCTGAGAGATGGTTTTAGCTAAATTGACCGAGGAGCTCTTCTTCAGCTTCCTCGGGGGAACAGGAATAGTTTCGACCAAGGAGGAACTCTTGGTCGGTGATATGAAAATCACCTTGCCTGGAGCAGCAGCCTTGCTCGGGGCCACTGGAGGCTTCTCGGTAACCTTCACAGGAGCAGCCGGAGGGGGTGCATCAATTTTCTTTGTCCCCTCTCCTGGGACGTCAATCTTACTTCATTTTGCCTCTCCAGCACCAGAGGCAGGTTTCTCAAAAAGGGTGGGAGGTCTTTTTTTCTTCATCCTTTCACTCAAAGTAATATGTGATTCAGGCGAAGAACTTGTAGAGGCAGGTATTGGCTCTGCGTCGCTTATCACCGGACGAGCAGTGAAAGAGGAGGTGTAACTCTTGTACTGCAGCAAATATGAAGCTAACCTAATGTGCTCGCCGACAACAGTCTGATGCAAACTCCAGATAAGTTTCAAGTGCCTTATATTAATGTCTGCCTCTTTTGGAAACTTTCTTTTACTGTCAACTGCAAATAAATAAACATTAAAATATCAGTGACACATTTTATCAAACATAAAGGAAGCATAATTTCAAAATAAATAAAATGAAATAAAAATAACCTATCCCATTGCCATAGGGAGGGCATCTGGGACCCTGATACACTTCATCT
This sequence comes from Sambucus nigra, assembly GCA_949130495.1. NCBI lineage: Eukaryota > Viridiplantae > Streptophyta > Magnoliopsida > Dipsacales > Adoxaceae > Sambucus > Sambucus nigra. The sequence continues at coordinate 779,702,889 of OX422208.1, read as the reverse complement.
CCAGATAAAGGAGCATGTTGCCAATTTTTTATAACAGCCCCGTGCTCAAAATAGTCCCTATTGGCATCCGGGAGATTGACCACTAAAGCCCTATTTAAAAATCTAGTTTTTAAATAAAAAGTATTATTGCCTACAGCCCATCTATAACAAAACGTGATTTCTGGAATTCCTATGCGAGTTCCATGAATTTGATTTAGTCTATGAACCCCATTAACTATTCTCCATGTATTGGGGGCTATTCTTGCAGGAACAACGTCAAAATATTGACAGAATTCCAAACATAAAGGATTAGGCGGAAAAGAAAAGCCACATTCAGCAATAAAGAGACTGGGGAACCAATGTCCCTCAGCCAAACGAAAATAATCGGAAGGTTCAGAAAGTTCCTCCAGAACAACCCATGAAGGAATAGAAAAATCAGAACGAAATTTATCAAGAGATTCAACAAGGTAAACCATGATGAATAAAGGAAATGAAGAAGAAGGAAGAAGATCTTACAGAAAAAGAGTGGATCTGTTGACAACGAACGATGAAAAGGATGAACGCACAAGAGAGTAAGACAATGGAAAACTCGAAGATACAAATTTGAAAAAGTAGAAGACGATGGGATTGTCTGTGACGCTTAAATACCTTATCTTGGGAAACGGTAATGTTAATGATTACAAAAAGAAATGATTACGCTACCGGCGGCTAGAAGGACAAAAAGTACGCGGAGATCGAGGCGGTTATAAAAATTCAAAAAAGCCTGATTCTACGAATTTGGAAGGAAAAATAAATACAAAGGAAACACTCCTAAAAATCAAGAGGATCGTTTAAAACTACCATATTCCGAGAAATAATGTTTCACACTCCTCAAATTTCGAACTATGAAACATTAGGGGCTTCTGTTGATACCAAATTTAGTCTGCTGACATGGCTTAATCGAATGAAGACACGTGGCAATCTACGCGGCAACAACAAACACTTTCGAGGAACTCAGACGCTCCGAGGAACCATACTACAACGAGGAACACTGCTTTCCCGAGGAACTCAGACGCTCCGAGGAACAGGAACTCTACGAGGAACTCTTGAGTATCGAGCAACTCTTGAGTACCAAGCATTTTAGGCGGTCCGAGCTGCACCTCGAACAAAGCATTAATAGCAGGATAACCAACAATTTGACTATTCATTAAATGCTTATCATTCAGATGTATACACTTAAGGGGCATTGAATGTATTACCCTTTCACATGTACAGCATTGAATGTATTACCCTTTCACATTACAGCCTTAGGGCTATAAATACATTGTATTACCCTCATTGTAAGGGGACCGAAATTTCTTGATTAAACTTGTAATCGAGAACTCCCAAACAGTCATCAATAACAGAAACAGTGGACGTAGGCCATTCTTATAAGGCTGAACCACTTTAAAACTTCTTTGTCTCATTTATTTTATCTGTGATTAAATAATTAGATATAATCTATTTTTTTACATCAACACTCATTTTCCTCTGAAAATCGAAAATAACATACGCTTGTGTTCATTATGGTTCAAACCTCATTAGGTAGCTTAAACATCATCATATAATCTTATCAAACCATCCCATATTGCCATATTAATATTAAACACTTAAAGCGTTATTCTTGCATAAGTAAATCAATTAATAATGCCATTCATTTATGCCTCTTTCATGAATATTCAATTCATTACTTGGCATTTTCTTTAGGGATTCCTTCGACGCACACATCCGTCACAACGCACGTACACCCACAATTTCATGGAATTTTACCACCCAGCACCAAGCGCCAAGAAAACTGCAGTTAGTTTGGGGTCTTTCACAACTAGTAACAGCATATCCCTGCTTAATTACTTAACCCAGCATCATCCAATATCATTATCTTGCCAATGTGTTCGACATTTTTCATATTGACCACATTAATTTGCCTTTTTCGGGTAGTGTCCATTTTACCATTATTCATTTAGGAAAAATCATTATATTCCATTAAGGTCCTTTTTTTCCACACATGTTGACTTTACCCCGAAAATTATTCATGTTTAAGGACTCGTTTCATTCTTTATACATACGTGTCAAACATTCTTTAACATTTTTGTTTCCTGAAAATGTTACACTTTAAGTAAATTGCCAATTTACATCAAAATACGTAACTGCACTTTTATTTTCAAGTGTTAATTACAAAAACACCCTTTTTAAACTTCAAACTTATCGCGTAGGCATTTTAGTCACTATGACATTTTCAACTTCTCACTTTGTCGAAAATTAAATTTTTGCACATTAGTCCCTTTAATACATAAAATCATGTTTTTCACATATTAAAGTCTACACATTTATTTATGAGTTTTAACATTAAAAATCCCTTTTAGTCAGCAATTAAACATTTGACACTTTACATTTCAAACTTAGTGTTACACACTTTAATTATAACTTTTTATATAAATACCCATACTTAGTCATTTTATTTACACTTAGTCTTCTACACTTTCATTGTCACCCAAAGTTTCCCAGATGACTACACTTTCACATATCTATACTCTTAACCCCAAACCTTAGTTTAACAAACTAAATTGTATACTTTGTAAATGAAAATCCATTTTCTCATTTCATAATGATTCATCAACATTAAAATCACTATAGTAATCTCATAAAAAAAGGGCATATACATACCAAATGTTCTTCACATCAAAGAAGTCATTTATTCACCTTAAAACATGAGTTTAAAACATTTTATTTCATAAAATGTTTGTGAATAGTGGACTGAAAATTATTCATTTTTAAAAACCCATTCAATCATTCATTTAACTTCCCATTTTCATAGAAAATAGTAAGAATGATACTAATAAGCCTATTAGTACATTTAAAATCTTATTTAATATATTTTAAGCTCTAAATATGTAGAAAAATCAAGCTAAACATAGGTTTACTACAAGACCCATTTCAAAAATAGAAAATCTTATTTTCTTCTAAACTATATCTTGAAATCATGTAGTATTCAATCTTTAATCATGGGTGGCTATTTCTACATACCTAATATCAACAAGATGCAAAGTAATCATACTAATATCATCATCAACTTAACTTAGTAAGAGATAAGTATTTCCCACCTTAAAATGGTCTTCAAAAAATGGTAGGGAAGGTGGGTGACTCTCCCACCTCCAAAGGTGGCCCTGAAGGGAGTCACAATAGCCCACTCTTCAAGCTCCCAAATGAAATTTCAATCTCCATTAACTACTCCTTCTTATTCTCTAAAAATCCATCTCCAAGCTTCTATAAACCTCAACCAACCTCCAAGAATAACATCACTAGCAACCCAATATCCTTCATATGGTTACACGTGGTGAAATAAGGTGTTTATATGCTATAAAATGGTGGTTTCATGGTGGTTTTAGGGTGGATCAAGGGTAGCTAGGAGTTTTTGGAATGTCTAATGGTTTAAGGGAGTTTAAGGAGAGAGAGCGTGATGATAGATTTGATGGTAATTGAAAGAAGGAGCCTATGCACTCACTTTTCTCTCTTATAAGATATTTTGGGAAGTCTTCAACTTATGACCCAAATAACACGTGTTGGTGTGTTCAAAAATGTGTAACAGGCTTACCAATACCTGCAAACCAAGGTAAAAAAGTGACAACACAATGCACCAACATGTGGCCCCAAAAACCTATTTGAAAAATTCCCAAAAACACCCACAAAATGTTATTTTTGTCACTTTTTCTCTCTAAAATATATTTTTTTTCTTTTTTTCGAAACTTTTAACTTGAGATTCATATTCCTTGCATATTTTGGCTAAAAAATTATATTTACAATAGTCGTTTGGCCTCTCGGTTGTCCTATACAAGGCGCGCAAGAATCGGGACCTCCGCGCAAAAAAAAATATTTTTTTATTTTTCTTCGCAAGATAATATTCCTCAAATTTTTATGAGTCTAAATATATGGTTCAAAATTTTTTTTTTGGCTTACCAATTATCCTAAACAATTTGCGCAAAACTAGACTTTCGCAGTGTCGCGCACCCTCAGACAATTTGTACTCAGGCTCGCATAGCGCTCGTTGCCTGTCCGAATCATGTGAAACTTAATTTAAGTACTTAAAATAATAATATAAACCCAAAATAAAACTCATGAGATCCATGCAATACAAAACTTTCTTGTTTAATCCATATTGTGATATTTTGCTTTTCGTACCATTTAAATATCGCGTTGTATTAACCTTGTCCCTGTCACATTTGTTTCTTGATATTTTTTCCTCAGACCTAACGGACATCCTAAATAATAGTATTGGAGATTAAATACGCATTCATGTGACACATGCATCGTGAAATTTTTCTCGTTTAAACCATTTACGTAATACGCCACCTTACGTATTACTTTAAGTTTTACACATGGATTATTTATTCCTCTAATTTTCCTTTGGACAAAACACATCAAATAATGTTAAATACCTAATTTTTAGGGCGGGGTATTACATCCTATCTCAGAATGGCGAAGAAGATGGACCTATCATAACATTGAACACAGGCTCTGTATGTAGCTAGCCATTCCATCCCTAGTATGACATCATACTCGTGCATATCTAGTACTGGTAAGTCTACCACAAATGTGAATCGTCCAATATCAACCCCTATACCCCATCATACTGAATGTATGGGCGCCCCTCTACCCACGGGTGAATCTATGTGCATTATAATATTAGAAGCACAGTCTATCATCCCAGTCTCACTTGTAAAACCAGTGCTAACAAATAAGTGAGATGCACCCATGTCAAACAAAATATGACCCACTTGCCCAAAGATAAGGAACATGCCCTCTACTGCCTGAACTTTCACTAATCCCTCTACCAATGCAATATGGTACACTCGTTTGTACAGCAACTGTGGTGGTTATCCCTAAGGTGGAGCGACTAGTGCTGGTATGGCTAATACTACAACTCCTGAAGCTGGTAACTATTGGCGCTGCCCTTGTGGCACCAGATATCCTCTCTAACCACCCTGCTCCTGAGGTGCCTGATTACCCCGAGGACTCCACTTAGACACATGGCCCCTCTCACCACAAGTGTAACAGTTCCCATTAAACGGGCATCTCTCCGCCTGTCGACCCTGCTAGCCTCGATTCCGCTGAGCTTGGATTTTATGGCCCCTATGCTATTATCCATGATGTCACTAGCCCTTTCGGCCCCACCCCTAATGCCCATGGCCCTACCTATTCCGATCACTAGAACCCCGTAATCGCTTATCATGGTCTGTAAATGGAGGACCCTTAACTACTGGGCCCCCAACCACTACCTCCACTCGTCTTAACCTACGGGTTTAACATCTCATCTTCCTTCCTCTTTTCACCTTTATTTATCTGAAAGGCCCTATAAGCCAAGTAGTTTAGAAGGGAAGCGTTCACTATATGATTATACGTAGTGAATATCGGGTTCCCTAAAAGTGCCTTCCTAATATGCCAGGCCGACCCTGCTATAAACTATCCATCTTTTTATGTTCCGTGTTCGCCTACTCCTTTGCAAAGTAAGAGAGAGCGGTGAACTCCTCCTCATATTCGGCCACCCTGAAAACCTCCCATTTGAAGTCCAGGAACCGAATCCTTATATTTGATTACATCGCCTAAGGGAAATATATCCCCTCTAACTTCTCGCAGAATTCGTCTATAGTCAAATTGTCCCTCTCTGCAACAGAAGTAACTGACTCCCACAAGTGGAGTACTGCCTCCATAAGTCGAAATGAGACCAACATTTGCCTCTGAACTGGAGTGCGCCCCACCATTAGTAACTGTGTCGAATGTTCTTTTTCCATTGGCTCACTACCAAGATGTCTGAACTGCCCAAATACTCTGAAGGTTAGCCATTTGTGAAGACCTCCTTAGCTCCACCCTAGATTAACCCCGGTTGAGAGGAGTGCGCTTGCGTTCAAATATGGAAGTTATTTAATTAAACATAGTTTTTTACCACTTCAGTCCTAAACATGCATCTATATGTGATTAACTACGATGATGAAACATGCAAGAACACAAATATGAGGAAAAATCCCCAACGGGGCAAAACCCTTTATTTTTACAATAATTTTGTAAGAGTACGGCTTACACGGAAAATATAGTGACACAGAAATACCCTCGGGTGTCGATTTTGTTGTCGGCGGCTGGAACTATCCCTTTCCAATAGGGCAGTAGTGACGAAGAGAGTGGCTTCCTCACAAATTATTCCAGTTGAGTAAATGATCTTCTTGAAGGTTTAAAGATTCACACACATATATGGGAATGGTTTTATGAATCAAAAGGTTTAGAAAACCTTAAAAGGTGAAGTCTTATTCTGGGAAGTTTTTCGCAGAATTTTGAGATTGCGAAAAGACTTAAAAACTGTGTAGAAGGAGATCAGATATTTATACAAAAATTGAGGCGGCGGCTCGTTCGAACGAGATAGCATGTCGCTCGAACGAAGGACAGAAGTCGTTCGAACGATATCGCGCGACATGTCTATCTCGCACGAACGACTTTGAAAAGTCTTTCCAGCGATCTCGTCGATCGAGGCCATTCGCTTCTACACTTAGAAAAATTCTGCTTTAGATAAAAAATTAATCCAGAATTCAAAAATAATTTTCAAAAATAATTCCCAAATATTTATGTAAATATTTAAAGTTCCAATAAAACATTTTACTGATAGAGCATAGTGGAGTAGTGGGAATGAGCTGAGTAGCACGTTGCATGTAGCATGATGCACGTGAAGAAGGAGGTTGCATTAAATTCGGATACAGGCCGTCGAGGATGATCGTGTTGACGTGCCGAATGTAGCGGTATCAGACATATGAACTGTGATCTAGGAGAAAACAGAAAATTCCTAGAATCTACCCCGGACATTTATAAAATTATGTCCTTATAAATCTCCCCCTATGTCTATGCTGGTACATACATAAAAAACCGAATTATGCAATCAAATGACATACAAGATAATATCCCCATTAAACCCTCAAACTGAGAATACTAAATGACTTGTCTTCCAAATATTCAGCTCTCCAAATCTTCCGAAGCTTTTCTCATCAGGGTGTGTAATCAAATAATGAGCAATGTTGTACCTACACATATGAGATAAAGAAAATACCCGTGACAAGCAACAGATTGAAAATATAATGATATGCAAAAAATTGATGATCAATTAAGCTTAAGCAAATAATTTATGATCTCCCCCATAATTCTTCTCCCCCTTTTTATGATGTCCCCAAATAGACATATATGAGAAGCAGAAATAAATGCACATGGAAAATGACATACGGGAATAAACTGCTATTTTTGAATTTTTCAAAGATTTTTCACACAAAGAATACAACAAAGAATCACACCATGAAAGATCACAAAAACAACCAAGTCAATGAAAGCGAAAATGAAGGGCTGTGAACAAATTCGATAGGAAAATTAATGCATACAAACATGACATATGTGCATGATGAATATCGGATACTCCTAACGAATGAACTCAAAGTCCTCCTTTGGTGTAAAAAGGTGGTAATATGAGACATTGACTCAATCAAATCAACAAATAAAATCTCAAAGTGATTTCCACACCAATAACGCCCAAAACTATTTCATGCTTTTTTCAGGATTTTCAAGGAAGTGCAAACCCGTTTATTTTCTCCAACCAAACTCCCTCATAGTTTTATTTTGAATAGAGGCTTTCTAAATTCTCAAACTTTGGAGAATTGATGGTGAAACCTAAATGGCCCATATTTGGCATTAATTTCTTTTTATTGCCTTTAAATTTTTCGGGCTCTTTTAACCTCTTTGGACCCCGGATAATAAAATTCCTCCATTTTTTAGGTCCATTTGAACGGTGGCTTTTGCGCAAAGAAGTGATAATAACCGTTCGCAGCCCCTCCCCGTTCTTAAACAAACACTCAATCTCACAAGAATAACGGTTTTTACATGCAATCCAATCTTGTCAAGTTTTATCGCATATTGTTAGTTGTATAGACAGAATTGAGATGGAAACACTCAAGCCAACATGTGATAGACAAGTGAAATAATCAAATAAATTCGTGCATGTGTGCAATAAAGGATATAGGAGTCAAACATGTAGGAAGATATCGCCAATCACATCTCAAAGACTCCAAACAATGTAAAGCACATGGAAGAAATGATGTAGCGTCTCAAATCTCTAACAAACAGTCACATGGATAAATGGAATGAAGTTTTGACTTGGCTATCTTAAATGCTCATCCATAAAAGGTGCAAAATAAAATACAAAAATCTTTTTGGGCTTTTCAAAATTTTTATAAAAAAATCTTTTTGGATTTTTTTAAAAAGAATAAATAAATAGTTGTACAACAAAGCAACAATACATATAAAACAGACTAGCAATAGGAAGCATATGATATGAACATGAAAAATCATCCTATTCAAGACAAAGACCAACCCCTCAGTCAACTGTGCAAATCCCCAAAGACTTCCTAAGACTCTCAAATCTAAGGGCATCTAAAGGTTTCGTGAAAATATCGGCTAACTGACGGTCGGTGGGAACAAAACTCAGGGATATGACTTTCTCCTCAACTAACTATCATATAAAGTGCTCACGTATCCTGATGTGCTTTGTGAGCGAATGCTGGACTAGATTGCGGGATATGTGTATCGCGCTCGTGTTATCACAGGAAATGGTCATGGTGTCCTGTGAAATCCCATAATCCTCCAGCATTTGCTTCATCCACAAGAGATGCGTGCAACAACTCTCGGCGGCTATGTACTCAACCTCTGCAGTGGACAAAGAGATGGAATTTTGTTTCTTGATCAGCCAGGAGACAAGAGCAGAACCAAAATAGAAACACCCACCAGAAGTTCTCCTACAACCATCTACATCCCCGGCCCAATCAGCATCTGAATAGGCGGACAAACGGTCATCAGTGTCAAAGGAATACCAAATACCGTATGAGATAGTCCCACTCACGTATTTAATAATACATTTGAGAGCAAGTAAATGTGACTCTTTCGAGGACGTCTGATATCGCGCAGAGACTCCAACACTAAAGACTATGTCGGGACGACTGGTAGTCAAGTAGAGAAAACTCCCTATCATACTCCGATACAAGGTTTGCTCTACGTCCTTGCCTGAAGTGTCCTTACTAAGCTTGGTAGTGGTACTCATAGGTGTACGAGCATGCTTAGTGGAATCTAAACCAAATTTATTCACTAGGTCTCTAGCATACTTGGATTGAGAGATGAACATCCCATCCTCTATCTGACGAATCTGGAGACCAAGGAAGAAAGTAAGCTCACCAACCATGCTCATTGTAAACTCACTTTTCATCTACTCTTCAAAGTGATGAGCATGTTGAGAGCACGTGGATCCAAAGACTATATCATCCACATATACCTGGGCAACTAAAATTTCACCGTCATCTCTCCTGACGAACAACGTAATATCAATTCCCCCTCTCTTTAAGCCACGGGCTAAGAGATAGGAAGTAAGCCTCTCGTACCAAGCACGGGGTGCTTGCTTCAAACCATACAAGGCTTTCCTCAGATAGTAGATGTGCTCTGGGTGCTGAGGGTCTTCAAACCCTTTTGGTTGTTCCACATAAACCTCCTCCAGTAGAATGCCATTCAGAAAGGCACTCTTGAAATCCATCTGATATAACTTGAAGCGCAGATGACATGTGATGGCGAGAAGTAGACGTACGGACTCAAGCCTCGCAACAGGAGAAAATGTCTCCCCAAAGTCTAGACCTTCTATCTGTGTGTAACCTTGAGCGACCAACCTAGCCTTGTTTCGGATTATGGTACCATTTTCATCCATTTTATTCTTAAAAATCCACCGGGTACCAATCACATTAGTCTCACTAGGTCGGGGGACAAGTTCCCAGACATTATTCTTTTTAAACTGAAGCAACTCATCCTGCATAGCAGATATCCAATGTTCATCCTTAAGTGCTGCTTTATGATTCTTGGGCTCGACTTTGGACGTGTAGCAAAAATGGTTGACAATGTTCTTTAGCTGAGCACGAGTCTTGACCCCTAGAGTAGGATCACCACTAATGGAGAAGGGTCATGACTCTTGCGAACCCAAGCGGGTGTGTCCCCTAACACAGGAGTGGGGTCCACAGAGTGTGGGTGAGGTACAAGTATATCACTGCTAGAAACATCCTCAACCTCACACTGAAGTTTAGAATCAACAAATGCCGAAGGTTCGTCATCTTGCACGGTGACGTTTATTGACTCCATAACCTTAGAGCTCTTCAGGTTAAACACTCGGTATGCTCTATATTCAATGAATATCCCAGCAGTATTCCCTCGTCGCTTCGGGAGTCAAACTTTCCTAATTGCTCTCTATCCCGTAGAATGTAGCATTTACTCCCAAAAACACGGAAATATGCAAGGTTGGGCTTCTTGCCAGTCCATAACTCATAAGGAGTCTGAAGTGTGTGTGGACGCAGATAAACCCTATTCACCGTGTGGCATGCAGTAGACACTGCCTCTGCCCAAAATCTTCTAGAAACTTTACGACCTAGAAGCATAGATCTAGACATCTCTTGGATCGTTCTATTCTTTCTCTCAACAATCCCATTTTGCTGAGGAGTCTTCACAGCAGAAAACTCATGTTTGATCCCAAGGCTATCACAATACAAATCTACCTTTGCTTCCTTAAATTCAGTACCATTGTCACTACGTATCCCATTAATAGTGACTCCGTGTTGATTTTGCAGGACACGGCACTTGGTCGTTAAAAACTCTACAGCATCGGATTTCTCTCTCAGAAAACCTACAATGGAGTATCTGGAGAAATCATCCACCATCACGAGGATATACCTCTTACCACCCAGACTCTCGGTACGAGTGAGACCCATAAGATCCATGTGTATAAGCTCAAGAACACGAAAGGTGGTAATGGAATGCAACTTCATGTGGGGACTACGAATTTGTTTTCCCAACTGACAGGGTCCACAAACCGTCGAAGTTGTCCTTCCAAGAGATGGTAAGCCACGTACTAGGTCCTTTTTAGCTAAGCGAGTGAGATCTCTAATGTTTACAAGACCTAGACGTTGGTGCCACAGATCCATAGGAGTGATCGTGGCGATGTTGCAGACAAGTGAGGAATTCGGCACAGTCCCATAATAATTATCCTTGGTCCTCACCCCTTGCATCAAAAGTTTACCGGCTTGATTGTAGACATTACACGCGTCCCGGTCAAACTTTACTACAAAGTCAGTGTCGCACAGCTGGCTAATGCTGAGAAGGTTTACTTTTAAACCTTTGACGTACAACACATTCTCTAGCTTAGGAAATCCTGGTAACACTACAGTACCTCATCGTACAATGATAGACTTTCTCCCATCTCCAAAGGTGACTCTGTCATCCTGATAATCCTCAAGAGATGTAAAAAGTGAGGCATCACATGTCATATGTCTGGAGCATCCACTGTCAAAATACCACAGTGAGGTATTATGTGCTTTGAGAGAAACATGAACAACAAAGGCCTTTTTATCTTTTTTAGGCACCCAAGAAGTGGTAACCTTTTGTTTGCCTTTGTTGTTGTTGGTTTTAGATGGAATGTGAGAAGCATTCACTGACGGGTAGGACATCCGTCAAAATTCCTCCATCAAACTCTGAGACGTGGCAGCTAAAGACTCAACTTGCTCTCTCAGACTAGAAAAATCATCAGTATGACATGGTAGAGCAGTAGTGCGTCGTGTCCGACCCATGCTATAGCAAAACTCCATGAGGTGGCCTTTTCTTTTGCAATAAGTACAAAAGAACACAGTCAAAGCCAGACCTTGGTTTGCTTTTCTTAGTCGAGCTCTCCTTCGAGGATTTTGATGATGGCCATAAGGAGTCATAGTAAACTCAGGAACAGGTCCAGGTGCAATTTGGGACGTGGAGGCACCATCATAACCAATTCCCTGCCGATCACCAAAACCTAAAGCGGGGCCGAGGAACATCTTTCCCATTTTCCCAGATATGTCCTCGATTTGAACCTTGACTTTTCGTGCTTTCTCAAGATCATGAGTCAGCTAGGCAACAAGGGCTTCAAGTTTCTTCCGAGTCTCCACGGAGGAGTGGAGCTCACTCGTAAGACTAGCCACTTTTTTAGTCAAATCCCCTCTCTCTTTCTCAAAATTACTCTATCTCTCTTTAAATAAACTTTCTTTCTCAACACAGGCGGATTCTCTCTCTCTCAGGGCGGTGCAGGTGGAGGACTCTCTCTCTCTCCCTTTTCTTAAATCTTCCTCTAAGGCGGTGATCTTAAGAACTAACGCTTTGTTATGCTTTTTAGTTTTAAATGACTCAGAATACAACTCAGAGTAGGCGCGTTGAATATCACTTTTGCTCTCACTTGTGTCATCCTCCCCCTCACTCGCATCGATCTCACTGTTGAGGTGTCCCTGTGAATTATCATCCTCATCGTCGTGAGGAGAACTAGAAGTGCTCACATGACTAGCCATTAATGCGGTGAAATTTCACTCATGCAGTGACTCGACACCGAAATCTACAGACTCGACCTCACTGTCGTCTCTAAGGGTAGCATTAAGGACAGCTTTTCCTTTCTCTCTATTCAGACGTGTGGCACACTCAAAGGCTCTATGACCCCTACCGTCGCACTCAAAGCATCTCTCACTTTCTTTCTTAGGAGGATCTTTAAAATCTTTTTCATTTTTCTTTTCAAACTTATTTTTCTCAAATTTTATTTTATTATTAAAATTGCCATTTTTCTTAAATTTGAGAATCCTTTTGAAATTTTTTGCAAAAAGAGCCAAATCATCTAAGTCAAAGTCACAATCAAAATCTGACGTGTCAGTCTCTCTCTTTCTAGATGACTCTACCCTCTTTCTAGCCAACCCCTCACTCTTTCTCTCTTTGGCATTAAGTGCAATTCCCTTATCTTTAGACCTCGCAGTTTTAGGAAACATATCAATTTCATATGTTTGCAAGTCTCCTACAAGTTCTTCCAATTTTAGAGTATTTAAATTACCCATAGAATTTAGCATAGTGACTTTAGGGATAAAACGCTTAGGCAAAGAACGAAGAATCTTTTTAACAACTCTAGCATTAGGAATATGCTCACCAAGATTAAAGCTAGTATTAACAATGTCAGAAAGCCTAGCATAAAAATCATCAAAATATTCAGTCTCATGCATGGTGATGGTTTCAAATTGAGTTGTCAAATTTTGCAATTTATATTCTTTCACAGCATTAGTTCCTTCATGGGTGAGTTGTAAAACATCCCATGCCTCTTTTGACGTGGTGCACTTCATTATGCGTTTGAACTCATCAGGTGTGACAGACCCAGAAATAGCACTTAGACCCTTAGAATTGAATGATGACCATTTAAATTTGTCTTCAGTCCAAGAAGTGACAGGTTTTAAATTGATCACATTATCAACCGTGACGGAGGGAGGTGTCCACACTCTTTCAACCAAAATCTAGACACGTTCATCAATGGCTTTTAATGCAGATCTCGTGCGGGCTTTCCAATATGCATAGTTTGTCCCGTCAAAAACTGGCATTTTATTATATAACTTCTCCATAATGAACACACTCGTTTTCAAAAATCAATTTTTTCAGAAAATTGACATCTTCGAAAAATTTTGAGGAAAATTACACGGTAAAATTGTGTAATTGGCTCTGATACCAATTTGAGAGGAGTGAGCTTGCGTTCAAATAAGGAAGTTATTTAATTAAACACAGTTTTTTACCACTTAAGTCCTAAACATGCATCTATATGTGATTAACTACGATGATGAAACATGCAAGAACACAAATATGAGGAAAAATCCCCAACGGGGTAAAACCTTTTATTTTCACAATAATTTTGTAAGAGTACGGCTTACACGGATTATAATAAAAATACAGTGACACAGAAATACCCTCGGGTGTCGGCTTTGTTGTCGGTGGCTGGAACTATCCCTTTCCAGTAGGGCAGCAGCGACGAAGAGAGCGGCTTCCTCACAAATTACTCCGGTTGAGTAAATGATCTTCTTGAAGGTTTAAAGATTCACACACATATATGGGAATGGTTTTGGGAATCAAAAGGTTTAGAAAACCTTAAAAGGTGAAGTCTTATTCTGGGAAGTTTTTCGCAGAATTTTGAGATTGCAGAAAGACTTAAAAAATGTGTAGAAGGAGATCAGATATTTATACAAAAATCGAGGCGGCGGCTCGTTCGAACGAGATAGCATGTCGCTCGAACGAAGGACAGAAGTCGTTCGAACGATATCGCGCGACATGTCTATCTCGCACGAACGACTTTGAAAAGTCGTTCGAGCAATCTCGTCGATCGAGGCCATTCGCTTCTACACTTAGAAAAATTCTGCTTTAGATAAAAAATTAATCCAGAATTCAAAAATAATTTTCAAAAACAATTCCCAAATATTTATGCAAATATTTAAAGTTCCAATAGAACATTTTACTGATAGAGTGTAGTGGAGTAGTGGGAATGAGCTGAGTAGCACGTTGCATGTAGCATGATGCACGTGAAGAAGGTGGTTTCATTGAATTCGGATACAGGTCGTCGAGGATGATCGTGTTGACGTGCCGAATGTAGCGGTATCAGACATATGAACTGTGATCTAGGAGAAAATAGAAAATTCCTAGAATCTACCCCGAACATTTATAAAATTATGTCCTTACACCGGTGTCTAGGCTGGTAACGCCATTTGTTATGGTGATGGTGGTGGATGTTGTTGTGCATGAGGTGGTGGAAAGTGCTAGAGCATTCTGCCATCACGATAGAGACTTTCTGGGTCACGATGGTAGTGATATCTGCTGGGGTAATCAGAGGTTGGGTCGGCGGAGCCTGAGGTTGCTACTATGGCTCCAGCTGATCCTCTTCATTTGCAGCGGGTGCGGCTATGCGCCTTGGTCTACCCCTCATTCCATTTTCCACCTGAGAGCAAACAAGGTTCCAATTAGTACAAATCGCAAGAATACAATGAATCCTAATTATAGGCTCTACATATCAAAGTACGCAACGCATAACGTAATGAATGCAACACAAATCCTAAGGACAATAAAACCTGGATGCTATGATACCAATTGTAACAACCTCCATTTTCTCATATGAAGGCTAGACAGATGAAATATGCCAAAGATAGGGCTTGTTATACAATTTATATCATTCTCAGCATCAAACCATATAAAATATTTACTTGTAGACCATGACTGAGTTTGAAACTGAATTTAAATTAACATCTAAGACAATAATAGAATCCAACATCCACATAATATAAATAAATCCCACATACTTATAAGTGTATCGAACAAGAAAGAAATAAAATATACTTCAGACTTATCCCACATAATAATCTAAAAATAAAAAGAATTGTAAGAGAGTCGCAACCTAATCTATAATCAAAAATCTAAAATCCGATAGGCAAGGTGCGACTACAAGGCTGATCTATTGACAGTTTTGCTATCCCTGTCTAGGAGCACCTAGGGGGAACATTTATAATTCTGGATCAAATACCTAGAGTGTGCAAGAATTAACTTACTAAATTTACGGTGCAAAATTACTGTTAATTCAAAATGGATGCTTCTCATCCTCACTCACATACATAACATGTCTCACCCTTCATCTAAAAGCAGTGCTACACGTGTAACCACCCAAGTCCCGATACAGATGATGAACAAATGCTAATGACAGTATGAGAATGCATTTAGCAAGATAAACGCACTGAAATAGAATTATCTACATTCAAGTTACTATATCCCATACTACCCATAAAATAACACACTAAACATCATACATACTAAGTAGTATTTGGTATATGTTTTATAGTCTAATCATTAGACGTAGGAAATTATTCCATTCATTTTCCTTAATTATATATATGTCTTTATATATGAGATTTAAGGCATCTACCAATAGTGTCCCATTCATTCTCTATCGTTAAGTCTGAAGGAGTCTCCTATCCAACACGGATAACACAATAAACATACAGTTAGGGCGGTACCTACGGAGTACAATATTGCACGACCCATACCTAGTGGTGACACATGGACCACAGTATCAACATCCATCTCTCATAAGTGGCTTTGCTAAGTAGTACCTGAGATATGACCTATATGATGTCTAGCCCACCTATGTCGACGTGTGTTACTAGCCTCGAACGCGCGTACCCCAACCGATAGGACAGTCCACGAACATAGCTTTGTCCACATAAAATATAATTACATATCACAATATGTAAAGGTAATTACTCCAATAATTACCCCCTAACTGCCCCATCAGGGTTGCCCGTAACTATCCTTAGTTACTAATCAACCATTCGTAAATTATTAATTTTCTTTTCTTTATAAAATACAGTTAACCATCAAGTTAATTTAGTTTCCACCTTTATTAGTAACATCATAATTCCATTTTTAATAAATTCTACAAGTATCCGTACACGATCCCACCAACTCGTATGGAAAATCCCCCGGATACAACCATGGTCCCCTTCTCCAAAATCCCCAGTGGCCGAACCGATTTGGTCCAAGGGGCGAACTAGTTCACCCTTGGGCGACTGCACGGCTCCCCCAAATTTTTTTAAAAACAGGATTTCTAATCTTTCACCCAACCGTAATTCCAATAGTTTAATCCATAATATAATTATTTAAACAGGTCCCCATGACTTTGTTTACCCTCTTAGGATAATTTATTGTGTGTTTTAATACCCATTCAAGTCCCAAATCATAGAATTTCAAGGTATTGTTATGTTCAGGCAAATTCATATTTGTATCCATAAATTCCCTAAGTCCAACCACATTCAAGGGTTGTAATTTACAGGAATCTCATATCTTTAATCATGAATGAAATATTCTACATGTAAATACTCACAATCATTACAACAAGGTTTCTAAGCCATGATTTTCTAACAATTAAGCCCATAAAATTTTTCATCCTAAATTTTGGATTTCTAATCTATTGTCATAATCAAATCCTCTATAATCATAGTTTAATTTCATCATCAAACAATCAGAAAAACCTATAATTACAGAATTTATACTTGGAAAAATAAGATAGCATGAATTAAGAAATGGTTTGAACTAATAAAATTAGTAAGAGAATTTTATCCTGAGTTCTTGAGTGATTTCTTAATGATTTCCTTGAAATTCTTCTTAAATATTTCCTCTCCCAATTTCACAGCTAGGGTTCTTGCCGCTCTTTTCCCAAAGTCACAATTAGGGTTCTTGGATAAATGACAGGGAGTTCCTTAATCTCTTAATTAATATAGCTCAAACAGAAATCCTGACTTGGACCTTAGGCCTTAATCTTGGACTCCTGAATGGGCCCAAATACACAACTCAACTAGACCAATAACCTCCTAAATCATATATATATATCGGGACAATTTTTAAAGGTCTAGAATACCTACACGAGCCAATAAAGCCTCCCTGAATGCATCCCAAATATTTTTATTCAACAAGTATATTTTTAATTGTGTCACACATCATATATAATTATTTAGTGCACATGCATTTATTTTCTATCGAAATTATTTAATATGCAAAGTCAATCTCACATAATAATAATAATAATAATAATAATAATAATAATAATAATAATAATAATAATAATAATAATAATAATAATAATAATAATAATAATAATAATAATAATAATAATAAAAATAATAATTATTATTATTAATTTATTCACAACCTAAATAATTAAATTCACTGATCTAAGTTAAATCCTATGAATTTTATTTTATTTTAAAACTACGAAGTATTACATTATCCTCATCCCCATCTTATGTATGTAAAAAACAAAAAAACCTTATGAGAAGCTTTTTGTGGAGAGGACGATATATTTTATAAATGTCCGTCTAGAATCTAGGAATTTTTTAGTTATCCTAGATCACAGTTCGTATGTCGTATACCGTTACATCTTGGAATGTCTTCACACCTTCTACCTTGGCATCCATCATCCGAATCTTGAGCAACACGCATCATCAACACGCACCCATCATTGACAACGTGCGTCGTGCGTAGTGTATCTTCAACCGCCTTTATTCCCACTAACTCCGCTATGCTAAAAGGTAAAATGTTTAATTGGATTTATTAATGTTCACGTATTTATTTGGAATATTTTTTATAAAATGTTTTTATCAAAATGAGGCATTTTCTAAGTCAAAAATAATTTTGTAAGACGTGTAGGCTAGCTTTTATAAAATAATATTTTTCGCTCATGTCGTTCATACGACATAGCAATGTCATTCAAACGACATTGATAAGTCGTTCAAACAATAGCTTCTAACGACATGCAATGTCGTTTAAAGCGTCGTTTGAAGGTCGTTTCTTAGATGAATCAGACGACCTCGTACTATTTTGATTTTTTAATGTCGTTTCATAGGTCGTTTCTAACAACATGCGCCGCCTCGATTTTTTATTCAGACTATAAATACCTACTATGAAGTTAGGTTTTGTAAGTTTTTCAAAACTCTATTTCTGTATATCTGATGCACTTTAAGAGTTCAACTTTTATTCTTTTAAACCCTTTTTTATTCACTCTAAAGTCCCAAATTATTTTATGTGAATCATTCTTGACTCTATTACTCATATTACTCATTCTGGAGTTGTCTCCATTATTGACCAATTGGAGCTCTTACGGGATCTCTTGTTGGAGACTTCAAAACAACATCTAAGGGTATTTTTTCGTCACAAAAATGTTGTATTTCTGCTATGTAATTGTAAGTTGGATATTTACATTTTATAGAGAAATAAAAGGTTTTGCCCCTGTTGGGAATTTCTCCTCATATATGTTTTGTGTTTGTATGGTTGTGCATGCTAGATAGTTCGTATTATTTTCAATCATAATTAGATGCATGTTTTAGGAATTTAATTAAAATTTGCCCATAAAATTGGAATTTAATTAAATAAGTTTATCCATTGAAAGAAAGCACACTCTCAAATTGGTATCAGAGCCAATTACACAATTATTTCGTGTAATGTTTCCGCAAAAAAAATTCTGAATATAAATTTTTTCTAAAAAATTAATTTTTAAAAAATCTTAAGTTCAATGGAAAACTTGGATAATCGTTTGCCAATTTTTGAAGGAAATAACTATGATTATTGGAAATTTTGTAAGAAATCTTCTTTAAAAGGCCATTAATGAACGTGTCTAGGTTGTATGTGAAAGAGGGTGGAATCCTCCCTCTGTCACCGTAGATAATGTGACAAGCCTTAAGCCGGTGTCAGACTGGACTGAGGATGAATTTAAATAGAGTACATATAACTCTTGTGGGCTAAGTGAAATTTTGGGAGCCATCACACCCGACGAGTTTCGATGCATCATTACATGCACCACGTAAAAAGGAAGCATGGGATATTCTTCAAGTTACCCATGAAGGCACTAATGCGATTAAAGAATCTAAATTGAAAATTTTAACTACTCAATTTGAACCAATAACCATGTTGAATATGAATGTTTTGATGAATTCTATGCTCGTTTGTCTGATATTGTCAATACTAGTTTCAATCTTGGTGAACATATTCCTAATGCATGAGTAGTTAAAAAGATTTTGAGATTATTGCCTAAGCGTTTTATCCCTAAAGTTACTGTACTAACTTCAATAGGAAATTTTAGCAATCTTAAATTAGAAGAACTGGTATGAGACCTCTACACATATGAAATTGACATGTTTCCTAATACGGTTAAATATAAAGATAACGGGATAGCATTTAAAACCCAGGCTAGAAAAAGTGAGGAGTCGGCTAGAAAAAGGGGTGAGTCGTCTAAAAGGAGAGAGGAAGAAACGTCAGGTTCTGAGTTTGATTTTGATTTAGACGATTTAGCATTGTTTACAAAAAATTTCAAGAAGTTTCTCAAATTAAAAAATAATAGCAATTTCAAAGATAAAAAGAATTTTGAGAAAAATAAATTTGGAAAGAATAATGATAAAGATAAAAGGACACTCCTAAAAGAGACGAAGATAGATGTTATGAGTGTGACGGTAGAGGTCATAAGGCTTTTGAGTGTCCAACTAGGTTGAAACATCAAGGCAAAGGCAAAGTTGCTTTAAATGCCCCCCTTAGTGACGAAAGTGAGGTCGCGTCGGTGGATTTTGGAGACGAGTCATCGCATGAATGTAACCTCACCACATTCATGGCTAGCCATGTACGTACATATAGTGAACCTCACGATGATGAGTTTGCTACTTCATAGGTACACCTCGATAGTGAAAGCGATGTAAGGGAGGGGGAAGATGCTGCAAGTGAGAGAGAGAGTAACCTACGACGTGGCTACGCCGATTTATATGTTGATTCATATTCATCTAAAAATAAAAATCGTAAAAAAAGGTTAGCTCTTAGGATTATCGCGTTTGAAAAGGATTTAGGAGATTAGCATTGCCTTGAGAGATAAAGAGAAAGTTTATTTTGAGAGAGAGAGAGTCTGTGTAGAGAGAGAAAGACAATTTGGAGAGAGCGAGGGAGTAGTTTTGAGAGAGAAAAAGGGGACTTGACCAAGCAAGTGGTTGTCTTATAAGTGAGATACTTGCACCCGTGGAGGCTTGGAAGAAACTTGAAGCCCTTGTAGCCCAACCAATTCATGACCTAGAGAGCGCCTGGGAGGTCATGGTAAAGATAGCGGACAGGAAAGATGGGAAAAATGTTCCTCGGCCCTGGTTTAGGGTTTGGTGAAAGGAAGGGAATAGGTTTTGGCAGTGCTTCCACATCTCATATTGCACCGAAATCGATTCCTGAGTTTATAATGAATCTATATAGCCATCACCCAAAACCTCACAAAAGAACAGCAAAGAAAAGCAAACCAAGGTAGACCAAAAATCGTGTACTTTTGTACTTATTGCAATAAAAAGGGCCACCTTAAGGAGTTTTGCTATAGGTTGGGTCGAAATCGACGTACTCATACTCTGTCACACCATACTAGTGATCTTACTAGTCTTAGAGAGCAGGTTGAGTTTCTAGTCTCCACTTCTCAAAGTTTGATGGAAGAGTTCCAACGGATGTTTTTACAGTTAGTGGATACTTCCAACATCCCAGATAGAACCAACAATGACAAGGGAAAACACTAGGTTACAAATTCTTGGGTACCTAAGCAAGATGTAAAATCCCTTGTTGTTCATGTTACTCTTAAGGCACATAATACCTCACAATGGTATTTTGATAGTGAGTGCTTCAAGCACATGGCAGGTGACGTCTCATTTCTTACCTACCTAGAGGATCGTGAGGAAGATAAAGTCACTTTTGGAGATAGGAGCAAGTCTAGCATAGTAGGACGAGGTACAGTAGAGATACTCAGGTTTCCTAAGCTAGAGAATGTTTTGTACGTCAAAGGTTTGAAAGAAAACCTTCTTAACATTAGCCAGTTGTACGACGCTAAATTTTTTGTAAAGTTTGACTGGAATGAGTATAACATTTATGATCAAACAGGTAAACTTATATTGCAAGGGGTGGGGACAGAAGATAACTATTATAGGATTGTGCCCAAGTCCTCATTTGTCTATAACAGCCCGACGATCACTCGATCTGTGGCACCAACGTCTAGGTCACGTGAATTTTAGAGATTTGGAGCTCCTAGCTAAAAAGGACCTAGTACGTGGCTTGCCATCACTTGGAAAGCCAACTTCCACAGTTTGTGGACCCTGTCAGTTGGGAAAACAAGTCAGTAGTCCCCATAAGAAGTTGAATTCCATTACCGCTTCACGAGTGCTTGAGTTAATTCACATGGATCTTATAGGTCCTACTCGTACTGAGAGTTTGGGTGGTAAGAGGTATATCCGAAAAATCCCCTAGGGAACATTTCTTGAGATGCGCCCATGAAACAATCTCCATACGCACACATAAATATACTCTGATTTCATGAAAGTTTTTCTAATAACATATATCTAATCAAATCAAGAAAAACTTTATTACCTAACTAATCAAATTTTGATACATGCGGAAATTAAAATCAATTAAATTTGATTTAATTAAAATTCAAATTAATAACAATCTAATTTATTACATTACAATCCAATATATCTCATATGAAGAATTATTCCAATTCAAGTAATTAAATCATGTAACTATTTTAATTCTAAATCATACAAAGAATAATATGAGGATAAGAAGAATAACAAGTATGATTTTTTTAACGTGGTAAAAATCCAAACTAGGGAAAACATCCACGACTCCCTCTACGGAGTAAACCAAAAATTCCACTAAAACAAAATATACAAGTTACAAACTATTTAACACACATACACACAAAACAGTCTTATACAAGCTTAGGAATGTACCCACTGGTGTCCTTCTAACTTCTTTGCAGGTCTGATGCTGATGTGGCTTTCCCAGTTTGTTAACTCCACTTTGTTCTACCAAATTCCAACTCAGTCGAAACTGATCTCTCAACAACATACTAATTGTGCAAAACGTGTAAGTGAATATGTTCTAAATGCAACAATGCAAGAACTTAATTCTAAACACAAGCATATAAGTTTTCTTCAAAAACTTAACAAAAATAAATTTGTAATCAAGCAAATAAGTTTTCTATAAAAACTTAACAAAAATAAATTTTCAATTAACAACCAATTAAGTTTTCTACAAAAACTTACGAAATAAATTTTCAATCATAAATCTTATAAAAATTCTTTATAAGAAATACATACAACACTTATGATGGAGACACAAAAAGATTATTCAATCATTTAATAAATATGTGCTCTCAATCTCTCAAAAATATATCATTAAATTTTATGAGGTAAGTGTTTACAAATTATTTCACAAATATGAGAAAACAGATCTTTAAAAAGATTTCCAATAAACACATAAGATCTGAATAATTCTGATTTAAACATCATATAGCATCTAACACAAAATCAGAATATTTGGATCATAAAAATATCCAATAAAATTCGGATCTAAAAATCTAAGGAATTCTAGTTTTTGTAAAAAAATTATTTCATCATGAAAGTACATAAATTCTCTCTACAATAACACAATATTTCAATCTCGAAAATTATGAGATGATGTGTAAGATCATTGAGAATTTAAAAACAAAAACAGAATAAAGATGAAGTAGAATAAACATAATGTGTGAAAATAATACTTTCTTCTCTCTTAGATATTCTCTCTAATTCTCTATATTTTTCTCTCTATAAATATTAAACCCTCTTATGTTTCTCACTCTAGAAGATATGAGTGAAAAAATCTATCAAAAAATCTAACTCCAATAAACTCTTCAATATGGTTTATATAGGTGAGAAAATAATGTTCTAGAAACTTTAAAATCAAGGGTTCAGATTAAAAGTTATTAATCAAAGGCTGTGATAAAATCAAGTTAAAACAAATTAACTTATTATAAACAACTTAAGAAACTAAGTCTGTTATAAATATCTCAAGAACCTAAAACCACTAACAGATATAAGTCAATCTCAACACATTCAGATTGTTATAAAACCTAAAACCATTCAAGAGAATACAACAGTGGTAAGTGGTTTAGGTAACAACTCTTGGCATACATCTAATTGGTCTGATATTAACAGAACTTAAAGCTTTTAACCAATTGAACTAAAGATGTAAACAAGCTCTCTAACCGATATATTTTATCAACCTCTAAGATCCAACGGTTAAGGCAAGTAGCAGGTATGGGTTTTTTCGGCCCTTAAATTCCTAACAAGTACCGTCTAAGGTTTAGACTAACAGGTATTGAATAAAACTAAAGCTGGTGAAGTCAAGTCAAGTTAAGGCTTATAAATGTCAATGATTTATAAAATATAAAGGCCGAAAATAATAATCCATATCTTATTAACAGCTGGCATCCCAAGACAGGTTACCATGTTCGCTCCAATCTCGAGTACAAGGTTAAGACGAATATCACCGCTAGGTGACTGCTCCTAATAGGACGAAACAGTGTACTAGAAGATCTAGTTTATTTCTAAGGTTTAAAATAAGTACCACACTATTGTTCCTAGTGTTACACGTAAGATCCAATCTGGCCAAAGTTAAAATGACAGCTAAGGGAACGACTATTTGGATAGCGAGGTAGGTATGAAATTTTTATGGGCACAAAAGGACGAAATCTAGGAATGGCCAAAAACTATCCTAATTGACAATAGGTCAAATCGGACAGGCTCAAGAGTAATGCCTATTAAGCAAATAGGATGTAAAGGTACTATAGCAGGTCTTAGACATATAAAAGTCTAGTGGGTCAAATCATGTCCTATATCAAGTCAAGTCATGTCATTTTATTAAACAAAAATATTGTTTTGGAAAATTCATTTTAGTTTATAAAATAATTCCGAAAATTATTTTAAACAAATGTGAACTTTATTTAAAACAAGTCTTACACCAATTTTATTTAAAAACTTATTTTTAGTAAAAATATTATAATTTCATTTTAGAACAAATGTTTAGGCTCACAATTAATTAGTCACACAATTAAAAATCATAGATCAAGAAATATGTATGTGTGCCTAATGTGTCAAGTGAAAATGTGCAATACACGTGAATACCTTTACTCGAATAGGTCGTTGAGTGGAGTCGAGGCATGTTGAGTCGTCGAGTAACGTTATAAGATGTACCAAGGAGAAGGCTCATACTAAAAAATATATTTTGACACAATATCCAAATTAGTTGAAATGCCTACATGATGTAGACTGAAGTAAGTCAAAGATTTAGGGTGTTTCAATATCCTCGTGATGGAAGAATATTTCTCGTGTTATTCCATAGAAGGTTTTTTTAGAGAGAAATTCGATGTTGTAGAGTTTCTTACAACCAAGTGTCGTGTCCTGTAAAATCAACACGGTGTCACTGTCAATAGAATGCATAGTGAAAAATGACACTTAATTTAAGGAAGAAAAAGTGGATCTTTACTGTGATGGCCACGGGATCAAACATGAGTTTTCAGTCGTGAAGACTCCTCAGGAAAATAGGATCGTTGAGAGGAAGAACTAGATAATTCAGGAGATGGCTTGATCTATGCTTCTAGTTCGTAGAGTTGCAAGGATATTTTGGGCAGAGGCGGTGACGGTGAATAGGGTTTATCTTCATCCACACACACTTCAAATGCCTTATGAATTGTGGACTGAAAAGAATCCCAAACTTTCATATTTCTATGTTTTGGGGAGAAAATGTTACATCTTACGCGATAGAGAGCAGTTAAGAAAGTTTGACTCTCGAAGCGACGAGGGAATATTGTTAGGCTATTCATCGATGAGTAGAGCATACCGAGTTTTTAACCTGAGTATCTCTAAAGTTATGGAGTCAATAAACGTCAACATGCAATATGTCGAACTGTGAGCGTTTCTTAATCCTAGCCTTTTATGCGAGGACGTTGCACTTTCTAGTGACGATCCTTTAGTACCTCTCACATCCAGGGTGGACCCTACTCCTGAATTAAGGGGCACGCATGCTTGGGTTCGCAAGAGTCATGATCCTTCTGCCATACTAGGACATCCCATATTAAGGGTCAAGACTCGGGCTTAGAGAATGTTGTTAGCTTTCTGTTCTATACGTCCAAAGTCGAGCCCAAGAATTATACAGAAGCACTCAAAGATGAACAGTGGATATCTTCTATATAGGAAGAGTTGCCTCAATTTTGAAAGAATGATGTCTGGGAACTTGTCCCCCGACCTAGTGAGGCGAACGTGATTGGTACTAAGTGGATCTTCAAGAATAAGATGGATGAGAATGGTACCAATATTCGAAATAGGGCTAGGTTGGCCGCTAAAGGTTACACAAAAATTAAGGGTGTATATTTTAAGGAGACATTTTCTCCTATTGTGAGGCTTGAGTCCGTCCGTTTACTACTCGCCATCACCTGTCATTTTCGCTTTAAGTTATATCAGATGGATGTCAAGAGTTCCTTTCTGAATGGCATTCTATAAGAGGAGGTTTACGTGGACCAACCAAAAGGGTTTGAAGACCCTAAGCACCCTGAACACGTCTATTATCTGTAAAAAGCTCTATATAGTTTAAAGCAAGCACCCCGTGCTTAGTACGAGAGGCTTACTTCCTATTTCTTAGCCCGTAGCTTCAAAATAGGGGAAGTTGACAAGAAATTATTTGTTAAGAGAGGAGATGGTGCTATTTTGGTTGCCCAGGTTCATGTGGACGACATAGTCTTTGGATCCACATGCTCCCTCCAGGCTCACGACTTTGAGGAAGAGATGGAGATTGAGTTCGAGATGAGTATGTTTGGTGAGCTTACATTCCTCCTTGGTCTCCAGGTTCGTCAGCTAGAGGATGGTACGTTCATTTTCTAATTCAAGTATGCAAGACACCTTGTGAAGAAATGTGGTTTAGACACTGGTAAGCACACATGTACCCCTATGATTACCTCAACTAAGCTTAACAAGGACATTTTAGGCAAGGACATAAAGTAAACCTTGAATCGAAGTATAATAGGTAGTCTTCTCTACTTGGTTGCCAGTTATCCCAATATCTCCTTTAGTGTTGGAGTTTGTGCACGATATCAGGTGTCACCAAATGAGTAGCACTTACTCGCTCTTAAACATATTAACAAATACGTGTGTGGGACTCTTTCATATGGTATTTGGTATTCCTTTGATGCCGACGCCAGTTTATTCTCCTATTTGGATATTAATTGGGTTGGGGATGTAAATGGATATAGGAGCACTTCTGGTGGGTGTTTCCATTTTGGTTCTGATCTTGTCCCTTGGTTGAGCAAGAAGTAAACTTTCATCTCTTTGTCCACTGCAGAGGTTAAGTACATAGCCGTCGGGAGTTATTGCACGCAACCTCTGTAGATGAAGCGGATGCTAGAGGATTATGGGATATTACAAGGCACCATGACTATTTCCTGTGATAACACGAGCGCGATACCCATATCTCTTAATCCAGTCAAGCATTCGCACACAAAACACATGAGGATACGCGAGCACTTTATCTGTGAGTTAGTAGAAGAGAAATTTGTCCTTGAGTTTTGTGTCCACTGAACTTCAGTTAACCGATATCTTCAAGCATCCTTTAGATGCCCTTAGATTTGATAGTCTTAGGATTTCTTTAGGAATTTGCACAGTTGACTGAGGGGTGGTTATCATGTCTAGATAGGATGCATATTGTTATGTTCATATCACATGATTCTTATTGCTGGACTGTATCATTTTGTAGTAAAAAGACAAAAATATTTTCTATTTTTTTAGAAAAAATGAGAAAGCCAAAAAGATTTTATTTTTGATTAAAAATTTGAAAGAGACAAAAATATTTTCGTTTTATAAATTTTTGAAAAATACAAAAAGAGTTTTGTATTTTGTTTACACCTATTGATGAACATTTAAGATGACCAAGGTCACAATTTCATTTCCATATTCCACGTGACTTTTTTATAGTGATTTTAGATGCTACATCATTTCATCCATGTGCTTTATAATGTTTAGAGTCATTAAGATGTGATTAGTGATATCTTTTATATGTTTGGATCCTTATCTCCTTTAATGCACACATGCACGATTTTATTCAAATTTTATGCTTGTTTGCCACATGTTAGTTTAAGTGTTTTCATCTCAAATCTGCCTATACAATGAACCAAATGCGATAACACGATACTAACAATAGTATTGCATGTAAGAATCGTTGCCCATGAGAAATTTAGTTGTATATGATGAGGGATAATGGGGAATGGCTATGAAAATGACTCATATCTTTGTGACTAAGTCACCGTTTAAATCGAGACAAAAAAGTGTGGCATTATAAAAATTAGCCAAAACCCAAAGAATTTAAAAGAGACAAAAAAGTGTGGCATTGAAAAAAATTGCCAAGGCCAAACTAGTTTAGGTTGATATGACCATTCAAAAGAAAAGAAAATTCATATATGATCATTATTATATTTGAGGGAGTTTGGTTGGATGTATACCAACGGATTTGCACATTCTTGAAAATCTCGTAAAAGCATTAAATAGTTTTAGGCGTTATTGATGTGGAAATCACTTTAACTTTGATTTGTTGATTAGATTGAGTCAATTTCTTATAAATCCACCATTTTACACCTAAGAACTGCAACAACCCTGATTTTTAAAAGGGTATTTTTAAATGAATTTTGGAAAATTCGAGGAAGATAAATTTTTGGATTCAATTATTTTTAATAATTAAATATGTTGAGTTTTATTTTTGAAAAGTGGGATTTCAAACGAAAATTAATTTGGATTTAAAATGAGGTTTATATAGAGTTTTTAAGTTTTAAACCTTTCATTTTAACATGCTGGCAAAATCATTTTTTCTGAAGGGTCGATAGATCGACTCAGAAGTCGATCGATCGACTATGCCAAGATTTGAGTCAGCAGATCTGTTTTAAAGAGTTGGAGGCTTTACAAATTCCTTTTCTCTTATATAAATAGAGGTCGTGGGTAACCATTTTTTAATCAACTTTTATCATCTCAATTATGCAGTAATCCTTTATATTTCCTCTCCCTCTTTATACAAACCGTAGCCCCTATTTTATTCAATGTTCAACCATAGAGGCCCATTTAGGGTTATTGCGTGTTGGCGCTAGAACGTGATTTGATTATTTTTGCGAGAGGAACGCGATAGTACAATCAGATTTGGAGGCTGAAATTATGTGATGATTTTAAGGTACGGGACTTACAAAATATGCTCCTAAATTCTCTCGAGAGTATTCCGTTTATTTTCTGTGTCGATTGCACCCATGTTGAATTGTGATATTCATTTGAAATCTGAATAACCGTTGGAATCTATAATATTGTGATATATTATATTATGATTTAAGCATCATGTCATGAGATTTTCATATGGCACGGAGAATGGGCACCCGCTAATAGTCCCACAAACCGATATATGGCTTTGAGATGCCTAAAGGAGGTGAGGTGAATCCTGGTGACTCATTGAAGTGTTTGTGAGAAATTAATATTGATATAATGCTTGAGTATTGCATTTAATTTGTATATGCAGATTCGTATTGTTCATTTTTTCATCGTGCTAATTATTTTTTAGCATTTATTCCTGTCATATTGTGTACTTTCCCGTATTTTCTTTTAGTGGCAGGTTAGCGTAGATTGAGATGCTATGGACTATTGTGGAGAATTATTTTAGAGAATGGATTTGAAAGATATATTTTGATGGAAAATTAGTGGTGTAAAATTATAGTTGGAGAATTTTTTATTTTGAGAAAAACATTATTGTAATCATTATTGTGGAAATATAAGGATTATGGACTTATTATATTTTAATTGTGGGAATTTAGATGCTCTATTCTCATTACTGATGATTTTAGTTTAGTTTTATCGCAGTAGCATGCTGCGTGTCTTTCTCGGGCGCGCGGTGTGTTACAAGGATGATGTTGAGTTCATTCGTTAGAAGTATCCAAAATTCATTATGCACATATACTATGATTGTTTGCATTGATTTTCCTATCGAATTTGGTCGCATTCCTTAATTTACGCTATCACCGACTTGGTTATTTTAGCGCTCTTTCATGGTGTGATTCTTTGTTGTATATTTTTTTGTATGAAAAAATTTTTAAAATTGAAAAAGAGAAGTTTATTACCTTGTGACACTCTCCGTATGCATTGTTATGTTTCTTCTTATTTGTTTATTTGGGGACATCATAAAGGGGGGGTAACGAATTATGGGGGAGTAGATTTATGTTTGAATTAATGATTTGCTTGTGCTTAATTGATATTGACTTTCTGCTTATTATTATATTTCAAACACGTTACGTGTCATGGGTATTTGTTTCTTGTCTAATGTGTATAAGTACAAATTGAGGATCATTATTTTGCACAACCTCGTGATGACAAAGAAACGGTGGAGAATTGAAGCTTTGAAGATGTCGAAGATTTTGAAGACATGTTATTTGATATAGCCATTTATGGGGTTTGGCGGAT
Organism: Sambucus nigra; assembly: GCA_949130495.1. Taxonomy (NCBI): domain Eukaryota; kingdom Viridiplantae; phylum Streptophyta; class Magnoliopsida; order Dipsacales; family Adoxaceae; genus Sambucus; species Sambucus nigra. The sequence continues at coordinate 779,673,142 of OX422208.1, read as the reverse complement.
ATTAGATTGTATGTCTCGTTTTTTTAGGTAGCATAATTCAAATTTTTATGAATTTACCGGCATAGACATAGGGTGGATTTGTAAGGACGTATTTTATAAATGTCCGTTTAGAATTTAGAAATTTTTGTGTTGTCCTAGATCACAATTAGTATGTCTTACATCTCGGCTCATCTTCACACGTTGTGCCTTGACGTCCATCATCTGAATCTTGAGCAATACCCATCATCAACATGTACCCATCATTGACAACGTGTGTTATGCATCTTCAATCGGCTCTATTCCAGCAAAATCCACTATGCTAAGAGGTAAAATGTTTAATTGGAGCTAGTAATGTTCATGTATTTATTTGGGATATTTTTTATAAAATGTTTTTATCTAAATGAGGCATTTTTGTAAGTCAAAAATATTTTTTTAAGACCTGTAGGCGGCCTTTTATAAAATAATATTTTTCGCTCATGTCGTTCAAACGAAAGCTTCTAATAACATGCAATGTCGTTTGAAGCGTCGTTCGAGGGTCATTTCTTAGATTAATGAAACGAACCCTTACTATTTTGATTTTTTAATGTCGTTTAATAGGATGTTTCTAACGACATTAGATGTCATTCAAAAGACATGCAAATGTCGTTCGAATGACAAGCGCCTCCTCAATTTTTTATTCAGCCTATAAATACCTGCTATGAAGTTAGGTTTTGCAAGTCATTCAAAACTCTGTTTCTACATATCTTATGCACTTTAAGACTTCAACTTTAGGCTTTTAAACCCTTTTTTATTCACTCTAAAGTCCCAAATCATTTATGTGAATTATTCTCCACTCTATGATTCATTCTGGAGTAATACTTATGGAGAAGAAGGTTGTCACCATTATTGACCAATTGGAGCTCTTGTATGATCTCTTGCTGAAGACTTCGAACCGACACCTGAGGGTATTTCATCGTCACAAAAACGTTGTATTTCTTCTATTTTATTGTAAGTTGGATATTTACAATTTGTAAAGAAATAAAAAAAATTGCCCCTTAGTGGTGATTTTTCCTCAAATCTGTTTTGTGGTTGTATGGTTGTGCATGCTATATAATTCGTATTATTTCCCATAATAATTAGATGCATGTTTAAGATTTTAATTAAAATTTGGGCATAAATTTGGAATTTAATTAAACAAGTTTATACATTGAAAGAAAGCGCACTCTCAGAGAAGTTTAAATAATATTTGGTAAACTCGGAGGAAGTTTGCCAGCCGTTGAGGGAGGCGGCACTGGTATATTAAACAAAGATTTTCTTTGGAAATCGTTGTGGAGATTCCCTTTAAAAGAACATTGGTTATGGAGGAATTTTATGCGATAAGTTTTGGTCATAGTCATTGTTGATACCAAAATTTACCCACTTATGTGAACCAATAAAATATAGACATGTGTCATCAACTGTGATAATAATTCTAGTCAACAAGGAGTAACTGTCGACCAAGGCCTAGAAGCCTGACCATCATACGGAGATACCGACCAACACCAGGAAGCCCGACCAACACTGTCAGCAAAGCGCCAACAGTAATATGCATTATGAACAGTATGTACTGATGTAAATGCCTAATTTATAAAGGCATTCCATCCTTTAGCATTCCGACTCTTTATATCCTAGTGGACTTAAATACATTGTAATCCCTACAGCAAAGGGGACCGGAATATAATCTAATAGGCAAAACAAGACAGTGGACGTAGACTATTCCTTTCAGCCGAACCACTTTAAAGATCTTACTTGTCTCTTTTGTTTACTTATTTATATGTGATTAAATAATTATATTTATTCTAGTTTTTTGCATCAACAGATTGGCGACGTCTGTGGGAACGTGTTTCTAAGTGTTTTCACTCATTTATTTACCAAACATTACTGATATCCCTAAGTCAAGTACCAGGAATGATGGCATCCCAGCCATTTCTTCTACTCCACCAACTAACAATGATTTGACTAGAATATTGGCAAGTCTCTCCAGAGGACAAGAGGCTATGCAAGATACCATGAGGTTAGCGTAAACCCTGCAAGCCAGTTCACCTTCCTTATTTGCTCATGGAAATATTCCACCACCACCTCCAAGAAGCTGTATACATAGCTAATCCAGGATTACTAGAGACACTTCCTATCGCCCAGGAGTAAGTTCTTCACTCAGAACATCGGAGTCCTATGACGATCAGTCTTTTACTCCTGAAAGATTGAGTGCCTTAGAAAGGCTAAGTCGAGCATCTCCCTTTGATTGTTTGGGAGCCAGGGGGAATAGAAATGTTCCCAAGGCATTGTCGAGAAATACTCGAAGATGAGGGCTCAGCCCAATCTAGATCAGATGCCCGGGGAACTGCTTATACCGAGCAGCATTCATAGGAGTAGAGTTCAGCACAAACAACTGGTCGAAATGAAAAAGTTACAACGCATAGATCTGACGTTGGTAATAATTCATAGAAGGATTCCATCCAGCGATTGGAAGACAGATTGGGAGAAATGGTTAAGGTTAAGAACCCTTTTACAGAGAAGTTTTGTGAAGGGATCTCCTTTCGTACAAGCTCTTATCGATTTTCCCACACCTTCTTTAAATCTCCTGTAGTTAATCCAAAATATAATGGAAAAACAGATATCGTCCTTCATATAGAGCAGTATCGGTCAGCAACTGACATTTATGCCATCCTCGATGATATGAGATACAGGGCATTTTTAAGGACAATTACAGGACGTGCTCAGATCTAGTACAACATTCTTCCTCGGGGGTAAATTTCTAGTTTCCATGAGCTTGCAAGGCTATTCATTGGTAACTTCCATTTTTGAGCTAAACCGGTGAAATTAATAGCTCATTTGCTGAGTGAAAGGCAAAAGGTGGGAGATAGTACCCGAGATTACATCACTCGTTTCAATAATGAGAAGTTAGAAGTCGTTGATTATGAGAAAAAATAGCCATTACTGCCCTCATAAGTAGGTAGCTCCCCGAGAAGCTCTACTATACACTTGCTAAAGATGACAGAGCCGATGGCAAAAGAAGCCAAAATCATGAACGCCAAGGAGGCAATGGCAGCCAATCAAAATTAAGAAGTAAAGGTTGAAGGTAAAATCGATAAAAAGGAGCACAAAGATCCTAAGGATCATAGGGAATCAAAGTAAAAAGGGAATATAGATCGACTTTAAAGGTACAACAATTATACTCACTTAACAATGGGCATTCACCATGTTCTGGAGGAGATAAAGCACAGCAAGGATGTATGTTGGTCTGAAAAGCTAAAAACACCTTCTACCAAGAGGTACATGTCCAAATACTGTGAATTTCATAGGGATCATGGACATACGATAGATCGTTATCTTGCTCTTCAGAATAAAATTAAAGCACTCATCTGAAGAGGAAAACTAGACAGGTTTATTGATCGACAAAATAATGGTTAAGCTCGACAAAGATTAAAGTCTCCATGCAATCCCAGAGACGAGAAAAAGAGAACTCTTGAATATGATTAAGAGGATGATCCCGACCTACCCAAGAAGATTAGACAACCAGAACGTGAGGTATTCATGCTCAGTTTTGGATCTTTTGATTGTCAAATGATTACAGGTGGAGATGCAGGAGGAGGGGATCATACTGCTGAAAGGAAGGCTCGCCTCAATAAGTCTTAAGTTTATTCCTATATCCAGAGGATTAACCTAGCCGAAGAAGATAGACCAAGGAAGGTTAATAAAGATAAGCTGGTGATTGGTTTTTCTAAAAACTACCTCTTAGGGGTGCTATACCCCCATGACGATCCTTTAGTAATCAAAGTCAGAAGGGAAGATATAATTATTTCCAGAGTGTTGGTTGATCACGGCATCTCGGAGGATATCAAGTTCTACCCCTACTTTGACAATCTGAACTTAAATCTCTTCCAATTAGAACTTATCACAGGCATCTAATAGGTTTTTCTTGCAAAAAGGTATTTCCTCTAGGGACAATCAAATTGGAGGTGTTAATCGGTACATGGCCCGTAAGTCAGACAGAGAATATACGTTTATTTGTAATTGACATAAATGTTCATTCTGCCTACAACATGATCGTGGGAAGAGTAGGATTAAAGAAATTCAAAGTTATACCGTCTACATTCCATCAGTGTTTGAACTTCTCGGCCAACTTTGGGGTAGGAGTGGTAAAAGGTGACTAGAAAGTAGCTCGAGAATGCAGCTACTCACCTCTTGAGCAAGAAAATTTGGAAGAAATAAATAAAATGATCAACACTTACCAAGTGGACTCGTATGAACCTAATAGTGAATCTGAGGTTGAAACCTTAGATCCAAAAGAAGAAACAGAACTGGTGAAAGGACAAATAGTGGAAGCAACGGAGAGCATTGTGTTAGATGATGATAAGCCAGAGCGGATTATTCAAATAGGAACAACACTGGATCATGTTATTAAACAGGAGATAGTGACTTTCCTAAGTCAAAGAAAGCAGGTGTATGTATGGAGTCACGAAGATATGCTTGTGTTTGAACCCAACTTTCTCTGCCATGAGCTCAATATTAGCAAAGACACCAAGCCTGTGAAGCAAAGGCATAGGGTGTCCAGCCCCAAGAAGAACTAAGCTATTCAGGAGGAAACTAAAAATCTCCATTCATTGATGATGTGAAATACCAGACTGGTTAGCTAACGTCGTTATGGTCAAGAAGAAAAATAACAAGTGGAGAATGTGTGTGGATTTCACGAACATAAATAAGGAGTGACCAAATGATCATTTCCCTATGCCACGAATTGATCAATTCGTTGATGCTACATCGGGACACGAGCTGCTAAGCTTCATGGATGCTTACTCTAGTTATAACCAAATTAGAATGAAGCTTAAAAATAGGGAAAGCACTTCTTTTATTACTCTCCGAGGAACTTATTACTATATTTTTATGCCATTTGGTTTGAAAAATGCAGGTGCAACTTACCATAGATTGGTGAATAAAGTCTTTAAGGAGCAAATAGGCAGAAATATGAAAATATACGTAAATGACATGCTGACGAAAAGAAAAAAGCATCTGACGACATTGCCGACCTCAGCCACTTTTGACAAACTAGAGAAACACCAGATGAAGTTAAATTCAAACAAGTGCGTATTTGGTATGCAGGAAGGAATGTTCCTCGGGTATTGATGTATATAGTCAACCAGAGGAGAATCGAAGCAAATCTAGCAAAAATCAAGGCGTTGATTGAAATTCAGGCCCCTACCTGCAAAAAGGATGTACAAAGGTTAAGTGGGTGAGTAGCAGCTTTGAACAGATTTGTGTCCCAAGCGATTGACAGGTGCCTACTATTATTTCAAGTTCTTAGAAAGAGCTTTGAATGGAATAACGAATGTGAAAATACTTCTCTATAGGTGAAAAGTATTTGGGATCACCCCCACTGCTCTCACGACCAATTTTGGGGAAAAAATGTACTTATACTTGGTTGTCTCTGAGTCAGCCGTATGTTCCGCCTTGATCCAAGAAGAAAATGGAGTTCAAAAACCTGTCTATTACACGAGTAAGGCCTTTGGAGGAGCAAAAATCAGATATTCGCTACTGGAGAAGTTAGCGTTGTCACTGATTGAATCTTCCAGATGAAGCCCTAATATCAAGCCCATACAATTGTGGTGTAGACCGATATGCCTATTCGGCAAGACTTGCACAAACCAGAGAAGTCTGGGAGATTGATGTATTGGGTAGTAGAATTGGGGGAGTATGATATTATGTATGTATCAAGGTCTTCTTTAAAAGGACAGGCCATGGCAAATTTTATTGTTGAATTCACTTATCCATAAGTTCCCGAGCAATAGGGAATTTAAGTAGAGAAAGACCTAGAAAGGGATAATCCCACTAAGGTTATCACCGACCAGTCCACAATAGAGGGAGGATCAGGAGGAATCATTGTCGACCTACCAGAATCTTCTACCAGAGCGCATAAGGTGTCCAAGAAGTATGAGGAAACGAGGAGCAAAATATTCCACCATGGGATTTTAACAGACCACGCGTTTAATAACAATCTTTACATATGGAACTTATATGTTGATGGATCCTCTTGCACAACCGGAAGTGGAGCAGGTATAATACTCAATACTCTTGATGGGATATATATTGAATATGCATTACGATTCCAGTTTCAGGCCTCAAATAATGAAGTAGAGCATGAAGCTCTCATTGTGGGCCTAAGTTTCGCTCAATCGCTAAACGTCGAGCAAGTTGCTACGCACAGTGATTCTCAATTGGTGGTGAATCAAATACTGAGTTTGTATGGAGCCAAAGGAGAGCTAATGACGAGATATATTCCTAAAGAATCAGAGGTTATAGCAAAGTTTCCAGTTGTTCGAATGATCATAATTCCAAGATTAGAGAACGCCCGAGCTGACGCACTTGCTCGGTTGGCATCAGCAACTAGAATTGAACTCTGAAGAACTATCCCCATCAAAATTCTAGTTAATAAGAGTATTGATGAATATTTGATGATTAATTTCATCACAGTAGATATGGGGCCATCTTGGATGGATCTGATCAGAGCTTATATTAAAGAAGGAGTCTTGCCAGCAGACAAAATCATGGAGTAAAAGTTAAAGTATAAAGCAGCAAGATATGAGCTGGACAAAGGGGTCCTTTACAAGAGAGGAATGATAGCTAGCCTACAACGCTATGTTTACCCAACGGAGGTGAAAGACTTGATGGACGAGGTCCATGAAGGGTCTTATGGAGCTCATATAGCAGGCAGATAATTATTACAGCGGATTAATACACAGGGATATTACTGGCGAACTATGAGAGCAGATTGTGCGGCCTTTGCCGAGAAATGTGACAAGTGCCAAAGATATTCCAGCATTCGTAAAACTCCAGAAGCTTCTCTGACTCCAATCACTTCACCTTGGCCATATGCTATATGGGGGATAGACTTGGTTGGGCTATTACAACCACCCGAGAAAGATTTAAATACTTGGTCATAGCTGTGGACTACTTTACCAAATGGGTCGAAGCAGAATCATTGATAGACATGCTCTATGAGAAAGTTTGCCAGTTCATCTGGAAAAACATTATTTGTAGATATAGTATGCCTTATGCTTTAATTATGGACCATGGCACACAGTTTGATAACGAGGAATTTGTTGCCTATAATGCCCAGTTAAACATTCAAAATCTTTGAGCCATCCTCGAAGCAATGGGCAAACCGAAGTAACAAATAGGACTCTGCTTAATGGATTGAAGAAAAGACTCTTGACGATGCCAAGGGAAACTGGATTAATGATCTACACTCCATTCTATAGGCATACCGAATAACTCCAAGGATTGCTACAGGAGAATACCCATACATGCTGGCATTTGGAACTGAAGCAATAATACCAGTTGAATTAGATTTTCCCACTCATAGAGTGTTCAACTTTAATTTTCATATTAGTGATTTGATGCGAATGTTAGATTTGGATATGCTGTAGGAAATATGTGAAGATATAACCTTGAGAAATGTTATTTATCAGTAGAATACAACATATTCTTATAACAAAAGGATTAAGCCAATCAACTTAAAAGAAGGAGATTATGTGCTCAAGAAGGTAATTCAGAAGAACAACAAACTTGAAGCCAATTGGCATGGGTCATACCATATTTCAGCAGTTGTCCGGCCAGGTACCTACAGAATTGAAACTTTGGAAGGGAATGAGTTCAAAAATCCTTGGCATGCTGAACATCTTATAAAGTACTACCAGTAATGTAATGAAACAAATTGTAATCATGACAATTTCGTATCAATAAAATGATGATTTTATCCCTTTTCTCGATTTTATTTTTGGAGTACTAGTTCTATGCACTACATACTTGACTTGATGCATTATTTTCAAAAGTTGTGACTGGTCCTTCGAAACAACAACCACATAGTTGATTCAAAGCTCTTCTCCACAATAACCACATAGTTGGTCGGAGCTCAGAACAACACCCACATAGTTGACTAATTGGTACTGTTTAAAAGTTGATCGACACAAACAGAAGTTGATCGACAGTAAACAAAAACCCAAGTAAGGCAGGATCTCAAGTCCTCAAGAAACTTGGTCAATGCTAAGGGTAAAACAATAGATTTTATCCAACTGGGAAAAATAAAGGAAGAACGCTATGAAGATTCCTAAAAAGGAATATATACACATATTCCACATACGCCTGGTGACCACTGGTAACGAATGCAAAACCTAAACATTTAAATGTATTAGTAGAACCTATGGAAATACATTGATAATTAGTATCAAACTTAGATTTTAATCTAAGTATACTGGTAGAATCTATGAAGTTAATCATTAGTAATTGGTAAAAAACTTGGGTAAAAGCCTAAGTGTATCAATAGAACTAATGAAACAAATAAGCCATTCATATTCAGAGATTGACAAGATAAGTTAATCAAATATTTCACTCATTTAAATAATCATTACCTGATATTGCTCACAACTGAATTACAGGAATAAAATTTATTCTAAAGGACACTTCCCCTTAGCCTTGAAAGAGCTTGGTACTGGTTCTATGCCTGCTAGAGGATCATCTAATGTATAAGGGAAGTTGATAAAATTAAAGTCTTGAAGCATTCTTCTATTACTGTTGCTCGGTGTATCTTACAAATAAGGAGGATGAACAATCTCTAGCTCGTCGTGAAGGCCATAGTCCCTTGAATATTTTGAAATCAGGCACTGGGGAATTGTGTTGACAGTAATCCAATTAACATCCAGTTTGAAATGAGGATCTTAATAGTTTAATAAGCCAGGATCATACCAGTCCCAAAAAGTGATGTTTTTATCCACCTTCATAACTGTTGGTCAAGCCCCATTTATAGCCTTTATTCTGAGATTGCTTGAATCGCTCATCAAAATAACCAAGGGCTTCATTATATCCCTCCATTCAGATCTCTCTACGTTGTTTATGAAATTGAAAAGTTAGTCTCTCAACCTGGTGATGCAATTTTTTTCGTACTCCGTCTTTGGCTTATGATTGGGAAGACTGAGTAGAAAGTTGCTCAACTTGAGTCTGGAGTTTCTTGGACATATCAATAATGGCCAAATTCTTTGCTTTCAATTATGCAGCCTGGTTAGCAAGTGTTTGATGGGTCCTAGCCTCATTTGTATTAGCTCGACAAGGTTTAACTTTTGATGGGGAGGAAGAAGCAGGCTTAGTTTTCTTAAGTTTTTCCAATTCTTCCCTTAGTTTGTCATTTTCAGTCCCTAAGAAGGAAACCCCATTATTAGCAGTAATAGAAGTAGTAGAAGAAGCCTTCAATGAGTTTATTTTATCCCTCAAACTGTTATTCTCTTCCTCCAATTACTTGGCGATGGCTCTAGCCTCCTCTACATCATAATTAAGCAGAAATGCCTACCTCCTAAAGAAAGATGCATGCTTTTTTAACTTTTGATCAAAACCTCAACCTTCTCTTAGAGATTTGTACTTTTATTCGTAATCGGTATGTAAAAGAGTTGTAATCTCCTTGTGATCTTTTTGACTCTCTTCTATTATTTCAAAATTTATAAAATTATTGTCCACTGCCTAATCAAGAAGACACTTCAGGTATAGGTAAGCTTCTTTAGCCTGATTTGAGACATCAGCCCCGAGTAAGTTGGATAGGTCTTCCTTAGATAAAGTCATATGACCAGCTTTGAAGAGATCATTACATCTTCTGAGTAGCTCGGAGTCAGTTAAGGAGAATTGACCTAATTTATCCATGAACTATAAAGAGTAAGAAAAATTTTCCAATCAACAACAGAATACGGCATTTGTAAAAGAAGAAGGCAAGGGTAAAGAAATATTCATTTTCATTGATAAAAATTAGATTACAAGTACATTAAGATGATCAGAAAGCAAAAATGAAGGGAAAAAATCAAAAGTTGCTCACCGAATAATTCTACACCTTCTTTCTGTCAAAAGTGGCTCCACTTTGGGAAGGGGCAGAGATAGGTGGAGTGACTTGCTCAGAAGAAGGGGAGTGAAGACCCAACTATCGCTGCTTATTATTGATCAGCGAACTACAAGACAATAGTAGAATCCTCTGATGCTCCATCATCCTAAATCTTCTCATCTAAGTTGGGAGGAGAATCAGGATCATTCTTGAGGAATAAATCTGAGTCCTGAGGTGTGCTAACCTCCATGAGTGTTGCCGACCAACCATCCTTGAAGCATTTACTCTTTATAAATTCAATCTGAGCAGATGCAGCGCTGATATCCTTATCCTAGCCTATGTTGAACGCAGACTCTTTAGCCTTCAATCTCCTGGCCTTCTTAATAGCCAAACTTTTTTGTAGCTCGATAACTTACCCCTGAGCAACTGCAACATCACCCTAAGCACTCTTTATTTTGGTTTCCCATTTCTAATGTTCATTTGTCAATGCCTATTAGGATTCAAGCAAAGACTTCTTTAGGCATTCAAATTCCTCTTCCACTTCATTTAAAGAAGAAACGGAGGACATTATCGTTCCCCAACATCTGGTTGAAATCAACCAGGAACTGCGAGAAGGAATAAGAGCAAGTCAATACAAGAATTACCAAGTATATGAAAGAGAAGAAATAGCAACTTTTACCAAATTAAGGCTTTAAGCAGCCATTTCAGAGATTTTAAAGTGGGTCATTACAGAAGAAGCACCCCTATGGTCTGGAAGAGTACTAGACTTTATTAATTGCCTGGTCAAACCAAAGCCAATAGCCATTGGAGAGACAGCATCAGAAAAATCGACCAAGTCTCACCGGTCGGTACTAGAACATTTTATTTGGCTAGCCTAGAAGGAAGACTCTTTTTCAAGCTTTTGGGCTGGACTTCATCATTTTTCTTAGTTGGGGGCTTCTTCCCAGTCTCATCCTTATGACTGACCCCACGCAGATTTTATAGAGCCAGTTGTAGTCATGTCTCCCATAATATTAAGGAACTTTATCTTCACTATGGCAGTGGCAAGAGGTAAATCTGAGTCAATTGAAGATGGGGGTCTATAGCAGCTATACCACTGCTAGATACAATGGCAGAAGAAGTGGAGACTGGGTCTTGGTCAAGCTCAATCACCAAAGAGGGAGCAACAGAAGTTGGGTGAGAAATAAAGGAAGTAATGGAGTTTTTACACTTCAACAGATATGATGTTTACCTAATGTGTTCCTCTCCAATTTTTTGATAAATACCCCATAGAAACTTCAGCTCGATAGGATTAATATCACTTTCTTTGGGACTCTTCTGATCAACTACAATCAAGAGAAAACAAATACAGTTAGTATTGTAACTAATAAAATTATTAAGGAAATCTATACAATAGTGTTGCAACCTATCCTATGGCTATATTGAGGACATTGGGCCCCTGGTATATTGCACTCCCTGTCATGGGTGTATATTGCCAATTTTAGGCAATCACTCCATGATCAAAATAGTCGTTGTTGGAATCCGGGAGATTAAATACTAAAGTGTTATTTATAAACCTAGTTTTTAAATAGTAAGTGCTATCACTGGTAACCCATTTATAACAAAACATAATTCTCGGATGCCTATATGGGTCCTATGGAGCTGATTCAATCTATAAACCCCATTTACGACTCTCCAAGTGTTGGGCGCTATTCTAGCAGGTACAACATCAAAATATTGACAAAACCCAAGACAAAATGAGTTTGGGGGGAAAATAAACCCACATTCAGCAATGAAAAGAGAAGGGAACCAGTGGCCCTCAGACAAAGAATAAAGATCTATAGGTGGATTAGGAAACTCCAAATCCACCCACGATAGAATATTCCATTTGTTCCTAAATTTGTTTAGAGAAACTACTGAATAAACCATAATTAAATATGAAGAAAATGAGAAAGAGAAAGAGAAAGGATTCTTACAAATAAGGATTCAGCAAGAACTGAAGTACAGAAAGAACGATCGCATGAAAACTTCAAGAGATAGCAGCAAAAACCAGAAAGTTTGAGGCAGAAAACAACCAATATTTTACTACCTTTATAAGTTGCCTTGAAAATCGGGGAAAGTAATGATTAAAGGGAAACGACGATTGAAATTTTGGCGATTAAGCTAAAAAAGACGTCTTTGCCCCAAAAATGATTCGTTATAATTATGGGTAATTGAAAAAATGCCATCTGAGTTATACGTTATCAGCCAAGACAATAATTTTACAAGTGTGAAAAGTCAGCAACTGATTAAGCGTTAAAAATGTAGCCCGAGCTACTATCAGAACTTAATGATCCATACTTTAAAGCAAGCATCAAGCATGGAACATTGGGGGCTTTTGTTGATACCAAAATTTACCCACTTACGTGGACCAATCAGAAATAGACATGTGTCATCCACTATGGCAATAATTCTTGTCAACAAGGAGTAACTACCGACCAAGGCCTAGAAGCCCGGCCATCATATGGGATACCGACCGGCACCAGGAAGCTGAAGGCCGGCCAACAGTAAGGAGGTCGACCAACACTGTCAGTAAAGCGCCAACTGTCATATGCATTATGAACAATATGTACTGATGTAAATGCCTAATTTATAAAGGTATTCCATCCTTTAACATTACGACTCTTGATCCCCTAGTGGAATATAAATACATTGTAATCCCTACAGCAAAGGGGACCGAAATACAATCCAACAGGTAATACAAGACAGTGGACGTAGGCTATTCCTTTCAGTCGAACCACTTTTAAAATCTTACTTGTCTCTTTTGTTTACTTATTTATCTGCGATCAAATAATTAGATCTATTCTAGTTTTTTGCATCAACAATCATAATGGGTGGGGATCTGAGGAGGGGAATTTCCCGCATGGGGTGGGTTTATGAAAATATATTGAAAGGGGTTGGTTATAATTTCTCTAGCACACTATACTTAGCTTGGGGAATGGGAATAAAGTCATAAAGATAGGTGGGGTGAGAAGTTGGCATTAGAGGAGAGATTTTTGAGCCTTTGTCATATTTTTAGTGATCGAGAGGGGGTGTAAGCAGATATTGTTCAGATGGTGGACAATATGATGGTGTGGAACCCCAAGTTTAGAATGGTGATTATAAAATGAGAATTGTAAGAGATAGATGGGTTATTGGAGTTTTTAGGTAGCATGAGGACCCCACCATGGGGAGTGGATAGATTACAGTGATCGAGAAGTAAGAAAGAGGTTTTATGGCGAGGTTTTTTTTCTCCACGATAAGTGGAGGGGGAGGCGATATGTTTCCATAGAGAATATTTTAGAGGTAAAGCTCCTTCAAAAGTTGATTTCTTTGTCTAAACAACGGTGAGTCAGGCTATATTAATGACATATGGGTTGCAAAAAAGAGGCAGACACATGGCTAGTGGATGTTGGATCTGCAAGACTACAAAAGAGACAATTAATTATTTATTTCTTTATTATAGTGTGGTAGAGGGTTATGGGAGATCATTTTCTCTCTCTTCAAGGTCTGGTGGGTCAGTGCCAAAACAATTAAGAAGGAAATTGCGGCCTCGAGATTTTTTACGGGTGTGAGGGGATCACACACAGTGTGGAGCATGCTCCTCTCTGCATTTTTAAATGATTTGGAAAAATATCTATCTCCATCAAGAATTCGTAACATTTTATTGAGTTCCTTAGATTTATGGTTTAAGGAGGACTTCCCCGCTATGATTTCTCATTTTGTAAGGAGTTCAAGGGTGGGGACTAAGTTTTATATTTTGTCTTTAAGATTGTTCTCCTCTTTCTTTCATTTTTCTTTTTGTGTATACTCCATGTATACGAGTTTTTGATCCCTTAGGCAGACTCTATATACACAAATCACCTTACTTATAAGAAACAATTAAGTAAATAAAGATTTTCATTTTAATTTTTGTATAATTCAAGTATACGATGAAGGTTAAGAATATAGGGAAAAAAGTTTGCTTAAGAATTTTAAATTTATTGCATCCCATTAAACTTCAATTGGCTATGGGTTAAAATACCCCAACATTTTATACATTTTGATGCAATACTTGTGACCTCTATTTTTTTTTAAATTATAAAAAAAATGGTTAGTAGTTTTGGTGTACTTATCTTAAATACCCAAGCTGGTAGACAACCCAAAGTATGAAAAATATTGATTTCATTAAAGAAATTTAATGCTTTAATTCAGATTTAGTGCAAAGGGATTTATTAAGAGTAGGGTTGTTGGTGCTCAAGCCCAAATTAGCAAGAGCTTAAAAATACTAGTTCCCACATCGATTGGAGTAATAACTTTTAAGGTAAATTATTTAAAAATAGCCCTAACGTTTGTTAAATATTTTTATTGATCCTCATAATGTAATTTCTGTACCTATTGATCCCTTAATACACTACATCACAATGGTTACTTTGCAACTAATACAATATTTCATTTGTATGTATTTTAAACACTCACAAAATTAACAACATTTTTTTATACTTACAAAATTTATAAGTGTTCAAAACCGTTGTTATACTTGTGGTTTGATTATTACCCAAACCTAATAGCGTAACATAGTCTCTAAAAAGTGTAAAAGAACTAACAATCGTACAAAACTAAAAGGGTACACAGTTTCCCTCCATCTTCTCAATTCTCCCTCCCTCAACTATTCACAAAATCATAAACCTTCAGGACTCTAAACCTTCGATTCAGGTAACCTTCAACATTTTGTTTTGTTTGGATCATAATAAAATCAAAAAATTCGATTATATATTTTCTTTCCATTCTTGTTTTGATTTTCAAAGGTTTCGATTCATTTATTTGGAATTCATATAGTAAAACCCTCAATGTTTTTTTTTCAATCGCAACATTGAAATCAGGGGATATTATTTTCCGCTCCTTCTTCTCTTCTTTTACAAACCTAGGGCTCAATCGCAACATCGGTGTAATTTTTTTCTTTTCAATATACGATTTTTTCCAATCGAATCGTTATCGGATCATATTTTTTAGTGGTTTGTAAATTTTAATGTATATAAGATTCTACAGTTAATAAGTATAAGTAGCTCTTAGAAGATTATATCATTTTTGTGGTGATTGTTAGTTTATGCTTAATCCTCGAGATATTACACACGAAAATGAGATGGTGATACTTTGTTTTTCACCGTAATTATAGTTGCAGGTTGTTGAAATTTGCTTCTTTTTCTTGTTTGATTCTCGAGGAATAGACTGAAAATGAGAAAGGAAAATGGATTGGTTGCCTTTTTCATGCTTGATTATCGAGAAATTGTAATGGAAAATGAAAAGAAATAGATTATGGAATATTTTCTTGTTACCGATAGATATGGTCTTATTTTTTTTCAATTATAAACCTGATGTTTATATATTTGTTTTGTTTCGATTCAGATATATTTGGATCAATCGCAAATGTAAGGATCCATTTTTCTACTTCTTCTCAGACAGATATAATGCTCAACCTTTATATATATTTTTACATTGGGACTATTATTTATCCATCTTTGTGTGTGTGTGTGTGTGTGTGTGTGTGTGTGTGTGTGTGTGTGTTGAAGGGAGTAATCCATCTTTATATGTGTGTATAAGGCTCAATCATATAGTTATGGTTATTTGAATGTAAACATTCAAATTGAGATTGTTTACTTCTTGTATATCCACTGAAATGTCTCCCAAAAACTATGAAACTTTTATGAGGATAAGGCAAAACAGGAACCAAAACCCTAGAAAAGCTAGGGCCATATTTCTTTTTAAGTTGTCTAAGAGTAAAAGGAGTATAATAAGTATATGTTTTAAATTTATGTTTCTATATGTAATGAGATAAGTACATGTTGTTGGGCTGTTTGGGATCCAATTCAAAATCGCTACTTGATTTTCAATTTTAAAAATGAGTGAGTACACCATTAATTGCAGAATTTATGTTAACACTCCAGTATGTTAATGAATATTCTAGTTAAAGATTGCTTCTCTTATTTTCTTGTCCAAGTTTACTTGGGATGATTGTTGACTACTATGTGATTGTATATGTTTGTGATTGATCTTTAAATAAATAGTGGTTATGATTCAAGTAATTACTCCACAATGGATAATGAATCGTGCAAAGTTATTTTCTTTAACAAGTACAACTGCAATCAATAATCTAAAAAATATGTCTTTATTGACGTGTTACAACTTTAACAGTGTGAATATGCATGTTAATGACTTTTAAAGACTTTTATAATATGAATAAAGGTCCCAATTTGGTATTCTTTAAAAATGGTTTCAAAACCTTTTTTAATGTAGATTTATCTAAGAATGGTAATGACCTCATTATTTATTTAGAAACACTGCATACAGAAGGGAACATACCATATATATTCAATAATTCGATTATATTTATAAGTACTTTATTAATTTTTAGCAGTCCTGTTGACATGTGTATTCAATTTTTCATAGTGAGTCATGATCTTGTGCATCACTCATTGTTTAACCACTTTTACTAATTTTTCTACTTTTTAGTTGTTCCATTGATATGCGTACTCACTCTTTCAAAGTGAGTTATGATTTGGAGCATCACTCAAATCTTGTCTATCTTTAGTTCCCCTTTCTTTTATTTTCACTCCTTAGAATGACTCATTCTCTCACTTCCAATGACACGATATGATGACTTCGCTCCTCAAACAAATTTCCCATATATACGCATCTTTACCCCCACACACATCGCACATGTATCACACTCTTACACATTATACACATGTTTTAGTAGAGGTTGAACATTTTATTTCACGTGAGAGAATGAAAGGGAAGAATGGGTGCCTAACACCTTCCCATTTCGTAACATAGTCTCCGAGCTTATAAATTACTTAGTTTCTCACGCATTAGTAGTATTTTTTTATTCATGTCATCTCTTCGGAGATGTTTGCCTCTTTTATTTTTATTTTTGAGTAAAACACGCTGGCAACTCCAATCTCTACACATTCACACAGCCTAACATCCTTGATGACGACCGATTTATGTCCTTTATAGTCCGCAAATGGCACGTGAGTGGCAAGGAGGATATTTCCCCTCCCCTCCCCTCGCTATGGGGCCCAGATAGCCAGTAAATATAATTTTATTCTTCATACTGATAATAGTAGACCTCATGTATTTAGATGAGGAAATTGGTCTTATATAATATTCGCAAATTTATATATTATTTTAAAAATAATCAAAATATGCATGAAAACTTGTTATTTAATAAAAATGAATGCATGGGACTATATTCTAGGAGGTCGTTTCACTATTTACTGATATTTATGTCGGACCAGGTTTAGGTAAAAGGGTTATTCCTGTAACATGTGAAACACCATTGGGAAGCTTGGTCAAAACAACAGACCATTGTAACATGAGGGAGGTTCGACGATAACTCACCACCAAAAGGTAACACATGCCTTGTCATTCATCCGATTGTTATTCTTTTTTCCATATGTTTTATTGTCAAAATTTATGATTAATCTGTAAAAATTCAAATTTAGTGTATAAATTTATTTATAATAATATATTTGTTAATAAATTATATGATAGAAAAAATGATAAATTAAATGACAATATATAATCAAAAATAATTTGCAAGATTAACTTCTAATAAATATTCAATAACTACGAAGGGAGGTACATAGTGTAAGAGGAAGTTTTCTCTCATTGCTCAAATAGCTTAGGCTTGCAAATAGTTTTTAGCATATCCCGTTATCAACTGATTCGAGACGATACAAAGTCCGAAGATTCAACATCTCCAATGTTCAATCATCTCCATACTTTGAAGGTATAACGCTATTAACTTTAAATTTATTCCTTGAAATTATTTTGGGATGTTCATTTTTATTAAAACTGAAAATGGGAATTTTTCTTTAAAAATCGAGGCAGTTTTTCATTATTTAAAAATAATTTTTGTACATGCATCTCGTTTAAATGAGATCGGTATCTCGTTAGAAGTGGTCAAGAGAAGGTTTCTTCAATCGAACATCTCACGAGGTCATAATGTTTTAGCTCATTCGAAGCTCGTTCAAATGAGATTTAGGTGTCATTCAAACGACCTTGTTGTCATTCAAATGAGCCTATGCTTTCGTTCGAACAAAATCATCGCCTCGAAATTTGCATTTGTCCTATAATACATGTTTCATATTTTATTTCTTTGATACTTTTTCCAGAAATGATTCTGCACATCTTTTGTAAAAGTTTTCGATCTTTTGAGTTTGAAAAACCTTTTTGATTCACAAATTGTCATCCCCATAATATATTTGAGTGAATCAAGTTTAAACCATATAGCTTGTATCTTGCACACAACTCTTGTGGAGAGATTTTTTCACGACTGATCTTGTGATTCCCAAGTGAACTCGCTGCTAATGACAAAGGCTAATCGGTGGAATGGAAGTCCGCATGTGGACGACTCTATATGGAGACGTATTGTTAAGAGATTTGTTAAGCACTGCGCATTATACTTGTGATGATTATCAAGTAGTCTATAAGTTTATAGTCTTGTAAACTCTCTAAAGTGTTGAATGAAAAAAGGTTTTACCCGAAAGGGTTTTTTTCCTAAAATTAGCTTGTGTTTGCATGCTTAATTTGATCTACTTTGTCACCTAGTTTATTGCTTAGGATAATAAGATAAGATTTGAGATTGTCTGTTGGACACTTAATTAAAGAAATTATCCACTAAGATCGATGTAGTGCACTCTCAAATTGGCATTAGAGCATGTTGCACAAACTTACTATATGATCTTTTTGCAAAATATTTTTTCTCTTCATATCAATTTTTTCTGAAAATTATTGATCTTTAAAAATTTAGATTTTTATGAAAAATTTGTATAATCGAGTGCCCATCTTCGATGGTAAAAATTATGCATACTGGAAATCTAGGATGAGGTGTGTATTGAAAGCCATAGATGAGCGAGTCTGGTTAGTTTGTGAAAAGGGTGGACTCCTCCCACGGCCATGATCGATAATGCCACAAATTCTAAACCCGTCTCTTCCTGGACTGATGATAAGTTTGAGTGGGTACCTAAAACTCTCGTGGCCATAGTGTTATTTCTGGAGCCCTAACGAATTTTGACATATCATGATGTGCACTACGTATAAGGAAGCATGGGATATCCTCCAGTTTACACATAAGGGTACCAACGATGTCAAGGCATATAAGCTTCAAAATTTGACGACCCAATTCGAGATCATCTCTATGTAAGAGTTTGAGAGTTTCGATGAATTTTATGCTAGGATGCTGGACATCTTAAACACTAGTTTTAATTTGGGTGAGAAAATTCCTAAGATGAGGGTCGTTAAAAATATTTTAAGGTCACTCCCTTCCCGATTTTTTCCTAAGGTCACCGTATTTAATTCACTAGGGAATTTAGATACTATTAGGTTAGAAGAACTCATAGGATACTTTCAGACTTATGAGATAGATATGTTCCCTAAAACTAATAAACCTAAGGATATAGGGTTAGTTTTAAAGACTCAATCTAAGAAGAAGAAAAAAGAGAGAGTTTGAATCTGAGGGAGATTTTGATGTTGATTGCTTTACCTTGTTAGCGAAAATTTTTACAAAGTTTCTCAAATTTTCTAAAATGAATTCTTTCAATAAAAAGATTTTTCAGAAAAACAAAAAAAAAGATGAGGTCAAGGATAGTGGCGATAAAGAGGAATAGATAATGTTTTTGAGTGCGAGGGAAAAGGATACAAGGTATATGAGTGTCCCACTAGACTAAAGAGAAGTGGCAAAGAGATTGTAAATAAATCCATTCTTAGCGATAGTGACATCGAGTCGATTGATACAGGGGGAGAATCACCGCATAAAAAGTATGTTACTTTCATGGCTAGTCACGTGGGTATTTCTAATTTATTCCACGATGGTGAGGATACATGTAAAAGTGAGAGCCTCAATGATGTTTTAAGTTATTCTAATGAGTATGAGGATGAGATTTCAAATAAGGGAGAAGAGGATATCCAAAAATCTTTTAGTGATTTGTATAAACTGAGAGGTTGAAAACCAAAATATTAAACAAATATTTGAATCTGATGGTGTTAGATTTTTGGAGAGAGGTTAAAGCTTTGAGGGTGTGTAAGGCATCGGTAAGTCAACTAGAGAAGGTAAAGGTTTTTTTGTGTGAGCAGCTGATGGTCTTAGGCTGGTAAAAGAGTGAATTAACCAACACCGTAGCTACTCTTACGGGAGATCTTCAATCTTATTTGAAGACTCATGAGAAACTTGAAACATGTATATACCAACTCGAGAGAGATCTCGAACGTGCTCAGGAGGTCAAAGTCACTTTAGAGGACACATCTAACAAGGTTGGGAAGATGTTTCTCGATTCCACTTTAGGTAGTATTGAGAGGCTAGGAATATGTTATGACGGTGCGTCCACTTCCCATGTTTCACCCGAGTCGGTTCTGGAGTTTATGTTATATCCATATGGAGCTCGACCTAACCCACCTAAGCGTTTGATTCCATGTAGGAGATATTGACATGGACATTTTGAGAGAGGTGGACTAAGCCCATTTATGTTTGTTCCCATTATAGGAAAATAGGTCAATTTAGGGAATTTTGATTTAATTTCATTGTCTGTCTCATAGGTATCTTCCACGATATTCTACTACACGTGTTCTCGCACGCACTCCCACATATGTTACTCTGCATATTCCCGCACATTATAAGAGAGATTTTGAGAGCTTTTGAGATTCTTCTCAGTCCCACACATGTTACTCTACGTTTAACAAGGTTGGAAAGATGTTTCTCGGTCCCGCTTTAGATAATGTTGAGAGGCTAGGAATATGTTATGACGGTTCATCCACTTCCAATGTTGCACCCGAGTCGATTACCGAGTTTGTGTTAGATCCATATAGAGTTCGACTTAACCCACCTAGGAGTTCAATTCCATGTAGAAGATCTCGACCTAGACATTTTGAGAGAGGTGGACCTAAGCCCATTTATGTTTGTTCCCATTACAAGAAAAAAGGTCAATTTAGGGAATTTTACTTTAATTTGATAGTGTGTCTCATAGGTATCTTCCACTATATGCTACTACACGTGTTCTCGTACGCATTCTCACACATGTTACTCTGCATGTTCCCGCACATTACAAGAGAGATTTTGAGAGCTCTTGAGAGCAAGTTGAGTACTTAGTAAAAACTTCACAAGAATTGATGGATGTTTTTCAAAAGATATCGTCTCCTTCGGAGAACTCCTCTCGTCCAAATGATTGAGGTTTAGACTTGTTTACTAGCATAGGATGCTTTTCATGTTCATATCTTTCATACCTATTGCTAGATTGTACTACCATTGTATTACCATAGTATTTATCTTTTTTTCATTTTGATATATTTTTTGAAAAATCCAAAAAGATTTTTGTTTTTCTTGAAAAATAAAAAAAGATTCTCATTTTTCTTTTTGGGAAAAGTGAAAAAGCCAAAAAGATTTTATTTTTGATAAAATTTTGAAAAATCCAAAAAGAGTTTGTAATTTTTTTACACCATAAGTGGATGAACATTAAAGATGTTCGAATCGCCCATTCATTCCATATCCACATGACCATTTTGTAGTGTTTTGAGACCTGACATCATTTCATTTTGTGCTTAATAATGTGCGGAGTCATTAATATATGATATGATGACTACTTGCTACATGTTTTGACTCCTTGTCACCTTTAATGCACACGAGCACGGACTTACTTGAATATTGCATTTACCTTTCACATGTCGCTTGTAGTGTTTTCATCTTACTCCTGCTTCTAAAATGAATGAAATGCGATAAAATGAGATAATGAAAGTAGTGCTTGTAAGAACTATTGCCCGAATTGAAAAAAATTAAAAATCATATCTCCGGTAAATGTCTTTTATTTAAAATAAGGGAATTGGGCTGCGAAAGATCGGTTGTCTTAGCGTGAATAGCCACCATTCGCAAAAGAAAATATCCTAAAAGATTAAAGGCACATAAAATGAAAAAAATATTAAGTGCCAGGATAATGTCAAAGAACATTGATGCTTCACTACATATGAGCATTGATTTCTTCAAAACAAAATATTTGAGAGAAAAAATCAATTTGTGAGTTCTGAGGGATTTTATTCGAAGATCAATGGGTTTGCACATCCTAAAAAATTCTCGTAAAACCATTACATAATTTTGGGCATAATTGTTGTAAAATTCACTCACGGTCTTGGTTAGTTGAAAATGAAGAGCCGATTTCACTTGAGTTCACAATTTTTTAATATCGAAGGTAGACTGTGAGATCTTGCGTTAGTAGTGTCTCATTACTTCATGCATATATGTTATGTTTGTTTACTTGAATTACCAATAGAATGTGTTCACACCCCTGCATTTCGTTTCCACAATTCAGCCATTTTTATGTTTCTCCATGATGTGTTGTTTTTGTAAAAATATTATTAATTTTAAAAATTAAAAAAAGTGTATGAGGTCTTTTGAGATTATCATTACATGATTATTCATTAATATCTTTTCGTGATGATATCTTTATATGCTTAGTGATGTTTTCTATATGTTTCATGATTAGTTTTTACCCTTTGTCTATTTTGGACGAAATAAAAGGGGGAGAACAAATTATGGGAGAGTTTGATTTAAGGGGGAGATTTTCATATGATTATTCATTTTATTAGATATATTTCAAACTCGATGCATCATCTGTATTTGATTTGCTTCATGTGTGTAAGTATATAGAAGATCATATTTTGATTAGACTCAATAAAGACAAAGAGCCCAAGAGAAGTCCAAGAAAAAATGGAGATTTGAAGACTTCGTTTTGAAGATAACTTTATCTTTGTGCCTATCCATTTTAGGACGTGAGAGGGTATTAGGATATTGTATTCGTCTTATGGAATTATTTTTAATTTGGACTTTGATTTTATGTTTGTACTGGAATAGCCAATAGGGGGGATATTTGTAAGAGCTTATTTTCTCTCATTGCTCAAATAGCTTAGGCTTACAGTTAGTTTTTAGCATTTCCCATTACCGATTAATTCGAGACGATACGAAGTCCAAAGATCCAACATCTCAACGTTCAAGCATCTCCATACATTCAAGGTATAATGCTATTAAGTTTACATTTATTCCTTGAAATAATTTTGGGATATTCAATTTTATTAAAACTAGAAACGTGATTTTTTTTCTTTAAAAATCGAGGAAGTTTTTCTTTATTTAAAAATAATTTTTGTACATGCATCTCGTTCAAACGAGATGGTACTCGTTAGGAGTGGTTGTGAGAAGGTTTCTTCAATCGAACATCTCACGAGGGCGTACTGTTTTAGCTCGTTCGAATATTGTTTAAAGCTCGTTCAAACGAGATTCGATTATCGTTTAAACGACCTTGTTATCGTTCAAACAATAGCCTTTTCTCGTTCAATGGAGCCTATAATTTTGTTCAAACAAAACCGCCACCTTAAAATTTGTGTTCGCCTTATAAATACCTATTTTTTGTTTGATTTCTTTGAAACTTTTGCCAAAACTGATTATGCATATCATGTGAAAACATTTTCAACCTTTTGAGATTGAAAAAATCATTTTGATTCACAAACCATCATCCCCAGAATATATTTGAGTGAATCAAGTTTAAACTCTGTAGCTTGTATCTTGCATACAACTTTAATGGAGAGATTTTTTCATGGTTGGTCTTGTGATTCTTGAGGGAAATCACTGTTGACGACAAAGTTTAATCGGTGGATACCAAGCGTCATGTGGACGACTCTAAACGGAGTCGTATTCTTTAGAGATTTGCTAGGGACAGCGCATTATACTTGTGGTGGTTATCAAATAGTCTGTAAGTTGATAATCTTGTAAACTCTCTAAAGTGATGAATGAAAAAAGGTTTTACCCAAAAGGAGTTTTTTCCTTAAATTTTCCTGTCATGTTTGCATGCTTAATTTTATCTGCTTTGTCACCTAGTTGCTTGTTTGGGGTTATAAGATCAAATTTGGACTTGTGTGTGTTGGACACTTAATTATAGAAATTATCCATTAAGACCGTGATAGCGCACTATCAGATAGGGGGAAAATAAAATAAACATTAGATTATTGGGAGTTA
Organism: Sambucus nigra; assembly: GCA_949130495.1. Classification (NCBI taxonomy): domain Eukaryota; kingdom Viridiplantae; phylum Streptophyta; class Magnoliopsida; order Dipsacales; family Adoxaceae; genus Sambucus; species Sambucus nigra. Next base: position 779,649,263 of record OX422208.1, on the reverse strand, counting down.
CCCTAGTTACTTGTGCTTTATATGCATCTCCTTTAATGTATAGATGGTTCGGGATCACCATCACCTCACTGCTCACAATAATCACCCGAATGATATGCCTGATATGACTTTAACGCATGTTGGATCGCATCACACTTGATATGAAGTTCATCTTGCTCAAGTTGACACGGCTATAAGTCATGATGTTTAATTTGGATATGTTATGCTATTGTCAGATGTATTATTCGTGGTCCTCATCTTCGCGTAAAACATCTCTCATTGCCATGATTGAATCTAACGTGGTCACTCAATCATACTCAATTCTTCTCTTACATATTGACATAAATAAATTAATACCTTAACATAAATAAATCAGTGCAAAAGAGTAGTCAACTTTATATGTGTAAGAAAGGCTTAACTATAAACCTCCTCTTAAAACGATTAAAGAAAGATAAAGGCAAAGTGGAGCTTAAATGAAGCAGAATGAAGACTTAAAAACGTATCAAGACAATCTAACATGTATTTTGTCTATTTTGTATTATTATGTTTTATCTTGTTATAGGTGAGGTCACTCGGTACCCGTGATGGACCAGGTCTGACAGAACCTGGGAGAGCTTACACGATCTATCGAGGAATCTCACTAAGGTATTCGACGGAATCGTTTTATAGGATAAAGATTGAGGCATTGTTAAGGCATCATACTTAACCATTCTAAACACACCAAAGCCTAAAAGCAAACCAAATGAGCGCCATTCGAATAACATTTGTCATCACTTATTCTCAATTACTTACACTCTTGGCACCAAAAAATAGTATCTTTTCTAACATATCGGAGCCATGCCATATCATACTAAAATATGTCAAATCAGTAACATACCTCAAACTGACTGTTGGCGAACTGGTGGACGATAAGGCACTCCCCGCTGCAGTACCACCTGACACTAGCCGACTAGTCAATCAGGATTTTAATCAGCATTTAGTGCTCTAGACATGTTAGGTATGGTAGTCTGACGAAGTATTTAATGCCATTATGAGGTCCCTCGTGCCAAATTAGGCCTTTAAAAAAGCTCTCTTATCATTTGATCAGATAATCAAGTTATTAAGATATAAAACTTTGAACCTAGATAAAATATTCTCCACTATTAACCATTTACTTTGTTATCAATAAGAATACTATCATTTATTACCCACAATAACATATCCTATTCACTAATTGGTGCTTAAACTTCCTACTTTTGTGTGTTTAGAGTGCTTGTTTTCTCTCCCTCTAAGTCAACACTAATCAAAGGCCCTATATTTATTGTCCAACCTTCTGTATTTATAGCTCATTAGTGAGATATTTATAGAACCTTATATCCAATTATTAATAATGCATTAAATATTTTTCTTCCACTATTACAAGGGTTACACCTTATTGTTCATTCAAATTACGCCGGGTTAAATTACACTCTTACAATATATAAAACAAGTATGCAACCCCCAACATACGCGAATATTTATAAAATATCTAAATATAAATATGAAATATTGTACACGTTCACAACTTGATTAAATATCATTCTCTTGTTTTATAGTCATGTAGTGTATGGCAATAACTATTTAATTATATTACATTCATAATATAGCTATTAGGAATGAATATATCACAACATCATTTCATATTTTGTTCCTAGAATATATAACATCAAATAAAAATTAAAACATAAACAATTTAATCTTTTATTCCTAATAGTTATTTTCTGTATTATTGTTTATAATTTGATAGGAGTGTGCATTAAATTATATTTTTAATTATTTTAAAAGTTAAATTATTGTTTATATTCATAACGAAGAATTAAATAAATAAATTTTGGTCATGATACTAAAGAGGGGATTCTTGCACAGATAAAGATAAAGAAAAAAGTGAGAAATAATTGAAACCATTCAATTGATTTTGTGATTAAAGATTGGACTCAATAAACTTTTTAAAAACATTTTATAGGGAAATTGTTTTATGCTTACTTTTTTAAGTGAGGACATAACATTTATATAAGGACACAAGTCTCCGATTGAGTCTTAATGTAGTGTTGGCTCAATTCCTGTGACGACCCGAATATGATTATGATAAACTACGTTTAAATCATGCTTACCTTATGGGATGGGGATAATGTGTTATTAGAATATATTATCTTAATTTATTGTGTTTAGTCTAATCCTACCTTCATAACTTATGAAATATTGAATTAGTCACAGACACAAATTTGTGAAGTCTTCGGTAGCAATGTTCGAGTTCGGGACTAGTTTTGGCCACTACAAAATAATAATTGACTTGAGATAAAAACTATATAGTTGTAAATATATGAGTTAAGTTTTTAACACAACAATCGGTGTGTAAAACAGAGGTCCGAGCAAGAAGTTATGCTGGAATTACGAAGCAGGGGCAAATCTGTCCATTCGTTAAGTGGTATTTTGTCTTATATGTATAACAAATGGATGAATTTCATAAGTTGGAAGTGGGGGCAAGCTTGGAAGACTTAAGACCCTTGAAATAACCTTATTTTTCATCCAAACTCATCCATTAGAGAGTTTATCCTGAAGAGAAAGAAACGGGAAGTTTAAGAAGAGAAAGGCGAGGAAAAATTGAAGAAAAATTCATAAGAAATTACGAAAATATCCCTAAGGTAATTCTACTTGTAAATCTAGTATATTGTTGGAATTATTGATTTAAAATTATACAAATAATCATTTGTTTACTAAACTTCCCAGTTTTGAGGTATACGTATGGATAGATGCGGGTTTAAGCAAGGTTGAACGTGTAAATCATGTATATTGATTCGATTGGAAACCCTGTATATTCAAACTCCAATAACTTTTTGTATATTTATTGGAATTGAATAACTTTAGTTGGATATGAAAATAGACTCATATATGTATAACATATCCGTATATTATGTGAAAACACCAAGAAATGAATCTTTGGTGATAGTTTGAAGTTCATATGTCAAATCTGCCCCAAAGGTGTAAGTATGCACACCAAGTGTTCGATGTTTTTCTTGACATAGAAAATGAACCTTAAAAATTATGAAACTTTAATTTTGTATTTTTCAATATGTTTATAGATGTTGGGTGAAATATCAAAGGAAGTTATGATGCAAAAAAATTATGAAAATTCTTCGAAGTTAACTGAATGATAAAAGAGTCTATAGGGCAGATTTGATTTGTAATAAAGAAATGGACACATCTTGCTCTAAAAAACTTGAAATGATGTGTTGTCTTTTATATAGGTAAACTAATATGATAAGAATCGGATTACCAAGAAGCAATTAAAGTAAGTTTGGGCTAAGGATTGGATATGTTAAATATTTTAACATGAAATTGGATGAGACGTGATGTATGATAAATTATTAGAATGGGATGATATGATGCTTATGAATTCGGTTAAGGATAAGTTATTCTTTAGATTGTTAATATCCTTATGATGATACTAATATTTTAAGACTTTATATGTGAAAGGGAAGAAGAACTCGTTTAACAAGTGCCAGACAAAGGCGAGGAAAAAACACACGAAATGGCCAAGGTGAGTGTACTCACTGGAAAAAGATGTATTATACATGGCTATGGAGATGATTTGAATATCACTCACGGGTAAGATGTATTACACATGGTTATGGGTATGATATGAATATCAATCACTGGTAAGATGTATTATACATGGTTACGGATATGATCAGAATAATATTGAATATGAATTTGTTCATTTTGGTTTACCGAAATGGGAGGTTACTCCCCGACCCGGAATCGGGGAAATTTGTCTATTAAGGACAAGGGGTTACTTCTCGACCAGGAATGGGGGAAATTGTCTATTGCAAACAGGATATATGAATCATGATTCGGATAAGTTGGTCATTCTTTATGAATGAGTCGGATAAGTATATAATTGGTCATTCTTTATAAACGAGCCTGATAAGTATATAATTGATCATATTTATGAATGAGCTGGATGAGTATATAATTGGTAATTCTTTATGAATGAGCCGGATAAGTATAAAATTGATCATCTTTATGAATGAGCTGGATAAGTATATAATTGGTAATTCTTTATGAATGGGCCGAATAAGTATGCATATATCATCACAGAGATATGATTTATTGCATTCAATTTTATGCAATAGTGTAGTAGTGATGCATTTGCTGAGCTATTTTGCTCATGGTTCCTATGTTTATGTTTTTCAGGTATTGTGACATCACTGCCAAATCTAGGAGTTCGGTGGGGTTAGCAAGGGATACATAAAATCATGATTTGTTCAAACGTAAATGGGATAATTTAAGCCTACTTATTTTTCAGTAAGTTAGAATAAGCATAATTACCTAAAAAACGTGAAAGGCTTTTAGTTTTATTGATTCATGTTAATAATTGAATAAAGATAATCGTGTTTATGGTTTGATTTAGGTAATTATGATTTGACTCACTTTGACTTTCAAACTTAATTATAAGTAACTGGGTTGGGGTGTGTCAACTTTTGTATTAGAGACAAGGTTTTAGTGGTTCTGGGGTGAGAAGCGCCTAGATTTGGCAGTGGAAGTATAAATTATTTTTAGTCATGAGCAAAGCGGCTTTATTGACTAACATCTGTTAGTTATACATATATATTATTGTATGGGATATGAAATGTAAGGATCTTGCAGGAAAGGAAATGAGATGTTAAGGTTTATTCGGGGATGACAGCGAATACGGGTATTTTAATTTGAATCATTGCATTGTTTTATATGTGGTATCGACAAACATGTCATTAAAGGAAATTTTTAAAGACAAAATGTGGTATACTAAAATTGTGAAGTATTGGAAGTAATCTCTTCTTATACTGGAATATGTAGACTTGAGTTGTGTTACTTATTAAACCATGGTTTGGTGTGTGTCCATTTGTGTGGGAGAGTGAGGTACGGGAACCCATATTCCGTTAAAGGATGAGATAGTAAATTGTTAGAGTATGAATAAAATGAAGATTCACATGGTAATGGTGAAGTGAGGATTAATAGTTGTATATGTTTAGTTTTAATATGTGAAATGGTCTGAAATTGAATTACTAGTCAATATATAATAATTTATTCGAATATGGGATCATATTGAATTATGATAAGTAGAAGAAAATAGTAATAAGAGTTGAAATGTACTTCTTTAATAGTACGAGTATATGTGGTGGATATTACCCTTGTAATGTATTGAAATGCTAATATGAATAATAAAGTTGAGACAAGGTGTTAAAGAGTTGGAAGTTTAAAAATTTTAGGGATCTCTTTCAAGAGTATGTGTTGTGTATGAGTATGGGAAAGATGCTAATCGGGTTGGAATCTTGACAACTGGTTTCGGCGGATATTTAGTTTGTATTTTTCATTCTACATACGTGTTATCATTAAGAGTATGGAATATAATGAATATGATTGACATTATACGGAGTCACCAAGAAGTAGGTGTAAGGATAAGATATTATGTGAGATACCATAATGTGATACATTAAGGTATTTGTTCAAGTTATTTGAAAGAAACACGACATATAATAGTTAAGATAAGTATTATGGGGTTGGTATGTGTGGTTAAAGTTTTCAGTGGTGATGTTATGTTTAACATCCATGTTACCAAACAGGTAAGGTGAGTGTATTAATAATGTTGCATAAGACTATAATGTTAATAAGGATTGGGGTAAGATTATGATTGTAAAGTTATTGTGTTAGATAAATGACTTATTAAGGTCATTGTATGCTTAGTTAAAGAACAATCAATTGATACTAAAAAAGGGAATATTGTGAGAAGTTAGATTGGGTTCATAGTGCATGACTGCATAATATACATGAAGTTGAATATGAAATCTTGGTAAAGAATAAAGATTGAGTGAATGATTGTTCAGTTTCGATATATGAATAGTAGTGAGGCTATATTTAAATTGAGAAATTGTAAGGACGAGATTTAACATACTCTTAAACATCATAAATGATATGGATAGTAGTTAGGTTCAAACACATGTATCTGATGTTGAATGGAGGATGAGAAGATGGCATATAATAAGCTAGTCTTGTAATATGATATTTATGAATTAAAATATTGCATGGGAGTTGGAGAAAGGAAATATAATAAGTTAGTCTTGTAATAGAATATTTATTATTTTAAATATTACACGAGAATAAGGATGAACCATAGGAATGAAGGTATGAAGTAATATATGAGTTGGGAATTGACTTCCATTTATAAGAAATAATTAGATGATTATTCTTACGTGTAAGGGATAAATAAAATGAAGATGATATGAGATAAGATTTGTTGAGCATGAGGAAATCTATTCCCAATTGGTGGGTAAGCGGAATTCCTCCAAAATTTCGGGGACGAAATTTTCTAAGGGGGCGATGTTGTGACGACCCGTATATGATTATGATAAACTACGTTTAAATCATTCTTACCGTATGGGATGGTGATAATGTGTTATTAGAATATATAATGTTAATTTATTGTGTTTAGTCCAATCCTACCTTCATAACTTATGAAATATTGAATTAGTCACAGACACAAATTTGTGAAGTTTTCGGTAGGAATGTTCGAGTTCGCGACTAGTTTTGGCCATTATAATATAATAATTGACTTGAGATAAAAACTAGATAGTTGTACATATATGAGTTAAGTTTTTAATACAATAAACGGTTTGTAAAACAGAGCTCCGAGCAAGAAGTTGTGCTGGAATTACGAAGCAGGGGCAAATCTGTCCATTCGTTAAGTGGTATTTTGTCTTATACGTATAACAAATGGATGAATTTCATTGGTTGGAAGGGGGGAAAGCTTGGACGACTTAAGACCCTTGAAATAACCTTCTTCTTCAGCCAAACTCATCCATTAGAGAGTTTGGCCTGAAGACAGAGAAACGGGAAGTTAAAGAAGAGAAAGGCAAGGAAAAATTAAAGAAAAATTCATAGTAAATTACGAAAACATCCCTAAGGTAATTCTACTTGTAAATCTTATATATTATTGTAATTATTGATTGAAAATGATATAAATAATCATTTATTTACTAAACTTCCGTGTTTTGAGGTATACATATGGATAGATGCGGGTTTAAGAAAGGTTGAACGTGTAAATCATGTATATTGATTCGATTGGAAACCCTGTGTATTCAAACTCCTATAACTTTTTATATATTTGTTAGAATTGAATAATTCCAGTTGGATATGACAATAGACTCATATATGTATAACATATCAGAATATTATGTGAAAATACCAAGAAATGAATCTTTGGTGATAGTTTGAAGTTCATATATCAAATCTGCCCCGAAGGTGTAAGTATGCACACCAGGTGTTCAAAATTTTTCTTGACATAGCAAATGAACCTTAAAATTATGAAACTTTAATTTTGTATTTTTCAATATGTTTATGGTTGTTGGGTGAAATATGAAAGGAATTAATGATGCAAAAAAATTATGAAAATTCTTCGAAGTTGACTGAATGATAAAAGAGTCTATAGGGCAGATTTGATTTGTAATAAAGAAATGGACACATCTTGCTCTAGGAAAATTGAAATGATGTGTTGTATTTTATATTGGGAACCTAATATGATAAGAATAGGATTACCAAGAAGAAATTAAAGTATGCTTGGGTTATGGATTGGATATGTTAAATATTTTAACATGAAATTGGATGAGACTTGATTTATGATAAATTATTAGAATGGGATGATATGATGCTTATGAATTCGGTTAAGGATAAGTTATTCTTTGGATTGTTAATATCCTTATGATGAAACTAATATTTTAAGACTTTATGTGTGAAATGGAAGAAGAACCGTTGCGCAAGTGTCAGATAAAGGCAAGGGAAAAACACACGAAGTGGCCAAGGTGAGTGTACTCACTGGAAAAATATGTATTACAAATGGCTATGGAGATGATTTGAATATCACTCACGGGTAAGATGTATTACGCGTGGTTATGGGTATGATATGAATATCAATCACTAGTAAGATGTATTATACATGGTTAGGGATATCATCAGATTAATATTGAATATGAGTTTATTCATTTCTGTTTACCGAAATGGGAGGTTACTCCCTGACTCAGAATAGGAGAGATTTGTCTATTAAGGACAAGGGATTACTCCTCGACGAGGAATGGGGGAGAATTGTCTATTGCAGACAGGATATGTGAATCATGATTCGGATAAGTTGGTCATTCTTTACAAATGAGCCGGATAAGTATATATTTGGTCAATCTTTATGAATGAGCCGAATAAGTATATGATTGATCATCTTTATGAATGAGATGAATAATTATATAATTGGTAATTATTTATGAATGAGCCGGATAAGTATAAAATTGATCTTTATGAATGAGCTAGATAAGTATATAATTGGTAATTCTTTATGAATGGGCCGGATAAGGATGCATATATCATCACGGAGATATGATTTATTTCATTTAGTTTTATGCAATAGTGTAGTAGTGATGCATTTGCTGAGCTATTTTGCTCATGGTTCCTATGTTTATGTTTTTCAGGTATTGTGACATCACTACCAAATCTAGGAGTTCGGTGGGGTTAGAAAGGGATGTATAAAACCATGATTTGGTCTAACGTAAATGGAGTAATTTAAGCCTACTTATTTTTCAGTAAGTTAGAATAAGCATAATTAACTAAAAAAAACGTGAAAGGCTTTTAGTTTTATTGATTCATGTTAATAATTGAATAAAGATACTCGTGTTTATGGTTTGATTTAGGTAATTATGATTTGACTCACTTTGACTTTCAAACTTAATTATAAGTAACTGGGTTGGGGTGTGTCAACTTTGGTATCAGAGCCTAGGTTTTAGTGGTTCTGGGGTGAGAAGCGCCTAGATTTGGCAGTGGAAGAATAAATTGTCTTTAGTCATAAGCAAAGTGGCTTTATTGACTAACATATGTTAGTTATACATATATATTGTTGAATGGGATATGAAATGTAAGGATCTTGTAGGAAAGGAAATGAAATGTTAAGGTTTATTCGGGGATGACAGCGAATACAGGTATTTTAATTTGAATCATTGCATTGTTTTATATGTGGTATCGACAAACATGTCATTAAAGGAAAAATTTTAAAGACAAAATGTGGTATACTAAAATTGTGAAGTATTGGAAGTAATCTCTTCTTATACTAAAATATGTATACTTAAGTTGTGTTACTTATTAAATCATGGTTTGGTGTGTGCCCATTTGTGTGGAAGAGTGCGGTACGGGAACCCATATTCCGTTAAAGGATAAGATAGTAAATTTTTAGAGTATGAATAAAATGAAGATTCACATGGTAACGGTGAAGTGAGGATTAATAGTTGTATATGTTTACTTTTAATATGTGAAATGGTCTTAAATTCAATTACTAGTCAATATATAATAATTGATTTGAATATGTGTTCATATTGAATTATGATAAGTAGAAGAAAATTGTAATAAGAGTTGAAATGTACTTCTTTAATAGTATGAGTATATGTAGTGGATATAACCCTTGTAGTGTTTTGAAATTCTAATATGAATAATAAAGTTGAGACAAGGTGTTAAAGAGTTGGAAGTTTAAAAATATTGGGGAGCTCTTTTAAGAGTATGTGTTGTGTATGAGTATGGAAAAGATGCTAATCGGGTTGGAATCTTGACAACTGGTTTGGGCGAATATTTAGTTTGTATTTTTCATTGTACATACGTGTTATCATTAAGAGTATGGAATATAATGAATATGATTGACATTATACGGAGTCACCAAGAAGTATGTGTAAGGATAAGATATTATGTGAGATACCATAATGTGATACATTAAGGTATTTGTTCAAGTTATTTGAAAGAAACACGACATATAATAGTTAAGGTAAGTATTATGGGGTTGGTATGTGTGGTTAAAGTTTTCAGTGGTGATGTTATGTTTAACATCCATGTTACCAAACAGGTAAGGTGAGTGTATTAATAATGTTGCATAAGACTATAATGTTAATAAGGATTGGGGTAAGATTATGATGGTAAAGTTATTGTGTTAGATAAATGACTTATTAAGGTCATTGTATGTTTAGTTAAAGAACAATCAATTAATACTAAAAAAGGGAATATAGTGAGAAGTTAGATTGAGTTCATAGTGCAAGACTGCATAATATACATGAAGGTGAATATGAAATCTGGGTTAAGAATAAAGATTGAGTGAATCATTCCTCAGTTTCGATATATAAATAGTAGTGAGGCTATATTTAAATTGAGAAATAGTAAGGACGAGATTTAACATACTCTTAAACATCAGAAATGATATGGTAGTTAGGTTCAAACACATGTATTTGATTTTGAATGGAGGGTGAGAAGGTGGCTATAATAAGCTAGTCTTGTAATATGATATTTATGAGTTAAAATATTACATGGGAGTTGGAGAAAGGAAATATAAGAAGTTAGTCTTGTAATAGAATATCTATTATTTGAAATATTACACGATAATAAGGATGAACCATAGGAATGAAGGTATGAAGTAATATATGAGTTGGGAATTGACTTTCATTTATAAGAAATCATTAGATGATTACTCTTACGTGTAAGGTCTAAATAAAATGAAGATGATATGAGAGAATATTTGTTAGGCATGAGGAAATCGTATTCCCAATTGGTGGGTAAGTGGAATTCCTCCAAAATTTCGGGGACGAAATTTTCTAAGGGGGCGATGTTGTGACGACCCGGATATGGTTATGATAAACTATGTTTAAATCATGCTTACCGTATGGGATGGAAATAATGTGTTATTAGTATATATAATGTTAATTTATTTTGTTTAGTCTAATCCTACCTTCATAACTTATGAAATATTGAATTAGTCACAGACACAAATTTGTGAAGTCTTCGGTAGGAATGTTCGAGTTCGCGACTAGTTTTGGCCACTATAATATAATAATTGACTTGAGATAAAAGCTAGATAGTTGTACATATATGAGTTAAGTTTTTAATACAATAAACGGTGTGTAAAACAGAGGTTCGAGCAAGAAGTTATGCTGGAATTACGAAGCGGGGGCAAATTTGTCCATTCGTTAAGTGGTATTTTGTCTTATATGAATAACAAATGGATGACTTTCATTTATTGGAAGGGCGGGAAAGCTTGGCCGACTTAAGACCCTTGAAATAACCTTATTTTTCAGCCAAACTCATCCATTAGACAGTTTGGCCTCAAGAGAGAGAAACGGGAAGTTTAAGAAGAGAAAGGCGAGGAAAAATTAAAGAAAAATTCATAGAAAATTATGAAAACGTCCCTAAGGTAATTCTACTTGAAAATCTTGTATGTTGTTGGAAATATTTATTTAAAATGATATAAATAATCATTTGTTTACTAAACTTCCGTGTTTTGAGGTATACGTATGGATAGATGCGGGTTTAAGCAAGGTTGAACATGTAAATCATATATATTGATTCGATTGGAAACCCTGTGTATTCAAACTCCTATAAATTTTTGTATGTTTATTGGAATTTAACATAGCCGAATATTATGTGAAAATACCAAGAAATGAATCTTTGGTGATAGTTTGAAGTTCATATGTAAAATCTTCCCCAAAGGTGTAAGTATGCAGACTAGGTGTTCGATGTTTTTCTTGACATAGGAAATGAACCTTAGAAATTATGAAACTTTAATTTTGTTTTTTTTCAATATGTTTATGGATGTTGGGTGAAATATCAAAGGAAGTTATGACGCAGAAAAATTATGAAAATTCTTCGAAGTTGACTGAATGATAAAAGAGTCTATAGGGCAGATTTGATTTGTAATAAAGAAATGGACACATCTTTCTCTAGGAAACTTGAAATGATGTGTTGTCTTTTATATTGGGAACCTAATATGATAAGAATCGAATTACCAAGAAGATATTAAAGTATGTTTGGGTTATGGATTGGATATGTTAAATATTTTAACATGAAATTGGATGAGACTTGATTTATGATAAATTATTAGAATGGGATGATATGATGCTTATGAATTCGGTTAAGGATAAGTTATTCTTTGGATTGTTAATATCCTTATGATGAAACTAATATTTTAAGACTTTATATGTGAAATGGAAGAAGAACCGGTTGAACAAGTGCCAGAAAAAGGCGAGGAAAAAACACACGAAGTGGCCAAGGTGAGTGTACTCACTGGAAAAGGATGTATTATACATGGCTATGGAGATGATTTGAATATCACTCACGGGTAAGATGTATTACACATGGTTATGGGTATGATATGAATATCAATTACTGGAAAGATGTATTATACATGGTTACGGATATGATCAGAATAATATTGAATATGAATTTGTTCATTTCGGTTTACCAAGATGGGAGTTTACTCCCCAACCCGGAATGGGGGAGATTTGTCTATTAAGGATAAGGGGTTACTCCTCGACCAGGAATGGGGGAGAATTGTCTATTGCAGACAGGATATGTGAATCATGATTCAAATAAGTTGTTCATTCTTTATGAATGAGCCGGATAAATATATAATTGATCATCTTTATGAATGAGCTGGATAAGTATATAATTGGTAATTCTTTATGAATGAGTCGGATAAGTATAAAATTGATAATATTTTTGAATGAGCTTGATAAGTATATATTTGGTAATTCTTTATGAATGGGCCGGATAAGTATGCATATATCATTACGGAGATATAATTTATTGCATTTAATTTTATGCAATAGTGTAGCAGTAATGCATTTGCTGAGCTATTTTGCTCATGGTTCATATGCTTATGTTTTTCAGGTATTGTGACATCACTGTCAAATCTAGGAGTTCGGTGGGGTTAGAAAGGGATGCATGAAACCATGATTTGGTCAAACGTAAATGGGGTAATTTAAACCTACATATTTTTCAGTAAGTTAGAATAAGCATAATTACCTAAAAAAACGTGAAAGTCTCTTAGTTTTATTGATTCATGTTAATAATTGAATAAAGATACTCGTGTTTATGGTTTGATTTAGGTAATTATGATTTGACTCACTTTGACTTTCAAACTTAATTATAAGTAACTTGGTTGGGATGTGTCAATTCCAGACAAAAATATTTGAGTCATATGATAGTATTCATGTGTATTCATCCTAGCCTATGTCATGTTTGTTGAAGACATAACGGCCAAGAGTATAAAGCTTCATCATATGCCGGGTTTTGTCTGCCATGTTTCTACGTTAACAACATTGTTCCAATGCTCCTTAGGTATGAATGCAATTTATATATATATATATATGTATATATATATATATATATATATATATATATATATATATATATATATATATATATATATATATATATATATAGGAGCTTGGAAATTTATTGGGTGTAATTGCTAATTTTTATAAATAGTTTTTAACGACTTTGTTTTACTCAGAAAAATATTTTTAGAACTTTTCATAAAAGGTTTTGGACTTAGAATGAATATTTCATTTTTTGATTTTCTGACACGTTGTTCGAACCACACCAAAATCTCGTTCAAATTAGATTGCCATGTTGTTTGAACGAACTGGAATCTCGCTCGAATGAGATTTCTAGGTCGTTCGAACGAGACTTTTAACAAGTTTGACTTTAATGAGATTTCCATGTCGTTCGAACGAACTAGCATCTCGTTCGAACGAGATTGCCATGTCGTTCGAACGAACTGGCATCTCGTTCGAACGAGATTGCCAGGTCGTTCGATCGAGACTTCTAACGAGTTTGATTTTTTCGTACTGGAACCTCGTTAGTAAAGTCGTTTGAACGATAATGTCATTCGAACAAAAGGTCATTCGAACAAGATTTGGCGGGAACAGGTTTTTTGGGCGTTTTTTACGATTTTCACAATTTTTTCCACTTCTTTTACCCACTATATTTTGCCAGATTTATTAAGTGCGGGAACCAACTTTTTGTAACCAATTTTTTCACATACTACAATCTCCAAGAGAGAGTTTTAGAGCAAAAATTCCAAAAAGAAAGAGTTCAAGTTTTTAGTGTTTATTTTTTAAGAAAAATTCTTTAACACTTTTGTTTCACCCAATTGTTTAGTTTATCCAAGTTCCTTAATATATATACTTTGCTTGGAGTTTTGGCACCGATTTTATCTCTACCATTGGAAGAGTGTTTGGGTTTACTTCTACATCCCACAAAGAAGAAGACTTGTTTATTGCTGCGGCATTCTCATACGGTGAAAGGCATCGTATGTGGTTGATGGGTTTCTAAAAGTCTGATCGGTGGATTCCGAGACCGCAGTGGACCTCCGTGGTTATTCGCTAGGCAGAGGTGTGTACAAGAAGGAGCGTTGGGGCTTGGACAGAGTCAAGTCGAGTGTTGTAAGTCTTACTGTCTGGCACTTGTAAAACCATACTTAGTGGATTTGAGGCTAGGACCGTCCCAGGTTTTTTTTCGTTGTGAGTTTTTCCTCGTACATCGCGGCGTAGTGATTTATTTGAATATTTTATCTTTTGCAAAATTCAAATTAGATGCATGCTTAGGTAAAAAGATAAAATTGGTTTATATCACTACTTATTTAATTTGGGTAAATATTAATTTAATTTAAGTCATTAATTTTATTGGATAAAAGTTGGTTTGGCCTAAAATTGCAAAAATGGATCAGTTATTTTGTTAGGCAAATTTCTAGGACTTGGACTGAATTACGTTTTTTAAGTGAAATATGTATTTATTGATTAACTTAGTTTCACTTTGAGTTTAAGTTTAAGATTAATTTTAATTGAAAGAAATAAAAATTTGGTGTGTACTTATTTATTTGAACCCTCTCGCTTCCGCGTCTAAAAGAAAATTACTTTTTGTTAATATTTTAAAATCGGGGGTCCTATCGCACTTTTCAAATTGGTATCAGAGCGGGATCGCTAAATTATTGCGTTTAAGATCCTTTAAAATATTTTTGACAAAAATGGAATTTTTCCCATTTTCAAAATTTTCTGTTTTCGATGGTTCTAACTACACGTATTGGAAAGTGCGTATGAAATCGGCACTTAGGTCTATCAACGAGAGGGTTTGGTTTCCTTTAGTTAACGGGTGGTCCCCACCTACACATTTCGCAGACAATGAGCATGTTCCCAAACTCACCGATAGATGGAGTGAGAATGAACTTAAACTTGTAAATTTTAATTCCCGTGGTTTAAATGCCTTGTTTAGCGCGATCACACCAGATGAATTCCGTCACATTATGACATGTGAAACCGCTAAAGAAGCTTGGAATATTTTACAACTCACTCATGAAGGAACTAGTGTCGTAAAGCTTCAAAACTCCAAAACCTCACCACTCAATTTGAAACCATTAAAATGAATGAAAAAGAAACTTTTGATGAATTTTATGCTAGACTTTCCGATATAGTTAATTCATCTTTTAACTTGGGAGAGAAAATACCCGACAACCAAGTAGTAAAGAAAATTTTAAGGTCCCTACCCGATAAATTTATTCCTAAGGTGACTGTGTTAAATTATTTACCCGCTTTAGCCTTTACGAAATTAGAAGAGCTCGTAGGTGATTTACAAACCTATGAACTAGACATGTTTTCCTCCAAAACTAAAAAGAAAATAGAAAAGGGCATTGCTTTGAAAGCCCGAAAGGAGGAAAAACAAGTAGTAGAGAGTGAAAGTGAGAGTGACTCAGAAGATATTGCTATATTTTCTAGGAAGTTTCAAAAATTTCTTAAATTTAACAAAGATAAATTTAAAAATAATTTTAAAAAATTTTAAAATTCTAAGCATGAAAAAGCCGAGAAGATCCCTAAAACTTTTAATGAAAATTTAAATATGGATGAGTCAAACAGGTGTTATGGTTATGAAGGGTATGGCCAGAGGGCTTTTGAGTGCTCCACTAAACTAAGGAGAGAGGGTAAGCAACCAATTTCTTATAATGCAACCCCTAGTGATAGTGATAAGGAAGAGTGACCCGATTCCCCAACTAAGCTCAATTTTGTGGCTTTTATGGCTAGTCATGTAAGTGATAGTGAGCACTCCTCTATTGATGAAATTTTAACACATGACACATCCAAGGTCAAAGTTTATGATTCCCTTGCCTTTGATGGTTGTGAGAGTGAAGAAGAGAGAGAGAATGAAAATGATGATGTTGATGTGAGTGGACTTCAATTTTCTTTTCAAGAACTTTATGAAGAATCTATTAAATTAAAAAGATCAAATTTTAAGTTAGAAACGAGTTTAAGAGAGCGTGTCAAGGTCGTTGATGATAGTGTGTTGGTTGAAGACCTTAGGACATGTGAGAGGACTCTTCGAGAGAAGCTTGAATATATAGAAGGCGAGATAGATAGACTTAGAGGTTTAATGGAGTCAATGAAAAAGGAGCTTCTCGAGTTTGAAGAGAAAAATATTTTGTTAGAGTCTAGAACTTTAGAATTAGAAAATAAATTAAAAGACTCTAGTAAAGTCAAATTTGATTTGGAATATCGTTCGGAGAAAGTGGATAAAATATTAGTAACGGTCCAAATTAAAAATGACACGTATGGTTTAGGCTTCGATACTTGTAATGAATCAACTCATAAAGCCAAAACCAATGTTTTAGGAGAATCGCCTAGGAAAGCCTTTAGAGATCATTCCTTAGGTAAGTCTTTTCGTTGAGTCTTTAGGTGCTCATATTGTGGCCGAAAAGATCATCTTAGGAAATTTTGTTTTGATCTTAAACGAGGTCCTAGAAAATCCCAACGTAAGGCAACCATGGTAGCCAAGATTCCTACACCCCGAGATAGTCATTCGTCATTAGTTTGGGTTAGGAGATCCAACTTGGTAACTTTACAAAATAGGATTTTTGATTCACATTTACTTTCACATGCTTCCTCCCTTGCAAAGTCTAAATGTTGAATGTGTTAGTTGTTTGCATACATTAGCTTTTGTACTTTATGCTAAATCATCATGCTAATTGTATACTTCTTAATCATTGTTCTAGTCTATACTTCATGCTTTATCACATGATAGAATTATGATTGTTGTTTATCTTTTGTACTATAGTTATTTCATGTTAGTTTGCATTAAATTAAAAATACAAAAAGATTTTTATTTATCATTTGTGTTTTGCCTTGTTAGTCATTTAGGCTTTATGAAAAATACAAATAATTTTTGTTTGTCTTTTGGGGTCCTATCGCTCTTACAAATTGAAACGATTTTTTTTGTGCATCTTAGTTTGACACACTCTATGTAGCATATACTTGTGTTTGAATCCCTATTTTTTCGCTTCCATGTGGCTAGAACTTTTGGTTTAGATTGTCAATCCTTAAAATGTTCTTTATCATGCTTACATGGAGTAGTTGGATTTTGTGTTGATATAATGGATTCTAATTTTATATGCCTCAATTCACACATGCACGAGATCACTTGAAACTATAACTTCATATGTATATTTGAGCTTTGTGAGGTGTTCTCCTACCAATCTTGTCATCTACATGTTATATGACATATGAGGACTAGTGCATGTTAAAATCCGTTGCACGTGAGATTTGTGTGAGATATAAAAATAATATATATATATATATATATATATATATATATATATATATATATATGTGTGTGTGTGTGTGTGTGTGTGTGTGTGTGTGTGCATGGGGAAGGGCTCCGAAAGGAAAAATCATCCTTTGCGAGTAAGCCACCGTTTGCCTGGACCTAAAAGAAATACGTGGCCCAAAGGCCTAAAAGAATAATGGCATTAAAAGAAAATAATTGCCAAGGCCTATGTTTTAGTTGATATATTCATTCAAAAATATATATGCTTATTGAGGGAGATTGAATGGTATATCAACAGTTTGCACAATATTCGTTTATCCTAGTGGTATTTTCAATGTCATGACTCTATTGGTTTGTAGAATCATCAAAATTCTAGGCTTTTATGCATTGTGTATGTGTGTTCATTGAGTTCAATTTATATTGTCATATGAGGTTATATTCAAATGTGATAAAGTTTGCAATAAAATTATAACTCCGTGAATATATTTTAAGTGGTTGGGTCTAAATTTAATTATTACTAGTTCACAACCCAACACTTTCGTTTCCATATAACACATTTTTGCTATCGAGTGTGAAAAGCTTATTGTATTTTGTGTCATGTGTGGTGTATATACCTAGTATATGTGCGTGTGCATTAATGATATTTATTATGTACTCATATACGATGTATTCTATGTGTCTTTGCCTTGCTTTCTAGTCTATCTATGCTTTTACTTCATGATTGGTATCTATCTTGTTGCATTCTTTGTTGATATCATATGCTTAATACTTTATGTATCATATTGGTATCGTTTTCTTGCATCTTAGTTGGTATCCTTTATTCTTTGTATGGATTAGTTATACTTTTGTTGCCTATATGCTTTCATGTTCTATGCTTTGTATGCACTTTTGTTTTATTAATTCTATCACCTTTGTCTATTCCTGAATAAAAAGGGGGAGAATGATAGGGGTAGAAATAATATCTAATCCTATTGTAATCGTACCTTAGTTAGTTTGGGAGATTTATCTTAGGGGGAGACGTCTTTCTAAGTTGATCATTGTTGATAAAGGGGAAATTAATTTAGGTAGAGTATTTATTCTACATGCATTTAATATTCTTGATATTCCCTATGCGTTTGATAGTTTGCTTAAGTGTTAAGGAATTCTTCTAAATATGGCAACTTTTTTCATCGGCAAAGATATTGATCCTTGGGTTTTTGAGTCAAGCTATGTTATTTTTATTTTGGGTGGGATATTTTTTAGTTTAGTAGAGTTTGACGGCCCTTTAGGATTTTTGGTTGGTTTTTGTCTCGGAATAGCCAAAGGGAAAGATTTATAAGGACACAAGTATCCGATTGATTCTTAATATAGTGTTGGCTCAATTTCGGATAAAAACATTTGAGTCATAGGATAGTATTCATGTGTATCCATCCAAGCCTATGTCATGTTAGTTGAAGACGTAGCGGCCAAGAGTATAAAGCTTCATCATATGCCGGGTTTAGTGTGCCTTGTTTCTACGTCAACAATATTGTTCCAATGCTCCTATGGTATGAATGAAATTTATATATATATATATATATAGGAGCTTGAAAATTTATTGGGTGCAATTGTTAATTTTTATAAATAATTTTTAACGACTTTGTTTTACTCGGAAAATATTTTTTAGAACTTTTCATAAAAATGTTTTGGACTTAGAATTAATATTTCATTTTCTGATTTTCTGACAAGTCGTTCGAACCACACTGGCATCTCGTTCAAACGAGATTGCCATGTCGTTCGAACGAACTGGCATCTCGTTCGAACGAGATTGTCAGGTCGTTCGAACGAGACTTCTTACGAGTTTGATTTTTTCGTACTGGAACCTCGTTAATAAAGTCGTTCGAACGAGAATGTCGTTCGAACAAAAGGTCGTTCGAACGAGATTTGGCGGGAACAGGTTTTTTGGGCATTTTTTACGGTTGTCCCACTTTTCCCACTATCTTTTGACATATTTATTAAGTGCGGGAACCAACATTTTGTAACCAACTTTTTCACATACTACAATCTCCAAGAGAGAGTTTAAGAGAGAAAATTCCAAAAAGAAAGAGTTCAAGTTTTGAGTGTTATTTTTCAAGAAAAATTCTTAAACACATTTGTTTCACCCACTTGTTTAGTTTATCCAAGTTCCTTAATATATATACTTTGCTTGAAGCTTTGGCATCGGTTTTATCTCTACCATTGGAAGAGTGTTTGGGTTTACTTCTACATCCCACAAAGAAGAAGACTTGTTTGTTGCTGCGGTATTCTCATACGATGAAAGGCACCTTGTGTGGTTGATGGGTTCCTAAAAGTTCGATCGGTGGATTATGAGACCGCGGTGGACCTCCGTAGTTATTCGTTAGGCAGAGGTGTGTACAAGAAGGAGCGTCGGGGCTTGGACGGAGTCAAGTCGAGTGTTGTAAGTCTTACTATCTTGTACTTGTAAAACCATACTTAGTAGATTTGAGGCTAGGGTCGTCCGAGGTTTTTTTCAGTTGTGAGTTTTTCCTCGTACATCGCGGTGTAGTGATTTATTTGTTTATTTTATCTTTTGGAAAATTCACATTAGATGCATGCTTAGGTAAAAAGATAAAATTGATTTATATCACTACTTATTTAATTTGGTGCAAATTTAATTTGGGTAAATATTAATTTAATTCAAGTCATTAATTTTATTGGATAAAATTTGGTTTGGCCTAAAATTGCAAAAAAGGATCAATTATTTTTGTTAGGAAAATTTCTAGGACTTGGATTGAATTACGTTGATTAAGTGAAATATATATTTATTGATTAATTTAGTTTCACTTTGAGTTTAAGTTTATGTTTAAGTTTAATTGAAAGTAATTAAAATTTAGTGTGTACTTATTTATTTGAACCATCTCGCTTCCGCATCTAAAAGGAAATTACTTTTTGTTAATATTTTAAAATCGGGGGTCCTATCGCACTTTTCAATTTAACTCAATAACATTTTTCAAATATCGATATATTTTTAAATGAGGAAAAAAAATCACTTCTCAAAGGGAAAAACTAATAAATAATTTTATTCATTATTTTTCCTTGTGACTTGAATTGGTCCATTATTAAAAGAGTTCAAAAGATTGTTGCCTTCATTTAGTTGCAGTAATACATTTCTTTGTAACTTAATATATTCCAATCTCATGAGGGTTAAATGGATCAGAGTATAGTTATACATACAAACTAAAACTAGCCAACTTCTTGGACCAAGTGACGTGTTAGGAAATATATTAATGTACACTACATACTAATTAATACATTTTCAAACACATCACTTGGTCTTTGAAGTTATTCACTTAGTTGAGCTGCATAACTTTTTTTAAATGATTATTATAACAACCCCCATTTTTTCATGTAAAGGTTAGCCAGACACAATACGTCGAAGATGGGGCTTGTTTGTCAATTAATACCATTCTTAGCATCAAACGATATAAAATAATTATGTTCAAATCGCATTCGATTTAAAAACTAATTTTAGATTTAACAATTACGAGAAGTATAAGTCCAACATCAAACATAAGTATCTCAATTGACTGAAATAAAATAAACTTCGGGCTTATGCTCATACAATAATCCCGAAAGAAAAGGAAACAAATGAAGTAAAGCAATAACCTAATCTAGAATCAAAAGTCTGAAGTCCTATGAATGCAGTGAGGCTGCAAGGTTGATCTGTCAATAGTCCTGCTATCCCTGCCTAGGAACACCTGGGGGAGAAAATATTTAAATTTGGGTCAGAGCCATAAAGTGTCCAAGAATTAACTTACTTATTTGTATGGTGCAAAAATACAATTAATTCAAAGTGAGTATTCCCATCGTCACTCTCATGCAAAAATTGTTTCACCCTTCACCTAGGAGTAGTGCTACTCGAGTACCAACCCATAGAGCGACATGGATACAGAATAAACATAATGATAGTATATAGGTGCATCTAGCAAAGTTAGGTATCGAGACAAAAATTAAATACGTTCAAGTTACTATTTTCCAATTTTACCCCCATCATACCACCTCTAAGGAGATAACATTTAATATCATTCGTACTACGTAGTGTTGGGTCTTGCATTTTAGTCCACGCATTAGACTTAGGAATTCTTTCATTTATTTCCATTAATTTCATATATATCCTTATATATGCGACACTAAGGCATCTACCTACAGTGTCTCCTATCTAAAACGGACAAAACAAAACACAAGCAAGTGGGGCAATACCTATATAGTTGCACCATTACACGACCCATACCAAGAGGTGTCATATGGACCCCAATATCAACACTTAAAACCTATAAGTGGGATGCCACACAGTACCTAAAATACGGCTTGCACTATGTCTAGCCCACATGTGTCGACGTGTGCTCCGGTTCCGAACGTGCTTGTCCTGATTGATAGGACAGTCCACAAACATCGGTATATTCACACAAAATATGATTACATATTATCATATGTAAATGTAATAATTCTAATAATTACCCCACATTTTCCTAAAAGCAATATTCTAAACTTATTATTATTTAATAATTTATCAACATGTGAATTATTAAATAGTCCATCTTTATAGAATGTCATTAACCATCTAGTTAATTTAGTCCTTCTCTGATATATGTTCATACGTTTTCATTTTTAATAAATTTCACGAATGCCCAAACACGGTTTTACCAACTCGTATGAATTTAAAAAATCACCCAAACCCAATGGCAGACCCCGCATGTGAACCCCCACAAACCAAACCAGTTAGGACCAAGGGGGAACTGGTTCGCCGCTAAGCGAATAAATTCTTCTGCCCAGATTTTTCTTAAGTACGAAAATACTCTTTTCTTCCCAACCAAAATTATAAACTCTTCCTACTCAATATAGTTTTAAATTCGGTTTTTCATAACCTTGTTTACCCTCTTGGGATTACTTATTACACGATTAAATGTCAAGTTCAAGTCCCAAATCTTATAACTGAAACCATAACGACGGTTCGTGAATTTTCATATTTTTATCCATAAGTTTTTAATCGCGACAACATGTAAGGGAATTATTCACTGAAAAATTAGATCCTTAACATACTCAATGGTTCTCTAAAGGTAAATAATTATATGAATTCCAATAGAGTCCTAAATTATGATTTTTTTTCCAATAATCAACCCAGAATTTATACCCATCCTAATTTTTGGATTTTCCTACCTTACTTTTAAATTCCAAACATTCATAGACAAACTTCAATTAATAAATTAATTACCATAAATCCTATAAATCCATATTTTTACATGGAAATACATCAAAATGATTTAAGAATAATTTTGGACAAATAAAAGTAAGCAAGAAAATTTTTTCCTTAATAATGTTGCTTGATCCCTTGAATTTTCCTTAAACCTTCCTCTTTAATTCCTTCTTGAGGCTTCTTGCTTCCTCCATGTGAGTGGTGTAGTCTAGGGTTCTTAGATGTAACTCCCATGGAGTTATTTAATCTCTTAACATAGGTAATTAGCTTACTAATCCTGAGTTGGGCCTTAGGCCACAACTTTAGACCCTTAAATGAACCCAAATACCTCTTCCACTTAGCTGAATAACCTTCCAACTCATATATATATATATATATATATATATATATATATATATATATATATATATATATATATATAGTGTGTGTGTGTGTGTGTGTGTGTCCCGAGACCATTTCTAAGGGTTTAAAACATCCTAACGAGTTCGTAAAACCTCCCAAAGTGCGTCCAGAATATTTTATTCAATAAAGATATTTTAAATTGTGTCGCACACCATATATTAACTATATAATGCACAAGCAATTATCTTCTACCGAAATTATTTATCATGCACAGTCAGTTTCACATAGCATGAAATAATAATTAATTAGTTCATTCCTACTTAATTATTAAAATTGCCGATTTAATTTAATTGTTGAAAACTTTAATTTATTCCAAAAATAGTTTTATTTTATCCTAGAAAAATACGGGGTATTACATTCTTCCCCTAATAATGGGATTTTTGTCCTCAAATCAAGAAAATAAATATGTACCTAGCTAAAAGCGTTTCGGATCTTTCATTCACATGTTGTTCTCCCTCTCCCAAGTCAAATCATCCTCCCTATGGTGTCCCCACTGCACACGTACTAACGGAACAACCTTGGATTGAAGTCGACGCTCCCTATGGTCCAAAATGGCTACGGGTCTCTCCTCGTAGGTAGCGCCTGGCTGGATCTCTATCGCATCAATGTCGATATAATGGTACACTATCTCATCTCTAAGGAACCTCTATAATGTAGATATATGAAAGACGTCTTGCATCTGCTACAAGTGGTTCGGTAATCCCAACCGATATGTTACAAGCCCAATCTTATCAAAGATAGGGAATGGTCCCACATATCGAAGAGCCAACTTCCCCTTATTTCTAAACGTCAACACTCCCTTCATGGGAGACACTTTATTCAACACCTGATCCCCAACATCAAAGTCTAAGTGTCTCCTGCCTACATCTATATAGCCTTTTTACCCATCCTAGGCAATTTGTATATTGGACTGAATCATATCTGGCTCGAGCAACTTCATCTTTTCCACCTCCAACTAGAATAAGGGTGAACGATCAGGTCTGCCGTAAAGCGCCTCAAAGAGTGCCATTCCAATCGTGAACTGGTAGCTGTTGTTGTATGCAAACTCCACTAAGAGCAAATAATGCTCCCAACTCCCCTTAAAGTTTAATATGCACATCCAAAGTATATCCTCCAACATCAAGTTCGCACTCTCCGTCGGTCTGAGGATGATATGAGGTTCTCAATCTCAACCCTGATCCTAAAACCTGCCGAAAGCTCCTCCAAATGGGACACAAACGTCTTGTCCCTGTCCAACACGATGTTGGGCGGTAACGAATGTAATTTCATAATCCCTTCGAGGAAAAGTTTAGCGTACGTCCTTAAAATGTAATATGTCCGGACCAGTAATAAGTGAGCTACCTTATTTAAAATGTACTTCTTTAAAATGTAATTTGCATGCATCAAGATATCCTTTTTTAAGTAGCCCGAATACACAATACATTCTCTAAAATTTGGAACTGTGATCTTGAATGCTAGCCTCATTTACATGAATTTTTATTGTAGAATCGGGCATAGCCTTTTTAACAACTACACAATACTTCCAAAGACTTGTATATTGGTTTTTAAAGGTTACATCAATCAACATTTGAGCTTTTTTCTTTACCTAATATGCTTGGCTTCCTACAGTAAGGTGTCCAAGTACTTGTTTGATAACCTTTTTGATGTAACAAATGTAACGCCACGATCTAGGATTTGGATCACCGTTGTGTCAACCCGCATAAAGTCAAGGAGTTAAAAGGGGAGGGGGAAAGTTTACTTATTTTTTAAAGAAAAATCCCTTAATGTGCCTCATTTATTTAGTAAATAAAATTCCAATTTTAATTTGAAAAGGGTGACCACTTTATATAATTAACTGATTTTTCAGTCATTTATTGAATGATAAATCACTAAGAATCTTGAAAAAACATAGAAGGAAAACCCTAGCTTATGTTTAGAAGAGGAGAAATCACAAATGGGTGACTTGAAAGCTCCTAAAACTCCTAAGCTCCAAGACTCTTAGCTTCTTCAAAGTTAAAAAAAATCCTCTTCATAACATTATTCCACCATTTTCTTATTGGAAGAGAGCTTGAAAATGGTAGAATGGGTGTAAAAATGGAGTATTTTATGGTATAGGAGTGGTTAATAACACTTAATAATGAAAGAACAAGGGTTGGGGAGAGGGAAAATGGGTATAAGCACCTTAGAGAGAGAGAGGGAGAGGAGCTGAAAATGTGAGGGAGAGACTGTAACACCCCGTGTTTTATTAATTAATTCAAAAATTAAAGAAAAATAAAATTTTGGATTTAATTATTCTTAGTAATTAAATATGTTGATTTTTACATACAAAAATAAGGTTTTAAATGGAGATTAAAATTTGAAAATTATAACTTTTTGTATAAAAATCGGAGAAGCATCCAAGCTAAGGAAGATAAAAATAATATTTTTAGAAATTCGATCGTCCGATCGAGCTGAATTTTTCATAACAGCTATGTCTCGCCGTTCTCTATAATATACTAAAATTTTAAGCCAATCTAAAGGTTCGATCGTCCCTAATAATTTTTCGAGTGTTTGTATTTGATTAGGACTCAAATTCTTTTTGGTATATAAACCAGGTGACGGGTTTAGGACTTTTAAAATCACTTTCTTCTAAACCCTAAGAGCAGAAATCTTCTCTTTTACTTCTTCTTACTCCCTAAAAACCATAACTCCATTGTAGAGCTATTTTTAATCCAAGTTTTGAAGCTTGAAACCGGTTTTCTCAAGATTGTTCAAGAACGCCTCCTAGCTAATTTTTCGAGAGGAATCCAACCATATAGTCAGAATTTCTTCATCTTAATCTCAAATATGAATAATCTATTCTCTTTCATTGGTATAATGCGTCTTAAGTGTCGCCTAAGCCCTTAATCATGTTTTTTTTAAATCAATTAGTAACTCAATTAGAGAAAGTGTACACTTCATTTGGGTCTGTTTTTATGAAATATTTTAATATAATTTAATCTTTGAAACCCTTGGGTGTGTAGGTTAAATTATTGGATTTTAATGGTTTGGGGGATGTAGGTTTGCATGTAAAAATTATGAAATTAGATATATGTTATATTGGGATGCGTACACACTTAAAAAAAATAGATGATTTATAAAAGAGAACGATTATATCATATTGAATATCATCACATGTTAAGTAAATTAACATTATTGAACATAATGAATTATGTTAAAAACAACGACGGTGTTATTAATTGAATTAAATTAAATTGGGACCTATATGATTATATTGTCATGTTGTGTTTATGATTTACGATATTGTGTGGATTATTATTATTCACTTTTGCCATCGCGGTGATGAGTGACTTTAAAAAAAGTATATTACTCACCTTGTTTATAGGATGCTTACTAGGTATGGACTAGTAAGTAAACTTTGATTATGATTTATGCTTGCTACGTATGGGATTCGTGTGGATTTTATATTTCAGGGTGGGGCAGATTTTTATACTTTATCGACGTTACGCAAGCCTATGCATGAGACTAGAACAAGTTTAATGTTAGAAATACATCCTATATATAATAGGACGTATGAGTACTTTGGGGATCCTTAGGTATGGGACTAAGGGGTATTTTGGAGATCTCATATCGATAAATAAGGGTGGGATAATTTGAGATAATAAATGAATGAGAATTAATGCCTAAGATAATAACAGGTAATAAAATTTGGGCGACATAGTGTGTGGGGACCTACACTTTAAACGGGTCAGCTCGCGTTTATGTCGTGTCGTGTGTGGAACCTTCTCATATTGCGGGATCAACAGTTTAAACGGATCCAGCTGGCTATTGACAAGGGGAAGTGTGACATTTTGATAGACTACCATCCGAGGCGGGAGGACCGCTATAATAAAACTGAGAAACATAATGATCCTCGGTTAATTTAATTAAATTAAAATAGTGAGACTTAAATACGTAAAATCATATTGGTGTGCATTACAGAATTATAAATTTTTAGGGTAGTTAGTGATTTATATTTATCGCATTTAATTATCTCATTTAATTAAAATATTTTATTCTGATATTTATCTTGTATAATGCTATTTTTTAGATACAAGGATCCTATTTGAGGGGAGTAGTGTATTTTCTTGCTCGGAGCTCTGACCTCGTGCGCTGACTCACATTTTCAGGATGAGTTTTTTAGAAGCTGCATATGACCATTTGGAGATTATCGTTTGGAGGTGCAGTTGGAGTTTATTTCTTTTACTGCTTTAATTAGTTTAGACTTACCTTTCAGTCGTATTTCACTATGAGACTCTATTTGGGTTTTATTGGGCCATGCGGTTCCAAAGTTGTTGAGGATTCAGTTGGAGTATTTACATTTGATTTTTATTCAGATTTTAATTTAATCATTATTTGAGATTGGTTTTAAATAGAGATTAGCATGTGATGGATCTTTTATTGCTCAGCTGGTCATTATCATGTGGGATTGATTACATTATTTAGCTTCTGAATTGATTTATATCTGTCTCATATTTGTTTCATGCTAATAATGGTATTTTATTTACTCACACCCGACTTGGTTTTAGTGGTGGCCGACGCTAAAATTAAGCGGGGTATGATAGATGGTATCAGAGCATGGTCTTGGGTCTCGTAGGTTGTGAGTCCGTTTAGCTTTCGCTTTATCAATCTTTAATTCCCTTTATTGATTCGTACTCCTTAAAGTAAAGGGTCTAGCATACATGTTAGATTTATTTCTTGGAGATATTTAATTTTGTGTTAAGGGTGTTGTAGGCATTTAGTTTAGAATTAGTAAGCTTGATGTGAGGATCCTTAGAGTTGATTTTGGAGACGTTAATTATTGGAAGATCATTAGTATAAATTTTGGGTATGTCTTATATCGATGCAACGATGTGATTTGATTTGAGGATTTACGTCTTGCGAAGATTATCGAAAATAGATTCGAGTGGTGATTTGCGAGAGCGCGTGGTACGTTGTTACTTTCATAGTTATATATATATATATATATATATATATATATTATTTTGTTGTTCGTGGGGTAGGTACGCGTGGTATTGGGTGTATGGGCGCCTAATTATGGCATTCAACGAGTAGGCGTATGTGAGTCTTATTTTATGTTTTGAGATTTACGTTTGATGTTTATGCTTCGCTTAATTTCGAGGACGAAATTCCTTTGCTAGTGGGGAAGTATGTAACACCCCTTGTTTTTATTAATTAATTATTCAATTAATTCAAAAATTGGAGAAAAATAAAATTTTGGATTTAATTATTCTTCGTAATTATATATGTTGATTTTTATATATAAAAATAAGGTTTTAAGTGGAATTTAAATCGGGATTAAAATTATGAAATTATAACTTTTTGTATAAAAATCGGGGGAGGATCCGAGCTAAGGAGAATAAAAATAATGTTTTTAGAAATCCGACCATCCGATCGAGCTAAATTTTTCACATCTCGTTGTTCGCTACAACATACTAAAATTTCAAGCGATTCTGACGGTCCGATCGTCCGTAATAATTTTTCGAGTGTTTGTATTTGATTAGGACTCAAATTCTTTTTGGTATATGAACAAAGTGATGGGTTTAGGACTTTTAAAAACACTTCCTTTTAAACCCTAAGGGCAACAATCTCCTCTATTACATCTTCTTCCTCCCTCAAAATCTTAACTCCATTAGAGAGGTGTTTTTAATCTAAGTTTTGAAGCTTTAAATCGGATTTTCTCAAGATTGTTCAAGAACGTCTCTTTGATAATTTTTCAAAGAGGAATCCAACCCAGTATTAAGATTTTCTTAATCTTAATCTCAGGCATGAATACTCTATTCTTTTCCTTTGGTATTATGCATCTTAAGTGTCGCCTAAACCCTTAATCATGTTTATTTTTTATAAAATCAATTAGTAACTTAATTAGAGAAAGTGGACACCTAATTTGGGACTTATGAAATCTTTTAATATGATTTAATCTTTGAAACCCTTGGGTGCGTATGTCAGATTATTGGATTTTCATGGTTTGGGGGATGTCGGTTTGCATGTAGAAATTGTGGGATTAGATATATGTTATATTAGGACGCGTATACATTTAAAAAAAATTATATGATTTATAAAAGAGAACGATTATATCATATTGAATATCATCGCATGTTAAATAAATTAACATTATTGAATAGAATGAATTATGTTGAAAACAACCATGGTGCTTTTAATTGAATCAAATTGAAATGGGACCTTTATGATTATATTGTCATGTTGTGTTTATGATTTATGATATTGTGTGGATTATTATTATTCACTTTTGCCATCACGGGGACTAGGGACTTTGGGGTAGTATATTGCTCACCTTGTTTATAGGATACTTACTAGGTATGGGACTAGTGGATAGACTTTCATTGTGATTTATGCTTGCTAGGTATGGGAAGATTCGTGCGGATTTTATATTTCGGGGTGGGGCAAAATTTTTATACTTTATCGACGTTACGCTAGCCTAGGCATGAGACTAGAACGTGTTTAATGTTAAAATTCCATCCTATATATATAATATGACGTATGTGTACCTTGGGAACCTTTAGGTATGGGACTAAGGGGTATTTTTGGGATCTCACGTCGATAAAACAGGGTGGGGGGATTTGAGATAATAAATGAAAGAGAATTAATGCCTAAGATAATAAGGGGTATTAAAATCTTGGCGGCATAATGTGTGGGGACTAACAATTTAAATGGGTTAGCTTTCATTTATATCGTGTCATATGTGTAATCTTATCATATTGGAGGATCGACAATTTAAATGGATCAGCTAGATGACAAGGGAAAGTGTGACACTTTGGTCGATTACCACCCAAGGCGGGAGGATCGCTATAATAAAACTGAGAAACATAATGATCTTGGGATAATTTAATTAAATTAACATCACGGGACTTAGATATGTAAAATCATATTGGTTTGCATTACTTAATTAAAATTTCTAAGGGTAGTTAGTGATTTATATTAATCGCGTTTAATTATATCATTTAATTAAAATATTCTATTGTGATATTTATCTCGTATAAAGGTAATGTCTGGATACAAGGATCCAATTTGAGGGGAGTAGTGTATATTCATGCTCGGTTCTCTAACCTTGTACATTGACTAACCTTTTCAGGATAAATTTTGGAGAAGCTACATATGACCATTTGGAGATTATCATTTCGAGGTACAGCTGGAGTTTATTTATTTTCCTGCTTAATTTAGTTTATATTTTTCTTCAGTCGTATTTCATTATGAGACTCTATTTTGGTTTTATTGGGCCATGCGGTTCTAAAGTTGTTGAGGATTCAGTTGGAGTATTTACATTTGGTTTTTATTCATATTTTAATTTAATCATGATTTGAGATTGGATTTAATTGGAGTTTAGCATGTGATGGAACTTTTATTGCTCAGTTGGTCATTATCATGTGGGATTGATTACATTATTTAGCTTGTGGATTGATTTATATATGTCTCATATCTATTTCATACTAAGAATGGTATTTTGTTTACTCACACCCGACTTGGTTTTGGTGGCGACCGACGCTAGAATTAAGCGGGATGTGACAGATGGTATTAGAGCATGGTCTTAAGTCTCGTAGGTTGTGAGTCCGTTTAGCTTCCACGTTATCGATCTTTGATTCCCTTTATTGATCCATAATCCTTAAGATATAGGGTCTAGCATACGTGTTATATTTGTTTCTTGGAGATATATAATTTTACGTTAAGGATGTTGTAGGCATTTAATTTAGAATTAGTAAGCTTGATGTGAGGTTCCTCGGAATTAATTTTGGAGATGTTAATTATTGGAAGATCATTAGTATAAATTTTGGGCTTGTCTTATATCGATTCAACGATGTGATTTGATTTGAGAATTTATGTGTTGCAAAGATTATCGAAAATAGATTCGAGTGGTGATTTGAGAGAGCGCGTGGTATGCCGTTACTTTCATAGTCACATATATATATATATATATATATATATATATATATACTATTTTGTTGTTCGTGGGGTAGGTACGTGTGGTATTGGGTGTATGGGCGCCCAATTATGGCATTCAAAGAGTAGGCGTATGTGAATCTTATTTTATGTTTTGCAATTTACGTTTGATGTTTATGCTTCGTTTAATTTTGAGGACGAAATTCCTGTGCAAGTGGGGAAGTATGTAACACCCCGTGTTTTTATTAATTAATTATTTAATTAATTCAAAAAATGGAGAAAAATAAAATTTTGGTTTTAATTGTTCTTAGTAATTATATATGTTGGCTTTTATATATAAAAATAAGGTTTTAAGTGGAATTTAAATTGAGGTTAAAATTTGGAAATTATAATTTTTTTTTTTTAAATAAGGGGAGGATCCGAGCTAAGGAGGATAAAAATAATATTTTTAGAAATTCGATCGTCGCCCGATCGAGCTCAATTTTTCATAGCAGCTCCTCTCGCCGTTCGCTAAAACATACTAAATTTCAAGCCATTCTGACGGTCCGATCGTCCGTAATAATTTTTCGAGTGTTTTTATTTGATTATGACTCAAATTCTTTTTGGTATATAAACAAAGTGACGGGTTTAGAACTTTTAAAAACACTTTATTCTGAATCCTAAGAGCAACAATCTGCTCTTTTACATCTTCTTCCTCCCTCAAAACCTTAACTCCAATGGAGAGTTATTTTCATTCCAAGTTTTTAAGCTTTAAACCGGATTTTCTCAAGATTGTTCAAGGACGTCTCTTTGCTAATTTTTTTAGATGAATCCAACCGTGTAATAAGAATTTCTTCATTTTTATCTCAGGCATGAATACTCTATTCTCTTCCTTTGGTATTATGCGTCTTAAGTGTCGCCTAAACCCATAATAATGTTTGTTTTTTATAAAATCAATTAGTAACTTAATTAGAGAAAGTGGACAGTTAATTTGGGACTTATAAAATCTTTTAATATGATTTAATCTTTGAAACCCTTGGGTGCGTATGTTAGATTATTAGATTTTCATGGTTTGGGGATGTAGGTTTGCATGTTGAAATTGTGGGAATAGATATATGTTATATTGGGATGCGTACACACTTAAAAAAATTAAATGATTTATAAAAGAGAACGATTATATCTGTAAGGACACACACAAGTCTCCAATTGAGTCTTAATGTAGTGTTGGCTCAATTCCGGACAAAAATATTTGAGTCATAGGATAGTGTTCAAGTATATTCATCCAAGCCTATGACGTGTTAGTTGAAGACGTAGCGGCCAAGATTATAAAGCTTTATCATATATCGGGTTTATTGTGCCTCGTTTCTACGTAAACAACATTGGTTCCAATACTCCTAAGGTATGAATGCATTTTATATATATATATATATAGGAGCTTGGAAATTTATTGGGTGTATTTTATAAAAATTTTATAAATAATTTTAACGACTTTGTTTTACTCAGAAAATATTTTTTAGAACTTTCATAAAAGTTTTTGGGCTTTCAAAGAATTTTGCATTTTCTGATAAGTCGTTCGAACGAACTAACGATATTCCCAGGTCGTTCGAATGAGACTTCTAACGAGATTTCCTTTTTGTCACTGGAACATCGTTAGTAAAGTTGTTTGAGCGAGAATTTCGTTCGAACGAAAATATCGTTCGAACGACTTTGGCGGGAACAGTTTTTTGGCAATTTTTAGCAGTTTTTTCCATGTTGCCACTACTTTTTCCCCACTAACTTTTTGACAGATTTAACTAGTGCAGGAACAATATTTTTTTATAAGACTTTTTCACACATCTAAGATAATTTTTTAGAGCAAATTCTTCCAAGAAAAAGTCCCCTTGATTTTTGTTAAAATGTTTTAATCCTTAGAACAAAATCAAGGTTTATACACCCATAGTTTGTTTATTCCAAGTTTCTTCATATATATCTTTGCTTGGAGTGTTTGGCACCGGGTTCTTCTCTACACCTCAAAGAAGAGAAGTTTGGGTTTACTTCTACATCCTTAAAAGAAGAAGACTTATTTTTGCTGCGGCATTCTCCTACGGTGAAAGGCACCGTGTGTGGTTGATGGGTTCCTAAAGCTTCATTGGTGGATTCCAAGGTTCCGGTGGACTCCAGGATTGTCGGCTAAGTAGAGGTAGTTTTAAGAAGATGCGTCGGGGATTGAAGTGAGTCGAGTCGAGTGAAGTGAGTCGAGTCGAGTGTAGTAAGTCATTTGTCTTGTAACTGTAATTCCGTACTTAGTGGACCTAAGGCTAGGGCCGTCCGAGTTTTTTTCCCGTTATGGGTTTTTTCCTCGTACATCACGGCGTAGTGGTTGTTTACTTATTTTATCTTTTGCAATATCACATTAGATGCATGCTTAGGTAAAAAGATAGCATTAGTATATTTAATTTGGTGTTAATTTAAATTTGGGTATATATTAATTTAATTCAAGTCATTAATTTTATTGGATAAAAATTTGGTTTGGCCTAAATTAGCAAAATGAATATTTATTGTTAGGCAAATTTCTAGGACTTGGGATTAAATTGATTTTGGGGATTAAAGTAAAAATTCTCAAATTTGATTTTAAGTATAATTTTAATTTTGAGAAAATTAAAATTTGGTTTATGTTGTTGTTTAGTTGAACCATCTTTATTACGCAGTTAAACGAAATGGATTTTTATAGAGAAAGGTCTTAAAATTAGGGGGTCATCATTTCCAACAATTGGTATCAAAGCATTGGTTTAGAAAGACTCACGTTTTCAATATCAAATTGAATATCATCCCATGTTAAATAAATTAACATTTTTTAATAGAATGAATTATGTTGAAAACAACGATGGTGCTATTAATTGAATCAAATTGAATTGGGACCTTTATGATTATATTGTCATGTTGTGTTTATGATTTATGATATTGTGTGAATTATTATTATTCACTTTTGCCATCACGGGGACGAGGGACTTTTGGGTAGTATATTGCTCACCTTGTTTATATGATTCTTACTTGGTATGAGACTAGTGGGTAGACTTTGATTATGATTTATGCTTGCTAGGTATAGGATTAGTTAGTGTAGATTCGTGCGAATTTATATTTCGGGGTGGAGATGATTTTTATAATTTATCGACGTTACGCTAGCCTAGGCATGAGACTAGAACATGTTTAATGTTAGAAATCCATCATATATATAATAGGACATAATTGTACTTCAGGGATCCTTAGGCATGGAACTAAGAGGTATTTTTGAGATCTCACATCGATAAATAACGGTGGGGGAATTTGAGATAATAAATGAATGAGAATTAATGCCTAAGATAACAACAGGTTTTAAAATCTGGGCGGCATAATATGTGGGGACCGACAATTTAAACGGGTTATCTTGCGTTTATGTCGTGCCGTGTGTGGTACCTTGTCATATTGCGGGATCGACAGTTTAAACGAATTAGCTGGCTATTGACAAGGGAAAGTGTGACACTTTTGTCGATTACCACCCGAGGTGAGAGGACCGCTATAATAAAACTGAGAAACAGAATGACCTTGGGTTAATTTAATTAAATTAACATCATGGGACTTAGATATGTAAAATAATATTGGTGTGCATTACTGAATTAGAATTTCTGATGGTAATTAGTGATTTATATTAATCGCGTTTAATTATCTCGTTCAATTAAAATATTCTATTGTGATATTTATCTCATATAAAGTTACTGTCTGGATACAAGGATCCTATTTTAGGGGAGTAATGTATATTCATGCTCGGGGCTCTGACCTCGTGCATCGACTAAACTTTTCAGGATAAGTTTTGGAGAAGCTGCATATGACCATTTGGAGATTATCGTCTGGAGGTGCAGCTGGAGTTTATTTATTTTACTGCTTGCACAAGTTTAGACTTTCCTTTCAGTCGTATTTCATTATGAGACTCTATTTGGGTTTTATTGGGCCATGCGGGTCCAAAGTTGTTGAGGATTCAGTTGGAGTATTTACATTTGATTTTTATTCAGATTTTAATTTAATCATTATTGGAGATTGAATTTAATTGGAGTTTAACATTTGATCGATCTTTTATCGCTCAGTTGGTCATTATCATATGGAATTAATTACATTATTTAGCTTATGGATTGATTTACATATGTCTCGTATCTGTTTCATGCTAAGAATGGTATTTTATTTACTCACACCCAACTTGGTTTTGCTGGCGATCGACGCTAGAAGTAAGCAGGGTGTGACAGTTGGTATCAGAGCATGGTCTTAGGTCTTGTAGGTTATGAGTCCGTTTAGCTTCCGCATTATCGATATTTGATCCCTTTATTGATTCGTAATCTTTAAGGTAGAGGGTCTAGCATACATGTTAGATGTGTTTCTTGGAGATGTATAATTTTGTGTTAAGGATGTTGTAGGCATTTAATTTAGAAGCAGTATGCTTGATGTGAGGATACTTAGAGTTGATTTTGGAGATGTTAATTATTGGAAGATCATTAGTATAATTTTTTTGGTATGTCTTATATCGATGCAATGATGTGATTCGATTTGAGGATTTATTTATTGCGAAGATTATCATAAATAGAATTGAGTGGTGATTTGCGAGAGCGTGTGGTACGCCGTTACTTTCATAGTTGTATATATATATATATATATATATATATATATATATATATATATTATTTTGTTGTTCGTGGGTGTTGATACAAAAAACTAGATTAAGCTTAATTGATTGATGACGGATATTTAATTAGCAACAAATAAGACAAAGATAATTTTTAAAGTGGTTCAGCTCCTAAGAAAAAACCTACGTCCATTGTTATGTATTGACTGCCTTGATTTGTTTTTCGATCCTCTGGAATGAGGGTGAAATAGTGTATTTATAGCCCAAGAGGGATATTGATAGTTGTCGTGTGAAATGATGGAATGCCTTTATTTGTTAGGCATTTACATCTATACATAATGAGAATTAAATGCACTATTACTATTGCTTTACTGTTTACACAGGTTGTATGATTATCGTCGCTTCGTTGGCTATACAGGCTGAATTTCTGGCAGTTGATCGGTCATCCCGATTGGTGGGGCTTTCCAGTTGGTCGAGCTTCATTGTTAGTCGGGTTTCCCTCTAGGTCGGGCTTTTGTATTATGCTGACTTGGACTTGTGACATATTGAATGACACGTGTTGGCTCGTAATTGGTCCACGTAGGGTGGTAACTTTTGGTATCAAAAAAATCCCCCCAATCTTTCATACTTGGAGTTGATGCGAAAGTGTGAAATATTATGCTCTAACAGTAGTTCGGGTTGTTTGGTCAGCTGCAGACCTTCCGGACTTATGAAATTTATCCACTTGATTGATGATTTTTGGGCGCGAAGGGCAATTTTATAAATATTTTAAATTTTAGCGAACTTTCATGGGGTTCGTATTTTCCTTTGTTAGCCACCGTAAACTCAACCGTCGTTCACTTTAATCATTACTTTCTCCTGTTTTCGAGGCGACTTATTAAAAGGGTGGTAAAACTTCGATTATCTCTTACCTCTCATTTCTGATTCTGCTGTTGTGTTCTTCGAACTTTCGTTCTTGCTGAATCCTTAAGCTTTTGTAAGAATTTTTCTTCTCTTCTTCTTCTTTGTTTTCTTCATCATGGTTTATTCTATCGAGTCACTTGATAAGTTCGGAATCGACTTCAATATTCCACCTTGGGTTGTATTAGAATATCCCACTTTTCCTTCTGGTTTTTTCTCTCTTGCTGAGGTCCATTGGTTTCCTTCCATCTTCATTGCTGAATGTGGGTTCACATTTCCTCCCAATCCCCTATGTCTGGAGTTTTGTCAATATATTGACATTATTCCTGCAAGAGTGGCTCCTAACACATGAAGAGTAGTGAATGGAGTGTATATGTTAAATCAAATATATGGAACCCATCTAGGGATTCCAAAAATAATGTTTTGTTATAAATGGGTAACTAGTGATACCACTTATTATTTGAAAACTAGGGCAGTTAGTAAGGCTTTAGTGGTTAATCTCCCTGATTCTAATAGGGATTATTTTGATCATGGGGTAATTGTAAAAAATTCACAACATGCTCCCTTATCTGGAGGTGCTAAATATCAAGGACCTAAATGTCCTCTCTTTGGCAACGGGATAGGTTGTTATATGTTTTACTAATTTTGCCTTGTTTATGTCTGATAAAATGTCCTACTGACTATTGTTTTATAAATTAAATTGCAGTTGACCAGAAAAAAGTCATCCAAAGAGAGTGAAGTAAATTTGAAAGAGTTGAAGTTTATCTGGGGGCTTCAGAAGGTAGTTGATGAGGAGCGCGTTAGGTCCGCCTTCTATTTGCTTTAATAAAAAACACTATTTCTTCCTTTGTTGCCAAACCTGTTGCTTCTCCTGTTCTGGTAAGTGATCTTGATCAAGAGGTTGTTGCTGATTCAGACACTCATCTATCTGAAATTATGAAGAAGAGAAAGTTTCCAGACCTTCTCAGTGGTAGAACTTATGGCTTCCAAGCATCTACTGGGGGAGCCAAGAAGAAAACAGGGGATGTTATGAAGCCCCCAGTCCCAAGGGACCCAACCC
Source organism: Sambucus nigra (assembly GCA_949130495.1). NCBI lineage: Eukaryota > Viridiplantae > Streptophyta > Magnoliopsida > Dipsacales > Adoxaceae > Sambucus > Sambucus nigra. The sequence continues at coordinate 779,611,778 of OX422208.1, read as the reverse complement.
CCAAAGACCCAACCCTAACTCCCGGGGATGTAGCTCACAAAGATGTTGAAGTTCCTTTGAGGAGATTTAGGAGAGGGCTTGCAGAGAAGTAGGTCGAGCAGGTGACTGATCAACTGTCTTTGGTTGAATTACCCACTTTTGATGTTGTTCCTCCAGAAGCTATTACTTCTGGTTTGTCCAGGAAGTTGATCTAGTCTGGTACTCTTTCAGACCACAGAGGGGTGGATGCTATGCTCCCTCGAGCTATGCTCCGTTGTTTTTCATATGTCTCATGTACTAACTTCCTCTTCTTCTCTTGCAGTTCTTGGTGCATTTTAATAATATACTAGAGAAAGATGATGAAATTAGAGCTTCTTCATCAAATGATGTAGAGGAAGCCTGGTTGGCTTGAAGAAGTCTTTGTTCGAATCTCAGCAAGCCTTAAAGACTGAGAAGAGTGCTTGGGAGGATAAACTGAAGACATCTGAAACTGCTCATCAGACGTCTGATGAAAAGGCCACTAAAGCGGAGCGCAGGGCAAGGGAAGATGAACGCATGGCTAAGGAAGCTGAGTGCAGGGTAGAGGAAGCTGAGTGCAGGGCAAAGACTGCTCAGGATCTTGTATCCTCTGAAAGTTCTAAGAGGAAGTCTACAGTTAAAACCTCCTTCAGTGATGGTTGGGACAAGGGATGGAATAGAGTTATTTCTATTGCCTCTGCTCAAATTGAGTATGCAAAACAAAAGTGTTTCGGAGATAGTTGGGTTACTACCCTTCAGGATCTAAATACTGTTCAGGGCTCGAAACTTTTTCAAAGATATACTCATAGTCCTCCTCCGGTCATTGAGGATGAGGTTGAAGATGAAGCTGATGTGACACTCCGCCTAATTAAACATCGGGTGATCAGGCCTTTATTAAATTAAAACAGGTTTCTCAAATGGTTCATTCTTAGCATCATTGTCGAAAACTATTTAATTACTAATCCCCTAAGTATAATTAGACCGGTGCCAAATTTTATCTTTCTTAAAACAGATAAATCAACCATGCGGAACAAAGTAAAAATAATCATGTACTATAACCCAATCAACAAAGTAAAAGTACAACAGAACAAAAGTATTACCGAATAAACCATCGGCAAAAAATCCCAAACAACAATAGAATAACCACTCGTCTGAAACTAACATCTGAGACTAATACCGGACCACAAGTCTATACATAGAATAGTGTGAGATCCTGTACTAGATCTGAATGAGAGATATCGTCTAGTCAAAATCCTGTAAGCATCCACTGTGCTACAGCTTCGAGTCCTTGGAAGGAAATCATCATACATGGCGTCCCTGTGGCTGGACACCTAAAAGGTTTTGAAAATATTTTATAGTAAGAGTTAGTACTCAAAATATTTTGAAAATATTTAGTAAGAGTTTATCACAATATAAAATGCGGTTATTGATTACACATGTTAGGTTCTTGTACACTCTCTTGAGTTTACTCACCCCTCATCTTTTGTGCACACCTAGCGTTCTACACTAAGCCTACCTATCCATATTTTCCAAGCTATCTAGGACTAAGAAATCATTTGAACTTATTTATACTTAAGTTATCATATTTCCCACACCGTACATTTATTACATTAGCATCTCACGAAGGTTAATTAATACACAAGTAACATTTCCTCTATGTTATGTTTCAAAACTTCTCATTTAGTTTCACTACTAAATTTCGACAATCATCACAATTTCTATCTTCCCACTTTTTAAAATTAAGTTTCACTGCTTAAATTACTAATTAGATATTCTCTATATAACGTTACACTTCGTAATTAAGTTTCACTACTTAACTCACCAGTTTAGTATGTATCTTTAAATACATAATATATATCAATGTACTATTACACAGAAGTATAATATCATCAAGTATATATTTCACACACAATATATACTAAATATTAGTCATTACTATTTTGCCCTTTTTATACACGTAAAGGACTCTTGGTTCGGAATGATTCATCGACCCCAAGTAGGAATTGGTTCAGAATGATACATCGACCCCAATTATTTATACACGTACATAAAGGACTCTTGGTTCGGAATGATTCATCGGCCCCAAGTAAGAATTGGTTCGGAATGATACATCGACCCCAATTATTTATATACACAAATTCTGGCTCAGACTCTTTCATCACGCCACCAGTTCAAAGGTTTGGTTCGGCATTTTACATCGACCCCAAACGTATAATAACCCTATGTTAGTTCGGAATATCACATCGACCCTAACATAGTTACTTTAGGTATAAATCTCTCGACCTAAAAGATCATATCATTCAGTAGGTACACGCCCGACCTATTAATTATATACGTATGTAATATTTTAATCTCATATATTTACCGTACAATATTATCTTTACGATTTATCTCATTAATCGCATTTATTTGAGTATTCACACAACTCTAAGGGTCCTAGTTACCCCTCACATATAATTTCAGTAGTTATTACTTAACCTACTGGTCTATTACTTAAATTGAATTTACCTCATCTCGTAGCTCAATTCTGAATTCCCCGATACTCTACTGAATCGGATTATTTTCGTCGATCCATAATCCAAGCCCTACACCCAATGGCCTTATCGGACCTCAACAATTTACCTACTGGTCTTATTCTCACTCCCATATAAGTATAATATAAATCCTAGGATACTCATTCATTCCCGAAAATCAAGGAAGATTTAAACACGAAAAATTCGGGAAAAACAGCTTGTGTCGATCGATCGACTGCTGGGTTTGATCGATCGACCTAGTCGATTAATCGATAATTCGAGATCGATCGATCGATCGAGCAGGGACAGACGCAGTTCGTCTTCTTCGTTAACCTTTTCCTCCATTAACAAATCTTCAAACTCCATTATAGTCCACCAAACTTCGACCCAATGATCCTAACATGTTTCCACATATACTAGGACAATTTCTAACGTGACAAATACATCAAAACTCCAATTCCTTTAAAGAAATAGTGAGTTAAACCCAGAATTTCTTGAAACCCTAGTTATGGTGTTCTTCCCATATTTTCATTCAAAATCCAGATTTTATTCCAAAATAATCATCAAGTCTAATATGAATATCAATTTTCTACATATGTTAAATCATTCTACATGCGATTCCTATCCCAACATGTATAAATATCATTATTCTCCTATCAAGATATTGATTTAAACAAGACTATTCAAAAATCCTACACATGGACCCTCCTCAAAAGCATCTTCTAAGCCTTGAGAAAGGTTTTCTCATTCTCTGTAATGGTATCGGTGTTTACATGGGTTTTCTAACCCTAATCCCTCTTTCATACGGCTGATAAAAAGCTCTCAAATTCGTAGGTCTCCATACCCTCTCATGTTAAAAGACCAAAACGCCCCCGAACGATCTTGGTTTAGTCCAAAATCACCCCGAGACTCAACTAGTACCCCCGGGTATACTGTTTTGACTAATTTGACCCTTCCCGACTCATATGTGACCTCTAAATTATCATTTGAGTCACTTAAAAAATATTACTCGTTCTCACCCCAACACGGTCTACACGCGTAAAGTAACTATTTACCACTCGCACTAAGTAAATATAATGAGGCAATATAAGTCGGTATCTATCTCTCGAGTTTTATTTCATAATTACACTTTTAAATAAAACTCATTAAATTACTACTCTTACGTGATTTAAAATTAAGCCGTATTTTTCTCATTTAATTGTCCAATTTAATTAAATAGAATATTTGAAATATTCAGAAATAATATTTGAAATATTCATAAATACGGGGTATTACAGCTGATTTTGGTGATTCTTCCCTAGTGGTTGAATCTGCTGCAGACTAACCTAAAATTTCTGAGTCTTCTCTTCCTCCAGCCGAGCAAATTGATCAACTCCAGCTTGTATCCCCCTCTTCTGAGCATGACAAGAAGGTTGAGAATGGTAGGGAGAAGGTGTAAAGTTATTCGACATTTACCCTTTTGCTTTTTTATTTCTTTTTTCTTTATTTTAATTGTACTTGAACTCTTTGTTATTAATAAAAGAAAATTTTGTTCCTTTTTCTCTCTTGTTGATTATACCCGTTTTCCATTCTTATATTGTTGATTTGTGTCCATTTATTTTTTATAGTTTATAGCGAGGATATAACAATTGTCTTCCCATGATACCGTGCTACTGAGGAAGTGCAATGCTTTTCTCAAAGCACGTCATGCGGACTTCCCCGAAGAAGAAATTATTCAGTTGCTCGGTGATGATCTATCAGACCAGGCTAAAGAAGCCTATATGTATTTGAAGTACTTACTTGATCGGGGGTGTGACACCCCGCCTAATTAAATATCGGGTGATCAATCCTTTAATAAATTAAATCAAAGTGTCCAGTTAGCTCATTCTTAGCATCACTGTCGAAAATATTTTTTCTTTATTAATCACCTAATAAATAATTAAGCTAAGTGTCAAAACATTTTATTTTATAAATTAAGACCTATTGTTATGATTTAATATGAAGCCATTTTTCATGAACACAATTGATAATATTAAACCAAACCATCCAAATGAAATGTCCAAACTAGATTAAACAATCCAAATAATAAATCCTATTCGCAGGACAAGGAAATAAATAAAACAATCCCAACAATAGCTAAATCCTGAAATGATAAAGAGTACAAGTCTCTATCTGAACTAAAATGAGATATGAAAACGGGCGACACATGCCCTATCTGAGAATAACTAAATAAAAGACTGGAATGTCAAGAATGGAGTCGTCTAGTGCAAGGACCTACAACTTCCACAATAGCTGCAGCGCGTCAATGGTCCAAAGATCTAGGCATGATGCCTATATATATATATACAAGAGGAAGAAAAGATAAACGAAAACGGGTCAGAGCCCAAGTGTAAAACAACTTTAAAATAGTTTAGCAAGTATTTAAAATGCTTACCAGTTGATATTACATACATGTTAGTACCTCGACAATCACTTGAGAATTCTCACCTCTCAACTAGTGTGCACGTCTAGCGTACTAACGAATTAACCTAGTTAAATCTAACCCAGTTAACTAGTCTAACCAAATCTTCATTCATCAAACCTAATCCAAGTGATCGCCTAACCGTAGATTATATCCAATGACCCTTTTATTAGGATTATTTTAAGCCAGTTATGTTCATCTCACTATAGACTTAAGTTCTCAACCACTTAATTCATTTAATATCAATTATTCAATTTTGTCTACTTATAAGCATAGTAGATTAATCATAGGTACATATATTTATCACCCATAATATATATACTAGTAAGGCACCCCACATAAATCTATGGTGATGGCATACTCTGCTATCAAGTCCCCGTATCTCTCGTACAAGAAGGAAAATACTAGTTCGGAATCACTCTCGAACTATATTAACACAAAACACACATATTGGAGGCAAATCATAGTTCCAAGTCACTAAGAGGTCAGCACATACCCTCACGTCTCTTAGGACTGTCTGACTATCACTCTTGGATAGCCTATACCAAGGATGCAGTGTTCTAGGATACAAGTCAATATCCCCCATAAAGTTTTAATCGAGATAAGACTGTCCCGAAGCGTAACCTCCGTGATAGCAAGTAGCATGGGTATGATTACACATAAATATACCTTATTATATATATATATATATATATATATATATATATGCACCCATACATATATTCACATAATTCATCTAGGTACGCCCACGACTCATAATATGTTCTAGCTATGCGTAGCATATAGCGCTCGAGTTCTCCGTAAAATTAAATTATTCTTTTTATTCTCTCAATTATTGTAAATCTGTAAGTACTTCTCGACTCTCGAAGTGTATCCTCTCGATAAATATAAAATCAGTATGTGTACCCTCACTATCCTAATGGTCTAAATCTTTCTAAATTCTTACAAGACCTACTTTAACGTACGCACGATTTCTCACTCAATTTATATCCTCGAAACCCCACGGTTTAAATATCACATAAACTCGTCTTAGTCGGAACCTACTTGTACCCTACTGGTCCTTCTCATGTCCCATTATGATATTTAAATTATATTCAAAGGTCCTTACACATTTGGAATTGGATTAACATAAAAAGGGGAAGAAGTTTCAGTTTCCCGGAGAAGTCGATCGATCGATGAAAAGGGGTCGATCGATTGATCCAGTCGATCAATCGACATTTGCTATAAGAAAACTAAATTTTTCGGCACTTTTTTCTCGGTATTATTCAAAAATGCTGCGAATTTTATTTTTACCAGCATTTATTTATAAGTATTGAAAATTCACGGCATTTATATTGATGTGCCGCATAAGTAGAGCATTTTTTAATGGGGATTTGTAAATTTAGAACCTATTGTAATATGTATTTTGAAAATGGGACAACAAATATTTTATTTATAGTTTTATTCCCTATTTTTCAATAAATCCGTTGGCGCGAACCCATTTTCATAAAATGTCAACCAATCACAGCTTGCCACATGTCTCTTTAATTTAAAAATAGGGACTAAAAATGGAAACGAAATGTTTGTTGTCCTATATACATAATCAATATTATTGTAAGTTCTAAAAGTACATAATCTACTTTTTAATTAACGCTGAAACAAATGTGCTATTTTTTAGGCATTTCATAACTAATTCCACTAAAATCGGGAAAAAAATTACCTTCACTTAAATAAATATGGCGGGTCTTATTTTCTTTTAAAAAAAAACAATTTTGCCCTATTTTTTGGCGGGTAAAGTCGTATAAGCTTTGATGGCTCTCCGGGCACGTTCCCCTCTCTCCCGTATCTGCCTCTCCCGTATCTGGCTCAATCTCTTAAACCTAATCCTCAACAAACCTTATCAAGTATATACCTCAATCTCACCCAATCACTTTGCCTCAATCTCACCCATCTTGGAACGATTTTTGTTGTTCCCCTGTTATAAGAAGGATGACGGTGCTCTCATCTCACCCATATTTCAATTTTTGGAGGCTCAGATAATCACTTTCATTATTTAGGTGTATTTTTCTTTGAAGCTTTGAACGATTTTGATCTTTGAAGCTTTGCACGATTTTTGTTGTTTCCCTGTTAGAAGAATGGTTTTGTTCTTTGAAACTTTAAGGTAAGTTACGTTTTATTTTGTTTATTTCGGTGTATTCTTCTTATTTCGGTGTATTTTTCTTATTTCTGTGTATTTTTTTGGCTTAGAGAATCACTTTCTTGCATATATTGGCTTTTGATTAGGTTTTATTTGTTACTGGCAATAGAGGCAAAGAGTTTTCACAAGAAATATATATAAGAAAGAAGAAATCCCTGAATCAAGGTAATATTTTCTTTTGTTCGTGATATGTACCTGTGAGTTTTTAAATCCATACCAATCTCATTAGTCATGAATCAATAATATTTTGACATCTTTAGTATTTAACTCTTTTTTTCCAGATTTGATATTATATAATCATGTATATGAAATAATGTAATCTTTGTTTTTTTGTAACATTTGTGTTATAAAAAATTTATGCATATAGATAATGGTTATGATAGACACTTTAAATAAGGAAAAACTAGATATAGTGGGGTTGCAAGAAACTAGAAAGGAAAAATTAGAACAAAATTGGTAGGGGGTGTTATTATGGTAATTATTGTTGTGTAATCTTTGTTTTATTATAATTTGTATTTTTGTGAGAGAAAAAAGTACTGAATTTTTTTTAATTTTAAAATATGTGCGAGAGAAAAGTGTTAGAAATGTTTAATTTGTTAGTTGTTGCTGTGTTTTTGGTTCTATTTATATAATTAGATAAAGTATTTAGTTGGATTTTCTTATCTATTTTTGGTAACTACCAAATTTTTTTCACTCTTTCATTTATTTCAATTGATTAAAAAAGTTCAGTTCAACGTAAACTTAAATCACTCCCTATGATATCATCTTTGTGTAACTCTTATACCCCTGTTTTAATTGATTAGTATTATTTTAATCATTTAAATCAACGTGTTTTTTTTACTATAGAAGGTTGTATACATATTTTTTTTCATGTTTATGTATGTGTGCATTCATGTGATGGTATATATGTGTCACATTTGCATTTTAGTTTGATATTTACATATTATTTCTCATGTATATGTATGTGTGTATTCATGTGTGCAGGTATATATGTATCACATTAGCCTTTTAGTTTGATATTACAAAACTTACCAACTCTAAATGTATTTTAGATGTGCCTACATGTCTTTATTCATTTATTTTAAATTATTTTAGAATTATTAGTTCATCTTACTTTTATATATGATAATGTCCAAACTGCAAGCTAGAGCTAATCGCCAGAGTTCGACAATATACTTATTGTGCAAACAAATGTAACAACCTTTTTTACAATGCTTTCAGTCATTTAACTTAGTTTGTATATGTTCCGTTTTATAATTAATGTTGTTGTGATGGTATCTTTACAAAATTAGTTTTTTACATTGTAGTTGAATTTAGTAAGCCCCTTTATTCATGCAACACGTGCTGAATTTTAAGATAACAAACAAGTTTTAATATTATTTTCTATTCTGGACATTTTGATTTAGTAGCATTTTCATCTAGATTCTATGATTTAATTATGCTATCTCATTATTGACAAGGGGATTTGTTTTTCGTAATGATTATTTTTTACTAAAGTTATTTTTTAAGCGAGGGCCTTATGCATTATTTTGTGTTTAATCTTTTTAGCCTTTAGAAAGTTAAGTCTTGATGTGAGTTGTTGTGTTGGGGTATTCATTCCTTGTACATTGTTTTCGTTTAAGCTAAAATGTTTAGGCATCAGGCATAGTCTTCTTCTTAATGTGTCGTGATTCATTGCTACATTAATATCGTTTAGTAATTAATTATGTTATGCGTGAGTTTTTTAATTGTTGTTAACTAATTAAGGTTAAAATATATTGATAGTTAAGTTTCTTCATTTTATATCACTAAATATTGGTAGTTTTCATATAAGCCCACATCCAAATGGTGTTATAATTAGAGTCTTACTATTTGTAAATTTACATAGTTTTGAAGGAGCATATTAATGATTTATGGTTTAACATTTTTTTATTATTGTATTTTTTTGTGAATTTTTCCTAATGAATCTAACAACAATTTAGGGATAATGTGAGGTAATCAACAATCTTTTCAAATGGATAGCGACAAGAGTTGGATGGAATTGTCAAGAGTTTCTCAGCCTTATATTAAAGGAGTTAATGGGTTTCTTGACTTTGCATTTGCCAATAAATATCCCGAGCTAGTGATCAAGTGCCCGTGTAAGAAATTTCGAAATACCATTAGCCATAAAAGAGAAGTTATTTATGAGCATCAGATCATGCATGGGTTTGTTAAGAATTACACTAGGTGGATTTATCACGTAAAAGGTGCTCCATACACAATGGGAATTAGTGGAGAGGATGAAGTGCATGACTCGAATACAATAGATGATATGTGTGGACTACTACATGATATATTCGGAAATCGAAGTGAAGAGGGTATGCGATGTAATGACCCGTACGAAGACCAGGATGGGATGGATGAAAATGCATCAGCATTTTTCAAGTTGTTAAAAGACGGGGAACGTGAGTTGTACCCTGGTTGCAAATATTTCTCATCACTTTCATTTATTGTTCGTCTATTTCATATGAAAACACTTTATAAGTGGAGCGACACGTCATTTACAACATTGTTTCAATTCTTAAAAGAGGCACTTTCGAAGGGTGAGAAATTTCCAAGTTTGTACTCTCAAGTAAGAAAGATGGTTAATGATTTGGGGTTTGATTATCAAAAAATTCATGCATGTCCAAATGATTGTATGTTGTATTGGAAACAGAACAAAGATCGTGAGGATTGCATAATATGTCACACATCAAGATGGAAGCAATTTCCGGGTGAGTCTAATGATAAAGAAGCTAGGGGTCAAAAAATTCCTGCAAAGGTTGTTAGGTACTTTCCACTGAAACCAAGGCTTCAAAGATTATTTATGTCATTGAAAACATCCTCCCTCATGAGATGGCATGCAGAGGAACGCGATGACGTTGGCATCTTAAGACACCCCGCTGATTCTAAAGCATGGAAAACCTTCGATCAATAAAATCTAAATTTTTCTAGTGACTCTCGCAATGTTAGGCTCGGACTAGAAGCCGATGGCTTCAATCCTTTTAAAACAATGAGCATTTTTCATACCACATGGCCCGTTGTTTTGATGATATACAAATTGCCTCTGTGGATGTGTATAAAACAACCTTACTTATACTGTCTACGTTGATTGATGGTCCACGCGGCCCAGGAAATAATATCGATGTTTACTTACAGCCTCTCATCGACGAGTTGAAGGAACTGTGGAATGATGGCATACTTACTTACGATTCATCGATTGAAAAAATGTTTTGCATGCGTGCAGCGTTAATGTGGATAATTAGTGACTTTCCTGAGTATGAAAATTTGGCAGGTTGGAGTACAAAAGGGAGATGGGCTTGTCCTTGTTGCAACAAGAACACTCGTTCACAATGGTTAAAGAATGGGAAGGAATTTTACTATATGGACCATCGTCGGTGGTTGAATCACAACCATAAATTCAGAAATGATACTGTTGCTTTTGATGGGAAAGTTGAAAGAGAAGTCAAGCACACTCAAGTATCCGGGGATGATATCTTGGAGCAATTAAAGGCAATGGAAAGAAATAATGAGAAGGGTCACTCATCGGCGACGAAAAAGAGAAAAACGAGTATCTGCGATGAAGGGAATGGTGATAGTTCTATAAATTGGAAGGAAAAAAAGCATATTCTTTCAGCTGCCATACTGGAGGGATCACTTGATTCGCCACAATCTTGATGTTATACATGTAGAGAAAAATGTGTGCAATAACATACTTTGGACATTGTTAAATGTTGATGGAAATAAAAATATAATATGAGGCCTCATCGAGACCTTGAGAACATGGGTAATAGAAAAGCATTGCACCTTAAAAGCTTGCCACATAACAAAGTATATTTACCACCAGCATGCTTCACAATGAGTAAAAGAGATAAAGACATATTTTGTAAGGTTTTAAAGAATATCAAAGTCCCAGATGGTTATGCATCTAATATTTCACGTCGTGTAAACATTAAAGAGCGAAATCTGGACTTAAGAGACATGTTAATCATATCATAATACAACAACTACCCCCGCTAGCATTACAAAAATCATTGCCTACGAATGTAGCAAGGTCTTTGATTGAATTATGTAAATTCTATCGGCAGCTCTGTTAAAAGACAATGACCTTTAAAATTTTTGAATATTCGCAAGATCGTGTTTCTCTTACACTCTGTCATCTTGAGAAAATCTTCCCCCCGACGTTTTTTGATGTTATGGAGCATTTGACAATCCATTTGGCTGAGGAGGAAATGATTGCTGGACCAGTAGAATTCTGATGGATGTATCCCATCGAGAGGTACATTTCGTGTATGAATTATGTTTGTGTCACCTAAATTAATGCATATGAATACTACTTTAATTTTTTTTACAATGACGAACAGGTTTTTATTCACACTAAAATAATATGTTCGTAACCGAAGTCGTCCAGAAGGTTCAATTGCTGAAGGATACCTAGCAGAGGAATGCATGACATTCTGTGCGAGGTACCTAGGTGATGTTGAGAGTAAGTTAAATCGACCTTTACAAAATGATGAAGCTGATGCCAACTCAAGTTCAATAGGTCGTACATTAGGTAAAGGAGTAGCATTTATGCTTAATGACACTTCGTTTTCCCAAGCATATCGGTACGTGTTATTCGACTCCGCCGCAGTGAAGCATTTTCGCGAGTAAGATAACATTTGAATGAATTTTAAACTTTATTTAATTAAATATCACTCTACAGTATTCAATTTATACATACATGTTTTACAGGAAACATATAATAATGCTAAAACGGGAGAGACCTCGTGTAGGACACTACGAAATTAACCGCATTCACAACGAAACGTTTCACAAGTGGTTTGGGGATCATGTAAGTCATCTTTGTATTTATATGCAACAACATTTTAAAATCTTAATAACACGTTTAAATTTTACACATCTAATTTTTGTTACTCAATCATATGAAAAAATTTAGGTATGGAATCTAAATGAGGGTGAGGTGTCAAAGGAAGTTGCAATTTTGGCTTCAGGTCCCTCCCAATGGGCTAGGAGATACACGGGATATATTGTAAATGGATTCAGGTTTCGTACAAAGCAGCGTGAGAGAAGAATGAATACTCAGAATAGTGGAGTTATGCTTGATGCCACCACCAAAAGTTTTGCAAGTGCAAAGGACAAACGACCTATTTTGGGGGATGTAACACATTATGGAGTATTAACGGATATATTTGAATTGCGCTATTCAAATGATTTCAAGTTTGTGCTATTCAAGTGTGATTGGGTTAATACCCATTCGGGGACGACAAATGATGATTTTGAGTTCACATTAGTGAACTTCAAACATTCACTATACAAGCATAATCGACTGTCATATGAATCGTTTATATTAGCATCTCAGGCCAAACAAATTTGGTATGTGCGAGACCCAATTGAAGAAGATTGGCAAGCTATCGTGAAGATGAAACCGAGAGATTTGTATGACATGTATGGTAAAGATACTTATGGAGATGGGACAATAGATGCAGAAGTTGAGCCGTACAACATCCAACAACTGGATGACACTCTAATAAACCATTATGGGGATATTACATGGGTTGGGGTTGGTGTAGAGGGAACGACTATTGACAACATAGTTGATATAGATTGCGGTGATGATATCCGTGTTGATATTGATGAGGAATGTAGTGATGAGGATGTTTCTGAGACTTATGAAGATGATTCCGAGGCGGACGAGGAAGCTAACGAGAGTGATATAGATGAAAGTGATGAAAATGAGGAGACTAATGATGATTATGATACTGACATGGATGAAGATGACAATTGATATGAATTTTTCAGTTATGGATGGTTTTATTTTTAAGGATGCTTAGATGTTCACGAAATTTGACATTCTTCTCTTAGTATAATATTTTAAAAATGACTAATGATTGAATGCATTTTATTTGTTTCACATCAGTAATGATGGACAGTCAAGTTCTTTTTGTTTTTAATTTTATTTTTGTATTTATTGATGATTAATGAATGAAAGAATGCATTTTATATTTCTTGCCTTTTATTGATGATTACATCTACTGCTAAAATAGTGATTAACGAAGAAATTTCATCATCGTTATTCTCAATGTGATTGCTTCATTTGTTATTTTACTTATTTAGGCTAATTAAGAATTGTTCAGCTCCATCAGGGAATTTTCTAGGGGATAAATTTAGTTGAAGAACCATTTGTTTCTTAGGATTAGCAGTGTTAGTTCCCATTTTGTATTATCCTTCTCCCTCGGGAAATATTCATCCACCTTGAGACTAGCACAAAAGGAAATTTGATATTGATTGAATAATAACTGAATATAGTGGGGTCAAACTCAATATAGCAAATAATTGGGAACCAAAGACCCAAAACTCTTTATTATCACGTTATGTGAAAAGGTTAGGCATTATGTTAATGTTTTTAAATTAATTGCCCCGTTGTCCACTTGATTTGGTTACATCATGAAGGGTTGGGAGTGTAAAGCAGTGAAGCTATAATTAACTTCGCATTAACAATATGGATCAAAATATCATTAGAATTGATAAAATGCTAGATAATGGGAGAAGAAATTTGCTACATAATGTATACAGAGGATAATTCTACTCCATTTATGAAGAATATTTACAATGACAGACTGGCTGAAGCTGCAAATACCTCATTGTCTCTAATTTGGAGTGTGCTTTTTTAAAGTAAAATGAAGATCTTGACCACATGCTTTTACAGTGTGAGATGGTAGTCTTCATTTGGAAAAAGTGGTTGAGAAAATTTGGTATAGTGTGTGGAGCATCCAAACAAGCAAAAGATTTGTTTAAATCCCTTTCCATTTCACAGGCCGACAAAATTGTCGTTGGAGCACACTACTTGCGTCGCAGTCCTATCCCCTTCCATTATCACATCTTGGGATATTATATTTGTAAAAGCCATATATATATATGATTTCATAATTACATGACAGTTACCTAATTAAATCAAATGTGATGCATAATATTTAACCTATTAAATTGTTATAAGAAATATTTGAGTTGCTAAAGCAGAACTCCAAAACTGAACAGAATTTTATACTATATTTCCCGTTGTTTCTCTGTGTTTACAAATAGAGAACTAAATAGCCTTATATAGTATTTCGCTGTCACTAATTCAATGCACATACACATTCTAGATCCAATCTTGGAACTTACATAAGTGACATCTGAGATAATTGATGACTCAAATACATGAATGTTATTTAATACAATTATAGGAATAATGCACTTTCGTCACACCAAGCATTTCTTTGAAGTAACCGTACTCGTTCATTGGCAATGCTTTAGTAAAGATGTCTACAACCTATTCATTTGACTTGCATAACTCCAAATTGACCTCCCCATTTGAAATTGTTTCTCGAATAAAATGATACTCGATGGAAATGTACTTGGTATGATTGTGAAACGATCAATTCTTAGAAATTACCATAACTGACTTGTTATCATAAAAAATATTGGTTGCCTCTTATTGCTGTTGGTTCAGATCTCCCAATATACGCCTTAACCAAATTGCTTGACTAATTGCATTAGTAGCTGGTACATATTCCTCTTCAACTATTGCCTTTTGTTTTCTAGTATATTTCATCACCTGTTCTGCTTTATTTGGTCTATTTTCGTCCTGCCAGGTCCTTTGTGGAGTTGCTGGATTAACTATGGATGAGCTTTTTTGGATGGATAATATTTCTTTGATATTGAATACATGAATTTGAAAACTAGTCTGGGCTAGATTGTATTTCTATCTGAGAGGTAAGAACAGAGAAGATTTATTTCTCATTTTAGTTTAATGATTAACTTAAATAAGTGTAAAGTGGCCGGTATAAAATTTTCCCCCTTGGGGCTGGTAGCATTTGCCGGCAAAATAGGTTGTGGTGTAGATTTTTGGCAATTGACGTACTTAGGGCCCCTGTTAGGGGAAACCTGATTTTGCTCAGTGAGTCTACTGTTTAGTTCTTTTACTTGGGGAGTTTGATGGCTTTATATATGCCGAGGGTAATGTTCGATGTCCATTTTGGGCTGGTCTATGCATTCTAGTCTTAATTACTTTTATTCCTAAATGCGTTTCGCAACATGCTAGTAACCACAGATTGAGAAGATTTAGTGCACTGAAAAATATTGAGATGATCCCTATTATTATTAGTTGGTTTGGTCCTGACACCTACATCAATGGCTGCCCTTGTGTAGTGGGGAGTAATTATTGGATCGTCTTCCACTTTGGTTGACCTTTCGGAAGGAATGAAATAGGAGGCATTATTAGAGTGTGAAAATGTATGCACTGAGCTACAAAATGTTTTCTAGTAGTAAAAATAAGATTTAATTCCCAGAATTAATGAGGGATAAGACTCCCCTACTTAGGACCTCTTTATCTAGGAAAAATAACAAGGGGGATAGTGTATCACCCTCCCTCACACCTCTAGAGAAATTAAATATCCCACTGAATTGCCATTGATTAGAATTGAGATTCTAGTAGATAATAAAATTTGTGAATCAAATTAATAAATGTTTGAGAGAAAATAAACAAGGCAAGAACATTTAGCAGAGAATGGCCATTCAATGGTATCAAATTCTTATGCATTATCAATTTTTATACCCATGTTACCTCTAAAAAACCTTATGTGTAGCATATTAATACATTCTAATGTTGCACCAATTGCTTCAGAAATTTCCATGCACTTTATGAAACCTTATTTATTTGGACTAATAATTCTAACTGTAGTGTGAGACAATCTAGATGCCAAGATATTAGGAATGATTTTAAAAATGAAATTAGAAAGAGCAATAGAGCTTTATTGAGTCATAAATTTGGCACCTTTAACTTTGGTTGATGACGGGGATGTGGTTAACGTTGATGTGGTTAAAGATATCCTCAATCTGAAAAAAGCTTTGAACATAAGAAATGGGAGTTGACCACGCCTGTTCCACTAGACGATAATGGAAGCTTGGTGGAAGAAGTTATTGGAAAGAACCTTGAGCTCCATTACATCTACGTCTGTACTAAGGACGGTTCATTGAGGCCATACTTGAAACGCGAATCATCAATTGAAGGATAAAGATGGTATCTTTGACAGTTTATATTGGGATTATATCTGCCCAGTGCTCATCTGCTTCATAAAATTCTTGTGAGTTGTCCAAACCTATAGAAATCCGAATGGAACGGAAGAGGACACGACTTCATCATCAAATTAAAGTAATAGAGGATTACGAAATGATTCTAGATTGATAAATTTTTTTATTTACCACCATGATTTAATACTATATGAGTCCACCCAATCTTGTATGGATCTAACATTGATACCTCCTTCACTATAAAGGAGGCTAAAATTTTCCATTTAGCCCTATGAAATTTAGGCACGCCGTTAATGTCCCCCCCCATAATAAATCAACCATGGTCATGTCAATTCGATAGATGACTTTTTTAGGGGGTAATAGGAGCAATAAATAAGAGGGGAATAGATTTAAGAACATTCCTAAGAAGAGTTATTCTCACTCCCGATGATAGATTTCTAGATTTCCATCCATCGAGCTTGGATCTAACTTTGAGAACCAAATTCACGAACAAAATATATATTTTTCCTTCCCGTGTAGATTGGGCAACCCAAATAGGTAAAGGGGGGACTTTTTTTTAAGATACCCTGAAGATTAGATATCTTTTTCATGGCAATAATAAATAAGTGATTAGATCAGTAAAATGAGCTTTTACTAAAGTTCATCTTTTAACCTGAATAATCATTATATTGAATTAACAGATTCTTGACCTTTTTTATAATAGGAAGGTACAAAGGCTTATAGGTCATATATCCCCAAAAGAGAGAGTCATTCTTTTTTTTGAACATGAATGATGTTGGTGGATATCACTATAGTAGGCAGATTATATCTCACAAAGAAACCAATAATTACATTCAGAATGTCAAGTTCCACCACATACCAAGAGTAATTAAAAATATTACCAGTAAATCCATCATAGCTTTTAGCAGTGTCACTAAAAAGATAAAAAGAAATAACCTGTTTAACTTCATCAATAGTAGGAATGGAGTTTGAAAAAGCATTGTCGGCATCATTGACCAAATTTGGGATGTTATCTAGCAGAGAAACATCCGACATGTTAGTTCTAGAACCTTGAAATAACTTAAAGAAGTAGTTGATAACCTCATCTTTGATGTTCTTTTGAGTATCAATCCAATAACCATTATCATTTTTAATTCAGTGGATATAATCTTTAGCTTTTTTTCTGATTGACATAAGCATGGAAGAGCTTGGGTTTCTCTGCTTACAATAGTGGGAATGGTTTCATGTTCCACTTCACACTTTAGAACAAAGTCTTCAGCCCCAATGGATTTATGGTGAGTGTTTCCAAAAGCCTGCTTGTGTTAGTTAATTAGAGAAGCTTTGACTTTCTTTAAGTTTGGGGTGAGATCAAAGATTGGATTACCACTATTATAGGGAGTCCAACTTTCTCATTCTATATAAGTCACAGTGTTGAAGTCTCCTCATACAATCCATGGCTGTGAGGTAGCTTCACTGTACAGGTAGTCCTAAAGATTATTCCTCTAAGCTCTATTAAACTCATCATACACAAGGGAAAATTTAATAGACTTAGGTAACATAGGGTGATTAATGTGCAGAAAAATGTCTTGAGACATTTGAGACTGAAAAAAGAAATCAATACCATAACCGTAGAAAAGCCAAACTGTATTAGAGGCATGCCTCATTTATTTCTCCATCTTCCTTTTCTACATCTACATTTGCCACATTTTCTCCATATCTCCCACTGCTCTGATTACTGTGCAGATTCTCAGTGGGACCTGCCTTGGTTTTGTGGCAGCTCACTGTGCAGATTCTCTGTACAGATTCACAGTGGTACCTGTCACTGTGATGCCTTGGTTTCGTTACCTCCGTTTAGGACTCTTTTTAGAACTCTCATATTCGTAAACTCACGAAATGTGACTCTGTTTATAGGTCACACCCCACCTGCGAAAAGCCATACAAGAGTCAACACTAAACACTGACCTGGTGAAGATAAATCCGACCACCCAACATTGGACTTTTTCGGTATGTTTTTGCGCAAATGTCTAATTATGATAATTTTACTATTTTGTTCTATTTTTAAACTCGATCATATATAGTATGTAGTCTATTTTGTTTAAATTTTACTTGGTTTCATTATTTCCATTTCTCAAATGTAATTCTCAACATTTTTGTTTATTGCAGCAGTGAAGGAAATGGATGCTGAGGCTGTGCCATTAACATATATTTGATTTCAGAAAGTAGGACCTACAATTTTGGGGGGATTGAAAAAACACCACAAAACTCAAGCTATCGAACTGATGCAGAATTCATTCGATTAAATTCTGAGAAAACAAAGGCGGGAAGAAGTTATTTATGCTGTTATAGTTTTTTATTAATATTGGTTAAAAGCTACTTGGAGAAATATTAGCATCAGTTCACCTCTGGGGGGATTGTTCCCATTGGGAAAATTCGATGTTATTTTTTTTGTAATTTTACTATTTTAATTTTTAATTTTTTGCTAAGTCTCAATTTAAGTATATCTATTGAGACCATAGTCTTTCTTTTCAAATTTTTGGTTCCTTTTGAAATAGTAGCTATGTTGCAAGTGTTGAAGGGCATAAATGATTCTTTAAATGACTCATGTAAACTCAGTGATGAATTTTAATATTGCAGGTTGCTATGACATCGCAACGGTCGAGTAAATTCCTCTCATGGGCACATTCCCGTTCACAGCCTCTTTTGCACTCACAATCCAATCTCCAACCACCATTTCAGCCGCAGTCTCAGCCCAGTTCTTATTCCCTTTCAGATTCTAGCTCGACCGAACGATCAAACTCATGTGATAGTGAAAGCGATAGTAGCTCAACGGAGAGTGAGCCTTTACATAACAAAGATGCCCGTTCACATGAAGAAAGTACTCAAAGTTATTTGATTTATATGTGCTTAATTAACTGTGTACATTGAAGTTAACCTATTTTTTCAATTTTTTACGGTTCAGCTTCAGCACAATATGCCACTAAACCTAGAGGCATTGCAAAGTTGGGTGAAGTATGGGGTACGGAAAAATGCTTAGCGCTTCACTTCAACGATTTCTATCAGCCAGTTGGAGATACCGCATATAGACTATCTACCCATTTAGGCATTTTAGTTCGTGATGGGAACATGTAAACTTTCTTTTGTAAATTTCTGTATAACACAACTCTTATTAGAATACTCTTTACAATACTGTATGTTATCTCTTAACAATTTAAAGATGATTATTTAATCGATGTAAGAGGTTATTAATTTAATATTATATCGATGCTGAACAGGTTACCGTTGGCTTTCAAAGATTGGCGATGCAAGGACTTATACCCATACAAGGAACATGTTTGGCGAGAGGTGAAGGTAAAATCAAATGATACCATGATTTGTGGCAAATGAATTGACAATTTGAATTCTTTACAAAGATAATTATGTAAGCTAAAATCACGTGTAGTAGATGACTGATGCCCCTGAAGAATTTTAAAAAATGTGCATGAAGAAGGTTGGAAATATATGGAATAATTGGAAAGTAGAGGTGAAGAAACATTATCGTGCCTTTGATACCGACGAATAGATATTGAAATATTGTCCACCTAGAGTAAAGCTAGAACAGTGGTCGCAACTTGTTAAGTATTGGGTAACTCGTGAGGCAAGGGTATGAATGTATTACTAGTAGTAAAGTTTTATAAATTCAAGTTAAACAAATATTTTAAATATATTTTTGTAACAGAGAATGAGTCGAAGAAATCGTCGAACTCGTAAGAAGCTAGGGGTGGTAAACGGACGGATACGGATCGGATACCATATTTTCCATATCCGTATTCGACATCTGAATGTACTATCCGTATCCGTATCCGCCCGGATAGTTAAAACAACTATCCATATCCGTATCCGCTCGGATACCTCGGATTTGGATAATATCCGTATTCGTTTACATTATTTAGCTATCGCAAAAAATAACTATTAAAATATCCAATCCAATGAAATCAAATCAAATCCAATCCAAATAAATATATAACAAAATTACTGCCTTCTAACATGAGAAATTATGGATTTCATAGTAATAGTATTCCATAATGATAATATGGCGTAAAGTCATACAACCATGTAAGCTTAAAGTCATCCAAAAAAAAAATTACCGTCGCATTCCATAACAGTAGAAATAAATATGCACATTTTAGAATAAATCAAATTTATTAAGAATAATAACCTCATGGACCTTTTGTCTTCAAAACATACTGATATTTTTATTTTAATAAGTATACATTTTATTTTGTATATAATATACCTGTTGTTAACTTCAGTTCTCATTACAATCAAAATCATCTCTTTATTTTTCTGTTTCTCTCTTATATTCTATTATGTTTCTCTCTTACATTCTTTTCTGTTTCTCTCTTATATTTATTTATAATTAAGGAAACTAACGAACAACCGCATGAGGGTTTCTTTTCTCTTGTTTTGTACGAAAGAGAAATGAAATGAAGTTAGTTTTTTGTTTTGTTTTGAGTGGAGTATATGTTCTTTAGTGGGTGTATGTTGTGTGTGATAGGTTGTATTGTAACTTTAGTGTAACTCCATGATAATATATTATAATTTTAGTGTAACTCCATGATACCAATAAAATAATAATACATGACATTTTATAATATACCCAATAAAATAATAACTTTAGGGTGTTTTTATTTTGAGTGGAATTATGTATTTATTTTGTTTTAGGGAATAAACGATTAAGGTTTTTTTTAATATTATTTTATTAGTAATACTACTACTAATATTATTAGTAATATTTTAAACATATGTTTGACGGATACGGATATTCGGTAAAACGGATATCCGATAAAATGGATACTCCGTATCGAATACGGATTATCCGTGTCGGATACTAGTACTATCCGTATCCGTTTCCGTTTTCTCGAATATTTTTATAGAGTATCCATATTCGTATCCGTTTCCATATTTTCGAATAAACATCAGCAAATTCGGATTCGAATTCGGATATCGGACGGATGCGGATTTTTGAATATCCGTTTACAGCCCTATAAGAAGCAAAGAACACCACATACTTCCGGAAGAAAGAGCCATACGAATGTTGCTCATAAGGTGTTTATAAATGATTTTAATTGTCAATATTATTTTATGTTATCAAACTTATTTATGTAACGACTTACGAGTCGTTGGGTTTATGCAGATGGAGGCTGGTCAAGGAAAAAAAGTTTCATTGGTTGATGTTTACATTAAAACACACGAAAGGAGCGATGACTCAACCATCGATAAGGATTCCGCTGAAGCAATGGTACAAAAATATCATCCATGTTCCTTCCCTTCTTCTAAATCTCAACGACATCATTTTACCTATTAATCAAAATTCTTATTCTGTTTATCAACCGTTATAAAAGGCAACATGCAGGAGATTATGTCGTATCGTTAAAAGCATAATATATATCATGCACGGATGATGATAAAATTAACAATTAAATAAGTTTATTGTTTATGAAAGTTAAAATTATGCATGAAATTATTATGTGAAGAATTTAAAACTAGTGGTGAGGAGATACTGGGATCTTTATTCTGTTTTGATTTTGTGAATGAATGATTACAATATTGTTTTATATAATAAGAATCGTTTATTTCAGTAAAAAAATGAGTCAAAAAGTAGATCAACTTCCGTCAGATTGTAATGAATCCGTCAGTCATAAAGACGAGATATTTTATGAAGTCCTGGGACCTGATAAACACAGTCATTGTCGAGCTTATGGGCATGGGCCATCTTCAACTGATGTGAATGGAACTAAGAGGCCTAAGGTTAATGAAAAAGAGTATGAGCGACTACGATTTGAAATTCGATCTGAATTTCAGGATAAATTTGATCATTTAGAGGCTTAGTTTGAGTTGATACGCACACACATGATGACTTGCCCTTCCGTACTATCCAAACAGGTTAATAAGTACACACTTTTATCTTTTGTGCTTAATTATCGTGTATATATATAAATGTATGTTCTAGTATTAAATTATGTTATTAACAGGTTCCTCAATCCTCCAACGAGCAAAACATACCATCATATAGGTCTATTTTGCAACCCGAGCAACAATTAGAAGAAACCAACCAATTTCAGCCTGTAGTGCTACCACAATCAAATCACCATTTAGCTCCATCTCAACAAGCAAGTAGATAACTACTTTTTAAAATCATAATTTAAGACTATATGTTTTCATGATTGAAATTATTCATTTTTTGTAGATTGCAAATTCTCAACACTTTGCTGCCCCCGAGACTGCCGCTCATGTTAGTGATAAAATGAATGCTACTTCAATCCAGTTATGTTACTAATTTAAAGAATTTTAAAGGGCACAATATATATGCACTTTCTTGGGGAGTTTATGTATACTTGACATTGACTTGTTGGTTTATTTGCTTGTATATAGTCTTAAAATTTTTGGGATGTCTTAAAAATAAATAAAACTCTGTCGATTTTTTTCCAGAAATATATGGTTGATGACATATTCATCTTGTTTGTAGAAAGAACCATCAAAGAAGAAGAAGAAGCACCATCAACCACGACAAAGGGTCTCAAATAATGCACTTCCTAAAATTGTAGACCTTATTACTTCCGGACTTCCAAAAGTGGTTGTGGCACGTGGATTCATTGTGAGTAAGGACCCTTCAACAAAAGTAGGGGGTACGCCACTGGGTGAAGACTTTTAGGAAGTATATATTGAGAAAATATTTGTAACAAATGAACCACTGCCTAGACCTTATGGAAACAAGTCCACAATTGGATATGCACATCATTCAACTGTAGCGTGGCATATTACTAATGTACTAATTTTTAATTTTAATTTTTTAATTAAAATACTAAAGAATAAGTATCAATGACTAACGATTGACTTTTTTATTTGTAGGTCGAAGAGGATATTTGACCTTGATGAAGAAGGATTGTACATTATATAAAATTTCGTTTCGCTTCATGTTTCCCTGCTTTTTCTTATTGGACAAGTGATACATTTTTTTTTGTGGATGAATAATTGTTCCAAGCACAATTACATTTATTTACGATGAGTACTATTGGTTTTAATTTAATGGTGTTTTAATTTGATTACTGCCCTCTTAATTTAATGTTATGTTAATGTATTTGCACATAAATACAGAGTAATTGATTTTTTTAACACTTGTTCTCAATCATATATTAAAAAATAATATCAACATTTTGTTTAATGCCACTATATTTATTCTTGGTATTTTTTTTAATGCTGCCAAAAGTGTGTTGAACATTTAATAAGTGTTGCAAAAGGTTATTATCAACATTTTTTTAATGCCGCTAAAAGGTTATTACCAGCATTAATATAAATGCTTAAAAATGCTGCTAACTTTTTGCGGCATCTTTTAAAAGGCCGTTGTTCTTTTACCACATTGGCTACCGCACTCGTGGAAATGCCGCCAAAAGTACCGCTAACTTTTTCCGGCATTTTAAAAAATATCGTCGTTCTTTTACCACATTGGCTATTACAGCACTTGTTCAAATGCCGCCAAAAGTGTTAGTGTCATTTTTAGTACTTTTATCGGCATTTAATTTATGCCGAGAAAGATCAATATCCTTTTAGTGATTCTTGAGTCGATCGATCGATCAAGCAGGTGTTTGCCCAGTTTCTACAATTCTAGCCAACGGGTTTCATCCAATATAAATTCTCAAACCTCCATTAACATGTCCCAAACTCCCAACCAAACGTCATAAACGTTATATAAACCAATATAAAAGATTTCTAACGTAAAACATTCACAGTTTCATCAAGAATCGTCATCAAAGGGGATTAATTCAAGAAATTATCATTTAACCCTAGTTCATCCAATTTTCTCAAGATTTTTTTTCCAAATTTCTATCTCTACTGGGTATCAATTTCGTGAATAATATTCTACATATGACATATATCCATCCTAATATGGTTTGTACTCCAAATTTGAAATAAAAATCTCCCAAACAACATTTTATTTTCATGAAGACATAATAGAATTAATTCCTACACTAACATGGATGTGTTATCAACTAAAGAAAAGTAAGTTAGATACTTGCCTGGAAATCAAGTCCTGTTCCGACGGATTTGAGTGTTATAGGAACATTCCCTTCTCCCGATCTACGCGTTGGTGGAGGAATTGATGAGAGTGGTGTAGGGTTGGGCCCCTCCTTGAAAGCCTTCACTCTTATCTCTTCCTTAGCCTCTCTGAAACTCCAAGGTTTCTCACCCTCGAGGACTCTAACTCTCATCAGATATAACACTCCAATTTTCATCCATAATTAAGACCTAAAATGGGTAATTACCAAAATGCCCTCTCGGATTACCGGTTAGGCCTAAAAACGTCCCGAGACCCAAACTAAATCCCCGAGTGCACTTTTCTGACTATCTCGACCCTTCCGGACACATTGGCGCACTCAAAATGACCACGCGGGCGACTTATAATTAAATTACTTTTTATTCCATTAATTTAGTCCTGACACGACACATGCGCATCCCGACTCAATTTCTATGATTGTCGCCTTATTCACTCGCGAAAATTTTAATAAATTCAATCTCATATATTACTTTACTCATCTAGTAATATTCAACATAATTATTACCAACAAATACTAATTCTCGTCACGTTAGTACATATTTATTTTAAAATTCGAATTAATATTAAATTAATTTATCCCAATTTAATTTAATTAATCCCATAATTAAACGCCATAAACAAATAGAGTATTACATACTTCCCCCCCTAATAACGGAATTTCATCCCGAAATTGAAAAAATAAGGCACACTTGGTAAAAACAATTTCGAATACTTTTCGCGCATACCTGCCCCGGGCTCTCAAGTGAACTCCTCAACATTATGATGCTTCCACTGAACCCGTACAAGTGGGACTACCTTCGACCTCAATTTCCTCTCACTATGGTCTAGGATAGCTACTTATCTCGACTCATAGGAACTATCAGGCTACAAATCAATCTCATCTATCGCAATATGAGTATGGGCCATATCATCCCGAAGATACCGCCTTAACGACAAAATGTGGAATACATCACGAATACGGTGCAAGTTCTCCGGTAACCCAAGTATGTATGCCACTGGTTCAATCCTCTCGATAATGGAAAATGGTCCTACGTACCTCGGAGCCAATTTTCCTTTCTTCCCGAACCTCATTACTCCATTCATAGGAGACACTCGCAGTAGTACTTGATCTCCCACGCTAAACTCCCTGAAAGACTACTTTGCATCGGCATAGCTTTTCTGCCTATCCTTGGCTACCCGAATGCGACTCCTGGCACACTTGGACACGAACTTCGCAATATCCTTCTTCATCCCATTCCACCAGTACTTCCGCCTCATATCTTGGTACATATTATCCCCTCTGGGATGTACCACAAATCTGGACCTATGTGACTGCATCATCTGCATAACGTAAATTTTCTCCCTCCGGGACCACCAATCTCCCATTAAACTGCAAACCCCCATCTGAACTTACGGAATAGGACTAAGCACCCTCAGGTAGGAGCCGTACAATCTGATCCTGACAAACGTATCAGTTGCTTGTGCCTGGATCACCCTCATAACAATCTCTGGTGTGACCGTCATAACGGATATAAAAGATCGGGCCACTGCGTCCTGGTGTCCAACTCTTTCCACTTCGCCTTCCACACTTTTACCACCTCACTTACCGGTCTACATCTTAACGCATCGATAACCATGTTAGCTTTCCTCGGATGATACTATATCTCGAACCGATAGTCTTTCACAAAATCTAACCACCTGGCTGACGCATGTTCAACTCCCGCTGAGTGAACAAGTATTGCACTGACTTGTGATCTGTGAACAGGCAGAATTTCCCCCTCCCCAATAAGTAGTGTCTCCAAATTCATAAGGCAAACACGACTGCTGCTAGCTCCAAGTCGTGGGTTGGGTAATTCCTCTCGTGAGGCTTAAGCTTACGAGGGGCATAAGCTATAGCCTACTCCTTCTGTTGGAGTACTCCATCGAGTCCCTATAGAGAGGCATCAGTATATACCAGGTACTTCACTCCTAGCCTGGGTAAAGCAAGAATCGGCGCCGAAGTTAATTTATCCTTTAGCTCATCGAAAGCTAACTGGCAAGTGTTATCCTAGATGAATGGTAACCCTTTGCGTGTTAAATTCTCCAGTGGTCCTGCAATCTTCGAGAACCCTCGAATGAACCGCTTGTAATACCTGGCTAACCCCAAAAAGCTACACACCTCTATCGGTGTCGTGGGCTGTCCCCACTCCCTCACTGCCGACACTTTGCTCAGGTCCACTAATATCTCCAAATCTGACACCACATGCCCCAAAAACTGCACATCCCGTAATTAAAATTCGAACTTCTCATACTTGGCATACAGTTGATGCTCTCGTAGAGTCTAAAGAACCTGTCTCAAGTGCTCGACATGCTCCTCCTCAATCTATGAATAAATTAAGATGTCATCCATAAAAATGATGACAAACTGATCCAATAACTCTCTGAACACCTGGTTCATCAAGTCCATGAATACGACTGGAGCATTTGTCATCCCAAACGGCATGACCCTGAACTCATAGGACCCATACCTCGTCAAGAAAGCAGTCTTCGGCACATCCTGCTCCCTAATTCGAAGCTGATGGTATCCCAATCTCAACTATATCTTTGAGAAGAAGGAAACTTCCCTCAACTGGTCGAACAAGTCATCAATTCGGGGTAATGGATACTTATTCCGTATCGTGACCTTATTCAACTCTTGATAGTCCACGTACAACCTCAATGAACCATCTTTCTTTTTCATAAATAACACCGGAGCGCCCCAACGTGAGGTGCTCCCACGAATGAAGCCCTGACCCAACAGCTGCTCAATTTAATCCCGTAACTCTCTCATCTCAGCTGGAGCCATACGGTATGGTGCGCGGGCTATTGACCGAATGCCCGACAGCAAATCTATAATAAAATCTATCTCTTGGTTAGGAGGTAGTCCCGGTATCTCATGGAACACATCAGAAAACTCGCGAACAACGGGAATCAAGTCCAGGGGAATCACTATCTCCTTAGAGGTCTCTTCCACTATGTAATATAAATGGGTGGAGGATCCTCCCTCAGGACGAGGCATCGCCACCAGAAACATCTCCTGGCCCGAAATAGCAAAAACAATACTCCTGCTAAAACAATAGATCATGGCTCTATAAGCAGCAAGCCAATCTATGTCAATAATGGCGCCATGCTCATGCATATCTAAGACTAACATGTCTGCAGGTAATATCAAGATACTAATCTCTATACCTACTCCCGGCATATAAAGAAAATTAAAGACCCATTTCCCAGTGGTGAGTCCACACATGTCACTGTACTCTCTGCCGTGTCTAATAACCCTATGGCCCGTACAAAGCTAGTGGCTATAAAATAGTGTGACGCCCTAGTATCAAATAAAATATGCCCCATAGTGCTATGGATAGGAAATGTACCCTCAACTACGGGTGGCGCCTGAAGTGCTGTTGGCTGGTGGACATTATAAATACGTTTATACTGCAATTGCCCCTGTTGAATGGGGATGGCTGGTAAAGCTGGCATTTGAGGTGGTGCTGGGAGGGCGGCTAGGAAGAGCGGTCTCTGCGGCTCCTGACGGGCACCCTGTTGCTAGGGGGCCCTATCCCCCCTCTGGGCAATCTTGGCGCTTATGACCATTTTTGTCTTAACCAAGACACATGCCCTTAAAGTTTCCTCCCCTCTGTCCCTACTGACTTCGGCCCTGATGGCCATTACCCCCTTTCATTGGCCCTGCTGGCCCTGCTGATAATGTTGTTGGCACTGATGGACCTGTTATTGGCCCTACTAGTAACGATGTGGACCTTGCTGGCTAGACTGGCCCTGTCTAACCCCCCATATCCCTGCCTGGAATCATCGAATCGAAATCGCTTAGCAGGGTCCTCCTGATGGGAACTCTGCTCACTATGACAGACCTGTCCCTGAGTTGCTGCCACCCATAACCGACACTACTACCTCTTGTTTGATCCTACTGGCTGGACTTCCCCGCTCGCTTGCTTCCCTACCGATGAAAGCGGTGATCCTGGCAATGCAATAGAGCGGCGTTGAGTACATCAGTGTGAGTACCTAGTGACAGATTACCTATGACATAATGATAAATCCTCCAGGTCAGCTCATTCATGAACATCAAGATTTTCTTCTCTTCGGTAGGTGCCTCATCTGGCACTATAGTGAGAAGTCTCATGAACTCCTCCTCATACTCTGCACCCATCATACATTCTTGCTTAAGATTCAATAATTTCTGCCTCATCTCAGTCTACACGGCGGATGGAAAATATTTACGGTCGAACCGTACCCAAAAAGTCCAAATAAGCATACTGTCTTTCTCCTCTAAGGTGGTAGTGGCCTCCCACCACTGTAAGGCGGTTCCTACTAGCTTGAAGGAAGCCATTAACTGTATCCGAACATCTGCGCACTCATACATGCGTATATGCCTCTAGATGTCTTTCTTCTATTGGCTGGCGATGACAATGTCGGAACTGCCCGAGAACTCCGGAGGATGTGCCTTCTGAAAGGCATCCCATGCCGTGGGAAGCTGTGTTGGCACTAGCACTACTGCCTAAACCTGGGGTGGGGTCTGCTGCACCACCGTTAACGCTGTATTCACCGCCTCAGCAACTATAACGGTGACTTCAGTTGCGTTCATCATTCCCTAAGCCTGGGCTGCTGGCTGCTTGGGCTGGGCATTTTTGTCTCTCGGGGCTCTTCTTGGAGGCATCTGAAATGAGAATGAATTTGATTAGTCCACAGTTATTATTAAGTCTCAAATAGCTGAAGACGTATTCGCAATAAATAAGAGTACACCAATCCTAAAGAAAGGGATCTATATCAAAGGACGCTAAGCTGAAAGCATAATAAGTCGTACAAATCCTAAAGGACTCTAGAACCTGGCTCTGATACCACCTGTGTCACCCCGCCTAATTAAATACCGGGTGATCATTACTTTATAGTGTCCGGTTAGCTCATTCTTAGCATCACCGTTGAAAATAATTTTTCTTTACTAATCACCTAATAAATAGTTAAGCTAAGTGTAAAAACATTAGATTTTATAAATTATGACCTGTTTTTATGATTTAATATGAAGTCATTTTTCATGAACACAATTGATAATATTAAACCAAACCATCGAAATGAAATATCCAAGCTAGATTAAACAATCCAAATAATAAATTCCAATCGCAGGACAAGGAAATAAATAAAATAATCCCAACAATAGCTAAATCCCGAAATGATAAAGAGTACAAGTCTCTCTCTGAACTAAAATGAGATATGGAAATGGGCGACACGTGCCCTGTCTGAGAATAATTGAATAGAAGACTAAAAAGTTAAGAATGGAGTCGTCTACTGCAAGGACATGCAACTTCCACAATAGTTGCAGCGCGTCAATGGTCCAAATATCTAGGCCTGACACCCCTGTGGATGGGCACCTGTAATATATATATATATATATATATATATATATATATATATATACAAGAGGAAGAAAAGATAAAAGGAAACGGGTCAGAGCCCGAGTGTAAAACAACTTAAAAATAGTTTAGCAAGTATTTAAAATGCTTACCAGTTGATCTTACATACATGTTAGCACCTCGACACTCACTTAAGAATTCTCACATCTCATCTAGTGTGCACGCCTAGCGTACTACCGAATTAACCTAGTTAAATCTAACCCACTTAACTAGTCTAACCAAATCTTCATTCATCAAACCTAATCCAAGTGATCGCCTAACCATATATTATATCCGATGACCCTTTTATTAGGATTATTTTAAGCCAGTTATGTTCATCTCACAATAGACTTAAGTTCTCAACCACTTAATTCATTTAATATCAATAATTCAATTTTGTCTACTTATAAGCATAGTAGATTAATCATAGGTACATATATTTATCACCTATAATATATATACTAGTAAGGCACCCTACATAAATCTATGGTGCTAGCATACTCTGTTATCAAGTCCCTGTATCTCTCATACAAGAAGGGAAATACTAATTCGGAATCACTCTCAAATTTTATTAACACAAAACACACATATTGGAGGCGAAGCATAGTTCCAAGCCACTAAGAGGTCAGCACATACCCTCACGTCTCTTAGTACCGTCTAACTATCACTCTCGGATAGCCTGTACCAAGGATACTATGTTCTAAGGTATATGTTAATATCCCCAACAAAGGTCCAATCGAGATAAGACTATCCCGGCGCGTAACCTCCGTGATAGCAAGTAGCGCGGGTATGATTAGACACAAATATACCATATATATATATATATGCACCCATACATATATTCACATAATTCAGCTATGTACGCCCACGACCCATAATATGTTATAGCTATGCGTAGCATATAACGCTCGAGTTCCGTAAAATTAAATTATTCTTTTTATTCTCTCAATTACTGTAAATCCCTAAGTACTTCTCGACTCTCGAAGTGCATCCTCTCTATAAATGTAAAATTAGTAAGTGTACCTTCACTACCCTACTGGTCTAAATCTTTCTAAATTCTTACATGACCTACTTTAACGTACGCACGATTTCTCACTTAATTTATATCCTCGAAACCCCACAGTTTAAATCTCACATAAACTCGTCTTACCCGGAACCTACTTATACCATACTGGTCCTTCTCATGTCCCATTATGATATTTAAATTATGTTCAAAGGTCCTTACACATTTGGAATTGGATTAACATAAAAAGGGGAAGAAGTTTCAGTTTCCTAGAGAAGTCGATCGATCGATGAAAAGGGGTCGATCGATTGATCCAGTCGGTCGATCGAGATTCTTGAGTCATCGATCGATCAAGAAGGTGTTTGCCCAGTTTCTGCAATTCTAGCCTACGGGCTTCATCAAATATAAATCCTCAAACCTCCATTAACATGTCCTAAACTCCCAACCAAACATCATGAACGTCATATAAACCAATATAGAAGATTTCTAACATAAAACATTCACAATTTCATCAAGAATCATCATCAAAGGGGATTAATTCAAGAAATTATCATTTAACCCTAGTTCATTTAATTTTCTCAATAATTCATTTTTTTCCATATTTATATCTCTACTGGGTATCAATTTCGTGAATAATATTCTATATATGACATATATCCATCCTAACATGGTTTCTACTCCAAATTTGCAATAAAAATCTCCCAAACAACATTTTATTTTCATGAAGACATAAGAGAATTAATTCCTACACTAAAATGGATGTGTTATCAACTAAAGAACAACAAGTTAGATACTTGCCTGGAAATCAAGGTCTAGTCTGACGAATTTGAGTGTTATAGGAACGTTTCTCTTCTCTCGATCTGCGCGTTGGTGGAGGAATTGATGAGAGTGGTGTAGGGTTGGTGGCTCTCCTCCTTGGAAGCCTTCTATATTCTCTCTTCCTTATCCTCTCTGAAACTCCAAGGTTTCTAACCCTATAGGACACTAACTCTCATCAGATATAACACTCTAATTTCCGTTCATAATTAAGGCCTAAAATGGGTAATTATCAAAATGCTCTCCCGGGTTACCGGTTAGGCCTAAAAATGTCCCGAGACCCAAACTAAACCCTCGGGTAATTTTTTTTGGCTATCTCGACCCTTCCAGACACATTAGTGCACTCGAAATGACCATACATGTGACTTATAGTTAAATTACTTTTTATTCCATTAATTTAGTCTCGACACGATACATGCGCGTTCCGACTTAATTTCTATGATTGTCGTATTATTCACTCGCAATAATTTTAATAAATTCAATCTCATATATTACTTTACTCGTCTAATAATATTCAATATAATTCTTACCAATAATTACTAACTCTCGTCACGCTAGTAAATATTTATTTCAAAATCCGAATTAATATTAAATTAATTTATCCCAATTTAATTTAATTAATCCCATAATTAAATACCATAAAAATACGGGGTATTACAGTGTGGTAGCCAACAATTTTGTCTACTATGAGATGATTGAAGAACTTCAAGAACAACATAAAGAATCTACTATACTGTTGCATAGAGCTATGAGCAAAAGTATCAAAGTTTGAGTGTAGGTCGGGGCTTTGATAAATTTGTCTTTGTTTATAATAAAAAGGAAGCTCTACTTAAGCTTGAAGTTGAAGAAACTAGAACTATTGCCAAACTCCTGGAAGAGGAGAATAATAATTTGAGGGATGAAGTGAATCTTTTAAAGTCTGCCTCTGGAGCTCTTGTTGCTACTACCGATGAAGGTTACTCATTTTTAGAAGCCGAAAATGCAACATTAAGAGATAAGTTGGAAACTTTAATAAAGATTAAGCCCGCATCTTCCTCCCGAGTTAGAAATAAGCCTGGCCGAGGAACCAAAAAAGAAATTAGGACCTAACAGCCCTTTGTCGATCAAACTGCACAGTTAAAAGTAAAAGACCGAGCTATTGCTGAGATGTCCCAGAAGCTGCAGACCATGTCGAAACAATTATCCACTCAATCCTCTCAATTAGAGGTTAAGGATGGAGTATTGAAGAAACTGCAGTCTTAGGTTGATAAATTAACCTTTCAATTCCACAAGCAGCCAAGAGAAGTCTGGATGGATGGGTATAATGAAGCTTTGGGATATTTTGACGATAGACTTCAACAGGCCAAGAATGAATCCTATAAATGAGGTTAGATGAATGCTTTAATCGTGATGAAAGTGGATCATAACAACTCTTTATGGGATTGGTATGATCCAGGTTTGCTGGAGCTTGACAATCCTCCATTCAAGTTAGATGTCAACTGGATTCATATTCATCGTATTCCTCAATGCTTAATTTCGAAATACTTAGGAGATTACGAGCTACATGATGAACTAGAGATCGTCCGACCTCCTTATTTACTTGATTGTCCTAGTAGTAATAATACCGAGATGCTTCATAACTTTAACTTCATCAACTCTCCTTTTAATTTGGATGATCCTCCAGCTGGCATGGATCCTATTTCTAAGGCTAAAGGAAAACGTCTTGTAGACTAAGGCTTTGTATTTTATTTTTGCAT
Source organism: Sambucus nigra (assembly GCA_949130495.1). Taxonomy (NCBI): domain Eukaryota; kingdom Viridiplantae; phylum Streptophyta; class Magnoliopsida; order Dipsacales; family Adoxaceae; genus Sambucus; species Sambucus nigra. The sequence goes on along the minus strand of OX422208.1, from coordinate 779,578,561 downwards.
TTTTAAGCAACTATATGTAATCATTTAATTTAATGAAAAGATTATTTTTACGAATGGATCAACTTTTAGTCAATCTTTGCATATATGAATGTTTCTTTAGTCTTTGACTATGAATGGATCAACTTTTAGTTAAACTTTAGTTTTTCACCGTATCCATTGATATCTTTAGGATTATCCTAAGTATTATATCAATTAACAATGCATCACCATGGTTATACTAATGTACCTAAAGTTTTTAGGTAGTTTCATTAGTTACCTCGGTTCCCAGGCGTGAGTTGAACATTTGTCCATCTTTTAGCCCAATTTAAATGGAAATTTTGCATCCAGGTCTTCGTTAAATAAGCATTTGGGACTTACAATTTTGCCTTGCGTGTTTTTTTTATAACCAACTTTGTTGGTGCCTTTACTGATACCGACCAATATTTCGCTGGTGGTTTATGATAGCGACCAATATTATTGGTATTTTTATGTCGATGACCAACTTTGTTGGTACCTTTGTTGTTGCCGACCAACATTATTGGTATTTTTATGTTGACGACCAACTTTGTTGGTGCCTTTGTTATTGTCGACCAATATTGTTGGTATTTTTGTAGATATATAATGTAGTGCATAGCACTAGTACTCTGAAAAAAAGAAAAATAATAATTTTGGGAAAATCTTATTCTCATTAATATTAAAATGAACTTAATACATCATGATTACATCACTGATAGTATTTTCTTAAGTGTTCTGCATTCCATAGGTTCTTGAATTCTTCACCTTCCAAAGTCTTAATTCGATATGTGCCTGGCCAGATGACTGCAGTAATACGATAAGGCCCATGCCAATTGGCTTCCAGTTTATTAATTTTCTAAATCACTTTTTTCAAAACATAATCTCCCTCTTTTAAGTTGCTCGATTTCACCCTCTTATTGTAAAAACTACCATCCGTTGTTGATAGGCTGCATTCCTTAAAGTTGCATCTTCACGTACCTCTTCCAGTATGTTTTAAGTCCAGCCTTCTTATCAAATCACTAACTGGGGTATTGAAGTTAAGAATTCTGCGCGTAGGTAGACCTAGCTCGGCAGGAATTACTGCTTCAGTACCAAATGTTAACATATAGGGAGTTTCTCCTGTAGCTGTTCTAGGAGTTGTTCGGTAAGCCCATAAGACATAATATAGTTCATTGATCCAATTCCCTTTGGTATTTTCCAACCTTTTCTTCAACCCATTCACCAAAGTTCTATTAGTTACCTCTGTTTGGACGTTGCTTTGAGGATGGCCAGGAGCAAAGTGGATTCTTTGTACGTTGGATTAGGCACAATAAGCAGCAAATTCATCATTGTCGAGCTGTGTATCGTGATCAGTGATAAAGGTGTAGGGTAAGCCATACCTGCATATGACATTCTTCTAAATAAACTGGTAAACTTTTTCATAGGACATGTCAATCAATGGTTCAGCTTCCACCCATTTAGTAAAATAATCCACAACTACAACCAGGTACTTGAATCTTCCCCGGGTGGTTGGTGGAGGCCCGACCAGGTCAATATCCCACATAGGAAAGGGCCAAGGTGAAGTGATTGGTATTAGGAGAGCTTATGGAGCCTTGCGTATGCTGGAAAACCTCTGGCACTTATCACACTTCTTGGAAAAAATTGCACATTTTGCTCGCATAGTTTCCCAGTAGTACCTCTTTATATGAATTCTTTGTAACAATGTTCTTTTTGCTATATGGGCCCCACATGACCCTTCATGGACTTCTTCAAGCAAATCCTTCACTTCAACTTGATGCACACACCGTTGTAGACCAACAGTTAATCATCTTCTATAAAACACACCACCATCTATCACATATCTTGCGGCTCTGTATTTCAGCTTCTTAGCTTCAAGTAGGTCGACTGGAAGAATCCCTTCTTCAATATATGTTCTTATGGGATCAATCCAAGATGGTCCCATATCAATTGCAATAAAATTGATCATCAGATCTTCATCTATGCTCCTATTAGTAAGTAGCTCAATAGGAATAGTTCTTTGCAACTCAATCTCGTATAATGCTACTGTTTAGATATAAGGATCCTATTTTAGGGGAGTAATGTATATTCATGCTCGGGGCTCTGACCTCGTGCGTTGACTAACCTTTTCAAGATAAGTTTTGGAGAAGCTGCATAGGACCATTTGGAGATTATCGTTTGGAGGTGTAGCTGGAGTTTATTTATTTTACTGCTTTAATTAGTTTAGACGTACCTTTCAGTCGTATTTCATTATAAGACTCCATTTGGGTTTTATTGGGCCATGCGGTTCCAAAGTTGTTGAGGATTCAGTTGGAGTATTTATATTTGGTTTTTATTCAAATTTTAATTTAATCATTATTGAAGATTGGATTTAATTGGAGTTTAGCATGTGATGGATCTTTTATCGCTCAGTTGGTCATTATCGTGTGAGATTGATTAAATTATTTAGCTTTTGAATTGATTTACATATATCTCATATCTGTTTCATGATAAAAATGCTATTTTATTTACTCATACCCGACTTGGTTTTGGTGGCGGCCGACACTAGAGTTAAGCGGGGTGTGACAAAGACCCTCCCCCTTCTCTCTCTCATTACCCAACAATCCCTCCCCAAAATCATCTAAAAACTCATTAAATGCCCACCAAATTAATCAAGCTACACGAAGCTGACACGTCATAAAATTAAGGGCCAAAAACTTAACACCGCACAAGGGAAAGAAAATTTGACTAAATTTCTCCCAACTCGCTCGAATGAAAATACCTTATCGTTCGAACGAGAAGTGTTCGAACGTCCATTGAACGACCTTTTGACGATGGAGACCTGTTACACAGATGGGTCTCATTCGAACCTCGTTAGAAGACTTCTTTGAAAGGGGTGGCTTTCTCGTCAAGTCACTGCAACTCATTCGAACGAGATGAGGATCTCGTTCGAACCATCTTGGTTTTGTTCGAACCACCCAAACTCAAAAAATTCTTCAATTTGTCCAATAACTTCCAACAATTTAAAGGCCACCAAAGCAATTGGATAAGGGATATATTAATGATTTTGATTCCAATAATTTTATACGGGTAAAAATACATAGAAAAGAATAAAATATTGGGAGTGGGTATTATAACAAACTAATTATGTAGGCCGACCTATAACTTTTGTATACATTTTGTAGAGTTTTACTCGAAAAGTTTCTTCATATGTTATTTTTAAGCATAAATCCTCCATCTATAAGGTGCAACACGTTTAGTTATAATTTTCCTCTTATCATTCTTCCGGAACTTAATGTATCTTTTGTTTTGAATTGCATACTCCCTATCTACTTGCATAAACACCTCTGGACTTGCAAACTCCAACCCAAGTTCAAACTGAGGATTGGACATATCATTTATATATCAAACTTAGAAAATCTAACATTGGTTTTACATGCATTATCTCCCTTTCAGATGAATCTAAGCTAATAAGCTCATTAGAGCCATCTAAATGTAAATCTTAGGTTGCCTTCTTTTTCATTAACTTCTTCCTCATCATCCACAGTTATATTTTGTTTTCCCTTCATTTTATCTTATCTTTTCTCTCTTATTTCATCTTCAACTTCATTTACCTCAAAGTTTTGTCATTGCTCTCATCTTCTTCTATTCCCATTTCATAAAAAAGAAACCCCAAATCACTAGGATCAGAGGACAATTCATCTTATGGGATTTCCATATACACATCAATTTCCTACGTGGGAACCCATTTACACATTTAAGTAACATCCCTATTACTATATATTTTATTCAAACCAAATCTTAAACCCAAATCTAGGATCTTATACCATAATTGGTAGGGCTTATAACATCCTAATTCTGTAAGCGTTTAAATATGTCTCGAAGAGACATTCTATCTGGATCATAAAAGTCAAAATGGTGTACCCACCCACATAAACTTTTTTCTGGATTTTTTTAAAAACAACTACCATAGTGCAATTCCAAAGTGAAATAAGGTTCACTTTCAGCTATAACAACGCATGCATAATGAGAAAAATAGTAAAAAATGCATTATTATTACACATACATCAGATTTAACATGAGAAAAAAATTGTGTTTTTAGTGAATAACCTAATGAACAACATCAATGTACATATAATACATTTTGTAGTCCAAATATCTAAGAAAACTTAGGGATCACCACAAAATAATGCATGAAAATGAATGTAATTACATAACCTAAGCATTATATACAAAAATTTCACATACCATAAATCATATGAGGGTCGATTAACTCATCTTGATCATCAATAACTCGTAATTTTCACTCCATTTGTCCCGATTTGTATGAAATGTATGCTGACAAGCAATGTCAGGATTTTTGCATGATCTTGATGAAGACGATTGGTTGAAAATCAAAGTATTATTGTACAAGTCATTTTAATGGGTTGGTTGAGGGAGTCCGTGTAATTTTGAATCAATTCACAAATTCTGTAAGTACATCAACTAAAAAATAATTGATAAGTTAATTCATAAAAATGATACATTCACAAAGTGAGTGTCTATAAATATATATCTTATTATAGTAAATTAACTTAATAATATACTTTAAGTAAAATTTAGTTACAAAAATTCTTGATGAATCCAAGACCACCTTCTAAAATGACAAATCAACTCGAGTCAAATAAAACATATGAGGTGCTACAAATAAATTTTAAAATAGAACCGAATTCGGGATCATCAAGAGAAAGAGAGAGCAAAAATGCACTACTGGGTTAAAGCTTCTCCAGCTGATTTCGGAGGAATTCTTCCCCAACCTCGAAGGTCTCTCTCTCTCTCTCTCTCTCTCTCTCTCTCTATCTCTACATATATATATATACACGCGATTTTCGACAATGAATCTTTGTTGAATTTATTGATAAACTATTGTTTGAAATTCTCAGTGGTCACACTGCTGTGAATATCGGGAAATCGAAGATCGTAATATTCGGCGGTCTCCTTGACAAGAAATTTCTCAGTGATATCGCTGTATACGACATCGGTAATATAATATCACTAAAATTTACTGTCAAAGATGCTTTATTTGTTCATTTTTCTAATACTCTTCAACATACAATGACTTGTTTAGTTGTTGTGGCATTTTAAGGCCTTTGTACTAAACCTAGATCTGCTCTTCATATTCAATTTACTTTCAAACAAATGTACGCCATGTTTACTTGTACAAAACTATTTTCTGGAAACATGTTCATTTGTTAGAAATAAAGCATTATTTTCTAAATGGGATTTTTAGAAATTTGAAAGTCAAAATGTAAATTACAAAAGTTTGAGGGTCAAAATGTAACTTCCGGGAGTCTAGTGGCCAAAATCTAATTTTGCAGAAAGTTTAGGGAGCAGAATTTAAATTACAAAAACTCTAGGGGCCAAAATGTAATATACATAGACATGTCATTTATTTTTAAAATTTAGGTGTAAAATGTAGTTTTTAAAAATTTTTGGGGTCAAAGTTTAATTTCCAAAGATTCAGGCGTCTAAGATGCAACTTTCAAAAATAAAATTTTCAAAATTGGTAGAAAACATGTTAACGTAGTTTCAGTTTTCTGAAACATTGGAAAATCAAAAACTGTTTCCTAGTTTTCTATTTGAAAAGATATTACATTTCAACACATTTCCTTGGAAAACAGCCTTGTTTTCTACAATTGAACAGGCCCATAGTATTTTGTTTTGGACTAGAAAATAAAAAAAGCATTGAAAATAAATGAAAAAGAAATAGGACAGTAAAGGCACCACTAACAAAGCCAAATTTTTGTGTTGGGGTTAGATATTGTGTTTATGAAACAAAGAATGAATAGTCTAGGATTTGAACTGTATACTTTTATTCCTTATACCTCTTCCATGCGTTTCTCCATATTTAATGGGCAATTAAACTACTATTATACTGCGAATCGCAAGCGACAACAAGCAAAACATGCATAAACAATAAATGAAGAACAAAATTTGTCAAAAACAAGCAAAACTTAGAAGCGTTGATGTTTATTCAACTTTCATTCCATTCAAAAGACAATAACGACAAATATGTTTGTTATAATCAGTGGTGGGTATTGAAATCGATTGAGACTTCAAACCGAACAAGTGCTTCATAGGACCTTATACCGGTTAGCGGGGAGAGGTGTCAAAGTGAATGACAAGGATATAAAGTGGTTCGCACCTTAGCTGATGATCTTATGTCCAATTTTAAAGGTATTGCTCTTTATATTATATTATAAATGAGGATGCTACAATTTGGGGACCTCTTGGGTTTTGGCCAACGAGGTTTGAGGTGTCTTTGTCACTAATGAAAGGGCCACTAGGAAGTAACTTATGAACTTCTTTAGAGATTCCTTATCTTAATTCAGGACTTAACAGAGAATACAATATATCAAAGGTTGGGTATGATCCAAACCCTTCGGTATCCCTGACTAACAGTGTAACTAAGGCAACAATGCTCAAAGTGATTCTAAATCTCTTATACCTCTTGGATTAGAGTTTTTTAGATCTCCCTAACCGTTTACAAGTTTTTTATATATAGGCATTTCCTTGGAGAGGGAATGAGTGGACTGCAGCCGCATGCTAAGAGTTTCCCTAAGGCCTGATGACTACACTAACACGGTGGAATGTTGGTGAAAGGCTTGTGTAACACCCCGCCCGCCCGTCCGGGGAGAGCGAGCGGCGCGCTATTACGATAAAACTAATCAAATCCACAAATCACAAGGTATAGAGCATCTAAAAACCCACAATAAAAATAAGAGAATCTACTAATCTCAAATCTCTTCAAATAAATACAACAATTCTCTCGAATAAATTACAGCATCTAACTCGAAAATAAAATACAAATCTCCAATGCTCTATACATCAAAATAATACAATCTTCTCATTGTATTCTCGAATATTCTTCCCAAAATAATCCACGCTAAAATCATCCCAAAAGGTCCATAGCGCTCAAATCCACGCTAACCTGCCAACTAAAAGAAAATATGGGGAAGTACACAATACGATAGGAAAGATGCTCAACAAAAATATTAGCGATGAATAAAACGTAACAATACGAATACGAATATTCAAATCAAATGCAAATCTCAATAGCATTTTATCAATAAATTTCTCAACAACACATTAACCGGGTCACCAGGCCTCACCCCGCCCGCATATGCTTTATCAAGTCATAGCCCTTGGAAGCAGGAATTTTGGCGGGTGCCCAACGACCGTGCCATATTAAAATCTCATGACAACGTGCTCAACAACAACATGAATAATACCACATGAATCAAAATAATTCCAACAATTATTTTTTCAGATTTCAATGAATTTAACAATTCAAAATATGAGTTCAATTAACAAGAATTCAACGGAATAAACACTCGCGAAATTTAGGAGTATATTGTGTAAAACCCCATACCTTAAAACATAAGATGAATCATCACATAATTTCAGCCTCAAAATCTAGTCACACCATCACGTTCCTCTCGTGAAAATAATCCAATCAAGTTCTAGCCCAAACTCGAGAAAACACCAAATAAGCCTTCTAATCAAAGGTTGAAATCTTGAATAAGTTTGGGGCTATGGTTCGTAGATGAAAGGGAGTAATTTTGGAGAGGTCTTCTGTTTGAAAAGTTTGAGAAAAAGTGATTTGAAAAGCCAAGCCACGAATTAGTTGGTATATAAAGGATTAAGAGTTTGATTAAGAAAAGAGTTCTAATGAGATACAAACACTAAAATTTTTATTTCGGACGATCGGACCGTTGGAATCGGATGAAATTTTACAGAGAATTAGCTAAAGACGAGAGGAAGCTGTCAAAAAAATTTCAGCACGATCGGACCATTCAATATTTTTAAATATTTTTTTTGCTATAGAGTTTTATGTTTTGAGGACTCTAAGAGAGTTTTATGTTTTGAGGACTCTAAGAGAGTTTTATATTTTGAGGACTCTTCTATATAATAAAAATTCAATTAAAACTCCATTTTAATTCCGATTTCTAAACCGTTTGAAATTCTCGCCTTTAAAAATAATAACCAACATATTTGAGCAATAAAAATAATTTTATCTCAAAATTTATTTTTTCCTCTTAATTTCGAAAATACCCCAAAAATTACGCGGGTTGTTACAGCTTGCAGGTAGTGTTAGGTAGTTGTGGGAGTGAAGTACATTTTCGATATGTGAAGCAATCATTGACGGTTGATAGATCTTTTGGAGAACTGTCTTTTCTTCTCTTCAATCCGGCCACCGGTTCCCCTACGAAATTCACTTATAACAGATAGAGATTCACTCAGAACCGAAGGAAGGACCAGCGTCTGGGTTCAGGGCCGTTGGAGCATTTAATGCTACTGGGAGCCTTCAATGCTAATGCTACTGAGAGTGAGTGGTGGCTGTTGGTAGAAGTAGGTAGAACATTGTCTGTACCTTCTATCTTGTACTTTCTACCTACCCTAGATTAGCTGGAGAAGCATTGTCGGACGTCCGAGGGGTCCTGGAATGCCTTAAGTTCTCCGGAGAAGGTTTGAACATATTTTTGTGATGCATAATCAGGTTTCCATCATGGAAGAGCAAACTAAAGGCCCATTAGAGGTCAAACTCTTACTATGCGAAGGCCAGTGGAATTGATATGAGACTTGAGGTCTCTGAGCTGAGCCTTTGAGGTTTGGTGGAACGACTGAGTATCTTGCAATGGTAGGGATGTTGTTACGACCTTTGATTCCGCTATAGGCCCTTCCTTAAGGTAGCCATAGTCTTTGAGGACCAGGTCTGATAGACCTTGGGATATCTTCCCTTACACGAGGGAGGGCAAGAGGTTGTGAACTCTTTGGAATTCCTGTGTATTTAGTATCATCAATTGTAATTTACCTTTTATGATAACATGAGTTCATTTTTTTTTTTCTTTTTTAAAATGCAATTGTAAGAGTATACTAAAAAGCACCAACTAAAAGTTCATAAGAATCTCTGAAAACCTGTATTTTTCCTACTCGGATATCAAGCATATAAGAATGCAACAAAAGAATTAAGCCTTATGGGAGCATCCTACTCGGATATCAAGCATATAAGAATGCAACGAAAGAATTAAGCCTTATGGGGGCATGGTTCAAAGTCGCTGTATCGGTCTACGACTCAACTCGGAGGCTCAATATCCAACTCGGTATCGGTATCTGGTGATACGCCTCAATACGCTATGTAGAGTCTCCAAAAAACTTTGCAAAATATAATTAATTTAGTAAAATAAGAATAATAATGTGGTTCAATTAGGTTAGTACAAAATTAACATTTAGTATGTTTAACAATAGTAACACTCGTCGCACATGTCTACTACAATATAATAATTCAACGACAAGAAAAACAATCTAATGAGACATAAAATGTATAGAAGAGTTCCATACAAATTAAATGGATATAAATACATTGTTTTATTATCATCATTTTGAACTCCCCATGTAGTTGCGATTGCAATCGTGGTATGGATGAGTAAAGGTAATTCCCATCAAGGGGAAGATGAAAATATGAACCACATTCCAACCCTAAGGCATTCTACAATGGTTCAAAGACTTGCAGGATACTTATTGGTGTGGGTTTTGGGCGAGACGAAACAATACATTAATCTGAGGATAATTTAAAAAAAAAAGAAGTGCAACTCGTGTAATGACTCCGTGATTTGCTAAGATTTTTGCCGGTAAAAACACCGGCATGTCACGTGAGTCAAGTTTGTTTCGTTGATATATAGTCATGAGTAAGGGTTTCTACCTAGTCAACTCGACCGCATCGTCTCGGTTTTGTCCTTTACTTTGAACTTTGTATGGGAGAGCTTACATACACTCATGGAACCACGTAGTATATGTGTGTGCGCGTGAACGTGTTTTTTTACTATAGTTTGTAATATTGCAAAATCTGCGTGTCAATGTGGAGAATTACATTTGGTCTATTTGGGAGATTGGGATGGGGAGAGATTGTTTGAATAGTTTCACTGGAGCATGTGCTGGTATTGGTTAGAAGATTGTCGAGTATTTGAGCTGCAACTTTAGAATGCTTATGAGAAAATTGAAAACTGTTTGCTATAATTGGTCAAGAGAGAGACCTGGAAGAGACTATTTTCTACTATATTGGCTCCATTTGTAACATAGATAGTTTGGTTCATTTTGATTTAATGATTGAAGTATGCACTTGTATAGTTCTCAAAATCAATTTTTCAATATGGGAATGGAACCGTTAATGCTTCATGGACTTAGATATTTATACGGAGAGAGAGATCAAACATCAGTACTGATGTTGACGCTGTGTATAAGTTCTCGGATGAGATCTGACCTTCCTTTAGAATTCATTATAGGCTTTAAATTTTTTCATTTTAACTTTTTCAGAAAACAGATTATGGTTTCAGCCAGAGTGCACCGGTAGTGGTTCTGATGGGCAAGTGGGGCCTAGCCCACGAGCTTTTCACATCGCCATTTCAATTGATTGCCATATGTTCATTTTTGGTGGGCGGTCTGGTAATAAAAGGTTTGTGCACATCCAATTCATGCCTATATCCCTTTTGCTAGTCTGTGTTACTGCATGCAAACTTGTCACTGATGATGAACCTGGATCTGCAGGTTGGGAGATTTCTGGGTCCTAGATACTGGTACATACTTATTCGTTTAAAGCTTTGAATAAATTGGAGATGATAGAAAAAAGTCTGAAGATTTAAACGTGTCTGGTTTGGTTTAGTTATTATTTGATGTTCTTTTCTTGTTATGCTGACAATCATTTGACTTTATATTTGTTCCAGATATATGGCAATGGTCGGAGCTTACCAGTTTTGGCGACTTGCCTTCGCCACGAGATTTCGCATCTGTTTCAGCGATTGGAAACAGGAAAATTGTTATGTGAGTATATGCATTGCATCCTTAGTCAACTAGCTGACATGGTTTTGTCAAAATTTCTGTCTTGAGTGCACTTCAATGTAATGTAGGTATGGTGGCTGGGATGGTAAAAAGTGGTTGTCGGATGTCTTCGTCTTGGATACAAGTAATTTCTTTGCTTGCCAGTGTGATGATTTCTTCTGTTTGGTAGAAAAATCCATCTCTCTGAAATGCTAATATCGTTCGTAGAGAGAGTAAAATACTAGCATTTTAGAGCACAAAACATTTTTTTATGAGACAGAGGTTAGCATTTTAGGGAGAGACACTTTTTCATAGAGAGATAATTTCATAGGATGATATTGTATTTATCATATTTTAAGTTAGTTGTTACGTTGCATGTCTATCAAACAGTTTCACTCGAGTGGACGGAATTATCGGTTTCTGGATCATTGCCACCACCACGATGTGGCCACACAGCTACCATGGTTGAAAAAAGGTTGCTTGTCTATGGCGGCAGAGGTAAAATAGCACATTAGGTCCAGATGCTTGGGTTTAATAGATATTTTTTTCTATCAATAGTCTTCGATTCCTGATATGTTCTTTTGAGATTTTGCTCGAGGACTGATATAATTTGATAATATTATTGAATAAAATTATTGGTTTACAGCAACCTAATTCAAGTTGAGTAAGTGTATGTAGTAGTTTGCCTTTTCAAATGCTGCTATTAGTACAAACTATTTCAATATATATGATGCAAACACCAAACACCAAAAATTGGATCTAAAGAAGAGACAAAACACAAAAAAAATCTGAAAATTATATTAACAAGTAAAAAAATTCTATTTCCCCAATGGGGAATGATTAAATTTATAGGCACTGGGAGAGGCTTCTAGAGGGTGCTAGTTAAGTACGTATTGCATGGTTCAAATTCTCAGTCTCGGATGCCCGATTTTCAACTCGGTCGCGGTATAGGGCGATACGTAAAGATACGCTATTTAGAGAGCTAAAAAAATTCCGAAACAAATATAGGAAATTCTGAAAAAATAAGAATAATAATGTGGACTAATCAGTTAAGTTCAAAACTATCCTTCAATATGCATAGCATTATACAATTGATTATACTGACGCGCTACTGATTTGTCAGATTCAATATTCCATAATAAATCAATGTGTTTTTTCACAGAGGATACAAATGTTATTTTTTTAGTAAGAGGATACAAATGTTTTTCTTACAAAGAGGATGCAAATATAATATTTTTAGTAAGAGGATACAAATGTTATTTTTTTAGTAGGTTATTTTTTTACAAAGAGGTTACAAATATTATATTATTAGTACGAGGATATATATGTTATTTTTTTAGTATGTTATATTTTTCCAAAGAGGAGAGGTCGTACCTTGGCGCGATGACAAGTGCTGTCGCCCAAGTTATGATTGGTTTCGGGTTCGAGACATGGGATCAGCCTCTCTATATATGGGGTAAGGCCAGCTGACATCCGCACCCTGTAGTTAAGCGGGAGCGTTGTGCACTTGGTTTTTTATATTTTTCCTAAGAGGATATAAATGTTTCCTTTTTGGTATGTTATTTTTTTTTACAAAGAGTATACAAATATTATATTTGACAAAACACTACTCTTTTCACTACCATTTTTAATTTTTTTTTACAACCAATTTTTTAAAATTTTTTACAGCCCTTTTTAATTTTTTTTTACAAAACATCTTAGTTTTTGCTTACCAAAATAGTTGCCCTTTTTTAAAATATTATTTGTACAAAACATAAGATTTTTTAAGAATTTTGTACAAAACATAAGATAATTTATTAGTGAGTTACCAAACCAATCTAATGATGCATAAAACTTCAGAAAAAAGTTACATAAAAACAAATTTAGAAATTAGAATTTATAGAATAAGTTAAAATGATACAATTCTTAAAATATATTTAAGTAAATTACTTAATGCAATTTGAATATATTTTAAGTAAATAGTTATATATTTTAAGAAACAAATAATAATATATTTTAGGAAATTTTAAACCCAAATTCATATTACTAATTTTTTTAAAACGCAAGATATTTTGTTCGACATCATTTCATTTTACGAAAAATCATCTCTTTTCTTGGAAACAAAAAGATATTTTTATAACGACTAAAAAACTATTACTAAAATTAAAGTTTGGTAGAACATTATTTCATAAATATAAAGTTTTTTGTACAACAAATTAAATATTACTTTAAACTAAATTGAATTCTTTTACAACAAACTGAATATTAAACTAAATATTGTAACAAACTGAGAATATTCTTTTATAACAACAGAAAAACAGCGAATAAGTCCTATATATTATAATGTATTATGTTAAGAACTAAAGACTAATATGTACGAGTAAGGGTTAAAAAGATCGACCCAACTACAAATTCAAAAACGAGGCATCACGATTCCACATAAAACCCCACAAACAAACTAAAACACAAAGAGATACAGATCCTAGCAGTGACCCCACAGAGAAATGAAAACTCTAGTTGCGCAGTAAGAAAGAAGAAGGGTCGAAGAAGGAAGGTTCTGGTGTGACACCCCGACTAATTAAATACCGGGTAGCTACTCCTTTATTAAATCAATACAAAATGTCAAGTTGGTCCAGTTAATAGCATCACTGTCGAAAACATTTTTTTTATGATTACTAACCACCTAGTATTTAAAAAGTGAGTTGCCAAATTTTAAATTAAATCTGATTAACATGCAATAAATGAAATATAGAAATGTAACACAACCATTCACGATAAAGTCTCCATATAGTAACCAACAATTAATGATGAGTCTGGAGGAAATACTCCTCACAACAATCCCAAAATGGAAATAAATGAAACAAGTCTGCATCCTGAATTAATTACAAACCCAAGTCTGAATAACTAAAAAAATAAAATGTCTCTAAAGGAAATGGGCGACATGCCCTACAAATATTAAAACTGAATATGGAGTCAAGACAAAAGAAGCGTCTACTAGCAAGGCCCTGTAACTTCCACAACAGCTACAGCTCGTCACCTGAATTGGAATCCTATGTATGGTGTCCTTGTGGCTGGGCACCTAAAAGGTTTTTACAAAAAAAAATAGATTTGAAAGCAAACGGGTCAGAGCCCGATAGTGGAGAGTATTTTAAAACAGCAAGTGCTTTAATAACATTAAAACAATGAATGCAAACTACATGTTAGGACGTGCTCTCACATGAAATACTCACCTCCCGACTAATTGTGTGCACTCCTAACGTACCGTACCCATTCAAGTGATTCCCATATCTAACTAAACCGACATAAGTTCTAACCTTTTCACTCGATTCACAATACGAATTCCCAATATTATCACTTAAACAGTTAGCTTTAATTAAACTCGGATTCTCAATTGTTAACATTACAATTCACATCATGTTATCCCTTTTTAACTTCTCAAGGAGTCACTATAAATTATTCTCGCAATTTAAACATAACAAATTCCTTTTCATTGAACCGTATATTATTCACATCATAAATATACAATACAAGCACCCCGAGGCTAAGCTGTGGTGCACACATACTCTGCTATCCATCCCGGTACATCACGTACATAAGGATTACAAATTCCGAATCTCTCAGGAATTGTTAGAATAAACACCACACACAAAAATGGAGGCGAACATGATTCAACATATCCATGGTCACGTACATACCAACGCTCCATAGTCAGCTGGCTTAATAACTCACAATTAAGTCATTCCCTTGAACTATGTCCTCTAGGTACCACTCTAAATCCGGGCACACAAGGATTAGATGGCCCTAAGCGAACGTAAACCTCCCGTGATAGCAAGTATGGTAGGTATGTCATACACATAAAAATCATATACATATACTAAGCATGCACACATCTTAGTAATTACCATAATTTATTAGTGGTATACTTCTCATTCTTATACCAATACACGTGTCTCCGATTTATATATACACATCATCCATTATCCTCACGTCGTAATTAGTTATTCGCGTCCTAACCCACAATTACCATTTGGGTCAAATCATTCTTCTATATTTTACTCCCCAATATATCCCGAATATCCCAACTATCTCAATTAGTCATCAAGGTAATGTTATCTCTACAATTAAACAAGGTTACGGGACACTAGAAATCAAACCAGGCAAAAAAAGGCCATTATGTCAACTCGTTAGAAGTCTCGTTCGAACGAGGTCGTTCGAACGAGAGTTCGTTCGAACGAAATGGGCATCTAACGAGATCTCGTTCGAACGAAAGGCATCGAACGAACATCCCACTCGTTAGAAGTCAAACTGTCAACTCGTTAGAAGCTCGTTCGAACGAGCTCGTTCGAACGACCTGGGCAGGCCTTCTAACGAGATGACAGTTTCGAGCCCAGAATTCCCCTATTTCGTTTTTCCCAATTTTCTTCACCTCTAATCTCATCTAAACGTTATCCCAACTGTATTTTAAGGTTTCTAATCATCCCTAAACATACTAAATCGTATCACAACATTTAAATGGGGTCAAATCATTCTAAACCACATCTAATCATCAATTCTCCCCAATTTTCCCCAAATCCCATGAACATGAACCCTAGAAAATTAAAGTCATCCATAGACATAATTAAATTCGTTTTTGTGGTATAAAAGATGTAATTCTATCAGAATAATCACCCAAACAAAATTCTACATGCAATCTCTTTATCAAAAAGTAAATTTCTAAATCCAATTCAATGGGTTTTTATCAATCTCCCAAAACAAATGAAATTTTCATAAATTCCTACGCATGGAAGAAACATTCGTTGCAATTAACGTAATTAAACCACTTGCCTTAATCGTTCTTCAGATTGTTGTAGATTGGAGATGGTTGGATTCCTCTCTCTCTCTCTCTGCAGAATTCTCCTCTCTCTCTCTCTCTCTACAAGTTCTTCTCACAAGATGACAATGGAGGTGGGGGTTGGTTTTTGGTAAGTTTTAATCTTTCCTTAACTTCTCCCGTAGCCCACTACTTAGTTTAGTGCTGATAATGGGTTTGTGGGTTTAATGATAAATCATAATTAAACTCTAATTTTCGTGGGTTTTAATTACCAAAATTCTGAAATTACCAAATTACCCTTTTGGGTTGCCGGTATGGCCCAAAAATGCCCCGGGACCCAAACTAAACCCCCGACTAGTGTTTTCTGACTATTTCGACCCTCCCGGACACGTTGGCGCACTCAAAATGACCATACGGTTGATAAAAATAAAATTCGCCTTTTTAATTCAAATAATTACATTTCTGACGCGACTGTCACACTCGTCCAAACAAAATTTTCCAAATTGCCGTATTTCTATCTCACGACAAATTCAATATTTTCAATATTCATATATTGCCATATATACACATTATAATCAAATACCAACTCACATCTCGTTAGTATTTTATCCGGATTAATTCTCAATTAATTCACATTTAATTTAATTAATCCCATAAATAAATATCGATAAAAATGCGGGGTATTACATACTTCCCCCCTAATAACAGAATTTCGTCCCGAAATTCGGAACTAGAAAGTACCTGGTAAAAGTAACTCTGGATAACGTTCGCGCATCTCATCCTCGCGCTCCCATGTGGACTCCTCGACATTGTGATGTCGCCACTGAACACGCACTAACGGAACTATCTTTGACCGCAGTTTCCGCTTAATCGGTCCAAAATAGAAATCGGCCCCTCGTAGGAGCTATCGGGCTGGAGATCGATGTCCTCCAAAGCAATGTGAGAATGAGCCAAATCATCTCTAAGATATTTCCTTAGCGAGGAAATATGAAACACATCATGAATCCTGTGCAAATGCTCCGGTAACCCAAGTCTATACGCAACAAACCCAATCCGCTCGATGATAGGAAATGGTCCCACGTATCTTGGTGCCAACTTCCCCTTCTTCCCAAATCGCATAATCCCCTTCATAGGAGATACTCTGAGTAAAACCTGGTCCCCCACTTAGAACTCCCTGAAGAACCTCTTCGCATCAGCATAGCTCTTCTGCCGATCTTGAGCTACCCGAATGCGACTCCGTATCAATTCTATCCTCGCCGAAGTATCCTGAATTACTTCTGGCCCAAGTAGTTTGTTGTCCCCCACCTCCAACCAACATGCTGGGGAACGACAAGGTCTACCGTACAATGCCTCAAATGGAGCCATGCCAATGGTGAACCGGTAGGAGTTGTTGTAAGCAAACTTTACCAGTGGAAGATACTGCTCCCATCCACCCCCGAAGTCAATGATGCACATCCGCAACATGTCCTCCAACATCTGATTTGTACGCTCGGTTTGCCCATCGGTCTGCGGATGATAAGCCGTACTCAACCGCAATTCCGTGCCCATGGCCTCCTGAAAACTCTCCCAAAACCGTGAAACAAATATCTTGTCTCTGTCAGACACGATATTTAGGGGCACACCGTGAAGTCTCACTATTTCTGCAATAAAGAGCTGGGCATACTGTCCCGTAGTGTAGTCGGTCCTTACGGGTAGAAAATGAGCGACTTTGGTCAACCTGTCCACAATTACCCAAATGGAGTCGTGACCTCTCTGTGACATAGGCAACCCCGTGATAAAGTCCGTGGAGATGCTCTCCCACATCCACATCGGGACCTCTAATGGCTGTAGAAGTCTTGCCGGTCTCTGATGGTCCACTTTTACCAGCTGACAAGTGGCGCATTTAGAAACAAACACGGCAATATCTCTCTTCATCCCGCTCCACCAATACTGACGTCTCATGTCCTGGTATATTTTGTCCCCACCGGGATGTACCGTGAGCCGTGCGACTCTGCCATCACCTCGTGTCGCAATTCCTCCCCTTCCGGAACTACCAGTCTCCCATTGAAGCGTAATCCCCCGTCTGAGCTAACGGTATAGGACTCGGCTCCCTCTGTTAATAATTGAACTATCTGCTCCTGACAGAACGAGTCATCTGCTTGTGCCTTTACCACTCTCGTGACAATTGCGGTGTAACAGTCATCACCGACATGAATGATCGGGCCACTGCATCCTGGTGTCCCAACTCGTTCCACTTTGCCTTCCACACCCCTGCCACTTCATCTACTGGCCTACGACTCAACGCGTCTGCTACCACGTTAGCCTTCCCCGGGTGATATTGGATATCAAACTGATAGTCCTTCACAAACTCAAGCCACCTCCGTTGCCGCATATTCAACTCCTTCTGCGTGAATAGGTACTGTAGGGACTTGTGGTCCGTAAACAATCGAAACTTCTCCCCCAAAAGATAATGTCTCCAAATCCGAAGGGCAAATACAACTGCCGCTAACTCCAAGTCATGGGTGGGGTAATTCTTCTCGTGAGTCTTAAGCTTACGGGAAGCATAAGCTATGACCTGACTCTCCTGCTGTAATACACCTCCAAGTCCTTGTAAGGACGCATCGGTGTAAACTAGATACTCAACTCCCGGTCTCGGCGATGCTAACACAGGTGCTGAGGTCAACTTGTCCTTCAACTCATCGAATGCCAACTGACAGGCATCACTCCAAATGAACGGCACACCTTTACGAGTCAGATGTGTCAAAGGACCCGCTATCTTTGAGAAACCCCGAATGAACCTCCTGTAGTATCCTGCTAAGCCCAAGAAACTACGGATCTCAGTCGGTGTCGTGGGCTGCCCCCACTCCCTCACCGCGGATACCTTCCCCGGATCAACAGATATCCCCCGGTCGGAAATAATATGCCCCAAAAACTGAACCTCCTTCAGCCAAAACCCGCACTTCTCATACCTTGCATACAGCTCGTTCTGACGTAGCGGCTGCAAAACCTGCCTCAAATGCTTGGCGTGCTCCTCCTCAGTCTGGGAGTAAACTAGAATATCATCAATGAAGACAATGACGAACTGATCTAGGAACTCTCTGAACACCCTATTCATCAAGTCCATAAACATGGATGGAGCGTTGGTCAAGCCAAAAGGCATAACCCGAAACTCGTAGGAACCATATCTCGATAAGAAAGCAGTCTTCGAGACGTCCTCTTCCCTGATACGCAACTGATGGTATCCCGATCGCAAATCAATCTTTGAGAAGAATGAAGTTCCTCTCAACTGGTCGAATAAGTCATCGATTCGGGGCAACGGATACTTATTCCGTATCGTGACCTTATTCAACTCCCGGTAATCCACACACAATCTCAACGATCCATCCCTCTTCTAAACGAATAACACAGGGGCACCCCACGGCGAGGTACTCCTATAAACCCCTGACCCAACAACTGTTCAATCTGATCCCGTAACTCTCTCATCTCAGCTGGAGCCATACGGTAAGGTGCGCAGGCAATAGGCCGAGTACCCGACGCCAAATCAATCACAAAATCTATCTCCCTACTCGGAGGTAATCCAGGTATATCCTGAAATACATCGGCGAACTCACTAACAACGGGTATCGAATCAAGTGGTATCACCACTTCCTTAGAGGTCTCCTCCTCTATGTAGTACAAATGAGTGGACGATCCTCCCTCAGGGCGAGGCATCGCCACTAAAAACATCTCCTGCCCGGGAATGGCAAAGATAATACTCCTATTAAAACAGTCAATCATGTTCGGTACGCAACTAGCCAATCCATACCAATAATGGCATCATACTCGGTCATCTCTAACACTAACATATCCGCGGGTAATACCAAACTACCAATCTCTACCCCCACTCCCCGGCATATAAAGAAAAATGAACCATTCCCCAGTGGTGAGTCTACCTACGTTACAGTGCTCAATGTTGCGGTTAATAACCCTAAGGTCTTCGCATATATGTAGCTATAAAACAATTGAGTTGTCCCAGTAACAAACAAAATTCGACCCAAAAGTCTCATGGATAGAAAACATACCCCAAATCGCGGGTGGTGCCTGTGGGGCGGCTGCCTGGTTGATATTATAGATATGTCTGTACTGTAACTGCCCCTGCTGCACTGGAGCTACAGGCAAAGTTGGTAGGGCTAGTACTTGAGCTGGTGCTGGGAGGGCGGCGGGAAACATAGGTCTCTGCGGCTCCTGTCGGGCACCCTGCTGCTGCTGCTGCGGGGCCCTGCCCCTATCAGGACAATTCTGGCGTTTATGGCCACGCGTGCCACACACGAAACATCGGCCCATGAAGTTTCTCCCCCTCTGATCCTGCTGCTGACGGTGTTGGCCTTGCTGACTTGGGACCTTATTCCCCTTTCGAAACTGCTTCATTTTACCACGTTGTTGACTAGAACTGACTCGGTCTTGGGTAGTTTGTTGTCGCAATTTCGGGGTCTTCGCACATTTTTCAGCTTTATTCACATACATTTGGCTAACCTCTCTAGGTCTTTTGCCTCCTTTAAGTTGTATGTTGCGTTCTTGGTATTGTAAAACTGCAGTGGTAACTCCTTGTGCCACGATACCTGCTAACTCGGCGGTTGATATTCTCTCTGGGGATACCTGAGGTGTGAGTCGATCTTGCCCGTTGACTCCCTTAACCGTTTTAGCTAGTTCTTCTTGACGGTCCATCTGAAAATTTAAGTAAATTTGGATGAGTTCATCATTCAAATAAACAAATCGCGGAAGTACGAATTCCCAATGTATAGAGATGAACACAACATTCCTAGTATTAGGGCTCTATATCAAAGAAAGCTCAGCGGAAACATAATAAGCCGTACAGATCCTAAAGGACACTAGAACCTGATGCTCTGATACCACCTGTGACACCCCGACTAATTAAATACCGGGTAGCTACTCCTTTATTAACTCAATACAAAATGCCAAGTTGGTCCAGTTAATAGCATCACTGTCGAAAACATTTTTTTTATGATTACTAACCACCTAGTATTTAAAAAGTGAGTTGCCAAATTTTAAATTAAATCTGATTAACATGCAATAAATGAAATATAGAAATGTAACACAACCATTCACGATAAAGTCTCCATAGAGTAACCAACAATTAATGATGAGTCTGGAGGAAATACTCCTCACAACAATCCCAAAATAGAAATAAATGAAACAAGTCTGCATCCTGAATTAATTACAAACCCAAGTCTGAATAACTAAAAAAATAAAATGTCTCTAAAGGAAATGGGCGACATGCCCTACAAATATTAAAACTGAATATGGAGTCAAGACAAAAGAAGCGTCTACTAGCAAGGCCCTGTAACTTCCACAACAGCTACAGCTCGTCACCTGAATTGGAATCCTATGCATGGTGTCCTTGTGGCTGGGCACCTAAAAGGTTTTTACAAAAAAAAATAGATTTGAAAGCAAACGGGTCAGAGCCGGATAGTGGAGAGTATTTTAAAACAGCAAGTGCTTTAATAACATTAAAACAATGAATGCAAACTACATGTTAGGACGTGCTCTCACATGAAATACTCACCTCTCGACTAATTGTGTGCACTCCTAACGTACCGTACCCATTCAAGTGATTCTCATATCTAACTAAACCGACATAAGTTTTAACCTTTTCACTCGATTCACAATACGAATTCCCAATATTATCACTTAAACAGTTAGTTTTAATTAAACTCGGATTCTCAATTGTTAACATTACAATTCACATCATGTTATCCCTTTTTAACTTCTCAAGGAGTCACTATAAATTATTCTCGCAATTTAAACATAACAAATTCCTTTTCATTGAACCGTATATTATTCACATCATAAATATACAATACAAGCACCCCGAGGCTAAGCTGTGGTGCACACATACTCTGCTATCCATCCCGGTACATCACGTACATAAGGATTACAAATTCCGAATCTCTCAGGAATTGTTAGAATAAACACCACACACAAAAATGGAGGCGAACATAATTCAACATATCCATGGTCACGTACATACCAACGCTCCATAGTCAGCTGGCTTAATAACTCACAATTAAGTCATTCCCTTGAACTATGTCCTCTAGGTACCACTCTAAATCCGGGCACACAAGGATTAGATGGCCCTAAGTGAACGTAAACCTCCCGTGATAGCAAGTATGATAGGTATGTCATACACATAAAAATCATATACATATACTAAGCATGCACACATCTTAGTAATTACCATAATTTATTAGTGGTATACTTCTCATTCTTATACCAATACACGTGTCTCCGATTTATATATACACATCATCCATTATCCTCACGTCGTAATTAGTTATTCGCGTCCTAACCCACAATTACCATTTGGGTCAAATCATTCTTCTATATTTTACTCCCCAATATATCCCGAATATCCCAACTATCTCAATTAGTCATCAAGGTAATGTTATCTCTACAATTAAACAAGGTTACGGGACACTAGAAATCAAACCAGGCTAAAAAAGGTCATTCTGTCAACTCGTTAGAAGTCTCGTTCGAACGAGGTCGTTCGAACGAGAGTTCGTTCGAACGAAATGGGCATCTAACGAGATCTCGTTCGAACGAAAGGCATCGAACGAACATCCCACTCGTTAGAAGTCAAACTGTCAACTCGTTAGAAGCTCGTTCGAACGAGCTCGTTCGAACGACCTGGGCAGGCCTTCTAACGAGATGACAGTTTCGAGCCCAGAATTCCCCTATTTCGTTTTTCCCAATTTTCTTCACCTCTAATCTCATCTAAACGTTATCCCAACTGTATTTTAAGGTTTCTAATCATCCCAAAACATACTAAATCGTATCACAACATTTAAATGGGGTCAAATCATTCTAAACCACATCTAATCATCAATTCTCCCCAATTTTCCCCAAATCCCATGAACATGAACCCTAGAAAATTAAAGTCATCCATAGACATAATTAAATTCGTTTTTGTGGTATAAAAGATGTAATTCTATCAGAATAATCACCCAAACAAAATTCTACATGCAATCTCTTTATCAAAAAGTAAATTTCTAAATCCAATTCAATGGGTTTTTATCAATCTCCCAAAACAAATGAAATTTTCATAAATTCCTACGCATGGAAGAAACATTCGTTGCAATTAACGTAATTAAACCACTTGCCTTAATCGTTCTTCAGATTGTTGTAGATTGGAGATGGTTGGATTCCTCTCTCTCTCTCTCTGCAGAATTCTCCTCTCTCTCTCTCTCTCTACAAGTTCTTCTCACAAGATGACAATGGAGGTGGGGGTTGGATTTTGGTAAGTTTTAATCTTTCCTTAACTTCTCCCGTAGCCCACTACTTAGTTTAGTGCTGATAATGGGTTTGTGGGTTTAATGATAAATCATAATTAAACTCTAATTTTCGTGGGTTTTAATTACCAAAATTCTGAAATTACCAAATTACCCTTTTGGGTTACCGGTATGGCCCAAAAATGCCCCGGGACCCAAACTAAACCCCCGACTAGTGTTTTCTGACTATTTCGACCCTCCCGGACACGTTGGCGCACTCAAAATGACCATACGGTTGATAAAAATAAAATTCGCCTTTTTAATTCAAATAATTACATTTCTGACGCGACTGTCACACGCGTCCAAACAAAATTTTCCAAATTGCCGTATTTCTATCTCACGACAAATTCAATATTTTCAATATTCATATATTGCCATATATACACATTATAATCAAATACCAACTCACATCTCGTTAGTATTTTATCCGGATTAATTCTCAATTAATTCACATTTAATTTAATTAATCCCATAAATAAATATCGTTAAAAATGCGGGGTATTACATCTGGTTCTTTGAAGGTTGCGATTTCTCTCAGTTTCAACTAGATGAAGGAATGAAAGGTTTGGATTGGAAAATCAAGCAATAACAAATCCGACTCTATGCACCTCTTTTTCATTCAGTTTTTTTACTTCGATATCACTCGTCTCGGTCGAGATTGGCCAATATCGCTTGTATCTGTCGATAAATCAGCGATACAATGACATAGCACTGATATCTCGACGATATGAAGCGATTCTTTCACGAATCTTGAAATTTATTGATTCGTGTCTCGGTATCGTAGCGCACCCTTGCGAGACCGAGTCAACTCGTCCCAGACTTTGAACCATGATGAGTTGTTATGAGATGTCATCCATGAGAATACTAATGAAACCTTCTAGAAACTTGATCCTAACTATAATATCTAATTACTATAATATGGAAAAATACAAAATACAAAAGACAAAAGACAAAAGAAAGGGAGATAACAAATATAAAAAAGGTCGTACCCAGTGCACAAGGCTCCCACTTAACTGCAGGGTCTGAGAGAGGCGGATGTCGGCTGACGTTATCGCCATGTATGAATATGGAGAGGTTGCCCCCATGTCTCAAACCCAAGACCAACCGAAGACTGTAGCTTCGGCGAGGGCAATTGCCATCGCACCAAGGTACGACCTCTAGGGAAAGTACAAATATACCCCCCTTTATTATTTATATCACTCTCCCCTCCTTTGAAAATGTTCTTCCTTGAACTTAAAATAGTGAATTGGAGCAGCCCGGATCGCACGAACAAGTTTTGCCAAAATTGTGCCCAACCATGCCATACGAACAAATATTTGAAAAATATTTATTCTTCTTTAGTGAGGGATCGGGCTTGGTTGGGAAATTGCGATTTACGGCGGATAGGGTTTGGGCAGCAGCTGGGGCCAACAATAGTGAAGTCCCCGATGGCCATCGGTATAGAACAGTAACCATCGCAACTGGTTGCAATAGGTCCTCATCGGACAATATTTGGGTGGCAGCGGCTGGTTGGCTCGCAACACCAATTGGCGCAAATATTGCAGCGGCAACTCTGAACTCGTGAAATGGTGTTTAGATTACGCAACAAATTTGCATCAGATTCATCCGTGTGAATTTTCTTCCATGGACCCAGGGCTGTCTCAAGCAAAATCGGGGCCCTAGGCTAGAAATTAATATGGGGCCCTTTTTATTGTAAAAATTATTATATTATATTAAATATATGTTACATTTTTTAAATAATTTTTTTATAAAATAAATTAGTTAAAATTTATTTTTCTTGCTTTTTGAGATGCAAAATCATGAATTATATTTTTGTATTCATTTGCTTTTCTTATTTTTTTCTCTTTTTTTACATCCGCTTTCATATTTTCTTGTAGACATATGTATGTATATAGTTAGCGACAAATATGAATATATTCACAAATAATAAGTAAATCTAGCCGCTAAAATATAATTTCTTCAAATTATTTCACATAAACAAACAAATATTATTATAGAACAATAGAACCTGATCACGCCAATGTATATTCAATCTGATTATCCGAACAACAAACTTCTCCAATTGAAAAAAAAAATTCACTTTCAACCTGTCAACATTTAAAAACATATTAATAGAATAATCATTTAAGTTTAAACAATTTCATAAAATAAAAAAGAGCAAAAAAGTAAAAAAATATATATAATAATATTAACAATATAATATACATAACATATAGTATATATATATAAAAAAAAAAAACAAACCTTGTATGAGAGAAGTTTTATAGTGCCACCACATTTTTTTTGGATGAGCAGTTTTTTTTTTCTTTGTATGAGCAAAATAAAATGAGGAAGAGGAGAGTGGAGTTTGGGGAGAGAGAGAGAGAGAGAGAGAGAGAGGAGATGAATCGTTAGTGGAGAGAGGAGAGAGAGAGAAGAAATGAAGGGATTGTTAGTTTAGAAGAAATGAATCGTGTACTTTTAATGGGTTTAGTTGTTTATTGAGTTGTTTTTAATAGCCATGAAACTAGGAAGAGTTTTTATTTTTTTCAATGAATGTATTTATTTATATATAATATGATAAATAGCTATTAAAATTAGGGGCCCTTAAATATGGTGAGGCCCTAGGCAGCCTCCTCACCTGCCTAAGGCATGAGCTGGCACTGCATGGACCCATCAAAGGTGATGTAAAGGGGACACACACCTACACATACAAGATGGTTGCCAAGATCTGATACCATTTTGATGCAAACACCAAAAATTGGATTCAAAGAAGAGAGAAAACACAAGCACAAATCTGAATATAATATCAACAAGCCAAATAATTATATTTTCCCAATGGGGAATGGTTACATTTATAGGCACTGGGAGAGGCTTCCAGAAGGTGCTAGTTAAGTATGAGTTGTGATGAGGTGTCATCCATGACAACATTATTGGAACATTCTATCCTAAATATAATATCTAATCACACTATAATATGATATGACAAAAGACTGAAGGAAGGAAAATTACATATATAACTCCCTTTATTATTTACATCAATATAGAGTTTCAAGGATTCTTTGATAAAAAAGTTGAAAATGTCTTGCGTGGTAAGAAAGTTCATGGCAAAATCATTTAAGACTTTTGATTGCAGTAATTGGAAAAATCTTGTGTTTTCCAGCTTTTAGTGTTTGATTGCCTCCCGTACATACCATTCTTTTTAAATGATAAAAATTTAATTTTTGGACAATTTTTTTATGGATCTCCATAGTGAGGAGACCATCTACAAAAAATAATCAAAACATTCAATAAAAAAGCGAATGAAATGAGGTGAGATGCAAAAATGATTAATATCTGTATTTTCGGCTGTTGAAACTTTTGATGATCATCTCACCCATCCACCCACTTTTGGGTCGAGTTTTCTAGCTGATTATTTTTGTAGATTATCTAGTGAATATCATCTCCAAAAGAAATCATAAAAAATTCTATTTTTTACGAATTTTAAAAAATGGTCCGCTGGTGGGTCCGTAAAGTCTTCGATCCGCGACCTATATATATATATATGTATACTGCTTCGATTCAAAACAAGATACTGAAAAAAGGCCCAAATCTATATATTTATATAAATACAATGCTAGAATCACCCTAGAATATGAAATCAAAATGACGATACGATCGATTCAGACCATAATTTGAAAAAAAAAACATATTGGTAGTATTAAACGCAGATCTGAGATAAAGAGAACGCAACAAAAATTAAGATGATGAAGTAAAGGTACATGTTTGGCTTCGTCTTCGTCAAATGGAGTTGAAGAAGTGAAAATCTTAACCCATATGGTTGGCTGAAGTGATGTATTAATCAGTGTTCTAAAAGGGGCGCCTAGGCTGGAGGCTTGGGAGTAACGTCCGGCCTTATTCTTGGTAAAAAGCTTAAGGCGCACTTTTTCTTTAAAAAAAACGCTTTAATGAAACGATATCGCCTTTTGAAGATTTTTTTACAAACCGGACTAATATCTCGTCTATACAATCAAAAGACAAACAGTATCCCAAACCTTTCTGCCTCTTTTTGCCTCACAGAAAAAAAAGCCTAACATTGCCAATCGACTTCCGATTAAAAATCTGTCTGTTTCATTTGAAAGGTGAAAAATGCATTTCTTATATTGAATCATTTTGTATTGATTATTGATTATCAATTATTGAATGATTATTGAATTATGAAAAATACATTTTGTATATTGCTTATTAAATGTTGAGAACTACATTTTGTATATTGATTATGGAGCATGCATATGAGAAATATGGCTACAAAACGTACGAATATATTTCCAAATTCAAGGTATGTATTATTTTAGTATATTACTAGCCTTAGAATAATTAAAATAATAAAAAAGAAAAAACTCCTTTTTACGTCTAGGTGAAGCCTAGGCGCCTTTACGCCTCGCGCCTTTTAGAACCTTGATATTAATTATCTCACACCTGTCTTTGTCTGTTATCAAATCAGTAACAATGAATTTTCTTTAAAAGATAGAAAATAGGCTGGTGATTTTCTTTCAGTTGGAGCATAAAATAGTTTTCCACCAAAAGTGGACAAATAAGGGTCACATGCCTTTTAAGGTAGTAAATTTTTCCACGTTGAATTTGGACTATTAAACATGTCACAAGTTGAAAAATGGGTGGCAAATACTCATTTGCGAGGGCAAACACCTGTATCAATTGGGTGTGTTTGATTGACAATATTTTCCATTTTTTGGTGTGTTTGATTGTCTAAATTTTCCTTTGAAATATTTTCAAGTTTGCTCAAAGTACAAAATGATAATGCACATTACATGGAAAAAAATTCCGGGGGGAGTGGGGAATTTTTTTCCCTGGAATCTTTTCTACCCACTCCAATCAAACACACCGAGGCTGTATTTGATAGCATGGGGCGGAAAAGTTTTCCAAGATAAAATTTTCCTTTGAAATTTTTTCTTACCTAACCCAAAGAAAAATTGTAAGAATTTTTCCAAGCCAAATAAATGCTATCGAACACACCAAAAAGATGGGAAATGTCTTTATTGGGTTCCTATATAGGGTGATGGAAGTAAGAATGTTGGAAATTAGAATAATGTTGGGGTTTATTTTAGTATTTTCTTGCATTTATTTATTTCATTGTATTTTCTCTTTTATTAGTGTTTGGTATTTTGTTTACATTTTTAGTTGTAACAAGGGTTGAGAGGGAAGCTTCTAGAAGGTTATATTTTAACTTATGATGTAACTGAAGATAGTTAAAGATCCATGTGACATCAAATGGGTCAAGACTCTTTCATCCAATGGAAGCTTAGGAGATCCCTTCTAGAATTTTCTCTTCTTCCCTATAAATATCCCCTTCCCCCTCATTAATGAACAATTATGATTTTGAGTAATACTTTTCTTTCGAGAGTGTGCATCATTTGTGCCTTTGACGACTTTCATTTTACGTCAATTGGTATTAGAACCTCGTCGCTCCACCCGTTGGTGTAAAAAAACATTGTGTGTCGTAAACAAACAAAGCAACTCAATGGCGCCAATGAAGCCCACTCTTGCCTAGAAACGTGCTACTCGATTGGAAGAAGCCATGACCACCCTTATTGATAGGTATGACATCCTCATCCAAAACCAACGACAAAACTCTAATCTCATTCCCACTTCCAAAAACCGCCGCCCCCAAGCTGTCCCGGTTTTCCCGCCGCCAACCGGATCTGATCATCTCGCCGCCAACCACCCCAGTCCTGCCTGACTCTATACACCTCCGTCCCAACCACCGACAGTCAGATCTGGAAACCCCACCAGATATGACTCCACCCGACACCGCTCCAACCCATTTTAAGCCCAGACCAGTCGGAACCCTAACCTCCTGGCTGCCTAGCCTTCCGCAACCTTTATTCGCATACCCCAAGATCCATATCCCTCTAGAAGCTCCCCGACCTTCGTACCTACAGATCCCCTCGCCGGTGTCTCATACCCAGACCATACACCCCCCTCCTGCCTAGTATAATAAAAGAATACCTGCCCCTTCCACCTTCCACCCTCAGAACTACCCGCCACCACTAAGGTCAGAACCTCCCTATCCCTTCTTTTAGCCCTGGACATCCCGACGTAGCCCTTTCCATATGGCCATTCCGACCAAAACAAAAGCGTAACTCCAACCCTACAATTTTCTAAAAATCATTTTTCAACCCCCAATTTCTTAAAAATTACGTTTCCGCCCAAATTGACTCCCGAGGCTCAATTCAAGATTACCGGCAACAAGTCCAAGATTGGTTGCTCCACCAAATCATTCTCCCTCATTCATCCATCCAATCGGGTTAACTCGAGGCCAAAAGATCCCCTCTCGATCCGCCTTCTTGCAAGAAAGATAGAAACGACAAAATTGGTTGGTGTATTGAGGATTTTTTTGACATAATTGTTGAGGATGTTTGGGTGACTAGCACTCATTTTCACGAGTTAGAGACGTATAATCTGGGAGACTTTTTTTCAATCTTTGGAAATGGGGATGATGATTTTGACGGGGTTGGCTCGGTGATTATCTCCCTTGGGGTTGAGGTGGTGATCGTGGGTGATGTATTTGATGGTGGGTATGTGGGCCCATTTTTGGTGACATGTGACATGCGTTTGGAGGATGTTTTTCGTGGCTTGATATGAAGAAGGCTCATCACCGGACTCCGAGACCAAGATTTTGTGGATCGGCCGTGGTTGGTCTGTATGTCTATTCTCCGTGAACTTCTTAGTAGCCGGTACGAGAGACGTTTCGGGTATGGCTCCCCTTTCAAGTGGGGGAACCCGTGGATGGTTGCCTTGCTTTCTTGCCGTTCACCTCCTATGCTCAGGACGAGCCTTTTCAAGTGGAGGAGAGTGATGAAAATTAGAATGTTAGGGTTATATAGTATTTTCTTGCATTTTTTTATTCATTGTATTTTCCCTTTTATTAGTTTGGTATTTTGTTTACATTTTTAGTTGTAACAAGGGTTGAGAGGGAAGCTTCTAGAAAGTTATATTTTAACATGTGATGTAATTGAAGGTAGTTAAAGACCCATGTGACATCAAATGGGTCAAGACTCTTTCATCCAACAGGAGCTTAGGAGTTCCCTTCTATAATCTTCTCTTCTTCCCTATAAATACCCCCTTCCCCCTCATTAATGAACAATTCTGATTTTGGATAATACTTTTCTCGCTAGAGTGTGCATCTTTTGTGCCTTGACGACATTCATTTTACGTTAAAGAATTGTTGGCAAACCGCCCACCAACCATTTTCCTAGATTTAATAATGTTAATAAAAAACAAGCACAATAAAAAATGAAACCGAGACGGAACAACGAACACACAGAGATATACACGGTTCACCAATTTGGCTACATCCATAAATAGACCTAATTCCACTATATATGAAGAAATTACAGGTATAACCATTTTGCACCAACTCTCCATCCAAGTGAATCTGAAGTTATGCTAAAGCATAAGTACAACAACTTAATAATAAAAAATACTCAAAATCTTATTCTCAAGTCTCTAAAATATGTCGTAATTGAATGAATTCCTTGATGGGGCATACACCTTATATATAGGGGAAGGAGAAGGTTACGGAGAAAACTATTTTAACCCAATTGGAAATATTCTAGCATCCATGTGATGTCATGGGTCATGCTACTAAGGATGGTTCCTTGCATGATATCACGTGGTCTAAAATAATCGTATTTACAAATAATACCAAAATATCCCTCCACTCCCTTATACTATCTACTAAATTGCCCCAAACTATAAGAATATTCCCTTTTTACATGAATAAAAATACAATTGAAAACTTCAATTAGTATTATTCTTTATTCTCGGCTTGAATCCACGCGCGCCCCATTTTCCCGTCTAAACTTGTAGCTCTCATGATTGCAAGTGTTTTACATGTAGCCACCCGACGTATTCCACTCTCCATATAATCCAGTGAGCAATCTCTTCACACAATACATATAGAGCACACTCAATACATGACACACTCGCACGCACAACCCTCTTCCATCTTGAGCAATACCCATTGGTGATAGAAAATCCTTCATCTTTCGCCAAAAAATCTTAAAAGCCTCTCATTACCCTCTCTTCCAAACTTATGGTTAAGAACTCCCCCAAACAACCTTTTATGCTTTGGAGAAACATGTGATAAAACCTGAAGACCTTTCATGGACTGGTTTTTGGGATTCTCTCTCTCTCTCTCTCTCTCTCTCTCTCTCTCTCTCTCCATTGCGGACTATTTTATAGCGATCACTGCTTTCCATATCTGTCTTTTCCAAACTTGCATTTGGGAACTTGTCAAATTCTATGTGAGCTTGGTTCCTCAAATTGACATAAGTTCTCTGTGTTCAAATTTCATGATGAAATATGATTGGTAGGCCAGTTCAATCTGATTGACCCAAGACGGGCTACAAATAATTTTGGAAGTGAATGGTGAATTCTTTTGCCTTCTATTTTGTAGTTTTGGTGATGGTTAATTTTTAGTAGACTTTGTGGAGATCTTCACTCCCCTTTGATGTGGCTTTCTTTCTTTGGTCAATAGTGTTGGATAATGCTTTTAATATAGATCATCCCTTTAGAACAGAAGCTTATTACCATTGTTTCATGTAATTTAGTGTCTGAATTTCTTGGGATTTTGAATTGGCTTTGGAAAAGGCTTTAGTGGACGTGTTTATTTTAAATAATTTGATTCGGTAAGATAGGGAGCAAATAATTTTGGAATTGAATGGTGAATTTTTTGGCTTCTCTTTGGTAGTTTTGGTGACAGTTCATTTTCAATAAACTTTGTGGAGATCCACTCCCCTTAGATGTGGCTTTCTTTCCTTGGTCAATAGTGTTGGATAATACTTTTGATGTAGATCATCCCTTTAGAACAGAAGCTTATTACCTTTGTTTCACATGTGATTTAGTGTCTCAATTCCTTGGGATTCGACTTGGCTTTGGAAAAGGCTTAAGTGGAGGTGTTTAGTTTAAATAATTTGTTTCGGTAAGATAGGGAAGAATGATATTGAGGTTGGGGAAGCAGATCACATGATGTATTTGATATCTGGATTTTCAATTAGTGTTTGTTAGGGTTCTTGCATCCCTTTAGCCATCTCACACCATTACAGATTTCAAAAATCGGAAGTTCCTTCTCTATTCTTAAAATTTATGGCCTTACAATTGTTTTAATTCTTGGGTTTCTCTTCCTATGTTTGTTTATAACCATATCGTGACTACAGATCTATGTTTTCCAGCTAATCAAAGTACCCAAATATATCATCTCTAAGAAAAAGGGGGAAAAGAGGAAAAGGAAAAAGGGGATAAAAGGGAAAAGGACACATTGTTTTTTTTCAAATGTTACTCTATTTATTTATTTTACAAGGTTCTTCAATGTGAACAATCAAACATGATAGTATAATTTATTTTGAATCTACAACATTCAAATAGATATATCCTCAACTCCCCCGTGGACGTTGTGGAGTTGCCTCGATAGACCCCTGTGATTGGTCAACATTCCGATACTTGTATTTTTGTCTACATATGATACACATAAAATAACGTGCAATTTATTTTCCCCTCTCTCCTCTAACAATCAGTTCAAAATCATTTTATCAACATCAAGACAATTTATGCAATATCATTTTTCTTCTGGAGTATTATGAATCAGGAAATTACAGTGTATGAAGCTGCTTGTCATCAATGGACAGAATATTTATTGCTTTTGCTGAACTAAATATTTTTTTTTTCAAAAATATAATTATCTACTGCCGAGAAAGTGCATTTGTTGGCTACTGCCGAGAAAGTTTAAAGAGTTTATTGTATAAGTTACTTGATGAATTTGTGAGTTATAAATTATAATGAGTACATGCCATTTTAATTAATAAAAGGGTGTTTCTTGTCAAAAAATTAATTAAATAAGTAAAGCGAGATTGTAAACTACTGCATCACAACTACAGCCTTTTGACTTTCTTCTATAATTGGATTTACTGGAGCATGGATCCAGGTCCAGTTTGTCATTAACATGTATCTTGTTATTTCATTCTCAAAAGGCACTATTGAATTTTGTAATCACTTGGCCTGCTGCTGTAAGCATAATCTGAGTAATTAAGAGTTACAAAGATTTTGTGCTAACGCAAATTTTTTGGCTTCTTCCTATAATATACTGCATATTAAAAGTTCCTATCTTGATTTCTTTGTCAAGATCAGGTAATTCCGACTTGAATTTTTTGTATAATTTAATTAATATTTTTTTTGGTGTAGTACTTTGCATAAATATAAAATAGCAAAGTACTCTTAGGTCCCCCGCAAACAATTTTAAACACTAAAGGAATTTTGACAAATTTTAAACATTTAGTTCCACTAATTATCTTCTCGTAGAAGTCCACGCTAGTGGCATAACAAGTGGACCTAATAGTAAATTGTCCTTAAATGTTTAAAAATTGTCAACAAGGGACCTAATTGTAAATTGCCCAATATAAAATGGGTCCTTATAACACGTGCCCTAAGGGAACATTCTAAGAACTTACAAATAGTAAGGGCAAGGTTTCTACATACATTTAGTAGGCCACAAAAACTAATGTAGCAGTGTTAATATTATTATTTTGAGGCTCGTATCCAGCCAATATTCATACTGCTCGTATTCTGAATGTTACACATCGTACTATTTCAGTACATATTATTTGAATTTACCCAACATTTATGACCTTTTCTGCTGGCTTTTGCGTCTGTCAATGTAATAGGAGGTGGAGGGCCAATCATGGGTGATTTATGGGCTTTGAAGGGTCTTATTGAAGAAGGTACTCCATTGCTTCTTGCATGCACTCTGTTTAAAAACGTCTCTATATACATCAGTTGTCTTATGTCTCAGTCTTGATAAATTATGCAGATTTAATGTAAAGTAACTTAAAATGGTCAATTGTTTTTAATACAGTCGGGATGCTTAAGCTGACATACACATTCTGAAAAGTCTTGGGCCTGTACAACATCCAATATGTTATGTTCTTTTTTCAAATGTAACATCACTGAAGAAAAACACATTAAAATAATCAGGTCGTATTTCAATCCTGTGAAAATTGAATGCCCTATTGTGCGTTACATAGCATTTGAAAGTACAATGCCATAATCATTTAATGATTCTATACCGAAAATGGTTGCATAATCACATATGATCACATCTACTTTTTTCTCTAACGCATCAATTATTGGGTGTACTCTCATTGTCAATTTTATTTATTTATCCCATTATTGATGATGGCTATATATCTTCCCATGCGAAATGATTGCACTGGTGCCTTTTATTCTTTATGGGATGTCCAATGTGACGGTGCTCGGTTGGGATTTCTTTGTTCAAAGTCGAAGTTTAGAAGGCGCCGAATGTACCCTTGATGCAACTAGCCAAACAGGGGCTAAGATAGCATGAACTTTTCTTCTCTTATTTTATGCGAATGTCATCTTGATAGCTGTGTCCAAATGCTATCACTTAATTCTTTATACCCCGCAGTTACCTTTTTATTTTATTTTTCCTTTCTAAGAAGTTCACATGGTTTTGAAAGACATCGTACCTTTCTCTTTTCAAGTGACCTCTTTTTCTCCTTCTCCTTCTCCTTCCCCTTCCCCTTCCCCTTTCCCATATCTTATCTAATCCTTTTGCATTTATATACCAAGATTCTCTTCATAGGTTCATGCATGTGTGTGTGCGCACTATTTATGGCTACTCTGTTCCAAATGATTGACTTTATTGTTTGATGTTCATTGTTCTCCATTATTTATCAGTTAGTTCGATTACTGTTGGCCTTATAGTTTCGTAGAACACTATTGTTGGCTAATGAAATTTTGAGTAAGTTTATATATTTTCTGTTTGTGTTGTGGAAGGAAGAGAATGAAACTCCTGGATGGACCCAATTGAAGCTTCCTGGTCAATCTCCTTCACCCCGTTGTGGCCATACTGTTACATCTGGAGGTCACTATGTAATTACCTTTCTGAAGCCATTTCTCATCTCTCTGCTGCTATAGTCCTCTTTGAATTGTTAACAATATAAAGTTAGAATGACATACAAGAGAAAGAAACCATATTGTTAGGTCATGTTGCTTGTTCCATGTTGGAGTCGGTGCTTGAAGCTTAAGCCCCAATCATGGGTGCCTTAAATTGTTATAATATGCTTCCATCTCATGTTACAGTCCTCTTTTTAATGATGACAAAACACCCCCTCCCCCCCCCCCCCCCACACACACACCCCCCCACACACACCCACACATACAGGGGTATATATTGTTGGAATGTTATGTTATTTATGTAATTGACCAATAGAGTAATAGAATTCTCTAATTCTAGTTGGTATCGGAGCTGAAAAACAACAAAAAAAAAGAGAGGCCCGTAACCCTTTCTTCCTGAAGCCGTAACCCCCTTCCTCAACTCAGCCTCCTTAGGGTTGCGCAGCCCCCTTGTGGGCTCCTGTAAGGGTGCTCCCCCTTTAAGGTTCAAGCTGCCTAGGGTTTGATTTTTTGAGCGGGTTTCTGCAATTTTTTTGGGTTGATTTCTCTTGACTAAAGAGACTCTTATTATTAACCTATGATGTGGTAGACTATTGGTACTATTTTTCATCATTTGGAGCAACAACCTTTCTGTGTATTTGAAGTTCTTTCTTCATTGATTGTTTGCAATTTAAGGTTTACTTCACTCATTTTTCTTTATCTCTTGTGATCTAGAGATTTATTTGTTGCTGCTCTATTAATTTTGGTGGTCACTTGACAGCTTTTTGTGGGCTGTTTGAGTAATTGTTATTACTTGTGAGTTCATAATTGCTGGTGTTATTGCTAATGTGGTGCATAATGTCTGATGGAGGAATTGTTGAAGTAAAGAAAGAACCCATCATCTGATTTGATGACTACTCACCATTCACCCTCACAGAAAGTCAGGACTCAGTTACTTAATGACCAGAATTTTTCGTCGTGCGCTAGATCGTTTCATTTATTCTGTGGTATAAAAGAAAAAATTGATTGAATTATTGGGAAGATTCCAACGCCGAAGGAATTTGATCCAACCTTCAGTAAGTGGTTTGTTACCAATTGTACTATTTTGGGATGGACGTTCAACTTTATGGAGCCGAGTGTTTATGAAAATTTTCAGTTTTATGAGTCTGTTCCGCTTCTATGGAAAGGTATGACTTCTATGTACTCTCATTCACACAATGAAGTTCGGGTATTTGAACTTTGTAAGAAGATATCGCATGCCTGTCAAGGCAATAATTCGGTTTTGACGTTTTATAGCTATCTAACTCAAAGATGGGAGGAGTATGCTTCGTATCGTCCTCTAGCTGACATAGTGGGCCTTACCGCGTAGGCTGCAGAATCACTTATAGCTCGAGGAGAAAAGCAAAAGGTTTACCAGTTCTTGATGGGTCTAGGGATGCTTATGAGCTTCCCCTGACATAGAATTTGAATACTTCACCCCTTCCTCCACTAGGTGAAGTGTATGCAGTATGTGAGAAGCACAATGTATTAAAAATCACTCAAGGTTGGGCTCGCCCCTAGGTGAATCATTAAAAATCGCCTTGAGGCCTAAGACTCAAGGTTGAATTTGAGGCTTACGCCTCAATGCGCCTCGAGGCTTGCGCCTTGAGGCTTTCCTCGTCTCACGCCAAATGCCCTGAGGCGCAAAAAAAAATCGTTGTTCTTCCATCTATAGCTCTGTTTTTTTTTTTTTATAATATATGTCGACAATTGATATATATATACATACTTTGAAGATAGTGAAACGACTTTGTTCTAATTCTACTAAATTACAAAATTTTTAAAAGGATAAATGATTTGTTTTTTTTTCTTTTCAAATTCACTGTTTTTTTAAGGTTTACCTCGTCATTTTTATAAAATTGCACTTAACTTACAAAATCGATGTTTTAATATGTTAATTCTCATTCTTTTTCCTTTTTATTTTGTTTTAAAATTGCACTTAACTTATACTATTTACTATTTTAACTTAAAAGAAATTTTGTAAGAATAACCAATATGTCATATAATAAAATAACCAATATCAGGATGAAACTAAAAAAAAAATGATTTTGTCAATTTGATTTTGCATTGATTAATTTATTGTCATATTATAAAATAACCAATATGTGAATGAAACAAAAAAAATGATTTTTTCAATTTGATTTTCCATTAATTAATTTATTGTCATATTATAAAATTAACAATATGTAAATGATTTTATTTATTTATTTTGCATGGATTATTTTATTGTCATATTGTAAGATAATCAATATGTTATAATTGATTTTATCAAATTATATTTAAAAAAAATCATCTCGGGGGAATAAATTTTTTTAAAACTATGTGGGAAAGTCCGCAAAGATGTTTTTTTTGCCGTTTTATTTTATATTTTTTGTTAGTTTATTTTTTATGGTTTTATTAGTGTTTTTTTAATATTATTTTGCTCTTTTTTTTTTTGGTTTTGGTGAGGCTTACGCCTTGCCTTGCGTCACGCTTTTTTAAACATTGGAGAAGCATGAGCGGCGCTTCAAGGTTACATCCTCATCTGCGGTGGTTTCTGAGTCTCCTTCTGCAGCTGATCGGATGGCCTTTGTAGCTAATACAGGGAATCGTTTTTTGGTTTCTTCTTTTGCTCCGTCTTGGGACCTACGTCCTGAAAAGAAGAACATGGTATTTGAGTATTGTGGCAGAGAGGGGCACACAATGCTCACCTGCTTCAAATTATATCCAGAGTCGAGGAATAAGAAGGGTAGAATTCGTATAGCTGCCATTGCTGAAGGTCTCACTAATTCTCATTTCTCTACTCCTGATGATTTGAATGCCAGAATTGAGCAATATGTTAGTTCAAAGATGGATCGAATTCTCCATTTGTTGAGTAATCGTCAAGCTCCTGCTAGTAGGCCAACTGCTATGACTTAATTTTCCTCAGGTATTCCTCGAGCATACCATGCTCATACAATTGACACTCCTTCTACTTGGGTTATGGATTCTGGTGCTAGTAATCATATGACGGGTGAGAAGGATCTTTTAATTTCATCCACGCAACCCTTCCATAAACAGGTTCACCTTGCTGATGGGACTTTTACTCCCATTCTCTTCTCAACAAAGGTGATATATGTCTCTCTATAGATATTACTTTACACTCAGTTTTACTTATACCTAATCTTGCTATGAACTTGTTATCTATTAATTGTTTCGCAAGAAGTTTTAACTGTATTGTTGTTTTCTTCTCTGATTAGTGTTAACTTCAGGACCTACGTACGGAAAGGATTTTTGGCAGGGGATATAAGCGCGACGGACTCTACTACTTTGGGGATCCTCCTCTAAGTTCCATCAATTCCACCTTCCGCTTTCGTTTTTCATGCTAGCGCGTTGCTTGATTCAGACTGTTATGTTTTTTCTCTTCAGACATTATAGTTGTGGCATGATCGTTTAGGACATGTCAATTTTCAATATCGCTGTATGTTGTTCCCTGACTTGATTAAAGCTTGTAAGTTCTTCAAAATTCCAAGTATCCTAAAACTAATTATATCTCTCTCATGCATTAGATGCCTTTTGTTTTTGATCTAATACACTTTGATGTTTGTGGTCCCTCACCTGATACAGCTTTTTCTGGGCATTGTTATTATGTCACTTTTATTGATGATTACTCGATGTGTACTTGGATTTATTTGCTTCGTAAAAAATCTGATGTGCTATCAAAACTCGATTTAATGCTGTTAAAGGGATTCGGTCTGATAATGCTAAAGAGTACATCTTAAATGAGTTCGTCTCTCATCTTAACCAACAGGGCATTCTTCAACAATTTACTTGCCCATATACTCCTTAACAAAATGGGGTTGCTAAAAAAACAAACAAAAGTTTCATGGGAGTGGTTCGTTGTCTTGAGGTGGATGCAGGTTCCTCTATCTTATTGGCTACTTCCTCCATTCGGATCCCGAGGATTGTTTTTGAAGCTTTCTAGGATTCAAATTGGGTGAAGCTATGCAGTGTGAGAAGGATGCTTTACAACGTAATCATACATGGAACATGGTTCCTTTACTTAAAGGGGCTAAGACGGTTGTATTAGGTTTATACATTCAAGTTCGTAGCTGATGGGACAGTAGATATCATGGTTCAAAGTCTCGGTATCGGCCACTTGATTTTCAACTCGGTCGCGGTATCGGGCGATACGCAAAGATACACTATTTAGAGAGAGCAAAAAATTCCGAAAAAAATTCCGAAAATTTTAAAAAAATACGATTAACAATGTGGACCAATCAAATAAGTTTAAAACTATACTTTAATATGCATAACATTGTACAATTGATTATATTGGCGTGCTGCGAACTTACCAGATTTAATGTTCCATAATAAATCAATGTTTTATTTCACGGAGGATACAAATATTATGTTTTTACAAAGAAAAACAAATGTTACTTTTTTAGTAAGAGGATAATTTTTTTTTTTTTTACAAAGAGGATACAACTATTATATTCTTAGTATTATTTTTAGTAAGAGGATACAAATGTGTTTTTTAAGTATGTTATATTTTTCTAAAAAGGATAGAAATGTTTATTTTTTAGTATTGTTATTTTTTTACAAAGATGATTTACAATCGTTTTTTACAAAGGATGCCAAAGTTATATTCTTACAAAAAATGATGCAAATGTTATTTTTTTATAAAAGAGATGTAAATATTTTTTTTTTTGTTGTTGGGTTGCAAATGTTTTTTTTTTAAATTGATGGAAATGTTATTTTTTTACAAAAGGATGCAAATATTTTTTTTTACTTGTCTGATACCGCTACATTCGGCACGTCATCACGATCATCCACGACGGCCTCTATTCGAATCCATGCATCCATCATCTTCACAGTGCATCATGCTACATGCGACGTGCTGCTCAGCTGTTTCCCACTACTCCACTACGCATTATTGGTAAAATGATTTATTGAAGTTGTTTATATTTGCATAAATATATGAGAAATTTTTTAGAAAATGTTTTTTCGAAGTAGAAGCGGAGTGCCTCAGTCGAAGAGCTCGTTCAAACGAGATTGCACTGTCGTTCGAGCGAGATCAGCATCTCAAGCGAAGTCGTTCGAGCGAGATGCCTATCTCGTTCGAGCGCCGCTGCCGCCTCGATTTTCGTATAAATACCAGTGTACCTTCTACACGTTTTCCCAAGTCTTTTTGCAAACACGAATTCTGCGAAAACAGCCCAGAATCAGACTTCATCTTTTAAGGTTTTCTTAAGCCTTTTTATTCACATAATCACTCCCATTTATATATGTGAATTGTTAAACCTTCACGAGGATCATTCACTCTTCTGGAGTACTTTGTGGAGAAGCCGCTCTCTTCTTCACTGCTGCCCACCTGGAGTTCCTGCGGGAGATTCCAGCCGACGACATCAGAACCGACACCTACGGGTATTTCTGTGTCGCACTTATTTTCATTGTAATCCGTGTAACTGTATCTTACAAAATTATAGTGAAAATAAAAGGTTTTCCCCCTTTGGGGGATTTTTCCTCACTTGTGTGTGTTTGAATGTTCTAGCATGAATCATCTTCAATCACACCTAGATGCATGGTTAGGATTTAATTGAAAAAATTGAGTTTAATTAAATAATTTATTTATTTGAACGCAAGCGCACTCTTTCATATTCAAGAAAAATGCCTCAAAAGAAACAATCACCATAGTCAACACAAATTCGCAATCAACAAACCATAATAGCAAACTCCTAAACAACAACAAAACAGTTTTGTGTAAAATACAAATTAAGGGGCAAAATAGGTTTAAAACAATTTAGACAAACATAATACGAAGTGTCATATTTAAACAAACACAATACAATCTAAACATACATAATACTTATATATGTATATATTTTGTTGGAAATCCTGAATAGGGCACTTGACCCCCCCACCCCATGTTGCAGCTAGCTCTGTTACTGGCTACAACTGTCATTAATGCATGTTAGTGTTATTATTAATCTATTTGAAATGTGCAAACATCTGTGTTTATAACATGTGGTGCCTGACTTGGAATGTTTTCATTCACTTTGCAGCTTTTATTATTTGGAGGGCATGGCACTGGTGGTTGGTTGAGTCGTTATGACATTTATCACAATGACTGTGTTGTTTTAGACAGGGGTGAGTACTCTACCTGTCATATACTTATGCTAGCCTATAGCAGCCATGATTTTACTATATTTTGAGCAGTTTACTTCAAATTTTTTTCTGCATTGTCATTCTCATATATGGGGGGTTAAGTGCCTCTTCTTTGAGGGATGGAGAGTCGGGGGCGTAATGGATAAGTGCCTCTTCTTTGAGGGATGGAGAGTCTGGGACGTAATGGATAAGAAGATGATAAAAATAACTATAGTTTTGGAATTTAAGTTCTGCTATGATGAATAGTTGAATCATGGCCAAAGCCATATTATTCCAAACAATATAGCCTGCCAGGCATTGATAATAATGTTCATCTATTATCTTGATGTGTTAACAATAACACATACTTATTAGGGTTTTCAAAAGAATCTCAAAACTTCAATTTTACTCATTCTGACGTGAACACACAATATAAACTAAACTTTTTAATTCTCATTAATAATTGAATGATTACATTTAGGGGCTAAACTCTTATTTATACTAATCTAGGGAGAAATGATAAGGAGTAGAGATAAACTAGGAAACTAACAATATATACCTAAATGCAGTAGGAAAATCCTCTATTAAAAGATAAATACCGAAAATAACAAAATAAACATTAAGTAAAACATAATTTCTCTCTCTTCGCAAGTTAGCCAACCCCCCAAGGGGGCGTGTGGGATCTGATCTCACTCATATGATCACATCACATTCACTAACTATTAACACTTATTTTGTTAGGTTGTAAAATAGAGTTCTTAAACTACTTTCTTTATGATGAGGTAGAAAAGGAAGTAGCTAATAGTACTCATAAATAAAAAAGGGATCTTACAAAATTAATATACTTAAGAGATAATTAATAAACAGAAAAATAGAAAGGGGTCAACTCATCATCTTCTCAGCTCTCATGCAGTGGTGCAAATAAAATGTGACATTTATTGAAGTGACTGTTTGTTATAGACAGGAACGAGTGTTTTTCTTGTTAGATACTTAGTGATGTGATACTAGTAGATGATCTATTCGCTTGTGCTATGGCTGCCATGATTTTTCGTACATTAGAGCTGTCTATGTTGGATTCCTAACTTCAACACCTTTAAGTGATGGACTTGACAGGGTGGGGTGGGAGCTATGCTTCAAACACATAAAATGGATTCTATGTATGAGAAATTGAGAT
Source organism: Sambucus nigra (assembly GCA_949130495.1). Classification (NCBI taxonomy): domain Eukaryota; kingdom Viridiplantae; phylum Streptophyta; class Magnoliopsida; order Dipsacales; family Adoxaceae; genus Sambucus; species Sambucus nigra. The sequence continues at coordinate 779,536,398 of OX422208.1, read as the reverse complement.
TAATGAGAGTCTATACTAACAACAATTAAGGAAAGTACAAATATTTTCATGTAGTTAAAGGCTAAGTCGGAGAGGGATGTCATTAGATTAGGACAAGGATTTTAAGCTTTGGAGAAAGGGGTCAAAACTAAAAAGATACAATTCTTCGAAGATCTTGCAAAGTTGGCTTCAGAAGCTGTTGGAATGGTACTGTCTGAAGCCTGAAGGTGTGCTGAAAGAGAACTTTAATGATGGGTATTAGGTTGTGGACACAATGTTACTTTGCTATGAGAGACAACGTCTGATGTTTCTTTTCTATGATTAATTGGTTAGGTAGTTCCACAAAACTAGTACCAGAAAAAACAGGCCCATGAGATTGCCCAGCCCATATTAGTCCAAAGATTAAAATATGGGGCCCATTTTTTAAACTTACAAGACCCAATGTCGGTCTAAACAATAAAATGACCAGACCAATATGGGCACCCATTTAAACTAACCATACGCGTCAAATTTTTTCAGCCGACACACATTCTGGTCTCTCACTCACTCTTGGCTGCAGGGTTTTCATTTTTGCAAATCCGAACAGGTATGTCTCATTTTCACAAACACCGCAAATATGCTTTAGCTGAATCTTGTGCCACAACATATCAAAGTTGCATCTGGGTAACAAATGAATCATATTTGTAAAGTTATAAGGATTCCGTCTACTGAGACATCAAACTATTATCTAATTGCTTGCTTTTTCTTTACCTCCTTTTCTTTTGGTAGAAACCAATAAAATATTAGCAATAAAAAACGTGACGAAGGCGGTTGATCAGGAGTCCACCTTAATAAAGATACAAGAGAAAAAGAAAAATTTAAGACAGAAATCAAGAAAAGTTGAGCACGGAAAACAGAATAAAGCACTGATATCCGAAACTGCATCTCCTGAAGATCTTGGAACATAAATCAGCTTGCCATATCACAGATTGTCCCCTCAAAACATTCTGAAAACAGCCTAAACCATCTTCTTTGTCTGGTGGTTTACTTTTTAATCCACGAATATATATATATATAATAAAAAAGCCTAAACCATCTTCACAGCAGTCCCAACAGGCAAACACACTGAACCAGAAGCCAGTCCTTTAAACAATAGCCTCCCTTTTAGGGGAGGGATGGGGGTGGTAGGTATAAGAAAAGGAAACGCCTCCTTCCATGTGTTGGTGAACTGGGACGCGCCAACCATCTTTGAAATATTTTGACGTAGGTGCCCATAACTATGCGGGAATCTTACCCTCTCCCATACGTTACAGCACTTTCTTTTCCAATTATCATCAAATACCCAAGTTCCTTTCCAATTAGACCACGCAACATCCAGAATAATGCACCTTCAATGGCATGATTCTTTTCTCATTTCTCCACCAAAATCTTATTCCATACCAATGATGTCCCGCCTTTTTAGAGGGAAACCCCTTCAAACTCCAGCGCCTCCATCACTTTGTGTTTCCTGACAAACTCATGGGCGAGTTTTAAAGCCGAAACTGAACACTATTGCTTCCTGAGAGAGTTTGCTGGCAGATGAAGTGATCTCGAGCTAAATGTGATCGGTCTAAGGATCTCCATTCATGTGATGAGTAGCACCAGTCTTTGTATATCGGTATATATTAGGAGCAATGACAGGCCAGTAATAGAGGCTGCTGAAAAGATGGTGGATGAGTTTGCTGCTTATAGGTTTGTGGATAGTACTTTGAAGAAGCCTGTGATGGAGCATCAAATGGCTGAGATTACGAGCCGGAGGCAACTCTAGCATGCTGGAGGAACTAAAAGAAAATTAAAGGATTTTTTTTTCTCTTTTTTCCCTGTGTCATTTTTGTTTTATTGGACGAAAAATGAGGTAAATGGGAAATAAACCAGCCATAGATTGGTGGAAGCTCTGGGCTTTTAATAAAGGCCAAGGAACAGACCATTTGTGATAAGAAATACATGTAGAAGAAAGGTACTGTAGTGAGGTGATCCAAAGTCCAAAAAATGAAGTTACTGTAGCAAGCTGGTCCAAACAATGAACTTATTGTGTTAAGCTTACGAAAACAAAGTGAGAAGCGACTGACCAAAATTAGAAAGATAAGACTATAAATAAGTTTTATAAAAGCACCGCTGGAAACCTGTTCTATGATACTCACCAAAAAATAGCGAGACAAATGACTAATGGTTGAGGTGACCATAAATTTGGGATCCTGAATTCATGCTTAGCTATGCCTGAGCACTTCTTTCTAATATTTGTAGTTTCTAAATCAATTCTTGTACGTCCCAAGATGGGGTAACGCGTCTTGCGTACTGAAATATGGGATACAGGAAAACAACCATTACTCCAGATGAATCTACATTAAACCTTTGACAATTGTACACACTCGTGGAAAACTCTGATTTTTTTAGCTGTAGTCATTGCTACCACGTCAATGTGGTTCTTTTGTTGCCCTACACAATTCCTTAAGCTGCTGTTGCTAATCTTACAAAATGTGAGTTTGTGAAATGACTTGTTCCTTGCCCTTTTCATTACCTCTGTTTTACTTTTGTAAATGTTGATCTGAAGGACTTTCTGATGCCTGTTTGCATTTAGTGTCTGTACAGTGGAAACGCCTACCTACGAGCAATGACCCTCCAGCTCGAGCATACCATTCCATGACATGTGTTGGTTCGCGTTATCTGTTGTTTGGTGGATTTGATGGAAAAGTGACCTACGGTGATCTATGGTGGTTAGTTCCAGAAGGTATTGAATTTTCTTTGGCATATTGTGAGTTTAAATTTAATGGGGTTTTTCCTTGCACTCAGCCAGGGTGGGGATGCTCTATTCCTGATTTTTGGAGCAGAGAGTTTTAGAATCTGACTATTTAACCACCCCTTTTACCTTGACAATATACTTATACAAGTTTTGAATGATGTATTTATTTGTTTGTCTCAATACACTGTTATGTACATTGGAGACTATGTACTGGATACCTGGGGAATTGACTAAGATGCCCCTAAATGCATAAGAAACAAATTAAAATTGAATGAAGAATTAATATTGTTAGCAAGCTCCCGAATTACATTCTTTCATATAACTATATTCACCTTTGAATTCTGGTTTCCCTGTCTCTTGTAGTACTTTCCAAATTGCCCTTTTTGTCGAATTCGTCATAAAATAGGTTGAGTGATTTTGATAAATAAATAAATAATAGAACTAAAAGGGGTAGTAGCGTGCTTACGATATATAGATGAATTATATTGAAAGGGAAAGATATGAAAAAGAATAACGGACATTTGAAAAGAACAGAATGCAAAAATTTTCTATTTATTTTAGCTCCTTGAAATAAAATTCTTGTTTCCGTACGCCAGCGGTAAACTTTATTTTTGAAAAATTAACCTAATTGTTTGTGCCATAGAGGATCCTATTGCAAAGAGAATGACCGCCTCTCCTACGAAAGTTATTCCTGAGAATAAAAATGTGGCCATGACGAATGACAGCCTGCAATCCACAATCCAGGTAATGATATAAAATAAGGTTTTTTATAATTGAAGTTTGTTGACACAATTAAACTTCTGCAAAATAATAGCACTTCAGTAATAGATGGATAATAGATATTTTACCAAAGACGAGTTTAATTTTTCCTTGACCTTAATTTAGCTGTCCAAATTAAATTTGCAAAAGGTTTATTTGTTTCTATCTACAGGATAGACAAATGGAAGCCTCTGCCATCTCAGAATTACAAAAAAGATTAGAGATTTCTGTTTCACTCTCTCTTCCCGGGCTTCAAATCATAGACGAGGCGGAAGACGAAGAATTTCTCAAACTAGCATCACAGGTGACTGGAGAAAGATCTTCCAATAACGGACAGGTTTTAGATATTCAGGTAATTTTAGTATCTTTAATAATGTGTCAGGGGCATCTGGTGTATTTAATTGACAATGCCCTGCAATTTATTGAAGATGGCCCAGGCACTTCGTGAACATTGGAGGAAGTCAACACCAAGATCAATACAACTTAAGGAGCTCAGCCCACTACTCCGTGACTACCAACGCCTTATTGCTCGCCATCATATGTAAGAATAAACCTTTTTGTCCATCTTCACTTTTTCTTGATCACTTTATTTATAAAAACCTGCAAATTTTTTTTTTTTTTTCCATACATGCAACGTTGACGTAGTGGAAAGTGATGAAATAAAGGAATCAAACACAAAACCCTTGAATCCACTAGGCAGAAGCCTTACAAGACCTCAAAAGAGTGAATACACTCCAAATTATATTGATAGTAAGAATAATGTGATTACAAGCTTGCATCTCTTGCCTCTATAGGCAAGTAAAAAAGAAAATAAAATATTAAAATAATACGCTCTTGACCCACTAGAGAAGAAATGGAGGAGATGAATTAACACCTAAACCACCCATTTAAAGAAATCTTTAAAAACTATAGAAGTGGTCTATCACTTTACATAGTGCATATTGAGGTTTACCACTTGTCATAGTGCAAGAGACACTTGATTTATATTTATTCAATCCAAGGCAGACTATTACTGCCACTATTACTGTACATATGAGAGTACCCTGGGTCACTGTTTATATGAATAGTGTTGCACATCGGTCCGCTCTACTCGGAGAAGACTCGTCCTTGAGTTAGGATAAAGTGGCTCATCTGGAGGATGATACTCAAATAGGTCAACAATGTTGAAGGTGGATGAAATATTCATATCCTTTGATAGTTCCACCACATATGCATTGTCGTTAATCGACCTGGAGATACAGAATGGCCCATACTTCTTGTTCTTTAGTTTACAATAAGTACCTTTCTGCCCAAATAAGCCATGGCTAAATCTCCAACCTCAAAAACTTTGATCCTTCGATGCTTGTCTGCAGCTTCCTTATACTTTGCATTAGCCAGGTTCAAATTTTGCTTCACTATGGCATGTATTTTTTTGGATCCACTCCGCTATATTCTGTGCTGTAAGGCTAAACCCCGACAACCTTGGTAGTGGGACCAAATCCAAAGCATGTTGTGGGAGTTTACTGTACACGATTTCATAAGGAGTTTTGCCAGTCGATTGGTTCATCATGCTGATGTATGCGCACTCCGTCTAATGAAGAACTGCATCCCATTGTTTGGGTTTATCTCCATACATGCAATGAATCAAGTTACCCAAAGTACGATTCTTAACTTCTGTTTGGTCATTGGTATGGGGATGTGCTGTGCTGGTATACTTCAAAGTACTATCAAACTTTTCCCACAAAGTCAGTCTTCCAGAAGTGAAGTGACTAATGAATTTCCCGTCACGGTAAGACATAATGGATTTGGGCACCCCATGCAAATGAACTATCTCCCTGAAGAATATATTGGCAATATTAGAAGCGTTGTCGGTCTTCTTGCAGGAAATGAAGTGTGCTATTTTTTGAAAGCCTGCTAATCACCACAAATACAAAATCCATCCTGCGTTGGGTTCGTGGCTGTCCTTCCGCAGTCTGACATATGGGAGATTTCATCACGTATCTGCTAACGTCTCGCTTCAACTATGAGCAAAAATAACATTCTTCTCTTCTCCTTACCTAGGTGAACTCCCAATCCTCCGCCATGCAGCTCTCTGATGATCTGCTCTCGAAGGGATGTCCTCGGAATGAACAGATGGTTAGCCCAGAACAAGAAGCCGTCGTGAATGTGAAAATCTCTAGTATCCAGCTTCGATCAACATTTCTCCCAAATGTCTTGGAAGTCTTCATCGTTCACATACTACTCCTTTAAGCAATCAAATCCCACGACCTTGGCATTATAATAGTACGTAAAGATGTCTCTTGCTCAGGGCATCAATCACCTTATTCATCTGCCTTGATTTGTGTCACGGAGAAAAAGTGAACATCTACATGAAAGTGATCCAACGATCATGCATACTGTTCATAGTTTTCTGACTATTCACAAACTTATCATTGTAGAGTACAAACTCTCATTGGATAAGATAATGTTCCCAATGCCGTAAGGCACGAAACACAACAAATAATTCCAACTCATAAGAGGTCCATTGCTTCCTCGCCTCGTTTACTTTCTCACTGAAATACTCTATTGGCCTTCCGTCTTGAGACAGGAAATCCTCAATCCCTATAATTGAGGCATCACATTCGACCTCAAAGAGTTTGCCAAAGTTTGGTAAGGCTGATAATGGTGCAAATTAAAGCTCTTCCTTCAATAATGCAAAGCTAGCCTCCTGCTCCATTCCCTACTGAAACTGTCCCTTCTTCATAGAGGAAGTCATCGGTGGAACTATGGTGCTGAAATTTTGAATAAACCTTCGATAGAACGTTGCAAGTCCATGGAAATTGCGTACATCGGTCACTATCTTAGGCGAGGGCCAATCTCTTATGGCTCGCACCTTTTCTTTGTCAATCCGAATGCCATCCGATCCCATAACAAAGCCCAAAACAACAATTGACTTGTCATAAAATTGCATTTTTTTAAAGTTTATGTACAGTTTGTGGGCACGCAAAGTCAACAAAACATCTCCCAAGTGCCCCATATGATCTGTCTCATTATGACTATATACCAAAATGTCGTCAAAATAAACAACGAATTTACCGATGAATGGTTTGAGCACCTGATTCATAGGTTGCATGAAGGTACTGAGAGCATTTTACAACCTGAACGACATAACCATCCACTCGTACAATCCTTCTTTGGTCTTGAAGGCTATCTTCCATTCATCTCCAGGGCGGATCCGAATCTGGTGATAACCACTTCGTCAGTCTATTTTGGTGAAGACCTTAGATCCTTCCAGCATATTTAGCATGTCATCAAGCCCTAGGATTGAAAATATGTATTTCACTGTGATCTTGTTGATGATGCGACTATCTACGCACATCCTCCAACTTCCGTCCTTTTGCACTAACAAAGCAGGGACAACACAAGGACTCGTACTTTCCTTGAGTAGTCCTTTTTTGTAATAGCTTTTCAACTTGCTGTTGCAAAATCTTATGCTCCTTAGAACTAATCCTGTAATGGGATAAGTTCGGTAGACTGACCCCGAGCACCAAATCAATATGGTATTATATGTCACATTAATGGCAAGTGATTTGGTAACTCTGGGGGAATCAGATCGTGAAATTCTGCCATAATTGGTTGCAGAATCGTAGGGATTGGTGTAGCTTTTTCAATCCCTCCCTTTACAACCAATGCTATTCCCTCTTTCTCTTCCTTTATTAACTCCCGAAACTCTTACTCCTCCAACATTACGAAAGTTTGCCCCTCCACTTTAGAACCATTGGGTACAGTTTCTTTTTTATCGGCTGAAACAAGGACAACCTTCTTCTCATGCCTCACAAATTAGTATGTTATCTTTGTCCTTGTGGGTGGCACCTACATCATATTGCCAACCTCCCAAGTAATACATGACAAGCATCCATGTCCACAACATCGCATATGATCTCATCTCTATAGTGCTTTCCAATTGAGAAAGGAACTCGACATACCTCTGTTACACACAATTCTGATCCTTTCTTGATCCAGCTGTATCTATACGGCGATGGGTGTTTCTCTGTCTGTAACTGTAGGGCCTTAACCATTGTTTTGGACACAATTCTCGCTGCTTCCATTGTCCCCTATTACGTTGCACACTTTCTTTTTGATCGTGCAACAAGTTTTGAATATATTTTGTCGTTGATAATCAACTCCCTTCATTGGGGGCCAATGATAATCTCTTCACCACACAGGCCACACGTTCCCCTTTATCAGGCTCTGCGATCTTTGCCTCGTCATACTAATCTTCTACTGGTTCATATTCTTCTCCTTCTGCGTTCTCAACTATGTTTATTCACGACTTGCTCCTTGCTTATTGACATCGATAGCATTTAATCCTTCCACGATAAGCATACTGGCCAATGTTAGGTTGGTTCCGCTGCATCCGAGGATTCTGTTGACTACTCTAGGTACGGTTGGTACCCGCTCCTGGATCACGAACTTTGACTCCCCATTGGAACTTGGTTGTTGGTATAAGCTTTCCTTTGTCTATTGTTGGTTCTACATGCTTTAGTGCTGATGGCGTCTGCTTTGTCGATCTCGTCAATTGAGCCTCCAATTTGGTTGCAATATTCGTTGTTTCCGATAAACTCCACATGGTGCGGAGGCTAATCGGATCATGAATTTTCGGTTGCAGTCCTTCTATGAATCTAGCGATTTGTTGGCTCTCTGTCTCAGTCAAATTGTTCCGTGCGCTCAATCTGTAGAACTCCTCCATATAGTCGATGACTGATCGCGTTTCCCGTCGACAGTTAAGTTAAAATATTATTGATACAATATCTTTTTATAGTCTGGAGGTAAGAATTTTGCCTGCATAAGTCTTTCCACCTTCACCCATGTTCTAACAGGTTGTTTCCCTTGGCGCCTCCTGTTGCACTGCATTTGCTCCCACTAAGTTGATGTGCCTCCCAATTTTACTTGCCTATCTTTAGAAATATTCATGATATCAAAGAAACTTTCCCCTGTAGTGATCCAATAAAGAAAATCCTCAATATGAAGATGTCCACTGAAATGTGGAATATCGATTTTCATCTTATATTCAGGAACATCATCATTCCTATAGTTGCGACGATCCTGCTTACCGCGACCGTTCAAGATATCTTCTTCAAACTCATTTGAGTCCGAATCTGTACCATCCATGGTTCAAAGTCTCGGTATCGGCCACTCGATTTTCAACTCTGTCGCGGTATCGGTCACGGTATCGGACGATACGCAAAGATACACTATTTAGAGAGAGCAAAAAATTCCGAAAAAAATCTAGAAAATTTTAAAAAAATACGATTGACAATGTTGACCAATCAGATAAGTTTAAAACTATCATTTAATATGCATAACATTGTACAATTGATTATATTGACGTGCTGTGAACTTGGCGGATTCAATGTTCCTTAATAAATCAATGTTTTTTTTCACGGAGGATATAAATATTATGCTTTTACAAAGAAAAACAAATGTTACTTTTTTAGTAAGAGTTTTTTTTTTTTTACAAAGAGGATACAACTATTATATTCTTACTATTATTTTTAGTAAGAGGATACAAATGTGTTTTTTAAGTATGTTATATTTTCCTAAAAAGGATAGAAATGTTTCTTTTTTCGTATTGTTGTTTTTTCACAAAGATGATACAAATAATGATTTTGACAAAACACTACGTTTTTTTTACAATCCTTTTTTACAAAAAGGATGCAAATGTTATTTTCTTATAAAAATGATGCAAATGTGATCTTTTTATAAAAGGAATGTAAATGTTATTTTTTTTGTTGGGTTGCAAATGTTTCTTTTAAATTGATGGAAATGTTATTTTTTTACAAAGAGGATGCAAATTTTTTTTTTTACTTGTGTTGCAAATGTTATTTTTACATAAAGGATGCAAATATTATTTTTACAAATGTTTAGAGGATACAAATATTATTTTTACAATAATTACAGTTGTATATTTGTTTGTAAAAGCATAACATTTACATTTTTTATAAATAATAACATATTAAAAGATAACATTGGGAACATTATTATAAAAAATAATAACAAATAACATTTGGATCATTTTCATTCTTTTAAAAAAAAAAACTGGCACATATACAACGCACTAAATTAAACCCACACGATGATCAAATAACCCACACACACAGATTCTTAGTAACTTGTACCATCTCGGTCGATATATCACCGATATGGGTCGTACTATTGTGATATCGCCGATTCGATCGCGATATCGCCGATATGGGCCGATTCCATCGCGATATCGCCGATATGGGCCGATTCTACTGCGATATCGCCGATATGGACCGATATTTTACCGCTATATCATCGATACTAGCGAGAAATTTCGATTCACATTAATAATTGAAAACTCAACTCGTAACTCGGAATCGGATCGGTGGGCACCGATACCTAGTCAACTCGGCCGTATCGTCGCGGTATCGGCCTTGACTTTGAACCATGGCACCATCTCTACTCATGATTTGGCGCCTATGAGCAACCTTACGTGCCTGACCCCCTACTTGGGTTATAATGCGCAATGTTGCCAAGAGAAAGTGTAGCGAGTGTTCGTTGTATCTCTTGAACCATTTGATCCACACATTGGAATGTGTAAGAGGGTAGTTTAGATAAGATGGAGGCGTAACCCCGTTTGAGTATGGTAATGATAAGTTAATTAGTCAAAACCTTGGATTAATGAGAGGACATACAAACACTACTCAATGAAGATAGACTCAGCTTGATCTCGCAAATCTCTCGTGTATAACTCAGAAGATAGTAATGAACTTAGAAGTAACTTAGTTAGAGGGAGAGAGAAATAAGCACCCTAGATACACCTTGGCAGGCAGCCAAACACACCAACCACCCTCAAGAATCTCTATCAAGTATTAAAAGCTTCCTAATAAATGACAATGGTGGGTGAGCAAACTCTCTGGTTTGTAATAATTCTCTCCGATGTATATTCTCTCTAGTAATAACTTCTGAACTCTAAAAAAAAGATCTCTCTTCCTCAAAAGTGGTTGGGGTCCTTAAATAGCCCCCCACACCACCCCCGAGGCAACTTAGTCATCAATGCCTGTGAAAGACCTCCCTCATACTTTATGTCACAAACATTAAATACCTGATGCGCTAGTTGTCTCCACGTCATAAACATTAAATGCCAAGACATGCCTTTTGCCTAACCACTGTGTGTCAGGCGGCTGTTGTCGCAGAGGTGGCTCACCAACTGCCTGACAGCCCCAAATACCACGGTGGTTTACTCAAGTGCATGTCTGACATTATTTAGTTTGACTAGTGACATCACCTACAGTAGATGTGACATTAAGTAGAGGGCTGTTTGGTTCCCAACTCAACGCCCGATGGAACTCCAAGCTGCTCCGCCCGAGGTTTCACGGTCAGGGTCCTTCGGTGTTTTACCAGATGTATCTAAGATGGTCAGGACAAGCCCCAACGGTGCCTCACTTCTCAATCCTCCAAACTAAGTCCCTCTAGAGTTCCCACGACGAGGTCATTCGATAGAGCATGAAAGCTCTCCCAGGCCCTGCCAAGCTTGGCCTCTCGCGAGTACCGTTTGACCTCACACTAAAACTCATTATTATTCTCGTTACATCATTACAATCGTTATAGCTTATAGTTGATATAAACAAAGATACAATATGATTAACACAAGCAGCTAAAATATGAGATGCTACGCTTGAGCTGCCACACCGAGCTACCTCGGTGCCTTAATCCCCAAAACACTGTTGCTAATGTGGAATTACCACTAATCTCAAAATTACCTTTAAACCCCCTCTACATTTTCCCCTTCGTGGGGAGATTTGTTGGAACAAGAAATGTATGCACGAAACTTCTCAAACCGGTGAACCTTCTCTGCGTGAAAAAATTCTAGCCTCCTTTCCTTCGTTAGAACCACAGCGTTATAATCTACATGAAAAAGTAAAATTCTCCTCGATGTACCTGAGCCGAAGCACTACGACTTGTTGGGGTTTTGACGAAGGGACATCGCCACTTTTTCCTTATACTGAGCTTCAATCGTTCTAACCTTCTCGAATACTCGTTTTAATTCTTGATAAGTGAAATCCTCCCTTGTAATGCTTCGCTATGTTCGAAAAGCCAGAAATTCTCCCCGATGCAGCCGAGTCACCATTTAAACAACGTTTGGACTTGTGGCAAGGGGACATCGTAGCTTTTTTGAACTGTTGGGACATCTTTTCCGTTGGGAGTGATTGGATATGTCTGATAAAAATTCTGGCGCCAAAACTCAAACTTGCTTAGGAAGGCAACCCTTTCTATTCCCCAGGCGTCACTTCGTAAATGACGTAGCGCTGTCTTTTCAGCTGTCAAAACACTTCCCAAAGTGCCACGTGTTTATTTGAAATGATTATAGGCGGCCGTGCACGGGCGATGGTGGGAAACTCAAAAATCAGATTTAAAAGGCTTCAAACGTCTCTTTTTTCAAACCCTTCTCTTTCCTTCTTCAAGCTCCCGTATTCCTTAGAGAGATACTGTACGAACTCTGTGCGAACTCCATTGTTGCCCAATTCTTTACTCAGTCTCTTCCCTTTCTCATCTGTTTTTGCACCACCACCTGTGGTTGTGCTCCCCCCTCCTTGTTCTTATCCCTTCTTACTCAGTTATACCATTCATCGCCACTGAATTATGGCTTCTCCAAGTACTTCTAAGGTTGCCACCACCACCCCTCAGCCAGGCTCCCCCTCTGCCACTGCTGGCGCTGCTGCTGCCCCTAGCGGCGCTGCCCTGAATGCTGTTCGTCAAGAGCAACTAAGCTTCTATCGCTGGGCACCCATCTTTGACGAAGATGATAAATTTTCTGATGCATGCAAGACTTGCCATTTCACATCCAAATTCGACCCTTTACTGTTGGGTGATGAGGAAATGGATTCATCAAAGTGGGGCTATCTCCCCCAGAGGGGACTTTGCGTTTTCGTTTGGACCGTGGTGACTTCCCTTATTCTCAGATTGACTTCGAAGCACCCGGGGGGTTGCTAGCCCATTTCAGTGCCTGGCATACATATATGCAGAGTTCTCGCGCTGCTGCTCTTGCAAAGGTTGGGCTGCATCGAGCCTACTAGTTTGGGGAGTTCACCCTCTCTAAGCACAACGCGGCGCTACAAGTGCTACTTTTCAGATGGAACGTCACAACTCACACCTTCTTTGCTACGTGGGGGGAGTTCACCGTTACACTGGAGGACGTCTGTGAACTCCTAGGGTTTGAGCCAATGGGTGAGTTCACATATCACGATGAGGCCCTGGATGCCGAAGAGGCTGCTGATCGAGCTGAGCTGGATCGAATCTGTCGCAGTTGCACTGGTTCCTCGAACAAAGCCACATTAACTCCCCTCATCAACTATTTTTTCGAAGCTCCGACTCCGAAGGATGTCAGTGCTGTAACGGGCTAAGGTAGAGGTACATCCCTGGAACTACCAGCCTACATACTTGTATTGCTTTCACGCTTCTTCCTGATTGGGAAACCCAACGATCAGCCCAGGAGGGACCTTATAAATATTTCCATTCGTTTGGCCAGAGCTTTCAACCTTCCTCTGGCCGCCATCGCCTTGGGGTCCCTCTACACCTAGTTGGATCGAACCCACATAGACATGGCACGATCACTAGGCCGTTATAATTTGGCCAATTTTGCCAACACCACCATTTTGACGGGCTTTCTTTACACCCGTTTTCCTGCCATCGCCGCCAAGTCTATTCCTCTGCCTGTGGGCGGTATCAAGCCTCCACGCCTCCTATGTTTTCACAAAAAACAAAGTCGAAAGGAGATAATGGAAGTTTTTGATGTTTTAGATTCCTTTGTGATGAGGCTATACAGCGAGTCTACATTTGCCCATAGTTGGGATTTCTTTCCTTCTGTAGCCACAACGATCAAGTTCATCCCAGTTGTAGAAGATCCCTCGCAAGCCGTGGTGCTTCTATTTACCCCCGGGTTTCTTCCTTCCTATACTGAATGGGGGTACACCTCAAAGCCCCCTGACAGATGTAGCAGGCAATTTGGGTTTGATCTGGGGGCCCCTCGACCTGTGTTTCAACACAATCACCCAAGGGCCACTTTCGTTGAAGCCTGCACCTTCTATACTGCAGTTGTGGTGCTTGGTGTGACGTCCACCATCGACGGCCGTGTCACCCTTCCTAGTGCCACTAGGAAGGGTGATGTATCCACCTCCTTTGCCACCAAGTTCCATTTGGGGTAATTGGAAATGATTCGTGAGTACATTCAGTCCCCCCCTCAATATCCCCCAGTCCTTTCTTTCTCTTCTTCTGAACTGTCTCTCAAGGGAAACTCCGTGCTTGGGGTTAAGTCTCCCTTGAGTAAAACCATTAAAGAATCTCCCCAGGAGCTACCTCCTCATTGCCCAATGATCCCAACTGCCGCCACGAAACCCAAGGCCGTTGCAGCTCCCAAACAAACTGCCCCTTCGACCGAAGCTGCAACGGGAGAAGGGCCTTCTCAGCCACCTGCTAAGAAGGCCAAGAAGTCCAAGTCCTCAAAGTCTAAGCCCCAAGTTCAAGCACAAACTCCTTTGGAGGTGTTTCCCATTGCCTCCGTTCCCCCTCCTATGTCTCCAGAGGTAGCTGAAGAGCTGAGGAGGCAGGTGCAAGCTGAGGTTGAAAGAATAAATGCTGAGTTTCAACGGCGCGCTGTCGTTGATCCTCCTTCGACTGCCTTTCCCACGATCGTGGTTGATCAGACTGAGCCATTGACAAAGAGGAGAAAAAGGTCGAGGGTATCTGAAGTTGGTGATGCAACGAGCACAAGGAAGAAAACTCTGGGCACCAAGTCCCAGAAGAAACGAACAATCGATATACCTCCATCTACTGCTCCCTCTGTTGCTGCTCCCTCGCCAACTTCACCAGTGGTTATATCTTCTCGTTCTCCCTCTGGATCTGAGGTATGTGTGCATTCTTTACTTCTTATTCCCCTTCTCTTAAGGTGTGTTGCATTTGCTCATTTCTTAATAAGAAAATGTTTTGGTGTAGGGAGTTGAAGAAGAAGGGCCTAGTCCCCCCAGCCCCCCGTAAGCCGTTTCGTGGGGGGGGGGGGGGGGGGGGGGGGGGGGGGCGTTGCGGTATCTCTCTAGCAGACACTACCCTTCCCCGTTCCCCCCTGATAAGTCTTACTTATTCTCGCCGTTCATCCTCCCAACGGGCTAGAGATGCCGCTATGGGGGCTACTACTGCTGAATCTACTGAGGCAATGAGCCCACCCCCAGCCTCTTCTGAATTAGAACCTCAGCCCGAGGCTCTTCTGCCCCTTGTTCCAGTTGCAGAAAGTTTCCCTGAGTTACCTATTAGGTATGGCAACATTTCTCTACTCCACCTCTTTTCTTTCTGTGTAATATGCTGAACCTTGACATGTTGGGGTGCCCCAGGTTGAGATGGCGTCTCTGGTAGCCAACATTGTTCTTCCCCTTGTACTGGCGAGACCTCTGACTGCAATTCCCCTCTTTAGTGCCATAACGGGGGTAAGTAACGTTTATAAGTATTTCTCTCTTTTTGAGTACTAATTTGTCATTTCTAACACTTAGCTTTGTTGCTGCAGCTTTCTCCAAGTCTCTCTCCACCCTTTACTCTTAGTGGCCTTTTCCTTTCCAAGGCCCAGGTTGATGCTGCTGCTCCTCATGTTAGTTCTTCTGTACCCATCGGCGTTGGGGCATCTCTTGAAGGTCCAACGTCTTCCACTGATGATACCCCCGTGTTGGCCTTAGTACCTTATATTGGCGAGGGAGGTTTGCTTACCGTTGAGGCTTCTTCAGCCAAGGGCCCCGTTGAAGCTACTGAGGCTATGATCCCGCCCCCAACGGTTTCTACTATTATGGCCGCCGTGGTGACTCCCGTTCTCGCTTCTACTACTGCTGAGGTACTTAGCAAATTTCTCTCTACATTTCTCAGTTTCTCGAACTTCACTTGTGTTTGTGACTTAATAATGAAAACACTTGTTAAGTTTTTTTTCCATAAACTCCATCTATATCGGTGACTTAACAACGAAAACGCTTGTTAAGATTTTTTTTCATAAACTTCACCTATAAAAAATGGTGACTTAACAACGAAAACGCTTTGTTAAGATTTTTTCATAAACTCCACCTATATCGGTGACTTAACAACGAAAACGCTTGTTAAGATTTTTTCATAAGCTCCACCTATATCGGTGACTTAACAACGAAAACACTTGTTAAGGTTTTTTCATAAACTCCACCTATAAGGGTGACTTAACAACAAAAACGCTTGTTAAGATTTTTTCATAAACTCCATCTATATCGGTGACTTAACAACGAAAACACTTGTTAAGATTTTTTCATAAACTCCACCTATATCGGTGACTTAACAACAAAAACACTTGTTAAGTTTTTTTTTTCATAAACTCCACCTATATCGGTGACTTAACAATGAAAACACTTGTTAAGGTTTTTTCTTTTTTTCATCAACTCCTTATTTCCTCTAACTGTTTTCAGGTTGCTCGGGAGGATTCTCCACCAGTTCCTTCGCCTATTGCCTCGCCCCATTGGGAACCTGTCGCTTCAGAAGAATCTAGCCATAATGATCAAGGTTCCACTACCGGTGCTGCTGCGGAGAGCGAATCTGGCTGCGAGCTTCCTTTGCCCGACCTAGTCCTCACGCCTTCTGCCTGATGGTGCTTCAGCGTTCCCCTCAAAAGCCTGCCAACCATCATCTGGTCGTTGAACAACTTGTAAATCATCATCCTGAGACGCTCACGGTGGATTGCCTGCGTTCAAACATCTCCGTTATGAGTTACAGGCTTCAGGGCATGGCTACCGTCGTTGCTGAAATTGCCAACACTCCGACCTCAAACGTTACCAGGCCCCTCCTTAACTAATTTTTGGGTTATCTAAGGGAGTTGGGTCGCGACGGCTTCCGTTTTGGCTGGCTTATCACGCATTTGAAGACCTTGAAGAGCCAATGACTGGACAGCCAGAGGGAACTCTTGCAGAAACATCAGGAGGACCAGCGGGCTGAGGAAGCTAAGTTGGCCGAGCTAGCACCTCTTCTTGGAGCCATTGACAAGGAGGTGGAGGACATCGAAGAAGCTCTGCGTCTGGCGAAGCTGAAACGAGAGAAACTCCTGATCGAGTGTACACAGGTGCAAACAAGGTTGAAGGTCTCTATCAATGCTCAACGTTCTTGCCAAGCAGCTTCTTCGGGCCTCTCTGGAGATTTTTTCTCTTATCCAGACCTGTGGTTTCTCTTAGGCCAATGAACTTGTATATATATTTTTTCGTTTCTTCTCATGTAATTCTCGGGCAATAGCTCCCAATTTTGTAATGCCCCAAAGTTTATGAATGGAAAAAGATATTTATTTTGTCATGCCATTTCTTTGTGTTACAACTGTTTACATAGATTGTGAAGTGTGAAGTTCTGTAATTCTTTCATCTCTACTTGAGTTATAATAAAAAGAACTTGCATACTCATCACAAAAAGAACTTGTATATATATAACAACAGCCAGCTACATCAGTGGTCCAAACATAATTGTCTACACATGATAGACTTTCATCCATTTGTTGTTAATCTTGAATGGCCTGTTTTCTTCTATCTTAGAAATTAAGCAATGACCTGAGTCATGGGCTTCTTTTACAATAAAAGGCCCCTCCCAATTCGCTACAAACTTGGGTAGAGGAAGCCCCCTGATGTGTTCCTTGGTCTCACTAAGTTATCATATGCCCTGGAGAGCTGTTTCGTATATATTTGAAAGTGTTGCATTGCATTATCGCTGTGTTCATCCAACGCTTCCAACTGCACGTGTCTATTCTGAGGGAGCATGCTACTTCGCAAAGCATATCGAGCAGAGGGAACTTCTAACTCCACTGGGAGAATCGCCTCGGCCCCATAGACAAGAGAGAACGATGTATACCCTGTGGGCTTCCTCTTAGTTGTTCGATAGGCCCACAATACGGCTGGTATCTTGTCATCCCACGATCCTGGGAAATCCTCCATTGTTTTAGCCAAGATATTAACCAAAGTTTTGTTAGTTGCTTCGGCTTGACCGTTTCCCTTTGGATATGCCACCGTAGAAGTATGATGGACAATGGAGTACTTGTCTGTGAGCATCGTTACTTCTGAATTGACGAAAGGGGTTCCATTGTCTGAAAGGAACCTTTGGGATCCCAAAACGGCAAATGATGTATTCTCTGATGAAGTTGCTCACCACCCCCGCTGTTGCCCTTCTCAGTGGTATCGCTTCAGCCCACTTTGTGAAACACTCCGTTGCTACTAGTATCCATATCTTCCCCCTCGACGAAGGATGTATTGCCCCCACCAGATCGAACGCCCAAGTGTGAAAAGGATAAGGCGTTGCCAGGGAGTGTAGGTCCACTGATGGGGCATGAATCATATTTCCATGAAGTTGACAAGCCTTGCACCTTCGAACGAACTCAGCAGAATCTTTCTCCATCGTTGGCCAATAGTATCCCAAAGTCATCAACTGGTCATATAACTTGGCCCCTTCTATATGAGCTGGATCGTGCGCTTGTTTGAGGACCTCAGCTGCTTCTTTCTTCGTGATGCAACGCAACGGCCTGTTGAAGTATCCCCTTCGATAAAGCTGCCCCTCCTGAACGTAGAATCTCGGGGCCCTTCGCCGGAGACCCATCGCATCAATTTTCTCTGTCGGGACAACTCCATCTTTAATGAAGTCAATATAAGGCTGTCTCCAGTCAGCCTGAGCTTCCACGAAATGACATTCAGCTGCCTCGAAGAACAATTGGCATTTTTCGCACTTCCGTTGTAGCTCCGCCGCGTCCTGTTTCATTCTTGGCGAAAAATACCCCTCCCTCTGCATTCTTCTGTAGAGGGGTATCTCAGTTGTTTCGCAGTGCTCTTTATGTGTTTTCTTTAATCTCTGCTCTGCCTCTTCTGGACCGATGCACCTCGACAACCATCCTTCGACGTTCCTAAAGTAAAGGTTTCCTTGGTTCGTGAAGTATTGGGCTAATTCTCTCAGCCCCATCGCTCCTTCCCCAGATTCCAATTGTCTTTTGATCTCTCCCCTCCAGTCTGCGTCCTCTTCCATTGTTAGAATTGACTGTACCATCGAAGGAGCTGTTCTTTGTTGAATCACGACGGTAGTTGTATCGTTCCTCATGACCATCTTCTGGGCAATGGTGGCATATGCGTCTGGGTGACGATTCATCGTTCTGGGCTGTCTCTTGATCTTGATCCGATGGAACTGGTAGAGGAGCCTCTGAATGATTGTCCTGTATGGTGCCAGGCTCATGTGTTTCAACGCGTACTCTTCGTTCACTTGCTGGACCACCAAGTTTGAATCCCCTTTGATGCAAAGTGAACGAATCCCCCTTCGAAGAGCCTCTAGCAATCCCAACACCAATGCTTCATATTCTGCCTCGTTGTTAGAAAAGGGGAAATATAACTTGTAGGAAAGAAAAATCACCTCCATTCCTTTTGAAAGAATAACCCCTGCTCCTTTCTTTTCTGCCGAGGATCCATCGATCTCCATTGTCCATTCCTCATCCGTTGCATCTAGGTGGTTGGCCTGCAACTCGTCTCCTGGAATACTTTCTTTGGGTGGCTCAAACGTTCCTGAGGGGAAAATAGCCAATAGATCAGCGTACGCCTGACTTTTGATTGCGCGAGGAACCACGCTCTTCAAGTCATACTCGAATAGGATGAGGAACCACCTAGCTCTACCAATCAATATCGTTCTTGCTAGCAAATACTTAATAGGATCACATCTAGTTACAATATGAATTGTAAAAAACAACATATAATGTCCAAGTTTTTGTGCTACAAATACTAAGGATAAACAATGCCTTTCTAAGCTACTATATCTGGCTTCTGGCTCATGGATGATCCTGCTGAGGTAGTAGATTGGCCGTTCTTACCCGTCAATCCCTTGTGCCAGCAAAGCTCCCACAGACCTCGTGGTGGATGTGAGGTACAACTGCAACGGTATTCCCCCCTTTGGGGGAACTATGGTCTGTGGTGAAACGAGCAGCTTCTTCAGTCCGTCGAGAGACTACTGGTGAATCTCCTCCCACCTGAATTTCGTGTTCTTTCGCAACAGCGGGTGTGTTATTTCGGCCAATCCAGGCACAAATCTCCTAAGGTTGGAGACTTTACCGAGGAAACTCTTCAGTTCCTTCGCCGTTCTTGGGCATGGCATTTCCAAGATCGCCCGCTGTTTGTCCTGGTCCATCTGCACCCCTTGTCTATCAACCACAAAGCCTAGGAATTTCCCACTTGTCACTCCAAAAACACACTTCAGTGAGTTCATCTTCAATTTATACTTCCTGCAACGGGAGAACACCTTCCTCAAATCGCTCAGATGGGACTCCTCCTTCCTCGATTTGATGACCAAATCATCCACATAGAATTCCACAAATTTTTGGAAGAAGTCATGGAAAATGGCCATCATTATTCTCTGGTAAGTCGCCCCAGCATTCTCGAGTCTAAACGGCATCACCCTGTACATGAAGTTACCCAACGGGGTTCTGAATGCTGTTTTCTCTACATCCATGGGGTCCATCTTGATCTGGTTGTACCCTACATACCCATCCATAACGCTATACATCTCATGACCAGCCATTGCATTTATCAGGCTATCGATGGAGGGCAGGGGGAACTTATATTTGGGATAAGCTCTATTCAAATCTCTGCAATCCACACAGATCCTTATTTGGTTTTTGCCTTTCTTTCCCACTGAGACAATGCTAGACAGCCAGAGTGGGTGCTGTATCGGTGTGATGAACCCTGCCGTTAGTAAGCGTTGAGCCTCTTCCTTGATCTTCAAATATAGCTCAGGTTTGTACGTTCTCGTCGCTTATTTCACTGGAATGGCTGAAGGCATTACGTTCAACTTGTGGCAGTTCACTTCCTCATCCAGCCCTTCCATCTCTGTGTATTTCCACGCGAAGACGCCTATAAACTCCCGAATCAACTCAACCAAGGCCTCTCGTCTCTCCTTACTAAGATCCTTCGAGATGAAGATGGGCCTTGGATCTTCCCCTTCTTTTGCCAGGTTCAACTGCTCTAGTTCTTGTGCCTGCCGTTTTGGTTGATCCGCCATGTAATCTGGTTCCTCAGCGACTTCCTCCACCAATTCCTGTATGCTGGAGTTGTCTATCACCATACATTGTCCCCGTTGATCCACCAGAAAGCATTCATATATCGGGTCAACCTCCTCATCAGTTTCCTCGGCCGCCCGCTCACACCGTTACAATCGATATACCACTTTTCCTTCTTCAGTAATGACCTTCTTGCATTGTCTGCTGGTAACGGCGACTGCCTTCCTCTTCTTCTCTCTAGAAGCCTCGGCCACTCTTTTTCCTGACAACCGGCTCAGCACGCTTTGTCGTTGGACCTCATACTCCATCGGATCCACTCTGGGCCTTATCTTGTCTTTGAGCTGCTTCGAGATGTTTTGGGGTTGAGGGACCGCCTGGTGAGCTTCTTCGGTCATCACTCCTGCGCTGCCTGTAACCTCTTTACTCTGCTCGTTCAAGGGCCCCATTCTTTCTCTGATCGAGGGAACCCATGCTCCCTCCATTCTTCTCGTTAGGACCCTGACATCCTCTTCCAGCTTAGTGTAAAATGCCGCGTCTACCAAGTGAGCTTCCTCGACAGCGAAGGGCCTCTTCGTAGCCCTAATGGTCACCTCTGTCCCTTTAATATTTGCCTTAGCGCATTAATGGTACGTAGAAGGAACTAGCCATTGGTTGTGCATCCACACCCTTCCTATTAGCAGATGATAGGAAGTTGCACTCTCTATGACGTGGAACTTGATATGGGAACTCAGATTTC
Source organism: Sambucus nigra (assembly GCA_949130495.1). Classification (NCBI taxonomy): domain Eukaryota; kingdom Viridiplantae; phylum Streptophyta; class Magnoliopsida; order Dipsacales; family Adoxaceae; genus Sambucus; species Sambucus nigra. The sequence goes on along the minus strand of OX422208.1, from coordinate 779,515,134 downwards.
CCATCACAACCCCAACGTTAACATATCCAATGGATTTGGAAGATTGGTTATCATTCCCCGAAATCACCAAGGGCATGGGGACCAACCTTTCTTCTGGAATATTGGCTGCATGGAAAGAGTTGATTGGCATGATATTGATGGAAGCTCCCCCATCCATAAGAGTCCTTGCAAAGCTAACTCCGTTGATGCTGGCGGTCACATACAATGGCCTGTTATGAGAGAACCTTACAGCCTTATCTGCATCGCTGAAGGTTACTTCTGACAGAAACCTTCTCACTAACCTGACCATGGGTCCCTTCCATCTCAGCGAAGGGACTGCGTTCTTCCTCGCGATATCAAGTATTGCCTGGGTTCTCTCCAACCTACTCTCCTTCGGTATCCCCACTTGGTCGAAGAACCAGGTGAACTTTGAGGATTTTGAGACTGACTGGGTCTGCTTCCTCACCTTCAACGCTGTATACGTCCTCCATGTCTTTGGCGCTTGCCTTATCGTAGGCTAGTACTACATTAGCCATTCCCTTCGTACAATCTTCCAGAGCTTCTTCGAACTCCTCCTTCTTCGATTTTGGCTCTCTTCCTTCTCTCTCGGCCTCCTCGTTATAGGCCACCACTAGATTGGGCCCATGTGCTGGGAGTGGGTTGTTGTTAATGTTCTGCGGAGGGATTTGCAACGTCCATGCCTTTACGTACTTGTCAATGATTCTCCTCAGCGTGAAACAACTCTCTGTTGGGTGCTGGATCTTTCGATGGACCTGGCAATACTTGGGATCCGCCCTTGTTGCCGCATCGGGTTCCCCAACGGGAATGCCCTTTGGTTCGTAGACCGTTCCTTCTTGGACCATCGCGTTGTAACAGCTGACAGCTTCCTCCACCGTACAAGGCAATGGTGGTGGGTCCTCCCTGTCTCTTCCAAACTTCCTCTTATTGTCCTTCTTCGGTGCCTTGCCCCATCTCCTCCCTCGGTGTACCCTACCCGTGGGGGCTGAGACCTCCCCCCGCGGGTTGCATCGGCTGCCTAAACATCATGCGCCCCACCACCGGATTGGGCCGCACCACCAAGGAGATATTTCTTGCCGCTTTTAAGAACGCCGAAAAAGTCCCCTCGCGCGTCTCATTGATAAGATGGCAGATGTACTCAGGAAGCAACCCCTCAGCGCAGATCTGCAATAACTTGGATTCTTTGGCCTCCTCCCTCACATCGAGGGACCTTTCTCTGAACCTTCGAACATACGCCACCACTTCTTCACCAGATCATTGCTTCTCCCTCCCCAATTGGGTCAAAGTAAACTCGTCTTCTGCCAGAAAGAACTTCTGGACAAACAATACGTGCATCTCTTCCAATGGAGAAACGTTGTTAGGAGCCAAATGGGAATATCAGGTATATGCTTTATCGGTTAAGGATTTAGAAAACTCCCTCAACCTGAACTTTTTGTTATTGCAAAGCGCTCCCAAGTGTTCAACAAAGCGCTTAATATGCTCCTTCGGGTTCCCACCTTTCCCTGTGTATTTTTCAAAAATAGGAGGAATATAGTCCTTTGGATAAGGCTCATTGTTGTATTCCTGGGGATAAGGTGTTCGAAAGTCATCATAGACCGACGCTACCTCGCCAGCAGATTGCGAGGAGGCTTGCATGAACTTCAGCATCTCTTTCTGCATCTCCTTTCTCATTTCCTCTATGGGTGATGCTACTGGGGCAACAACCAATGGAACCATGGGCTGAATGCGCGTTGCAGCTGGAGCAGTCGTCATAGTTGGGGCCGTTGATACTCCTGATGTTCCCACTGCCGGGTTCACAACAGAGGGTATGCTCGCTGGGACCGTTCCCGTTACACCTGCACTTGGTGGGGTCGTTGGGGCTGCCCCTAGTGTTATGAAGGAATTGACTTGAATCCTCCCAACACAGTTGGAGCTACCGGAGTTTGCAAAAACTCATAAAACTTACTCATGGGGAGTGCCACCTGAGCGGGTCCCAACCCTGCACTCGTGGAAGCTTGTGTCACCCCTGGAACGCCTGTCGTCGCCTGAATCGGAGGTACCTCTATTCGAGGAGCGCCATCCCCTAGAGCCTCCAGTTCTCTCGCATCTTGTTCTTCATTGTGTTGGATGTCATCAAAGTTGAGCCTTCGATTAACATTATCTTGCGCCGTACTCCTTACTTAGAAGAATGCCTCCCCAACAGAGTCGCCAAATGTAAGAGGGTAGTTTAGATAAGATGGAGGCGTAACCCCTTTTGAGTATGGTAATGATAAGTTAATTAGCCAAAACCTTGGATTAATGATAGGACATACAAACACTACTCAATGAAGATAGACTCAGCTTGATCTCGCAAATCTCTCGTGTATAACTCAGAAGATAGTAATGAACTTAGAAGTAACTTAGCTAGAGGGAGAGAGAAATAAGCACCTTAGATACACCTTGGCAGGCAACCAAACACACCAACCACCCTCAAGAATCTATATCAAGTATTAAAAGCTTCTTAATAAATGACAATGGTGGGTGAGCAAACTCTCTGGTTTGTAACAACTCTCTCCGATGTATATTCTCTTAAGTAATAACTTTTGAACTCTCAAAAAAGATCTCTCTTCCTCAAAGGTGGTTGGGGTTCTTAAATAACCCCCCACACCACCCCCGAGGCAACTCAGTCATCAATGCCTGTGAAATACCTCCCTCATACTTTATGTCTCAAACATTAAATACCTGATGCGCTAGTTGTCTTCACGTCATAAACATTAAATGCCAAGACATGTCTTTTGCCTAACCACTGTGTGTCAGGCGGCTGTTGTCGCAGAGGTGGCTCACCAACTGCCTGACAGCCCCAAATACCACGGTGGTTTACTCAAGTGCATGTCTGACATTGTTTAGCTGGCTAGTGACATCACCTACAGTAGATGTGACATTAAGTAGGGGGCTCTTTTGTTTTTAATTCAACTCCCGATGGAACTCCAAGCTGCTCCGCCCGAGGTTCCACGGTCAGGGTCCTTCGGTGTTTTACCCGGTGTATCTAAGATGGTCAGGACAAGCTCCAACGGTGCCTCACTTCTCAATCCTCCAAACTAAGTCCCTCTAGAGTTTCCACGACGAGGTCATTCGATAGAGCATGAAAGCTCTCCCAGGCCCTGCCAAGCCTGGCTTCTCGCGAGTACCGTTTGACCTCACACTAAAACTCATTATTATTCTCGTTACATCATTGCAATCGTTATAGCTTATAGTCGATATAAACAAAGATACAATATGATTAACACAAGCAGCTAAAATATGAGATGCTACGCTTGAGCTGCCACGCTGAGCTACCTCGGTGCCTTAATCCCCAAAACACTGTTGCTAATGTGGAATTACCTCTAATCTCAAAATTACCTTCAAGCCCCCTCTACAGAATGCATTTCTTCCACCCGCCGTTCTTGAACCTGCACGGCTGCCCAAAGGGTCTACACTCCTCGATTTGCGTCGTCGAAGTGGTTGCTTCCGGTTTCGTTGTTCGCCATCGAGCCAAGCGCGATCAAGGCCCTGATACCAATTGATGTAGCGGGAAGCGATTAAATAAAGAAACCAAACCATAAACTCTTGAATCCACAAGGCAGAAGCCTCACATGACCTCAAAAGAGTGAATAAACTCCAAATTATATTAATAGTAAGAATGATGTGATTGCAAGTAGACACCTTTTGCCTATATATAGAGAAGTAAACAAGGAAACAAAAAATTAAAATAATACACACTTAACCCACTAGAGAAAGTAATGGAGGAGATGAATTAACACCTAAACCACCCATTTAAAGAAATCTTTAAAAATAATAGAAGTCGTCTTTGTGTTTTATCACTTCACATAGTGCATATTGAGGTTTACCACTTATCATAGTGCGAGAGAAACTTGATTTATGTTTATTCAATCCAAGGCAGAATCCAATTCAAACTATTACTGCGATTATTATTATTCATATATGAACATTGACGGTTCAACAATGTTGCTGTTCCACATCAAATGTTCTCAGTTTAATTTTTTATTAGTAAAGTTATTCACTATAGATTGCTACAGGGCTGGAGCCCACGAATCTCTGAAGAAGAAAAAAACACACAAGTTGCAAAAGCACTACTGTGCTCCTAAAAGACGTCTTCAATTAATATATATGGTATATAAATCTAGGTGAGATTACAAAGTTATCCATCCAAACAATACTAAGGTGTTTATCACTTCAGGTTGATAATTTGGAAGTACCGTTTTTTTAAAAATGTTGAGACTATTAATATGAGACGGAGTATAAATTTTGGGTCTTTTAGACTTTAATACCTCTTCAATATGGGCTTTTAGTCTTTAGTATCTTTTCCGTTATCGTCCAGTTGAAATAGGGATGGAAATTTTACTCGTCTCTTGTTTTTTTTACCCCTTCCTGACCCTAACATGACGGGTTTAGGAATGATGTTTTCGGGTTTGGGGTGGGTTCGTGTTTGCAAAAATAAACACGGGGCGGGTTGGGGTTTAGGTTTAAAAAAAATTCCACTCCCCCCCTAACTATATATATCTTGGCAAAAAACTTATATCCAAGTATATATTTTATAAGAAATACCTTTAGATAAGCATATTTAAGTTTTATTTGCCCATTAAACATCATCATCATCATCATCATCATCATCATCATCTTTGTCTTAATCCCATCATATGGGGTCGGCCACATGGATTCTCCTTTTCCATTCTAATCTATTATATGCATTATTATCATTCAAGTTTAATTCCTTAAGGTCTCTCTTAATAATTTCCTCCCACGATATCTTAGGGCGACCTCTTTTTCTTTTACCCTCTATTTCCAACAATCTTCCTCTTGTAATAGGGGCATTTATTGGTCTACGCAACACATGCCCATACTCCGAAGTTTACTTTCTCTTAATTTATCGCTAATGGGAGCTACTCCTAACTTTTCTCTCATGTATTGATTTTTAATTTTATTCTTTCTAGTAATTCCTATCATCCACCGGAGCATCCTCATCTCACTAACATGGAGACTTTGTTCATTCTTTTTCTTTAACACCTCATATAAGTTTGCAATTATGGTGGTGCACTTGTGCATTATTAAATATATATACAAAATTATGTTCAACAAAATATATAAGTTTAATGAGGGGTCTGGTCCAGTTCCATATAATATCATTTTGGGACGAGTTCATGTTTTGAAAATAAAACCCGTTTCGGGTTTGGGGTGGGGCAGGTTGAGTAATATCTAGAAGGGTCGGGTTCGGGTTCGGGTTCGGGTTCGGGTTTTGCCAAACCCACCCCATTGCCATCCCCAAGTTGGACTATTAAAATTCCAGAAAAACAACAAAAAAAAAATGAAGAAACTAGAATCAAACAAAATTTAGGAAAAAAAAAAAAAACTCTTCCGTTATCTTTTAGGTCACATGGAAACCATATTTATTGTTGTTACTCTCAACTATTACAGATCGAAGCTCGGATCTAATTTACAGCCTTCAGAATCTGGCGTTCCTGGTAACGAGGCTTATCAATTCTATCATACTAGAAATGCTTCCCAGGTATGAGTTGTGTCAGTTTATTTCAAGCTAATTCCTTGTATTTTAAGATTCTCGTAGTTTATTACATTTCATGCATTATATCCACGCTCTCTCTCCCTTGAAAAATTATCAGAACTTGCTTTTGCTCATATAGAACACTATTGGCAAATAGGTGGCCACCTGACAAAACATCACCTAAGCCATTCCCACCACCAGCCAAGCCACCGGCCACCACCAACAAAGCCCACCACCCCAGCCATAATCGGCAGCCCCCTCACAAACAAAACCCCACCCATAATCAGCAGTCCCCACTCCGGCAACCTCACCTCCCCCCACAACCACCCCACCCATACCGGGCAGCCCCACCGGAGCAACCCCACCCCCAACCTTCATCACACACCACCGCAACTACAATCCCAACCCTCCTCTTACCCACCCTCGTACCTGCAACCAAATCCAAAATCACAAATCCCCGAAAAATTCAAAACCGCAAAGATAATCTTTACAAATTTGCAAATAGAGAATTAAGGTAAAGGTCATATTCCTTCCTATATTTGGATTTTTAGGATAATGATTTTCCCCTTGTGGTACAATTGCTTTTATTTTTTTGGTCCGCGCCAGCGGCACCATTTTTGACCATTTTTTATGATGTTTTTAGTATAGGGACTAAATTTATAAAATTATATGGAGTGTCCTATTTTTATACACTTTAAGCAATATAAAGATCTTTTCCCAAAACCCCCATTTGCAAAACCCAACAACAAAGATCTGCCATCGTCTTTTTGATTTGGATTTGTTGCCCTGTGGTTTGTTGATTTTGGCCGGCCATCAGCTTATTCATTCGGGTTTCATCATCGGCCATCACATTTTAGGTCAGGAGGACTGGGGACGGGGGTGGGTGGGTGGGGGTATGTGGGCTGCATGGTTTGGGGACGAAAGGCGGGGGAAAGTTTATATATATATATATATATATATATATATATATATATATATAGAGAGAGAGAGAGAGAGAGAGAGAGAGAGAGAGAGAATTTATAATTACTTCTGTTTTAAATTTATTTTTCTTTTAGTTTTTAGAGTGTTTTTTAGATTTATGAATTATTTTAGTTCAAAATCTTAGTGTCAATTATAGTTAACGGATTTATTAACGATTTTGGGCAAAGTCCAATTTTTAAACAAAATTGTATATAAGTCTAAAATCGAAGATTAGTAATATATTAAAGTCAAAACCTCCCTTTTTTGTAATGATTTCAGCTGCGCATGGATGATATTCCCAATCTTCTGGCCGAGTACAAGCAGCTTCTATCTAATTTAAGCACGGGCTAATGATCCAACTGTAAGCAACTCAAACAAAAGGTTTCCAAATGTTTTACCGAGTTTTCTTTATTATCCTTTCATGATTTAATTTAGGAGTTGACTTCTATTTCCCTGCGACTGGTTGAAATTATGAAACATGTATTATTTTAACATGTCTATAAAAACTTACTGGAGGACTAGCTTGTATTAATTTGTTATAAAACATGGATGGCAATTTGCATTGTATATTGGCTCGTGACTCTGATTTATTGCTTAAACACTTGCAGTTATATTTCTGTGTTATGGAATTTGTGATTCGTTTACTCTCTCTCTCTCTCTCTCTTTTACATTCTCATTACTGTTCATAAGAAATTTAGCAATTGTTTACCCTGTCTATCATTAAAAAAATTAGGTTCATCTAAAGCTGATCTCAATTAACAATATCTGAATAATTAAAAATTGAAATAATTGCATTTAAGAGACTTCCAACCAAAACAAGCGTGTTTTATTATTACAAAAATGCAGCCCTAGTATGAGCTGCATTAACATTCTACAATTGATAAAACTAGAAAGAAATATAGATGATCCATAGGGTTTGGATTTCCTCCAAAGTCTCCGAATAAGCAGGAAAAGTTAGTTTGAACAAAGAATGTATATGAATAAATATATATCACTTTATGGGGTTTATAATCTTGCTGAGCTCCTCCAGTTTCTTCATCCTCAATCTCTCACTTTCGTTCACCATCTGGAAAAAGGATTAAAAACAGTGAAATAATATTAAAAGTCATAATATGAAGAACTGAAGAGTTAGCATAGGCTGGTTGTTTGAAAAATCAACAAAAGAATAGAAAAGGGAAAGAAGAAAACTGAAATGGAGCATCACGAAAAAATGGAGATTTGAGATATACCTCCACTAATGTGGTAGTCAGATGAGCTTTTTCGCTGTTCTTCGCATGGAAAGCGTCCAAGGCTTCTTTGTATTCTTTCTCCTGTTGTCATTCCGGTTCCATATTTTAGTTTACTGTTGAGTTTGCATATGTATGTATACGTTTAGTGCTAGTTTGGTCTAAATTGGAAAAGTCACAGGTAAAATCTGAACACTAACACAGGAATTGACATTACATGACTAAAACAGTTTATATGAATCACGAGACCTAATATGTGAATTTAGCAACACGGATTCCTGGAAATCACAAAAATTCACACCAGATGATCACTTGGTAGTACCGCAGTATAATTGATGGCAAAAGAAAAAACCAAATACCATTTGAAAATGTTTTTCTTTTAAATATCGTTCCACAATTTTTGTATTCAATTATTCAAGTAATTTTTCAAATATCTATCATCATTGGAGGCAGCAAGTATAATAGTATTAGTCTTGTGCGCATATGGGAATCAAAATGTTATTTTACATTTGACCTCTTTTTATTGTACTTTATTGAATTTGACCTTCATTATTGTCAACCTTTTGGACTTTGATCCTCAAAGCACCACACACATCTTTATGATGAATAGGGTTGGTATTCCATATATATTGGCGGGGGTGACATGGGTAGGTTTAATTTGGTTCCACACCATGACCCAAATTAGAACCTATGTAGTGCACTTCCGTGATTTTGAAACCTGAACTAGTCCAATCAAATAACCAAACCAAACCAAACCAAACATGGTTTGGTTTTTTTTTTTGTCAGGTTGTTTTGGGTTATATTTCCCGGTTTTAGCAATTTTAAACAAAATATAATAATATTAAACCAACATTATGATTCTAAAAGTAATCACAAATATATAACTTAGTTAAATATAACATCACTTCCAAATTTCAAGTGTCAACGATAAAAATAAATAAATAAAAGTTCTTTTAAATGTCAAGAGTACAAGACCAATATATAAACTCTCTCGAGCACTAAATATCTAAAGAACGGAACTTTATTTGTTATTTGAGTCTCATATAGAAATTATCATGTATAATATATTTATAAAATATATGCTCAGTTCCACATCTATGGTGTAGGTGGTTTTGTTCTAAGAACCAAACATATTTGTGAAAAAACAAACAAACCAAACCTTTTTGTTACCTTCTTTTGGCAACTTTGTCCAAGCAATTTCAGCTCGCGATTAGCCACATCGATTTTTTTACGCACCGTCGCTACTTCTTTCCTCATGGGATCTCCCAACACTTCGAGCTCCTAACAGATTTTAAAAGAGAAGTTATTTAGACAATTGTTGAATTAAGTTTTGAACTAAAAGGGAAACATCATTTGCATCATCAAAAATTGATCAAAATTTCAATTTGTTTTTGTAATTCTAGATTGATGCAAAGTTTTGTCATCGAGAAATTTACAATTTGTTTTGATATATAAATGCAATATAGATAATTGGAAACTACAACATATTCTATATTACATGTGCGCATAAAGAAATTAACAGTCTGAATTAATTAATTAAATTACATCCCTGTAATATAGGATGTAGAGGTTGAGCAATTGGAACCCTCTGTACATATTTAATAGTGGGAGAATTATACTCAGTTGTGTAATTTATCTTGTTTAAATAAAATACAGCTTGAACTTGTCTCGTGTATTTTTTTCTGTAAAAATTGTACTCCAGTAAGGGAGGAGGATGTAGAATAAAATTGCTTCTATTTAATAAGACTTGTGATTTCAGGCAACAAGGTGGAGATAGACAAGCAGTTCAACACACACACACAGTTCATTTGGAAAAGTCAGATTTCTAATTCTCATTGTAATCAAAATTATTATTTATACTAGATATCATATAATAAGTAATTTCTTAAATAATTGGTGAAAAAATTTGAGAAACTTTCTTACAAAAGACTGACCATTTTCAAGTGGGAACTACTGTACTTTTTAAATGGATGGGATAACATCTATGTAAATCTGAGATTCATTTGCTTCTATCATGCCATTTCATTCGTTTGAGGAAAAGAAAGGCTGAGTGCAAAAATCTCCCCTTGCATTTCCATTTTTTTGCAAGATCCCCCGCAAAATGTTTTTATGCAAGGCACCCTCATAGAATTTGCATTTTGTTACAATTCCCCCTACGCGTCGCTAAAAAAAAGTCACTGAAAAATCTCCAAATGAGATTTTGTCATTAATGCATATTTCAAGGGATTATTTCTCACTTGATTTACATTAGATGTTTGATGCTATGAGATGAAAGAGGATCGACATGTGTATATGTATATATACACACACAAATATAATGAAAGAAACTTACTTCCCAAACTTGTGCCAAACGCCTGGTTTCTTCTTCTGCACGTCCCAGCTGAAATTCAACTTTTTCTCTGACCTCCATTTTCTTCCTCTCAATCTCTTCCTCTCTAGCCTGAAATGATGCAATTTTTGACATCTCCTCGTCTTCATTCTCATCCATTGATAGTCTCCCACTGCTTCCCAAATTTCCCAAGCTCTTCATTTTCTTATTATCTACACCTCTTCTTTAAGTTGACACCACCACTTGATTCTCTCTATATATGTATGCCATGCACACAATGTATATATATACATTGTGTGCTCTCTTGTTTTGCTTTGCTTTGCTTTAAACCTTTCTCTCTCTCTCTCTCTCTGCCTTGCTTTCTTTGGAAATAAACCCTGAAGGCCCAAGAATGTCTGCTCTTTTCTTATCATATAGAAGGAGATTAAGAGAATCATATTTTCAATACTGCTATGGAAAATCTTAGGTCTTCAATCCAGAATTAGCTATAGACCTATTAGCATAATTTTTCAGCTATAGGGAACATGGGCATGTTCTGTTTTGGTTTGTTATGGAACAAATATGTCTGGTTTTGGAAAAGTATAATAAGCCAAAGTTTGCTTGAAGCATGAGCAAGTTTGTTACTTTAACAGACAGTTGGGTGATTGAATTCGTAATGTTCAATGGACTCCCTTCGAGGTGTAAGTTGCACTAAATCCCACTTTCTCACTATATACGATGCTTTGCTTGATCATCACACGTGGGAATGATAAGGAGATCCTTTTGCCAAAAGGTAACAACATTATTATTAGGATCAAATATCAAAAAGTCCACATTTTTTAATACACATTTAGTCCCAGCGTTTTATTTTGTACCAAAAAGTTCCTTATTCTCTTCTCTTTAAAGGCCACGCCAGCGGCATGGTCAAGCCTTTTTGGTATGGTGAAAGACTTTTTGGTGCAAAATAAAAAGGCTTGCGCTAAACGTGTATTAAAAAAAGTTCGAGGGACTATTTGGTATATGTCCCTTATTATTATTATTATTATTATTATTATTATTATTATTATTGTTGTTGTTGTTGTTGTTGTTGTTGTTACTACTACTACTACTACTACTACTACTACTACTACTACTACTACTACGAGCCAACATGAAATGGAGGTAGAGATTGATCGTTCACTGATACGTACCCAAAAAAAAAGAAGATAAATTGGCAACACAATTAGTAAACACATCAAGTTAGCATCAAACATGAATAACTCAAAAATGACCCAAACAAGCATATACTACAAGAAATGGGGTTCACATATATACATAAAGGTTGCTAAAAGGTACTTAAAAATTAGAGTTTTTTACTATTTGGAATCCAGTAGTTCTTATTATTTTTTTACTAGGGTACACTAGTTTTTGTATTTACTCATCGGGGTCCATTTTCACCTTTATCGATGATTTTTAAAAAAAAATTGTGGCTAAAAATCTTATAAATTGTTGCTAAAGGTGAAAATGGATCCCAAGGAGTAAATACGATAATTAGTGTACCCCAATGAGAAAATAGTGAGAACTACTGGACCCTAAATAATAGAAGACCCTAAAAATTAATTAAAATTTTCTTATGTGAGTTTTGGAAAAAAAATCTTCATAATTTAGTGAGTAAGAAAACCAAATGTCCAAGGAGGCCACCTCCCTCGCCTCCCCACAAATCTTGACCCAATGAGTGGTATACTAATTGGTGAAGGAAAGGCCTTTCCTCGTACTAAGTTTTTTAATTTGTATATTATGTGTGCCAACTCGAATACGAAATATTTAACATACATGTTAGCGTTAAGACATTTGAGATGATTGATTTAAGAATTGACAAGTAATCTACACAAATTTGAAATGACACGCTACTACACGCCAAATTAGTCACTTGTGGAGTATATACGGTATATTATATTACAACCCCTCCAAAGATAAATCAATGTTTGCTACGCTAAGCAAATACCTTTATACTAAATTTTAAGTTGGATGATTTTTTTTACTAATATAAACTATTGATAATTGTAGCTTCATATTACAGACATTTCACTTTGAACGCTATCATTCATTGAACTATATTAAAGTCTTCGCAAAGTTTACTGGAATTGACAAAAATCACACACAAGATGAACCCAAATATTTTAAAGAATATATGATTTGATTTTGTTGATAATAGTTTATTTCATAATGTGTGCAACTCGGTATCTTCCCCCCCCCCCCCCCCCCCCAATGCATATGAGCTTAAAGGTAGTTCAAGATTTGCAAATTATTCAAGACTCAAAGCAAACCACAAGACAAGTCAATGACCAAGTTTATCAAGACTTGGAGAGGACACCACACAACACCAATGGCCAAGCTAAGGTACTCGAGCACTGAACACTTCAAATAAACCAATGACATCTCAATTCAATAATCTAAGAGCATGAAACTAAAAAGTGATAGTTAATGGAAGTATAGAACGAAGATAAGCATTCACAACTTTAACTCGAGAAGCGACATCCCATCTGAATCTTAATCCATCGAAGAGGAGACATTTGGATCTCTAGTTCGCTTAGGTTAAATATCACATTTGAATAGGGTATCTTATTCATTGATGTCTACGAGGATTCATCCTCGGACATATTCGCAGAAATGGAAAGTCATGGACGAGATGCTTTAGGCATTTCTTGCATACTTAGAAGAGGTCTCATCCTAATTTAAGGACGTTTCCTTCCATCACCTACTTCGATCTCGAAATAGTTGTGTCGTTGCACTAACAACTTTGGCTTCCACAGTTGTCATCCTTGAAGGTATAGTCGTTGAACCTATCATAGTACAAAAGAAATTTGAACCCTCATACTGGTACCACATTGAGTTGTTCGTAAGCGAGGACTTAGGCAAAGTTGACGTTTGGTACCACCAAATTTGGCATCTACCCAAGAATGGTATCTATCCCCTTGTGGATGATACAAAGGAATGCTTCACTCTCTAGATAGTCGCTTCTCACTTTATCATCTCCAACAACGCCCTCTTCAATCTTTGATGACACTCACCTGCAATGCATAAGAGAGGCTAATCCAAAAGGGATCATGGATCAAATCCACAATAAAGAGTATAGTCCACACATGAACGAGCATTTGATTGCCAAAAAGATGATTCGACGGGGTATTATTGGAGTACGATGCAACATGAATGCATTATATACATTCGACAATGTCTGAAATGTAGTTGGATAACCTTCAACATTTTTCTCGTAGAGAGCTATAAAACATAACTTCCTCATGGTCATTCTTGACTTGGGGAATTGACATCATTAGGAAAATGAATCGTAAGGCTTCTGACGGACATGAGTTCATCATTGTCGCCATCGATTACTTCACCAAATGGGTTAAATATAAATCATATATTGCCCTTAAGGCCAAGTAAGGTAAAGGTTCACCTGCAAATAACATCGTTTGCCTCCATGAAGCCTTGTTTGAAATTATATCAAATAATGGTCCACACTTCGAAGTTAAGGTCACCAAGGTTGTTAAAGAATTCGACATTCAGAGACACAAGTCTGCTCCTGACCGACCGTGAAAAATTGTTGAACCTGTAAACAAGAGTTTTAAATTCATCATCATCAAGATGATAAAAAACTATAAAGATTAAGATAAAAAGACCACATATGCACTCTAGGGCTACCACATGTCAATTCGCACATTTATAGAGCCCACCCATTATTCCTTGGAATACAATATGTAAGTTATACTACTCGTGAAGTTCGAAGTACCCTATATATGTATCATGATCATGAGGTAGGTAAGAGAGGTCAATTGGCTATGGAGCCATTATAAAGAGTTTTATCTTTTGGACGAAAGGAGACATAAGGCGCTTTATCACATTTGGAGCTACCATGGTCGTATTGCATGCTTTTTCGATAGGAAAGTCAAAGATTGTGGGGTGCGTGAGGGTGACCTTTGTGACATCCCGCTCAATGAAATACCGGGTGATCAGTCCTATATCTAATTAAACATGAATCTCAATTGAATCATCCTTAACATTACTGTCGAAATTTTATAAAATTACTAACCACCTAGTATTCAAAGTTGATGTCAAATTTTAATATTTATTAATCAAGATAAAAGTAACCGCGGAATTTAAATTAACACAATCCATGACAATAGAAACCATCATCACAAATAATAAAATGTCTTGCCGAATAAACCATCGGCTAAAATCCAATACAAATGTAAAAACAGATAATAATAATCTCATAGTATCTGAAATGAATACTAAATAAAATTGTGAGCAATATGCTCGAGTATCTGATAGAAAATCCCTATTCTAAGAATCGAAGAGATAGAGGCGCCTATCCAAAATCCTGCAACATCCACATATGCTGTAGCAGCGAATCCCTGGAATAAATCAAGTCTGGCGTCCCTGTAGCTGGACACCTAAAACGTTTTGAAAATAGTTTATAGCAAGGGTTAGAACCCAAAATATTTTGAAAACATTTAGCAAATGATTAAATTACAGTAATATAAAATGCATGAATGCACTTCATATTTTAGTTAGTGTCGCACTCTATTGAGGACATCCTCACCCCTCTTCTAATGTGCACACCTAACGCCTGATTTATATCTCCCCTATTCATCTACCCCATAACTAGATAATCGATATAATCCCTTTTCAACTACCCCACTCTAACCGAGTATGCTTAAATATATGATTTATAGGTTATTACTAGCACTAACTTAATTAATCATTACCCTTATTAAATTCATATAACTTTCACACCTGTTATACACATAATACGATTCACGTCATGTATTAAATTACTCGTATATAATTATTTATCCCATTATATACGTATAACCATATTACAACATTCGCACATATGTTGAATATATAGGTAATAGTCATCCTCCAGAGTAATAACTCACCAGTTATATTCTCTAAAGTGCTATCCCACTAGGTGTACTCGCATAACCTAGTTACCCAAGTCAGAATCGCTAACTAACTTGGATAAAAATATGAACATAATGGAGACGGTCATATTCCTTCCCTGAAAGTGAGATGCCCCTCACCCATATATTGGACGCTATGATCTGGGGTATACTCGCCCTACTCCTCAAGCAAGGGGATTCACCCACTACGCGCAACCTCCCTTGATAGCACTAGAGTGTATATATTAATAATATCCAATCGCTGATATTTATATGCACACACCATATATATACTATCGCATACCGTATATATAATTATAAAATATTCCAGCCTTACCGTGTACTAAGTCCATAACACTAGCCTATATGTAAACCCCGAGTTTATGGTCCAACTCTAATTAATAATTAATCTGCACATTAATTAATTCAATTATATTTGGTGTCTCCCAACCAATGTACTCGGACTCGCTCTCATGGCCCGAAATTAAATATCACCCGAGTCTAATACATAATTAATTTAAATGAGTAGTGTCGCCATACTACCATACCCGAACTTATTCACCCAGTCCGTTATTTTATTCTTTCAGAATTTATTTCTCAAATTTCATTCGAAATGTGTTGCCCTTAATTTCACCACCATTCCCAATTATATTCCTTTATAATTGTTAAGAATTCACTCCCATAATTAATTTTTTTTCTCTTTTAATTATACTAGGAGGAAATTGCAACTAAATTTTTTTACCCATATAACTCCCAAGGCCAAACTGCCGAAAAACCTGAAGGGTCGATCGATCGACCCCCAACCGTCGATGGATCGATCGAACAAGTGGTTGTCTTCTCCGACTTACTGTTTCCACCATTAACGAGTTTCTCCAAATTATAACCTTTCCATTGGTCTCATCCAAGTAAAATCAACAACATAACTATGTAAAATGTGATCAGGGCCTCTTATACTACCTCCAACATAAGATAAATCTCACAAAATTCTACTTTTCTAATTTGGGAAAAATTCCGGGTTTATACTCGTTAGGTCCCAATATCATCTAATTTCCCCAAATTCATTCGTAATTGCTAATGGGTTTTCACATCCAAATCAATTTATCATCTCAGAACCATATAACACAAATAATTTTCACATTTGAATTTCATTCAGGTGTTTTATTTACAAAACCCCCATTTTGTACCCATTTATCCTCAAAACGAATTTTTGATTTCCAGATCACAAAAATATGAATTGAATAATATCAATTAATATCACAACAAGTTAACCACTTGCCTTTTGGGTTCGTAGGGTCTGATCCGAGGGTGTAATTTGCAAGCTTGATGATGAACTCCCCATTGGTTCCTTATCTTATCTCCCAAAAGACCCCAATTTTTAGTGTAACCACTTTCTATAGCTTCCTCTCTATACCCTAGGTTCTCTCTTGTGTTTTCTTCCGTTTCTCTTTTCTCCCAAATTAGGAATTACGGCTAAATCCCGTCTTTAGCCAAATGGGCCAAGCCCGAGTGACCCAAATACCCCAATGTGGGCCCGACTATGCCTAAAAATATCCCGAGACCCATTTACTACCCCCGAATACTCTTTTCTGACTATCTCGGCCCATACGGACTCAACCGTCTACTCAGAATTGTCATTCGAATTTATTTACAAAATTTCATATTTCACACCTAACTTAGTCTATAACCGACTTCCGACTGAGATAAGTAAATCCCACGTCATTAATACACTTAAGACGTAAATATTTATTACTATTCACTTAGTAATTTAATTTTCCATAAATATTAACCATTTATTCTCCCGATTAATATTTATATAAAAATTTCCATAATTAATTCCATTAAATTACGACACACAAGTAATTTAATTTTTTTCCGAATTAATTAATTTTTAAATGCATAAAAATATGGGGTGTTACATACTCCCCCCTTACAAAGGAATTGCATCCCCGAAATTGGGTCGTACCTGCGGTGAATAACTCTGGATACTGCTCCCGCATATACTCCTTCCACTCTAGGTAGACTCATCAACGTTGTGATGACCCCACCGTACTCTCACTAGTGGAACAACCTTGGATCGCAGCTTGCGCTCACTACGGTCCATAATAACTACCGGTCTCTCCTCATACGAGATGTCTGGCTGTAGGTTAATCACATCGAGTGGAACGTACCAGAAGGCCCTCTCGCTCCTCTGATATTTCTTCAACGATGCCACATGGAACACATCGTGTATTCGCTGAAGATGCTTTGGCAAATCCAGTCTATAAGCTATCTGTCCCACCCTCTCAATAATAGGGAAGGGCCCTACGTACCTCGATGCTAATTTACCCTTCTTGTCAAACCTCATCATCCCTTTCATAGGGGACACCCGGACCAATACCTTATCCCCGACCTCCAACTCCATATGTCTCTGTGAAGCATCAGCATAACTCTTCTGCCTATCATGAGTTATCCGAATTTGTCCTCGAATTAGCTCAATCTTGTCAGACGTCTCCTTGATAATTTTTGGTCCCAATAACTTGTTGTCCCCTACCTCTAACCAACAGGCGGGTAAACGACGAGGACTCCCGTACAGTGCCTCGAATGGTGCCATGCCAATCGTAAACTGGTAAGAGTTATTATACGCGAACTCTACCAAAAGAAGGTATCTCTCCCATCCTCCCCCAAAGTCTAAATTACACATCCTTAGCATGTATTCTAGCATCTAATTTACCCTATCAGTCTACACATTTATCTGTAGGTGATAGGCGGTACTCAACTGTAACTCTGTGCCCATAGCCTCCTGAAAACTCTTCCAGAAATGTGCCACAAAAACCTTGTCTCTGTCATACACAATATTAAGTGGCACCCCATGCAGCTTAACTATCTCCGCTATGAATAGATGCGCGTAACACATCGTCTCAAAGTCTGTGCGAACCGGTAAGAAGTGGTCTACCTTGGTCAATCGATCCACAATTACCCATATGGAGTCGTGACCCCTATGAGATGTAGGCAACCCGATAATGAAGTCCATAGAGATGCTCTTCCACTTCCACACGGGAATCTCCATTGGCTGTAGCATCCCTTGAGGTCTCTGATGATCGACTTTCACAAGCTGACACGTTGTACATTTTGAGACAAACTCTGCTACGTCCCGTTTCATTCCTGCCCACCAATACTGCCTCCTCATATCCTGGTACATTTTATCCCCACCGGGATGTACCGCAAACCTCGAACCATGAGATTTTGTCATAACAGTGTGCCTCAACTTCTCATCCTCCGGCACAATCAACCTCCCATTAAAGCGTAGGCCTCTATTTGTGATAATTGAATAACCCTCTGCTCCCTCGGCCAACAACTGACGTACTCTATCCTAGCAGATCTGGTCCTCCGCCTGTGCCCTCACAACAAGCATAATAATCTCGGGAGTGATGGATAAAGTGGACATACATGCCCTGGCTACATCATCATCATGTCGAAGCTCTCTCCATTTCGCCTTCGAGACCTCTGAAATATCCCCCGTAGGCCTCCGTCTCAACGCGTCTGCCACCACGTTAGCCTTACCAGGATGATACTGGATATCAAACTGGTAGTCTTTCACGAATTCTATCCACCGCCTCTGCCTTATATTGATATCCTTTTGTGTGAATAGATACTGAAGTGACTTGTGATCCGTGAATAGAGTAAACTGCTATCTCAGAAGATAGTGTCTCCGTATCCTTAAAGAAAAAATGACCGCCGCTAACTCTAGGTCGTGAGTGGGGTAATTCCTCTCATGGGGCTTAAGCTTTCTGGACGCATAAGCTATAGCCCTCTCCTCCTACTGTAACACACCCCCAAGCCCCTGCAAGGATGCGTTAGTGTAAACCTGATACTCTAGTCCTCCGCTCGACAAAGCAAGCACGGGTGCAAATGTCAACTTGTCCTTTAGCTCATTGAAAGCTAACTGACAATGATCACTCCAAAGAAAAGGTACCTCCTTTCGAGTCAAATTCGTTAAAGGACCCACAATCTTTGAAAACCCTTTAATGAATCGCCTGTAATACCCTGCCAACCCCAGAAAACAACGAACCTCGGTCAGTGTCATGGGCTGTCCCCACTCCCTTACCGCCGATACCTTACTTGGATCTACCGCAATACCCCCGTCTGACACGACATGACCAAGAAACTGCACCTCTCGTAGCCAAAATTCACGCTTCCCGAATTTGGCATAAAGCTGGTGGTCTCGTACCATCTGTAGAACCATACATAGATGCGCTGCGTGCTCCTCCTCAGTGCGCGAGTAGACCAAAATGTCATCAATGAACACAATAACAAACTGGTTGAGATACTCTCTGAAAACCCTGTTCATGAGATCCATGAACACTGCTGGCGCATTGGTGAGCCCAAATGGCATCACCCTGAACTCGTAGGATTCATACCGCGACAGGAAAACGGTCTTAGGAATATCCTCCTCTCGAATACGCAGCTGATGATACCCTGACCTCAAATCAATCTTTGAGAAGTATGATGCCCCTCTCAACTGGTCAAATAAATCATCAATCCTAGGTAACGGATACTTATTCCGTATCGTCACCTTGTTCAGTTCTCTGTAGTCCACACACAACCGAAGTGAACCATCCCGTATCTTCATAAATAACACCGGTGCACCCCACGGTGACGTGCTTCGCCGAATGAAACCCTGACCCAGGAGCTGTCGAATCTACTCTCTCAGTTCATGCATCTCTGAAGGGGCCGTACGGTAAGGTGCTCGAGCAATCGGTATCATGCCTGGTGCTAAATCAATTACGAACTCAATTACCCTGCTGGGCGGTAATCCTAGTATCTATTGGAATACATCCTCGAAGTTCCTCACTACCGGAATCGAATCCAACAGAATCACCACCTCCTGTGAGGTCTCTTCCTCAATATAATACAAGTGCGTGCACGATCCTCCCTCGGGTAGAGGCATCGCTACTAGGAACATCTCCTGTCCCAGAATGGAGAACACGACGGTTCTCTCAAAACAATCTACTATCGCCCGATAACCTACCAACAAATCCATACCTAGGATGATATCGTACCCATCCATATCTAACACTAAGAGGTTCGCCTCTAAACTCAGTCTCCCAATCAAAATGTCCACCCCTCTACAAATCGAGTGTATCAATGACCCACTACCCGTTGGTGACTCGACATACATACGGAGACTACCTGCGGTCTCTAGCAAACCGGCTACTCTAGCAAATTTAGATTTAATGAATGAATGTGATGCTCTAGTGTAAAAAAGTATCCTACCCTCAAGCCCATGGATAGGAAACATACCCTGAACTTCTTGCAGCGCCTGAGGTGCTGGTGAAATGGGAACATCCCGGAAGTTGTACACACGTGCTGTGAGGCTGGTAGAGCTCGTACTGCTGGTGACATTTGACCCTGTTGCCCTTGTTGGGTACCCTGCTATTGAACCCTACCTCTTTGTGGGCACTCTCTCTTAAAATGTCCCATATGGACGCAAACAAAATAATGCCTCTGACCGTTTCCTTGTCATTGGCCCTGTTGGCCCTGATGAGGCTGGCCCTGCTGGCCTCCTCCATTATTCCCTTGGCCCTGACGGCCCTGAGGAACCTGTTGCTGTTGATTTGGGCCCTCCTAGCCCTGCCTAAACCCCTGTCCTCCTGATCGGAAACCTCCAGGCTTAAATTTCTTAGCCTGATTCCCCTGCTGACTGCCAGACTGCTACTAAACACCGCTAGTATCACCACCAACTGCCTTGCCCTGCTAGCTCGGCTCCCTTACCCTCTTGCTTCACTTCACATGGAAGCGATGATACTGACAGTGTACAAGAGCGGCGTTGACGACATCTGTATATGTCACCAATGCTGGATTACCGATCAAATGCTGTTTGATTCTATAGGACAAGCCATCTATAAATCTTGACTTCTTCCGCTCCTCATCGCTCACCTCGTTTGGTACAAAGTTAGCCAAACGGGTGAACTCCTCCTCATAATCAGCCACTGAGCGATCACCTTGAACCAACTCACTGAATTTCTTCCTCATCTCTGCCTCTACCGCCGGTGGAAAGTATTTGCGGTCAAACCACACCCAGAAATCAGATATCGTCATCAAGTTCCTCTCCTCGACGGTGGTAATTGACTCCCACCACTGTAAAGCTGCCTCTGACAGACGGAAGGTAGAAAGCATGTGCTTCTGTACCTTGGTACACTCAAGCATGCGCAGATGGGGCTGAATATTCTTCTTCTAGTCACAAGCCTCTACCACATCAGTACTACCCCGGAACTCGGGAGGGGGACCCTTCTGAAAGGTCTCCCTAACTCGCTGCCAAGAAGGTGGCCCTACTGGGGCCTGAATTGCTGGTGCCACTGGAGGCGGTGCCTGTGGCTGAGGAAAATGGGCTTCCATAGCTCTCATCACTGTCTCGACTGCCTGAGCCACTGCCACCTGAGTAGTGGAGATCAACTCCGGTGGTGGTGGTGGTGGTGGCGGTACCTGCGGCTCCTGATGATCCTCCCTTAACTCATCCCTGGCCTCGGCCCTCTCCGTTCGCTGTCTCCTCGGTGGCATCTGAAAATAGATCGAATTGTATAAGTACACCATTTATGCAAAATCTAATAGCAGAAGTACGATATTACAAACGGGGAAACTCAATCAACAATCCTAAAAATAGGTCTCTATAACAACCTAGCACTACGCTGAAACATAGTAAGCCGCACAAATCCTAAGGACACTAGAACCTGATGCTCTGATACCATCTGTGACACCCCTCTCAATGAAATACCAGATGATCAGTCCTATATCTAATTAAACAGGAATCTCAAATGGATCATCCTTAGCATCACTGTTGAAATTTTATAAAATTACTAACCACCTAGTATTCAAAGTTGATGTCAAATTTTAATCTTAATTAATCAAGATAAAAGTAACTGCAGAATTTAAATTAACACAATCCATGCCAATAGAAACCATCATCACAAATAATAAAATGTCTTACCGAATAAACCATCGGCTAAAATCCAATACAAATGTAAAGACAGATAGCAATAATCTCATATTATCTGAAATTTGAAATGAATATTAAATAGAATTGTGAGCAACATGCTCGAGTATCTGATAGAAAATCCCTATCCTAAGAATAGAAGAGATAGAGACGCCTATCCAAAATCCTGCAAAATCCACATATGCTGCAGCAGCGAATCCCTGGAATAAATCAAGTCTGGCGTCCCTGTGGCTGGACACCTAAAAGATTTTGAAAATAGTTTATAGCAAGGGTTAGAACCCAAAACATTTTGAAAACATTTAGCAAATGATTAAATTACAGTAATATAAAATGCATTAATGCACTTCATATTTTAGTTAGTGTCGCACTCTCTTGGGGATATCCTCACCCATCCTCTAATGTGCACACCTAACGCTTGATTTATCTCTCCCCTAGTCATCTACCCCATAACTAGATAATCGATATAATCCCTTTTCAACTACCCTATTCTAACCGAGTATGCTTAAATATATGATTTATAAGTTATTACTAGCACTAACTTTATTAATCATTACCCTTATTAAATTCATATAACTTTCACACCCGTTATACACATAATACGATTCACGTCATGTATTAAATTACTCGTATATAATTATTTATTCCATTATATACGTATAACCATATTACAACATTCGCACATATGTTGAATATATTGGTAATAGTCATCCTCCGGAGTAATAACTCACCGGTTATATTCTCTAAAGTGCTATCCCACTAGTTGTACTCGCATAACCTAGTTACCCAAGTCAGAATCGCTAACTAACTTGGCTAAAAACATGAACATAATGGAGGCGGTCATATTCCTTCTCTGAAAGTGAGATGCCCCTCACCCATATATCGGACGCTATGATTTGGGGATATACTCGCCCTACTCCTCAAGTAAGGGGATTCACCCACTACGTGCAACCTCCATTGATAGCACTAGAGTGTATATATTAATAATATCTAATCACTGATATATATATGCACACACCATATATATACTATCGCATACCATATATATATAATTATAAAATATCCCGGCCTTACCGTGTTTTAAGTCCGTAACACTAGCCTATATGTAAACCCCGAGTTTATGGTCCAACTCTAATTATTAATTAATCTGCACATTAATTAATTCAATTATATTTGGAGTCTCCCAACCAATGTACTCGGACTCGCTCTCGTGGCCCGAAATTAATTATCACCCGAGTCTATTCCCCGACTCCAAATTAATTAGTTTTCCTACATAATTAAATTAAATGAGTAGTGTCACCCTACTACCATACCCTAACTTATTCACCCAGTCCGTTATTTTATTCTTTCAGAATTTATTTCTCAAATTTAATTCGAAATGTGTTGGCCTTAATTCCCCCACCAATCCCAATTATATTCCTTTATAATTGTTAACAATTCACTCCCATAATTATTTTTTTTCTCTTTTAATTATACTAGGGGGATATTGCAACTAAAATTTTTACCCATATAACTCCCTAGGCCAAACTGCCGAAAAATCTGAAGGGTCGATCGATGGACCCCCAACCGTCGATTGAACACGTGGTTGTCTTCTCCGATTTGCTGTTTCCACCATTAACGAGTTTCTCCAAATTATAACCTTTCCCTTAGTCTCATCCAAGTACAATCAACAACATAATTATGTAAAAACGTGATCAGGGTTTCTTATAGAACCTCCAACATAAGATAAATCTCACAAAATTCTACTTTTCTAATTTGGGAAAAATTCCGAGTTTATACTCGTTTGATCCCAACATCATCTAATTTCCCCAAATTCATTCATAATTACTACTGGGTTTTCACAGCCAAATCAATTTATCATCTCAGAACCATATAGCACAATTAATTTCCACATTGAATTTCATTCAGGTGTTTTATTTACAAAAAACCCATTTTGTACCCATATATACCCAAAACGAATTTCTGATTTCCACATCACAAAAATATGAATTGAATAACATCAATTAATATCACAACAAGTTAACCACTTATCTTTTGGGTTCGTAGGGTCTGATCCGAGGGTGTAATTTGCAAGCTTGATGATGAACTCCTAATTGGTTCCTTATCTTGTCTCCCCAAAGACCCCAAATTGCACTGTAACCACTCTCTATGGCTTCCTCTCAATACCCTAGGTTCTCTCTTGTGTTTTCTACTATTTTCCTTTTCTCCCAAATTATATCTTAAAGCTAAATCCCGTTTTTAGCCTAATGGGCCAAGTCCGAGCGATCCAAATACCCCCGTGTGGGCCCGACTATGCCTATTAATGCCCCGAGACCCATTTACTACCACGGGAACTCTTTTTCGATTATCTCGACCCATACGGACTCAACCGTGCACTCAGAATTGTCATTCGAATTAATTTAAAAAATTTCTTATCTCACACTTAACTTCGTCTATAACCGACTCCCGACTGAGATAAGTAAATCCCACGTCATTAATACACTTAAGATGTAAATATTTATTATTATTCACGTAGTAATTTAATTTCCCATAAATATTAACCATTTATTCTCCCGATTAATATTTATATAAAAATTTCCATAATTAATTTCATTAAATTACGACACACAAGTAATTTATTTTTTTTCTAATTAATTAATTTTTAAATGCATAAAAATACGATGGGTTACATTTGTAACACCCCGCGCGGGGAGAGGGAACAATAAGCGATAAAACTAACCAAATCCAAAATCAACATGGTATAGAGCATCTAAATAAATCCCGCAATAAAAATAAAAGAATCCACTAGTCTCAATTCTCAAATACAACAATTGTCTCTTGAAATAATATAACTATCTATCTCGAAATAAAATAAATCGCCAATGATCTATACAACCAAATAAATACAAATATTCTCATTGTACTCTCGAATATTCTTCCCAAAATAACCAAGCTAAAATCAATCTCCAATTAGTCCATAGCGCCCAAATCCGCGCTAACCTTCCACTAAGAAAAATATATAGGGAAGTACACAATACGACAGGAAAGTGTGACACCCTGCCTAATAAAATACCGGGTGATCAATCCTATACCAAATTAAAACAGGAGTCTCATGTGGTTCATTCTCAGCATCACTGTTGAAAACCAATTTAATTACTAATAACCTGTTAGTTTGGCATCAAATTTTTTATTTAACTAGTCTTTTTTTTAACCAAACCATCCAAATAAATCAATCACAACAGTTTATACGTATACAAAATTGAAATGAAATAAAATAACCGAACACTCGGTTTAACATAATACAACCAAATCGAATAGCCGTAAATCAAAACGCGGTAAAAGAATAAATGAATACAATTAGGCCATCGGTCCGAATGTTTCTACAATACCTCCTATCTAGATCTCAAGGACAGAAGCGTCTACAATAAACCTGCAGGCATCCACAGTTCCTGCAGAAAACGTCTGACTCGAAGTAATCATCATCCAGGCGTCCCTGTGTCTGGATACCTAATATATATACATATATAGCAAGAGAGGAAAATAGAGAAACGGGCCAGAGCCTGAGTTTGAAAATATTTTAGCAAGTGCATAAATGCCATATTTTAAAATATGAAAATCTCTCATATTTAAATTGGTATCACACTCTCATGAGATACCCCTCACCCCTCTTCTAATAGTGCACACCTGTCACATACCTTTTTAAATGACCTAGTTAAGCTACCCTACCTAACTAATCCATTTCACCCATCTTCTAATATTCCTCATAAACCCAAGTACTAAGGACTAAACTTCTCTCCATTCCCAACACTGCGCTACGTTTCGTGCGTGGGGTGTTTTGCGAAGCGAAATCCAAACAAGGAACCCCCCGATACACTACTATCTGGCAATGTTGATCGTCGAGATTCATTAGGCCCTCAGCACATAATGCGTATATAAAAACTCTCTCTCTCTCACACACACACACACACACACACACATATATATATATATATATATATATATATATATATATATATATATATATAGTTCTCACTAGAAGCTATGATTCATATTCATATAAATCTGGATATAAATCTACCGCAAGGGGGACAACTCTTATTCATTCTTATCATATTATACACGTTTACTTTATATGATATCTCATCTTTATATACAAGCAATATACTATACGCAACCAGTATAATTATACCTATCACAATCATAAGTATAATAACCATCCCACCGAGCTATAACTTGAGGATGCAGTCTCATAGTGCCTATCCAAATTCAGGTTGACTCACTCAACCACAGTACCAAGCCAGACTCACTCATGGTTATGGTAAAAATACACAACGGTGGAGGCGGTCATGTTCCCTACTGCAAGTGGAATACACACATCGCACTCGTACACGGGACGATATAACCTGGGGATATACTCTCCCTGCTCCTCAAACTAGGGGATCCACCCACATCGCACAACCTCCCTGGATCGCACTAGAGAAAATATATAATCTGGCTGTCCAACCCTATGCCCGGGAAAGCCTGTGGAACCAATCTCTAAGATACAAATATACCAATCACACACAGATATATATGTATTTCCGTATCATATTATATATAATGTATCAACGTTATATATATAATTTATATCACTTCTCAATACATATGGCTATAATTGCCAAACTCTCATAGCGATAGACAATGACCCCGAATGTTCCCATTCGTAATAGTATATAAGTATTCGCACACTTACAATACTAAACTTATAAGTATTCTCTTACTTAATATATAACTCGCACCTTAATCACTTTTAACGATTTATATATAATCCCGAATATATCAATTCGTAATAATCAATAAGTATACTCTCAACTTATTTTAGTCCCATAGGTATCGAATCACCTATAATAATAGTCGTTAATAGACGTACCGGATAACCGCACAATTCTCTTGAGCCCGTATCCTAAATTCCATCCTAATCGCATCCTAGGATTTACTCAATTACAATCGACCCATATATATTCTAACCACATAAATATATCTACATATGCTTGTCGAATACTTCCCGTGAATGTTATTCATACATTCATTAAATCCATATCCTGGATTGTACACCAAATTAACCCGAGGTTCCCTCTTTCGATCTAAGGTTTACTCACCCTCAATACCATTATCTAGGAGTCCTAATATCACTTCTAGAATCCCCTAAGATAATCTCCAAACAATTTTAGCCTTAATTCTCCCAATATCAGGTTTGATTTCTAAATAACGATTTCGATCTCGGACAACCTTCCGTAGAAAAATCATTATAAATCTAAAAAAAAAGAACGGTTGGCGCCTACGCGACCGTATCGAAAAGATCTACAAATTTTATTTTTTTTACCAAGAGCCGAATCGATTCGCTTCCTGGATGAATCGATTCGAAAGTGACGCTGTGTCACTATTCACCTTCTTCTCCAAAATCCCAAACCTCCATTAATACACCTCTAAGATTTTTATTTTTTCTCCTATCATCCTACAACCTCAACCAAAAATATATACACAGATAAAAAGGGTTGTAATAATCCTAGAATCCATATCCAACAATTAATTTTAATTAATTTTTAGGTTTCCCGAATTGGATATTATCCGGGGTTTATTCGTTAATCTTCCGAAAAACCCATTTTGATTCACAGAAATCCAACCCAAAGATCTTTATAGTTTTACACACCAACTATAATATGAGAAATAAAGACACTAAATTAATAAAGTAAGTAAACACTTGCCTCGTGGATAAAATCCGATGACCTCGAGTCGAATCCCGCGGAGCTTGGCCCGGAAATCCCCTTTCTTCCTTCTTATCTTCTCCTCTTCCTTTTCTCTCTTCTCTTTTTCTCTCTTAGGGATGAATTGTGAGAGAAATGAGGGTTATAAGGGTTCATAAAGCTTATCCCTTATTATACCCAAAGTTGACTCGTTTACTCAATTGCGAATCCCTACTAGTCCCAAAGTCCCCGACACTCAAACACTACCCCCGGGTACTCTATTCTGACTATCTCGACCATTCCGAAACTAACCGTACACTCGAAATATCCATCTGAGTTACTTAACTAAAATTCACTATTCGGACCAAATACTTCTCAACGCGTTTTTTCTAATTAAAATATTATCCTTTGTCGCTTTATCCAACTGCGACATGTAATTAAAATAATCCAACTCGTATA
The DNA here is from genome assembly GCA_949130495.1 of Sambucus nigra. Lineage (NCBI taxonomy): Eukaryota > Viridiplantae > Streptophyta > Magnoliopsida > Dipsacales > Adoxaceae > Sambucus > Sambucus nigra. The sequence continues at coordinate 779,487,075 of OX422208.1, read as the reverse complement.
CTTAGTCCCGTAGGAAAATATAACCCATGTAAATATTAATCCGACACTTGCAAACTAATATTTACTACTCACCTTAAATTCTGAATTTATCAAATTATACCCATAAATTCCAATATCACTATTCACAATAATTCCTCAAATTACCAAATTACACCCACATATGTAATTTAAATATCCATAAAAGTGCGGGGTATTACATAAAGATGCTCAACAAATATTAGCGGTGAATAAAACGTAACAATACGAGTACGAATATTCAAATCAAATGCCAATCTCACAAGCATTTTATCAATATAATTTCTCAACAACACATTAACCGGGTCACCAGGCCTCACCATACTGCGCCCATAGTTTATCAAGTTGCCGAAAATTGGAATCTTAGCGGGTGTCCAACCTACGTGCCATATTAAAATCTCATGACAACATGCTCAACACAAATATAATATCACATGAATCAAGATCATATTCCAATAATAATTTTTAGATTCCAAGTGAGTTTAACAATTCAAATATGCGTTCAATAATCACATGAAATCAAAGGGAATAACTCTCGAGAGATTTAAGAATATATTGTGTAAAACCCCATACCTTAAACCATCATAAGAAACTAACATTAATCTTCCCAGAAACTCAGATTAAACCATCAAAATCATCTCACAAGGATCCATAAATCATATCCAAGCTCCAACATCAAAACAACCCCAAGAACACCTTCAAAAACTAAGGTTGCATATGATAATATAAAGGGGCTATGAGTATATAAAAGGATAGGAATATATGAAAAGGCTACTGCATATTTTTGTGACAAAAGATAGTTTAGAAAAGGTCTCCCACGACCCTTTTTTATAAGGCAAAAGAATAGAAACACAAACCAATAAAACTCTTAAAAAAAACTTGTTGCGCACGAAATCTGTTGGGGTCGATCGATCGATCCCTGGAGTTGATTGATCGAGCCCTCAGGGATTTTGAATCTGCAGACTTAAAATAAAACCAAGGGATAATCTTTAAAAAGTCATTTAAAAATCCGTTTTAACTCCGATTTTGAAACCGGTTGAAAATCTCGTCTTTTAAAAATAATTCTCAACATTTTTGAGAAAGAAAAATAATTAAATCAAAAACTTTATTTTCCTCTATATTGTTGAAAATTAATTTAAAATACTCCAAAATTACGCCAGTTGTTACAACATTGACAAAAAATAGATCGTTGAACCAATATGAGATCATAAGGAAAAGTTTAACACCAATTGGGTTAAACCTTATCTTATCCAGAAGATCTTGGCACATGGTGCCTAATTCTATCCGACCTCGATGGCAAAGAATTATCTCGGTCGTTCCGCCTCAAGAAATTCTATGTGATATTCTAACCTGCCATTTCCCCTCCTTTCCTTTTGTCACCTTTTCCAAAAAAAAATCCTCTTTTTTCCTCTTGGCCTATGTGTGACCTAATCCTTTTAGAAATTCTCAAACAAAACAACTATCTTTTCCTCCCTTACAAAGGTATGCACGGAACCCATAAGTCACTTTGGGTTCGACCGTATTCACAACATTATATATTTTTCTCCCCCACCTTAGGACACAATTGTTTCATTTAAAAATATAACGTGAACACAAGGTTGTCTGGTTTAGCGCTTAATAAATAAAAAATTAAAAAAACAAGTCTTTTTCATTAATTGACACAATGTCAAACTTCTACATCAACGTGCATTTTATTCAAGGATATTCGAATACCTTACATAGATACACAAAATAATCCTTACCATAAGACTTAATCAAGCCCTACTTACCCAAATGCACGTAAACTCAAGCCTGCCTTAACCCTCTTACCATACATTAACCTTGTCATCTCAATACATATAATCGTTCATAGGATTCGATGGACTCATCACCATCTCCGGGTCCCTTACCATTAGTCACTTGAATATCGTTCCTCTTTTTTCAGCCCTCCTATATTCCCAAAGAACCCTTAACATTACAATTGTACCATCCTTAACAACCCATATACCAAATAACCATCTCGTCCCCATGTAATGAGAACAAGCCTTGACCTGAACATCCCTTCATAACTACTTTAGGTACTCATCAAACATGGTAAATACATCAAGGTTGAAACATAACACATGGTCTTCTGGGTACCAAAACTCTAGAGTCACTATAACAAAACTCCAGTCAACATGCACGTTCCTCCACAACGAGACTGACCTTTTACTGAAAGCATCATAACCCACCTCATATGAGAACATGGTTCTTAACCTCACAAGGTACTCACCGAACTCCACTAACATTGTAACCTCCACAAGAAAGACTCTACGAACAAGAAAAGATCAAGGAATTTTGAAATAAGATGTGTGCTTTACAACCCTCACTCTAATCCATATATGTAGGCCCATCTCATCCCCTTTCAAAAACAACCAAAACTTTCTACTCTTCGAAGCCTAAACCATCACCATGCAATTTAGTACCTTGCCTGCATAAATATAGCTTTCTAAAATCAAAAGACTAGTTTTTATTAGGTGCCAATCTGCACCTCAAGGTACGTGTCATTAGGCATCTCCCTATTTTAGGAATTTTTATATTTTCACAGATTTTATTATATTAGTTGTTCCAAAAATCCTAAAAAAAACTACACAATAAATGAAAAATTTCTTTCTTTTTACTTAAATCCCAACGTTTAATAGATTTCACTGAATGCATCATAAGTCACTAACACGGATATGTGTATGCATTTGTTTGGTTTTGTAAGTACATTAAAAAAAAGATAGGTAAATCATATCTAATGTCAGAACGCATCATAGACATTATATATATATATATATATATATATATATATATATATATATACAATCCTGCTCTTGTGCGGACTATTACGCATTTTAAGAATGCGGACCGGACATGTGTCACCTGGCGGGGAGCCCAGAAAAGAGAGAGATTGTGCCTACAATTTAGGCGATAATTTTTAGACGCACCGTTAGGTGACACATGTCCAGTCCGCATTTTTAAAACGCGGACTAGTCTGCACAGGAGCAGAACTAGTCTGCAACAAGCTGGACGTGTGCGGGTAAAGAAGCTAGTCCAGGATACTAGACTTAGGTTAGCGACTTGAAACATATGGACTATGACAAGAAAATGGATGGAGTTGGTAGATACCATGATAAGAAGAAAAGTTAACATATGTAAGGACACAAATTTCCAATTGAGTCCATATATAGTTTTGGCTCAATTCCGGACAAAAACATTTATTCATAGGATAGTATTTATTGTAATATTCTCAAGTCTATGAAGTGTATGTTGAAGACGTAGCGGCAAAGAATTTAAAGCTTCATCAAAATGCCGGATTGCGTGCCTCGTTTCTACGTCATCAACTAAGGTTCCATGCTCCCAAGGTATGAATGTAATTATATATATATATATATAGGAGATTGGAACAATTTGTATTGGGTGTTAGGTGTAATAAAAACTGCATTTTATTTTCAGAAAGAATCAAATAGAACTTTAAAAATAAATATATAAAAGTTTCTGGGCCAAAATCGAATTTTACAACCTTTCTGGTCGTTCGTTAGAAATGTCGTTCGAACGAGTTTTTTCGTTCGAACCAGATTTCGTTCGAACGAGTTTTGTCGTTCGAACCAGGTTCGTTCGAACGAGTTTTGCCAACGACCCTAACTGGTCAGTCGTTCGATATGTCGTTCGATATGTCGTTCGAACGAATGTTCGTTCTAACGAGGTATCTAACGAACTTCTAACGAGCCCAGGCTGGTCACTCGTTAGAAGTCTCGTTCGAACGAGAATCACGTTCGTTCGAACGAGATTCCAGCGGGAACAGTTATTTGGCAGTTTTTTGCAGTTTTTCCCCACTTGGTTTTCAACCAACTTTTTTCATACATTATTATGTGCGGGAAACACATTTTCCAAGACAACTTTTCCATCATAATACATCTCCTAGAGAGAGTTTGAGAGATCATTTTAAAAAGGAAAATGTTCATGTTTGAGTGTTCTTCAACTTAAAGAAAAAATCTTTAAACACTTAGTTTACACCCATTGTTGTTTATTCCAAGTTCCATATATACATATCTTTACTTGGAGTTTTTGGCATCGATTTTCTCTACCGAATTCAAGAGACGTTTCGGGTTTGCTTCTACACCCCATCACAAAGAAGACTTTTGTTGAGATTCTACCCACACGGAGAAAGGCTCCATGCTTGTGTGACGGTGACCATATAGAGTCCCATCGGTGGATTACGAGACCGCGGTGGTGTTTCGAGGTTGTTCGCTAGGAAGAGATTTCTACGAGAAGGAGCGTCGAGGCTTGAGAGGGATCGAGTCAGTCGTTGTAAGTCTATCTGTCTTGTAATTGTAATTCCGTATCTAGTGGACTTGTGGCTAGGGCCGTCCGAGGTTGTTTCCCGTCTTGGGTTTTTCCTCGTACATCTCGGCGTAGTGTGATATTGTTTATTTTATCTTGCATCATAATTTAGAACGCATGCTTAGGATAAATTCAAGATAAAATTTGGTTTAATTATCACACTCATTTAATTTGGGACTAAATTAAATATTGGGAAAATTTGGTTTATTCAAGTCATTTGCTAAAATTGGTTTCGCCTAACTTTGTTTAAATGAATAATCATGACTTAGGCAAATTCTAGGACTTGAATTATGTTTTAATTTGTTTTGAGAAATTAAAACTTGTTGTTATTTTTGAAAGTTGAACCATCACCGGTTTTACAACGTTTCCGCATCATCACTATTGTGTTTACATTAAAAAGGAAATTATATTTTAATTTGAAATCATTAAAATCCGGGGCTTTACAAATTGGTATCAGAGCCAAAAACGATAATTTATTTCGTTAAGATCTTTTAATTTTTGGCTAAAATGGATTTTTCCCCATTTTCAAAATTTCCTATTTTCGATGGTTCAAACTACGCGTATTGGAAAGCGCGAATGAGATCGGCACTAAAATCTATCGACGAGAGAGTTTGGATGTCTGTTGTTACCGGGTATTCCCCACCAACTTACTTAGTTGAAAATGAACGTGTTATCAAACCCGCCGATAGATGGACTGAAAATGAGTTTAAACTTGCTAACTTTAATTCCCGTGGTTTAAATGCATTATTTAGCGCTGTCGCACCGGATGAATTCCGACGTATTATGACGTGTGAAACCGCTAAAGAAGCTTGGGATATTTTACAATTAACTCATGAAGGAACTAGTGTCGTTAAAGCTTCAAAACTCCAAAACCTCACCACTCAATTTGAAACTATCAAAATGGATGAAAAATAAACTTTTGATAAATTTTATGCTAGACTTTCTGATATTGTTAATTCATCCTTTAACTTGGGAGAGAAAATACCTGACGACCGTGTTGTAAAGAAAATTTTGAGGTCCCTACCCGATAGATTTATTCCTAAAGTGACCGTTTTAAATTCTTTACCCACTTTAGCCTCTACGAAATTAGAAGAGCTTGTAGGTGATTTACAAACCTATGAACTAGATATGTTTCCCTCTAAAACTGAAAAGAAAATTGAAAAGGGTGTTGCTTTAAAAGCCCGAAAAGAGGTCAAACAAGTAGTAGAGAGCGATAGTGAAAGTGACTCGGAAGATATGCTTTGTTTGCTCGCAAATTTAGAAAATTTCTTAAATTTAACAAAGATAAAGTTAAAAATGATTTTAAGAAATTTGATTCTTCTAAACATGATAAAAGCGAGAAGTTTTCTAAAGCCGAGAAGATCCCTAAAACTAGTAATGAAAATTTAGATAGGGACGAGTCTAATAAATGTTTTGGTTGTGAAGGTTATGGCCATAGGGCTTATGAGTGCCCCACTAAACTAAGGAAAGAGGGTAAACGATCCACTGCATATAATGCGACCCTTAGTGATAGTGATAAGGAAGAGAAGCCCGATTCCCCCACTAAGAAAAATTTTGTGGCTTTTATGGCTAGACATGTGAGTGATAGTGAGAACTCATCGAATGATGAAATTATAGCACATGCCACTTCCAAGGTCATTGTACATGATTCTCTTATTTTTGATGATAGTGAGAGTGAAGAAGAAAGAGAGAGTGAAAATGAAGAAGAGGTTGATGAGAGTGAACTTCAAAATGCTTTTCATGAATTATATAAAGAATCTATTAAATTGAAAAGAGCTAATTTGAAGTTAGAAGCGAGTTTAAGAGAGAGTGTCAAGGTCATTGATGAAAGTGCCTTAATAGACGACCTTAGGACACATGAGAGGACTCTTCAAGAGAAGCTTAACTATGTAGAAGGCGAGAGAGATAGCCTTAGGGGTTTAATGGAATCCTTAAAAAATGAGCTTCTTACTTTTGAAGAGCGAAATGTTTTACTAGAATCTAAAATTTTAGATTTGGAAAATAAATTAAAAGATTCTAGTAATGTCAAATTTGATTTGGAGTGTCGTTCGGAAAAACTGGATAAAATGTTGGGAACGGTCCAAATTAAAAATGACACTTTTGGTTTGGGCTTCAATTCTTGTAATGAATTTAACCCTAAAGTCAAAACCAATGTTTTAGGAGAATCTTCTAGGAATGCATTTAATGATCACTCCTTAGATAAATCTTTTCGACATGTTCTTACTTGTACACATTGTGGTCGAAAAGGTCATCTCAGCAGACGTTCAGGAGCTGTTCCTGGGCAACAAGGCCAACAGCCAGTCCAAATGATGCAGCAACAGATGCTTCCAAGAGGGCGTGTCTATCGTTACCCACCCGGTCGTGGGATGCCAGATGCTTCCATGCCTGGAGGTATGCTTTCTGTTCCATATGATATGAGTGGTGGTATGCAGTTGTGTGATGCCCCGGGGATGTCTCAGCCTGTTCCAATTGGGGCTTTGGCTACTACCCTCGCAAATGCTACTCCTGCTGAGCAGAGGACGATGTTGGGTGAAAATCTGTACCCACTTGTGGAACAGCTGGAACCAGAAGCAGCAGCAAAGGTAACTGGTATGCTTTTGGAAATGGATCAAACAGAAGTTCTGCACTTGCTCGAGTCCCCAGAAGCTTTGAAAGCAAAGGTGGCTGAGGCTATGGAGGTCTTGAGGAATGTTACTCAGCAGCAGCAGCAACAGGCCAATTCCCCAACTGACCAATTGGTCTCATTGTCCATTGAATGACTGCCTTGTTTCTTACGTTGCAAGGTCTATGGGAGTGTTAAAACTCCCAGAGGTACTTAATTTTGAAACTATAGTAGTTGTGACTTGTTGCTCTTCTGAGAGATTTTGTTTACTAGGAATCGTTGTTGGATTTTATGTATGCACTGAGTGTCGTTTTGAAGATTGTGATATTTATGCCCGTGTGTTTTACTTGCTAAAAAAAAAAAAAAAAAGAAAAAAAAAAAAATTGTTTAGATCTTAAACGAATTCCTAGAAAATCCCATAGTAAAGTAACCACGATAGCTAACGTTCCTACACCCCAAGATAGTAATTCTTCATTAATTTGGGTTAGGAAATCCGACTTGGTTGCCTTACAAAATAGGGATTTTGATTCTCATTTACTTTCACATGCTTCCTCTCTTGCTAAATCTAAAGGATAAATGTGTTAGTGTTTGCATGCTTTAGCGTTTGTACTTCATGCCATATTCATATGCTAAATGTATGCTTGTTTAGTCATTTTCTAGTCATTGCCTTATTTCATATCACATGCTAGAAATTATGACTTGTTTATCTTTTTGTATTATTTTTTGTGTTTGATTTAACTGCAAAATATAAAAAGATTTTTGTTTATCATTTGTGTTTTATTTATTTCATTTATGCTTAATGAAAAATACAAATGATTTTTGTTTAGTCTTTTGAGTATATATCTTTCTTTGTGACTAAAAATGTTAAAAACTCAAAAAGATTTTGTTTGGTGTGTATTTTTGTTTGACACACTTTATGTGGCATATACTTGTGTTTGAATCCCATCATTTACGCTCCCATGTGGCTAGAACTTTTGGTTTAGATTTTCAATCCTTAAAATGTCCTTTACCATGTTTTATATGGAGTAGTTGGATTTTGTATTGTTTAAATGGATTCTATTTCTATATGCCTCTTTTCACATATGCACGAGCTCTTTTGAAATCTTAATGTCACATGTTATATTTGAGCTTTTTGAGGTGTTATCCTATCAATCTAGTCATCTACATATCTATGACCTAGGAGGACTAGTGCATGTCAAAATCCGTTGCATGTGAGATTTGTGCGTAAAATGAAAACATGATAAATTAATATATGCACGGGGAAGGGCTCCGAAAGGATGAATTAAATCCTTTGCGATAGTAAGCCACCGTTGATTGGATCTAAAAGAAATACGTGATCCAAAGGCCTAAAAACAGAATATTTGGCATTAAAAAGAAAAACAATTGCCAAGGCCTATGATTGTTTGATATATTCATTCAATAACAAAAGAGTATATATGCTCATTGAGGGAGAATTGGATGGTATATCAACGGTTTGCACAATGTCCGTTTATCCTAGATGTCTTTAATGTCATGACTCTATTTGGTTTGTAGAATCATCATCATGCTAGGCTTGTATGCATTGTGTATGTTTGTTCATTGAGTTCAATCTTTTTATTATCACATGAGGTTATATTTAAATGTGATAAAGTTTGCAATCAAATGAGAACTCCGTGAACGTTTATTAAGTGTTTTGGTCTAAATTTAAATTGTTGCTAGTTCACACCCCTACACTTCCGTTTCCATATGACACATTTTTGCCATTCGAGTGTGCAAACTTATTGTATTTTGTGTCATGTGTGTGTTTATATCTATCTATATATGCAAGTACTTATTGGTATCTTTAAAGTATATATATATATATGATATTTGTTTGTCTTTGCCTTGCTTTTATTGCCCATATGCTTTCATGTCTTAACACTTTAAGCTTCAACATGCTTTTATGTTTATTAGTTCTTTATCCTTTGCCTATTCCTGAACAAAAAGGGGGAGAATGATGATAGGGGGAGAAATGGTATCTAATCCTATTATTATCGCATCTTAGTTTGGGGGAGATTTATCTTAGGGGGATACGTCTTTCTAAATAAATGTCATTGTTTAATAAAGGGGAGAATTATTTTAGGGGGAGTAATTAATTAATTGCGATTAATATATATTTTGATATTGCCTATGCATTTGATGAGTTTGCTTAAGTGTGCAGGTATTCTTCTAAAGCGGCAACTTTAAAAGGCAAAGTGTTTAATCCTTGGGTTGAGTCAAGATTGGGCGGGTTATGTTTTGAGTCTAGTGAGCTTGACGGCCCTTTAGGATTTTTGTTTGGTTTTTGTCCCGGAATAGCCAAAGGGGGAGATTTGTAAGGACACAAAATTCCAATTGAGTCCATATATAGTTTTGGCTCAATTCCGGACAAAAACATTTATTCATAGGATAGTATTTATTGTAATATTCTAAAGCCTATGAAGTGTATGTTGAAGACGTAGCGGCAAAGAATTTAAAGCTTCATCAAAATGCCGGATTGCGTGCCTCGTTTCTACGTCATCAACTAAGGTTCCATGCTCCCAAGGTATGAATGTAATTATATATATATAGGAGCTTGGAACAATTTGTATTGGGTGTTAGGTGTAATAAAAACTGCATTTTATTTTCAGAAAGAATCAAATAGAACTTTAAAAATAAGTATATAAAAGTTTCTGGGCCAAAATCGAATTTTACAACCTTTCTGGTCGTTCGTTAGAAATGTCGTTCGAACGAGTTTTTTCGTTCGAACCAGATTTCGTTCGAACGAGTTTTGTCGTTCGAACCAGTTTCGTTCGAACGAGTTTTGTCGTTCGAACCAGGTTCGTTCGAACGAGTTTTGCCAACGACCCTAACTGGTCAGTCGTTCGATATGTCGTTCGAACGAATGTTCGTTCTAACGAGGTATCTAACGAACTTCTAACGAGCCCAGGCTGGTCACTCGTTAGAAGTCTCGTTCGAACGAGAATCACGTTCGTTCGAACGAGATTCCAGCGGGAACAGTTATTTGGCAGTTTTTTGCAGTTTTTCCCCACTCCTCCACTTGGTTTTCAACCAACTTTTTTCATACATTATTATGTGCGGGAAACACATTTTCCAAGACAACTTTTCCATCATAATACATCTCCTAGAGAGAGTTTGAGAGATCATTTTAAAAAGGAAAATGTTCATGTTTGAGTGTTCTTCAACTTAAAGAAAAATCTTTAAACACTTAGTTTACACCCATTGTTGTTTATTCCAAGTTCCATATATACATATCTTTACTTGGAGTTTTTGGCACCGGTTTTCTCTACCGAATTCAAGAGACGTTTCGGGTTTGCTTCTACACCCCATCACAAAGAAGACTTTTGTTGAGATTCTACCCACACGGAGAAAGGCTCCATGCTTGGGTGACGGTGACCATATAGAGTCCCATCGGTGGATTCCGAGACCGCGGTGGTGTTCCGAGGTTGTTCGCTAGGAAGAGGTTTCTACGAGAAGGAGCGTCGAGGCTTGAGAGGGATCGAGTCAGTCGTTGTAAGTCTATCTGTCTTGTAATTGTAATTCCGTATCTAGTGGACTTGTGGCTAGGGCCGTCCGAGGTTGTTTCCCGTCTTGGGTTTTTCCTCGTACATCTCGGCGTAGTGTGATATTGTTTATTTTATCTTGCATCATAATTTAGAACGCATGCTTAGGATAAATTCAAGATAAAATTTGGTTTAATTATCACACTCATTTAATTTGGGACTAAATTAAATATTGGGAAAATTTGGTTTATTCAAGTCATTTGCTAAAATTGGTTTCGCCTAACTTTGTTTAAATGAATAATCATGACTTAGGCAAATTCTAGAACTTGAATTATGTTTTAATTTGTTTTGAGAAATTAAAACTTGTTGTTATTTTTGAAAGTTGAACCATCACCGGTTTTACAACGTTTCCGCATCATCACTATTGTGTTTACATTAAAAAGGAAATTATATTTTAATTTGAAATCATTAAAATCCGGGGCTTTACAACATAGCTTGTTTACAAGAAACTAAATGGGTCGGTGAGAAAGCTAGAGAAATAGAAAACACAGGATTTAAATTTTATTATACAGAAAAACATAGAAATAAGAACGGAGTTGGAATAATAGTAGATAAAATCTTTAAGGACGATATCGTAACCGTTATTAGGAAAGGTGATAGACTTATACTTGTAAAATTGGTATTAGGTGAAAACATAATTAATATTGTTAGTGCTTATGCACCTCAAGTAGGATTAGATGAGCACACTAAAGTACAATTTTGGGAACAAATGGATGAACTAATTCAAGAAATACCCGTAGGTGAGAAAATCTATATAAGGGGAGATTTTAATGGCCATGTTGGAGAAGACCGTGTAGGATATGAGATAGTGCATGGAGGATATGGTTTTGGAGATAGGAACGACGGGGGAGAGTCTATCTTAGATTTTGCGATGGCTTATGATTTTGTACTAGTAAATACATGTTTTAAAAAGAGTCTTGAACACTTAATAACTTATAAAAGTGGAACGCACAAGAGCCAAATAGATTTTTTTATTACTAGAAAAGGAGACCGATTAACGTGTAAAGATTGCAAGGTTATCCCGGGAGAGATCTTAACCTCACAACATAGGATAATGGTGTTGGATATAAATATTAAAAATAAATCACGAGTGCGAAAAGTGAAGATTAACCCACGAACTAGGTGGTGAAACTTAAAAGGAGAGAAATTAGAACTATTTAAAGATAAATTATTAAATGAAGCAACATGGAATACTGAAGAAGAGACTAACATAATGTGGAATAAGATGGCCACATGCATTAGGATAATATCAAAAGAAATTCTTGGAGAATCAAAAGGCAAGGGGCCACAGTCTAAAAAAACTTGGCGGTGGAATGAAGAAGTACAAAATAAAGTAAAAATTAAAAGGGAGTGCTTTAAAACATGGCAAACAAATAGAAATGAAGAAAATTTTGAGAAATATAAATGGGCTAAAAAGGAAGTTAAGAAAGTGGTAAGAGATGCTAAGTTAAAAGCGTATGATGATCTTTATACAAAATTAGGTACACAAGAAGGGAAAAAAAGTATTTATAAGCTTGCTAAACTTAGGGACAGGAAAACAAAAGATTTTAATAACGTTAAGTGTATCAAAAGTGATGATTCGAGAGTCCTAGTCAAAGATGATGAAGTTATGGAAAGATGAAAAAACTACTTTGAGAGGTTATTAAATGGAGATAATGGGAGTAGATTAGATATAGAGGAACTTAGGGAGACTCGAGAAAATATATTTTTCCGCAGAATTAGGACAACAAAGGTCAGGATTGCTCTAAAAAAGATGAAAACAGGGAAGGCTTTAGGACCATATGGTATCCCTATTGAGGTTTGGAAGTGCTTAGGGGAGGATGGAGTATCATGGCTTACAAAATTATTCAATATAATTTTAATGACTAATAGGATGCCCGATGAATGGAGAAAAAGTGTTTTAGTACCTATTTATAAAAATAAAGGGGACATACAAAGTTGTTCAAATTATCGTGGTATTAAGTTAATGAGTCATACAATGAAACTTTGGGAGAGAGTGATTGAATATAGATTGAGATTAAAGACACCAGTATCTGAGAATCAATTTGGGTTTATGCCTGGGAGCTCAACAATGGAAGCAATCTATTTATTGAGGAGATTAATGGAGAGGTATAGGGAGAAAAAGAAGGATCTTCATATGATTTTTATAGATTTGGAGAATGAGTATGATAGGATACCCAGAGATATAATATGGTGGGTTCTACATAAAAAAGGAGTGACTCGTAGATATATTGATGTGATCAAGAACATATATGATGGTGCGATGACTACAGCAAGAACATCAGTCGAAGAAAGTAGTGAATTTTCAAATAAGGTAGCTCTACACCAAGGTTCAGCATTAAGTCCTTATCTCTCTGCGCTTGCTATGGATGAGTTGACTGGACAAATACAAGATGAGGTGACATGGTGTATGCTATTTGCAGATGATATTGTTTTAGTGGATGAGACTAAGACAGGGATTAACGCTAGGTTGGAATTGTGGAGAGAAACTTTAGAAACAAGAGGATTTGAAATAAGCAGAACTAAAACAGAATATGTGGAGTGCAATTTTAGTAGTAATAGGAGGACAAATGGAGATGTGGTGAAATTGGAGGGTCAAGAGATACCTAGAAACGATCATTTTCGTTATTTAGGATCGATTATCCAAAAAGATGGAGATATTAGTGATGATGTTACTCATAGGATTAGAGCAGGCTGGGTTAAGTGGAGAAGTGCTACCGGCGTTTTGTGTGATAGGCGTATACCTTTGAAGTTAAAAGGTAAATATTATAGAACGACCATTAGACCCGCATATGGGACAGAGTGTTGGGCAACCAAGAAACAAAATGTGCAGAAAATGAGTGTGACGAAGATGCGAATGCTAATATGGATTTGTGGTAAAACTCGAAAGGATAAAATTAAAAATGAACAAATTCGTGAAACGGTAAAAGTAGCTCCTATAGAAGATAAATTGAGAGAAAATCGACTTAGATGGTTTGGACACGTCAAGCGTAGACCAATGGATGCTCCTGTAAGGAAGAGTGATTTAGTTAGTATTGATGGTAACACAAGGGGTAGAGGTAGGCCTAATTGACTTAGTGGGATATTATAAAAAATGACATGATGTCATGTGGTTTAACCGAAGATATTGCACTGGACAGAATGGAATGAAAAAATAGGATTCATGTAGCCGCCCCAAATTATTGGGAAAAGGCTTTGTTGAGTTGAGTTGTGTATATATATATATATATATATATATATATATATATATATATATATATATATATATAGAGAGAGAGAGAGAGAGAGAGAGAGAGAGAGAGAGAGAGAGAGAGAGAGAGAGAGAGCTTAGCTCTCATACATACCAAGTTTACATATCGATTTTTTTAAATAGTAAAAAAATTATCTTTGAGTTGAGTTTTTTTATATGGTATTTAAACATTTCAAGGGACCCATATAAAAAAAATAACTCAAAATAATGTCTTTTGCTATTTTTAAAAAACCGATCAAACTTTCACAGCTTTTAAAGCACTTTAAAAACTGTAAAAGTTTGACCGATGATTTAAAAATAGCAAAAAAATTTATTTTGAGCTGTTTTTTTTATATGGGTCCCTTAAAATGTTTAAATATCACATAAAAAAATTCAACTCAATTTATTTTTTAAATATTTTATTAAAACATGTTTGCGCCAGCAAGTATGTAAACTTGGTATATGTGAGTCTCTCTCTCTCTCTCTCTCTCTATATATATATATATATATATATGTGTGTGTGTGTGTGTGTGTGTGTGTGTGTGTGTGTGTGTGTGTGTGTGTGTGTGTGTGTGTGTGTCTTTATTATGATCCTCTTGTGCGGACTAGTCCGCATTTTAAGAATGCAGACCGGACATGTATCGCCTGACGGTGCACCCAGAAATTATCGCCTAAATTATAGGCACACTCTCTCTCTTTTCTAGGCTCACTGCCAGGTGATATATGTTCGGTCCGCATTCTTAAAATGCGGACTAGTCCGCATAAGAGCAGGACTATATATATATATATTGTCATCTCATTGATTTTATTACACAATTTTTCCCTAAACCAATTAAAGGGATTATCTCGGGAGTTAAGGACTCTAGCGATTCTTATCACCATCAGTTTAATGCCATATTTGGGAATGATTGTTCTTTAAATTCACTTATCGTAAAGATCTATGTTTCACTCAATTAGTATGATGACTGACACTCACTTGCCTCCTATAATGAAGAAAATGGAAGCCCCTTAGAAAAAATCTACAACAGAACTTCGTAGATGTTTTATCCAAGCTTTCACCAGCTCCCCACAAAGATTGATAACCTCATCACGGAAATGAAGGAAATAACTAAACTAGGGGGTCAAGAGAAGGATTGGGGGACACTGAACGCAAAGTACTTAGGATATCCCTCCTCATCCTCAAAGGTATCATGCCCGAGTTCCATCCATAGTCGTAGTGTCACTCCCTTACAAACACTCATATGGTGGATCAACCTAGACCATTAAGCCTTTAAATGACAAAACCAGGGAGATGAATGATTAGTTGGGGAACTTACTCAATTAATAAATAACTTAAACGCCAAGTTTGATCGAAATGTTTTTCCAAAAACACCATTATGACTTTCCCTAAAAGTGGAAGATTTTCAACATGGATGCTTTTGATGGGACAAAATATCCAATCAGTGCTTTTAAGAATTATAGATCTCTGGAGTTACTTCAAACCATAGCTGATAAGTGTAAATAATAGAGACTTATCCTCTACCTTGAGGGGAATGGCACGACATTAGTTTGCTATTCTAAAATCGATAACTATAAATATTTTCATGGAGTTAGCTAGGTTCTTTGTTGTCCATTTTATTGGTATATAAAATTACGAAAGATTATTACCTTGTTATTGAAATTTAGGTAGGAAATCGAGAAAAACCTCAAGGTGTATGCCAAAAGATCTAACCTTGAGATTTATAGGTGGATGATCTCAATAATAGCATATATGTAGCAGCCTTCACCATGGGTCTCTCATTTGAATATTTGTTGAGGTCCATTTACAAGAGACCTTTGATGGAGAAACTCTTAAAAATATATGAATGGAATGAAACCCGCTCCCTCTTCCCAATAAGTGTAAATAAAGGATGTTTTATTTTGATTAGGATGCAATTATCTTCATCCAGTAGATCCTAAAATGATAAAAAAAAGGAAAAAAAGGCTAGTCCTCTCAAGGTTGAGAACTTCAACCCGCTCACGTCTGGCATCGGAGAAATATATTGTATGATTAAATTCAAGAACATTATCCCAACGACTAAGCCAATGTAGGATGAAAAGGAGGAAAAAATGACGAAGTATTCTAAAATCTACAAAGATCAAAGTAACAATGCTAGATGCGACTATCTCAAACAACTTGTGTCCAATGAAGGTGGATCTCCAGATAAGGAAAAAATAAATGAGAAAATGTCCCTAGTAAATGTCAATTCAATATTTGAAGGCTTCGCGGGTGGAGGAATTTATTCATTAGCTGAATCTTATCGAATGAGTGAATATCTTAAGAGAGATGTACGTGTTACTTATTATTCAGATAACCCAACGTAAGAGGTCCTTATGATAATTCTACCAGAGGAAAACCTTATATAGTTCCTTCACCCTATAATAATTCTTTGGTATTAACCCTATCATAGGTAATTCCAAGATGAGGATAGTACTCATAAACACTAGAACATATGATGATATCCTAATTATGGATGCATTAAAAACTATGTGCCTCACTATGAACGATCTTTCCCAATTATAATTATAATGGTGAATTTTAACAATGAATTTACCTATATGCATATAATATAACCTTGCATGTCACTGCATGATCGAAAAAGTGTTGTAACATTGTTTAGAACAAGATATTTATGGTCGATCTCTCTTAGACACATTGTGTGATTTGTGATAGACCCTTTATCAACTATCTTAATACATTTTTCTCTAATAAGATGATTGTAATAAGGTTATCAACCCCTTTTAGGGTAGAAGAAGTCCATATAGATAAGAAAAAAGCCCATAAATGTTACAACACTTTGATGCAAGATAAGAAAATACATGTAAAGAATCCATATACCTTACAAAATGGTCCCTAAAATTTTAGCTAATAAGTCTAAAGCATAAATAAATAACTAAGGAGCCCAAGGAGAGTCTAAACATCGAATTTTTGAATGTGGATACCATATATTTATGAGCTCAAGGGAGATAGGGAAAAAATTGGAGAGCCTATTGAGGATCTCATCAACATCAACATTTATGAGTTTTCCCCTAAGCAATTGGTCCACATCAGGGATAACCTGAACCCAACTTTCAAGGATATGTTAATATAGTTCCTAAATGAAAACAAGGACATGTTTGCATGGAAACACTAAAATGTGCAAGTGTAGGTCGTACCATTATGATACACCACGTTAGCATGGACCCCGACAACATGCATGTTTGTTAAAATAAGAGGTTTGTTGCCCTTGAAGTGAGGTTATGCCAAAAGGAATTAGCTATCTCATAGATGCTAAGTTCATATGAGAATTATATTACCCCAAATGTTTTCAGTTCCTAAGTCCATTAGGTAGTGAAAGATGTCTCTGGATTTCATTAACCATAATAAAATTTGCCCTAGGGATAATTATCGTATCCTTGTGATATGAATCGTAGTCAACTTAATTTTAGGCATTAGTTGATTTCCTTATTGATGTGTAATGCCACTACAAGAAGATAAAGATGACATTTCACGATGAAGAAAAAAAACCACGTCATCAATAACATGAGTAATTATTGCTACAAGATCGTGATGGTGGGACATAAAAATTATGGGACCACTTATCATGCGATGGTAAATGCTATGTTTAAGGGTCTGATTGGCAAGATTATAAAATTCTAAGTTGGTGAATTGTTGTAAAAGAGTTTCAACGCGGTAGATCATGTCCAACACCCTAGAGAGACCTTCATAGTCCTTTGAAAAAACCAATATGAGCTTTAATATAAAATTATGTGCTTTTTGATAATAGTAGATAAATCATAGGGTTCATGATCACTGGGTGGGCATAATATCCTATTTAGAAAAGATCACCTAAAATTATGAAAGAGGCACGTTATCTAGACAAGATAGTTACCCCTATAAATAGATATGCATCAAAATTCTTTCGATGCCTAAATTCTAGCCCATTTTTGGGCCAATTTGACAAAATGAGACTCACAAAGTTTCATATGTGATAGAATCACAAAGCAACCATAGTTTGAGATACTCATTAGTCCCTACGTCAGTGGATTGACTTGTAGATCCCTACCATGGATTGATTTCCATTCCCTAAGAACAGGGAGAAGGTTGGGAATTAGAAACCATTTAGAAGCTCAATTATGTCTATCCATTTAGGATATGGATTTCTATTCATTGGGATATGCACCCTTGTGGCCATTAGTTCATAAACTTTGTGTATGAGATCCACAATCTTATTCCTTTTAACGTTTCAAGGTATTTGCCTATTTGGTTGGGAAATCGGTTGGTAGGCCATTAATGCTAGTTGCACTAGTGGTGTTGGAGTTTGCGGAGGCACGTTTTGTTGAATTGGTAAGGGCATTAGTGGAAGTGTATGAGGAATTTGGTTATTAGTCCTATGGAATGTCTCATTACAAAATTTAATGTAATTTCCCAACCTCCCGGGGTTCTATTCGAACATTGCATTGATGACCACTTTATAATTCAAAACTCCAGGAAAATCGAGAGTGGGTTCATTGAAGTATGTCCTAGGCCTATTTACTTATGGAAAAATGCATTCTTCCCATTAGGTTGATTTACCCCATTTGTTGGTAAGTGACAAGAATTCCAATGCCCTCTGTTAGGTTGTTCACACTGAATCCAATTAATGGATTGATTCCCCATTCTTAGATTTGAACAAAAGTTGGTTTCCCCATTGTTGGGCCTGTAATAAACGGGATGAAAGATAGCAGGTTGTGTAGTCATGTTTGCACTAGTTTTTGGTGCCAAACCTTGACTATTTGGTGACATAAAAATGGTAGAGGATAACCTACTGGTTACTATTGTGATCATTGTGTTAATATTCTATATGATGTTACCCATATGGCCAAACACCAGATTTATCTTATCCATTAGTTGATCCTGGGTGCTTGAAGGCACACCTTCAATAGGTTTTGCATTTAGACTTTCGGCCTTAAAAGTCTTTCTTACATCTAATTCCTGGTTTTGACTATATGGTCTCATTTCTTGAAGAATTTCGATAACCATTTGGTTTATGGTGGTTGTCGGTTAGCTCGTTGAACCATGTCCACCAACATTTGCAGTTGCACCATCCCTCCCTCATGTCCTAGCCATGATAAACAATGAAATAACGGTATCGTTTGATTGAGCATGCCAAAAACATGTTTCGTTGACTTGGTTGTTTTTTACATTTTTATTATGTGCGTGCGTGCCACACAAGGTTATGGTATTGCCAAAAAGTTGATTATCTTAGCCTAGAATAATCAGGCAATTTGTGAATCGTTCGATCGCTTCGATTAAGAAGACTCTCAAGTAAGTGCCAGTTGATTGTGAAAATTAAGTAAAGGGATAATTACACTAATACACAATGAAATTCACATGATTTTCCATTTTGGTCACTGAACGTTTTTTTGGCGGATATAACACTGAACTTTCATTTTATATCCAGATACTTAACACCGTTAACTATCACTAATGGAGTAATTATCTGTCATCCACTGGACTAACCACGTGGCATTAATGTGATAAAACTTATAGTAAAAAATAATATATGATTTGGCATCCAACTCAAATAACACTTGAAAATAAACAAATTAAAAGAAAAAATAAATAATATCTGAATCCACCTCTAACACCGCCAGCTCCTCCCCCTCCCATTGCTATCATAACTATTTTTGAAATTTTCGTGGTATGGAAGATTAACCAAACCAAAAAATTGAAAACTATTATCGTAACTCTTTTCAAAATTTTCACTATAAGAATTTGAAAGTTATTGTTATAATAGATAAGAGAGCTAATACCATAATAATTTACAACACCCTTATTGTAAAAATTTTGTGGCCTTTTATCTAAAAATTACTTTCCTTTGTTGCCTAAGAATCCTTGGTCTTCTTATGTAAATACTCACCTAAAGTCACTTCAGAATTTTCATTTTTCTCTTTTTGCAAGTATTCGTCCAAAAACATTGGTTTTGGGGACCTTTGAAAATTATCCTTATGATAAATTTGAGAACCTACCAACCTTTATGTATCTGCGATGGGACCGAGGGTCGTGTTTTATCTTAGATATGGTGCTCAAGGGAACATGTCTCGAGAGTGTGCAATAGCTGAGAAGACACCTTTGTGTTTCCATTGTCATCAACCAGGGCACTTACGAAAGAATTGTCCAGCGATGGGAGCTACAACTTTATTTGGGAGTGTGACAGTAGGAGATAGGATTTCTACATCGAAAGTACACAGGGGAGGCAGAGGAGGCGTGTCTAAAAACCAAGGCCAAGGCAGAGTGTTTTCACTGATGCAACAAGATGCACAAGCTATGCCTAACGTAGTGACAAGTACACTTCCTATTTGTGATAAAGATACTTATGTGTTAATAGATCCTGGTTCTACACATTCTTTTATATCTCTTCTTTAACTGTTGTATCTTAATAAGCCATTATCATCGTTAGATTCTGGTTTAGTGATCATTACTCCAGTGGGGGGATTGGTTTTTATTGATAAGGTGTATAGGGAGTGTGTGGTGCGAATAGGTGAAAAGGAGTTATTGGTTGACTTATTACCTCTCGATATGCGTGACTTTGATGTGATACTGGGTATGGATTGGTTAGACTCATATCATGTATGTTTAGATTGCTTTAAAAAGTAGGTAGTGTTTTGGTTACCGGGTGAACTTGAATTTAAATTTTCTGGGGAACGAAATGTCACTCCAACATGTTTGATTTCTGCTATAAAATGTTATAAACTGCTAAAGAAAGGATGTGAGGGTTATCTTGCTCATGTGGTGGACACACGATAAGAGGCTGGAAAACTATCAGATATACCAGTAGTTCATGAGTTTGCAGATGTCTTCCCAGAAGAACTACCAGGGCTAGCACCAGACCGTGAGGTAGAATTTGAGATTGAGTTGGTGCCAGGCAATACACCAATATCTATTGCACCATATCGTATAGCACCTGCAGAATTAAAAGATCTAAAGATACAGCTGCAAGATTTTTTAGATCGTGGTTTTATAAGGCCTATTGTATCACCATGGGGAGCCCTAGTATTGTTTGTGAAAAAGAAAGATGAAACCATGAGACTTTGCATCGATTATCGTCAATTGAATAAGGTGACTATCCGTAACAAATACCCACTACCCCGAATTGATGACTGGTTTGATCAGTTGCAAGGAGCCAAGATATTTTCCAAGATCGATCTCAGATCCGAATATCATCAATTGAAAGTAAGAGACTGTGGCATTTCTAAAACTACCTTTAGTTCCAGGTATGGACATTATGAATTTCTTGTCATGCCATTTGGGTTAACAAACGCACCGGCTGTATTCATGGATTTGATGAACCGTATATTTCACCCATACATGGATTCTTTTGTTATTGTCTTCATTGTTGATATTTTTTATATATTCTCGTAGTAGGGGTGGGCATGAGCACCACATGCGTATTATTTTACAAACCTTATGAGAGAAGCAGTTGTATGCTAAGTTTTCTAAATGTGAATTTTGGCTAGACAGGGTAGTATTTTTGGGGCATGTTATTTCTGCTGATGGTATTTGTGTTGATCCCAAGAAGGTAGAAGCATTAATGAATTGTGAAAGACCAACTAGTGTGACTGAGGTACGTAGCTTTTTGGGATAGGCGGGGTATTATAGGAGGTTTATACCGGGGTTTTCTTCTATTGCATTGCCATTGACTAAGCTTACCAGAAAGGAGAACAAGTTTGTTTGGAGTGGTGATTGTGATAAAAGATTTGAAAATTTAAAGGTTAAGTTGACATCATCTCCAGTATTGATAATCCCAACGGGTACAAAAGGTTTAGTTATTTATAGTGATGCGTCGTATCAGGGACTTGGTTGTGTATTAATGCAGCATGGAAAGATAATTGTTTTTGCTTCTCCACGGTTAAAGATACATGAACGCAACTACCCTATACATGATCTTGAGTTGGCTGCAGTAGTTGTTGCATTAATGATCTGGAGACATTACTTATATGGTGTTAGTTGTGAAATTTTTACTGACCATCAAAGCTTAAAATACTTGTTTACTCAAAAAGACTTGAACTTGAGGCAAAGAAGGTGGATGGAACTTATAAAAGATTATGACTGAACGATACATCACCATTCGGGTAAAGCTAATGTTATTGACGATGCTTTGAGTAGAAAATCTTGAGGCATGGTATCTTGTATTTATTGTATTCGAGTTGACCTGCTGAGAGAGTTAGCTTTAATGGGAGTGGAGTTAACTTTAAATGAGTCTTATGGAATAGTAGCATATTTAACTGTTAGACCCACATTGATAAACTGGATAAAACAAGCACAGGCAGGAGATACAAAATTAGAGAAAGTTAGAGATAATATGAAAAAAGGGTAAAGCAAATGAATTTTCTATTCGGGATGATGACATTGTTATGTACGGTAACCGTTTGTGTGTACCTAATGTACGATAACCGTTTCCAAATGCCACTGCTGCACTAGACCTGACCAAGAATCAATTGACCATCTTTTCATCACTGGTGATATTGCTTCATCAATTTGGGCTCATTTCAAAGGCATCATAGGTATCAGAACTATTTCCAATTCTATCAGAGGAGAACTTATGTCATGGTGGATAAAAGTCAAAGGAAATTCTATTCTCTCTATTCTCATCATCATTATTCCTATTCTTATTTCTTGGGAAATTTGGAAAGGTCGTAATAGAGCAGTTTTTGCGGATCAGGCAATGAAGACTGAAAATTTAATTTCTAATATTCGAAATGGCATTAGAGATTCCTTTTAGCTTTCCCTCTCATTGATTGTAAATCTATCATGAACCTTGAGCTTGTTAGGGAGTTTAAAATTCGATGTTGTTAATCTTGTTCTGCCACTGGAGAAAGGCTTTTTTTTCTCCTTCTGAATAATATAATTTGTTTTTGAAAAAAAAAAAAAAAATTTTTTTGAGGAAACCCATTGTTCTTCATATGCTATGCATCCAGGGAGCACGAAACTGTATAGAGATTTGAAACAATGTTATTGGTGGTCGGGAATGAAACACGACATTGCAGATTTTGTTGCTAGATGTCTAGTTTGCCAACAGGTGAAGGCGGAGCATCAGAAGCCGAGTGGTTTACTACAACCCTTACCTATTCTTGAGTGTAAATGGGAGCATATTACTACAGATTTTGTTATTGATTTACCAAAATCATCACGAGGATTTGATTCTATTTGGGTTGTCGTTGATAGGTTGACTAAGTCTGCTCATTTTCTTCCTATTAAAGCTACTTACTCTATGGATAGATATGCAAATATATATGTGGATGAGATTATTAGATTGCATGGTGCACCGGTTTCTATTATTTCTGATCGAGACCCTAAGTTTAAATCTCACTTTTGGCTTAGTTTACAACAAGCTTTGGGGACTAAATTGAAATTTAGCACAGCTTTTCATCCTCAGACTTATGGAAAATCAAAAAGAACGATTCACACACTCAAAGACATGTTATGAATTTGTGTATTGGAGTTCAAGGGCAGCTGGGATGAACACTTTTCACTAGTAGAATTTTCTTATAATAATAGCTATCATTCGAGTATTGAGATATCTCCTTATGAAGCTTTGTATGGGAGAAAATGTAGAACTCTAGTGTGTTGGATCGAAGTAGGAGAACGAAAGCTACTTGGGCCAAAAATTGTGCAGCAGACTACTGAAAAGATAAATCTTATTCATAATCACTTGAAAGTGGCGCAAAGTAGATAGAAAATTTATTTTAGATAACCGAAGGAAATAGTTGAAATTTGAGGAAGGTGATCGAGTATTCCTACGTGTTTCTCCTTGGAAAGGGGTTATGAGATTTAGGAAGAAGAGAAAGTTAAGTCCCAGGTACATTGGCCCTTAAGAGATAGTGAAACGAGTTGGAGTAGTAGCTTATAAGTTAACATTACCACCAGAATTGTCTCAGATACACGATGGTTTTCATATATCCATGTTACGAAAGTATATGGATGATCCTTCACATGTGTTTATTTCTCAATCGATAGAGCCTCGAGATGACTTGACCTATGTGGAGGAACCCATCGCTATTGTAGATCGAAAGGAGCAAGTGCTACGTAATAAAACCATTTCACTAGTTAAGGTGATGTGGAGAAGTCATAATGTGGAGTATGCCACCTGGGAAGGAGAGAATAACATGAAGAAGCAATATCCTCATATGTTTGGTAAGTTTCTTATACGTTAAATTTCGAGGATGAAATTTTTATAAGAGGGATAGAATTGTAAGGCCCTAAAACATGATTAGGATGGATAATTACATGATTAAGTATAAGTTATTAGTTATAAATTGGTTGTGTGTGTTAAATATGTTAATTATCGTGTTTAGGGGATATATGCTCATGTGATAGATATACGTGGTTTATATCAAGTGCTTATCGATCTTATGATCGGGAATAACATATTTAGATCATATGATAAGCTATGTGGTTAATTCATCATAAAATATTTTTTAATGAATCATTATGTTTATAAAAGTAAACTAGGGAGTTGGTACAAAATTGGCAATGTTTGGTTGCCAAATGTGAAAGTTTTGAGATTTTTCGGTAAATTGCTACTTTCCTGTTCGAAGCCAAAATTATGCATACTAGTTTATGATTTTGGGAAAACACAAATTAAGAAAGTTGTATATATATGAATTAGGGTTGTTATACAACAAACGGTGTGTTAAACGGAGGTTCGAATAAGAAGTTATACCGAAAGTACGAAACAAGGGCAAATATGTCCATCCCTTAAGTGATAATTGTCTTATTAGCACAACATGTACTATTTTTTGATTGGTTAGAGGGTAGGCTATGGTTTGGCTGACTTAAACCTTTTAAAACATCCCCCTTGTTCATCCAATTCAGCCATGAACAAGAATTTTGCCTAAAGAGAGAGAAAGAGAAGAAAGTCAAGGAAGAAATCTTTGGAAAATTTCTATAAATCGAGGAATCCTCGTAAGGTAATTACATCTTTATTAAAGTTGGTCACATGGATGAGTTCTACACTTGGCATATTTTTATTTTTGATTTGGATAAATATTTTAACGATACCCATATTCCTAAGTTGTGTTGGAACAAGGATGGTTTAAGAACATGTGTAAGAACGTGTATTAGGAGCGTAAATGTTAACTTTAAAGTTAACATGATTTAAATTCCCTCCTCGTGATGCTATTTAATTTAGTAAATTCAGGTTTTTGATGTATATATATGTTGAAACATGTTTATTATATATTTCCATGATTTATACTCAAGGTGGAGGTTATGTATGCTTAAAAATGTTAAGTTATGCTTTAATGTTCTTTTTCGACCTAGTAGTGCTAAAAATGGTATAAATCATGGAATACTTATTGGAATTGATTGATTCTAGTTGTAGACTAAAATAGACTCGTACATGTATAACATATCCGAAAATTGTGTAAAAATACAAAGGATTGAACCTTTGGTGATAGTTTGAAGTTTTGGTGTAAAATCTGCCCTAAAGGAGCAAGAATGCATACCAGGTGTTTGACGTTTTTCTCGACATAGAAAATGAGCCCTAAAAATTATGAAACATTAATTTTGTATTATTCAATGTATTTACTGATATTGCGTGGAATATCATGCAATGTTATGTTGTATAAAAATTATGAAAATTCTAGGAAATTGAAGTTGTGTTGCTATTTTTCTTGAGAAACGATTTGGAAAATGTTATAATAAAATGGGCATAACTTTGTCTAGCGAATTCGTAATTTAATTCTATAAATTGTGTTAGAACCCTAATTAATTGGGTTTTATATAAATATGAAGTATCATATTTTATTCCTCTTTGATTATTTCTTATTGACCAAATGATGTGATGTATTACTGGGTTTGATGTTAATCGGTGTATTCAAATACTAATGACATTGACTTGTTAGGTGGGGAAGCAGCTAATACTACCATACCAAGAAAGTAGTTTGGTATTAATCTTAGCACAAAATCCAATGTGAGTGACCTATCCCATGAAATATAGATGCTTATATGTCCATGTGTAAATGTGTAGTTAAACACATGTGTTAAAATGCTTATGGGAGTGATGTTGTATTTATGAAACATATGCATATGATTAAAAATGTTAAGCGATGTTATATAAATATACGGACTAGCGAGTCATTAATCTAACGTTAAGGACTGGTGGGTCCTACGGGATGCAGCGGCCCCATTAATCCAATTTAAAAGTTTGTTGTACTCGGGCCTAATTATGGGAATTGGTGTTCCCCTTTAACTGGGAGTTAATTGGACTGGCGGGTCCAGGCTTGCGAGAGTTACACAATTCCTATTGGGTTATAACATTAGAAAATAAAAATGGTTATTTAAATTGGTTATATGTGTGTAATATGGTCATTCACTAAGCTTGTGTTTCTTACACCCCTATAATGTTATGTTTCAGGTATGCCTATCATTTGGAGTTCACTGCCATGTTTGGACCTTATACCGAGGGAGTGATAGATATATAGTACGGTTTGAATATCAAGAATCTTTTTGTGTAAATATTAAACTAAGGATCTTAGTTATGTAAAGTTCTTAGTACTTATAAGTTACATGTAAAGGTAGTTATGCTTTCATCTACACATGCCTTTTAAAAAAAAATCTCATGCTATTTTCCCTTAAAGATTTAAATTAAGACATTATTTATTGCTTAAGGCAATTTACCTCTAATTAAAAAGGACGAGTTTAACTTAATTAAGTCGGGGCGCAACAAAAGGGAAATTGCTAGGCTTTAGTGATAGAAAGGATGGAATCAAGGTATTCTTCGTCAAGTTCAAATCCATACGGAAAATGCCACCACTAAAAATAGAGAACGAGGTCAAAGGGTTCATAATCTAAATACAATTCATAAGTCAGTTCATCAATAATCTTACCACCATTTGTGAACCTATCTTCCAAATACTCAAGAAGGAATCACCCAAATAATGGAACACTTAATACCAAGAAGCATTCGAGAAAATAAAAGAGTATCTCACTCACCCATCGATGTTAGTATCTCCCCAGTCAGGACAACCGCTCCTACTATACATGATCATAATCGACATGTCTATTAGAGCCTTGTTGGATTAAGAAGTAGAGAGTTCTTAGAAGGAATGTTCCATCTAGCAAGTTAGAAAAAATTTGGTCTCCTATGAGATAAAATACATCGCCTTGGAAAAGGCTTGTATATCCCTCGTATGGATCACCTTAAAAACTACGACACTACTTGATGCCTTTTAGATTATGACTCATCTCCAGGAGAAATCTCCTGAAATACCTATTTGAGAAATTTGCTCTCTATATGAGTGTCCAAATAACTATTGATGCTATTAGAGTTTGAGATTAAGTATATCAGGCAGAAAGACAACATAGGATGGGCCATCTCTGAAATGCTTGCAGGAGAACCCCTAGCAGATGAAGAAGACCAAAATGATGAAGAATTCCCTGATGAGGATCTATTCTCCCTAAATGATAGAGAAACTTGGGAATTTTTCTTTAACGGGGCCGCTTATAAAAGAGGATTTGGATTCAAAATTCTCCTCGTCTCTCCCGACTCACGGCAACTCCCTATATCTATCAAAGTTACTTACGAATGCACTTGTAACATAGCCAATTTTGTGAAAGTGGTGATCTCTTAAATAAAATCTTATGCCAATTTGAGAAAGCGGTATGATATCGATTTGAATAAATTTGCAAATTCCAATTAAACCCTTATTTAATGAATTGTCAATTTTAAACCAAATTAATTAAACCTAATTTTAATTAACCCTAAACAAACATCAAGGTGAAGTGGATCATGCCAAAATAAAAAAATATGAATTCCTAACTCACAGATTCAGGAAAAAACCTAAAAGGGAAAACCTTTTATTTCGCTTAATAATACTTACAATGATTACAAGGAAAATCTGCAATGAATATCCACAAATACCCACAAGAACACGGAGTTTTGAATCAACGATGAATCAACCTCAGAAGATCCACAAAGATACATAGTCCAATTAGCCAAAAACACCCATAAGTACTCCACATGACACGCAATCAACGTCAGTCCAGCACCTCCCTCAAGTGGCACCTAGATCAGTAGTATGTTATCCTCCCTACCAGAGAAACTCTAGCAAAGATGTAACTTGGGTTCCAAAGAAATTCACCAAAGCACTTGGGATTTTTGTGAATTGAAAAACAAAAGGATTGAACCTTAAATTAAAGAAGACAAAGTGTTCTGCTATTTTGCAGTTTCTACAGAATGAAAATCGACAGGTCTTGTTAACGAAAAAGGACTCATTTAACACGCTTATATAGAAAAATTGAGTCGTCACGTCACTCAAAAGAAGTCCAAATGTCATTCGAATGATATGCCAATGTCGTTTGAACGATAGACATATGTCGCTCGAACGAAGGAGCGAAGAAATAAATTTTTATTTCAAAAATTTGCCTTAATACTTAGAAAAATATTTTGACTAAAAACAACGTCTCAACACTTTCAAATGAACCGTAAAGTAACCAAAACACAGCCTTACCAAAATTATTCTTGCAGAGGCTTGAATTTTGAAGAAATTTTGATATTCAGGGCTATCTTCATGTATCTTCAAACATGAACTTTTTCAACTGTTTGTAGCGATATACAACATACACTAATGTAAACAGGACTTATAAAATATGTCCTTATAAATCTCACCCAATGTCTATGCTGGTACAAAATAAAAATATCTTAATTATCAAATCAAAATGCCTATACAAATATAATACCCTCCTATGATCCCAAAACATAATAGGTACTTAAACTGATAAGTCTTCAAAGTTTTCTTCAAAGATCTTCAACATAAAATCTTCAAGCTTTTCTCATCAGGGTGTGCAACATATGATCATCAATCTTTGTACCTACACACATGATACAAAGTAAATACCTTCATGACGTATCGAGTTTGAAATGAGATAAATATAACATTAAAATAACCATCGAATCTCAAATCTCCCTTATAATGCAAAACTCCCCCATAATTCGGTCTCCCCCTTTTTTATTTGTCCGAAATAGACAAGGAAAAGAATAAAGAAAACAAATATGGAGTTGTCATGATAATCATAGAAAATAACTACGATCATTAAGAGATACTCAAAAGCATTCCTTAAACTATTTTTTATTTTTTCAATTTTTTACACAAGAAAATGCAAAAAATAATTTTACAAAAATCACCCACTATGAATTTTCACTAAGATAACCAAATCATGGAAACGGAATGAATGGGTGTGAACAAATTTGAGAAGATAATCAATGCAATCAGACATAACATATGTGCACGATGAGTATGGATACTCCTAATGAATGAACTCAAAATTGTCCTTAGGTGTCAAAATTGTGAATTGATATGTTATCGACTCAATCTAATCAACACATCAAAGTCTAAAATGATTATCACACCAATAACATCTAAAACTATGTAATGATTTTTCAAGACTTTGTTAGGTCTTGTAAATCCATTTTTTACTTTTTCCATCCGAACACACTCATAAATAATAAACCTTTTATTTTTTCTTGAGGTGATCTATTTTTTCTCTCCTTAGAGAAATCCTATTGGCCCCATTTTTGGTATATGATTATTTTTATTGTCTTAATTTTTTTCTCGGGCTCTTTTAAACGGTGGTTTTCCAGACGAGTTAATTTTATACTATCGTAGCCCTTTCCCCTAAATACTCATCATTTTTTGCAATTTTAATTCCTCACGGTTAACGGTTCTTACATGCATTACTTTCATTGTCAAGTTTTATCGTATTTGGTTCGTTTTAAAGACATGATTGAGATGGTAACACTTCGACCAACATGTGATTTGACAAGTACAATAATCAAACAAATTCGTGCAAGTGTGCATTAAAGGAAACTAAGAGTCAAACATGTAGAACGATATCACTAACCGCATCTCAATGACTTCAAACATTATAAAGCACGAAAATGAAATGATGACGCTTATCAAAACACTATCAAACAGTCACATGGATATGGAATGAAATTGTGACTCGGTCATCCTAAATGTCCATCCATAAACATTGTAAGCAAAGTACAAAACTCTTTTTGCCTTTTTCCAAAAAATTTATCAAAATAAAATATTTTTGGCTTTTTCAATTTTTTCTCAAAAAAATAGAAAATCTTTTAATATTTTTTCAAACTTTTTCAAAAATAAAAATCTTTTTGGTTTTTCGAAAAATATATCAAAAATAGAAAATATAAATGCAAAAATGGTACATACTAGCAATAGGCATAAAATATCCTCATGAAAAATATCATATGCTAGGAAACAAGTCTAAACCTCAACCGTTAGCTGCGATGGAGTTTTCCAAATGTGGTGACATCCTATGAAAAACACCCATCAAGTCATGTGAAGTCTTGACTAAAAACTTAACTTGCTCCCTAATATGTGCAAACTCTCTCATGTAACAATCCGAAGCATCCAAAAGTATCATGTGTGCGTGCATGTGTCATGAAAACACGTGTAATAGGAAAACGTGACGCATTACCCAACTTGAAACAAAACTCCCTAAGGTGTCGTATCTTCTTACAATGGGTGAAAATATACACGGGCCTAGGAACACCTCTCTCAAAACATCTACGATGCACTATCATATCCGGTATGGGACACCTAGGTGGGTTAGGTTGAGAGCCATATGGATCAATCACAAACTCAGAAACCGACTCGGGTGCAACGTGGAAAGTCGATGCATCTTCATGACTTATTCATAGTCTCTTAACATTACACAAAGCGGGACTAAGGAGCATCTTCCCTAACTTCTTAGATGTATCCTCTAAAGTTACCTTTACCTCCTGAGCACGTTTAAGATCTCTCTCTAATTGTAAAGACTCATCCCCTCTAGCACATTCACTCTCACACTCGCTAGAAACACTCAAACTATCATCCTCGGGGGTCTCACGTGCACAAATATCCTCATCATCGTGGGAAAAACTAGGTGTGCTCACGTGACTAGCTAAAAAGGCAAAAAACTTCCCATGTAAAGACTCATCCACGAAATCTTTCACCTCTTACTCACTATCGCTAAGAGTGGCTGGCATGGAAATCTTTTTGCCCCTTCTCTTTAGCCTAATGGGACACTCAAATGCTCTATGCCCTCTACCCTCACACTCAAAACATCTTGTTTCTTCCTCTTCCTCTTTCTCACCGTATTTCTCACCGTTCTCTTTAGCCTCATCTTTCTTTTTATTTTTCTCAAAAACCCTTTTATTGGAAGAATTTTGCTTTGAAAACTTGAGAATTTTTTTTCAAGCATGGCCATATCAAAATCAGACTTATCCTCGGACTCAGACTCACAAACTCTCTCTTTCTTTTTCTTCTCACTCTTGGATACCTCCTTTCCCTTCTTAGACTGGGCTCTAAGTGCTATCCCTCTATCCTTAGGTTTGACAGTGTCGGGGAACATGTCAATCTCATATCAACTCTTCTAATTTTAAATTACTCAAATTTCCTAGGGAATTCAAAATAGTTACTTTAGGGATAAAAAATTTAGGCAGCGATCTCAAAATCTTTGTAACCACTTGTGCATCAGGAATATGCTCCCCAAGATTGAAACTAGTGTTTACAATATCAGACAAACATTTATTGAACTCATCAAAACACTCAGTTTCAAGCATGGTAATTATTTCAAATTAAGTAGTTAAAATGTGAAGTTTAGACTCTTTGATCGCATTCTTGCCTTCATGGGTAGGTTGTAAAACATCCCACGCTTCTTTGAATGTGGTGCACGTTATAATACGTCGAAAATCCTCAGGAGTGACGGCACCAGAAATTACACTCAGCCCACAGAAATAAAAGTGCTCCACCTAAACTCATCCTCAGTCCAGTCTGCAACGGGTTTTAAATTAGTAACATTATTTTTGGTGACAATGGGAGGAGTCCAGCCTCTTTCATAAAAAACCCAAACACGCTCATCGATTGCTTTTAAATGCGATTTCATATGGGCTTTCCAGTAAGCATAATTAGACCCATCAAAAATTGGCAACCGATTATATAAGTTTTCATTCGAAAACATTGCAATTTTTAAAAATCAGATTTTCAAAAAAAAATATCACAAAATTTTGCGAAAAATAAGGTTGACTCGAAAAATTTGAGAAACCTGCTCTGATACCAATTTGTGAAGGTGGTGATCACTAAATAAGCTCTAATACCAATTTAAGAAAGAAGTGTGATATCTATTTGAATAAATTCACAAATTTTAATTAAACCCTTATTTAATCAATTGTCAACTTTAAACCAAATTAATTAAATCTAATTTTAATTAATCCTAAATACACATCAAGGTACAGTGGATCATGCCAACACAAATAAATATGAATTGCTGATTCACAGATTTCTGAAGAAAAAAAACAAAAAAGGAAAACCTTTTATTTCACTTAATAATACTTATAATGATTACAAGAGAAATTTGCAATGAATATCCTTAGATACCCACATGAACACGCAGTGCTGAATCAACAATGAATCAAACTCAGAAGATTCACAAAGACACGCAGTCTAATCAGCAATGAAGACCTAAGAGTACTTCCTATGACACGCAGTCAACGTCAGTCCAGTACCTCCTTCAAGTGGCACCTAGATCAATAGTAGGTTATCCTCCCTACAAGAGAAACTCCAACAAAGATGTATCTTGGGTTCCAAAATAATTCACCAAAGCATTTGGGATTTTTGTGAATTAAAAAACAAATGGATTGAACCCTAAATTGAAGAAGACAAAGTGTTCTGCTGTTTTTTAGTTTGTGCAGAATGATAATTGCCAGGTCTTCTTAACGAAAAATGACTCATTTAACATGCTTTATATAAAAAAATTGAGTCAGTGTGTCGCTTAAACGAAGTCCAAATGTTGCTTGAACAAAGCCACGTGTCGCTTGAATGACATCGCGCGAGATGCCAATGTCGTTTAAACGACATGCATGTGTCGCTCGAATAACGAAGTGATAAAATAAATTTTTATTTTTTATTTCAAAAATTCGCTTCAATACTTAGAAAAATAGTTTGACAAAAAACAACGCTTCAACACTAGATAAATATTTAAAAAAAATATCCCAACACTTTTAAATGAACCATAAAGTAACCAAACCACAACCTTACTAAAATTAATCTCGCAGAGGCTTTTGATATTTGGGTCCGTCTTCATATATTTTCAAACTTGAAATTTTTCTTTGACGGTTTGTAGCGGTATATGGTATACACTAATGTTAACATGACTTATAAAACATGTCCTTACAAAGTTTGAGGCTTGAATCATAAGTTTTGAAATTGCCTCAGAAATGGGACTCACTAACATAAAAACCTATGGAGATTCTAGCTTAGTCATCAGTCAAATATTAGGAAAATGGAAAATTTGGGACGACAAACTGTAACCATACCATGCCTACTTAGAGAAGGTAGCTTCGGGATTAGAACATCTCGAATTTGAATTCCTCTAAAGGGATAAAAATAATTTCACAGACACACTTACCACCCCAGCCTCCATAATATACATGCCAGAGGGAACCACGAAAATAACACTCCCGGTGACTTGTTGGAGCACCCTCTCTTACCGCTTCGAGGATGATGCCATTAAGAAAACAAAATTAGCACCCATAAGATGTTACTAAGAAATATGGAAATTGCTCAACAAGGACCACTGCCCACCTGATGCCTTTTTAGACAATCGATTCACCGTAAGACGGTTGGCATCCCAATTCATTATTTATGGGGCCAACTTTACAAATGAGGGTTCGATAGAGTGCACTTATGATGCATTAATGAAGACGAGACACTCGAGATCATGGACAAAATCCATAGTGACAAAAGTGGCCCCCACATGCTCTAGAAAAATCTTTTGACAGTCATATTATTGGAATACCATGGAAAAGGATTACACGAATTACGCCAGAAGTTGCCTTAAGTGTTAACTATATGCCACACAATAGCATCCACCTCCCCCAAAACTCTACTGCATGACCTCACCCTTGTATTACATGGGTGATAGACATCATAGAGAAGGCAACTCCTAAGGTCTCCACCGAGCATGAATTTATCCTAGTTAAAATAGATTGTTTCACAAATTGGGATCTCTCTGACTACGCGAGTCGCTAAATGAGATGAGATAAAAAAGGACATCACATACATGATATTTGCGATATCATAGGTAAAGAAATACATCCACACTCCACTAATCGAGGGGCTAGATGCACCAAGGAACTATCCAGGAAGGCCCTCATCACCCAACTAAAGTCCCTATTTTCAAGGGAAATTGAATAACTAGAGCCTCCCAAGAAGTTTGCAACTCCTAGGTATAAAATCTATGATGGAAAGACTGATTCCATTTATCACATGTGGTAGTACATGCAGGAGCAATAACAATGTTCTGATGTGCCGAATATTCCCTTCCATCTCGAGGGATATCGTGTAGAAATGGTTTGAAATACTGCCACATAGGTCAGTCAACAACTTCAACTAGCCCATAGAGGCATTTACTTCTCGATTCATCACCAGAAGTGCCCATCCCAAGAGAATGTATTCTCTCCTCATGATGAGGAAAAATGACTAGAAAACCTTATGGGAATACACCAGGCAATATTGGGAAAGTTACAAGGAGGTTAAAGATTGCTCCGAGAAGGTTGTTGTGGCATCATTCAAGATCGGGTTACCCAAAAGCTCTATGTTACATCAATCTCTTATAAAGAAAGAGGCAGACACCATCGATGACCTCATGCTACGTTTAAAAAAATATGCAAAGGTAGAAGATGTGGTTAC
This sequence comes from Sambucus nigra, assembly GCA_949130495.1. Taxonomy (NCBI): domain Eukaryota; kingdom Viridiplantae; phylum Streptophyta; class Magnoliopsida; order Dipsacales; family Adoxaceae; genus Sambucus; species Sambucus nigra. The sequence continues at coordinate 779,452,589 of OX422208.1, read as the reverse complement.
TGGCCCCCAGAATGATAATGATCGCTTGAAGATAATCAAGAATGGTGATAAAGATAATGCCCCCAAGAAAGGGGGTAAGAAGAAAAATGGAGAAGCAAAGAATGGAAACAAGACAAATCCTACCAAGGATTTTTAAGCAATTAATATGGTGTTTAAGGAACCAATTTACAGATCTTGAGTAAAACCAAGGATCAATAGTTCCAAAAATGGCCAAAGAAGATCGGGGAGACACGAAAAAGAGGAATGATGCACTCTGGTGCACTACTATAAAGAATATGGGCACAAAATGGAGAGATAAAAGGCCCTCAAGTTTCATATGGAAGAATTGGTCTAGGACAGCCACTTGAGAACTTATATGGAGAAAAATGAGCTAGGGTCATCATTAGTGTCAATCACAAGCCCAATAATGTCTTGGCAGATATTGAGATATGACACGAGTTTGCGATCGTCCACTATGATTCAAGAGTTGATGTAGAACATTTGCCTGATAATCTCCTAAACGATAAATTAATAGGATACGAGGTTGCGGTTATCCACGATGACTTAAGCCCAAAGTAGATTCAAGTCAACATCGTTAAAATGGAGTTGAAGAAAGTTAACACAGTGATGGAAGCTTTCCAAATCGACCCTATCAAGAGTTCAATAGGTAAACGCCGACGATGGAAAGACATAAAATACAATAAACACATAGTCTTAACAAAATAAGACCTAATTGGAGTTAAGACTCCGCATTAAGATGCACTAGTAATCACACTTAGGATTATAAACTAGGATGTGGATAAGTTACTAGTTGATCTGGGAAGCTCCTTGGAGGTTATGTAGCTAAAGTTATCCCACCAACTTAATCTCAAGATGGAGGATTTTAAAGAAGCAACCATCCATTTGGTCGACTTCGTTGGAAATATAAATATGCTACTGGGAATGGTGGTATTTCCCGTTCAAATTGGGAATATCTTGAATTTGATCAAATTCCTAGTTGTGGACATTGATTCTCCTTACAACACTTCTTGGAAGAGAATTGATACACGCTATTCAAGTTGTCCACTCCACTTATCACCAAAAGTTCAAATCCATCACCGACTGACAGATAATGGAGATTTGGGGAAACCATGTCATTACTCGGTAATGTTTAATCATCACCATCAGTCCTAAATAGGAGAAGAAAAATGCTAAAGAGGTCGCCTTTGAAAAGACTAAGGATAAAGTCACACCATCCAAATAGAAACTAAAGTATAGAAGATATAAGGGTAATCCCCATTGATAGGGTCATAGAACCATTGTAAGAGGTAGTGCTCGAAGATTCAAACCTAGAGAAGAAGTTCCTCGTCGATAGCTCACTCATTAACTAGGAAAGATAAGAACTCATTTCTCTACCTATTGAAGGAAAATGAAGATGTGTTTTATAGGAAACCTTACGGTATATATGGGATCGATATCGAAGACATGTGTCATCAACTTCACGTGGACCCGACGTACCTATCGAGCACATAAAAGGCTCGTCGAACAGCCCTAAAGAAGGAAAATGCCATGGAAGATTAAATAAGGAAACATTTAGGGGTAAGGACCAATGAAGATGTTCAATTCTTTAAATAGCTATAAAACCTAGTACTAAATAAAGGTAATGAAAAGTGGAGAGTGTGTATAGACTTCACCAACCTCAATAAATCTTAACCCAAAGACAACTTTCCTTTGTCGAAGATTAGTCAATCGATAGATGCCACATCTAGACACGAATGGATTAGTTTTCTAGATGCATACCCAGGGTATGATTAAATTCCACTATTTGTTAGCTATCAAAATAAGACCTCTTTGATCAACACTCTCGGTCTGTGCTATTATAAAGTCATGCAATTTGGTTTCAAGCACGCAGGAGCTACGTGTTAGCGTTTTGTCACTAAAATGTTCAAGGAACAGTAAGGAGACATCATGGAAGTCTACATAGGCGACATGTTTGTCAAAGACAATCATAAATCCGACCACCTATAAGACTTAGAAAAGACTTTTGATATCCTCATTTACTATAGGATGAATCTCAACCCAACCAAGTGCTCTTTCGGAGTTCAATCTAGGAAGTTCCTTGGATTCTTGGTGAGCCAAATGGGGATTGAATCCATGCTCGACCAGATCGTGGAAGTGAAAATGTTCATAGGTCAAGGACACTTCTCGATATTCAAAGTTTAATAGGAATTTTGGTAGATCTGAAGCGTTTCATTTCTAAATCTTTCGAGAAATGCCGACCATTCTTTCAGCTATTGAAGAAAGATAAATGCTTAACCTGGAATATGGAATACTCAAAGGAACTCGAGAAAATCAAAACCTACCTAAGCTGACCACCTCTACCCTCAATATAATTTTTAGGGGATCTAGTTTACCTGTATCTTCTAATATATGATCACACAGTCAGCTCGGCCTTGATGTGGAAGAAGGAGGGGCACCAAGCTCCTATTTACTATGTCGGCAATATGCTCATTAACACTAAAAAATGATACCTTTCACTTAAGAAGTTAGAATATTTTTTTGTTATTGCTTTGCAAAAATTAAAGCATTACTTTGAAGCTCACTCTGTCATACTCGTCACTTTTCCCCGCTTAAAGCAGTCCTTAGAAAAGATGAACTGTCTGAACGGATGTCCAAATGGTCGGTGGAACTTGAAAGGTTCGAAATCCATTATTAAATCAAGGCATTAAATTAAGGTACAAATAGTGGAAAACTTCATTATTGAGTTCATAGGGGAAGAAAGGCCCGGCAATAAGGACTTCACCGATCAGTCAATCAGCTAAGAGTTTGACCAATTCAAAAAATGGACTCTCAATATAGACGAAGCCTCTAACTCAATAGGGGAATGAGTGGTATTTGTTCTCATCTCTCCCCAAAAGACTATGATAAAAAAGGAGACCAAACTTGGCTTCAAAGCGTCTAATAAAGAAGGAAAATATGAAACCCTCATCACCAGGTTACATAAAGCCTTATTTTTGGGCGCAAATCACCTTGACATCTACTATGACTCTAGGTTGGTATCGAACGAAGTATCAGGAGACTACAATGCCAAAGATGAGAGAATATCAGCATATATGCAGGTCGCCTAGGACTTAATTTCTAGATCTGAGAAGGTCCACATTCAATGATTCCCTCGTGGGAACAACAGTCATGAAAAGGCCTTAGACAGTTTAGGGTCAATAGTAGACTTTGATCGTAAAAGAACCATCGCGGTAAAGTTCCTCGCTCATCCCAGTATTATAAAACTAAATATCACCGAATAAGTCTTCACTATTCAGAAAGCTCCTAACAGGATGGATCCGATCATAGCTTATTTTCAAGAGGACATCTTACTGATTGATAAGAAATAATCTCATTAGGTCAGGATAAAAGATGTTTATTTTTACTTGTTACCTGAAGGAAAAATATATAGGAGATATTTCACAAGTTCATACCTTCAATGCGTGCACCCAAATGACGTTAATTAATTCCTATATAAAATTCATGGCGGTATTTGTGGGAGCCGTACAGGGGCAGATCGTTGGCTTTTAGAGAAATCAAAAAAGGATAATGGTGGTCATACATGCAAAAGAATGCAGTCTTCTACATTAAAAAATTCGGGAAGTGTTAAATGTTCTCTCCCATGCTTCACCAATTAGCCATCGACTTAAAGGCATTAACTAGCCCATGGCCATTTTCTCAGTGGGGTTTAGATATTATGGGCCCACTACCAACAAAATAAGAAAATCATAAGTATCTAATGGTCAGCAAGGACTATTTCACAAAGTGGATTAAAGATGAGCCATTGGTAAAAATCAAAGATGGTGATATGATCAACTTCATCTGGAGGAACATTGTTACTTATTTTGGAATGCCAAGAACAATCATCATGGACAATAGGATGCAATTTAAAAGTGGGCCATTCCAAAGCTTCTACGTCAATCACCACTTCAGCTCGATGGCCTACCCATAGAGCAATGGCCAGGCTGAGGCTTCCAGCAAGACAATGTTCAATGGCATGAAGAAGGGGTCAGAGAAGACAAAAGGTGCTTGGGTGGACAACCTTCCCCACATACTATGGGCATACCTTAATACATATAGGAGGTCAAGTGGGGAAACTCCCTTCATTTTAGCTTAGGGATGGAAGCCATAATCCCTTTAGAAGATGGGTTACCAACTATTAAGATTACGATTTTTTACCAAGACTTTAATAAAGAAATCATAAGGACCGTGATCAACTTAGACGATGAATAAAGGGAAGAAGATATATTCAATTTAGCTTCCTACCAACACAGATGGCAAAATAATACAACAAAGGTGTCAACCTAAGAAGGTTACAAGTCAAAGACTACATCCTCTGGAAAGTGATCGGTAGTGTGAGGAAGCCGCCGGATGGAAAATTAGGTCCCAACTGGAAATGATCGTTCAAGATTATTAGAAATGATCTTAAAGGAGCCTACCATTTTATAACAATGGGGGAAGGGACGTCCCAAGGGTCTGGAATGGGGCCAATATTAAGAAGTTTTATTTCTAGCAAGTAGTTTATTTCTCGCAAATTTTATTTCATAGCTTTATTTCAAGTTTTTAGGTTTTTTCTCTTATAATACTTTAATTTTAATTAATATGCAAATTAGCTTAATTATTATTCCAAATGGTAGACCAATTTTTTTTATGATCTATTATTATGTCTCACTACTTTTGGTCGTTGGCTTGAGTGCCTTAGTATGATTACACTTATTTTGAAACTTTAAGGTAACATGTTGTAACACCCCGTATTTTTTATGATTTAAATAATTATGTAATTTATTATTATTGTGGGAATAAGTATGTAATTAATTATTGTTGTTGGATTAATTAAATTAAAATGCGAGAAATTAATTTATTATTAATCCAGATTAAAATAATTATTAACTAGCGTGCCAAGGGTTAATACTTATTGTTGAGAATTATTGAATATTACGGTGTGATATGTAATATGGAACTATAACATTTGATAAATTTTCGGAAGTGAGAAATAAGGCAGTTTGGTAATTTAAGTCTGACACGCGTGTGAGTCGTATCGGGACTAATTGAATGGAATAAAAGAGAATTTATTTTTATTAACTCATATGGTCATTTTGAGTGCGCCGTTGAGTCCAGGAGGGTCGAGATAGTCAAAATAGTATACCCGGGTGTTTAGTTTGGGTCCCGGGGCAATTTTAGGCCTAACCGGCGTCCCTAGAGGGCATTATGGTAAATTGTATTTTTGGGTTTAATTAATGGACGAAAATTGGGAGTTATTTTATCAGCCAAGAAAATTCTTTCAGGGTTGTGAAACACAGAAAGGAAAGAATGGACATCGAGGGTGTGAGGGGGAACCAATTTCCAAGAGGGAAGGCCAAATTATCACTACCTTGCACAACCACTACCACCAACGCATAGATCGAGAAGAGAGGAACGCGTATATACCAACATCACCAATGGATCCGACCATCATATTCGAGGCAAGTGTTTATTACTTACGTTCTTTTAGCAATTATCATGCTCATTGTTGATACCAAATTTAATCTGCTGACATGGATCAATCATATGAAGACACGTGGCTATCTACATGACAACAACAAGCACTTCCGAGATGATCACACGCTCCGAGGAACCATGTTACTCCGAGGAACTCATACGCTCCGAGGAACAGACCTCTCCGAGGAACTCTTTAGCACCGAGAAGCTCAAGTGGTCCGAGCAACTCAGGCGGTTCGAGTTGCACCTCGAAGCAGGATACCAACTGTTTAACTGCTCATTAAATGCTTATCATTCAGACGCACACGCAAAAAGGGCATTAAATGTATTACCCTTTCATATGTATATCATTTAATGTATTACCCTTTCACGTTACAACCTCAGGACTATAAATACATTGTACAATCCTCATTGTAAAGGGACCCGAATCCATACCGAAATTTCTTGATAGAACTTATAAATCGAGAATTCCCAAACACTCATCAATAAAGCAACAGTGGACGTAGGCCATTCTTATAAGGCTGAACCACTTTAAAATTCTTTATCTCATTTATTTATCTGTGATTGAATAATTAGAGTAATCTAATTTTTTACATCAACAGATTGGCGCCGTCTGTGGGAAACGACTGATAATATCGTTTTGCATCAAAAACAATCCATTACCAATGGCTGATATTCCTGAATCCAGCAATCGAAATGCTGGAACCCCTCCAAATCCATCTGCTCCACCAATTATTCCAGATCTGACTGGAATAATGGCAAATCTGGCTCAGGGCCAGACCGTCATGCAAGAAACAATGCGACAACTCATCCAAACCCTCCATGGCGGTGCATCAGCCCATTCCGGACCACGAAGCATTCAAGGAAATACCCGTGCGCCTTCTTCGCGTACTAGGCATACTAATTCATATCGCAATGAGGAGTCTAAAGATTTTCTTATCAACCTGGACGAACTTCGTCAGTGCGGACCACAGATACTGAACAACGTGTCACCCTCTCCCCAGAAAGGACCAGTGCATTGGAAAGATTAAGTAGGGTTTCTCCTTTCGACCGATTAGGCCCTAGGAGGAATAAATCTCCTCTTAATGCAGCGTCGAGGAGCTTTCGACGACCATCAGATTTAAGGGAAGGATCTTCCCAGTTGCGACCCGCTGCTCGTCAAGATAGATCCTATGACCGACCAGCTGCTCGTCAAGATAAATCCCAGGAAGCCACTTCAACGCGATCAGTTGCTCGAACCAATAGGCCCGAGGAAGGAAATGATGCATGGAAAGGATCTATTCAGAGGCTGGAGGATAGATTAGGGGAAATGGATAAGGCCAAGAACCCTCTACAACGAACCTTTGTTCGAGGAACACCTTTTGTCCAGGACATTGTTGATTTTCCAACACCATCAAAGTTCAAAGCACCTGTTGTGACTCCCAAGTATGATGGAAAGACTGACCCTGTCCTTCATATAGAAAAATACCAAGCTGCAGCCGACATCTATGCTGTCCCAGATGAGATGAGATGCAGAGCATTCTCGGGAACACTTACCGGATCTGCTCAAATATAGTATAATAATCTTCCTCGGGGTAAGATTTCAACTTTTCTTTAACTGGCCGAGTTATTCATTGGGAATTTCTGCTTTGGAGCAAAGCCAGTTAAACGAGTAGCACATTTGTTAAGTGTTAGACAAAAAGCTGGTGAGAGTACCAGAGATTATATAACTCGTTTTAATAACGAGAAACTCGAAGTCATTGATTATGAGGAGAAGATAGTGATTACCGCTTTGATGAGTGCACTACTGCCAAACAAGTTGTACTACACTTTGGCCAAAGATCCACCTCGAACCATGTCGGACCTGATGGGAAAAGCGTCCAAGATTATGAATGCCGAGGAGGCTATGTCTGCGAAGAAGAATATGGACGCCAAAGAAACTAAGGTGGAAGGTGATAAAGTTAAGAAGAAAGAACATAAGAACAATGGTGGTGACAAACAATCCAAAAATAGGTCGTCACGGGAAGTCTTGAGGAAATTTGATAAGTACACACCTTTGAAGGCAAATATCAACCATGTCCTGGAAGAAATTAAGAACAGCGAGGAGTTAAACTGGCCAAAGAAAATGAAGGCAGACCCTGACACGAGGAATAGGGAAAAATATTGCGAGTTCCACAAGGATCATGGACATATGACCAAAAATTGCATAGCTCTTCAGAATGAAATTGAAACACTCATCCGACGAGGAAAGCTAGCAAAGTATGTTGATCGGGGAGGCGAAAGAAGAAACAACGACCAAACTAGAGAGAGGTCTAGATCTCCTCGTCGAGCAGAGGAGAACAAGAAGAAAAACCATGAAGTTGATCCAGAGGATGACCCCGATCTTCCCAAGAAACCAACGCAGCCAGAACGAGAGGTATTTTCAATACGCTTTGGGTCATTTGATTGTAATGTTATTACAGGAGGAGATGCAGGAGGAGGAGACCTTACTGCAGAAAGAAAAGCTTACCTCGGTGAGGCTCAAGCTTGCTTGTACATTCAGCGAATAAATCTAGCTGAGGAAGATCGCCCGAGAAAGGTGAACAAGGAGAAATTGATCATCAGTTTATCAAAAAATGACCTTGCAGGTGTTTTATATCCTCATGATGATCCGCTTGTGATCAAAATGAGAATGAAGGAGGTCATGATTTCAAGAGTACTAGTCGACAATGGTAACTCGGCAGACATCATGTTCTACTCGTGCTTCGATAGTTTAAATCTAAAGCTATCTCAACTGGAGCCTTACCACAGACCCCTCATTGGTTTTGCTGGTGAGAAAGTATTTCCACTTGGTACGATCAAGTTGGATATATTCATTGGTACGTGGCCTGCTTGTCAGACATAAATAATACGTTTCTTCGTGATGGATAAGAATGTCCAATCATCGTAAAATACCATCATGGGAAGACTAGGATTGAAGAAGTTCGAGGTTGTACCATCTACAGTGCATCAGTGCCTAAAATTTCCAACAAAATTTAGAGTAGGAGTTGTGAAAGGTGATCAGAAAGTATCTCGGGAATGCTATTATTCATCCGCCGAGCAAGAAGAACTGGAAGAATCAAAGAAAAAGACTACTACCTATCAAGTGGATGAAGGTGCAGAAATTGAAACATTGGATCCTCGAGATGAGTCGCAACTCGTGAAGGGTCAAGTGGTGGAAACTACTGAAAACATCATTCTGGATGACGAGCACCCTGAGCGAACTACTCAAATAGGTTCATCGTTGGAAGCCTCATTAAAACAGGAATTGATAACTTTCCTTAGAAGCATAAAACAAACTTTTGCATGGAGTCATGAAGATATGCCAGGGATAGACGCAGACTTCTTATGTCACGAACTCAATGTGAATAAGGAGATCAAGTCTGTGAAGCAGAAAAGAAGAGTATTTAGTCCCGAGAATAATCAAGCTATATAAGGGGAAGTCGAGAAGCTCCAGAAGGCTTGTTTCATCGAAGATGTTAAATATCCAGACTGGTTAGCCAATGTAGTGATGGTAAAGAAGAAAAACAACAAGTGGAGGATGTGTGTAGACTTCACCGACCTCAATAAATCATAACAAAAGGATCACTTTCCACTGCCCCGAATTGATCAACTGGTGGATGCTACCTCGGGACACGAGTTGCTGAGCTTCATGGATGCTTATTCTGGCTACAATCAGATCAAAATGAAACCTGAAGACAGGGAGAGTACTTCTTTCATTACCCCTCGGGGAACTTATTGTTATAATGTTATGCCTTTTGGTTTGAAAAATGCAGGTGCGACATATCAGCGGCTGATGAACAAAGTCTTTGCTGAACAAATCAGTTGCAATATGGAAGTCTATGTTGACGATATGCTGACAAAAAGCAAGAAAGTTGTCGATCATCTAGTTGACTTAAGTCAGACATTTGATCAACTGGATAAATATCAAATGGAGCTGAACCCGACGAAGTGCATATTTGGAGTGCGAGAAGGCATGTTTCTTGGATACATTGTCAATCAGCGAGGCATTGAGGCAAATCCGGAAAAGATCAAAGCTCTATTAGGGCTGCGATCTCCAACGACGAAGAATGAAGTACAGAGTCTCACAGGACGAGTAGCAGCACTCAACAGATTTATGTCACGAGCAACTGATAGATGTCTCCCATTCTTCAAGACACTCAGAAAGATTTTTGAGTAGAATGATGAATGCGAGAAGGCTTTTCAAGACTTGACGAGATACTTGGGAGCACCTCCACTGTTGTCCAGGCCAGTGATGGGAGAAAAATTATACTTGTATCTTGCAGTGTCCGAGAATGCAGTTAGCTCGGCGTTGATCAGAGTGGAGAATGGAGTGCAAAAACCAATTTACTACACAAGTAAGGCCTTCCGAGGAGCAGAGATCAGATATCCAAGGCTGGAAAAGTTAGCACTGGCACTTATTGAGGCAAGTAGGAGAATGAGGCCATACTTCCAAGCTCATACCATAGTAGTATATACTGATATGCCATTGAGGCAAGCCCTGCATAAGCCAAAAAAATCGGGAAGATTGATGTACTCGGAAATAGAGCTCAGTGAATATGATATAGTCTATGAACCCAGATCATCGCTTAAAGGGCAGGCTGTAGCAGATTTTATAGCGGAGTTCACCTATCCTGATAGCTCCAAGGAACAAAAGTTGCTCGCTGATCAACCTGTGGATGTTACAGGATCAACAAACACAGGCTCAGACCAATTCCGATTGGTAAAAGGGAGTGTGGATGTTACAGGACGTGACGCAGAGATAGTTGTGAGGACTCCGGACGAGAAACAAGAGTTGCTCGCTGATCAACCTGTGGATGTTACAGGATCAACAAACACTAGCTCAGACCAAATTCGGTTGGTAAAAGGGAAAGTGGATGTTACAGAATCATTAAATTCAAGCTCAGACCAACTCTGGTTGGTAAAAGGGCAAGAAAAAATGATCGACGAAGAGTGAGAAATATCCGGGGAGGATGAAATGAAGCAACAAATATTTCACCGAGGAACTCTAACTGATCAGAAATTTGAAGACGAGTTACCTACATGGAGACTATATGTAGATGGCTCATCTTGCACTACAGGATGTGGCGTGGGGATAGTTTTGAGCACTCCGAATGAGGTCGATATGGAATACGCCTTGCGTTTCCAATTCAAAGCTTCCAACAATGAGGCTGAGTATGAGGCCATGATTGCAGGACTTGGTTTAGCAAAAATTATGGAGGCGCAGCAGATTATTGTCTTCAGTGATTCTCAATTGATCGTAAATCAAATGTTGGGAGTATATGCAGTTAGAGGAGAATTAATGATCAGATATCATGCAAAGGCAAAGGAACTGGTGTCAGAATTTTCCACTATTCAGCTGGTCAGAATACCAAGAATGGAGAATGCGAGAGCAGACGCCCTAGCTCGACTAGCATCAGTTACTCGCACCGAGCTACGACGAATAATCCCAATTTAAGTGCTAGCTGGTCGGAGTATAGATGAAGATCTGATGATGAACTTTATCACCCTTGATTTAGGACCATCTTGGATGGATCCCATCAGGGCATATATTGAAGAAGGAGAATTACCAATTGACAAACTCGCAGCCAAGAAATTGAAATTTAAAGCTGCTCGGTATGTATTAACTAATGGTGTTTTGTATAGACGAGGAATTATGGCAGGCTTGCAGAGATGTGTACATCCCTCTGAGGTGAATGAATTGATTAAAGAGATCCATGAAGGGTCCTGTGGAGCACATGTAGCAGGTCGGACGCTTTTACAAAGGGTGATGACGCAGGGATACTACTGGCCGACAATGAGGGCTGATTGTATAGCCTAAGCCAAGAAATGTGACAAGTGCCAGCGCTTTTCCTCCATCCGAAGAACTCCACAAGCATTGTTGGCACCCATAACTTCCCCTTGGCCATTTGCATTATAGGTAATTGATTTGGTTGGTCCACTGCCAACGACCCGAGGAAGATTCAAATACCTCATCGTCGCAGTAGATTATTTTACTAAGTGGGTAGAAGCTGAGCCACTCATTGATATGACGTACGAGAAGGTGTACCAATTTGTTTGGAAGAACATCATTTGTCGATATGGTCTTCCTCATGCTTTCATCACAGACCATGGAACACAATTTGATAACGAGGAGTTCGCTGCCTATTGCCATCAGTCAAACATTTTGAAGGTTCACTCAGCACCAGGCCATCCTCAAAGCAATGGACAAACTGAAGTAACAAACAGAACACTGCTGAATGGTTTGAAGAAAAAACTGGGTGATGCGAAAGCAAATTAGATCAACGAGCTACAATCAGTACGTTGGGCTTACCGAACTACTCCCCGAGTAGCAACAGGAGAATCACCATATATGTTGGCGTTTGGAAGTGAAGCCGTTATACCTACCGAGTTGGGCCTCCCAACACACAGGGTACTGAATTTTAATTCCCTTGTCAGCAACTTAATGAGAAGACAGGATTTAGACATGCTCGAGGAAGTTAGAGAAGAAACAGCCATCAGAAATGCTGCATACCAACAACGAACAGCTCTATTCTACAATAAGAGGGTGAAGAAGTGCGACCTGAAAGAAGGAGACTATGTGCTGAAGAAAGTAATCCAAAAGCACAACAAACTGGAGGAAAATTGACATGGACCATACCGAGTTAGAGAAGTTGTTCGACCAGGAACTTATAGAATAGAAACTCTAGAGGGAGAGGAGTTTAAGAACGCATGGAATGCAGAGCACCTGCGCAAGTATTATCAGTGATGTATATGTAACACAGTTCCATCAGTATGAATAAAATGAAGATATTCTGCTAAAGTCTCTCCTTTTATTGAGAATTTTTCGGGGAATACTAGTGCTACACACTACTCGGCAAAGCTCCAGACTCAGCAAAATATTCCTAAAAATGCCAACTTCGGTTGGTTAGGAAACCAAATATTCCTAAAAATGCCAACTTCGGTTGGTTAGGAAACAAAATATTCCTAAAAATGCCAACCTGTTTGGCTAGGAAACAAAATATTCCTAAAAATGCCAACCTGTTTGGCTAAGAAAAAAAATATTCCTAAAAATTCCAACCTGTTTGGCTAGGAAACAAAATATTCCTAAAAATGCCAACCTGTTTGGCTAGGAAACAAAATATGCTCGCAAATGCCAACTTATGTTGGTTGGGAGGTAAGATTACATCCAGAAAGCAATAAAAGTCTACTAACTATGGTTGGTCGGAGATAAAAACCCACCAACTGTAGTTAGTCGACAAGCAAAATTACCGATCTTGGTTGGTCGGAAACATTTTATGGGTAAAATTATTTCAAAAAGACTAACTATAGCTGGTCAGGGATAAAAACCCACTAACTGTAGTTGGTCGACATGGAGAATCTAACAACCTAAGTTGGTTGGAAACATTTTAAACAACATTTTTATACTCATTACTTTATTATTAAGTGATCGAGCAACAGTATTGATACTTGTAACTTTTTAATTGTTACTGAGTTGGTTGACAAACAACACAATATTGTTATCTTTTTAACAAATATGCACAAATATAAAGTGTTTGATAATTACAAGACAAAAGCAATCAAGATTTGCAAACAAAAATGAAAGTCTTTCATTGAATTCAAATTAAATTACATTGATAATTGATATTGAAATGCCAACTAACTATTACATCAAAAATTCATATTCTACTGGTCTCTCCCCCTCTGCTTTTGACACAGGTTCCTCGCCAACAGGCGGATCATTTAAAGACAGAGGAGAATTGATGAAGTTGAGATCCTTCAACATCCTTACATTCATCACGGATGGTCGATCTAAGAGATGCTCGGGACGAGATACCTCGGTTTGAGAATGTAAATTGTAGTCACCGAGATACTTTGAAATTAATCTCTGAGGAATGGCCCGAGCAGGGATCCAACTCATGCCCAGTTTGTATGGTGGCACAGGCAAGTCGAGCAGCCCGGGATCATGGTAGTCCCACAGATAATGACCTTGTTCGAGCTTCAACACACCTAAGGCATTCAGCCAGCCTTGCTTATAGCCCTCATTGTTGGCATTCTGGATACGATCGTCCAAGTGGAATAGTGCTTCGTTGTATCCAGCCATCTAGAACTCCCTGGGTTGTTTGTGGAACTGATATGTTAGCCTCTCCATCTGCTCGTGGAGATTCTTGATGAAAAGCTCCTTATTCTCCAAGACTGACTTCTGCGTAGATAGCTGTTTTTCCAGGTCCCTAATCTTCTTTGACATATCAGACAACGCCTGGTTCTTCGCCATTAATTGGAAAGCGTGGTTCTCTAAGGCAGACTGAGTCCTCTGTTCCTCGATAAGAACCCGAGCTGCTCTTGCTCGTCCCCGATGAGCTCTTGCTTGACCGCGAGAAGATGAAGAGGTGCCAGAGCTCTTCAAAGTCTCCAACTCGTCCCTCAACTTGGCGTTCTCAACCTCTAAGAACGAAAATCCCTCGTCGGTCACTGGGATCAAGGCACTAGAAGTGGAAGCTGCAAACTTCAATTGTGACAGCTCCTTTTGCAGGTTGTTTTTTTCCTTTTCCAGCAACTCAGCAATCTGTCTGCATTCTTCGACCTCACCTCTCAAGGTTCTCTCCCTTACATCGTACCCAGCAAAAAGCTTCTCATAGCCCTTGTCGGCAATGATCTGCTGGTACTTCTTCTCGTACCCCTCATGCAACAAGGCAGTGGATTCTTTGTATTGAAGCTGAAGGTCTTCGACGGTGCTTTGAAGATCCTCGATCATTTCATAATAGGCAACGTTATTAGCCACTCCCGATCGAGTAGACACTTCAGATATTGATATGCTTCAACTGCCTGTTCTGAAGCATCTTGGCCGGGGATGTCTACAACTTGTGCTGCATTCAAGTTTGTATGACCAACTTTAAAGTATTCATTACATTGTCGCAGCAACTTAGTATCATGGGTAGATAGTAATTCCATCCTGGCCAGAAACTAGCAGAGAAAGAAAGAGCAATCATCAATAAGAAATATAAGCAGAGTATGAATAGAAAATAGACAATAGTATGCAAAAAGTTCAAGTTTTATTAGATAATAGTTCAGAGTTACATATGCTGGGTTACATTTGATAAAGAGAAAGAAAATAAAGATAAACATGAACAATTCTACACCTTCTCCTTATCTCCCAAAACCTTCTCGGGAGGCTGGGATGAAGATGTAGGTTGCTCGGAGGGAATGGATAGTTGCTCGGGCAGCACTGGCAATTTCTCGGAGGAACTGACGATCTGCTGAAGTTCCTCGGCAGTGGGCTGAATGGCTGAGGGATGCTCTCCCATCACCATAGAAGATTATTCTGAGGCAGCTTCGTCCTCTTCAAGGTCTTCTGGGGTTGGAGGGGAACTAGGAATGTGTTGTTGGAAAAACTCAGAAGATTCATCAACTTTCATTTCCTGGAGAGCTGCAACCCATCCATCTCTGAAGTACTTCAGGCTGCCATAGTCCACTTGTGATACCATAGCAGCCAACCCTTTGTTCCACCCCTTGTCCTAGCCATCGCTGAAGGACTTCTTCACATCCATCTTCCTCTTCAATTTCTCCGAGGAGATCTGCTCGGACAGCAGGTTCTCAACAGCCTTCAATTTATTTTCTGCCTCCTCTTTCTGCCGACCTACTTCCTGAAGCCGAGCCAACTCCTCCTCGGCAGCCTTGAGTTTATCTTCAAACTCTCCACAGTGTTGAGCGTCTCTTCAAGCTCCTTATTAGCCTTCTCCAGGGCATTTGTTCTCTTCTCCAACTCCTTGGAGGCATCAACAGCTCGAGCTTTTTCTTGCTCGATGGAGGCTAACTTCTTCTCCCAGACAGCCTTATCAGTGGCATACTTCTGGAGAGAGTCTTCGAAAGACTTGATAGCCTCTTCCAAAGCTCCCTCCACACTGGACGAGGAGCATAAAACTTTAATTGCTTCATCCTTCTTCGGGATTATGTTAAAGCAGCTCGTCAACTGTGAACAGAAAAAGAAAGCAAGTTAGAAACATAAATTATAGGAAATATGAAAAGTTGAAAGTAAGAAGACTTACAGAAGCAACGTGACGAGCAGCTAGTGAGGTGACCATGTCCCGAGTAAGGTTTTCTTCAGTACCTTGGACCTCGGGAATGATCCAGGACTTTACCGAGCTCATGGCAGAGCTCGGGGGAACAAAAGTTGGAACCCCAGTTCCAGTAACTGGGGGCTGAGTGATGGTATCAGCCAAATTGACCGAGGAGCTTTTCTTCAGCCTCCTCGGGGGAACAGGAACGGATTCAACCAAGGAAGAACCCTTGGTCGGTGATATCACAATCACCTCTCCAGGAGCAGCAGACCTGCTCGGAGCCACTGCGAGCTTCTCAGCAACCTTCACAACTGCAGCAGCTGAGGAAGGTACATCATTTTTCTTCGTCCCCTCCCTTGGGACATCAATCCTACTCCTTTTTGCCTCCCCAGAACCGGAGGCAGTTTTCTCAAATGGGGTAGGAGGTCTTCTCTTCTTCATCCTTTCACTTAAAGGAATATGGGATTCAGGCGATGAGCTTGTGGAAGCTGGTACTAGCTCTGATTCACTTATCACTGGACGAGCAGTGAAAGAAGTGGTGTAGCTCTTGTACTGGAGCAGATACGAAGCCGACCTAATGTGCTCATCGACAACACTCTGATGCAGACTCCAGATAAGTTTCAGATCTCTTACATTAACATCTGCTTCCTTTGGGCACTTTCTTTTGTTATCAACTGCAAATAAACAAACATTAAGATATCAGTGGCACATTTTATCAAACATAAAAGAAACATGATTTCAAAATAAATAAAATGAAATAAAAATAACCAGTCCCATTGCCATAAGGAGGGCATCTGGGACCCTGGTAAACCTCATCTCCAGTTAATGGAGGGTGTTGCCAATTTTTTATGACAACCCCGTGTTCAAAATAATCCCTATTGGCATCAGGGAGATTGACTACTAAGGCTCTATTTAAAAATCTAGTTTTTAAATAAAAAATATTATCATTAACTGCCCATCTATAGCAGTACATGATTTCTGGAATTCCTAAGCGAGTTCCATGGACTTGATTTAATTTATGCACCCCATTAACTATTCTCCATGTGTTGGGGGCTATTCTTGCAGGAACGACGTCAAAATAATGACAAAATTTCAGACACAAGGGATTTGGTGGAAAAGAAAATCCACACTCACCAATAAAAAGGCTGGGGAACCAATGTCCCTCAGCCAAATTGAAATAATCAGAAGGCTCAGAAAGCTCTTCCAAGACAACCCAAGAGGGAATGGAAAAATCAGAGCGAAACTTTTTAAGAGACTCAACAGGGTAAACCATGATGATGAATAAAAGAAATGAAGAAGAAAGAAGAAGATCTTACAGAAAAAGAGGAGAGCTGTTGACAACGAACGATGGAAGAGATGAACACACAAGAGAGTAGAAGACAATGAAAAACTCGAAAACAAAAATTTGAAAAGTAGAAGACGATGGGAGTATCTGTGAAGTTTAAATACCTTGCCATGGGAAATGGTGAAGTAATGATTACAAAAAAAAGATGATTACGTTACCGGCGGCTAAAAAGATAAAAAGTGGCGCGGGAATTAGAGCGGGTAACAGCGGCTAAAAAGACGAAAAGTGACGCGGGAATTGAAGCACGCAGAAAAGTCCAAAAAAGCATGATTCTACGAATTGGGAAGGAGAAATAAATACAAGGGAAACGCTCCTAAAAATCAGGAAGACTATTTAAAGCTACCATATTCCGAGAAAGAATGTTCCATACTCCTCAAATTTCGAACTATGAAACATTGGGGGCTTCTGTTGATACCAAATTTAATCTGCTGACATGGACCAATCATATGAAGACACATGGCTATCTACATGACAACAACAAGCACTTCTGAGATGATCACACGCTCCGAGGAATCATGTTACTCCGAGGAACTCATACGCTCCGAGGAACAGACCTCTCCGAGGAACTCTTTAGCACCGAGAATCTCAAGCGGTCCGAGCAACTCAGGCGGTCCGAGATGCACCTCGAAGCAGGATACCAACAGTTTAACTGCTCATTAAATGCTTATCATTCAGACGCACACGCAAAAAGGGCATTAAATGTATTACCCTTTCACATTACAATCTCAGGGCTATAAATACATTGTACAATCCTCATTGTAAAGGGACCCGAATCCATACCGAAATTTCTTGATAGAACTTATAAATCGAGAATTCCCAAACACTCATCAATAAAGCAACAGTGGACGTAGGTCATTCTCATAAGGCTGAACCACTTTAAAATTCTTTGTCTCATTTATTTATCTGTGATTGAATAATTAGAGTAATCTAATTTTTTACATCAACACTCATGTTAGTGTAGGTGAAATTAATCATGATTGACATATGAATTGGGTGAAAATTAGAGATTTAAATTATGATTAAGGATTGGTTTAATTAGTAGTCTAAAGTCCTTCGTGTATGTAGCGGATTAATCACGAAATTGGATTATATATTGATGAATGAATCTGGGTTGATTAGGTTCTTTAAATGAAAATTTGGAAACTAGGGTTCATATGAATTAATTTGTTTAATGACGAATTAATGATCCTAGGATGTTAGGAATGATTTATAATATGTTTGGTGTTGATGGGTATTGATGATGAGGCATTGGGTGTTGAATCTTAGAGGTTTTTAGGTCCAAAAATGGTAGAAAAGCTGAAATTTGGTGAAGAAGACGAAACAGTGAGTCTCGCGTGAAGTGGTTCAAACGAGATGGGGATCTCGCGCGAAGTCATTCGAATGACACATGGAAGTCGTTCGAGCGACATGTCATTCTGGTTCGAACGATATGTCATTCTGGTTCGAGCGACAGGGTGAATTTCTGGGAATTTTCTTAGAGTCCAGTTTTGAGTTTGCTGGTTTATTGGAGTGAGAGAAACTACCCGATCGTAAACTTAAACAAGATAGAATTTTGGGAAGGTATGTGAGAATTAATACTTTAATTATTTTGGTATAGAGAGAGTATACCTTGGAGATCACGAGAGAGATATTAATCTAAATATTTATACTATACGTAGTGTTGAGATTAAAATACATATGAGAAGTATATATGTAGGTTGGGGAAATACCTATAAATTTTAATTGGATATGTGTATGCCTATTATGTGATATTATTGCTAAGAGCACTAATGGGTAATAACTCGGGGGTGAAAGAATCTTATAGTTAAGCGCACTAAAGAGTGATAACTCTGGGGGTACAGAAACTCTATGGTTAAGTGTACTAATCGGTGATAACCCGGGGGTACAAGGATGATTATTGTTAGGCGCACTAATGGGTGATAACCCGGGGGTGATGGATTATTTATTGATAGGTGCATTAATGGGTGCTAACTCGGGGATGCAGGATTCTCTTGATAGGTGCACTAATGGGTGATAACCCGGGGGTGCTGGATTATTATTGATAGGTGCATTAATGGGTGCTAACCCAGAGATGCAGGATTTTCTTGATAGGTGCACTAATGGGTCTTAGCCCGGGGGTGCGGGATTAGTATATATATATATGAACTTGTGAGTATTTCTACTGTGTGAAATTAGTAGACTTGGTAATAATAATAATCATTACATTGGCCCTAGTATCTTAACCTAAGGGTGAAGGATTAGTGTATATATATAGGGATGATGAGACTATATATATATGAGTGTACTTGGGGCACTTTTTACTTTGTGAGACTAGTAGATAAAATGGAAATGAGAAATAAAATAATCTTAGTGGATAAAAGATTAACCATTCAAACAGTGAATAATGAAACTTAGTATGTGAGATACACTATCTTAATAGCATATTGTATGGACGATACGGGAATACTACTAGTGAGCATAGTTAGTATTAGTATGGTTTCTGACTAGTTAGACTGGGTGGTATAACTAGGGGAGATTAGATGTACGTTAGGTGTGCACAATAGATGAGAGGTGAGAAACTCATGTGAGAGTTCGATAACTAACTTGCATATAAGACTTGTTTTAAGAACTAGTTTTAAATACTTGCTAAATCATTTTTAAACCTCGAGCTCTGACCCGTTTCTTGTATCTCTTCTCTATTTTGCTATATATATTATTCCAGATGCTCAGCTGCAGGGGTACCAGAATTAGAGATTTGATTGACAGACGTGCTGCAGCTATTGTGGAAGCTATATGTCCTTGCATTAAACGCATATATCCTTTCTATTCAGTAGATTTTAGACTTTCTAATTAGGGCATGTGTCGCTCGCTTCTAGTCTTTTACCTGAGATATTGTATTTAGTTTACTTTATGGTTTAGAGTTTTGAACTGGGAGGTTTTACCCAGTCTTATTTATTTCAGTACTTGATTCATGTTCAGTACGTATTATATTCCTATGTGTAGTGAATGGTTTATATTTTAAGACTAAATGAAAATGGATTTACTTGGTTTTACTAAAATTGGAAATGTTTTGACACCTAACTTAATTTTATACTAGGTGAGTAATATGTTAAAAAAGTTTTTCGACAGTGATGCTAAGAATGAACCAACCGAACATTCTGTTTTAAATTGGTACAGGACTGATCACCCTTTATTTAATTGGGTGGGGTGTCACACATGTTTTCGTCATAAAAAACATAAAAGCATCAAGAATTTCCCAAAAAAGCGAAATGCTTAAGGGGGATCCTAAAGCACTAAGCATCTAGACGTTAGTCGCCTAAAAATTTGGAATGGGTAGATGGACCTACAACGAGGTGCATTTTCTCTAGAGTTTGATCTAGGCCTAAGGTTGTGTGATTACATAATCTAAAAGGTAAGACAAATAACAAAAACATGGTCGACATAAAATATGGGAATATAAAAAATGTGTAATTAGTTGAAAATTTCAAAGAGTGTGCATTTTATAAAAGGCCTATACTGGAAATGTTACAAAACGATTATATACAATTTCAATATAAAGCAGTCATGTCTGACAAGTTATCAGCTCGACAACTGCAACTCTTTGTCTATTATCAGGATTAAGCAAAGACTCATCGTCACTATCTTGCGCCAATAAGTAATCCTCTCTAATAGATGGGGAATATCATCGAAAGGAATACAACTTTCATCACTTATAAATGGAGGGTGACTTTAAGCAGGGCACTCCACTTGGTACCAGTACCAAGGCTCAGAATCTTTAGAAACCTTCATAACAATTTGGGCATTCAGCCAACAATGCTTATATTTTACATGTTTGGCCTCATATATCTTAAAGGGGACATTTACCCATACTTCATCATAACCAGCAGCCCAAACTGGACGAGGACCCCTTCTAAAAAGATAATTTAATTTCATTATGTCATAGCCCAAGCCTAGCTTTATCACACTGTATCTCTCGGAGTTCTCCTCAACTTCGTTGAGATTCTCCCTTTGATAATTATTTTTATAATGTAAAAGCTCTGTAATATCACTAGCATCCATAACTTCGCTCCTCAAACCAGCTATCAAATGAGATTGCTCGTCAAAAGAAACTGTCATCTTTTGAAGAGTTGGTTGAACATAAAGATATATGCCACGAGCTTGGCCACTTGCATCTTGAAAAATTATTATGTCCAGGTCATCAGTCTATAGGAGCAACAGTACTTCTACCGTCAAACTTTGTGCTACAAGGATCAAAAGGAAAACATTGAGGCATAAAAAAGACGATTATAAAATATTTATTTAGAAATTTACAACTGGAAAGAAATACCTTGGTGACAACAAAGGTCATTCCATTAAGTTAAAAAGTGGGGAAAGCCCTTAAAAACGTTGAAAATCACAAGAATATAATGAATTATGGAACCTAAGATAATCCTAACTAGCTTTGGCTCTCCTTTTTTTTGCACATGCTATTTGGTTCCTGGGACCTTGTCGTGATCGGTATCCACCAATTCTTGGTTCTCCGCACCCTTTGCTTGGCCACTACCTGAGATCTTGTACCCATCACAACCTTTCTTAAAGTTTTAATTTCATACAAAATCCAAATGATTCATTTCCTCGACATAGGCCTCCACATTCCCCTGGTCATAGGACTTATCTTTGGCCGCTGCCAAGGTTCAAGGATGATCCTCGGCAACCCTCTTCAATTTATTAGCTCTAAACCCAATTTGAATATTTCCATGTTGGTGGACTTATTCTCATCATCATAGGACTTGTTGGTAGAAAAAAAAAGTCTCTTGAGAATTATTCAAGGCCTTTTTAAGATCATCATTGTCCTTTACCTCTTTGACCCCTATCGAGCATAGCAACAAAATATTCCATGAACTATGAGGACAAAACACACACAAGTCAGCATAGAGATATGAACAAAGAAGTAACCAAAACTAAAAGTTATAAAACCTACTAAAGAAAATTCCTACGGTGTGAAAAGTAAGCTAATCCGAGGTTATCCTATCGACCTACTCTCGGTCCAGTGCCAAAATGGCCCACCTCAGTAAACCTGGGGCCAAAGATGGTTTTTTTTGCCATCGACATGTTTTTGTGGACCATCCCTATGGTGGGGGAATAGACTTTCTTAGTGTGAAAAGTAATACAAATAGAGGGAGGTACTTTGTCCTTCTTTGTCTTTTCCTTCTCATGGGAATCCACAAGAGTGACGAGCTTGGAAGGACTTCTAACCTCCTTCCTCTTTGATATTTTTTCCCTTGGGGGGTGGGAAGGTAAGAATCATCCTCTAAGGTGAGATTTATCTTCATTATAACTATTTTTTCCAATAGTAGGAATGGCGTTTATGTTCATAGGCTCAATGTAATATGAGGTAGACGTCCTTGAAGACCCATCACTATTTGAAGGGACTGGTATCTCAGGAATGGAATCCACGGGCCTAGCTGTAAAGTTGGAAATGTAGTTAGTATAATCGAGAAAAAAGGACACTGACCTAGGGTGTTCAGCACTTGGATTCAGAGGACTCCTTAGCTTCCAAACCTTAATAAGATTTTCTCTATTAAAATGATAAGATCCTTTTTCTTTTAATCAAATGAACCAAACGAAAAATAAGCCAAATATTATAATCATTTTCATCCATTCACTAATAAGCAATGGTAGAATTTGAAGAAAAAGTAACATCAACCTATTATTCGCCCCAAGACAGGGCACACAAACCCTCTGTGGGGTTCACCCCCTTAGGGATGGGTGGATGTTGCCAATCCCTAGTAATAAATTCATGACCCCAATATCCTTTGTTAAAGTAAGTAAGGTTAACGACCAAAACCATATTTTCTTTTATTGCCTTTAGATAAAAGGTTTCCATAAATAGCAATCCTCCATGTGTTTGCTGAACACTAGGTGGGAACTACTTGGCAAAAATCACAAAACTCAAGGAAGAGTTGATTAGTATGAAAGATTATAGCCCCCTATAGCCACTGAGATAGTTTGAATCCAATAACCGCCATCAATATGGTAGAAATCGACAAGTACAATGGTACATTCTACCTTTACCCAAGTGGGAATTTAGTATCTCTCCCTAAATTTCTATGGTTCATAGCATACACGGTTTTTCTAAACTTGAGGAGAAAAAAAATGAACATGAGGTGAAATGAAGAAAATCAGAGGTTCATTGCATGGAAAATAGAAGATATGAGAAAGAAGAATACTTACAAATGAAGAAACGGTTGTAAAAAACTCTAATGCCTTGAATAATTGAAGTGATGGAACTAAATGGGGTAGAAAACATTTTGAGATAACATGATTCTACTTCCAAGGAAACTTATCATTTAAAATGTATCCCAAAATGGTAGCTGAAATAGACGTCTCGACTTTCAGTCTTTTGTGGGATTTTTACCTGAATACCCTCATTGAATTTGACAAAATTACAAGTGCTTCCTTCCAAGACCCAATGGGAAGAAATAACCAAATTTTAATTTTAAAATTCTTTACAAATGTGGATAAGCTTCATCATCCCATCATGTGACCAACCACCTCAGTCGATCAATTCCTTTCTGGATAGTAATCAAATCGCTCTGCCCTATTCAATCCTCAGAGTTTTGGGGAAATTATGAGGAAATTATATGAGCAGGCATCTATGCAACGTTAGGTGTAAATATTAACAACTCAAGAAAATATCAAACGAGAGTCCAATTATCTAGAATCTCAGATAAGATCATCTATAACTTATTGCGAATGTATCAAGATTTCTTGAGAGACCTACACGACAGAACCTCCCTACGTTCTCTATAAATGTAACCCTTACCCATGGGAAAAGGGGCATGGAAAATCTTATTGAAAATTGATTAATAACAAAATAGAGAAACCCTGTTGACGTAAGAAAATTCCTGAACCACGTTAATACTTGTATTGTGTGACTTGTTTATTCTGTTTGGTTTTAATTATTTGGGATCATTCATTGTGGGATTTTTGCACTTACAATAACAAACTGCAAAAAGGCCCAAAACCTCTCTCTAGGACCTTATGCCAATTAGCTAAAGACCCCAGGGATCTTTTAACATTCGATTAATAAAAGCTTATGTTATTCGGTCATCCCCCTCCCTAGTAATGATAACAAAATTTGGTGAATCTTCCCAAATCCATCCACGTGTTTCCTTATCCAAAATAAATGACCCATGACCTTATGCCATTCGGTCAAAGGCTTGGACCAGACCTATAAATAGAGGTCCCCATCAACCTTCAAAAGGGCACAAAACCCGACTTCAATTCGATTTTTTCACTTTCTTCTCCCTCGAGCATTCATGATACTTGAGCCCATTCTAAAAAGTTTCAAAGAAGTTCGTACTTTCAAAAAGTCTCTTCAGTCCTGAGCGAGGCTCGTACATGTGAAAACTTACCTCCGAAAGAAAAATAGAGGCGGACCTCTTCACGCATTTAGCAAAAGTTGGCACTTCTAAACGAAGCTCTGCCAAACTAAGTGGAGCTCTTCCCAACTTGGGAACCTCCATTGCAGACATGCCCATGGGAAAAATATGGTATATGTTACAAGGGTAAGGAAACTATGCCCTAATTTTGAGTCAAAAACTGCATACATATATGTGATAAACTATCCATATCTGTTTTATCTCAATCCCCACTGCATTTATACTTTAATGCATATTTTGTAACCAATAACCTTTGTTAATTTAACTTGACATGCTCATATGTTAAAACTATGGGTGGACAACAAAACCGGTCAACCTGAAGAACCGAACCAAATCGCTAGGTTTGGTTGGGTTTTTTGACACCATTGGGTAACTTATGGTTCCTAAACTTAAAAAAAACTCATCATATTGGATTGGTTCTTGATTTTATATCTAACCCAATCCAACCTAAAACGATGTGAAACCAATATAAATTGCACCAAAACCTCCGTATATTGAACCGATATAAAATCAATTATATATATATATATATATAATCTAATTTATGAGTATAATTATTATGTGTCACAAATTTATCTATGGAGGTTACAACTTACAAGTGATAGATAACTTTAGGAGATGGTATTTTTGTAAAACATGGAATTAGGAATTTTATCTTCTTATGTTCCACAATTAAAAAAAAAACATCTCTCTCTCTATCGCATCTCGTGGCTGGCTGTTTTGGTCCTAACCCCCAACAATAAAACCCTCATCTCAACATTAATAACATCGTTCTCCTTTCTCACCTACGATCACTCATCTCCGATCTCTTTCATCTCCGGTCAATAGCAGGCCTAAGAAATTGTAATCACAGACCCAATAAATCCTCTTTCACCTCTGATTATAGTTATATACTCAGGTAATTTTTTTCATTTAATCTAGTGATTTTGTATTTAAATCTGAAATTATATGACATTTATGTGTTGATTTTAAAGTATTTGAGATTTATGTGTTTAAATCTCACATTATTATATATAAATATGAAATTATCTGTTGATATTAAAGTATTTGAGATTTATGTGTTTAAATTTGAGATTTATAGTTTAAATTTGAAATTATATGTTGATTTTAATGTATTTGTAATTTATGTGTTTAAATCTCAAATTATGTGTTTAAATTTTTTAGGAATAATTATTCAATTACTTTAAACTCAGAAGTAGTGGTATATTTAATCATTAGTAAACAAATGTTATTTTTTATGTTAACTTGGTTATGCATGTATATTTAATCATTATTTAACAAATGTTATTTTTTTATGTTAACTTAGTTATACATGTGTTTAAATTTAATGATATATTGGCTTAATATTTTACTATTTTAGATTTATAAAATAAATAGAACAGTAAAAAAAGCCGAAGCAACCCAAGCAAAAATCAAACTGCAAACCGAATCAAACCTAACAATGGTTTTTTGCTTTGATTTGGTTCAATAACATGATTGGTTTGGGTATGGTTCCAATAATGAGAAACCTAAGTACATAGGTTCTCGTTTAGGTTTCTGTATAGAACCGAACCGAACCTACCCTGTCCACCCGTAGTTAAAACAATGTTAATCAAATGCCACAAAGATCATTACAAAACATGAAAATACAATTTTCAAAACCGTTATAAGGAAAGTGCTCGTGAGTCGAGTCAGTCTGAAACTTTTCATAAGCCAAAGTCTAAATCCCACTACTCCCACCACTTCTCCAAATTAATAAAGCATGTCCCCGCAGCTGCATCCCGAATGTGTGTTTTCATATGAAATACTTTTCAAACGTCAACCTTTAATTGTACATACTTTTAACATATAAATATATCAATACAGAACAATAGAAAGGCTATATTAAGGACTAGGTTACATAAATAACATAATGTTATATATTTTGTACACGGTATCCCATCGCCTACACCTGTAAATATGCCTCACTTATTAGAACTATGTTATCTTTGATCCCAAGTCTCCTTGGGTTCGTACGCGTTATGTCGAACTAAACTAGTGAGGCCCAAGCCTCATAATACGTCTCTCGACATATTATATTTTAGGGATACATTCTTCCTCAGTCCAAACTAATCTGACTTCTACCTCTACCTACATAACCAAGGATGTCTAAAACATGACATCTTTAATGCTTCATGTCCAAAATAGTTTGAAGGTTCAATAGAACCTTTGAGTTAGTGATCTAGCCACAGGCGATGGATTTATTTATCGACTACTTCTAGTCGACTCCCATTTTAAACCTCCACCGAAGCTACCCTATGTCCCACAGATAGGTTCTTCACGTTTCAAACCAACACCTACACTTTCACACACATCACATTGGAATACATGAATACCTGAACTACATAGGCTTTGATCTCGTGGCTACACGAGTATGTTGGCACAATACTGAGTCCTTCTCGTGAGCACAAGCCTCAATAATATGTCTCTTGATATATTATCCCCTAGCGAGATGCACCCATCTCCCATCCTATATTATGCCTTTCTAACCTAAATGAGATATTAAATTATTCCAAAGTCGAAATATCTCGTGTAATCCTATAGAAACGTGCAAATACATATACAAACTATAAGAAATCTAACTACCTAAGCTTTGGTCTTGCGTCTACACGAGTACATAGGTCTAATACCGGGTCCTTTTCATGAGCCCAAGATTCGATAATATGTATCATGATATATTATCCCCAAAGAGATGTAATCATCTCTCCCTCTTATATACTCTCTTTCTTACATATTTTGCACGAGATATAAAACTTTCTCAAAGCTACAATCTTTCATTCACCCTTGTATAAACTTGCAAACATGTATAGATACTAAGTATGACCGAAATACATAGGCTTTGATCTCATGGATATACGAGTTCGTAGGTGAAATATTGAGTCATCCTCGTGAGCATGAGACACGAAAATATGCCTCGTGATATACTATCCCCATGAAGACATAACCATCACGTAACTCTCTTATGTGTCACATATTGCAAACTATATATCAAATTATCTCAAAGATTCAACCACTCACACACCTCCATAATAAACGTCAAATTCGTATACACTAATCACCACCTAAATACGTAGGTTTTGATTCCAAGTCTTATTGGGTAAGTAGGCGCAATATCGAGTCCTTCTCGTAAGCACGAGCCTCGATAATGTATCTTTTGATATACTGGCATAACAAAAATGCACCCATCGCTTACCTTACCTTTCTATCCCTCATCAAACCTAGAAAGAGATATCAAACTATCTCAAAATCCAAACCCTCTTCCACACTTACATACGTACAAATGGCCACTTGTCATATAAGCATGAGTTCATGCACAATCGCCCTTATGTACATTCACCAGTTGAAGTGATGTTCTTACACCTCTGACTTACACCATTTCATACCAAAACATTTATCAACGTTTGAGGGATTCTCATCCTAAGGTTTCTAAACTGGTTGTAAAGATAATTAAAAAGTAATCAATTAATGTTAAGAGAGATAATAAGAATATAATTAAGTAGTCGTAAAAAATAATTAGGTTGCCTAATACCTTCCACACTCATAATCCGATTCCCAAACCCACATAACAAGAATCTCTGGACCAACCATAGACTTAACATGTTTTAGGATTAATCCGAAAGGTCTAACCAGAATCTTTTATTTATTTTTTAAAAAATAAACTGGCAACTCTGAACAAACCAACCAAACCCCTTATCGCAGGGAAACACACTTAGGCATAGGCCTAAAACCAGCGGTGTGAGACTCAAAATGGACATGATATCAACCGTCTTTCAAGGGCATGTCCTTTGACCCACGTCGAACTGATAACATGACATTGGGGGTGCAGTGGACCTAGAGACAAACACTCCGGTCATCCACCGTGAATTCACACAAGTAGTTCCCCTTGGGCGCATCACTGCTTGGGTCCTGCAACTCCATAACAGGATGAGCTTATATGAAAAATACAACATCATTTGTAAAAAGTCTAGGCACACCCAAAAGATATAGATAATTAGTAATCAACCGACCACAGGGTAAAGATTCCTAGGTCATGTCTGTCCAAGCTCTCCTCATAACCATTATAATAAGATTAAGGTAATCAATAATTTATCTATAAGCAAGAGCATACATCAACTAACCTATCACATATGGGAAGTCCTGAGAGAGATGACATGGCATGAGGTTATAGATAACCATCAAGTGAAGAATAAAAAAGATCTTCAACAAAGACTGTTGTTGGAAAAGTTTTCTAATCCAATGCATAGGATAACTAACAAGAAAATATGAGACATTGTCATGAGTAACCTTATCCATCATAAATGCTACAAAACCAAGATCGAGAATATTAGTCTGAAGACCTAAATGTGTGGAAAAAATCTCGTAGTAATCTCAACATCAATTCCTCAATCAAATGTAGACAATGTAAGAGGAGAATTAGAATTCACAAGCATGTTCACATAGAAATCATGAACAAGAGATGCATTGGTCGATGAGTATGGCCATAGCAGACGTGAATCACGAATCGCCTCTATTAAGGGTAAAACAAACTAACCCTCCTCACATATATCTTGATGATCTAAATCCACATCTCTCTCGGTATGAGCAAAATGAGATGCAAAGCTCGCATGAATAAGGGAGCCATCTCGAGAGAAAAAAATCCTAGACGCACCAGAATAGAAATAGAGGCTCTCGAGAATTGCTGATGAGATGTAAGTGTTGAACATTATGGTGAAGTGGGTGGCTCTCTCACACAATAGATATTTCTAGGACCATTCGGGAGTCGAACTCTATTTCTTGTATGTGTGTTCTCCCTCATCATTATAACAGAAATGGACAAGACAAATTATACAAGATAAAATACGAATTAAATCCTAAGAGAGTATGAGAGTACAAAGAAATATGGACCTATAATCCCTAAAAAATTATCCTCAAAGACAAAATCAAACACCTAGAAGTACAAATCCATCCTAGATAACCTCTAAGAAGTGTAAATCAGCAAACAAGAACAAAAACTTGTGAAAGAATGTGCACGTAGAGGACGACTACCTAAATTTAAAGTTATTACCAAAATGAAGGTTATATTTTCTTTAATCCATATTCGGGAAAAAGTTAATCCTTAATCTAAGTGTAAAAATATTGATTTACATATTGATATAACTTAACAATATATTTTCATGAAACATATAAGATAAAACAAAAGTCGGAATAGTAAATCATGCACTTAAGAAGAGGATTTATACGAGGGAAAAAACCTTGTAGGAAAAACTTCAGGGCAAACTGACACCTTCCACTATATGGGTAAAGTTTTACAAGATGTAGAAATGAGTTCTAAACTTGAACCTCTCCTAGACTCAATAATGCACAACCTCTACAAGATATTTTTTTCACCTTATAGCTGAAAGAAAAAGCACAGATTGCTTTCTAACCACTCGCCACGTCGCATGTGTCAACATTCTTTGATAATGTCGCGTTTGCACCAAATCTTCAAATCTTATTTGAAATTAAAGAAAAAAATCTGTGTTTTAAAGTAATAAGTGAAAATACACTTATGCAGAACTAACTTCCTAGGATGTGGCGGTCCTAAAGATTGAGAGAAGTTTCAAAAACTGTTTGGCTAATAAAAATAAACTCACAAAGTATTTTTGAGATATCAAAAATATTTAAAGTTTCTCAAATGCAAATTTTACAAAATGTTTTATTCAAGTCGTGATAGAAGTAACCAAACTTCAAAATACTTTAAACTAGAATTGTAATAATGGATATCTCAAAAATACAAAGAAGGATTTTTCTCTTAAGAAAATTTGATTCTTTAGCTTAATAAACAATGAAAACCTTTGCATGAAAAATCTTAACCTTTTCAACCTTATATTGTGATGACAAAGAAGATGAATTATATAAGTGTTTTTAACTTATGGACACAAGATCTCAAACCCTCTAAGTCATTATCATCCACATACAATAGGTTGCTTCTTGAACATAACAAACACTACAAGAAAAAACAAATTTCGCGACACACTAAAAGTAATAATTATGTCACAAAAGATATTTTGTGACATAATACCATATGTCTCCCATGTGTCATGGTATCCATGTCTGGGAATGTATTCGGTAAGATAAAATAGTTATGTTGAGAAATGTAGTACTTTTTACGACAATGTTACATTTTGCGGAATGTCCAACCTTTCCTGACACATAGATTGTGCCACTAAAAGTCATTTTTTAGAACATGGTTGGATTTTCAGCGACACTAACATTGTGTCGATAAAGTATTTTTTAAATTAATTTTTGAAGAAGCTTGCAAGATAAGTATATATAAATTTTTGGATTAATATAACTTGTATAGACCTCCATTCATCAACCTAATTAATAAAACTATAACACAAAATGAAATCAAATCCAATTCTATAACTATCCATAAAAAACATGTCCATACAATATGGGAAGGAAATCCAAAAATAAAAAGTCAGACCTAGTTTAACATTTAAAATAAACTCAACAATAACAGTAAAAGCCACAACAAAAACCTCAATAAATCCCTTCCACCAATTTATGTCCCTTCCACCGATTTAACATAAATAATCACATAAATTAAGTCCGTCGGTATAAGCATTCATCAAACTCATGTCCAAGTTTTAGAAATATATAACAATAGTCTCACATAGCCCGCATGGCCTAAAAGTGGTCTCGTGCGAGGTGAATGTGCCTCTTTTGGGGTCGTTTGGTGGTTTGGGTTTTTTCCCTTTATCGATATGTTTTTAAGCCTAAGTCTAGAGGTTTATAAATTATCATCATATTCTAAAGTTGGGAGTCATGTGAGGGCACGATCAACTCCTATTAGTAACATTAGTCCTGTGTGAGGTGTTCATGCCTCTTTTATTAACGTTTGCTTGATGTTTTGTGTTTTTCTCATAAACGACATGTTTTTAAATCTAAGTCTAGATATTTCCAAATTTTCATCATATTCTCAAACCAAGAGTGCCGTGAGGACACGATCAGTTCTGATGAGTTACGTTGGTCCTGTGCTTCAGGCCTTTTGGCAGTTATTTTAGGTTTTTGCCCTTTATCGGTGTGTTTTTTAGCCTAAGTCTAGAGATTTTCAAAGTATCACCATGTAAGTACAAAATTTTCAATTGAATCCATTGTATAGTTTTGACTTATTTTCGAAACAAAACACATCATTTGATTCATAGGTCGTATTTTTATTATCATGATCCCACACAGACTATGAGATATTGAAGTTTATTGAAGACGTTGCAACAAAGCTTCAATTATTTATGCCGAAGGTTTAATTGGGGAAAGTTTATTTGTCTTCAAATCAAATTGCATTCTGAGATCACTCAGGTATGAATGCGTAATTTTAATGGGACTCGAAATTTATTTTAAACTGTTTAAGGATGTTATTTTATTAAGAAAATGCTTTTAAATTGTTTTTTAAAAAGTTTGAAATCATTTACACTTTGTTTTAATCGAATAAGGACAGATTAAAGTTATGGTTTATTGGGACTCTAATGCGCGTGTCGTTTAAATAAGCTGACAGGTCGTTCAAGCGAGATCTCTATCTCGTTCGAGCGACATGTTTGTTTCGCTTGAACGAGCCACCTACTTGAGGAAAATATATAATTGCGTTTTCCAATCAGATTGTGTAAGTGTGCTTTCTGAAAAATATAGTTTACGAACCAGAACATTTCTACACATTGTTTTCGAAGGTTTTCCAAAGCTAAACACATCCTTAAAGTTTCAAAGATCCGATTTTTCATTAGTATATGCAATAGTGATCTTGTTTGCACCACAAGAAGGTTTTCTATAAATAACATTGTTGGGTTTTGCGGTGGAGAAGCGAAAGAGCCATGTTCAACATCGTAGACATTACAAGCCATATCAGTGGACACCGAGACATACGTGAATGCGTGTATTGTGGATGAGCATTGTGGGAGAAGGAATTTCTACGTGGGTACTGTGAGAGGAGTTGTTTAAGATCAAAAGAGTATCAAGTCTTGTGGGTATCGATTCGTTGAGTAAGATTTGTGTATGTTCGCTGTAAATACACATTCATAATGATTATCTGGCTTGGGCGGTGCCAGGTTTTTTCCCGTTGTGGTTTCCTCGTACATCCGATGTTGTGAGTTTACTTTTCTTTAATTTATTTTACTTGCTTTAATCACTTGATGGATGTTTAAGATTATTCAAGATAAAATTTGGTTAAGTTAAAATTGCTTCACAAATTGGTGGCAATTAAAAATTAGAATTTTTTTTTTCATAAGTAGAGAGATTGTTTTGTCATCCTTAAAACACTTTTCGCGTAAGAAATAAAGGGACCTTCAAATTGGTATTAGAGCTTGTTGCATTTTTTTTATTGTGTAGATCCTTATTTTGTGTTTTTTTGTAGACGTGTTTGTTTCTCTCTCTTGGGTTTTTTTCTCTCGATGGATGCTCAAAGTTTTGACAAATTAAATCTGTTGAATTTAAAGTTTGTAAAACGTATTGAAGCTTTGGAGGAAGAAAATTCTCATTTTAAAAATATGATTGATTATTTGTAAATGTTCAAAATTCAAAGTGTTATTATTCGTGAGAAGGTTGCGTCTTTTTATGATAACTTTAAATCTTTAATTGTGGTCAAGGAAAAGAGTGAAAATAGAGTCCCTGTTTTAGATAAATAATTAAAGGACTTAAAAAATTCTAGGGTTTATGCCGTTGATGAAAATAGTTTGATTAATGATTTTGTGACACGTAAAAAGACTCTTAGAAAAAAGTTTGCTCACATTGAGGGGGAGAGAGATAACCTTCCAGGGGTAATTTAGAATCTAAAGAAAGAGTCCCGAAAGTTTGAGGAGTCTAATTCTTTGCTTGAATCCAAAATTTTGAAGTTGAAAACTAATTTAAATGATTCAGGTAGTGATGGTAGCGTCTTATCTTTTTCTAGTAGTCCGAATGTCAAAGCCTAAACCATAGTTTATTTTAGAGTGCCAACCACATTCGAGGGTGTTAGAAAAGGTCAACCTAAGTCATGTTCCTCGTAGAATTTTCACATATTTGCATTGTGGTATGAAAGGTCACCTTAGGATTTTTTTGATATGATCTTAGACATGCCCCTAGGAAGTTTAAACGTAGCGTCCCGTTAGTTTCCAAAACCAGTTTTGTTAGGGATACATCGATTTGGGTTAGGAAATCCATTTTGGAGATGTTAAATGCTTCGTGGTTGATTCTCACATGCATGCACACGATTCTTCACTTGCTATTTCTTATAATTGATTGCATGTCCATGTTTGTCATATGCTAGTCTTTCCATCATGATTTATATCGTGTTAGTATTATGATATGTGTATATTTTGTATTATATTTATTGAGTCTTATTTGAAAAATTCAAAAAGATTTTTCTTTTATTTGAGTCAAACTACGTTGAAAAACAAAAAAAAAAATCAGTTTGTTTTTTAGTTTGAGTTTACATGTTTGATGTGGCATATTAGTGTGCTTGGACCCCCTTCCTTTCATTATCAATGTGGCTATGACATTTGGTCATAATTATTGATGCTTAGAATGATCTTAACCATTATATTATGGGGATGTTTTGAAGTTGATATGCATTTTTATTCAACTTTGTATGTATGCCCTCTTTGCGCACATGCACGAGTTTATATGGATGTTTGACATCTCTTGCATATTTGAGTTTAGTGAGACGTTCTTATCTCAATTTCGTCATCTATGAGTAAGTAGACATAAGGAGGAGGTGTGCATGTAAGAACCCTTTACTGTGAGGATAGTAATTGAAAAAATGATGAGTGTTCACGAAAAAAGGCTCTGCCCATTTAAAAGAGCCCAAAATAAAATCAAGGCAATAAAAATTATCATAATTATGTTCATTCCAAAAGAAAATTATGATATATATTTGAGGAAGTTTGGATGGAAAAATTTTAAACGGGTTTGTACCACGAATTCTAACATTGAAAAATCGTGTCATGACATTATTGTTTGTAGAATGGTCAAAATTCTGAATTTCGGTGCATGTTTTATTGTTTAGTTCATTAAGCTCACACTTTAATTGTCACATATGGCTAAAATAAGGTTTGATGATTTATAGCTATCAATTAGAGCTTCTTAATCGTTTCGATATGTTGGAATTGTGATTCATTTGTTGTAGTTCACGTCCATTCATTCCATGTTCATGTTTGAGCACATCAGTACTATATTAGCATGTGAGTCATTTTATTTTGTAATTTTCGCTACTGTTTTGGTACTATTTTGTTATTTTCTGCCACTTCCAGTCTATTTCTCCACGAAATTTTTTCACTGGGAAAAATTGTTTGATTCTCTAGACTGGATGTGAAATTTGGTTTCCTCATTCGAGCGATAAATTTGTGTCCCGCGAAGCCTTTAAGCGAGAAGCTCATGTCGTTTGAATGACTAAGTTGTTTTATTCGAGCAACCCCTGGATTCTGTTTAATTATGTTTCAGTACCCTGATTCTTATGGTTATATATTTGGGTACTGCTGGGTTGCTTCTGTTTTCTGTTTATGCAGTTTATTTTGATAGATTTGATATTTTGCTGCATTGGATCTTTTAGTCACACCTGCGTAGATTGTTTAATCATTTGTGTGATTATTGTTTACTAGCGACAATTTTGACATCTTTTGATCATTATTATCAAGTTGTTTCATGTTTATCTTTTCACCGGGTTGTCTATTCGAGACAAAAAGTGGGAGAGATGTATGTGATGTAGGTGGAGATTTTGTGTGATGAGCTTGGTAGCATAATTTTTTTATGTCATTCGATATTGATATCATGTTTTCCTCACATAACAAATGATTTTATTTTATTTTTACTTATTGGTTTATATCATTTGTTCCTCTATAGTTCACTAGGTATTTTTCTATTTCATGTGTGTAGGTTTGATTATAGAGATTCGAGATTTAAAGACTACATCACATTCAGACATTCAGAGACGGTTCATGATTGCCGGACCATCATTTAATAGTCTTATACTGTAATTTTTTGATTTGGGGTTTATAAGATGGGATTTAGGCGTCATACAGCTTGACGGTTCGGCTTAGGCATTTCAGTGTTGGTTTTTGTCTCGGAATAGTCAAAGGGGGAGATTTGTAATGACAAAATTTCCAATTGAGTCTGTTGTATAGTTTTGACTTATTCCCGAAAAAAAACATGTTTGAGTCATAGGTTATATTTTTACTATCACGATCCCATACAGAGTATGACATGTTGAAGTTTATTGAAGACGTTGTGATAATGCTTCAAGGAATTATTTATGCTGAAGGTTTAATTGGTGCAAGTTTATTCGTCTTCAAATCAAATTGCATTCCGAGATCACTTAGGTATGAATGCGTAATTTAATGGGACTCGAAATTTATTTTAAAATGTTTAAGGATGCTATTTTATTAAGAAAATATTTTAAAAGAGTTTGAAATCATTTACATTTCGCTTTAATTTGATAATGGTGGATTATAGTTGTGGTTTATTGGGACTCTAACGCGCATGTCGTTCGAGCGAGATCATTATCTCGTTCGAGTGACATGTTTGTTTTTTCTTGAATGAGACATCGACTCAAGGAAAATATATAGTAGCATTTTCCAATCAGATTTTGTAAGTGTGCTTTCTGGAAAAAAAATAGTTTACAAACTGGAATGTTTATGCACATTGTTTTCTAAGGTTTTCCAAAGCTAAACACATCCTTAGAGTTTCAAAGATCTGATTTTTCATTAGTATATGAAATAGTGATCCAGTTTGGATCAAGAAGAAGTCTTTCTCATAAGAACTTTGCTAGATTTTGTGGTGGAGAAACAGAAGAGTCGTGTTCAATATTGTAGATCTTACAAGACATATCCGTGGACACCGAGATATACATGGACGTGTGTGTTGTGAATGAGCCTTGTGGAAGAAGGACTTTCTACGTGGGCATTGTGAGAGGAGTGGTTGAAGATCAAAAGAGTGTCAAGTGTCATGGGGATCTATTCGTTGAGTAAGACTTGTGTCTTGTCATTGTAAATCCACATTCATAGTGATTGTCTGGCTTGGGTCGTCCGAGGTTTTTTTCCTTAGTGGTTTCCTCGTACATCCGATGTTGTGAGAATTCTTCTCCTTACTTTATTTTTTTAATCACTAGATGCATGTTTAGGATTAATCAAGATAAAATTTGGTTAAGTTAAAATTGGTTCACAACTTGGTGTGAATTAAAAATTGGAAAAAAACTTTTCATAAATAGATAAATTGTTTTGTCATCCTTAAAACACTTTCCGCATAAGAAATAAAGGGACCTACGCATCATATTCTAAAATCGGGAGTTCCGTGAGCACATAATCAATTCCTATGAGTTACATCGATCCTATGCTAGGTGTCCGTGACTCTTTTCGGGCCATTTGGTTATTATTTTACATTTTTACCCATAAACGACATATTTTCAAGTCTAAGTCTAAAGATTTACAAATTATTATCATATTATCAAACCAAAAGTCCAGTTAGGACACGGTCAGTTCTTGCGAGTTACATTAGTCCCGTGCGAAGTATCCGTGCCTCTTTTTCGATCCGTCAGGTGTTTTTTGGAGTTTATTCCCTTTATCGCCGTGTTTTTAAGTCTAAGTCTAGAAATTTGTAAATTATCATCGTATTCTGAAACCTGGAGTCCCATGTGGACACGGTTAGTTCCTATGAATTACATTGATCCCATCTGAGGTGTACGTGCCTCTTTTCTGGCCGTTTGGTGGTTATTTTGGGTTTTCACCCACAAACGATATGTTTCTAAACCTATAAATCACATTCTAAAAATTAAGAGTGTCGTGATGATATGGTCAATTCTTATGAGTAACATTAGTCCTGTGCGAAGTGTTTGTGCCTCTTTTTGGGCCGTTTGGTGGTTATTTTGGGTTTTTTCCCCTTTAACGGCATGTTTTTAAGCCTAAGTCTAAATCTTTCAAATTATCGGCATATTCTCAAACTAGGAGTCTCGTGAGGACGTGATCAATTGCTACGAATGACATTGGTCTCATGCGAGGTTTTTGTGCCTCTTTTTAAGCCATTTGGTCATTGTTTTGAATTTTTTCCCTTTAACGATATATTTGTATGACTAAGTCTAGATATTTTTAAATTATTGTCATATACTCAAACCCGGAGTCTAGTGAGGACATGATCAGTTCCTACGAGTTACATTCGTCCCATGAAAGGTGCTCAACTATCTTTTCGGGTTGTTTGGTTTTGGCCTTTTAAAGGAATGTTTTTTAGACTAAGTCTATAGATTTTTAAATTATCATCATATATTCTCAAACCAAGAATGTCTTGAAGAGACGGTTATACATACGAGGTACATGGGTCCCATGCAAGGTATTCGGGACTCTTTCTGAACCATTTGGTGGTTGTTTTGTGTTTTCGCCCTTTAATGCCATGTATTCAAGCCTAAGTATACAGATTTGCAAATTATCTTCATATTCTCAAATTTGAAGTCTTGTGAGGACACAATGAGTTTTTATGATTTACATTGGTTCCATGCGAGGTGTGCATTTTTCTTTCTAAATCGTTTGGTGGCAGTTTTTCATTTTTGCCCTTTAACGGCATATTTCTAAGCCTAAGTCTAGGGATTTACAAATTATCATCATATTCTCAAACTGAGAAAGTTGAGAGGACATGGTTAGTTCCTACAAGTTACATTGTTCCCGTACAAGACGTCCGTGCCTCTTTTTGGGCCGTTTGGTGGTTGTTTGGGTTTTTTTTCATTTAATGGCATGTTTTTAAGTTTAAGTATAAATATAAATATTTTCAAATTATCCTCGCATTCTAAAAATGGGAGTCCTGTGAGGATACGATCAATTCCTATGAGTTACATTGGTCTCGTGCGTGGTGTACGGGCCTCTTTTTAGATCGTTTGGTTATTACTTTGCATTTTTGCTAATAAACAACATATGTTCAAGCCTAAGTCTAGAGATTTATAAACTATCATCATATTCTCAAACTGGGAGTCCGAAGATCACATGGTCAGTTCTTACGAGTTATGTTGGTCTTGTACGAAGTATATGTGCCTCTTTCTAGTTCATTTGGTGATTACTTTTGGGTTTTCCCCTTTAACATAACGTTTTTAAGACTAAGTCTAGAGATTTGTAAATTCTTATCATATTCTAAAACTCGGAGTCCCATGCGGACATGGTAAGTTCCTATGAGAAACATTAGTTATATGTGAGGTATCCGTGCCTTTTTTGGGAACGTTTAATATTTATATTGGGTTTTCGTGGTATGCTTTTAAGCCTAAGTTTGTAAACTATTATCATATTCTAAAATTGAGTGCCACGGAGATACGGTTAATTCTTATGAGTAACATTAGTCCTGTGCCAAATGTCCAGAAATATTGTGGCTTTGTGGGCTTTCACCCTTTAGCGGCATGTTTTTAATCCTGAGTATAAATATTTACAAACTATAATCAAATTCTCAAGCCGAGAGTCCCATAAGGGCACGATCAATTCCTACGAGTTATATTAGTCTCTTGCGAGGTGTTCGTGCCTCTTTTTGAGACGTTTAGCGGATCTTATGC
This sequence comes from Sambucus nigra, assembly GCA_949130495.1. Classification (NCBI taxonomy): domain Eukaryota; kingdom Viridiplantae; phylum Streptophyta; class Magnoliopsida; order Dipsacales; family Adoxaceae; genus Sambucus; species Sambucus nigra. The sequence continues at coordinate 779,413,815 of OX422208.1, read as the reverse complement.
ATTTTGTCCCTTTAACGACATGTTTGTATGCCTAAATCTAGAGATTTTCAAATTATCATCATATATTCAAACCTGGAGTCCCATGAGGACACAACCAGTTCCTGCGAGTTACATTCTCATGCAAGGTGTTCGTCCATCTTTCCATGTCGTTTAGTTGCTGTTTTGTATTTTTGCCCTTTGAAGGCGTGTTTTTAATCCTAACTCTAGATATTTACAAATTATCATCATATTATCAAATAGGGAATGTCGTGAAGAGACGATCAGTTCCTATGAGTTACATTGGTCCCGAACGTAGAGTTCATGCCTCTTTCTAGGTCGTTTGGTGGTTATTTTAGGTTTCCATCCTTTATCGACAGTTTTCAAGCCTAAGTCTAAAAATTTATAAATTATCTTCATATTCCCAAATCGGGAGTCCCGTAAGGACACAGTCAGTTCCTATGAGTTACATGGTCTCATGCGAGGTGTCCGTGCATCTTTTTGGGCCATCAGTGGAAGTTTTGTATTTTCTCCCTTTAATGACATATTCTCAACCATAAGTATAGGGATCTATAAATTATCATCATATTATCGAACTGGGAGTACTGAGAGGATACGATCAGTTCTAATGAGTTATATTGGTCCCTTGTGAGGTGTTTGTGCATCTTTCTAGGCCCTTTGGTGAATGCTTTGTGTTTTTTCCCTTGAATGCCATGTTTTAAATCTAAGCCTAGATATTTACAAATTGTCATCATATTCTCAAACCAGGAGACCCGTGAGGACACGATCAGTTCCTACGAGATATATTTGTCCCGTGAGAGGTGGTCGTGCCTCTTTTCGAGCCGTTTGGTGGCTGTTTTCAGTTTTCGCCCGTTAACGACAGGTTTTCAAGCCTATAGAGATTTACAAATTATCATCATATTCTCAAACCGAGAGTAGGGATGGCAATTTCACCTGACCCATCAGCTTCCCACCCCATCCCCATCCCTAATGGGGAGAGTAGAAAACTCATTTAAAATAATAGGGGTGGGTGTGGGTTAAAAAGATTATTTAAATGGGACGGGTTCAAGTTTACTATATATAAAAATAACCCAACCCATTTATTTTTTATATTTACTTAAATAACCTTTTTTGATATATTATTTACACCAAAACCTTTTATATATATATATATATATATATATATATATATATATATATATATGTGTGTGTGTGTGTGTGTGTGTGTGTGTGTGTGTGTGTGTGTGTAAGAGGGAAGTCCCCTTTGAAGCCTGGGAGTATAGAAATACCAGTTGAGGCATAACCCCTATAGGTATTGTAATAAATGACAATCCAAGTAATATTTGAAAAGACAAATGAACACATAATATTATATATAGTCAACACCCAGATTTAACTCACAAATCTCTCATGTATGACTGAAATGATAATAAAGGAAACTCAAAAGTAACTCATTCAAAGGGAGAGAGAAGTAAGCACCCTAGATACACCTTGGCAGAAAGCCAACACACCAAAAACCTCTAAAGGATCTCCGGTTAGCAATTAAAATCTTCACAATAAATGATAATGGTGGGTGAGTAAACTCTCTCGTCTGTAATAATTTTTCTCTGATGTCTTATCTCTCTCTCTCTCTCTAGAAATAAACTCTCTAGAAAATAACTCCCTCTCTTAGAAGTGGTTGAGGCCCATAAATAGCCCCACAACCCTTCTCGAGACATCTCAATCTTTATTAATGTGAAAATACATTCTCTCATACTTCAAGTCACAAGCATTAAATGCATAATGGTTCACCCTGTCCTACATCATAAACATTAATTGTAAAGACAGGCCTTTTGCCTAACCACTATGAATCAGAGGACTGTCATAACAGAGGTGGCTCAACAACTGTCTGGCAGCACCAATACCATGGTGGTTTACTCAAGTTTGGATTGGTTAGTGTTTAGATGGATGGTGACATCACCTAAAGGATATGTGACATTTTTTAGGGGTTATTTGGTTCAAAGCTTAATATGAGATGGAACTCAAGGTTACTTTACACAAGGTTCCACGATAAAAGATTTTTTGGTATTTTACCAGGTGTATCTAAGATAGTCAAGATAAGTCTTAACGCTGCCTCACTTCTTAATCCTCCAAACTAAGTCCCTCTGAAGTTCCCATGGTGAGGTCATTCGATAGAGCATGTAAGCTTTCCTAAGCCCTGGCAAGCTTGGTCTCTCGCGAGTACCGTCTGACCTCACGCACAATATTACGATCATTATATCACTGCAGTAGGTGTAAAATAAAAGATACAATTTGACTAAGTAAGAAAATTAAGATAAAGAGGAGCTCTCTCGGCCATTTTCCTCACTGGTCTGCATTATTGAGCTTCATCGCTAAGCTATTTCACTGAGATGCCTCGATGTCCTCATGCTTCTTCCTTCTCTGAAGTATTTTCTATTAATTGGGGAAGCTTTCTCTAATTTAGATAAGGGTGGGTGTGAAGGTAATCTCTAAATTAGAGAAATCTTCCCCAATTAATTAGAAAGACTCAAGAGAAGGAAGAAACATGAAACGGCTTAGTGAGGCAGCTCAGCGAAGAAGCTCAGTAATGCAGCCCAGCGATGAAACTAGCCGAGAGAGCTCCTTTTTATCTTCCTTTTCTTACTTAGTCAAATTTTATCTTTTATATTACACCTATTGCAATGATGTAATGATCGCAATATTTTATGTGAGGTCAAACGATACTCGCAAGAGACCAAGGATGCAGGGCTTGGGAGAGCTTATATGCTCTATCAAATGACCTCACCGTGGGAACTTCAGAGGCACTTAGTTTGGAAGATTGAGAAGTGAGGTAGCGTTAATGCGTGTCTTGACCATCTTAAATACACCTAGTAAAATACTGAGTGATTTTTCATCGTGGAACCTTGTGTAGAGTAACCTTAAGTTCCATCTTATATTAAGCTTTAAGACAAACAGTCCCCTACAAAATGTCACATCTACTTTAGGTGATGTCACCAACCAGCTAAACACGATCCAATCCAAACTTGAGTAAACCACCACGGTATTGGTGTTGTCAGATAGTTGGTGAGTCACATATGTTGTGATAGTGATGCACAGTGGTTAGGAAAAAGGCATGTCTTGGCATTTAATGTTTAAGATGTAGGACAGGCTGGCCCGTTATGCATTTAATGCTTATGACTTGAAGTATAAGGGAATGTATTTTCACATTAATGAAGACTGACACGTCTATGGAAGGAGTGTGGGGATATTTATGGGCCTCAACCACTTCTGAGAAAGGGAGTTCTTTTGTATAGAGTTTATTTCTAGAGGGAGAGAAGACATCAGAGAAACGTTATTGTAAACCAGAGAGTTTACTCACTCACCAATATCATTTATTCTGAAGCTTTTAATATCTAACCAAAGATCCTTCAGAGGTTATTGGTGTATTGGTTGCCTGCCAAGGTGTATCTAGAGTGCTTACTTCTCTCTCCCTTTGAATGAGTTACTTCTTAGTTGTCTTTATTATCATTTGGGTTATACACGAGAGATTTGTGAGTTTAGTCTGAGTGTTGACTATATATAATATTGTATGTTCATTTATCTTTACAAAGAGTACTTAGATTATCATTTATTACCATACCTATAGGGGTTACACCTCAACTGGTATTACTATACTCCCAGGCTTCAAAGGCGACTACCCTCTTACGTTTGGCGACTCTACTAGGGAGGTATTCTTCTAAATGTATAGCGCAAGATAACGTTAATTATACCATTGATTTTGATTCTATCTAGCATAACGAGGAGCAAGTGGGAGGTAGCTTGAGACTTCCAGAGATGGGGTTCCTCAGGTAGAGGATCCCCAAGTTTAAACAAAAATAGGATTCCTAGCGGTGACATAAGCCTCTACTAGTTTCGTAATGGGATAAGCACAGATGGCCCTTCTCATGGGCAAGTTCTTTGAGTTCTTGAAGACTCCTATAGCTTCAACGACTTTGGGAGGGGGATTTGACCCCAACTCCTTTGTAACACCAATGGCATCTCCAATATCCCCATCAAGTAAAGCTCCAACAGGACCTGCCCCCATGAACACTGTACCTACCCCTATCCCAACGGGGAGTACCCTAAGTATGGAAATTATTCCACTTGTGGTCCCTTAGCCCATTGCTTAAGTGGATGAGAAAACTCCTGCATCTGCCTCGGAAGAAATAAGGAAGGAGATACAAAATGAGATACTAAAGATGATAGAATCTTCCTCGCAGCCATCTAGTGAGGTAGCATCGGTGTACGATGATTTTTGTACTCCCTATGTTAATGAGTACAACAAGAAACCTTACCCAAAGGACAACATTTATCCTATTTTTGAGAAGTACACAGGAAAGGGGAAAACCTAAAGGAGCACATCAAGCACTTCATTGAGCATCTGGGGGCTCATTACAACAATAAGAAGATAAGGTTAGGGAGTTTTCCAAATCCCTCACTGATAAGGCTTATACCTCGTACTCTTACTTGGCACCGAAGAGTGTCTCAACGTGGGAGGAAATACACATTCTATTTATCCAAAAGTTATTTCTGATAGAAGATGAGTTCATATTGACACAGCCAGGCAGGGAGAAACAATGGCCAGGGGAGGAAGTAGTGGCGTACGTTTGAAGGTTCAAAGAAAGGTCCCTCGACGTGAGGGAAGAGGCCAAGGAATCCAAACTGCTTCAGATTTGTGCTGAAGGTTTGCTATTGGAGTAGATTTTTGACCTCATCAACGAACCATGCGAACGAACTTTTATGGCATTTTTAAGCAAGGAACATATCGTTAGTCGTGCGGCCAAACCCGGTCATGGTGCCTGTGATATTCAGGCAACCAATATAGCCTGTTATGGGACACGGTCAACCCCTATCAGTGGGATACACCGATGGAGGAGAGGGGGCTAAATAGCTAAATAAGGATAACAAAAGAAAGTTCGGTAGAGATAGAGAGGATCCACCACCACTGCCTTATACTGTTAAGGAGTCTTTCAATTATTATAACGTCATGGTGCAAAGGGGGACAGTTTATGAGCCCAAAGATACTCCAGTTGTTGTGCCACATGCAGAGACAAGAGTTAATCCCAAATATTTCCAAATCTATCAAAAGGTTAGTCATCCAACGGTAACCTTCTTTACACTGAGGAAGATTATAAGCAAACATGTGAAGGCAAGGACTTTGCAGATCCCTCAGGAGAACGTCAACAATAACCCACTACCGGCACATGCGGATAATATAGTAGTTTCTTATGAAAAAGAGGTTGAATGGGAGGCGAGGGAGTTAGAGATTGAACAGGAAGAGTTTGAGGAGGTGTTGAAGGACTGCATCATAGGATGGCTAACGTGGTGATAGCCTACGATGAAGCTAGTGCAAGATATGTGAAAGATGTATACAATCTAGATAATGAAGAAGTAGATCGGGGTCTAGAATAACAAGCTATATCGCAGTCGCCCAAGTTCTCATGGTTCTTCGAATAAGTAGGAATGCCAAAGTAAAGAAGGCTAGAAATAACGTAAGTGATTATGTATATTGCACAAAATAATGAAGTTCCATCGCTGAGGTGGAGGGGTCCGTTTCTAGGTTGGTAAGGAAGTTCCTGTCTGAAGTGACTTTCAGTAATACCGATAGGGTTGTAAGGTTCTCACACAATAATCCCTTAGATGTTATGGCCAGTATCAATGGTATAAGTTCTGCAAGGGCTCTGATGGATGGGGAGCATCGATAAAGATCAATACCATCAGCTCATTCCATGCGTCTAATATTTATGAGGCAAGGTTAATACTAATGCCTTTAGTGATCTCTAGTTATGATAACCAGTCCTCTAAGTCGATTGGGCATGTGAACGTTGGGATTATAATAGGGAATCTTACTTCACACATCAAATTTCATATGATTGAGAGTGCTACTTCTTATCACCTTCTGATAAGAAGGGAGTGGATGCATAATCACGATTTAGTCCCTTCGATATATCACCAATGCGCTAAGACAATTATGAAAAGGGCTCAGATCTTTATATGTGCAACAAAGAAACCCTTTGCAACTGAAGAAGCTCACTTAGAGGATTCATCATTTTACACAGAGGTGGAGGAGGATCCCAAAGTCTTAATAAGAAGAATGGAGGGAGTCAGAGTTCCCTCTATTAGATAAAGTATGGGGCATGTGAATGGTTAGAGCAGCGAGGGAGAAGAAATAAGAGAAGTAAATGAAGAGGTCAATCATGCTGATCCTAAACCCCAGAATATCTCTAAACAATTGAGCAATAGGATGAGGCCTAAGATGGACCCGATAAAGCATAAAGCCCAATGACATAGCATGCTGACTAGGTTTTTTATAAATAGATTGCTAGAAGCTTCGAGAGAGAGTAAACGAAAGGTAGTTGTAGTGACCAACAAATAATACAAGAACATGATAATAATGGATGGAAAAGTGATTTATCGCCTTTGAAGGTGTGAGCGGGAGATCGAGGAAGCTATTCCGTAGGCTGATGAAGAGGTTGACTCGATGTATGAATATTTCCTGGTAGATCAACAAGGGCAGTGTATGATCATAGACAACTCTAACATACGAGAGAGTTTGTGAAAGAAGTGAGAGAAGAGTCAGAGTACATAATGGATCGCTCGAAGCCACAAGTGCAGGAGCTGGAGTAGCTGGATCTAACTGAAGAAGGAGAAGATCCAAGGCATATCTTCATTTCAAAGGATCAGAGAGAAGAGAAAATAAGGGACTAGTTTGAGCTGATTCAGGAGTACATAGACATTTTTATGTGAAAGTACATAGAGATAGAAAGGCTAGATGAAGAAGTAAATTTCCACAAGCTAAACGTTATGCCTTCAACCATACCGGTGAAGTAAGAGACAAGAACTTACAAGCCTGAGCTGGATCTAAAAATTAAAGAAGAGGTGCAACGGTTGCTAGAAATAGAGTTCATTAAACCAATGCAGCACCTACTTGGTTTATCAAGCATTATCCTAATGGGAAAGAAGGACAAGAATCAGATACGTATATTTGTGGACTTCAAGGACTTGAACAGAGCTTACCTAAAGGATGAGTTCCCTCTGCTCTCCATTGATAGCTTGATCGATGCAACTGTTGGGCATGAAATGTACAGCTTCATGGATGGGTATGTGGAGTACAACCAGATAAATATGGATCCAATTGATGCAAAGAAAATAACATTCACAACCCTATTAGGCAATTTTATGTACAAGATAATTCCTTTTGGGTTGAAGAATAATGGAGCAACATATCAGATAATGATGATGGACATTTTCCATGACTTATTGCATACATTTCTAGAAGTTTATGGGGATGATCTGTTCATCAAGTTGAACAAGAAGGAGTCCCATATAGACTATTTGAGGAAGGTATTCATTCAGTGCAGAAAATACAAGCTGAAGATAAACCCGTTGAAGTGTGCCTTTAGAGTTATAAGTGGAAAGTTCCTGGGTTTTGTAGTGGATCGACAGGGAGCGTAGATGAACCAGGGCAAGCAACGAGCAATCCTAGAGATGCCATGACCAAGAACAACGAAGGAGCTCAAGAGTTTCCTAGGTAAAGTCTCCTACCTCAGGAGATTTGTGTCGGGGCTGGTCGAGATAATTCATCCATTAATGGAGTTATTGTAAAAGGGCACAAAGTTCAAATAGGAGGAAGCTCACCAAGAATCTCTCATTAAGTTAAAGAATATGGTCACTTCTCCACAAACGATGATTCCTCCAATGGCAGGGATACCATTGCAGTTCTACCTCACATCTACCACGAGGTCCGTTGGACCTCTTTTAGGACAGAAAATTAATGGGCAGGAAAGGTCAGTCTACTACCTGAGCAGGATCATATATGGACCAGAGTTAACGTACAGTATTATAGAAAGGCATTGCTTAGCCTTAGTATTTGTGTCACAAAAACTTAAAAATTACATGATATCTTTAACAATTCATATTGTGGCAAGATGTGATCTTATTAAGATTTTTTTTGCAAGAACCATCATGATTGGAAGAGAAGTTAGGTGGTTCCTCATCCTCTCAGAATATGACTTAACATGTGTGGTCCCTCATGCGATCAAGAGCCAAGCATATGCAGATTTATTGGCAATTTTTCCATCTGGGATATTTGAGCCACCATGTGAGAGCATTCTAGGAGATGATATTTGCAGAATAATTTTTTGGATATGAACCTTGAAGAATGGACTATGAAATTTGATGCTTCTTTGGTAGAAAAGAAGGTGGAGCAATGGTTATTCTCTCAAAAGGGAAGGAAGATATTTGCCTTTCCTATAAGTTAAATTTCCATTGCTCTAATAATAAAGCAGAGTATAAGAGTTAGTATTGGGGTTGCTAGAGGCCCTTCGAAGGGGAATCCGCTCATTATGCATCAAAGGTGATTTGAACTTGGTGGTTCAGCAAATGAATGGGGAATATGCATTAAAGCACCTCAGCCTGGCGCCTTATAGATGTATAATCCAACGATTGATCGATTAGTTCTATCGAGTCAAGATAAGGAGGCATCTTAGAACGATGAATAGGCATGATGATGCTTATGCTAACGTTGCTCAAAAAGTGACCCTGAAGAAAGACACGACAATAGTTATGATACAACTAAGAATAGATCCCTCGGTGGTGTAGACGATCTTGCCGATGGAAGACGATTCGGATTGGAGAGGTGAAGTCAGGAAGCAATTGGAGCTAGGGAAGGGAGATGGAACTGAAGGAGCTAGTGCAGTACTTTCCCAATTAAGGAAGTATTTACTTCAAGAACATGGGAGGATGGCTATCAAGATGCATCGGTCCAGAGGAAGCAGAATATAAGTTGAAGAAGACACACAACGAACACTGAGAAATAACCGAGATCCCTATGTACAGAAGAATTCAGAGAAAGAGATACTTCTGGCCAATGATGAAACGGGATGCTACAGAGTTACAATTAAGGTGTGATAAATGTTAACTTTTCTTTCAGGCGGTTGAATATGACTTCATTGAAACTCAGGCGGACTAGAGGCTGCCTTACATCAATTTTATCAAAGATGAAATTATTCCTACGAAGAAAATTAACTCGATGGGACTCAAGCAAAAGGCCCCACGATTCTACATCTAAGAGGAGAACTTCTATGGCAGAGGATACTTCAACAGGCCATTAAGATGCATCACGAAGGAGGAGGCAATGAAATTTTTAAAGCAAGCTCACGACCCAACTCACATTAGAGGGGCAAAGTTATATAACCAATTAATGACCATGGGTTATTATTGGCCAACCATGGAGAAAGATTCTACTGAGTTTTCAAAAGTGCAAGGCGTTCTAACTACATGAAAATATGATCCATGCTTCTTTATTGGACTTACACTCTTTGGCCACTCCTTACCCATTCCACACTTGGGCGTTTGACCTGGTAAGGGAAATACATCCATCTTCAAGGGGAAAGATCTGGATATTAGTGGCAATGGAGTGCTTTACAAAGTGGGCTGAGACAATACCACTAAAGAGAGCAACAGTTGGTATGGTGGCCAACTTCATTAGAATGTACATAATTTATTAATTTGGGATTCCCAAGGTTATTATCTCTGAGAATGGGACCCCGTTTGTCAACAAATAAGTAACGATGCTCATAGACAAGTACTTCATTATCCATCATATCTCAACGGTGGCATATCCCAAAGGCAATGGTCAAGTCAAAGAAACTAATAAGACCTTAGTCAATATCCTATCCAAGACGATGGAATACTTCCCAGGTTCATGGGATGATAAGATTCCAGCAATTTTATGGGCCTATCAAGCGACAAAGAGGAAACCCACGGGGTATATACAATTTTCTCTTGTGTTTGGAGCTGAAGCAATTCTACCAGTGGAGACAAAAGTTCCCTCGGCCTGATATGCCTTGCGAAGCAACATGCTTTCATAAAGCAGACATGTACAATTAGAAGCATTGGATGAACACGGAGATAATGAGATAAAACACTTCCAAATGTGCACGAAGCATCTCTCTAGGTCATATGACAACTTAGTGAGGTCAATAAAGTTTGTATAAGGGTATTTAGTTTTGAAGGCAGTGGTGAAGCACATTTGAGGGCTACCATTACCTAAACTCGCGATGAATTAGGAGGGACCTTTCATTGTAAAAGAGGCTCATTATTCAGGTTATTTTTTAATATTTAAGATGGAAGAGGATAAACCGTTCAAGATTAATAACAAGTGGTTGAAGGTCTATCATATTTAAGCGAGTAACCTCGGTTAGAAATTTATTTTGTGTTAAAGTTATGTTGCAATTCATTGTATGAGTTATTTCGTCTGTGATGAGGTAAGAAGAAAGAGTTTACTTGTAAATTGTAAGAGTTTAATCTTTGTAATAAATAGAAGAGTTATAACAAAGCAGTGCATGAAAACAATCATATTTCTTTCATGCATATACTCAAAAGGATTACAAAATTGGGAACTATTGCCCAAGATTTACATTTAAGGAAATGGAAAAAAAGTTACAACACAAAATAAGGGACTTTAACCTAGGAGAAACCACAAGACAGGTGAGGAGAAGAAGTCTCCAGGAAAACCCAAAGAAGCCACAAAGTATGTTATTTGATCAATAATATAGCCTTCAAGTCTGGTCTGGACTTGGGCTCGTTCAATCAATAAGGCTTCACGTTCTTGCTTGGCCTTCAGTAGAGCTTATTCGAAAGCCTTAAATTTGTCATCAGCTTCTCCCAACAGAGGGGTCAATGCTAACAACCTGGCCTCCTCAACCCATTGGGCCTCCACATGTTTTAGATAAAGCTCACATTGGATATCCAATTATTTCCTCTTTAGAAGTTTCAAGTGGCTAATCAGCCAGTTCAGTTGGAAACCATCCTTGCCCATCTCCTTCAAGTTGCCCAAGCATCGATTGATGAGGGGACTAGTAAGGTTGGATGTTTGAGTAGTGACCACCTTAACAATAATGGCCGCCAGACCCTGTAGCCAATAGTGAAGGTTTGAGGATGATGAGTGAAAATCTTCTCAATGATAGAATGATTAATTACATATACTTGGGGATATTGGAGAAGGATCATAAGGCAGAACTCATGGGGAGCCATATTGGGTAGAGGAACAACTGGACTCACTATCAGCTGGCAGATCTGTAGTGTTGTTAGGGTTGGCTTCCTCTGAATAGACTGGCCCTTGATCAGTAGAGGCAACAGGCGAGCGACCACGCTGAATTGGTTCCTCGACAGTAGCAGGATCCCTCGCAACCTGAGACGTGATAAAGAGAAATGAGTTTGAGAAAAATCTTCACAAGTGGTTTTCATGGTTAAGTCACCATTAAAGTTTGAGTTTGAAAAAGGTCTTAATAAGTGGCTTTCATTGTTAAGTCACCATTATAGGTGGAGTTTGATAAAAATCTTAACAAGTGGTTTTCATTGTTAAGTAACCGTTATAAGTGGAGCATGAGAAAAATCTTAACAAGTGGCTTTAATTGTTAAGTCACCGTTAGAGGTGGAGTTTGAGAAAAATCTTAACATGTGGTTTTCATTGTTAAGTCACCGTTATAGGTGGAGTTTGAGATAAATCTTAACAAGTGTTTTTATTATTAAGTCACCCTTATAAGCGAGGTTTGAGAAAAATCTTAACAAGTGTTTTCATTGTTAAGTCAATGTTATAGGTGGAGTTTATGAAAAACCTTAACAAGTGTGTTTTCATTGTTAAGTCACCTCAAAGGCGTAATGATAACGCTTGTGCAAAGAAGAAGGAGAGGGAAGAACATACCTCAGGTATAATTGCAGGAGTAACAACTTAAGGGATAGTAACTGAAGGAATAACTCCAACATCCCTTTCACTCTTAGTTGAACCTTCAGCAAGGGGAACCTCAACCCTTAGCGATACACCTTCCTCGCGAAAAGGCACAAGTGCCAAGATTGGGGAAGGTTCCACCAATGTCGTTTGAGCTCCAGATGATATATCACCCCCCTATGGGGGGCTGAAAGAACCCCTGAGTGAAAATATGAACCAACGATACGATGAGGAACTAGGGGTATCTCAGAACGGGAAGGAGGAGTCAAATGAGGAGACAACTGGAAATAAATATCAAAGTGTTAGGCACAGGAAACACCACATAAAAAAAGGTAAAGGAACAAGGAGTAAGCTTACCTTTGTGATGTTAGAAAAGAGGCAAACACAATGGCAGGCCTCACTAGAGGGAACTAAAGAAGTGATCCAGCAAGAGAGGTGGCTAGGTCAAAAGCAACTACGACCTGAAGGCCAAGAAAAAATTCTAAAAAGACAATACATCTAAATGGAAAAATAGCTATAAGACAACAAGCCATTACCTCTGGAGGGCTGCAAAAAACTAGAACGACGTCTAGAGGAACCATAGGGAGCAGAATAAGCCAGAGGTGTCTTTTTTAGATGAGGATAAGCTCCAACGGATTCCACAGAGGTAGTAGCTCTCCTAGAAGCCTCATATGCACGTCAGAAGGCAAATTAGCGAGAATAAGCCAACCCATACATGGGAGAATGGGGAGGAGATGCATCGGCCTCAGAAATATCTAAGCGTCCTCCCATGAAAGGGCTCATAGGGGGAGAATACCTATCTCTTTCAATCTCCTTTATAGACAAAACAATTTGTGCACAAGTGTTAGAGAATATACCTCACTAAGTTTGAAATGACTAAGTGTGGGAAAACATACCTCTTACTCTGTAGAAGAGTGAGACGAAATAACCATGGGAGAAGTTGGAGGTGAAGGTAAGGGAGATGCTCTCTCAGTGGGAACATGCTCAACCTCAGCACTATCGTCAAGGGTAATGGCCTCAATGGGAGGTGGAGGAGGAGAGGTCCTGGGAATAGAAGAAGTAAGTGTTGGTTTCACTTCATAGGCATGTGTCTTTTAGGCTTTTTTACCCAGAGTCTTCTTCCTTATACCAGAACGACCAATAGTAGAGAGGGCTCTATAACTTCTTCTCCTTAAGGTGTCCCCCTCGATTGGATCTACCAGTATTATGGGAATGCATCAGGGGGAGGAATGGGAGGAGTATGTCGATTAAACACACGTTGTACCATCTTGGAACTTCGCTCATATCTCCCCACTAAGATCTGTAAACAAATATAGGAGGAATAGAGGCAATGGTCAATGCATCCACACGGACTTGGGATTTAGGCTGGGACTTGTACTTTGAAAAAGTCCCACTCTTTTAAGTCTTATCCCTTTTGGAGGGGGGGTTTAAAGGCCCCTTTCCAGGATCGTCTTCGGCAGTGGTAGGTTACTTGGGCATTGGAGCTTTCTTATCCCTTGGAGAAGCAGTGGGGATTATGGGGTAGTATGTAGGTAGCTCTTTAGGTGGACCCTTGGGGGTGCTGCTCAGAGGGAACTCAACCCCCAGGAAAGAATTTCCTTTGAGACCTAACTCTGAGGCTGGGAAAGTGAGAACTGGGGGATAGACTGGGGTACTTTGAATAAATTCACTAATCTTGTACAGCTGTATCGACCAGTATTTGGTGGCAAAAAGGGAAGTCACACCGTCTTTCCTTGTAATAGTGGGAATGGTGATTTAGCAAGCAATAGTTGAATTGATGGAGGAAGCAGTAAAAGATGTATAAAAGTAACAAGCCTCAAAGAAAGCATCCTTGCGATGAGACTCCTGGAAAATGGGACGGGAACCCCTTGCTCATAGCCAAATTGGGGATAACAGAGATTGGGGTTGTAGTGTACTAAGGTATATCCCAATCAGTGTATGAAGGAAAATAGCCTGGGGTAAACAGGAACACAACGGTAAAGGAGGGATTTTTGTTGACTATATCCTCTGAAGTGACACAAACTGTTACGGCTTTGTGGGCAAAGAAAGACTAAGTTTGAGCAAAATAATCTTCGTTGTAGGGACGCATTACAAAGCAACTGGGCCTGTCAATAATGAGAAGAATGTCCTTTCGGATTTTCTTCTTATGAAACCAAAATAACCGATGGGGCTTGAGGTCTTCGCAAATCAAATAAGGTTTCTCGCTCGTTGCTATATCGAGAAAATGGCTATAAAGAAAAGTGGTCAAGATGATGGTGTTGTAAAAATTGGCCAAGTTATAGCAGCCAATGGACCATTATATGTCTTAGTGGATCTTGTCCAACTAGATATAGAGGATCCCCAAACCCATAGTTGTAAGAGGCAGCTTGAACCCCCTGGCTAAGCGAACAAAGATGTTGATGAGATCACGACGGGATTGGTCATTAGGCTTGCCATTCATTACGAAGCGAGAAAGAATAACAAGTATATAAGAAGGTAATTCTAAAGGGGTACCTTTGCCTATAGCAAAGCTAAAAGAATCATCATTTTCATAAGTGAAGAAGTAACTAATGATAGGGGAGAATATTGCTTTATTAGAAGATCTTATGAAACTTCGACATATCTGATCCAACTTCGCCCTCACAGCTTCTTCGAAATCTAAAGCCTCATTAGAGTAAATGGAAGTACTTGTGGGCTCAAGCCCAAATAGCTAACAAACATATTCTAAGGTCACTTTGAACTCCCCCCACGCATCCATGATGTTCCAACGGGATACAAGTACCTGGAGCCCTGCATCGTGTTTGGAAAGACTAAACTCACCAAATCACTTTGTCTGATGGAGCCAAACCTTCGTGAGGGCGTCAGCATAAGTTATTTGCATGTAGGTGTTCCAGGCATCAAAATTGGTTGGGGAGCCTCGTGGCCCTTCGAAGTATATCTAGGAACAAGGGAAATCACATCGGTCGAGATGAAAATGTAGAGTCCCCTCTGGGGGGAAGAAACCCCAAACGGCAACATTATCATCTTCATCACTAAGCGTCAAAGAGTCCCACTTAGCGTTAAAAATGATGATTTTGCACATGGCTGAGTATTCATCATCCTTGGCAAAAATAGGGGAGTGGAGATAAAAACAGAGTTTCTCTTGATGAACTGCCATCAAGGCGGTGGCATCCAAAGCAGGGGCAGGAGTGGTGGCGACGACAGGCGGAGCAATTGTAGTGGAAACAACTGGAGCGTCTGGTCCATCGAAAGAAGACATGGGAGAAGTTTGAAGTGAAAATGATTTAAAGAAGAAATAATAGACTTGAAATAATGGAGCAACGGAGGATGAAGATGACCAAGGAAGAAAGAAGCAGGTGAAAAGCTTGAACAACTATGGCAGAATTGCACTTTCTCTCTCTAAAAGCTCTGGAGACGATCATGGAAAATGAAAGCGTGAACCATAAAATGGTTAAGTATTGGGGTATTAGGAGCATGAAAATCAAGTGGGTGGTTGAACTTCCATAGAAGCATGTGATAAGCCGTCAAAATTATTACAAATTGACACGTGGCGCATCGGGGAGTGCTCTAACAGTTGAAAAGACAATCTCACGTCATTAATGAGGTGATGCTTGGGAAAGAGAGTGTTGCTTTCAAAAGAAGTTAAGTTTTGGTGCCAAAATTTTTAAACTATATTGGAAACCCAACAGTCCAATTAAAGAGAGTCCTCACACTACAAGCCCAAATAATGATACAATGGGTTAAAAAGGCATTGGGGAGAATTTTAACTTTAAAAAGGAAGGTTCCTCTCAACACAGTTCAAAAATTTCACGATGTCCCCTCATCATAAGTCTGAATGGAGTTAAACCTGACTCGGCACCATTGGTGAGAATTTTACTTTTTGACAAGTTAAAACGTGGATGGCTATAATTTATCTACATCGGGGATAATTTTACCCTAAGAGAAAGTTGAAGCGAGGAAGGCCACAACTAAGAGAAAAAAACTAAGAGAAATCCTTTCACTATGTATAGTCCTAATGATAAGGTGCCCTTATTAAAGGTTCACTTAGTGGGGGAACGAAGTGAAGACATAACGGTTGGGATTAATGCCAGAAAAAAGTTACGATGTCCCCTCGCTATAGGCCCAGGTGTTGTGGAGCCTTAGTTCAGATACATCGGGGAGAATTTAACTTTTAATCTAATAAAGATAAAGGCAATTAGTTGTAACGAAGACAAATATGTAAGAATTTTCTCTCACAGCAGAAGACGGTCCATCAGATTGAGAAGTTTTTGTGCAGACGTTTCTTATGCTAACAATAAAATCTCAGCACGAAGGGGCAAATGTAGGGGGTTTGAAGGTAATATCTAAATTATAGAAAGATTCCCCAATTAATAGAAGTGACTCAAGAGAAGGAATACTCATGAGGACAGCGAAGCAACTCAGCGAGGAAGCTTAGTGATGCAGCCCAGAGAGGAAAATGAATGAGAGAGCTCATCTTTATCTTCCTTTTCTTACGTAGTCAAATTATATCCTTCATATTACACCTATTACAGTGATGTAATAATTGTAATATTGTGTGTGAGGTCAAATGGTACTCACGAGAGACCAGGCCTAACAGGGCTTGGGAAAACTTACACGATCTATCGAATGACCTCACCGTGGGAACTTCAAAGGGACTTGGTTTGAATAATTGAGAAGTGAGGCGGCGTTGAGACTTGTTTTGACCATATTTGATAAACTTGGTAAAACACTGATAGATCTTTCATCATGGAACCTTATGTAGAGTAACCTTGAGTTCCATCGCATATTAAGTTGTGAGCCAAACAGTCCCCTACTGAATGTCACATCTACTTTAGGTGATGTCACTATCCAGCTAAACACTGTCCAATCCAAACTTGAGTAAACCAACATTGTATTGGGGTTGTCAGATTGTTAGAGAGCCACCTATGTTGTGAAAGTTCTCTGGCACACAGTGATTAGGCAAAAGGCATATCTTTGCATTTAATGTCAATGGTGTAGGACAGACTGGCCCATAATGCATTTAATGTTTATGACTTAAAGTATGAGGGAATGTCTTTTCACGTTAATAAAGATTGAGACGTCTCGAAAAGGGGTGTGGGGATATTTATGGGTCTCAACCACTTTTGAGAGAGAGAGTTCTTTTATATAGAGTTTATTGCTAGAGAGAGAGAAGACATCAGAGAAAAATTATTACAAGCTAGAGAGTTTACTCACTCGCCATTATCATTTATTGTGAATCTTTTAATAGCTAACCAGAGATCCATCAGAGGTTGTTGGTGTATTGGCTATCTGCCAAGGTGTATCTAGAGTACTTACTTATCTCTTCCTTTGAATGAGTTACTTCCCAGTTTCCTTTATTATCATTTTAGTTATATACGAGATATTTGTGAGTTCAATCTGAGTCTTGACTATATATAATATTGTTCATTTATCTTTACAAAGAGTACTTGAATTATCATTTATTACCATACCTACAGGGGTTACGCATCAATTGGTATTACTATACTCCAGGGCTTCAAAGTGCCTTTGAATGTCCTTCCTCCACTGACTGGACACAACAAAGTCGGTGCTACCTGCAAACTTCGGAGGGTGTGCTTTCTGAAAAGCATCACGAACACATTCCCAAGCATACGGGAATGCATGAGCCTGAACTGGCGCGACTACCGGCGCCTGGGGTAGTGCCTTCTGTACAACTGCTAGGGAGGCATTCACCGTTTGGGCTACAATAGCTGCAACCTCGATGGCATTCATGGTGCCCTAAACTGGTGTAGGCTGCGGCTCGGGCTGAGCATCCTTAGGAACTTGTTGTGCACGTCGTGGAGGCATCTGAAATGAGAGTAAAGGCTATAAGTTCGCAGTTATTATCTCAAAATAGCTGAAGAGCGAAACATACATAAAAGAACACAACAGTCTTAAAATATAGGGCTCTACATCAAAGAAAGCTCAGCGGAAACATAATAAGCCGTACAGATCCTAAGGACACTAGAACCTAATGCTCTGATACCACCTGTGACACCCCGAATAATTAAATACCGGGTAGCTACTCCTTTATTCAAATTAATTCAAAATGTCAAGTTGGTTCAGTTCGTAGCATCACTGTCGAAAACATTTTAACAATTACTAGCCACCTAATATTTAAAAAGTAAGTTGTCAATTTTAATTAAATCCGATTATCATGCAAGATGTAGATTATGAAATGCTAGCATAACCACTACAACATAGTCATAAAATAATAACCATAAAATAATAATGAATCTGGAGGAATACTCCTCCCAACAATTCGAATGCTGAAATAAACAAATACCAAGTCTGCATCACTAAATTAATTACAACCCAAAATCTGAAATAATTGAATAGATAAAATATCTCTAAAATAAATGGGGCGACATGCCCAACAGATGAGAAAATCTGATAATAGAGAGTCAAGATCGAAAGTGGAGGCGTCCACTGTCAAGGTCCTGCAACTTCCACAACGGCTACAGTCCGTCACCTGAATGAAAATCTTATGCATGGTGTCCTTTTGGCTGGGCACCTAAAAGGTTTTTACAAGAAAAATATATTTGAAAGCAAACGGGTCAGAGCCCGATTGTGAAAACAGTTTAAAAATATAGCAAGTGTTTTAATGACATTAAAATAATGAATGCAAAATACATGTTAGGACGTGCTCTCACATGAAATACTCACCTCTCGACTATATGTGCACTCCTAACGTACTCGTACCCATTCTAGTTATTCCCATATCTAACTAGTCCAAAATAAAATCTAACATTACTATACGATTCACGATTTAATTCCGGCATCTTCATATAAACAGAGAGATTTACATTTATTCTCGGTTTCCCGTATTAGTAATACTACTTACTAGAGATCTTCCATCTTATCTTTACATAACGTTGCAATTATTTATATTCACATATATACATGGCAGTTCATTTCAATTAACAGTATATTATCCTCATCATAAATATACAATACTAGCACCCCGAGACTAAGTTGTGGTGCACACATACTCTGCTATCCAATCCCGGTACATCACGTACATAAGGACCACGCATTCCGAATCTCTCAGGAATCGTTCTCAAATAACAACAATCACAAATAATGGAGGCGAACATAGTTCACATCACATGGGTCATGCCCATACCTACGCTCCCATGATCAGCAGACTTATTAACTTCTCAATAAGTCCTTCTCTGACCTATGTCCTCGAGGTACCAATCTAAATCCCCCCGTAGGCACACAAAGATTAGATGGCCCTGATCGAACGCCGACCTCCCGTGATAGCAAGCATGGTAAGTATGTTATGCACAGATAACCACATATACTAAGCATACACACTTCTTAGATATCTCAGTATATTAATATAGGTATTCTTCTCGTTCTTATTCCATCATTTACTGTTATATGTTTATAAGTTCCCATTTTAAATGCATTAGAGTTGTCAACTCTTCTCACGTCGTAATTAGGTACTCTTTTCCAAATCCACAATTGTCATTAGGTTTACTATATGATTCTAAGTTCTACTCCTCAACGTACCCCAATTCTCACAATTGTACCCACTAGTCAATAAGGGAAGGTTAATTCTCCATAAATTAAGTCTACGGGACATTTGAAATAAAATCAGGCCTAAAAGGTCATTCTGTCAACTCGTTAGAAGTCTCGTTCGAACGAGGTCGTTCGAAAGAGTGTCGTTCGAACAAATGGCTTCGAACGAACTACCAACTCGTCAGAAGGGATACTGTCATCTCGTTAGAAACTCGTTCGAACGAGGTCGTTCAAACGACCTGGCATGTCTTCTAACGAGATGGCAGAACACTTCCTTTTTCTCTTTTCTAAATCCATCCTATGATCCTCCAAACTAAGTTTTAATGTGTTTAAACTACACTAAGTCCTCCTAGGTCACTCTTTAATATATATATGGGGTCAATACCTCCTAAATCAACATGTAATCATCATAATTCTCAAATATTGTCCCAAACCCTATAAACATGAACACAAAATTTAATGTCTACAACTATTTCTTATAAATCCGTTTTTAAATCATCAATAGATATATTTTGGATCTGAAATTCGTCATTAACTATTCTACATGCGATCCTCATATAAGATTACGATTTTTATCACCAATTTCATGGGTTTTCATCAAACTTTCAATACAAGACATATATTCAATTCTAAGCATGGAAGAAACATTCGCTTGAATTTATGTAATTAAACCACTTGCCTTAGATGTTCTGATTTGATGTTGAAGGATGAAGGTTGATTCTCCTCTTTCTTTCTACAGATTTTTTCCAAAGATGGTGATGGTGGCTAGGGGTTTCTTTTGGAACCTCTTAGGACTCTCCCTTTAACTACCGTAGCCCACTACTTGATAAATGCTGATAATGGACTTAATGTGTTCATTACTAATATAAAATTAACCTCTAAAATTTGTGGGTTTTAATTCTCCTATTTTTAAAATTACCAAACTACCCTTTTGGGTTGTCGGTATGGCCTAAAAATGCCCCGGGACCCAAACTAAACCCCCGGCTAGTGTTTTCTGACTATTTCGACTCTTCCGGACACGTTGGCGCACTTAAAATGACCATTTGGTTGATAAAAATATAATTCACTTTTTAATTCAATTAATATCATTCCTGATGCGACTGACACGCGTCTCCCAACTAAATTTCCAAATTGTCGTATTTCTGCCTCGCGACAATTTTAATATTTTCAATACTCATGAAATTTTCAATTTTAATATCATAATCAAATACCAACTCACATCTCGCTAGTATTTATACCCGGATTAATTCCCAGTTAATTCCCATTTAGTTCAATTAATTCCTTAAATAAAAATCAATAAAATTACGGAGTATTACATGTTTTTAAAATAAAACAAAAACAATTATTTTTTACTAAAAAAAATAAACCGCGGGCGACGTTGTTTATAAATACAAATTTGGTTCTTATAACCTAAAACCGTGATAGCTACAAGACCATATCAGGTCAAAACGAGCAGGTTAGGCAACAAATATTAAAACCATGGGTAGACAAAAAAATAAGGGGCGGTAATATACCATGGTCAAATCTAGTAACAGATAAAGACTAAAGGGCAAAGGGGGCACAGACCTGCTAAGGTATGGTCACGTCAACAGCTAAGGCTACAAAGCAATTTAAAAAAGGACAAATCGCTAACAGGTCAGAACATTAAAAGCCAAATAAAGGATCACACCAAATTATTATAAAACAAAATAAAGGTCCAATCGGACACTACTAACAAGGGAGCAGGCCAAAACAATTAAAACATAGGGGTCAAGATGATATACACGCAAGCAGGTACTATTCAGGACCATCTTTGGTTAAATCGCTAGCACATGTTACTAACAACATATATAATATATATTAACATACATATAATAAGCCATGCATGAAAACAGTATATATTATACATATACACAGACTCATGACATATAAAGGAAAGGACCTGCAAAGGGTCAAGTTCGCACAGGCTAAAACCGAGAACAGTTTTGTAAAAGCAAAGGCGGTCAAATTTCTATTATATGTTGTATAAAAATACCATAACATACACATACTTACCGTCATATATATAGTATCATACATATAGAGGGAGTCTCTTATGCGGACTCCCTACTATACATCCTTCCCTACGTTCCCGGCACAATCCAAAACAACCCATTTAACAATTGTGGCAACAACCAAAATAGGACACTCTCTCTCCTCTGTCTACAAACAGGGCTGCAAGTTAACAATTGTGGCAACCTTTCTAGTCTCTACAAGTTGACCATTGTGATTGTGGTATATAATACATTAACTGCCAAGGAATTGCAAAATCAAGTATTGAAGGAAACGTATAGGTGTATACACAAATTGAACACTATGTTAGACACATTCAAGGATAAGAAAAAAATATTAAAACTTGTTAAAAAAATGTTAAATATTTTTAAAATAGTTAAAAAAATTGTTGAAACCTTTTTTTCAAGAAAAACTGTTTTTAATTTTTTAAAGTAATTTCTTTTAAAAACAGTTTTTTATTAAAAATAAGTGAAAAATAGTTTGTTAAAAAATTATTAGGAAAGATTTTTTAAAATAGTTTTATTTAAGTAGCATAGATGTTTGAATTAAAAAAAATAGTCTAATAATATAGAAATTTTTTGTAATAAAAATAATTTTTTTATATAAAAGTATTTTGGTGGCGTGGACTCACATTCATTAAATGACATGGGTCCACCGCGCCAGCGGCACCACGCAATCGCAATGATGTGGGTTCGTGTCAGTTTTTAAGAAATAATTTTTCGTATTTTTAATATAAAAATACAGCTTTTTAGTTTGTTTGTTTTTTTTTTATAAAAAAAGCTGTTTTTAAGCAATGAAAAAACTGTTTTATTGAAAACAAAATTCAATTGTTTCTTAACTGTTTTAAAAAACTGGCTAACAGTTTTTCTCAATTATTATTTTTTGAAAACAGTTTAATTTTTTTTATTAATGTAGTATAATTTTTTTAACAAAACCTTGTGCCAATCACTTAAAAAATTAACTAATTTCAGCAAAAATATGTTGATGGGTCATTTTTTTTTAATGATAAGAGTTGAATTCACCAAGAAAAATGATAACAACTAGTATTTTTTCATTTGATAACAGCTAATATTTATCTAGATGATAACAACTAATAATTTTTTGATAGCAAAAAAATGATGGCTGCCAATATTTTTTTGGGTATTACGGTGACACAAATTTGCGACACATTTAGTGCGACTGATATTGGCTATTGCTGCTGGCGCGGACCCACATCCATAAGACAATAACCAACCCCGGTGTGACATGTTACTGTGTCGCACAACTCTGTGTCGGCCTAGTATTATTGTATTTTCTAGATGATAACACCTAATAATTTTTTTACACCAAAAAAATGATAACAGTTAATATTATTTTATTTGATAACGGCTAATATTTTTTTAGATGATAACAGCTCTTTATTTTTTGACAGCAAAAAAATGATAACTGCTAATATTTTTTTTAAGATAACAGCTAATAATTTTTTGACGGCAAAAAAATGATAACAGCTAATATTTTTAAGAGTTCTGATATGCTTACCGGTCCATATTACCGGTCTTTTACCGGAACCCTTTTTTTCCTTTTTTTTTTCTTTTTTTTTCAGTTTCTTATTCTTTATTTTTTTTAAACAGTTTTTTATACATAAAAAAAATAGATTTTTATTAATAAAAAAAACAGTTTTTTTTAATAGTTTTTAACTATTTTTGTAAACTGTTCATAAAATGATTTTATGAAAAAATTAAAATCAACGACACACAAATCCGACAAAATCTGTGCGCGACACTGATGTGTCGCATCTGTATGGGTTCATTTTTAAGTCCCGATGGGACTCACACCATAGGACCCCTCAAAACGAATCAATCACGACACAACACGTCAGTGAGATGCATAAGAGAATATTGGAGGGGGAGGGGGGAGTGCCGCTGGCGCAGAGCTTTAAAAATAAGAGAATATTCGTCGGACGCGACACACTGAAATGACGTGTCGCGATTGGTTAGTGCCGCCGGCGTGGACCCACATCATCAACGCAATTGACATCGCGATTGGTTAGTGCCGCTGGGGCGGACCCACGTTCTCAGATCCATGTTTAACAAATAATTTTAATTTTAATTTTAATAAAAAATTATGAGAAAATAAAAGTTAGTTTAATATAAAAAAATTAAAACTTTTTTTCCACATTTTTAAACAGTTTAAGAAATAAAAAATAATGGGTGCCGCTGACGCGAACCTTTAAAAATAAGAGAATATTGGGTAAATAGGTGTTTGAGGGACTAAATGAGTTAAAAATAATATTAAAAAAACATACCGCGCCATATTCAACACACAGTTTGATTAGTGTCATTAGCCCGGATCCACATCGAACAAATGATGTAGGTGTGCAAATGTAGGGCCGCACCAGCAATACTAATCAATCGCGATATCACCTCAATAAACATAATTTTTTTTATTTATGAAAGAAATATTTTGTAATTTAATTTTAATAAAAAACTGTTTAGTTAATATAAAAAAACTTTTTTTTATATCAATAGGAAAACTGTTTTTTTTATATATAAAAAACTGTTTTTATTTTAATAAAAAACTGTTTAGTTAATATAAAAAAAAACTTTTTTTATATCAATAGGAAAACTGTTTTTTTATATATAAAAAACTGTTTTTATTTCAATTGTTAAGAACAAAATAATAGAAACTTAAAAAAGAAAAGAAAAAGGATGATTCGGTAATTGTCCGGTATAACCATCCGGTGCATATATAGTTTTCCTATTTTTAATTTGAAAACCAAAAAAACGATTTAAGAAAAACAGGTACATAATATTGAAATAAAAAAATAGACAATCCTTAACAGCTATTTCTTTTTATATTATCCTAAAAAATTATAACATGTAAATAATATTGAAAGTTAAAAAAAAAACGAAACATTCCTACAAATGGTGGCTTGTAAAGGTTTTAGCCTCTAATCTTCAACCTGTTTATCATGGGTAGTCTTCTTCAACCTGTTTATCATGGGTAGTCTTCAAACTGTTTGTAAAGGTTTTGTTGAGATTAAAAAATGGAAGCTTGAAAAGGTTTGTTTGTAAAGGTTTAGTTTGCCAATATTTGGTATCTTGGCTCTGGTGCGTGGCAAACCTGTTCGTAGACAGAGGAAAGAAGAGAGTGTCCTATTTTGGCAATTGACAGAGAGAGGAGAGAGAATGTATGGGTGAATGGGTTGTTTTGGACGCTGCGTGTAAATTAAAGAACGTATGGAAGGATGTATAGGAGGGAGTCCGCATAAGAGACTCCCTCCATACATATATATATTACATAAAAAGTATATGTAGCTCACATGCAAATGAGTAGTGTGTATATATATATATATATATATATATATATAAACATATGACATCTACAAAAAAAAATACCGAAAAAAATATTTAACGATAAATTTCAAAACAGTTTCTCTAAAATATTTTTAACTTCAAAAATTAATTCTGCAAATTTTTATTCCAAAAAAAATATTTAGTGTCAAAACTTTATTTTCACAAAAATATTTTTCTTATAAAAACTTCAATTAAAGTATTAAACTCAAAAAAACAAATTATTATGACATAACCCAGCACTATCATAAGATATGATAAATAAAATGCAAATACAACGTGGTGTCGTGTCCTACGTGACAGAATAAGTCCTATGAGCCATAAACAGTATAGAACTTACCTTTTCTGAGATGATGGAGCGAATTGAGAGCTCATTTGATGTAGACGAACATAGAGAGTTTGGCGTCAATAAGCGGGACACAATTCTAGATTACAAAAATATTTTATCAAAATTCATGTCCAACTAGATGAAGTCATATATAGCTAAAGCACGAAAAGCAAACCCTAGGTGTTCTCTATATAGGTACCTTCAAACTCTCCCATTGAACTAATTTTGACAAAACCCTTGAGTACATCAAATGATATACTAAGGTAAAATAAATCCTAATATGTCCTATACAAAAGAGTATCTAACTACCCACCCATTCTAGAAAAGAAAAGACACAACTCATGATGACCGACGAGAATACCTACAAAACATAAATACACTTTCTGCCGAGAGATGCAAACAGCTTTGGTGAGAACGGGATCAGGACTAGGATAATCAAATTGGGCTAGAGTGACCACACCTTTAGACTCAAGTTTCTGGGCCAGAAGTTCAAGTGAGAACGGGATCGGAGTCGAGTCGACAAAGGCTTGAGATTCGAAGTCAGCGGTGCGTACGAGCGTTCCATAAAATTGACGCACTTCATTCTCCCAAACAGCCTCGTATGGCTCATTGAAAAATCTGCACCAGCCTCGTGACATGAACATGCCTGTGACAGAAT
Organism: Sambucus nigra; assembly: GCA_949130495.1. Classification (NCBI taxonomy): domain Eukaryota; kingdom Viridiplantae; phylum Streptophyta; class Magnoliopsida; order Dipsacales; family Adoxaceae; genus Sambucus; species Sambucus nigra. Next base: position 779,388,217 of record OX422208.1, on the reverse strand, counting down.
TAGGCAGCTGATCCCAAAGCACTTGACGCTCAATGTGGATTTTTCGCGTCGAACTGAAAAAACGACGGCACCAATTTGCTTCACGGCGTGAACGATGTTCGCCATTGCCTTCGGGCAGGACTTCGATGGAATTATATTTCTGGGGGGCAGCCATGGGTAGGGAAGTTTTAGGCAGAAATGGAGAAAGAAAAGAGGATATGTAGGTGTGAAGAAAAATGGGGAGGGGGATGTGGGTATTTATAGTTGGAATGAGGAAAAAGGGGGGAATGGATGGGGGGAAATAGAGTAGACGAAATTTGTGGGAAGAGAAATGGATTGGGGGAATGAATGAGGTTTGGATTGAAGAGGTGTTAACCTCGGGAAGGGGCGCACTGCAGATTACCGGACCGATCCGATTTCAGGGCCGGACCGATCCGATTGAACCGGATCGGTTCTTTTTATTTAGGACCGGATCGATCCGATCTGCTGAATTCTCAGAATTTCCTTTACTGTCCTATCTTTCTCACTGTTAGGCTGCATTCTTCATTCCAATGATTCCTTCAGTGTAATTGAATCTCAAAACTCACGAAATGCTCACCGAAACCTGAAACACCCCTCGAAACAAGTATTGGATTCCCTTCTCCTGTCATAACACATATTTACGACTCCTAACATCCTAAGACTTTTATACACAACTTTCACCTCATACACGTCGGGGGTGCGACGACCTCTCCTTTCTGTTTCAGTCAATCCCCATAAATGGGGTCCGACAACCAGATCGTGTCAACTTCCTTGACGACTGATTCCAGATACGGCTTAAGACGATGCCCGTTGACCTTATATGTGTTTCCCCCTTTTTGATCTTGTAGTTCTACTGCTCCATGGGGAAATACTTCCTTCACAATGAATGGACCTGACCATTGTGATCGCAATTTTTCGAGAAACAAGTGCAACCTCGAGTTGTAGAGAAGTACTTTTTGTCCCGAATGAAATTCCTTCGGTCAAATGATTCTGTCGTGAGCTCGTTTCATTCGTTCTTTGGAGATTTTAGCACTTTCATACGCATCGTTGCGTATTTCTTCCAACTCGTTCAACTAAAGTTTACGTGTTTGACCGGCTTTTTCTATGTTAAAGTTCACCCTTTTGATAGCCCAATACGCTTTGTGTTCAATTTCAACCGAAAGATGACAAGGCTTTCCATATACAAATCGAAATGGGGACATCCCAAGGGGATTCTTGTATGCAGTTCTATACGCCCAGAGCGCATCATTCAATCTGAGAGAGCAGTTTTTCCTATTAGGTTCGACTGTCTTTTCCAAGATATTTTTGATTTCCCGATTAGCGAGCTCGACTTGGCCATTCGATTGAGGGTGGTAAGTTGCTCCAACTTTATGGACAACTCCATACTTTCACATTAGCTTTTCCATAGGCCTATTGCAAAAATGAGTACCATTATCACTTATTATAGCCTTAGGAACTCCGAATCGAGAAAGTATATTTTCTTGAATGAATTTTATCACCACTTTATTGTCATTCGTCCTTGTAGCTATGGCCTTTACCCATTTTGAGACGTAGTCTACAGCGACGAGGATGTATAGAAAACCAAAAGAAGGGGGAAAGGGCCCCATGAAGTCAATACCCCAGCAATCAAACAACTCCAAGACTAGTATTGGGGTCAATGGCATCATGTCACGGCGAGTAATAGTGCCCATTCTTTGGCATCTATCGCATGATTTGCAAAAAATATTCACATCCCGGAAGATTGTGGGCCAGTAGAGACCACTTTGAAGGATTTTTGCAGCAGTTTTATTTTTGGAAAAATGACCTCCACGTGCTTCCGTATGACAAAATCGAATTACCCCTTGGATTTCTTCATCAGGTACGCATTTCCGAATGATTTGATCAGCACAATACTTAAACAAATACGGATCATCATAAAAGAACATGCGTGACCAAGTAATGAACTTCCTTCTCTCTTGCGGACTCCAATTGGAGGGAATAATTCCAGTGACAAGGTAATTGACTATGTCCGCAAACCAGGGGAGAGAAGAAGTAGCAAATAGATTTTCATCCGAAAAATACTCGTCTATGGGAATGGGATCAATAGGTACGTCGGACGAGAGGCGTGACAAATGGTCAGCAACAACGTTTTCTACTCCTTTCTTATCTTGAATCGAGAGATTAAACTCCTGTAAGAGTAGGATCCACCTGATTAGATGTGGTTTGGCATCTTTCTTTGTTAAAAGATATTTTAGGGCTGAGTGATCAGTGAAGCAAATGATAGGCGACCCAACAATGTAAGAGCGGAATTTATCGGGAGCAAAAACGACTGCTAGTAATTCTTTCTCTGTGGTAGAGTAGTTAAGCTGAGAGCCAGATAATGTTCTGCTAGCATAATAAATAACATGAGCTTTCTTGTCTTTTCTTTGTCCAAGAACAACCCCAATCGCATAATCACTTGCATCACACATAAGCTTAAATGGGAGTGACCAGTCAGGAGCTTGCATGATAGGAGCAGAAATTAGCATGCTTTCAAGTTTATCAAAAGCTTCTTGGCATGCTTTATTCCATTCAAATGGAGTGTCCTTCATGAGTAGATTACTCAAAGGTCTAGCGATGGCACTAAAGTCTTTGATAAATCTCCTATAAAATCCAGCATGGCCTAGAAAGGACCTCACATCTTTAAGCGATTTTGGTGGGGGTAACTCAGCTATTACTTCAATTTTTGCTCGATCAACTTCAATTCCCCTAGATGAGACTATGTGGCCTAAGACTACGCCCACGGTGACCATAAATATATATAAAAGGACCTCAACGCAATAAATTAACGCTCCGGCTCTGATACCACTTATTGGGACAGTAGGCCCCCAATTTTTAAATTCAAATATAATGAGATGGTTAAAATTTTAATTTTCCAAAAGTTATTTAAAATTTTCTTTTCATAAAGAGCACAAACCAACTTATGAAAAAAAATTAAACTAAACTAAAAGTGAAATTAAACTACTTATTTATTTTTCAAGTTTCACTTAAACACAATTAATTAAACCCAAGTCCTAAAATTTGCCTAACAAAAATTAATTCAATTTTCGATATAGACCAAACACATTAAACAATGATTTTAACAAGTTAAATTTTTTACTTGAATTAAATTTACTTTAAACTTACCCAAACCAATTTAGCACCATATTAAACAAGTGTGATGTTTAAATAAATTTTTGTCTTATTTATCCTAGGATGCATCTATGGTGATTTTTGTATGATAAAAATTAAACACAATCACACCACATGGCGATGTACGAGGAAAACCCAAATCGAAAAAATCTCGGACGGCCCTTGCCTAACAAATCCACTAGGTACGAAAATTTTACAAAAGACTATGACAAGAAGACTTACAACACTCGACTCGACTCCTTCAAGCCCCGACGCTTCCTTCGCTCTTCAACCTCTGCCTTGTAGATAATCTCGGAGTCCACTGAAACCTTGGAGTCCACCAATGGAGGCACAACCCACCGCCAACCACACATGATACCTTTTACCACGTGAGAAAGCCACAACACAAACTTCTTCTCCTTTATGGGTAGAGAACAAACCCAAACTTCTCTTCTTGTTGGTGTAGAGAAAACCCAGTGCTAAACAAACTCTCCAAGCAAATTATATATATGAAAGAATTTGGATAAACAAACTATGGGTATGTATTTATGTTTTGATAGAAGTTAAACCATGAAAACACAAGACACAAATTGGAACATTTTGTTGGAAGATTTGAGCTCTCAAAAACCTTTGGAAATATGCAAAACGTCCTTAGAAAAAATGGTTTCCTGCACATATTTTATCAAGTAAAAAGTTAGTGGGAAAAGTGGGAAAGTGGGAAAAACGGGCAAAATAACTGATCCCGCTGAAATTTCGTTCGAACGACCATGTTCGAACGAGGATGTTCAAATGAAACTTGTAACGAGAAAACATAAAAAAAATGAAATCTCATTAGAAATATCATTTGAACGAAATTTCTAACTAGATTTTAGGCCTTGATTCTAAATGATTTCAATACGAACGCGTGGCCGCCAGTTTCGTATTTTTCTGATATTTTTTGCATTTGATATGATTTTTCTACGGAAAGGTGTCCGAGAACAAAATCTTAGAACTATGAATTCAACAAAAATACAAACGCCCAAAATAAATTTCCCGAGAGAAAATAAAATATGTTTAAAATATTTTTATAAAAAGAACACCCATAAAACTATATCCAAGACTCTACGTATATAAAGTTCATTCATACCTTTTAGAGATCTTGGAAATGCAATTACGTTGATGACATGAAACATGTGGCACAAAACCCGGCAAGACTGAAACTTTAATTATGCGCCGCTACGTCTTCAACTTTTCAAATGTCATAAGCTTAAAGGGTACACATGGACATCTATCCTATGACTCAAATATTTTGTCCGAAATTGAGCCAAAACTATAAATGGACTCAATTGAAAATTTGTGTCCATACAGCCTTCAAATTCTTTATCAATTTATCATTATCCTTTTATGACAAGATTTTTCACCCCATTCTTAAACCTCTTAGATTCCTAATTCTTTCTCTAAAATACGGACTCTATCATCACACTCTTTCATGACACTTTTAAATTTTGAAAATCACATTTCATGTCCATGAGCTTCTCACAAAGAATATCTCTTTGAGTTTGGAAGTCCACAAAATTTAATTTCAACTTTTAAGCAAAAAAATCTTTTTCAAGAAATTTTACTCTTTTTCCGAACTTCACATTCAAACAAGTTAACTTTTCAGCATGACAATGAAGCTCATTAAACACCTCTCGAATATCAAAATTATCAGCATCGCTAAAAACATTGGATAACTTATCACTACGATGACCCATAGAGAGAAACAAACAAACTCTAGAGAGATAAATAATCAAATAACCTGAAATAAGGATCTACATGATATGTTAGCGTTCCTTCTCTGGTACCACTTGAAAGTTGATAACTTGCTTTTTGTATATCGTCGTTGTTGAAAGCCAAGTTAATCAAAACCTCAATTACCTACAAAATTTAACAATCTCAAGTGTAGAGGTAAGTAAGGGTATCAATCCACATCAAGGGGGTAAGCTAGAGACAAACTCAAATGTAGTTCACTTTTTTTTCTTTTTTGTGCTTTTTCACTTTTCTACTTTTTTTTAGCTTTTTCAAATATTAAAACAATTGGGTGAGGTGATGATTTAAACTAAACTAAACTAAATTATGAGATCAAAACAACCAACTAGAAAGTGACTAAAAGTGAAAAATAAAGTCTAACAATAAACAAGAGATAAAGTGAGGTAAATAAATTTGAGAACAATCAAGGAATGGGATTACACCACAAATTTTAGTTATTCTAATTAATTAATTTAATTAATTGAATTAATTGAATTCTTCCAAATTAATATCAAAATTAAAAATCAACTCTCCTTGCAAATGTAATTTTAGTAGTAACCTTTTAGAAAATTAAGTTTAACACCCCACAACTCTAGAAAATAGATCTACACTCCTTTTAATTAGTCATCCGCTAGAATCGATCGATTAAAATTCATGTAAATTTTAGAAAATAAATTTAGAGTTGAAATTCAAGTTATAATACCCCACTTAAGAAACCCCTATCTCTAGTTCGAATATAAAATGGGTATTATAACTAGAATTTCGATTTTCTCTCGAAATTATTTACCCTCTCTCGAGGCGTAAATTTAAGGGTGAGGGATCAAAATTAATATTCAAAGGGAATTTTCAAGTAATGAAACTAATTAAACTAAAATAACATCAAATAAGGGTTCCCCCCCACCCCTTGAAAGGGAATTTAGCCTAACATGATATTAAACATGATGAACAAATAATCAAGCCTACTAAAATAAAATAGAAGGGAATAGAACAAGCAAACCAAATCTCTTTGAGAAAGTTGAACTTCAATCTTCCAATTTGAAGCATACAATCCCTCTAATTGAGCATTCAAGTGATTAGAAATTAAATATCCACTCAATTAACTCTCTTACAAAATTTAACCTCACAAATATCTAACAAAAATAAAAATAAAAAAACTATTTACAAAATGGTGTTTATCTCTCTGTAATTCTCTCTTTATTTGATGATATGATCTCAAATGGGGTCTTGAGTCTTCTTTTATAGTAGATGCATGGCACACATGGGGCTAAGGGGTATTTTTAGTAATTGGCTTAAGTGTGCATGGAAATGGTGAGAGGAGTGTGAGGTCATGTGGGTGAAGGGTGAATGAGGGTATTTAGGGAAGTTGGGTTAAAATAGGTAGTTGGGGGCATTTTGGGTAAAAGGGGTTAAATGGGTTTAATGGCATGTGGGCATTTGGTTTTGTTTTGGCATTTGGTAGGTCAAAAATCGTGTAAGGGAGACAAATGAGTTTGGACATGGGTGAAAATGGTTTCGGGTCACAACGGTTTGGAGGATGTCGGTAGAGGAGATCGGGTTAGTTGCGACTTTGTTGCAGTTCTGGGTACAGGCAGATCAGTGAGTGAACGAGGGTCGCGGGTCGGATCGTTTTGTCGTCGGAGCTTGGTATCTGGTATGAAGGTAGCGCCGGAGGGTTGAAGTTTAAAGGGATGGCAGGGGTGAACGAGGTGGTAGGGTGTTTCGCCCGATGGGTCGCCGGATTTGGGCGTGAGCTTGGGTTAAAAAGATGAGGCAGGAGGTCACCGGGACTAGCCGGAGTTGGGCGAGTCACCGGTAGGTTTAGGGGCTCGAGTTCGATACGATCCGAGTTTGGCAAGGTTGGAGGTTGGGTCGCGCTGGCCAGAGTGGATCTCGGCAGTGGGTCGGGTTTACGGGTAAGGTGATAGAAAGAGAGGTGTATGTGCTGGGTTTGGGGTTGTTATGGGATGGTTAGTAATGGATGTGAGAGAGTGGAGAGATGGGGATGATGATGAATAGTAGGTGGGGGGGTACTTTGGTGTGGTGAGGGTGTAGGAAAGTTTGGTGTGTATTAGTGTGGGTGTAGGAAGTTAGGGTGAGGGTGAATGAGGAGATATGGTGTAGGGTCGTTATGGTGTGAGTGGAGTTTAGTTTAAGTGTGTGTTTAACTTATGACCCTTAAAATAACACTAACTACCTAAAAATAAAAATAAAAATATTCAAACAAAATCTAACTAACTAAAAAAATATAAAAATAAAAATATTAAAACTTAAGAAAATAAAATCCTAAGCTATTAAAAATTAAAATAATAAAACAAAAGAAATAAAAAAAAATGAAAAATCTAATAATATATGAACACAAAAGTCCTAAAATATAAAATCTAATAAACTAAAAATAAACTCCTAAAACTAATCAAAATAAAATAAGACTAAACTAAAGCTAATAAAAATCAAAATAAAATAAAATTATATTAATAAAAATAAAATAAAATAAATAGAAAACAAAACCTAGAATATACTAAATAAATCAAAAATAAATACTAAAAATAAAACGACACAAACTAAAAATCTAAAAAATATAAAAAGACACAAACTAAACACACAGGCTTGAGGTAGGTTTAGGCTCGGATAAGGTTACGGGAGAGGGAATTGACACCATTCAACGCGCATTTTTCTCGATATATAGGTTTTGGCACCGCAAACGGACGTTTGACCTACAAGATAAACATTTAAGAACACAAGACCCATATTGCCGAGAATTAACAACTACAGTACGTCTGTTCGGGGTATAAATTGTACAGTTTTTGGTGCTTATCAAACCACCCCCAAATAGAGCGTTGCTAATCCTCGAGCAATAAGATAGAGATAAAGAGAAAGATAAGTAACCAAAAGTATACCACTTTCGCGGGCACTTGCGATTGCACTTAGCATGTGCAATAAGCCTTTAAACCTATAGGTTGCCCTACAGGACGAGTTCTGTCTCGTGAGGGTTTGCAGGGAATATACCCAAAAAATTCTTATTTGCAAAAATTTATTGAAAGGCAGTTAATCTCTTATTAGACATAGAATAATCGCACACCCCATCACAAGAAAAATATTTTCAGAAAATACAAGCTAGTATGTGTAAAAAATTTTGCTAAGTAAATACTCAAGGCACATCCTTCCTAGAACTCAACGTGTGTAGTGTGAATCAGTCAAAACGGGTCGAGTATCACAAGAGTAATACCTAGATTACCTTTTCAGAATCAACGCTTAAACTTCAAAATCTCACAGATATATCTCTCTCAAACGAACTCTCGAGATTAGGGTTAGTGTATCGCTCTTGTGTGTGAGGAGGTGAGTAAATGTAAGCAAGTTCAAAAGTCTCACACACACATAAGAAAGAAAGAACAATTTGAAAGAAAATGATCTCATGAAAGAATGTTAATCACTATAGTGAGAACGTCGAGTTATTCACCACGTTGACTTTCATTTGCCCGAACACCTAGGGGAAATATGGATGTATATGGGTGATGGAGAAATGAAATGAGGAAGGATGATATGAGGTAGGTGGGATAGGATGGGTGATGGATGGATAAAGGATGATGGATGAATGTATGATGGATGTGTGAGAAGTGTGTTCTATACTTGAAGAACAAAATGTCTTTATTACACAAGAACTACTAATTACAAACTCTCTATCTTTTCTTCTCTTTTTTTTTCTCTTTTTTTTCTATTGTTTCTATTTTTTATGTCTTTATCTTTTTTCTTTTTTCTTTTTCTCTTTTTTTTCACTTTTCAAACCAACAGTGAAGACATTTACATTTGGAATAAACCCTCTTTTTCTCAAAAATGATGATGGATGATATATGAATGGAGTGGGGAATGTGTATGGATGATGAGGGAAATAAATGGGAATATGGGTGAAGTGAATGGTAAATGGTAAGTGTATGGCTGAAAATCTAGTATTCGGGACAAATTTCATGACACGCGTTTCTTACAACTCGAAAAAGATGTCATCCTCAGTGATCAAGCCGAAATTTAAATGAAAAATAATGAGATCATACAAGAATTAAAGTGCGGACCCAAACAAGGTTGAATCAACTTGTGACTCGAAGATTGCGTAAAACACTCTGAAAGGGTGAAAGGAACGAATCTCACAAGCTAAAGTCTCTACTAGTGATCCTTAAGGTTCTCTTTAGAATTGTAGTACTCCTCAACTCTAAACCATAGTGACGTGATAAGTGCGCAAATTTTGTTGAGTCTAGAAATTCATGGTGCAAAATGTCTTGTTATGTATTACATAAGCTATTTAGAAAAAATATTCTCTAGCTTGATTCCTAGACTTAAAAGATGGATGATAGAAAATTCACATCAATGATTGAGATGAAAGAAACTGCGCGAAATTTTAAAAATCAGGTTCAAAAATTTTAAAATTCAAAAGAGGCACGATTTTGATAAAATTCCCTACCCCAAACAAAAAGGAACATCGTCCTCGATGTTAAGTAAAATGATTTTTCAAATTGAGAGGATAAGGTAGGAAAGATAATACAAAAATCAACCGATAATGAAGTGGACAGATGTAGCCAAAATGAAACCTGAATAAAAGAGTGAGATAGCAAAATACATACAAGTCTATAATCATGATAGAACATTGGGTGGTGTGAAACACCACTCCCAAACAAGATAACACTCATACAAGAAACGCGAGCTGCCTCCCGATAGCGCTAAGTCTAATGTCTTCAACCAGACCGATGGAATCTCACCCTAAATATAATAACGAGGAAAGTGCGGGGCGGCAGAAAAATCGGGTGATGAGAATCACCCCCAAACAAGACTGAAGTGCCAGTCTTGTTGGATAAAGGCTAAAACGGGTCAATGCACTGGTATGGCAAAGTGCATGATGCGATGCAAAGCATCGGTGGACCATGGGTGGGTGGGTATCAAGGTAAGGGTGAGGAAGGCATGGGTGATGAAGCATCGATCACAGGCCTTATTGAGCCGAAAGGTGAGGGAAACTAGGGCCCTATAAGCATGATGCTCAAGTTGTATGGGAAGGAAAAAGGGTTTGGTAAGTGGTATGGGTTGGGCCTCATATAAATCACACGACCATTCTATACTTGGGCGATGATATTGGTCGCGCCGTGACACGCCAGGGAGCTGTTGAGAAGAAAAATCAACACCACAAGAGAGTGGTGTACATGGGGTAACAAGCTCGATGTAACGAGAGTAGAGAGTAGCACCGCAATTATTCTCATGAATGGTGGAGGATGGTTTGAGGTTAGGATCTAAAAATGTAGATGGAAACTTGAAGTGTGTAAAATCAAGATCCAAACCAGGTGGTGGGGTAGAAGGGACAATGGGTGGGTCGAGTGGGATAAATGGTGGAGGAAGATGATCTATCTCTAGAATAAGTAACACACACTCATTTGGAGGATCATAATGATCCTCAATATCCTCCTAAAGAGGGAGTGTGGTTTCTAAAGATGGAGTGATCAACTTCTCCATAAGAGTAGCATCGGTGAATGTGGTGGATGGGTAAGACGAGACACCAAGATCCGAGATAGAGGAATCTCTAGAAATATCGGGCTCACAGGGAACCAAGCATGGTGGAACAGGATCCCTATCCGGATAGTTAGGAACTATCACGGATTAGATCTCGAGAAAATGGTGAGAACTCGTAGTCGGAGCCAACCTAAAAGATATGGGCATGTCAGAAACATATGCAATTGGGGCATAAAGTAAAAGCTCGGGCATATTTTTGGATTTATTGGGAAAAGGAATGTGAACCGCAATGATGGGTTCATTTGGACATGATGGAATTGGATCAGGGTCACTATCGAAAGGTAAGTCAACACAATTGTTGGCTTGGGACTCGGACCATGGAATGGTCTCAACTTCGAGATTCTCGAGAGGATAGGGTTGGTCACACTCATAGTTAGTGGCACAAGACGATGCATCATCACTCCACGTAGGGGCAACAATGGGTTGACTTGGGGTGAAGTTCGACTCTCGTTCACACTCAATTGCATTAAAACATTGTTCAAGCCTTTGGAGGGCTTCATTTTGGATTTGGGTGGCTTGCTCTTGCTCAAGTATGAACTTTTGCAAGAGGCATTCGAGATTGGATGTGGATGGAGGTGGTAGAGACACGGGTGGTGGCGGTTGTTGAGGTGGACACAACTCGTTATGGATAGGACTATACGAAGAATACTCAAATGAAGTGTGTGGAGTGGGTCCAAGTTCATCATACACAAAAGGATCACTTTCGTGATGGACAAATGGTTGATACTCATGGGGTGCGTAGTGAGGGTACTGATCGGGAATGGGTGCATAAGGTTTCCATGACGACTGTTGGAACATGTGAGGATCCACAACATCGGGTTGGGAATCGTATTGCGTGAAAGCTTGATCAGGCCTCCACGAATAACTTGGGTACTCACAAAACTCGGGATTAGGAATATCGGGATAGTAGGCCGAGGTGGGTTCCGAAACAGTGTCATACAGATACACATGTTCCACGGTGGGTTCGAATGGATATGGAATGTAAGGGCACTCATGGGACATGTGATCGGCATAATAATAGTGGGTGCACAACAAAGGAGACACGTCGACACTTGACATCGAGGGTGATGGAATATGAGGTGCATGTACGGATGGGCCATGAGTATCAAGGGCACTCGTAAGAGAGGTGAAACCACTAAAAATATCATAAAGAGACGGCTTGGGATCACTCTCACACGTGTCACGTATCAATGGAAAATGACCAAAGTAGTCACGTAAAGGACATTCTTCGGCCATGAGGAGAGAAGTATTTTTTTATTTTTAAATTTTTTTAAAAGGAAAGAAAATATTTTTAGATTTTCGAAAAATGAGAGAAAGAAAATATTTTTGGATTTTTCTAAAACGAAAGAAATAAAATATTTTTGGATTTTTTGGAAGAAAAGGTAGAAAATATTTATGGATTTTTTGGAAGAAAAGGTGAGGAAAAATATGAACTCTCAAATTGTGAACGAACTCCTTAAAATCCGACTACCGAAAAATGAATTGGACACACACACAAGTCAAGAAGAATTCATAACTAGCATGTAGCCAATTTTATCTTCAAAATTTAGTGAAAGGGGTAGTCAAATTTTAATTAAGTCCGCGGGCGATAAAAAATCACGAAATAATATGAGTGATCGCCTTTGCAAAAATATTATCCTATTGGGCTACCTAGTTGATTGATTTTAAATTTAGTGATGGCTAGGGTAGCACACAATTGGTAAGCGAGTGAGTCGAGTGATGAAATTCCTTCTCGTGAGTGAATGGGTGTAGGTCTTAATTAATTAATTCATCACACCATTCAAAAATAAATGCGAGAATAAAATCAAGTAAGAGCACACAAAGCACACAAAAGAATTGACTCGCTAACAGGAGAGGCGTGAGGGTTTAGAAATGTACCTCCCACGGTTTTTAGGCCGCGGGGTGCCAAAAAATTTGAGTCGATTGGGGGGAGATCACGCCTATCTCAGTCGGCCCCGGGAGTCCGATCGACCCAAGGTAGATAGGCTTCTAAATTCTCTCCTTTGGACGCCCCCTCTCTACCTTGTCCGGTTTCCCTATCACGCTTGTCTTCGATTATTACAATTTTTTAAATGAAAAATAAAATAATGGTGTCCCTATGCACCGCAATACAAGCCAAGAATAGAATAATCCTAATACAAGCCTTTTAAAATTATAAAAATGGTACAAAAAATGATAAAGTGCGAATAATAAATGAACTACAAGTTGAAATCTGCTCCGAGTGCTTCACGCTCCCAAAAATGGCAACGGCGCCATTTGATAACTTGCTTTTTATGTGTCGTCATTATTGAAAACCAAGTTAATCAAAACCTCAATTACCTAAAAATTTTAATAATCTCAAGTGTAGAGGTAAGTAAGGGTATCAATCCACATCAAGGGGGTAAGCTAGAGACAAACTCAAATGAAGTTCACTTTTTATTTTATTTTTGTGCTTTTTCACTTTTCTACTTTTTTTTAGCTTTTTCAAATATTAAAACAATTGGGTGAGGTGATGATTTAAACTAAACTAAACTAAATTATGAGATGAAAACAACTAACTAGAAAGTGACTAAAAGTTAAAAATAAAGTCTAACACTAAAACAAGAGATAAAGTAAGGTGAATAAATTTGAAAACAATCAAGGAGTGGGATTACATCAAAAAATTTAGCTATTCTAATTAGTTAACTTAATTAATTGAATTCTCCCAATTTAATATCAAAATTACAAATCAATTCTCGTTACAAATGTAATTTTAGTAGTAACCTTTTAAAAAATTAAGTTTAACACCCCACAACTCTAGAAAATAGATCTACACTCCTTTTAATTAATCACCTGCTATGATCGATCGATTAAAATTCATGTAAATCTTAGAAAATAAATTTAGAGTTGAAATTGAAGTTATAATACCCCACTTAAGAAACCCCTATCTATAGTTCGAATCTAAAATGGGTATTATAACTAGAATTTTGATTTTCTCTCGAAAATCTTTTACCCTCTCTCAAGGCGTAAATTTAAGGGTGGGGGATCAAAATTAATATTCAAACTGAATTTTCAAGTAATCAAACTAATTAAACTAAAATAACATCAAATAAGGGTTTCCGCCCACACCTTGAAAGGGAATTTAGCCTAACATGATATTGAACACGATGAATAAATAATCAAGGCTACTAAAATAAAATATAAGGGAATAGAACAAGCAAACCAAATCTCTTTGAGAAAGTAGAACTTTAATCTTACAATTTGAAGCATACAATCCCTCTAATTGAGCATCCAAGTGATTTGAAATTAAATATCCACTCAATTAACTCTCTTACAAAATTTAACCTCACAAATATCTAACAAAAATAAAAAAAAATAAAAAACTAGTTACAAAATGGGGTTTATCTGTCTACAATTCTCTCTCTATTTGATGATATGATCTCAAATGGGGTCTTGAGTCTTATTTTATAGTAGATGCATGGCACACATGGGGCTAAGGGATATTTTTGGTAATTGGCTTGAGTGTGCATGGAAATGGTGAGAGGAGTGTGAGGTCATGTGGGTGAAGGGTGAATGAGGGTATTTAGGGAAGTTAGGTTAAAATAGGTAGTTGGGGGCATTTTGGGTAAAAGGGGTTAAATGGGTTTAATGGCGTGTGGGCATTTGGTTTTGTTTTGGCATTTGGCAGGTCAGAAATCGTGTAAGGGAGACAAATGGGTTTGGATATGGGTGAAAATGGCTTCGGGTCACAACGGGTTGGAGGATGGCGGTAGAGGAAATCGGGTTAGTTGCGACTTTGTTGCGGTTCCGGGCATGGGCAGATTAATGAGTGAACAAGGGTCGCGGGTCGGATCGTTTTATCGCCGGAGCTTGGTATCTGGTATGAAGGCAGCGCCGGCGGGTTGAAGTTTAAGGGGCTGGCAGGGGTGAACGAGGTGGTAGGGTGGTTTGCCCGGTGGATCGCCGGATTTGGGTGTGAGCTTGGGTTAAAAAGATGAGGTAGGAGGTCACCGGGACTCACCGGAGTTGGGCGAGTCACCGGCAGGTTTAGGGGCTCGAGTTCGATGCGATCCAAGTTTGGCTAGGTCGGAGGTTGGGTCACGCTGGCCGGAGTGGATCTCTGCAGTGGGTCGGGTTTACGGGTATGGTGATAGAGAGAGAGGTGTATGTGCTGGGTTTGGGGTTGTTATGGGATGGTTGGTAATGGATGTGAGAGAGTGGAGAGATGGGGATGATGATGAATAGTAGGTGGGGGTACTTTGGTGTGGTGAGGGTGTAGGATAGGTTGGTGTGTATTAGATTGGGGGTAGGAAGTTAGGGCGAGGGTGAATGAGGAGATATGGTGTAGGTAAGGTGTAGGGTGGTTATGGTGTGAGTAGAGTTTAGTTAAAGTGCGTGTTTAACTTATGACCCTTAAAATAACACTAACTACCTAAAAATAAAAATAAAAATATTCAAAGAAAATCTAACAAACTAAAAAAATATATAAATAAAAATATTAAAACTTAATAAAATAAAATCCTAAGCTATTAAAAATTAAAATAATAAAACAAAAGAAACAAAAAAATGAAAAATCTAATAACATATGAAAACAAAAGTCCTAAAATATAAAATCTAATAAGCTAAAAATAAACTCCTAATACTGATCAAAATAAAATAAGACTAAACTAAAGCTAATAAAAATCAAAATAAATAAAATTATATTAATAAAAATAAAATAAAATAAATAGAAAACAAAACCAGAAAATACTAAATAAATAATAAATAAATACTAAAAATAAAACGACACAAACTAAAAATATAAAAAAATATAAAAAGACACAAACTAAACACACAGGCTTGAGGTAGGTTTATGCTCGGATAAGGTCACGGGGGAGGGAATTAGCACCATTCAACGCGCATTTGCCTCGAGATATAGCTTTTGGCACAGCAAGCGGACGTTTGATCTACAAGATAAATATTTAAGCACATAAGACCCATATTGCTGAGAATTAGCAACTAAAGTACGTCTATTCGGGGTATAAATTGTACAGTTTTTGGTGCTTATCACACCACCCCCAAACAGAGCGTTGATAATCCTCGAGCAATAAGATAGAGATAAAGAGAAAGATAAGTAACCAAAAGTGTACCACTTTCGCGGGCACTTGCGATTGCACTTAGCATGTGCAATAAGCCTTTAAACCTATAGGTTGCCCTACAGGACGAGTTGTGTCTCGTGAGGATTTGCAGGGAATATACCCACAAAATTCTTATTTGCAAAAAATTTATTGAAAGGCAGTTAATCTCTTATTAGACATAGAATAATCGCACACCTAATCACAAGAAAAATATTTTCAGAAAATACAAGCTACAATGTGTAAAAAGTTTAGCTAAGTAAATACTCAAGGCACATCCTTCCTTGAACTCAACGTGTGTAGTGTGAATCAGTCAAAACGGGTCGAGTATCACAAGAGTAATACCTAGATTACCTTTTCGGAATCAACGTTTCAACTTCAAAATCTCACAGATATATCTCTCTCAAACGAACTCTCGAGATTAGGATTAGTGTATCGCTCTTGTGTGTGAGGAGGTGAGTAAATGTAAGAAAGTTCAAATGTCTCACACATATATAAAAAACAACGAACAATTTGAAAGAAAATGATCTCATGAAAGAATGTTAATCACTATAGTGAGAACGTCGAGTTATTCACCACTTTGACTTTCATTTGCCCGAACACCTGGGGAAATATGGATGTATATGGGTGATGGGGAAATGAAATGAGGAAGGATGATATGAGGTAGGTAGGATAGGATGGGTGATGGATGGATAAAGGATGATGGATGAAGGTATGATGGATGTGTGAGAAGTGTGTTCTATACTTGAAGAACAAAATGTCTTTATTACACAAGAACTACTAATTACAAACTCTCTATCTTTTTTTCTCTTTTTTTTTCTATTGTTTCTATTTTTTATGTTTTTATCTTTTTCCTTTTTTGTTTTTCTCTTTTTTTTCACTTTTCAAACCAACAGTGAAGACATTTACATTTGGAATAAACCCTCTTTTTCTCAAAAATGATGATGGATGATATATGAATGGAGTGGGGAATGTGTATGGATGATGAGGGAAATAAATGGGAATATGGGTGAAGTGAATGGTAAATGGTAAGTGTATGGATGAAAATCTAGTACTCGGGACAAATTTCATGACACGCGTTTCTTACAACTCGAAAAAGATGTCATTCTCAGTGATCAAGCCGAAATTTTAATGAAAAATAATGAGATCATACAAGAATTAAAGTGCGGACCGAAACGAAGTTGAATCAACTTGTGACTCGGAGATTGCATAAAACACTCTGAGAGGGTGAAAGACGCGTATCTCACAAGCTAAAGTCTTTACTAGTGATCCTTAAGGTTCTCTTTAGAATTGTAGTACTCCTCAACTCTAAACCGTAATGACGTGATAAGTGCGCAAATTTTGTTAAGTCTAGAAATTCATGGTTCAAAATGCCTTGATATGTATTACAGAAGCTATTTAGAAAAAATATTCTCTAGCTTGATTCCTAGACTTAAAAGATGGATGATAGAAAATTCACATCAATGATTGAGATGAAAGAAACTGCGCGAAATTTTGAAAACCAGGTTCAAAAATCAAAAAAATTCAAAAGAGGCATGATTTTGATAAAATTCCCCTCCCGTAAACAAAAAGGAACATCGTCCTCGATGTTATGTAAAATGATTTTTAAAATTGAGAGGATAAGGTAGGAAAGATAATACCAGAATCAACCGCTAATGAAGTGGACAGATGTATCCAAAATGAAACCTGAATAAAATAGTGAGATAGCAAAATATGTACAAGTCTATAATCATGATAGAACATTGGGTGGTGTGAAACACCACCCCCAAACAGGATAAGACTCATACAAGAAACGCGGGCTGCCTCCCGGTAGCGCTAAGTTTAATGTCTTCAACCAGACCGATGGAATCTCACCCTAAATATAATAACGAGGAAAGTGCGGGGCGACAGAAAAATTGGGTGATGAGAATCACCCCCAAACAAGACTGAAGCGAAAGTGCATGACGGTATGGCAAAGTGCATGACGCGATGCAAAGCATCGGTAGACCATGGGTGGGTGGGTATTAAGGTAAGAGTGAGGAAGGCATGGGTGATGAAGCATCGATCACGGACCTTATTGAGCCGAAAGGTGAGGGCAACTAGGGCCCTATAAGCATGATGCTCAAGTTGTATGGGAAGGCAAAAGGGTTTGGTAAGTGGTATGGGTTGGGCCTCATATAAGTCACACGACCATTCTATAAATGGGTAATGATATTAGTCGCGCCGTGACACGCCAGGAAGCTGTTGAGAAGAAAAATCAACACCACAAGAGAGTGGTGTGCATGGGGTAACAAGCTCGATGTCACGAAAGTAGAGAGTGGCACCCCAATTACTCTCATTTATGGTGGAGGATGGTTTGAGGTTAGGATCTAAAAATGTAGATGGAAACTTGAAATGTGTAAAATCAAGATCCAAACCAGGTGGTGGGGTGGAAGGGACAATGGGTGGGTCGGGTGGGATAAATGGTGGAGGAAGATGATATATCTCTAGAGTAGGGAACACACACTCATTTGGAGGGACATAATGATCCTCAATATCCTCCTGAAGAGGGAGTGTGGTTTCTAAAGATGGAGTGAGAAACTTCTCCATAAGAGTAGCATCATTGAATGTGGTGGATGGGTAAGACGAGGCACCAAGATCAGAGATAGAGGAATATCTAGAAATATCGGGCTCACAGGGATCCATGCATGGGGGAACATGATCCATATCCGGATAGTTAGGAACTATCATGGATTCCATCTCGGGAAAATGATGAGAACTCGTAGCCGGAGCCAACTTAAAAGATATGGGCATGTCAGAGACATATGCAATTGGGGCATAATGTAATTATCAAAATTCCTATAGGTTTCTGATATGTGGGTAGAAAAACAAGCAAACCTCTAATTTTTAAACTTTTCGAATTTAAGTTAAATTAAACAAATTATCTAAATTAAACTTAGCATCAATTAAACGAAAGTTGTGTTAAACAATTAATTAATTTTATCGTAAACCCAAAACATGTATCTGGGTTAGTATAGCAATAAGAAATAAATTAATCCACAACATACTGATGAACAAGGAAAACACTCAACGGAAAAAACCTCACATGGCCCAGCCTCACAAATTCACTATGTACGGAATTACAATGAACACGAAGGTATACTTACACAACGATCTTAACGGCCTCCCTAGCCTTGACACTCATAGTTACTTAACCTTCACCACGGTGGCACATAAGAGTTCACCCATGAAGTATCCACAACGTGTGAGTCCACATGGCCCAGCGACACAAATTCACTATGTACGGAATTACAATGGACACGAAGGTATCCTTACACAACGATCTTAACGGCCTCCCAATTGTGACAACCCGTCTAATAAAATACCGATCGATCACTCCTATATCAAATTAAAACAGGAGTCACATATGGATCATTCTTAGCATCACTGTCGAAAACCAATTTAATTACTAATAACCTATTAGGATGGCGTCAAAATTTTACTTAACTACTCTTTTTAAACAACTGAACGATTAAAACATCCACATAGTTTATATAAATGAAACTGGAAAGAAATAAAATAAACGAACACTCGGATATGATACAACCAAATCGAATGCCGCACTAAAAGGCGGAAAAGAAGAAAAGAATAAATAACTGCAATTGGGCCATTAGCCCGAATATTTATACAGTACCTCCTATCTAGATTACAATGATAGAAGCGTCAATCGAGAACCTGCATGCATCCACAGCTACTGCAGCAGACGTGTGACTCGAAAGAAGTGTCAGCCAAGCGTCCCTGTGTCTGGACACCTATATATATATATATATATATATATATATATATATAGCAAGAGAGGGAAAAGTAGATAAACGGGACAGAGCCCGAGTGTGAAAATATTTAGCAAGTGCATAAATGCTTTATTTTTAAAAATATGTTTTTCTCATATTTAAATTTGGTATCGCACTCCCATGAGATACCCCTCACCTCTCATCTAATAGTGCACACCTAGCGCATCCCTATAAACATCCTAGTCAAGCTACGCTGCCTAACTAATCTGTAACCCACCTTCTAACCACCCTAGTTATTCCAAGTACTAAGGGCTAAACTTCCCCCCAGTCTCAACACTATGCCATGTTCGTGCATGGGGTATCTCGCAGAGAGAAATCCAAACAAGGAACCCCCTTATACACAACTACGCGGCAAGGTCGATCGTCTAGATCCATTAGGCTCTCAGTACACAACGTATATACATACTATACAATGATATACATACCATACTTACTCTAATATACATAATTCAATATACATCCGGATAATATCTCCCGGACTGAGGTTTACTCTATATTCATTCTTATAATACACATTCGTATCTATCTCCCGAACTGAGGTTTACTTTATATTCATCTTTATAATACACATTCGGATCTATCTCCCGGACTGAGGTTTACTTTATATTCATCTTTATAATACACATCCGGATCTATCTCCCGGACTGAGAATCTCTTTACTCTCATATATATTACATTGTTCTGATGCACAAGTAATATACCATACACACAAGCATAATAACCATCCCAACGAGCTATAACTCGAGGATGCGATCTCATAGTGCCGATTCAAAATCCGAGTTTACTCACTATACCACGGTACCAAGCCAGACTTACTCAATGGTCATGGTAAACATATACACAACGGTGGAGGCGGTCATGTTCCCCCTGCAAGTGGAATCACATAAATCGCACTCGAACGCGGGACGATAATGACCTGGGGACTATACACACCCTGCTCCTCGAGCCAGGGGATTCACCCACATTGCGCAACCTCCCTGGATCACACTAAAGCATATATATAATCTGGTTGTTCCAACCCTATACTTAAAGGGGAAGCCCGTGGAAACCAGCCTCTAAACACACATATACCATCACATATAGATACATATGTATTCGTATCATAATATATATACTTTAATCACATAGTATATATATATATATATTCCTCCTCGAATATATATATATATAAATATATGGTCATAATTGCCAATCACATCTAGCGATGACCAATTATCCCAAAGATTCTCTCAAATAATCATATTCATACATTCACATACTCACGATACTATACCGAAAGTATTCCCTCACTTGATAAATAATAAATACCTTATTCCCATCTAAGGATTTAGTGGACATCTCCAAATATACCAATTTACATTAACTGAATAAGTATATTCTCCAATTCATCCTAATAATCTCATAGGATTCCCTTAACCATCATCAACATAATTATGTTATCCCGCACGTATAAACATATAGGCCAAAATGGCCAGTGAAACTATCCCAATTGATATTCGTCCCTAAATACCCTAAAATTAAATAGGTTGTGGATTTCCTTCCCATAAACACAAGGACTACATCTCGCCCAAATAATCATTTAGAGGTCCCCACCCTATTTTAGGAACCCCACCCTTCTAATTCCTCAACTTATCTATTTTCCTCGAAAATAACATTTTAGTGTCACACATATCAAACACTCACTTAATTCCCATAATTTCCCTCCATTGGATGACTATTTACTCTTAAAATATTACATATTTCCTTTCTTAAATAATCTAGAATCAATTAAAATTGGAATTCATACCATCCAATTAACCCTAGGAAAAATTGTCAAACTTCCTGAAGGGTCGATCGATCGGACCATGACCCTCGATCGATCGATGGTTCAATCGATCGATCCTCTTCCCTCGATCGATCGATCACGTCGGACAGCTTCTTTTTCGAGAAGCTGTTTCGGCCATTAAAGCTTCTCCCAAGCTTTTATCTCCGTCTCTAACGTCTCCCAACCTCAATCAACAATATATACACATATAAAATGGGTTCTAAACATCCTAGAACCCAAAACCAACAATTTATTTCTATGAATTTCTACGTTCCTCGAATTGGAAAATTATTGGGGTTTATTCGTTTTAACTCCCAAAAACCCGTTTTATCCACGAAAACCCAACCCAAAATCTTTAGGGTTTGTTATTACCAAACTATGATATGAGATTTATGCTCAAAAGTAAATAAAGCAAGTAAACACTTGCCTCCTGGATAAAATTCGACGATCCCGAGTCGAGTCTGGCGGAGTCTGGCCCAAAATCTCCCTTTTCTCTTCTTTTTCCCTCCTCCTCTCTATCTTCTCTCTTTTCTTTCTATTCTCTCCCTCTCACCCTCCTTATATAGGGAGAAAAGGGTTTATACCCCTTAAAACCCAGAAATGACTCGTTTAATCAATTGTGAGTCCCTTTTAACTCTAAAATTTCTAGAAACTCAATTTCGACCATTGGACACTCTTTTCTGACTATCTCGGTCATTTCGAGACTCACCGCGCAGTCGAAATTTCCATCTGAGGCACTTGACCACAATTCACTATTTTAACCCATTGCATCTCACTGCGGGTGTTTCCAATTAAAATCTTACCTTTTGTCGCTTTACTCAAAGGCGACATATAATTAAAATACTTCAACCTATTTACTTAATCCCAAAAGTAAATACAACACCCATCAAAAATCATCTAATCCTTGAAAATTCCAAAAATCACTATTCTGAGAAATTCCTCAATTTTCCAATTTATACCCAATTATGGAATTTAATTATCTCCAAAAGTACGGGTTGTTACACCAAGCCTTGACACTCTTAGTTACTTAACCTTCACCACAGTGGCACATAAGAGTCCACCCATAAAGTATCCACAACGTGTGAGTCCACACACGCCTTGTTATCCACTAAATAGGCTCAACCACTGTTTATGGGTTGGAAAACGAAATCCACCGTTTCTTCATCGCAACACCACACCACTTAGTCATCGTGTGTAAACAAGAAACTATGTACGGAATCCACTGTATGAAACGATTCTTAACAAATAAAAAAAATAAACCTTGATGTCAACAAACTAGATCTCAAAGCATATAATAGATGAAACTTGGATCGTTAAACGATTAGGTGTAAACAACAGCTTGTTAGAAAAACTTGATCATAAATGATTACATAAACACAAAAAGCTTTTTAAAAAAGTTTGGGAACTCAAAAAGCAAGAAAAATACTCTATTAATACTGCTGCTCTGTAACCCTATTTAAAGGAAGTTTTCCAAAATCGAGATAAGTTTAAAAAAATTGAAGAAAATCTCCAAATATTAAAAAACGCATCGGCTCTTTCGAACGAAGCCACGCATGTTGTTCGAACTAGCTTCTAACGGTATTTCTAATTAGAAATTAGTGCAGACTAAAAATTGGGTCATTCGAAATCCGTTGGACACTGTTCTAACAAGTTGTATGTTATTTGACCGATATAGTCAATGTTGTCCTAACGACCTGCTGATTTTTCTAAAAAAATAAAAATCATTTGAAAACATTTTTTTATAAAAACAACACCCAAAACTAAATTAGCCAGGGATAAAAAAATAGATGCATTCATACATGAGAGATCCTTGGAAGTTGAAGACAAAACGTGGCACTAACCCGGCACGATGATTGTAAAACTTCTAACTTGGTCTCTACGTCTTCAAACAAACATGTCATAGACTTGAAAGACAAACATACTCAAGTACTAACCTATAATTCAAAGGTTTTGTCCTAACATAGAACAAGATAAAACATGCAAATTGATCTATTTAGAAATTTATCTTTACAGGGTTCTATCTACTTATTTCAAATAAGGGGTTTACATGGGATGATCAATATTTATGCAATGAAAGAGCAACACCAATACCCATGTTTGATAAGTTAAAATATAACTGATATTATCACACTTACCAAACTTCAAGTACTATGTCCAATATTAATAATCAAGAAAATATTATCCATAAAAGGCTGATAACATGATGAAAGTTTTAACTAAGAACATAAGATCATATCTCGATTGTTCAAAACAAAAATAAAATAAACACCATTGATATAAAGGTCCAAGATCAAGTTTAATTAAGATAATGAATCACAAAAAAAAAGAACGGAAAACTTCGACTCAAGTAAAATCTCCAATACCCTATTGAGGATCATTTTCAACTACTAATTTTCCCCTTTAATTAGCAATTGGTTAAAATCTTTTATCTCATATCTTTGGTGTTATCCCAATTTTACAGAGATGTTAAATCTTTGAGACATTGTTATTGTAACAACCCGGATTTTTTACATGGGAATTTTTTCTAATTAATTTTGAAAATCGAAGAAAAATGAATTTTTTGGATTTTATAAATTTTATAATTTAAAATGTTTGTTTTTATATTTGAAAAATAAATTTTCAAGCGAAATTGGAATCGAAATTTAAAATGGAGTTTAAATTGAATTTTTATTATATAGAAGAGTCCTCAAAACATAAAACTCTCTCGTAAAAATAATTTTTTTTAGAAATCCGACTGCCTGATCGAGCAAAATTTTTCACAACAGTCCTGTCTCACCGTTTGCTACAATAAACTAAAATTTTAAGCAATTCTGACGGTCCGATCATCCGTTATGATTTTTCGAGTATTTATATTTGATTAGTAATCTAATTCTTTTTGGTATATAAACATAAAGTGATGAGTTTAGGTCTTTTAAAACACATTTTAGCCTTCTTAAAAATCAAAAACCTCTCATCGTCTTCAACCTCCAAACCCTAGCCCCATTATACATAACTTTCAACTCAAGTTTTGTGAAGATTAACCGAATTTTCTCAAGGCGCGTCAATAATGAATCTTTGTCAAATTTTTTAGAGGAATACACATTCAAGATCAGATTTCTAAACCAACTTTTATTCAGGCATGTTTACCCTATTCTTTTCCTTTAGTGTTATGTGTCTTGATTGTAACCTCCATTAAACTCGTGTTTTTTAAAATAAGTTATGAATGTAATTATTAAAGAGATAAATTTTGAGACTGTTTTGCATGAAATATTAATGTTACTTAATACGTATAACATTGTTGTTCATTGGGTTGTGTCGGCGTAGTCGGTTGTATTATGGGCATGTGCATGTAGAGGATCCCTTAGAAAGCAAATTTTGATATTTCATGTGAGAACCCTAGATTAAATAAATTACTTGTGTTGGAAAATAATAATTATGATAAGACTTGCATGTAGCTATTATTCTAAAAATCACAATATTTATGTGTCCTTGATTTCCACTATTTAGATTAAAATTATTCAATTTAAAAATTTAATGTTATTGTGATTGTTGTTATAAATTGTTAATTACGCCACTTTATAGAAGTATTATAATTTTTTATATCTCGGAGATGTTGGGTATTGTAGGTAATTGGTTTTCACCCCTTGTTTTAGTACACTTGTTAGGTATGGGACTAGTAAGTGGGACTTAGTTGCGATTTATGCTAATTAGGTATGGAACTAGTTAGTGTGAGTCTATATGGGTTACATAATTTGAGGTGGGGGCTGATTTTCTATGTTGTGCCATTGTTACGATAGCCTATGATTGATATCTAAGTGGAGTGAAATTTGATAATCATCATTTACTTAGGATAGGAAGAATTTGTGTTTTCGGAACCCTTAGTTGGGACTAAGGGGTATTTTGAGGATTTTCACATCGCTGTTAAGGGTAGGGGAAAATAATTTGATTAATGGATATAAAGAATTTTGGAAATTAATATCGCAGGACTAAAAAAGATATTAAATATTTGTTGTCGACATAATGTGTCTAGGACCGATAATTTAAACGGGTTAGAGGAAGATTTATGTCGTGTCGTGTGTGGAACCTTGTCATATCGCGAGGATCACGGGATAAAAATGGATCAGACGGCGGACTTGACAAGGGGATGTGTGTGTGTATGGAACCATGTCATATCGCAAGGATTGCAGGATAAAAACGGATCAGACGGCGGACTTGACAAGGGGACGTGTATCTTGGTAAATTATAATTGTGGTTGTTTTAATGAAAATTTAATATGGTTGGGATGGTGGGTTAATTAAAATAATATTGGTGTGGCACATTTTAAAAAAACCTTGCGGGTAGTTGGAAATTATTTTTGGGGATAGATAACCTTAGTAATTAAAATACTCTATTGTTATGGTCGATATATATATATATATATAGCACTATTGTCTGGGTTTAAGGACCTTAATTGAGAGGAGTAGCCGGTTTTTATGCTCGGAACTTTGGCTCTAACACATGCGTTGACTAATCTTTTTGAATATTTGGAGTAGCTACATAGAGTTTATTGGAGACATTTTTTAAGGTGCAACTGGAGCTATTTTATTGTTTTAGTAGTTAGACTCTTTCCTATTCCGTCATTTTTATTATGAGACTATTTTTTAGGTTATTGGGCCTTTCAGTTCCAAAGTTATTTTAAGATTTCAGTTGGATTTTATTTATTTAATTATTGAGATATTTTGAGAACACGTGTGATGGATTTTGATCTCACTTTGGTGTTTTATCAGTTAGATATCATTCATATTTGGGTTTGATTAAAATAATTTATCTTGTGGATTAAAATTTTTATGTCTCATCTCTGTCACATGCTAAGGATGATATTTAATTTACTCGCACCCGGCGCCAAAATTTAGCGGGGTGTGACATTTATGTTCAAATTATTTTTTATAGGGTGGTTTTCACTCAAGCACCAAGATGGGACACTATTTCTAATTTCAAAGGTAGCATCAATCAATCAAATTTGTAGCGATAACCACATCTTCCCTCATGATTTTTTATATGTAGCGTAAATTTTTTCAGTATTCTCTAAATCATGAATGAAACACATATTGGCCCACTTTTAGCAAATATGCTATTTTAATGCTGTAATTTTTTCTAAGGCTATTTTCAAACGGTGGCTTTCACGACGAGATTATTATTCTCTCGCTTCCCTTTCCCGTGGTCACTCAAATTTTTCATTCCTAAAAAATTCCTCACGGGCAATGGTTCTTACATGCACTACTTTTATTATTCTCATTTTATGGCATTTGGTTCATTTTATAGGCAGAATTGAGATGAAAACAACTGAACCAACATGTGATAGACAAGTGCACTATTCAAAAATAAATTTGTGAATGTGTGCATTAAAGGAGATAAGGAGTCAAACGTGTAGAAATATATCACTAATCGCATCGCAATGACTCCAATACACTATAAAGCACAAGGATGAAATGATGTAGCGTCTCAAATCACTATCAAAAAGTCACGTGGCATATGGAAATGATGTTGTGACTTTGGTCATCCTAAATGTCCATCCATAAAAGGTGTAAACAAACTACAAAAACATTTTTGTGTTTTTCAAAAGTTTTATAAAAATAAAATCTTTTTGTAATTTTTATTATTCTTAAAAATCAAAAATATTTTTGTATTTTTCTCTTTTCAAAAAAAATCTTTTTATATTTTTCTAAAAATATGAATGAGAAAAAATGTAATATAATAACAAAACTAGTACAAATGATACAGTCTAGTAATAGGAACCATATGATATGATCATGGATAGTGCATCATATACTAGACATGGTAATCACCCCTCAGTCAACTGTGCAGATTCCTAAAGCCTTCCTAAGACTCTCGAATCTAAGAGAATCTAAAGGCTTCATGAAAATATTGGCTAACTGGAGGTCGGTGGACACAAAACTTACGAACACGACTTTCTCTTCTACTAGATCTCGAATTAAGTGCTCGCATATCCTAAGGTGCTTCGTGCACGAATACTAGATTGGATTGCGGGATATGTGTATCGCGCCTGTGTTATCACAGGAAATAATCATGGTGTCCTGTGAAATCCCATAATCCTCCAGCATCTGCTTCATCTACAAGAGTTGCGTGCAATAACTCCCGATGGCTATGTACTCAATTTTCATAGTGAACAAAGAGAGAGAGTTTTGCTTATTGCTCTGCCAAGAGAC
Source organism: Sambucus nigra (assembly GCA_949130495.1). NCBI lineage: Eukaryota > Viridiplantae > Streptophyta > Magnoliopsida > Dipsacales > Adoxaceae > Sambucus > Sambucus nigra. The sequence continues at coordinate 779,360,910 of OX422208.1, read as the reverse complement.
AAGAGCAGAACCAAAATAAAAACACCCGCCAGAAGTGCTCCTACATCCATCTACATCCTCAGCCCAATCGATATTCGAATAGGAGGATAAATAATCATCGGTATCAAAGGAATATCAAATGTCGTATAAGAGAGTCCCACTCACGTATTTGATAATACGTTTAAGAGTATGTAAGTATGACTCTTTCGAGGATGATTGATATCGCGAACAGACTCCAATGCTAAAGGCAATGTTCGGATGACCGAAAGTCAAGTATAGAAGACTACCTATCATACTCTGATACAGGTTTTGCTTTACGTCCTTGCCTGAAGTGTCCTTGCTAAGCTTAGTTGAGGTACTCATTGGATATGTGCATGCCTAGCGGAGTCTAAACCAAATTTCTTCAAAAGATCTCTTACATACTGTAATACCCCGTATATTTATTGATTTTTAATTATGGGATTAAATAAATTAAATGAGAATAAATTGGAAATTAATCCGGATATGAATAATAACGAGATGCGAGTTGGTATTTGATTATGATGCGTACATATGGTAATATATGAATATTGAAAATATTAAAATTATCGCGAGACTGAAACACGATAATTTGGGAAATTTAGTTGGGACGTGCGTGTCAGTCGTGTCAGGTATGAAATTATTTGAATTAAAAAGTGAATTTTCTTTTTTATCAACCGAATGGTCATTTTAAGTGCGCCAACGAGTCCGGATGGGTCGAAATAGTCAGAAAACACTAGCCGGGAGTTTAGTTTGGGTCCTGGAGCATTTTTGGGCCATACCGACAACTTAAAAGGGTATTTTGGTAATTTTAAAAATTAGGGAATTAAAACCCACGAAAATTGGAGTTTATATTTATAATTTTAAAGGGGCCACTAAGGCCATTACCAAAAAAAGTTTAGAGAGTGGCCTACAGGAGTTTTGAGAGAAGTTGGAGAGAAGTTACAAGGACCAAAACCAAGCCATCTTCAACCTTGGGTAAAAATCCGTAGAGAAAGGAGAGAATCAACATTCATTCACCAACATCAATCCTGAAGAACAATCTAAGGCAAGTGATTTGATATTTTTAACGCATTGAATATTTCTTCCATGTTTAGTTTAGGAATTTCTCTTATCTTGAAAGTTTTGAAGAAAACCAATGAAATTGTTGGAGAAACTTTGAATTTGGGTTAGGATTTGTATGTAGAATGATAATGGACTGATTTAATATTCGAAGAGTTGTATATGATGATTTAAAAACGGATTTTTGATGAGTAATTGGGCATAATAAAAATTATGGGTTCATGTTCATAGGGTTTGGGGAATATTTGGAGATCTACATTAATTCCATGATGATTTGTAAGATTTGACCCCTAAAATATGTTAAGAGATGATCTAGGGTGATTAGAAATGGTTTATATACGTTAAAACATAAATTGGATGGACTTAGGGTGGATTTAGAGAAGAGAAGAATTGAGAAAAACGGACTTGGGAATTTTTGGGCTGAAACTGCCATCTTGTTAGAAGACCTTCCCAGGTCGTTCGAACGGCCTCGTTCGAACGAACTTCTAACGAGATGACAGTATGACTTCTAACGAGTTGGCATTTCGTTCGAAGCCATTCGTTCGAACGAAACTCGTTCGAACGACCTCTTTCGAACGAGACTTCTAACGAGTTGACAGAATGGCCTTTTTTGGCCTGAATTTATTTCTAGTATCCCGTAGACTTATTTAAATGGTAGAATAGCCTTCCCTTATTAACTAGTGGGTATACTTGGGAGATTGGGGTACATGGAAGAGTGAAACTTATAATCGTGTAGTAAACCGGATGACAATTGTGGATTGGGAAGCGAGTACCTAATTACGACGTAAGAAGAGTAAATAACTTAATTACATATAAACCGGGGACTTGTGAGTTGTAAAACACTAAATGTTGGTATAAGAACGAGATGTGTACCACTAATAAAATATTATGATATCTAAGATGTGTGAATGCTTAGTAAGTAGTTATCTATGTATAACATACCTACCATACTTGCTATCATGGGAGGTCGGCGTTCGATCAGGGCCATTTAATCTTTGTGTGCCTATGGGGGGGATTTAGATTGGTACCTCGAGGACATAGGTCAGAGAAGGACTTATTGAGAAGTTAATAAGTCTGCTGATCATGGGAGCGTAGGTATGTGCGTGACCCATGTGATGTGAACTATGTTCGCCTCCATTGTTTGTGATTGTTGTTAATGAAACGTTTCTTGAGAGATTCGGAATACGTGGTCCTTATGTACGTGATGTACCGGGATTGGATAGCAGAGTATGTGTGCACCGCAGCTTAGTCTCGGGGTGCTAGTATTGTATATTTATGATGAGAATAATATACTGTTAATTGAAATGTATTATCATGAATAAATGTGAATATTAATAATAGCAACAGTTTGTCAAGTGAAAATGGAAGATCTCTAGTAATTAGTAATGCTAATATGGGAAACTGTATATCAAGTTATAACACTCTGTTAACTAAAAGTTGTTGGGAATTTGAATTGAATATCGTATAGAAATGTTAGATTTTAGTATCGGACTAGTTAGAAATGGAAATAACTAGAATGGGTACGGGTGCGATAGGAGTTCACGATTAGTTGAGAGGTGAGGAACTCATGTGAGTGCACACACTATCATGTACTTTATATTCACTGTTTAATGATATTAAACACTTGCAAATTTTTAAACTATTTTCACAATCGGTCTCTGACCCGTTTGCTTTCAAATCTATTTTTCTATAAAACCTTTTAGGTGCCCAGCCACAAGGACACCATGCATAGGAGTTCTCTTCAGGTGACGTGCTGTAGCTGTTGTGGAAGTTATAGGGCCTTGACAGTAGACGCCTCCATTTCTGATCTTGACTCCATTATCAGTTTTTATCATTTGTTGGGCATGTCCCCCATTCCTTTTATAGACATCTTACTTATTCAGTTATTTCAGACTTTAGGTTGTAATTAATTTAGTGATGCAGACTTGGTATTTATTTATTTCAGTATTCGGATTGTTATGAGGAGTATTTCCTCCAGACTCATTATTACGTGATGGTTATTCTATTGTGACTATGTTGTGGTGGTTATGTTAGCATTTCATAATTTACTTGTTGTATGTTAATCGGATTTAATTAAAATTGACAACTCACTTTTTAAATATTAGGCGGCTAGTAATTGTTAAAATGTTTTCGACAGTGATGCTATGAACTGAACCAACTTGGAATTTTGTATTAATTTAATAAAGGAGTAGCTACCTGGTATTTAATTAGTCGGTGTGTCACACATACTTGGATTGGGAGATGAACAACCCATTCTCTAGTTGATGAACCTGGAAACCAAGGAAGACTGTAAGCTCACCAACCATGCTCATCTCGAACTCACTCTTCATCTCCTACTCAAAGTTGTGAGCATGGCAGGAGCACGTGGATTCAAAGACTATGTCATCCACATAGACATGGGTAACCGAAATCCCATATTTTCCTCTCTCAACAAACAAAGTCTTATCTACCCCCCTCTCCTGAAGCCATGGAACAAGAGATAGGAAGTAAGCCTCTTGTACCAAGCACGGGATGCTTGCTTCAAACCATAAAAGTCTTTCCTCAGATAATAGACTGTTCAGGGTGCTTAGGGCCTTCAAACCCTTTTGGTTGTTCCACATAAACCTCCTCCTGTAGAATGCCATTCAGAAAGGCACTCTTGACATCCATCTAATATAACTTGAATCGCAGATGGCATGCGATGGTGAGTAGTAATCGGTCGGACTCGAGCCTCGTAACAGGAGCAAATGTCTCCCCAAAGTCTATACCCTCAATCTGTGTGTAGCCCTGAGCGACGAACTTATCCTTATTAAGTATAATGGTACCATTCTCATCCATATTATTCTTAAATACCCACATAGTACCAATCACATTATTCTCACTAGATCGAGGGATAAGTTCCCAAACAGTATTCTTTCTAAACTGAATCAACTCATCCTGCATAGGGGATATCCAGTGTTCATCTTTGAGTGCTTCTTTGATGTTGTTGGTCTCGACTTTGGATGTGTAGCACAGAAAGCTAATAACTGTAACACCCCGTAATTTTGGAAGATTTAATATTTAATTATTTTTTGGAGTTATAAAAATATTTAATTTGGAGAAACTTAAATTCATGACTTGGAGAATTTATTTGAGTGAGCCGAATTACTTATAATTGGCGACTTTTAAGTTTAATGGTTCAAAATCTCGTGTGTCACATTTTGAGGTCGAAATTTGGAAATTTAAAAAAGTATTTCGGATGGAAATTTCGAGTGCGCGGTTGCATTCGGATGGGTCGAGATAGTCAGAAAAGAGTACCCGGGGGTAGTAATTGGGTCTCGGGATATTTTTGGGCATAGCCGGGCCTACACGGGGTGAGTTGGGCCTTTTTAATTAGGCTCAGATGGCCAAAAACGGGATTTAGCATTTTTAACCTAATTGAGAGATTTGGGAACGGCAGTCAACACAACTCTAAGCCTAGGGCTTGAGAGGTAAATTGGGGGAAAACAAATCAAGAGCAATTGGGAGCTTTTGGAGCCAAATTAAAGGGTTAATTTGGGGTGTTCTTCATCAACCAATCTCTACACCAACGGAATCAGACCCTACAAACGATTTCAGGCAAGTGGATAACTTGCTGTAATGATTAAATTGTGATATCCAATTCATATTATGGTGATGTGTAAAATTGAATTTGTTCTCGGGTGGGTTTCCGGGGAGAAAATGGGTCTTTGACTTGGAAATCGTGATCTGAGTATTGAGGAATCAAAGTGATATTATAGTGTTATTCTAGGTTGTTAGAATGCAAACTATAGCAGAAATCCATGTGTGATATGAACTATGTGGGCTGTGGAACCAATCATGAATGAACAACGAAAATTAACCGGAGAAACCATTTTTTTAATATAGTGAGATATCGTATGAATCGAGAATGCTAAAACAGTTATAGAGGATTGAAACTTGTTTTGGGAATAATTGATTGGTTAAGAATCATCATTTAAGGTTAGAAATTGGAGAGGTAAAACCTTGGAAATTCGGTTATGGCTGAAATAGCAAGCCGAGGAAGACAACCACCTGCTCGATCGATCGATCGAGCCAGGGGGATCGATCGATCGACGGTCCCAGGAACTTGAGAGTTCGGCCAGTTTGTTTATAAAGTGGGTTTTATTTAAAATTTAATCCCTTAATTTTATTTAGTGATAAATTCTTATGGACACATATTTCCTTAACAATTATAGGGTGATATAATTAGGTTTAGGAGGGTGTGAACGGTATGGCATGAGATGAACGAATTTGGGAGATAATTCATAAGTATTGAAATTGGGCCGAGGAATGATGTTCGGGTATTGTAGTTGGGTGACGCTACATTATTAAAGGAATCGAAGTGAAACACTTAATTATGGACCAAGTGATCGAGTCCGGGTGTGTTGGTAATTATAAATAAATATAATTGGGGAATTTATGGAGATAAATGTGTGACATATTGTGGGCAAAAATGTGGGAATGAAATTATGAGATGTAAAAATGGACCGAGTGAGTGAGTCCGGGTATGTTGGTTATGTGACACCAAAGTATTAAATTAATTTTTGGGAGAGAGTAATTAATTTGGAGTCGGAACATAGACTCGGGAAATATTAAGTTACGGGCCAAGTAAGTGAGTCCGAGGATAATGATTGGGTGACACCAAGTTATTAAATTAATTAATGCGTTAATTAATTTAATTAGAGTCGGATGGTAGACTCGGGTAGGTATTAAATTAATGTGTGTGATAATTAATTTAATCAGAGTCAGATTGTAGACTCGTGAAGGGTATTTATTAATTAATGTGTAAATTAATTAGATGAGAGTCGGAACACAGACTCAGTTTAGTATGAATTAATTAATGTGTAAATTAATTATATTAGAGTCGGACCCCAGACTCGGATTTGTGTTAATTAATAAATGTGATAATTAATTATATTAGAGTCGGACCACAGACTCGGATTTGTGTTAATTAATTAATTAATTAATGTGATAATTAATTATATTAGAGTCGGACCACAGACTCGGATTTGTGTTAATTAATTAATGTGATAATTAATTATATTAGAGTCGGACTACAGACTCAGATCGGTATTTAAATTAATATGTGTGTTAATTAATTTAATTAGAGTCGGACGATAGACTTGGGGAGGTATTAAATTAATATGTGTGTTAGTTAATTTAATTGGAGTCGGGTGATAGACTTGGTAAGGTATTAAATTAATAAGTGTGTTAATTAATTTAATTAGAGTCGGACCATAGACTCGGGGAAAGTATTATATTAATTGAGGTATGAATTAATTATATTAGAGTCGGACCATAGACTCAGGATGATGATAAATTATTAAGTGAAGATTAATTATGTTGAGTCGGGCCACAGACTCAGGAAATTATAGGCAGTGTACGGGATTTTGAGTACACGGTAAAGCCAAGGTTTATATTATATATATACGGTGTAGTGATAGTATATATATATATATATATATATGTGTGTGTGTGTGTGTGTATATTGTCTGTGATATTAAATATCCGTGACTAGATATTTATTCAGTTTATATACTCTAGTGCTATCAAGGGAGGTTGAGCGATGTGGGTGAATCCCCTAGCTTGAGGAGTAGGGCGTCCGGTATATATGGGTGAGGGATTTATCTCACTTTCAGGGAAGGAATATGACCGCCTCCCCTACGTTTATATTTTGGGCCAAGTTGGTGAGCGATTCCAACTTGGGAAACTAGGTTTTGTGAGCACACCTAGTGAGATAGCATTTTAGAGGCAATCATCCGGCGAGGGTAGACTCGAAGGGATGGATATACATATGTTATGTGTGTGGATATTGTGGTAAAAGTACGTATATAATGGTAGTAAATATTATATACGGGTAATAATACAGTGTGTGGTGTATTTATTTTATATAACTTGTGACACGGTTATATGCTACTATTTAAGAGGAATTAATTAAGTTAATTGTGAGATAACTTATAATTCAAGAAATTATTATACTCGGGTTAGAGTAGTATGGCAAGGGAAGGTTATACCAGGACTAGTTGGACGGGGTAGTACAACTAGGTGGGGTTAAGGTAACCGGTAGGTGTGCACAATAGTGGAGGGGCGAGAATATCCACAAGGGAGTGCGACACTAACTTAAATATGAAGCGCATTCATGCATTTTAAATTACTGCAGTTAATTCACTTGCTAAATATTTTCAAAATGTTTTGGGTTCTAACCCTTGCTATAAAACTATTTTCAAAACCTTTTAGGTGTCCAGCCACAGGGACGCCAGAATTGATATTCTATTCTAGGGACACGGAGCTGCGGCATATCTGGATGCTAGCAGGAGTTTGGATTAGACGCATCATTCATTCATTCCTAGAGTAGGAATCATGTATCAGTTTCAGTTTTATTTAGGGCATGTCGCCCAGACTTCTCGGTACAGTCTTCAGATGTATTTTATTCAGGTGTTGAATATTTGTTTTGGATTATTTGACTTTGGTGGCCGATGGTCTATTCGGCAAGTTGTGTAATTAAATATTCAGTTTATTTTCATTCAGTTGTGTGACTGGTTTATATTTAATTCCGCATGTACTATTTTGTTAAATTAAAAAGTTAAAATTTGGCACCAGTTTTTGGAATACTAGGTGGTTAGTATGTTTTAAAAAGTTTTCGACAGTGATGCTAAGGATGATCCAACTGGGATTCCTGTTTTAATTTGGTATAGGACTGATCACCCGGTATTTTATTAGGTGGGGTGTCACAATAACGTTCTCTAGCTGAGCTCGAGTCTTAACCCCTAAAGTCGGATCTCCTACAATGGCAAAAGGGTCATGACTCTTGGGAAACCAGGTAGGAATGTCCCCTAAATCAGGAGTAAGGTTCACCCTGGTGTGTGAATGACAATAGGATCATCACATGTAAGTGTGCCATCCTCACACAAAAGGCTAGGATCAACAAAACCTAGCAGTTTGTCATCTTGCATAGTGATGTTTACTGACTCTATAACCTTAGAGTTGCTCAGGTTAAAGACCCGATATACTTTACTCGTCGATGAATATCCTAGTAAAATTCCCTCGTCACTCCAGGAGTCGAACTCTAATTACTCTCTATCCCTGAGAAGGTAGCATTTACTCCCAAAGACATGAAAATAAGAAAAGTTAGGCTTCTTCCCTGTCCACAACTCATATGGCATCTGAAGTGTGTGTGGACAAATATATACCCTATTCACCGTGTGGCATGCGGTAGACACTGCCTCTACTCAAAACCTCCTAGTAACTCTACGACTGAGAAGCATAGATCTAGCCATATCTTGAATTATCTTATTCTTCCTCTCAACAATCCCATTTTGTTAAGGATTTTTTGCGGCCAAAAATTCATATTTGATTCCAAGGCTATCATAGTAAAAATCCACTTTTGCTTCCTTTAATTCAGTGTCATTGTTACTACGCATTCTATTGATAGTGATGCTGAGTTGATTTTATAGGACACGACATTTGGTAGTAAAAAAACTCTACAACATCAAATTTCCCTCTCAGGAAACCCATTATGGAATAATAAGAGAAATCATCTACCATTACGAGGATATACCTCTTACCACTCAAACTCTCAGTGCGAATAGGACCCATAAGATCCATGTGAATCAACTTAAGCACGCGTGCACTGGTAATGGAGTTTAACTTCCGATGGGGACTAAGAACTTATTTTTACAACTAATAAGGTCCACAAACCACGGAAGTTAGCTTCCCAAGTAATGGCAAGCCACATACTAGGTCCTTTTTAACTAAATGCTCTAAATCTTTATAATTAACGTGACCTAGACGTTGATGCCACAGATCCATAGAAGAGGTCGTGGCGTTGTCGTAGTAAAATGAGGACTTGGGCACAATCCCATAACAGTTATCTTCTATCCTCACCCGTTTAATAGAAGTGTACCATCTTGATTAGAAATGTTACACTCATTTCGATTAAACTTTACCACAAAGCCAGCATCGAACAACTGGCTAATATTGAGACGGTTTTCTTTCAAACCTTTAACATACAAAACGTTATATAACTTAGGAAACTCGGGTATCTCTATTATACCTCATCCTACTATGCTATATTTGCTCCCATCTCCCAAAGACTTTACCTTCCTTACGATCCTCATGGCAAGTAAAAAATGAGACGTCGCCTGTCATGTGCCTAGAGCACCCACTATCAAAATACCACAGTGAGGTATTATGATCTTTAAGATCAACATGAACAATAAAGGCTTTTGCATCATGCTTAGGCACCCAAGAAGTGGTAACCTTATGTTTGCTCTTGCCATTATTAGTTCTAGGCGGGATGTTAGAAATATCCACTAATGGCAAAGACATCCGTTGGAACTCTTCCATCAAACTGTGAGAAGTGGCGACTATAAACTCAACCTTATCTCTAAGAGTAGTAAGATCACTAGTGTGGTGTGACGGAGTATGTGTACGTCGAGTCCGAACCAAACTATAGGAATACTCCTTAAGATAGCCTTTTCTCTTACAATAAATATAAAAGTACACAGTCTTAGGCCGACCTTGGTTTATTTTTCTTAGTCGAACTCTTCTTTGGGGTTTTAATTGATGGCCATATGGATTCATTGCAAACTCAGGAACCGGTTTCAGTACGATATGAGATGTGGAAGCACTGTCAAAATCTATTCCCTGCCTTTCACCAAACCCTAAACTAGGGTCGAGGAGCATCTTTCCATCTTTCCAAGTCTGTCCTTAATTTTTACCTTGACCTCCCGGGCTCTCTAAAGATCATGAGTGAGTTGAACTACAAGGGATTCAAGTTTCTTTCGAGCCTCCACGGATGTAAGGAGCTCACTCGTAAGACCAGTTACTTATTTGGTCAACTCCTCTTTCTCTCTCTCAAAACTACTCTCTCTCCCCAAAATCTCTCTCTCTCAAAGCCATGCTAACGGAGGACTCGCTCTCTCTTGTCTCTCTTAAATCTTTCTATAACGCGATGATCCTAAGAGCTAACCCTTTGTTCTACTTTTTAGTTTTAAATTACTCATCATATAATCAGCATATGTGCGTTGTATATCACACTAGATCTTACTTGCAGCATCCTCACCCTCACTCACATTATTTTCACTGTCGAGGTGTCCTTGTGAAGTAGATTCTTCATCGTCGTGAGGTGCACTATACTTACTCACATGATTATCCATGAATGCAGTGAAGTTACATTCATGCTGTGATTCATCTTCTGAATCCACTTACTAGACCTCACTATCGTCACTTTAATCTAGTTGCACATTCAAAGGCTTTAAGACCTCTCCCATCGCACCCATAACACATATTTTCGTCTCTCTTAGGGGTGTCCTTTTTATCTTTATCAAATTTCTTTCTAGATTTATTTTTCTCAAAACTCTTTTTATCTTTAAAATTGTCATTATTTTTTAGTTTGAGAAACTTCTTAAATTTTTTAGCAAACAGGGACAAATTGTCTAGATCGAAATCATATTCAGAATCTGACGTTTCTTCCTCTATCCTTTTAGATGACTCCTCTCTTTATAGACTCCTCACCTTTTTTAGCCTGGGATTTAAGTGTTATCCCTTTTTCTTTAGATTTAACCGTTTTAGGAAACATATCAATATAATAAGTCTGGAGGTCTTCTACAAGTTCTTCTAACCTAAGAGAATCTAACATTCCTAATGAATTCAACACAGTGACTTTAGGGATGAAACTCTTAGGGAGTGACCTTAAAATCTCTTTAACTACTCTTTCATCAGGTAGGGTTTTTTTCAAGATTAAAACTAGTATTAACAATATCTAACAGGTGTGCATAAAACTCATCAAAAGTTTCAGATTTAAGCATGGTTATTGTTTCAAACTTAGCAGTTAAATTTTGCAATTTAGATGCCTTAACTGCATTTGGGCCCTCGTGTGTGAGTTGAAAGATGTCATATGGCTCTTTTGGCGTGGTAGACATCATGATACGTTGAAACTCGTCGGTTGATACGACTCTAAAAATTTCACTAAGGCCACATGAATTATATGTGATATATCTAAATTCATCCTCAGTTCAGTTAGACACATGTTTAGGATTTGTCACATTATCTATGGTGACAGTGGGAGGAGTCCACCCTCTTTCACAAATTATCCAGCTGCGTTCATTGTTAGCCTTTAGAGTAGATTTCATGCGGGCTTTCCAATAAGCATAGTTTATCCCGTAAAAAACTGGTATCTTATTATATAAGTTTTCCATTAAACTTGAGCTTTTTTAAAAATTAATTTTTTTTAATGAAAATTGATATCCAGAAATTTTTTGCTGGAAAATTACACGTTATAATTGTGTAACTGGATCTAATACCAATTTAAGAGCGTGTTCCCATTCAATGACATGAGATGTTGTTTGATCGGGTTATTAAAACGACATATGAATGTCGTTTGAATGATTTTGCCATGTCATTTGAATGACTTAAACAAAAAAATTGTTTTTAAATATCCATCTTTGTTTTTATAAAATACGAACAGTTATAAAAACCATTTAAAAATCTCCAAAATATGTAAGTGAATATTATTAACTCTAATTAAACATTATACCTATAACGAAGTAGAGTTAGTGGAGTATGGTTAAAGATGCACGAAGCACGTTAAAGATGATGGGTGCGTGTTGATGATGTGTGATGCTAAAAATTTGGATGATGGACGTCAAGGTTAAACGTGTGAAGACGTGTCAAATGTGTCGGTATACGACATATTAACGATGATCTAGGATAATTCATAAATTCCTAGATTCTAGACGAACATTTATAAAATCATGTCCTTACAACTTCATCTTGTGCGAGTCCAAATGATCACCATTTAGGTGGAACCTCCTACACACATGAGACAAACAAAATACCGTGACGCATACGAGTTTTAAAAGATACAAACTCCCCCTTAATTTGTTCTCCCCCTTTTTATCCATAATAGATAAAAGAGTATACACAAATCATGAATAAAAATCATCACATGAAGAAATAAGATATCATCACAAAGATATTAAATGAAAGCACGTATAATGATAATCTAAAAAGCATGATAAGAAGGAAACCCGAAGAACATATGCCTCTATTTTTAAAAAAAAAATTCAAATACAAGTAATATATATAGGTACACAACACATAGTCACCATTGAATAATACTAAAATATCGAATCATGAAAATGGAATGTATTTGTATGAACATTTTTCATATGCAAATCAACATAAACATTCATTACATAGGTTCTCGAAGTCATGAGACACTTCTAAAGAAAGAACTCAAAACCTACCTTAGGTGTAAAAATAGTGAACTCATATGAAATTGACTCAACATAATCAATATGAGATGAACTTAAATGATTCCCACACCAATAATGCCAAACTATTTTAAAAAATTCAAGAAAGTCCGTTGAGCAAACCCATTGATCTTATACTTAAAAACTCTCTCAAAATCTCTCATATATAGGAATTTATTCTCAATTATTTTGAAGATATCATAATTCTCATATTCAATGAAGCATAAATGAATCTAAAAAAAACTGACTTGGCATTTCTGTTTTAATAAACCTCTAATCTTTTTTGGCTCTTTCGTTCAAATGGTGGATTTTAACGCAAAGAATATTTTGATATTTCGTATCCCCTTTCCATTGCATATCATATAACAATATTTTCCAGAAAAAATAAAATTCAGGCAATGGTTCTTACATGCACAACTTATCTCTTTTCACATTTGATTTATTATTAAGCATAATTGAGATGAGAACATCGTATTCAACAAACGAAAAGTAAGCAAAATGCTCAAAAAGATCATGCACGTATGCAATAAAGGTGACAAGGAGTATAACATCGAGCAAGTAGTCATTAAAGATCAACGTGATGATACACATTATTAAGCACACTATCGGAATAAAGTCATGTCTCAAAATACTATTGTTGATGTAAAAAATTAGATTATCTCTAATTTATCAAACACATATAAAATAAATAAGACAAAAGATTTTTAAAGTGGTTCAGCCGTATAAGAATGGCCTACATCCACTGTTTCTGTATTGCTGACTGTTTGACTGGAATTCTCGATAAGTGGTTTACCAAGAGATCCCAGAGTCCCCTTCTAATGAGGAGGTTACAATGTATTTATAGCCTTGAGGCTGTACATGTAAAAGGACAATGCGATGTTATCTAGTAGACATATACATCTGTACGATAATAATGAGCATTTAATGCGCAGTCGTCTCTTTGATTCTCTTGATTTGGATGCTCTGCACGCTAAGTAGCTCGGATCGCCTAAGCTGCTCGGCATGCTTGAGTTGCTCGGGGCCCCTGAGTTTCTCGAGGCATTAAGTTCCTCGAGGCGCCTAAGTTGCTCAGTATGATTGAGTTGCTTATTGGAAGTGTTCGTAGTATGAGACGTGTCTTCAAGTGAATGGTCCACGTCAGCAGATTAAATTTGGTATCAACAGAAGCCCCCAATGTTTCATAGTTTGATGTTGAAGAAAAGTATGAAACATTCTACTTGAAAACTGCATAGATTATTGGTTTGTATGGTTTTAGGAAAACATTCGTTGTATATAACTCCTTTTTTAGTGCACAGTATCAGGCCTCGTAAATATTTTCAATTTTTATGACCGCTTCGATATTTGTGCCCCTTTTCTTCTTTTAGCCGCCGGATACGCAAACGTCCTCCCTTATAATCATTGCTTTTTCTATTCTCGAGGTAAAGTATTTAAGCGTGACAGAAATCCTTTTGTCTTTCACTTTTTAAATCTGTATCTTTGAACTCTTCATTTTCTCTCTGTCTTGTGCCTTCGTTCTTTTCGTCGTTTATTGTCACCTGATCTCTTTTTCTCTGTAAGATTTTCTTCCCTTTCTTTTATTTACTTTGTTCATCATGGTTTATCTTGTTGAGTCGCTGGATAAGTTTTGGTCTGAATTTTCAATCCCTTCGTGGGTTATTTTGGAAGAACTTTATGAACCTTCTGATTATTTTTCTTTGGTTGAGGGACATTGGTTCCCAAGTCTTTTTGTGACCGAATGTGGCTTTTCTTTTTCGCCAAACCCCCTATATTTGGAGTTCTGCCAATATTTTGATGTTGTACCTGCAAGAATAGCTCCAAATACCGGGAGGATAGTTAATGGCGTACATAGATTGAATCAACTCCATGGAACCCGTTTAGGGATTCCAGAGATCATGTACTGCTATAGATGGGTTGTCAGTGATTCCACATTCTATTTAAAAACTAGGTTTTTGAATAGGGCTTTAGTTGTCAATCTTCCAGATGCCAATAGGGATTATTTTGAGCATGGGGTTGTTATAAAAAATTGGCAACACGCTCCATTAAATGGAGATGACGTATATCAAGGTCCCAGGTGTCCCCCTTATGGCAATGGAATAGGTTATTTTTATTTTTTTTAAATCTTATTTTCTTTGTGTTTGATAATATGTATCACTGATATTTGTTTTTGTTTGTTACAGTTGACAGTAAAAGAAAACCTCCAAAAGAAGCTGACGTTAATTTAAAGCATTTGAAACTTATCTGGGATTTGCATCAATCTGTTGCCGAGGAACATATTAGATCTACCTCTTATTTGTTGCAGTACAAGAGCTATACTTCATCTTTCATTGCTCGTCCTCGTCCAGTGGTAGTTAATCTTGACCAAGTACCAGCTTCTGAGACTAGTGTGGAAGGTTCTTCCTCTGAGTCAAGTATTCCTATCAGTGATCTAATGAAGAAGAGAAGAGCTCCTACCTTTTTCGACAAGTCTGCTTCTACTGCTGTGGAGGCAAAGAAAAGTAAACCAGATGTCCCAGAAGAAGGGATAAAGACTATAAATGTACCCCCTCCTGACGAGAAGCCATCTGTGGTTCCAAGAAAGACTGTTGATATCTCTCCTCCGAGTGAGGTTATTGTCATATCACCAACAAAGACAACATTTTTAGTTAAAAATGTTCCTGCTCCTCTGAGGAGGTTAAAGAAAAGATCTTCTGAGAGACCTGCTGAACCTATCTCTCAACCTTTAAATATTGAAGGTAGTGTTTCAACTTTTATTCCTCTGAGCTCTGCTATGGGCTTGATGAAATCTTGGACTATCCCAGAAGTCCAGGGCATTGAAGACACTCTTTCTCTTGAGAGAATCACTACCCTGACTGCTCAACACATTGCCTCAGTAAGTATTGTTATCCTGATTCTTTCACTTTCTAATATTATGTTCATGTATTGACTCAAAGTTATTTCTTTTTTCAGCTGGTGACGTGTTTTAATAGCATTCTGAAGAAGGATGAAGCTATCAAGGCTTCAAGCTCCTCAGGAGGAGTAGAGGAAGCTTTTATTGGGCTGATCCAGTCTCTGAAAGATTCTCGTCAAAAATACGAGGAAGATAAAGTTTCTTGGGAGAAGCAATTCAAATCTATTGAGCTAGAAAGAAATCAAGCTGTGAATGCCTCTAAGGATTTGGAGAAGAAATTGACGGAACCTGAGCAGAGCAATAAAGTCTTTGAATAAAGCAATAAGGAGCTGGAAGTTAAGCTCAAGTCTGCTGAAGAGGAAGTTATTAAACTTCAAGATGTTAAGTGACAGAAAATGGAGGTGGAGGAGAAGTTGAAGGCTATCGAGGAGCTTCTTAGGGAAAGGATCTCCTCGAAGAAGGCAAAAAGGAAGAATGTAGTTAAAAAATCATTCAGTGCTGGTTGGGACAAAGGCCGAAATAAGGGTCTGGCTGCCATGTCCTCTCAAATGGAATATGCCAGTCTTAAATATTTTAGGGATGGATGGGTTACAGCCTTGCAGGAGCTAAAAGTTGCTGAGAATTCTGAATTATTCCAGCAGCACACTCATGGCCCTCCTCCCTCTACTGGAGAAGAAGAAGAAGATGATGATGAAGCTGCCTCCGACGAATCTTCTATGATAATTAGAGATCAGGTCCCTTCTGTCCCAGTTATTCAAACCTTCTCCGAGTAACTCCCGCACTTCTACCGAGCAGCTTCCTTTATCCTCCGAGCAACCAGTCACTTCCTCCCAGCCTTCTGAGGAGGTCATAGGAAATAAGGAGAAGGTGTAAAGTTGTTTGGGCTTTTATTTTGATGCTTTCTTGAATGTAACCTTGGACTATGTATCTCTTCTTATGATAAATACAAATTTGAACTTTAGTTGTTCATCTTGACTTTCTCTTTTACTTGTCTTGTCTGCATCATTATTGATTCTTTTTATTCCTTCTCTTTGTTAGTTTATGTCCAGGATGGAGCTCTTATTAGCTCATAACACAGAATTGATGAGGAAATGTAATGACTATTTTAAAGTTGGTCTTGCAGATCTTAATGAGGCTCAAATCATTGATATCCTTGGTCCAGATACTTCTGAATGAGCAGTCGAAGCTTACCAATACCTGAAATGCTTGCTGGATCGTGTTGTTGGCAACAACATGGCTTACTATGAGATAATTGAAGATCTCCAAGGAATAATCAAGGAATTTCAGCAGCAGTACAAAGAGTCCTCAACACTTTTTCATCAAGGATACGAGAAGAAATATCAGCAATTGAGTGTTGATAAAGGGTACGATAAATTTATTTCTACTTATGAGAAGAAAGAGAGTGTTTTAAAACTTGAGGCTGAAGAGCACAGGCATATCGCCAAGTTACTAGAGCAGGAGAACATTGCTTTGCAAGAGGAGATAAAATAACTCAAATCTGTTGCATCCTCCTCGGGTCCCTGTTAATGATGAAGGTTTCTCTTTCTTGGAGGTAGAAAATGCCAACTTACGAGATGAGTTAGAAACTTTAAAAAGGGTTGGACCCTCCCCATCTACTCGTGGACGAGCACAGTCTTCTTCTCGTGGATGAGCTAGGGTTGTTTGGGTCACCATTGAAGAAGCTAGAACGCAGTCGGCTTTAGAAAATCAGGCCTTTCAGTTAATGGCGAAGAACCAAGCCTCAGCAGAAATGTCTAAGAAAATTTTGAACTTTAGCGAACAACTCACTACTCAGAGTTCTGCCTTGGAAAATAAGGAAATCCTGGTGAAGAATCTCCACGAGCAACTGGAGAGGTTAACTTATCAATTCCATAAACAAACTAGAGAATTTTGGATGGCCGAGTATAATGAATCCCTTTACCATCTTGATGATCGGATCCGGCAGTCAAATAACGAGGGGTACAAACAAGGGTGGTTGAATGCACTGTGTGTGCTAAAATTGGAGCAAGGCCACTACTTATGGGATTATTATGATCCTGGTGTACTTGATTTGCCTGTGCCTCCTTTTAAGCTTAACATCAGTTGGATTCCTGCTCGGGCAATTCCTCAATGCTTAATCTCCAAGTATCTCAGCGATTACAATCTTCATGCAAACTTTGATATATCTCGCCCAGAGCATTTTCTTGATCGGCCTTCTGTAATGAATGTTAGAATGTTGAGAGATGTAAATTTTATAAATTCTCCTTATGCCTTAGATGATCCTTCTGCTGGAGTAGAACCTGTTTCAAAGGCAGAAGGGAAAAAACCAATAGAATAGGATTTTTATGTGATGAAGTGTATTTTTCATAGCATATGTAATTCTACTTGATTTGAATTAAGCAAATTTTTTAGTCTTTTGCCATCTTATTTTCTTCTAAGTAATTTGCAGAATGTCCTTGTTTGTTTATTTGTGAATATATGCACATTCTGATGTGTACATTCTGTTTTGTTTTTGGATAATGGAACTTGTCATATTTATCGTTTGATTATAGTGACTTGTCACTCTTTGGGTCTAAGCAATGAACTTGTCCTATTTATTGTTTGATTATAGTGACTTGTCACTCTTTGAGTCTAAGCAATGAAATGATTTGCCTCCCATGTTCCTGCTTAGTTTCATTAACCAGAGTTGATTGTAATTGGTTTCTCGACCAACAGGAGTTGGTGGTAATTGGGTAATTGATTTGCCGACCAATCGGAGTTGGTGATAATTGATTCCCGACCAATCGGAGTTGGTGGTAATTGATTCCCGACCAACCAAAGTTGGTGGGGTTCCCGACCAATCGGAGTTGGTGGTAATTGATTCCCAACCAACCAGAGTTAGTGGTAATTAGTTCCCGACAAACCGGAGTTGGTGGTAATTGATTTGTAGTGTGTAGCACTAATATTCCGAAAATTTTCAACAAAGAGAGAAACTGGGTGAAGCATCACTTTATTCATACTAAAGAAATTTTATTACATAGGAATTTCAATTACTGATAATATTTTCGCAGATGCTCTACATTTCATGCATTCTTGAACTCTTTTCCTTCCAAGGTTTCAATCCTGTATGTCCCTGGACGAACAACTTCTATTACTCTGTAGGGTCCATGCCAGTTGGCTTCCAGTTTGTTATTCTTTTGGAACACTTTCTTCAGCACATAATCCCCTTCCTTCAAATCACACTTCTTCTCTCTTTTGTTATAGAACGAAGTTGTTCGTTGTTGATATGCTTCATTCCTGATCGCTGCCTCTTCCCTGACTTCTTCGAGCATATCCAGGTCTAATCTTCTCATTAAATCACTGACAGGAGAATTGAAATTAAGTACCCTATGTGTGGGTAGACCCAATCCAGCAGGTATGACAACTTCACTTCCAAATGCCAGCATGTATGGAGACTCTCATATTGCTGCTCGTGGTGTGGTACGATAAGCCCACAGCACAGAATGTAGCTCGTTAATCCAATTTCCTTTAGCATCATCTAGTCGTTTCTTCAAACCATTCAGCAGCGTTCTGTTTGTCACTTCAGTTTACCCATTGCTTTGGGGATGGCCTGGTGCAGAGTGGGTTTTCAGTAAATTGGATTGATGACAATATGCAGCAAACTCCTCGTTGTCAAACTGGGTTCCATGGTCGGTAATGAACGAATATGGGAGACCATATCTGCAAATAATGTTTTTCCAAATGAATTGATAGACTTTGTTGTATGTCATATCAATGAGGGGCTCAGCTTTCACCCATTTTGTAAAATAATCCACAGCAACCCCAACGTATTTGAATCTTCCCCTGGTCGTTGGGAGTGGCCCGACCAAGTCTATCCCCCACATGGCAAATGGCCAAGGGGACGTTATGGGTGTTAACAATGCCTGGGGAGTTCTTCGGATGGATGAGAAGCATTGGCATTTATCGCACTTCTTAGCATAAGCTGCACAATCAGCTCTCATCGTCGGCTAGTAGTACCCCTGCGTGATTATTCTTTACAAGAGCGTGCGACCAGCTACATGGGCTCCACAAGACCCTTCATGAGCCTCTTCGATCAAATCTTTCACTTCAGAGGGATGGACACATCTTTGTAGCCCTACTATAACTCCTCGTCTGTATAAAATACCATTGGTCACTACATAACGAGCAGCTTTAAACTTCAGCTTTTTGGCCGCGAGCTTATCAGTTGGTAAAGCCCCCTCTTTAATATAGGCCCTGATGGGGTCCATCCAAGATGGTCCTAAGTCAAGGGCGATGAAGTTTATCGTCAGATCTTCGTCGATGCTTCGACCAGCCAGGATTGCTATTGGGATTGCTCTTCGTAGCTCGGTCCGTATGGTTGTTGCTAACCGAGCTAGGGTGTCTGCTCTTGAATTCTCTAATCTTGGTATTCTAATCAACTGAATTGCAGTAAAACTGGATATAACCTTTATCGCTTTTGCATGATACCTGACCATTAATTCTCCTTTTGCTGCATACACCCCCAGAATTTGATTTACAATCAATTGAGAGTCACTGAACACAACGACTTGTTCCGTGTTCATGGTTTTGGCCAGGTTTAAACCCACGATCATCGATTCATATTCGGCCTCATTATTAGAAGCCTTAAATTGAAAGCGCAGAGCATATTCCACGTCAACCTCATCTGGACTGTTTAAAATAATTCCTGCTCCACTGCCTGTAGAGCACGAAGAGCCATCTACATACAGATTCCACACAGGTACCTCATTAAACTCTTGGTCAGACAGAGTTCCTCTGTGGAATATTTGATGCTTCCTTTTGTCCTCCTCCAGTACTTCTCACTGCTCGTCCACCGACGTAAGTTGGTAGGGATTTAAATTTGGTGATCCTGTAACATCCACAGGTTGGTCTGTATTCAACTCCTGTTTGTCAAGGGAATCCTCCTGAGTAAATTCTGCGATAAAATCCGCTACTGCCTGCCCTTTGAGCGACGATCTAGGCTTATAAATTATATCATATTCTCCAAGTTCTACTGCCCAGTACATTAACCTTCCTGATTTCTCTGGTTTGTACTGAGCTTGCCTTAATGGCGTATCTGTATACACAACTATAGTATGAGCTTGGAAGTATGGCCTCATCCTTCTGCTTGCTTCAATCAGTGCTAGTGCCAACTTCTCCAGCCTTGGATATCTGATTTCTGCTCCTCGGAAAGCTTTACTGGTGTAATAAATTGGTTTTTATATTCCGTTCTCCACTCTTATTAACGCCGAGCTCACTGCATTTTCTGAAACTGCCAGGTACAAGTATAGTCTTTCTCCCATCACAGGTCTAGATAATAGTGGGGGTGTCCCTAAATACTTCTTTAATTCTTGAAAGGCCTCCTCGCATTCATCATTCCACTCAAAAGTTTTTCGGAGTGTTTTAAATAATGGGAGACATCTATCTGTTGCTCGTGATACAAATCTATTAAGTGATGTAAATCGTCTTGTGAGACTTTGCACTTCCTTCTTTGTGGTTGGAGATCGGAGCTCCAATAGGGCCTTGATCTTTTCAGGGTTCGCCTCGATACCTCGTTGGTTAACAATATACCCAAGAAACATGCCTTCTCATACTCCGAATATGCATTTGGTGGGATTCAGCTTCATTTGATATTTCTCTAGTTGATCAAAGGTCTGACCTAGGTCAACTAGATGATCAGCAGCTTTCTTGCTCTTCGTCAGCATGTCGTCAACATAAACCTCCATGTTATGACTGATTTGCTCTGCAAACACCTTGTTCATCAGTCGTTGATATGTTGCACCTGCATTCTTAAGTTCAAAAGGCATAACATTATAACAATAAGTTCCCATTGGGGTGATAAAAGAGGTACTCTCCCTGTCCTCAGGTCTCATCTCAATCTGGTTGTAACCGGAATAAGCATCCATGAAACTCAACAATTCATACCCCGAGGTAGCTAGGGGTGTGCAAAAAAACCGTTAACCCGAAGAACCGAACCAAACCGACCTTCATGGGTTGGGTTGGTTCGGTTTTTTTTCTTCACGGGTTGGTTCTGGTTCCAAAAAATTGAGAACCGAAGTGTTCGGTTCGGTTCTCGATTTTATACCTGAACCAAACCGAACCGAACCGAGAACCGAACCCATGGAACCGAACCAAAAAACCGAACCGAATAACCGAACCAAAGAACCGACCCCAAGAACCTACCCGAGAACCGACCCATGAACCTGAACCATAAACCAAAACCATTAACCATAACCATTAACCAGAACCATTAACCAACCCGAGAACCAACCACGAACCAGAACCATTAATGAAAACCGCGAACCAGAACCGTAAACTAGAACCGCGAACCAGAACCACGACCCAAACCGCGAACCAGAACCGCAAACCAGAACCATGAACCAGAACCATGAACCAACCCGAACCAAACCGAGAACCGATGGTTCGGTTCCAAATCGAACCGACCAATTTTAGTTCTGGTTCTGGTTCCAAAACCATGGAACCGATCAATTTCGGTTCTGGTTCTGGTTCCGTAGTGGAACCGAACCGAACCGAACCGAACCGAACCATGTGCACCCCTAGAGGTAGCATCCACCAGTTGATCGATTAGGGGTAAAGGAAAATGATCATTTGGGCATGCCTTATTAAGATCAGTGAAGTCTACACACATCCTCCACTTATTATTTTTCTTCTTTACCATGACCACATTTGCCAGCCAATCAGGACATTTGACATCTTCAATAAAAGAGGCTTTTTGTAGTTTCTCCACTTCTTCCTGTATAGCTTGGTTCTTCTAATGACTGAACACTCTTCTTCGCTATTTATTGGCTTGATTTCCTTGTTCACGTTGAGCTTGTTACACAAGAAATTCGGATCTATCCCTGGCATGTCTTCATGACTCCATGCAAAAGTCTGCTTTCTATACCTTAAAAATGCTATCAATTCCTATTTTATCGATACATCCAGTGATGCACCAATTTGAGTTGTTCGTTCGGGATGCTCATCGTCCAGAATGATTTTTTCAGTAGCCTCCATGACTTGTCCTTCACGAGATGAGACTCATCTCTAGGGTCTAGTGTTTCAATCTCTGCATCTTCTACTTCATCCACCTGATAAGTAGTAGTCTTCTTCCTGGATTCTTCACGCTCCTCCTGTCCGGTAGATGAATAGTAGCATTCACGAGCTACTTTCTAGTCTCCTTTCACAACTCCTACTCCAAAATTGGTTGGAAATTTTAAGCATTGATGTACGATAGATGGTACCGCTTCGAACTTCTTCAGACCTACCCTTCCCATGATGATATTATAAGCTGATTGGATATTTTTATCCATCACGAAAAAGCGTATTCTTTCTGTTCGACAAGCAGGCCATGTACCGATAAGCATATCCAACTTGATCGTCCCAAGTGGAAAAACCTTCTCACCAGTAAAACCAGGGAGGGGTCTGTGATATGGCTCCAACTGGGATAGCTTCATATTCAAACTGTCAAAGCATGGATAGAACATGATATCTGCCGAGCTACCATTATCTATCAGTACTCGTGAAATCACCACTTCTTTCATTCTCATCTTGATTACTAATGGATCATCATGAGGATATAGCACACCTGTCAGGTCATTCTTAGAGAAACCAATGACCAATTTGTCTTTATTCACCTTCCTCGAGAAATCATCTTCAGTCAGATTTATTCGATGAATGTACGAGCAAGCTTGAGCCTCATTGAGGTAAGCTTTCCTCTCTGCAGTCATGTCCCCACCTCCTACATCTCCACCTGTAATAACATTACATTCAAATGATCCAAAATGGATTAAAAATACCTCACGTTCTGGCTGCCTTGGTCTTTTGGGGAGATCAGGTTCATCTTGGTCATCTTCTGAATCTTCTTCGTGACTTCTCTTTATGTCTTCTTTTGCTCGATGAGGAGACCTAGACCTTTGCCTTCCTCGGCTGTTGGTCTTTCCACCATTTTGGCGATCAACATACTTAGTCAGTTTTCCTTGTCTGATGAGTGCTTCAATTTCATTCTGGAGAGATATGCACTACTTGGTAGTGTGACCATGGTCTTTATGAAACTCGTAATATTTATACTTATTCCTCTTATCAGGATCTGCCTTCATTTTTTCTGGCCAGTTTAGCTCCTCTCTATTCTTGACCTCTTCCAGAATGTGGTTTATATCTACTTTCAAAGGAGTGTAATTTCCAAATTTCTTCAACTGTTCCAGTGCTTGCTTTGCTTTCGACTGCCTGTTTCCACCATTATTCTTCTGCTCCTTCTTCTCAGCCTTGTCAGCCTCGACCTTGGTTTCCTTAGTATCTGCATTCTTCTTCGCCTACATGGCTTCCTTGACATTCATGATTCTAGCTGCTTTTGCCATTAGTTCAGCCATGGTCCTAGGCGGATCCTTGGCAAAAGTGTAATACAATTTATCTGGCAACAGTCCACTCATCATAACAGTAATTATTATTTTCTCCTCATAATCAATTACCTCCAATTTCTCGTTATTAAAATGAGTAATATAGTCACTGGTTCTTTCGCCTTCCTTTTGTCTAACACTTAGCAAGTGTGCTACTCGTTTGAATGGTTTCACTCCAAAATAGAAATTCCCGATGAACAGTTTTGCCAATTGAAAGAAAGTCGTAATCTTTCCCCGAGGAAGGTTATTGTACCATATCTGAGCTGATCCGGTAAGAGTTACTGAAAATACCCTACATCTCATCTCATTTGGAACTGCATAGATATCGGCAGCATCTTGGTATTGTTCTATATGAAGGACAGGGTCAGTTTTTCCATCAAATTTGGGTGTCACTGTAGGAGCTTTGAATTTTGATGGTGTGGGAAAATTCACAATTTCTTGTACGAATGGTGTTCCTTGAACAAAAGTTCTTTGTAGAGGATTCTTGGCTTTAGCCATTTCCCCTAATCTATCTTCCAACCTCTGAATAGAGCCCTTCCATGCATCGTTTCCTTCCTCGAGCCTATTGGTTCGAGCAACTGATCGCGTTGAGTTTGCCTCTTGGGTTCTTTCAATATGAGCAGTTGGTCATGATTGGGCAGAGCCTTCCCTTAACTCAAATGGTCGTTGAGAGTTCCTCGACACAATTCTGGGGGGGCTTCTGTTCCTCCTAGGGCCCAAACGATCAAAAGGAGAGATTCTACTCAACCTTTCAAGAGCACTGGTCCTTTCTGGAGATAAAGTGACGTTTTGTTGAGAGTCTGTGGCTCGTACTGAGGAAGTCCGACCAGGCTGATAAGAAGGATCATTAGATCTCTCAATACGATATGAGTCGGTGCGTCTGGATTGATATTTCTCAGGGAATAACATTCGCTTAGTTGGCGAAGAGGGTAAACGGGTATTTCTTTGAACACTTAGTTGTCTTGATTGAGCCGGCACTCCGCCTTGAACAGTTTGTATGAGTTATCGCATGGTTTCTTGTATGGTCGTCTGGCCTTGGGCTAGATTAGCCATTATGCTAGCCAGATCTTGAACATTTGGGGGAATGGATGGATTTGGAGGGATCCCAGCATTTCGATTACTGGGTTCTGGATTATCAGCCATTGATGATGAATTGTTTTGGTGAAAAATGCTAATTACAGTCATTTTCCCACAGACGGCGCCACTCTGTTGATGTAAAAAATTTGATTATCTGTAATTTATCAATCACAGATAAAATAAATAAGACAAAAGATTTTTAAAGTGATTCAGCCGTATAAGAATGACCTACATCCACTGTTTCTGTATTGCTGACTGTTTGACTGGAATTCTCGATAAGTGGTTTACCAAGAGATCCCAGAGTCCCCTTCTAATGAGGAGGTTACAATGTATTTATAGCCTTGAGGTTGTACATGTGAAAGGACAATGCGCTGTTATCTAGTAGACATATACATCTGTACGATAATAATGAGCATTTAATGCGCAGTCGTCTCTTTGATTCTCTTGATTTGGATGCTCTGCACGTTAAGTAGCTCAGACCGCTTAAGCTGCTCGGACCGCCTAAGCTGCTCGGCATGCTTGAGTTGCTCGGGGCCCCTGAGTTTCTCGGGGCATTAAGTTCCTCAAGGCGCCTAAGTTGCTCGGTATGATTGAGTTGCTCGTTGGAAGTGTTCGTAGTATAAGACGTGTCTTCAAGTGAACGGTCCACGTCAGCAGATTAAATTTGGTATCAACAACTATGAAAAAGCCATGTGAATGGATGGAATGTAGAGTGATCCGAAAATCTTAAATGTTCATCCATATACGATGAAAAATGAAAATACAAAAAGCTTTTTCTCTTTTTAAAAAAATTTATTAAAATAAAATCTTTTTCATAAAAACCAAAAATCTTTTTGTGATTTTTCAAAAAATTTCCAGAAAAATAAAACTCTTTTTGTATTTTTCTAAAAATATCAAAAGGAAAAATAAATAAATACAATGATAATACAATCTAGAAATAGAAATATAAGATATTAACATGTTAAACATCCTATACTAGATAACAAGCCTCAACCTCAAACATTTGGCCTAGAGGAGTTCTCAAAAGGAGAAGACATCCTATGAAATTCTTTCATCAAACATTTTGAAGTCTTGACTAAATACTCTACTTGACCTAAAAACTCTCAAAATCTCTATGATTATGTGCAGGAGAATGAGGAGTAACATGTGTGGGAGTTTGTACGGGAACATGTGTAGGATCTCATGTGGGAGCATACCGAGGAATATGCATGCGAGAAACTCTCCCTAGCTTAAAATAAAACTCTTTAAGGTGGCCTCCTCATTTGCAATGGGAACAAATATAAACGAGCTTGGGTCCACCTTTCTCAGAACATCTAGGACGAGCTCTCTTAGGTGGGTTAGGTCTTCTAGGTGGGTTAGGACGAGGGCCATATGGATCCATCACAAACTCGAGAACTAGCTCGGGTGTGGCATGGGAAGTGGATGTATCTTTATAACCTATTCCCTACCTCTCAATGTTACTAAATGTGGGACCGAAGATAATCTTTCCAACATTCTATATGTGTCCTGTAAAGTGACCTTGACTTTCTGGGCACATTCGAGATCAGTCTCGAGTTGGCATACACAGGCTTCAAGTTTCTAACCTTCTTAGATGTATCCTCTAAAATAACCTTGGCCTTCCAGGCACGTTCAAGATTAGTCTCGAGTTGGGATACACGGGCTTCAAGTTTCTAGCAAGTCTCAAATGAAGCTTGAAGATCTCTCATAAGACTAGCCACAGTGTGGTCAAATTGGTCTTATTGCTACCTACAACAATCACTGCTCACACAAAGAAACTTTCACCTTCTCGAGTTGACTCACTAACACCTCACACTCTCTCTAAACTTACACCTCCTTCTCTAAATCACACATACTAAGAGATAAATCTTTATTAATATTTTTCATTTTTAAATTCTCATTGTAAAGATAACTAAACACTTTTTGGGGCACACCTTCTCCCTCACTCAAATTCTCATTCTCATCCTCACTCTTACTCTCTCCGAAAAGAATCAAAACATCGTCAAGACACTCACATTTAGAAATGTTCGTATCAGCGTAGGACAAACTAGAAGCACTAACGTGACGGGCCATGAATGTAATGCACGGTTCATATGATGATTTATCCCAAGAATCCATAATTCGACTTCACTGTCGCTAAGAGTGGCCTTGTGTACAACTATATTGCCTTGTCTCTTTAGCCTAGTGGGACACTCATGTGCCTTGTGTCCTTTTCCCTCACACTCATAGACCATTATCTCATCTTTCTCACAAACCTTCTCGTCCTCATTCTTATTTATATTTTTCTCAAAAATCTTTTCTTTGTTAAATTTGAGAATTGATTTGAAAACTTTCACAAAAAGGGCTAAATAATACAACTCAAAATCAAATTCAGGCTCTAAAATAAAAAAAAAGTCCTTTTTGTTTTTATATTGATCCTTCAAAGCAATCTTTATTTCCTTTTTCTTAACTTTTTTAGAAACATATCAATTTCGTAAGTTTAAAGTTCTCCTATGAGTTCTTCTAACCTCAAAGTATCTAATATTCGCAACGAATTCAGGACAGTGACTTCAGGTATAAACGGGCAGGTAGGGATCTCAAAATATTTTTCATGTAAGGACACAAATTTCCAATTGAGTCCTCTTATAGGTTTGGCTCAATTCCGGACAAAAACATTTATTCATAGGTTTTTATTTAATTGTAATATTCAAGACCTATGAAGTGTTTGTTGAAGACGTAGCGGCAAAGAGTATAAAGCATCATCAACATGCCGTAGTTTATGTGCCTCGTTTGTACGTCATCAACTTAGGTTCCATGCTCCCAAGGTATGAATGTATTTATATGTATATAGGAGCTTGGAACAATTTGAATTGGGTGTTAGGTGAATTAAAACTGCATTTTATTTTTCAGAAAGAATCAATTAGAAACTTAAAAAATAAGTATATAAAAGTTTATAAAAGTTTCTGGGCCAAAATCGAATTTTACAAACTTTCTGGAAGTTCGTTAGAAATGTCGTTCGAACGAGTTTTTTCGTTCGAACCAGATTTCGTTCGAACGAGTTTTGTCGTTCGAACCAGGTTCGTTCGAACGAGTTTGCCAACGACCCTTATCTGGTCAGTCGTTCGATATGTCGTTCGATATGTCGTTCGAACGAGTTTCGTTCTAACGATATATATAACGAGATTCTAACGAGCCCAGGCTGGTCGCTCGTTAGAAGTCTCGTTCGAACGAGAGTCAAGTTCGTTCGAACGAGACGTCAGGCGGGAACGGTTTTCAGCAGTTTTTGACAGTTTTTTCCCCACTTCTCCACTTGGTTTTCAACCAACTTTTTCATGCATTATTATGTGCGGGAAACACATTTTCCAAGACAACTTTTCCATTTCATATCCATCTCTTAGAGAGAGTTTGAGAGCTAATCTTTTTAGGGAAAATGTTCATGTTTTGAGTGTCAATTTCTAAAGAAAATTCATACACACTCTAGTTTACACCCAATAGTTGTTTATCCAAGTTCCATATATACATATCTTTACTTGGAGTTTTTGGCACCGGTTTTCTCTACCGAATTCAAGAGACGTTTCGGGTTTGCTTCTACACCCCATCACAAAGAAGACTTTTGGTGATATTCTACCCGTTTGGAGAAAGGCTACATGTTCGGGTGACGGTGTCCGTTTAAAGTCCTATCGGTGTATTCCGAGACCACGGTGGAGCTCCGTTGGTTATCCGCTAATTGGAGGTCGATACAAGAAGAAGTGTCACGGCTTGAGAGGGTTCGAGTTTAGGAAGTAAGTCTTTTGTCTTGTATTTTGTAATACCATTTTTAGTGGATTTGAGGCTAGGGCCGTCCCGAGGTTTTTTCCCGTACATCGCGGTGTAGTGTGACTGTTTATTTTATCTTGCTCTATTTCACTTAGAACGCATGCTAGATTAATTCAAGATAAAATCGGTTTAATTATCACACTATATTTAATTTGGGACTTAAATTAAATATTGGGTAAAATTGTGTAATTCAAGTCACTTGCATTAATTTGGTTTGGCCTAACTTTGTTAAATGAATAATCATGACTTAGGCAAATTCTAGGACTTGAGATTAATTAAAACTGTTGTTGTTCTTTTGTTGAACCATCACCTCCTTTATAACGCTTCCGCATATCAACTTGAGTTTATAAATATAAAGGAAATTACATGTTTGTGATTTTAATTGAAGATTGTTTAAAATCCGGGGATCCATAAACTCTTGCGTTTACATTTCACAACTCTCGTCTTAAGAATTTTCTCACCTAAATTAAAACTAGAATTGACGGTGTTCGACAAATAAGCATAAAACTCATCAAAAGATTCAAACTTTAACATAGTGATTGTATCAAATTATGTGGTTAGATTTTGCAGATTAGAAGTTTTTACAACATTGGTTCCTTCGTGAGTGAGTTGGAAGGTATCCTAAGCTTCGTTAGACTTGGGGCACATCATAATGCAGCAGAACTCGTCAGGGGTGATGACTCTAGAGATGGCACTCAAATCGCGTGAGTTAAAATTGCTCAGTTTGAAATCATCTTCTATTCATGTAGAGACAGGTTTTAGACCTTCGACATTATCGTTAGTCACTGTGGGTTGTGCCCACCTTCTTTCGCATATAAGCCAAACATGTTCATCTATAGATTTTAAGTTAGACCTCATCCTAACTTTCCAATAAGCGTAGTTTGAACCATCAAACACAGTCATCCCACTATAACAAATTACCCATAAAATATAAATTTATAACGGATCTCACACAAACCTGTTGTAACCTGCTCTGATACCAATTTGAGAATGCTGGGATTCTATGGAATTATTTGTATTTTTGTTTGTCACACATAAATCCAATTTTACCAAATTTTATCTTTGACTAAATTAGGTGTGCATACAAAGATGCAGTCCAAATATTAATGTAGCAAACCAAGCATGCAAATAACATAAAGAAGTAAAGAAAAATCCCTAAAAGAGAAAACCTATATTCAGCACCGTAGAGTAATTGATATACAGTCGACTTACAAAATACTTAGACAACCTAAGTATGGCGCATATATTCTTCAATTTATTATATAGAAAACGACACGGTTTAGTACCACCCACATGAAGCATCCTTCCCTCAGTATCCACCGACCAACCTTCTTCTTATTTAGCAGTGAAACCTTAGTTCCATAATTCAACAGTATAAATTTCTCTCTACAAAGGTTTTTGAAATAGAAAGGTTCTTCCTGGTTTGATAAAGTGATCTTTATGTTTCCAAGGGATTTAAAATAATTATGGAAGACTTTGATCACAAAGAGAACTAAAAACGTTTTCAAAAGAGTTCTTGAAGTCTTTAATCTCATCTCTCCTTTTATAAGGAAGTTAGTTACAAAAGGACAATTATTAGAGATTTGGATAAAATTTAATCAAAAAAGCAAAATCTCGCGTGGGCATTTAAACGACAAACCTATTTTCGTTTGATCGAGAATCTTATGACATATAGAACGAGATTCTCGAGAAGGATGAAAAAGATCTCATTCGATTGTTTGAATTACTCGTTCAAACAATCCACCTTATCTCTTTCAAACGGCTTCTAACGAGATTCTAGAGCTTACCAAAAGGCGACGCTCTAGATCTCGTTCGAACCATGATTAGTTGTAATAATATACTGTAGTTCGTTCGAATTATGGGTTATTCTCATTCTAACGAGATAGCGAGTTTTCCAAAGTTTTATTTGAAAATCATTTTAAAACGATTTTGAAAACAAACTCTTTAAAAATTCTAAAACCCCTAGAAAAATAAAGCAACGCTTTACCAAATGCATCCATAACTTCTTCTAAAGTTGTTGAGACGTACAATTATTCATTATTCTAAAAGTGTTCAACTTTGTCTTCGAATTCGTAGAAGTCATGTAGGTGTAGTGTAGGTGTAACGGCATAAGCCAAAAAAATAATTAACTAAGATATTATTAAATTTACTCTTACAAGCATGATAAAGAACAATCTAAGTATTGAAAATCATAATAAAAAATTCTAGACACATGAAAACATGGAAGGAAGTGGATTCAAACACACCAATACGCCACACAAAAATATGTAAAACCAAACTACACATAAACAAAAATCTTTTTGAGTTTTTAAAAGTTTTTCGGTGACAACACATGAAAACAAAACTCAAAAGACAAACAAAATATTTTTATATTTTTCACAATAAAACTTAAAGGAGAAAATCAAAATACAAAAGATAAACATCATACAACTAGCAAGAAGATATAACATAAAGCACAAAATCTGGTGTATGAAAAATATGCAAGTAATCACTAATAAGATATAGCATGTGAAGAGTCATATGCAAGCATATGCGAATCAACCGATTTTACATTTATCACCTCCAAAACAAACTTCCTAACCCAAATAGATGAATACATAACGCATCGGGTTTCGAGATCTATGGTCACACAGAATCTAGATTTCCTAGGACCTTTTTAGAGATCGAAACAAAAAGGCTAAGGTGGCATTTCCTACCGCAATATGCACAAGTGTAGACACAATGCGGAGTGTTACCTAAGGGTTGACCTTTTCTAATATTCTTGGCAATGGTTGATACTCTAAAATAAACATTGGTCTTGGCTTTAACAGTGAAAGTATTTAAATTATCAAAGCCAATACCATTACAACTTGAAAGATCATCTTTTAACTTCAAAACCCTAGAGTCAATAAAAAAAATTAGATTCTTTAAACAATAGGGACACCTTCTTCAAATTTTTAATAATGCATAGAAGGTTATCTCGCTCCCCCTCATTGTAAGCAGACTTATCCCTAAGAGTCCTCTCACATGCCCTTAAGTATTTTATCAATTTATCATTATAATTAATGATGCATTCATTAACCCTAGAAATTTTAGAGTCCTCTAATTCATTGTGTAAAAATCGGACTCTATCCTCACTCTCTTTCTTAAACACTTCTAAATTTTTAAAATCACGCTTCATTTCCTTGATCTTCTCACGAAAAATATCTCTTTAAGTTTCAATAGTTCGTGAAAATTTAATTTTAGCTGTAAAACACAAATTTTCCTTTTCAAGAAATTAAATTTTTTGCAAACCTCAAATTCAAACGAGTTAACTTTTTGACACGACTACGAAGCTCATTAAACTCCTATCAAATATCAAAATCATCATCATCGCTAGACAAATCAGACAATTTATCACTATGTTGACCCATCAAGAGAAACAAACAGGCATGAGAGAGAGAGACCAACCTAAAATAGCACGAAATAATAGATCTACATGATAACATAGTGCACCCTCTCTGATACCAATTTGAGAAAATAACTAGGTATGGAATGGTCGAAACAAAATCAATTTTT
The DNA here is from genome assembly GCA_949130495.1 of Sambucus nigra. NCBI lineage: Eukaryota > Viridiplantae > Streptophyta > Magnoliopsida > Dipsacales > Adoxaceae > Sambucus > Sambucus nigra. The sequence goes on along the minus strand of OX422208.1, from coordinate 779,328,937 downwards.
ATTTTTTTCAAATTAAATTTTAAATTTAAATGATTTAATCCAAAGTAAAAACTTGCACCAATTTTAAACAAGTTGTGATTAAACATATTAAACAATTTTATCTCAACCTAAACATAAATCTAAGGAAATGTAGGATAAAATAAGTAAATCAAACTATAACGCCTAATGTATGAGGAAAAGCCACAACGATAAAAACCTCGGACGACCCATCCACGCAAATTCACTATGATACGAAATTACGCAAGACTGATAGAAGACTTACACAACGACTTGATGCCCCCAAAAACCTTGATATGTTGTCAATATTCAATCGATCTTCCATAGGATAATATAGGAGTCTACCCACGTAATTACCACAACGTATGAGTCCACACACACTTCAGTAGCCATCGAACAACTCAGCAGTTGTCACACAATATAGAGTCCACCTTATGTAAATAGATCAGGCAAGGAATCCATCGCATGAAACTTTTCTCTATCAAAATGATGAGAGAATAAACCAATGATGCCCAAAACAGGATATTCAAATCATAATATGATGAACACTTCAATCCTAAACAACTTGGGTGTAACATGGGGTTTTGGAGAGCATTTTAATAAAGTTTGGAAATCAAAATATAAGTTTTTATCTCTTATAAAACTACTGCTTAGCACTCCTATTTGTAAGAAGTTTTCCAAAAACGAGATTAGGATGAAACACATTGAAGGAAATCTCGATATCTTGAAAAATACGTCAGGTCGTTCGAATGGCTTTTCACCTTGTTCGAACGAAGTATAGTATCTTGTTCAAAATAGTGTCCAATGAACTATCAAATAAGATTCTAGCGATCGGCAAATTTGGTTTATTTGAAGTTCGATGGAACTTGTTCTAATGAGGCACCTTATCTCGTTCTAATGACATATAAGTTCTCATTCTAGCAAAGTCGCAAAAAACATTTTTCTTCTAAAAAAATATTAAAAGTTATAAAATCATTTTAAAACATTTTTAAAGACAAATTTATAACAAACTAACACCCAAGTGAAAAATCTCTAAGGATTAAAATATTTATACAATCATATCTAAGAGAATCTCAGAACCTGAGGATGGATATAAGCATGAAACATGACACCCTGATGTAGATCTTCTAACTTGGTCGCTACATCTTCAAGAAACCATGTCATATTTTTAAAAGGTTAACACACTCAAGTCTTAACCTAAGACTCAAAGAGTTTTGTTCAAATACGTAATAAGGGTTTTAAAATACATACAAATTGACTATACTGGAAATTTATCCTTACATGTAGCCAATTTAACATTCAACTTTTTCATCTTGAGAAGTTGAGACATTAACTCTCCTTTGTCTTAACTCAATTATTTGACACTTTCAACATCATCACATTCATCAAATTCAACATCAATAAGATTTGATTTTTCGGACGAATGAGAAGATTTCTTTTCCTTCATTTTTTATTTGAACATCAATTTTTAATCCACACACTAGAATTATCATCATAAGAACTAGAATTATTATGACAAACAAAGTCTAACATCCTAATACTCATAGTCACATGTAAATCATGATCAAACACAGTCACAGAACAACACTGCTCATAAGCAAACTAGACATATAAGTAACGAACACAATACACATAAAACAAAAGAAAGATCTACTCTTAGCACGTGAATGTAAATTAAGAGCAATCACTCTGATACCAATTGAAGATGTGTTTATCCAATGATTCTTCAGTATAAACAAACCTAGAGCGGGTAAATAGGTTTGTTTTCAAATCATGCCCAATTTTCATCAATTTTAATTTTTCTTTCAATTTAAATTGTTCTATCACATGCAATTACTATATGATGTGATGAAAACCTTAAATCAATAATTCAATTAGCTCAATGAGAGAAATATAACACAAAATACTAAAATCAAATGCTAAACTCATTTATAATGAATTACTCTAGATCTGGGTGAGATCTAAGTGTAGTGTGTGATTAAAGTGTGCAAATTTACAATAAACACATCCAAGCAATTCATAAGATGGATTTATAAGGGAAAATCCCCACCTATGAGTAAAAAATCTTGATGCACTGCAATTTTTATTTCAACTTGAAAAGAACTTTTATAAAAAGCAACAAGGTACCTCTCACTCATGCCCTCACAAGTAATTACCTATGAACTTTGCACTTTCCTTCATTGAAAATAAAAATCCACCTTGAGCTCCACAAAGTGAATGAGAATATTTTCCTTGGAATCATGTTGTTGATGTCCAAAATTAGTAGAGACTTTATCTTAGCTAATAATTACCAATTTTGTAATCACAGATAATGAGTTAAGTAATGTAAAGGAAAATATTAAGGAACAACAAAGATTTTAGAAGTGGTTCAGCATAGGGAAAGCCTACGTCCACTGTTTTGGTATTATGATTGAAGGTAGATACATAAAAAATTTGGGTAGCCTTGTGGGTGTGTGCTAGACTTGTCCCTTGACCTAAGGGAAATAAGATATTTATAATGGTCCCGAAAACCAAGGGACAGAATGCCTTTATATATCCATGCATTTACACCTGTACATAATGAATGAGACTATTGGTCTTCCAAGGAACGTGTGGAATATCTCTTAATAATTCCTAGGTGAATGGCCCTTCTTCTTCCTAATGGTTTATCTTCTTAAGCTGGTGGTCGACATGTCGACCAAGTATTTTTGGAGCCGGACAAGTGTAAATAGAGCATTGAGGTGTATACTCATGAGGACAGGTGTCCCAATATCATAAGTCCACGTGGCATGAATAATTTATCCCAAAACAATAGCCCTCAATGCTCCATGCTTGATGTTTTTCTGAAAGGATGGAGGATTAGTTCTAAAAAATTTCTCGGCGCTCAAGCATAATGATGGTCAGCAGTCGACCTCCTAGATTTGTAAATTTTTCACTAGTTTATCATGCTGTGGCATTTTTGTGAATAATTTAAAAAATAGCGCACCGACAAAGGGTACGCTAGTCCCTTCTTTTATTTCATTTAAACAATGGTGTCTATTGCGGGTGAGGATTCCTTAGTAGAGTTTAGGGAAAGACTAAACATTCCCAATTGTGTATCCTTGGAATTAGTGGAGGAGGGACATTGGATCCCCACCTTATTCATTACGAAATGTGGGATACTTTCCCTATAAATCCCTTATTCCTTGAATGTTGCCAACACTTCGATGTGGTCCCTACTAGAGTAGCCCCCAACATTTGGGGGTAGTAGACAGGGTCCATCGTTTGAACGAAATTCATGGAACTCACATTGGGAATCCTGAGCTGATATACTGTTACAAATGGGGAACAGTAAGGGATAACACTTATTATCTGAAGACTAGGAAGGTTAATAGGGTGGTAGTTGTTAATTTTCCCAATTCAAATAAAGACTATTGGTGTTATGGTGTAATGGTGAAGAACTAATAATATGCCCCACCCCTTCCCCCACCCCCTTCTTGAGGGGGTAATATACACCTGTCCCAAAAGCCCCTAGGAAGGGAGTGACATAGGTCGGTTTAGCACCTTGAATTTTACTTTTCTTACAAGCTTACTAATTATTTGATGATATGCCGACTAACCACTCTTGTTTTATTTTTGTATAGGAAAGTAAAAAGAAGTGTCCTAAGGAATGTGAGGTGAGGTTGGATGAATTGAAGTTATTGTGGTATATTCATCAAAGAGTAGGAGAAGATCACCCCAAATCAGCATTTGTCTTATTAGAGTTTGAAAGCTCCATTACATATTTTATTGCTCGAACAATTGAAACGGTTCCCCAAGTTCTCATCAATTTGGGTGAGGAATCTGTTTCTACATCTTCTATTTTTGAGTCATTTGGAGCAGAGAATGAGTTGACATTTGGAGGGACATCATCCCCCTTAGAATCATTCGATATCACTACTATCTAGACTTTCCCCAGTGCAGATATGGGAAAAAGAGAGTGCCAAACCTATTTATTGGACCAAAAAAGACTAATCATGCTGATAAGATACCCTTGGTCATCAAAATTAAAGAGGCCAAGACCACTGAGCCTCAGTTCAAGAGACTGAGAAGAGGACCATCTGTACGTAAGAATTGGTTCAGAAGACTTTTATTGACCAAGTTGCTTCTAAATCTGCCTTTGTACCAGCGAACCCTAGGCTTGCTAGAGGCTAATTATTACTGGGTTTCTCCCAATATATAAGTCGGTTGCAATCGCTTTGACAAGAATCCATTTATTATAGAGGGAGAATCAAAACTTAGCTTTGGTAACCTTCTTAATCCTTTATTAGCTTTTCATAATTTCTTTAAGTATATGCAATAACATTGTTGTTATTGTCTTGTCCTATAATTTTTGGTCGACTATAACCAGTTGATAACTAAAGATTACCAGTTGAGGTCATCATCAGCTGATGTAGATGTGGCCTTTAAAGGGTTAAGAAAATCTTTGAAAGATTATGAGTAAGCCTTTGAGAGAGTGCAGAAACAATAGCAAGAGAAATTGAAAGTGGCTGAAGCTGGTGAAATTACGGCATAAGACAAAATAAAGGCATCCAATGAAAAAGTGAAGTTTGATGATGACAAAATGAAGGTTTTCGAGGACAGGGCAACTAGCTCGGTGTAATACCCCATATTTTTATATATTTTTGTTTAATTAATTTGGGAAATGGATTGGGGACAATACACTTTATTTAAATTATGCGAGGGAAGTAATTTAATACAACTAAATGGTGAATATGCTTATTAAGTATTAATCGAGAGGTAGACATTGATTAATATTACATATTAATGTTTACTAAGTGAAGATAGTAAATAAGTGATAAGTATGGCTACGACATAGCGAGTGATCTGTGCATATTTTATTTTATCTCACTGGGAGTCGCGTGTAAACTATTTTGAGATGAGTTATGAGAAAAAATATTTTAAGTGACTCGAATGGGAATTTAGAGGTCACGAATGATTCTGGATGGGTCAAAATAGTCGAAATAGTGTACCCAGGAATATATTTTAGGTCCCGGGTCAATTTTGAACCAAACCAGCACCTATCAAGGGAATTTCAGTCATTTTTCAAAAAAATATTAAGGGTATGAAATTTAGAGCCATATATCTGATATTTATATATTGGGGTTAGGGCTCGTAACACAAAAAGATTAGAGAGGCCATTAGAGAGAAGAGAAAGCCATTTTCCAAAGCCTAAGGAGAGATTTGTGAAGGTGGTGAAGGGTTTCTTGTACCTTAAGGCAATTAGAAAGGAAGATTTGAGAAGAAGCAATCAACCATCAATCAAGAACCATGAAATCGGATCAATAAATCAAAGGCAAGTTTTTATTGCAAGTCAAATTGATGTTAAATTACCCATGTGTAGGGATTTCATGAATAGACTGATGTTATTTAAAAATCTTTGATGAAAAGTACCAATTGATTACATGCTTGGGTAAAATTGCATGTAGTTAGTGGTTATATCTATAGGGAATTACAAATTAGAAGATTTTTTATTATTACTACGGATTTAAATCTGTATTTTGAATTGAATGAAATGGATGAACACAAAACTAGATTTATGAAAGAGTTTTGAGGGTTTTATTTATTCTTGATTGATATCGGTGAAGTTTTAATGTGTTTGAAACATTAGAAATCATCCTAACTCATGTAGGAATAGTTAGGAATAATCGGATGTGAATTTGGTGAAGAATTATGGGGTTTGAGTAAATAAAAAATTGTAAAAAAATAAAAGAAGACGAAGCTGCACCTGTTCGATTGATCGATCGATCGAGCAAATCATTCAATCGATCGGCCCGGGTAAATTTTGGTTTCTTGGTTAAATTTTATGGGATTATCAATTATGGAAGCGAATCTTAGGAGTGATATTATTCCTATATAGGGAATTGATAAGGACCAATAGGTGTATAATAAGGTGCATTAAGGTCATTAAGCGTTGCACTTAGAATATGGACTGGCCAGGATAACCGATTGATAGATGAATTTGGAAATTTGGGAATTGAGCTATGAAGAGAGGGTAAACATCAATTCTACGTGTATACTAGCATATTAAAGATGATAACTATTGTATTTATATAACAAGGGGTAACTGAGACCCTTAGAGTTGTGTGAACACTCAAATAGTTACAAAAGTGAATTAAATTCTTAAATAAATGATAAGTATGGTGAATATTAGAGAGAAAAATATTACGTACAAGTATAAATAATTTGGTTTTGTGAATACCTATTATATTGATACTTAGGTTGTGTGAATACTTGGAGTATGCTTAATTCTGTATTGGGGTCAATGATTATCCAGACCAATACATGAAAGCTCGATTTGCGGTCGATGATTATCAGGAACAAATCGAAGATGAATAATATTGGGGTCGATGATTATCCAGACCAATGTACATATGCATAACATTTACTTTGGGGTCAAGGGATATCCGGACCAATGTAAATGATAGGATGATTGGGGTCGATGAGCATCCGTTCCAATAATCCTATGGTATATATTGTGCGTGAAATATATACTTCATGATATTCTACTAATGTGCAGAAGTAGACTTGTAGATGATATATATATAGATATACATCCAAATGGTAAATTAAGTAGAGAGAAACTTAATTACAAGATTAAAAATAGATTGGGAATATCTATAGTAAATTAAGTAGTGAAATTTAATTGTGAAAGTTGAAAGATGATAGATATGAAATGTTATATGAATTAAGTAGTGAGACTTGATTATGGTGATCAAATTTATCATATTTGAATGTTACATCAGAAATGAAGAACATGCGAGAAATGTTAATAATGAATCGTGCGGTATGGGAAGTACGGGAGAGTTATTATTGATAAGATCAGTTATATACTTTAGTCGAGATAGCATGGGAGTTGTAACTAGGTAGGATAAGTATCAAACGTTAGGCGTGCACATTAGATGAGAGGTGAGGAAACTCAAGGGAGTGTGCGTGAGCCTAACATGTGTAATCAATAATCGATTTTAATTGCGATAAATTGCTTATTAAATGTTTTCAAAATATTTTGAGTACTAACTCTTGCTATAAATATATTTTCAAAATCCAGCCGCAAGGGCACCATACTTGATTTCATTCCAGGGATTCGAAGTTGTAGCACTGTGGATGCTAACATGATTATTGAGTAGCCGACTCTTTCATTCAGATCTAGCATAGGATCTCATTCTTGTAGCTCATGTGTAGACATGTTGTCAGTTTGACTACCTTGCAGTTCCATTTTTGTATCAGTTTTACTTAGTAGTTTGAATATGGATTATTGCCTGGTTGAAGTTTTTAGTCGACGGTTTATTTAGCATGACTTTGATGCAATTACATATTATGATGGTTTGGATTTCAATATCTTGTGAGTGTTGATTTAGCTCTCAAACTATTCATTTATCCTATTTATTTGAAAGATAAAATTTGGCACCGATTTAATTAACTTAGGTGGTTACTATTCAATTGGGCTTTCGGTAGTGATGCTAAGAATGAACCATATATGAAATCTATTTTAATTTGATAAAGGAATGATCACCTGATATTTAATTATATGGGGTGTCACGGATGGTATCAGGGCATCAGGTTCTAGTGTCCATAGGATCTGTAAGACTTACTACATTTTCAGTGTATCGTTTATTTGATATAGAGCCCTATTGTTAGGACTATTGCTTATATCTTTATGTGCGTTGAGATATCGTGCTTCTGCTATTAAATTTTGTATAAACTTCGTGCTTATACAATTCGATCTATTTTCAGATGCCGTCGAGGAGAAAGCGATTTGAGAGGGCCTCAGCCAAAGATGAGGTGAGGGAGGATCCTCAGAAGCAACAAGTACCGCCACCACCACCACCAGAGACGAATTCTACTACTCATGTGGCAGTGATAGTGGCTCAGGCAGTAGAAAGAGCTATGAAGGCCCTAACAGCCCACTTCCCTCAGCCTCAGGCTCAGCGGCCCGTAGCACCAGCTATTCCGGCCCAGTAAGGGCCACCTACTTGGCATAACATCAGAGATACCTTCCAGAAGGGCCACCCACCCGAGTTTTAGGGTGTCACGGATGTAGTGGCAGCATGCCAATGGATAAAGAACGTTCAGTGCCACCTGTGCATGTTAAATTGCAGTGAGGTTCAGAGACAGATGTTGGCCACCTTCAGGTTAGCAGGGGCATCCCTTCAGTGGTGGGAGTCAGTGGCCACCACTAAGGAGAGAGACTCGATGACTATTTCAAAGTTTTGTGTGCTATTTGACCGCAAGTACTTCCCACCTAAAGTGGAGGCACAAATGAGGAAGAAGTTTGGTGAGGTATGTTAGGGTGACCACTCAGTTGCGAATTGTGAGGAGGAGTTCACCAGTCTTGTAAATTTTGTGCCAGACTAGTTGAGCAACGAAGAGAGGAAGAAGGCAAAGTTTATAGATGACTTGGATTAAGGGATAAGGCAACATTTGATTGGTAATCCAGCGTTGATGACTTACACTAATGTTGTTAATACGGCACTTTGCACTGTGAGGACTTTCGTTTCCATGGGAAGGGAAGTAAGAGGGGAGCAGAGTCTATGCAGTAGAGCAAGACTGGGGGAGTAGTGTTAGTGGGGCAGCACCCCAGTAGCAGCAGACAGTGGGTACTTATGGGAAGAACTCCCGGTAAGGTAACTCTGCCAAGAGATTTATATTTGGCAGGCACCGATCGGGTAGGTAGTGCCAGCAGGGTCCCCAGCAACAGCAGGTTCCTCAGGATCGTCAGGTCTAGGGGAACCAGAGGGTGGCCAGCAGGGACTACATCAGGGCCAGGGTCAGAGGCAGTGTTTCCCATATAGCCAGCAAGGTCACAAGAGTAAGGCTTGCCCACAACTTATCGGGGCACATCGTTAGGGTGCCCAACAAAGGTGACAGGCTTCGTTAGCTCCGGTTCTAGCCCCACCCCAATAGCAGGGCCAGATGCACTACAGGCATGTATTCAATGTCCGGGATATGCCTATGCCTCCAACACCTTAGGCGCCACATGTAGTAGAGGGTACATTTTCTACTCATGGATCTGAGGGTAGAGTACTTTTTGATACTAGAGCATATCATTCATTTATAAAGACTAGATTTGCACGAGCTACCGGATTATTAGAGACAGTCGACAGTCTCTTTATGTGTGTAGAGTCACCGATGGGGGGTGGTTCATTAATACATTTGATCTGTAGAGGAGTCGATATTATGATTGGTAGACTGAGTTTAACGACAGACCTCCTAGTGTTAGACATGGAGGGGTATGACATGATTCTAGGTATGGATTTGTTATAAGGCTACATTGCGATGGTAGATTGCTATGAGAGGACTATTGTGTTTTTAATTCCGGGACAGGAGATTTTTCTTCTGGCGATGCCTCTTCCCGAGGGAGGATTGCACACTTATTTATATTACATCGAGGAGGAGACCTCGTAGGAGGCGGTTATCCCCTTAAATACGATTCCTATAGTGAGGGATTTTGAGGATGTGTTTCGGGAGATACCCGGGTTTCCACCGAGCCAGAAAATAGAGTTTGTCATCGACTTAGCACCGAAGATGAGACCGATTTCCAGGGAACCGTATTACATGGATCCTTCAGAGATGCTGGAGCTGAGAGAGCAGATTCAGTAACTCATAGGTCAGGGTTTCATTCGGCGAAGTACATCACCTTGGGGTGCTCCGGTGTTGTTTGTGAAAAAAAGGGATGGTTCGCTTCTCTTGTGCGTGGATTATAGGGATCTGAACAAGGTGACGATACAGAACAAGTATCTGTTATCTAGGATTGATGACTTATTTGATCAATTGAGAGGGGCTACGTACATATTTAAGATCAGTTTGAGGTCAGGCTATCACCAATTGCGTATTCAGGAGAAGGATGTTCCTAAGACCACTTTCATATCGCGGTATGGATCCTACTAGTTCAGGGTGATGCCATTTGGGCTCACTAATGTTCCTGCAGTGTTCATGGACCTCATGAACAGGGTATTTTGGGAGTTTCGGCATCAGTTTGTGATAGTATTCATCGATGACAATCTGGTTTACTCACGGACGGAGGAGGAGCACGCCGAGCATTTACGTATGGTTCTATAGACGTTACAGGACCATCAATTGTACGATAAATTTAGTAAGTGTGGATTCTGGCTTTAGGAGGTATAGTTTCTTAGCCACATTGTGTCCAATAGGGGCATAGTTGTCGATCTGAGCAAGGTATCGACGGTGAGAGAGTGGGGGCTTCTTAGGGTTGACCGGATATTACCATCACTTCATTAAGGGGTTCTCAAAGATTATTGGGCCTTTGATGAACTTGAATCGTAAGGGAGTACCATTTGTGTGGAGCGACCAGTGTCAATTGGATTTCAATGAGATGAAGGATAGATTGACATCAGCACCCATACTTGCATTATCTAGGAGTGGGGTGGAGTATCTGGTCTACATGGATGCATCCTTACAGGGACTTGGGGAGGGTGTTGCAGCAGGAGGACAAGGAGATAGCTTATGTGTTTAGAAAGCAAAATCCCCACGAGAAGAATTACCCCACCCACTACCTAGAGTTGGCAGCGGTCATTTTTGCATTGAGGATATGGAGATTTTACCTGTTGGGGGAACAATTCACATTATTCACATATTATAAGTCACTTTAGTATCTCTTCACAGAAGGGTTTGAACACGAGTCAGAGGCGATGGCTAGAATTCGTGAAGGACTACCAGTTTGATATACAGTATCATCCTAGTAAGGCTAACGTGGTGGCAGACGCGTTGAGTCGATGACCTATTAGGGATTTAGCATAGGTGTGGAAAGTAAAGTGGAGTGATCTCCAGTAGGAGGATGAGTTTTCTAGAGAATACATTGCATTTATGACTATCACTCCTGATATCGTTATACAGGTAGTGAAGGCACAGGCAAAGGATCAATTCTGTCAGGATAGGGTACGGCAGTTATTAGCTGAGGGTGCAGTGTCTTACTCAGTCAGATCCGAGGGAGGCATGCGCTTTAATGTAAGATTAGTAGTACCCAAGGATGAGGATTTGAGACATGCAGTTATGACTGAGTCTCGCGGTTCTAAATTTATGGTACATCTCGGTGGGGATAAGATGTACCAGGATATGAGGAGACAGTACTGGTGGGTTGGCATGAAGAGAGACCTAGTAGAGTTTGTCTCAAAGTGTGTCACTTGTCAACTTATGAAAGTTGACCATCAGAGACCTTCAGGTATGCTACAGCCATATAAGATTTCGGTGAGGAAATGGGAAATCATATCAATGGATTTCATTACGAGACTGTCAATGTCGCAGAGGGGTCACGATTCCATTTGGGTGATAGTGGATCGATTGACCAAGGTAGCCCATTTCTTATCGGTTCGTACTAATTTTGAAACGATGCATTATGTGCAACTATTCTTTGTCAAGATAATTAAGCTGCACGGGGTACCGATCAATATTGTGTCTAATAGAGACAAGATATTTGTGTCCCATTTCTGGCAGAGCTTTTAGGAGGCTATGGGGACTAACTTGAGATTGAGTACGACATATCACCCCCAGACTAACAGACAGACAGAGAGGGTGAATCAGAGGCTAGAGGACATGTTGAGGATGTGTATCCTAGATTTTATGGGAGGCTGGGAGTGATACCTTCCATTAGTAGAGTTTGCATATAACAACTCTTACCAATTTACTATCGAGATGATACCGTTTGAGGCATTGTATGGTAGTCCTTGTCGTTCGTCCGCATGCTAGTTAGAGGTAGGCGATAATAAGTTATTAGGACCTGAGATGATTCAGGAGACTACTGCCAAGATTGAGTTGATTCGAGGATGTATTCGAATAGCTCAGGATAGGCAGAAGAGTTATACTGACGCCGAGAGGAGACATATGGAGTTAAAGGTTGGAGACCATGTATTGGTTCGAGTATCTCCTATGAAGGGGATTATGAGATTAGGTAAGAAAGTGAAGTTAGCACCGAGATATGTGGGATCGTTTACTATTATAGAGATAGTGGGATCGGTAGTATAAAGACTAGTACTTCCAGAGCATCTTCACTGGATATATGATGTGTTCCACGTGTCTTCACTGAAGAAGTATGGGAGGAGTGAGAGAGTTTTATGGCACGTTTCACTTGAGGAGATTGAATTACAGCAAGACGTCTCATATGAGGAGAGGCCCGTGGCTATTCTAGATTGTGGTGAGCATAAACTACGGTCTAAGGTAATACCATTGGTGCGAGTTCAGTGGGGACACCACAATATTGAGGAGTCAACATGGGAGCGGGAAGATGACATGCGAGAGCAGTATCCAAAGTTATTTAATGCAGGCATGTCCTAATTTCGAGGACGAAATTCCTTTATAAGAGGGGAAGTATGTAGTGTATTTTGGTTTAATTAATTGGGAAAAATACACTTTATTTAAATTACGCGAGGGAAGTAATTTAATACAATTATATGGTAAATGTGTTTATTAAATATTAATTGAGAGATAGATACTGATTAATATTACATATTAATGTTTACTAAGTGAAGATAGTAAATAAGTGATAATATGCTTATGACATAACGAGTGATATGTGCGTATTTTATTTTATCTCACCGGGAGTCGCGTGTAGACTATTTTGAGGTGAGGAATGAGAAAAAATATTTTAAGTGACACAGATGGAAATTTAAAGGTCAGGAATGATTCCGGATGGGTCAAAATAGTCAGAATAGTGTACCCGGGAGTATAGTTTGGGTCCCGAATCAATTTTGAACCAAACCAGCACCTATTAAGTGCATTTGAGTCATTTTTCAAAAGGAGGTTATGGGACCTACGAAATTCATAGCCATATATCTGATATTTAGAGATTGGGGTTAGGGCTCATAACACAAAAGATTTAAAGAGGCCATTACAGATAAGAGAGGACCATTTTCGAGGTGGTGAAGGGTTTCTTGCACCTCAAGGAAATTAGAAAGGAATATTTGAGAACAAGAAATCAATCATCAACCAAGAACCACGAAATCAGATCAATTAATCAAAGGCAAGTTTTTTTGCAAGTCAAATTGATGTTATCATACCCATGTGTAGGGATATCATGAATATATTGATTTTATTTAAAAATCTTTGATGAAAAGTACCTGTTGATTACATGTTTGAGTAAAATTGCATGTAGTTAGTGTTTATATCTGTAGAGAATTACAATTCAGAAGAGTTTTGATTATTACTACAAATTTAAATCTGGGTTTTGAATTGAATGAAATGGATGAACACAAAACTAGATTTATGAAAGTGTTTTCAGGGTTTGATTCATTCTTGATTGATTTTGGTGAAGTTTTTATGCGTTTGAAACGTTAAAAATCATCCTAACTCGTGTATGAATAGTTAGAAATATTCGGATGTGAATTTGGTGAAGAATTATGAGGTTTGAGTAAATAAAAAATAGTGAAAAATCGAAGAAGACGAAGTTTCACCTGTTCGATCGATCGATCGACCCATGATTGTCGATCGATTGATGGAGTCGATCGATCCACCAAATCCTTTGATTAATCGACCCTGGCAGATTTTGGTTTCTTTTCTTGGTTCAATTTTATGGGATTATCAATGATGGAATGGAATACTATGAGTGATATCATACCTATGTAGGGACTTGATAAAGATCAGTAGGTGTATAACAAGGTCCATTAAGGTCATTGAGCATAGGACTTAGAGTATGGACTGGCCAGGATAACCGATTGATAGATGAATTTGGAAATTTGGGAATTGAGCTATGAAGAGAGGGTAAACATCAATTCTACGTGTATACTAGCATATTAAAGATGATAACTATTGTATTTATATAACAATACGTGTATACTAGCATATTAAGATGATAACTATTGTATTTATATAACAAGGGGTAACTGAGACCCTTAGAGTTCTGTGAACACTCAAATAGTTACAAAAGTGAATTAAATTCTTAAATAAATGATAAGTACGGTGAATATTAGAGAGAAAAATACTACGTACAAGTATAAATAATTTGGTTTTGTGAATATCTATTATATTGATACTTAAGTTATGTGAATACCTAAAGTATACTTAATTCTGTATTGGAGTCGATGATTATCCAGACCAATACATAAAAGCTCGATTTGGGGTCGATGATTATCCAGAACAAATCGAAGATGAATAATATTGGGGTCGATGATTATCCGGACCAATGTACATATGCATAACATTTACTTTGGGGTCGAGGTATATCCGAACCAATGTAAATAATAGGATGATTGGGGTCGATGAGCATCCGGACCAATAATCCTATAGTATATATTGTGCGTGAAATATATACTTCATGATATTCTACTTAGTGCGGAAGTAGACTTGTATATGATATATATATATATATATATATATATATATATATATATATATATATATATATATATGAATGGTAAATTAAATAGAGAGAAACTTAATTACAAGATTAAAAATAGATTGGGAATATCTATAGTAATTAAGTAATGAAACTTAATTGTGGAAGTTGAATGATGATAGATATGAAATGCTATTTGAATTAAGTAGTGAGACTATATTATGGTGATCAAATTTAACATATGTGAATATTACATAAGAAATGAAGAACATGCGAGAAATGTTAATAATGAATCGTGCGGTATGGGCGGTACGGGAGAGTATATTATTGATAAGATCGATTATATATTTTAGTCGAGATAGCTTGGGAGTAGTAGCTAGGTGGGCTAAGTATAGAACGTTATGCGTGCACATTAGATGAGAGGTGAGGAAACTCAAGGGAGTGTGCGTGAGCCTAACATGTGTAATCAATAATCAATTTTAATTGCGATAAATTGCTTATTAAATGTTTTCAAAATGTTTTGAGTACTAACTCTTGCTATAAATATATTTTTAAAACCTTTTAGGTGTCCATCCACAAGGACGCCATACTTGATTTCATTCCAGGGATTCGAAGCTGTAGCACTGTGAATGCTGACATGATTATTGAGTAGTCCGCTCTTTCATTCAGATCTAGCATAGGATCTCATTCCTGTAGCTCATGTGTAGACACGTTGTCAGTTTGACTACATTGGAGTTCCATTTTTGTATCAGTTTTACATAGTAGTTTGAATATGGATTATTTCTTGGTTGAAGTTTTAAGTCGACAGTTTATTTGACATGACTTTGATGCATTTACATAGTATGATGGTTGGGATTTCAGTATCTTATGAATGTTGATTTAGCTCTCAAACTATTCATTTATCTTTTTTATTTGAAAGATAAAATTTGGCACCAATTTAATTAACTTAAGTGGTTACTATTTAATTGGATTTTTTACAGTGATGCTAAAAATGAACTATATGAGAAACCTGTTTTAATTTGATAAAGGCCTGATCACCTGATATTTAATTAGACGGGGTGTCATAGATGGTATCAATGCAAGCAACTACTGAAAAGAACAGGTTTTTGGAGATGAAGGCCCAATATAAAAAAAAAGGAATATGCCTCAACAAGGGTTGGGACAAGGCCTTCACTGCAGCTAATGTCTAGATTAAATATGGGGAAAAAAAGGTCCTTTTAAGATAGATGAACCTTCGCCTTGAAGGAGGTCAGTACTGCATCTGAACTTGACCTACTCCAAAGGCATGATCTTGGTTCTCCTCCTAACTTAGACGAAGAAATTAATAATGAAGAGGGGATAGGGGAATCATCCCTGACACCTATAACTGGGAATGAGTTTATCCTACTAGAGGCATCGAGCATGGATACCGAGAAAGTGTAAATCTCTTTTATCTTGATGACCTACTTTTGTGTCTCTCTTTATTTCATGTTTATCTCTGTTTCTTCTTCTTTTTGAACTTTATAAAGAAATAATCCTTTGTAACACATTTGTTTGGTGGTGAATGAAAAAATTATGTTGGTCAACTTGCTAGTGTATGCCTTTGATTAAGCTTGTTTACTCTGTTTTACGGGACTTATTGTTCCGGTACTATTGCTTTTCAATTTTCTACTAGGAAAAATACAATTATCTCTGCTGAAACTGACATACTAAGGCGTAGCAAAACCTTGTTAGATGCTGGCCATGTAAGCCTGGCTCTGACCAAGTAAAATAGGCTTATGTACAATTGAATTGTCTCTTTGATAAGGTTGTGGCAAAATAATACAACCTACTATGAGATGATCGAACTGCTTCAGGATTATCATAATCTTACTCGGGCTATACTGCATTTTGATTACGAAGCTAAATATGAGTCATTGAGTGTAGGCTGGGGATTTGATAAGAATCTACAAGAGATCACATCCTCCTTCAGGAATAAAGAACTTATGTTGAATAGGGAAGTGGAAAGTGCTAAGGACATTGCTACTTTTCTTAAACAGGAGAATAATAACTTTAAAAATGAGTTGGAGAGCTTGAAAAAGTCGGTTAAGGTTGTGCTTAAAGAAGGTGCTTCTTTCCTAGAGATTGAGAATGTCAACTTGTTAAAGGAGTTGGAAAGCTTGAAAAATAAAAGGATCAAATCTGGCCAGCCTTCTAGACAAGTGGTTGTTGCTCGACCAACTGAGGACGAAGAAAGAACTAAAAAGACCTTGACCTACCAAGTAATATTGTGAAAAGATAAAGACAAAACCATTTCGAAGCTCTAGATAAGGTGGATTAACAAAGTTTTCAGTTCCATAAATAACCCAAAGTTTTATGGATAGACGGCTATAATGACGCCTTAACTTACTTGGATGATCATCTGGAGCAAGCTCGTCGGGAAGGATACAAATGGGGTTGGTTAAACGTGCTGGGATTACTGAAGGTTAGTGATAAGAGTGATTTATAGCATTAACATGATCCAAGCATGTTGGATTATCCTAACCCTCCATTCAAGATTAATGTGGAGTGGATTTTGACCATCGATATTCCCCAAAGCTTAGTGAGGAAATACTTAGGGGACTATAGTCTTCAGGGTGAAGATGGGTACATTCGCATCCTCTTCTATTGGATCGGCCTAGCAACATCGGGCATAATAGGATGAGAGATTAAAGAACTATAACTTTGCCCAAAACTCTTGTTGTTCCTCCTACTGGGATGGATCAGGCTGAAGGAAAATGTCCCGCATAATGAATTTATTTTTCTTGCTTGTTCATGATTGTATGAAATTTTGATGGAATAAAAAGACTATTTTTTGACAGACATGTTTATCTATGTACTTTAGTCTTTGATCCATAATTAAGCTTTTTAATTAATGTATTGGCTATGCAACCAATTAACCTCCTTGATTGATTTGAGTCTGGTCAAGCTATGAACTTAAGTTATAGGGCCTTAGGTTCTACTAATTCACTTAGGTAAAACTTTGTTTAGAACTAAGTGTTTGCATTAGTTACCATTGGCGACCAAGTGTATTAGGAATATAGATTTTTGTTGAATTTAACTTGGTCTGGTAAAGTCCTTATTTTTTACTTTAAATCATACATGGAGTTTTAGGGACTTCTTGTTCGTGACTTGTCAAAGACGAAGTCATACATGAAGTCTAAAAGAATTTTCTTTTTTAAGTTGAAAAAGTTTATTAGGTCTAATGGGACTTCTTGTCCGTGACCTATCAAAGACGAAGCCATACATATAGTCCAAAAATTTTGTAAATAATTTTTTGAAATTGAAAAAGTTTGTTAGTACCGTATCCCAAAAAAAGAAACATAAAAAGGAAGCATAATTGGTAGGGATTCACAACTTTATTAAATTGAATGAAACGATTATATCAAATAAAAATTATTGATAATATTTTCTGAGGTGGTCGGCATTCCACGGATTCTCAAATGTTTCCCCTTCAAGTGTTTCCAGGCAATAGGTTCTTGACCGGACAATGCGACAAGGACCATACGATTTTGGTTCCAACTTATTTCCCTTCGGATTACCTTCTTAAGGACATAGTCTCCTTCTTTCATGTTGGTCGGCTGGACCCTCCTGTTGTATAATCTAGCGGTCCTTTGTTGATAAGCCGCCATTTAAAGTGCAGCGTCATCCCTGACTTCTTCAATCATGTATAAATCCAATCTCCTCATGACATCACTTTTGAGGGAATCAAAATTCCACACCCTATGAGTTGGCAAACCTACCTCGACTGGTACCATGGCTTTTACTTCCCAAAACAAGTATGTAAGGAGTCTCACTAGTGGTTATCCTCGACGTAGTTATATATGCCCAAAGAACATTATGCAGTTTCTTTATCCAGTCTCTCTTAGCATCATCCAACCTCTTTTTGAAACCATCAACTATAGTTTGTTGGTAACCTCTGCTTGGACATTACATCAGTGGTTGTTGGTAACCTCTGATTGGACATTACACTATGGGTGCCCAGGGGCAGAGTGAGGTTTCTGGATCTTAGACTGAATATATACTCTTCAAATTCCTCATTGTCAAACTGAGTGCCATGATCAGTGATGAAGGCATATGTCATTCCATACCTCCATATGATATGTTTTTATATGAACCAGAAAACTCTTTCATAGGGCATTTCAGCCAACGACACAACCTCCACCCATTTGGTGAAGTAATCCACTACTACTACTAGGTATTTTAACCTTTCTTTGGTCCTTGGTAAAGGGCCGAACAAATCAATTCCGCAAATAGCAAAAGCCAAGGGAAAGTAATAGGAGTTAAGGCATCCCCCAGCCTTTTGTTAATCATGGCAAACTTCTGACATTTATCACACTACTTTGCAAAGGAAATACAATGTATTCTCTGTAATACCCCGTACTTTTGGCTATATTTATTTTTGGGATTAATTAATTAAATGCGTATCATTTGGAAATTAATCCGGGTTATAAATACTAATGAGATGTGAGTTGGTATTAAATTATGTGCATATATGAGTATATATGAAATTGGAATTTTGAAATTTGTCGTGAGATTAATATACGGCAATTTGAGAATTTTGTTGAGACGCGTGTGACCGCCGCGTCATGGTATATTATTTTAATTATAAAAATGATTTTTATTTCTATTATCCGTATGGTCGTTTTGAGTGCGCCAACGCGTCCGGAAGGGTCGAGATAGTCAGAAAACACTAGCTGGGGGTGTAGTTTGGGTTCCGGGTTATTTTTAGGCAATACCGGCAACTTAAAGGGTATTTTGGTAATTTTACATTTTGAGGAATTAAAAGTGACGAAAATTGGGAGTTTTAATCTGATGTGGATTTAACCCACTAAACCCACTAACCAACCCATATTAACCCATTAAGCTACGGAGGCTATCATTAGGTTTATAACTTTCCCAAAGAAAACCCTAGCCACCTTAAGCCACCATTGGAGAAGAAGCTTGGAGAAGAGAAGAAATTCTGCAGAAATCTTCACCAAACCAACATCAAAATCAGAAATCAAATCAAGGCAAGTGATTTAAATTACATTCCTTATGCAGTGAATGCTTCTTCCATGTTAGAAACCTTGATAATCAATCTTATATAAGAGTTAAAGAAAAACCCATGAAATTGGAAGTTATTATTTAATTTTGGGATAGGTTTGCATGTAGAAACATTGTTTGAAGATTGAATTCAGAAATTTCATATTTATGTGATGTAACAACGGATTAAAATCTGGGAAATTATGATGAGAAAAATCTAGGGTTTATGTTCTTGAAGAAAATTGGGGAAAAATGTAGAAACTTGAGATTTAATGATGTTTAGGATGTATTAAACCCTTAAAAGATGTTAGTATATGACCTAATCATGTTTGAGGATGATTATAGAACTTAATACATTGTTGGAACGAATTTTAGAAGAGATTTGAGGAGTAAAAATGGTGAAAAACGAGATTTAGAATAATCTGGGACGAAACTGGCAGGTCGTTAGAAGCCCCTCCCCAAGTCGTTCGAACGAACTCGTTCGAACGAGCTTCTAACGAGTTGACCAGTCGCTGCTAACGAGAAGGAATTTCGTTCGATATCTCGTTCGAACGAGATATCGTTAGAAGGTACAGTTCGTTCGAACGAACTGGAATCTCGTTCGAACAGTCTCGTTCGAACGAGACTTCTAACGAGTTGACAGTGGGATCTCGTTCGAACAGTCTCGTTCGAACGAGACTTCTAACGAGTTGACAGTTTGGTCCTTTTTGGCTTGTTTCGATTTTTGGAGTTCCGTAAACTTGTTCAAGGATAGAGTTAACCTTCCTTTGATGATGTATTGATGGATTTGGGACTTTGGGTTATTATGAGGAGTAAATTATATACGAGAGTTAAATTCAATGGACGGTTTGGGTTGAGACGTGAGTGTCTACTACGACGTGAGAATAAATTATGGCACGTATAATTATAAACCGAAATAGTATAAATTGGGATAATTATAAGTTGGTACGTGAATGCGATATGTACTACGATTAAACTACGGGATTACTAAGATGTGTGTTACTTAGTATTGGTATATGAATTGTGTGTATGACATACCTACCATACTTGCTATCACGGGAGGTTTGCGTTCGCTTAGGGCCCTCTAATCCTTGTGTTTCCCGAATTTAGACTGGTTACCTTGATGAACATAGGTCATAGAAAGACTTATTGGGATATTAATAAGTCCGCTGATCGTGGGAGCGTAGGTATGTGCGTGACCCATGTGATGTGACTGTGTTCGCCTCCATTATTTGTGATGTTGTTATCTGTGAACTATTCCTGAGAGATTCGGAATATGTAATCCTTATGTACGTGATGTACCGGGATGGATAGCAGAGTATGTGTGCACCGCAGCTTAGCTCTCGGGGTGCTTGTATTGTATATTTATGATGTGAATAATATACGCTTAATTAATGAGAACCTTCATGTTAATGTTGAGGAATAATTACGGTATTGTTTCGAGAAATATAACGAGTTAACTGATAGTTATATATATTGCATATTGAGCATCTAAGTTTACGTTAAAACCCTACTTAATTACGAGCGTTATAATGTTAATAGAACCGAGTAATAAGGGTAGGACCTATGATAGTCTAGCTAGAGATGATGTCACTTAGCTAGTGGTTTGTGTCGTTTTAGATGGGTGCTTACGTTAGGAGTGCACAGTTAGACGAGAGGTGAGGATATCATGTGAGTGCACGTCCTAACATGTACTTTGCATTTAATGTTTTAAATGTTTTTAAAGCACTTGCAGGTTTTTAAAATATAACTCCACATTCGGGCTCTGACCCGTTTGCTTTTCAAATCTATTTCTCTTTGTAAAACCATTTTAGGTGCCCAGCCACAAGGACACCATGCATAGGAGATTCATTCAGGTGACGAGCTGTAGCTGTTTGTGGAAGCTACCGGGATTTGCTTGTAGACGCTTCTATCACTTGGATTCCAGATTCATCATCTATCAGTTGTAGGGCATGTTGCCCATTTCTATTAGAGTTACATTTCCATTACAGTTTTCAGACTTTGGCATGTACTGTTTTAGTTTTCGGCTTACTTATTTCAGTTGTGGGATTGTAGTGAGGAGTTTTTCCTCCATACTTTATTTACATTATGTGATGGTCATTTTATTTACTTCATGATGGTGAATGGTGTTATTATTCTTTATTACACTTGTTGCATGTTAATCAGACTTTAATTAAAATTTGGCACTTACTTTTTAAATACTAGGTGGTTAGTAATCATAAAAATGTTTTCGACAGTGATGCTATTAACTGAGCCAACTTGGCATTTTGAATTAATTTAATAAAGGAGTAGCTACCCGGTATTTAATTAGTCGGGGTGTCACAGGTGGTATCAGAGCATCAGGTTCTAGTGTCCATTAGGATCTGATGGCTTATTATGTTTCCGCTAAGTTTCTTTGATATAGAGCCCTATATTTTAGGACTGTTGTACTCTTTTTGTGTATGCTTCGTTCTTCAGCTATTTTAAGTTTATAAACAGCGAACTTATAAACTTTGTTCTTATGTCAGATGCCTCCACGACGTGCACGACGAGTTCCCAGGGATGCAACGTCGGAACCCCAGCCCGCTCCAGTTCAGGGCATGATGAACGCCGCTGAGGTTGCAGCTATAGCAGCCCAAGCGGTAAATGCCGCCATTCCCGTTGTTCAGCAGGCACCACCTCAGGCGCCGATTGCCGCGCCAGTACAGGCTAATGCATTCCCGTCTGCTTGGGAGTGTGTACGTGACGCTTTTCAGAAAGCGCATCCGCCAGAGTTTGCAGGTAGCTCAGATGTAGTAGTCTCGAGCCAGTAGAGGAAGGATATGCAGAGGCACTTAAGGATGTATGAGTGCACAGATGTTCAGAAGCAGGTGCTAGCTACTTTCAATCTATTTGGATCTGCGCTACAGTGGTGGGAGTCTATTACCACCATGGAAGAGAGGGATACTCTCACGATTCAGGAGTTCTGGGTGCGGTTCGACCGCAAGTACTTTCCGTCAGCTGTTCATACGGAAATAAGGAGGAGATTGATGAGTTTGAAGCAGGAAGGTAAGACTGTGGCCGAGTATGAGGTCGAGTTCACAAATCTGTTGAATATCGTCCCAGATGAGATACCAACAGAGAAGAAGAAGATTGAGAAGTTCACTAACGGGTTGACTTGGAGGATTCGTCAGCATCTGCTAGGGAACCTATCGTTGGCCACCTATTCTGATGTGGTTAACGCTGCATTGTTACACTGCCAGGACCACCGTTTTCATATGGCCGAGGGCAAGAGGTCGGGGGAGTCTAGCCATCAGGGCAGGACTGGAGGACATGGTGCCAGCGGGGCACAATCTGGTCAGGGGCAGAGACAGAATGAGCAGGGCTCCCAGCAGGGGGATAATAAGAGGTTCCGGTCAGGGAACTATAGACAGGGACAGGGAGGTTTCCGTCAGGGCCATCAGGGTCTAAACGGCCATCAGGGCCAACAGGGGCAGAATGGGCAGCAGTTTCACCAGGGCCAGCAGGGCCAAGGGAGGAACGGTAACGGCCACCAGGGCCGGGGACAGCAGGGACAGAGAGGAGGGAACTTCCCAGGGAAGTGCTTTGTTTGTGGAAAGACTGGCCATAAGCGACAGGATTGTCCTGATAGGGGCAGGGCCCCACAGCAGCAGCAACAGGGTGCTCGCCAGGAGCCACAGAGGCCTATGTTTCCCGCGCGCTCTTCCCGCACCGCCACAGATGGCAGCATTGCCACCCATTCTAGCAGTCCCAGTTCAGCAGGGCAGCTACAGTATGGACGTGTCTATAACGTTCACCAGGGTGCAGTTCCACAGGCACCGCCCGCGATTGAGGGTACGTTTCCTATCCATGGCACTATGGGTCGGGTATTATTTGATACGGGGGCTACACACTGTTTTATAGCTACACACTTCGCGAAAGCTTTAGGATTGTTAGCTACGACAGTGAGCACTGTGACGTGTGTCGACTCACCATTGGGGAGTGGGTCACTTATATTCTTTATATGCCGGGGAGTGGGAGTAGGGATTGGTAGTCTGGTATTACCTGCAGATATGTTGTTATTAGATATGCATGTTCACGATGTGATCATCGGTATGGATTGGCTCGTAGCTTAT
This sequence comes from Sambucus nigra, assembly GCA_949130495.1. Taxonomy (NCBI): domain Eukaryota; kingdom Viridiplantae; phylum Streptophyta; class Magnoliopsida; order Dipsacales; family Adoxaceae; genus Sambucus; species Sambucus nigra. The sequence goes on along the minus strand of OX422208.1, from coordinate 779,305,543 downwards.
AGGACCATGATTGATTGCTTCAGCGGGAGCATTGTTTTTGCCATTCCGGGGCAAGAGATGTTCGTAATGGCGATGCCTCGCCCAGAGGGAGGATCGATCGCTCATTTGTATTACCTAGAGGAGGATACCTCTAAGGAGGTTGTGATTCCTTTAGATTCTATCCCAGTCGTCAGGGAGTATTCTGATGTGTTTCAGGAGATACCAGGCTTACCACCCAGTCGAGAGATAGACTTTGTTATAGATTTGCTACCGGGTACGAGACCTATAGCACGTGCACCGTACCGTATGGCTCCAGCTGAGATGCGAGAGTTACGGGATCAGATAGAGCAGCTGTTAGGTCAGGGCTTTATTCGCAGGAGTACCTCACCTTGGGGCGCTCCAGTTTTGTTTGTGAAGAAGAGGGACGGTTCACTGAGATTGTGTGTGGACTACCGAGAGTTGAATAAGGTCACGATACGGAATAATTATCCGTTGCCTCGAATCGATGACTTATTCGACCAGTTGAAAGGAGCTTCTTTCTTCTCGAAGATTGATTTGAGATCGGGATACCATCAGTTACGTATCCGGGAGGAGGATGTCTCAAAGACCGCGTTCTTGTCTAGATATGGTTCTTATGAGTTTCGGGTTATGCCTTTTGGTTTGACCAATGCTCCAGCTGTGTTTATGGACTTGATGAACAGAGTGTTCAGGGATTTCCTAGATCAGTTTGTCATTATCTTCATCGATGATATTCTAGTTTACTCCCAGACGGAGGAGGAGCACGCCGAGCATTTGAGGCAGGTTTTGCAGACACTTCGTCAGAACGAGTTGTATGCAAAATATGAGAAGTGCGGGTTTTGGCTGAAGGAAGTCCAGTTTTTGGGACATATCATTTTCGACCGGGGAATATCTGTTGATCCGGGGAAAGTATCAGCGGTGAGGGAGTGGGGACAGCCCACGACACCGACTGAGATTCGAAGTTTCTTGGGTCTAGCAGGATACTACAGGAGGTTTATTCGGGGTTTCTTGGAGATAGCAGGTCCTTTGACACATTTGACTCGTATGGGTGTGCCCTACATCTGGAGTGATGCCTGTCAGTTGGCATTCGATGAATTGAAGGACAAATTGACCTCAGCACCTGTGTTAGCATTGCCGAGATCGGGAGTTGAGTATTTGGTTTACACCGATGCGTCTTTGCAAGGACTGGGAGGTGTATTGCAGCAGGAGAGACAGGCCATAGCTTATGCTTCCCGTAAGCTTAAGACTCATGAGAAGAATTACCCCACGCATGATTTGGAGTTGGCGGCAGTGGTATTTGCCCTACGTATTTGGAGGCACTATCTTTTGGGGGAGAAGTTCCAACTGTTCACGGACCACAAGTCCCTACAGTACCTGTTCACACAGAAGGAGTTGAACATGCGGCAAAGGAGGTGGCTTGAGTTTGTGAAAGACTACCAGTTCGACATCCAGTACCACCCGGGTAAGGCTAACGTGGTAGCAGACGCGTTGAGCCGTAGGCCAGCAGACGAGGTGGCAGAGGTGTGGAAGGCTAAGTGGAAGGAATTGGGACACCAGGATGCAGTGGCCCGATCTTTCATGTCTGTGATGACCGTTACACCGCAGATTGTCACGAAGGTAGTACGGGCACAGGCTAATGACTCGTTCTGTCAGGAGCAGATAGTTCGATTACTAGCAGAGGGAGCCGAGTCCTATACCGTTAGCTCAAACGGGGGATTACGCTTCAATGGGAGATTGGTAGTTCCGGAAGGGGATGAATTGCGATACGATGTGATGGCAGAGTCTCACGGCTCACGGTTCGCGGTACATCCCGGAGGGGACAAAATGTACCAAGACATGAGACGCCAGTATTGGTGGAGCGGTATGAAGAGAGATATCGCTGAGTTTGTTTCAAAATGCGCCACTTGTCAGCTTGTAAAAGTGGATCATCAGAGACCGGCAGGATTGCTACAACCATTGGAGGTCCCGGTGTGGATGTGGGAGAGCATATCCATGGACTTTATCACGGGGTTGCCTACGTCGCAGAGGGGCCACGACTCCGTTTGGGTAATTGTGGACAGGTTGTCCAAGGTCGCTCACTTTTTACCCATAAGGACTGACTACACTACGGGACAGTATGCCCAGCTCTTCATTTCAGAGATTGTGAGACTTCACGGTGTGCCCCTAAATATCGTGTCTGACAGAGACAAGATATTTGTTTCGAGGTTTTGGGTGAGTTTCCAGGAGGCCATGGGCACGGAATTGCGGTTGAGTACGGCTTATCATCCGCAGACTGATGGGCAGACTGAGCGCACAAATCAGATGTTGGAGGACATGCTACGCATGTGCATTATTGACTTCGGGGGTGGATGGGAGCAGTACCTTCCACTGGTGGAGTTTGCTTACAACAACTCCTATCAGTTTACTATTGGCATGGCTCCGTTTGAGGCATTGTACGGTAGGCCTTGTCGTTCCCCAGCATGTTGGTTAGAGGCGGGGGACAACAAACTACTTGGGTCGGAAGTGATTCAGGATACTTCGGCAAGGATTGAGTTAATTCGGAGTCGCATTCGGGTAGCTCAAGACAGGCAGAAAAGTTATGCTGATGCGAAGAGATTTTTCAGGGAGTTCCAAGTAGGGGACCAGGTTTTGCTCAGGGTATCTCCTATGAAGGGGATTATGCGTTTCGGGAAGAAGGGGAAGTTGGCACCAAGGTATGTGGGGCCGTTTCCTATTATTGAGCGGATCGGACCGGTTGCGTATAGACTTGGGTTACCGGAGCATTTGCATCGGATTCACGATGTGTTCCATATTTCCTCGCTGAGGAAATACCTTAGAGATAATTTGGCTCATTCTCACATTGCTGTGGAGGACATCGATCTCCAGCCAGATAGCTCCTACGAGGAGGGGCCGATTGCTATTTTGGACCGAAGCGAGAGGAAACTGCGGTCAAAGATAGTCCCGTTAGTGCGTGTTCAGTGGCGACATCACAATGTCGAGGAATCCACATGGGAGCGCGAGGATGAGATGCGCGAACATTATCCAGAGTTATTTTTAGCAGGTACTTTCTAGTTTCGAATTTCGGGACGAAATTCAGTTATTAGGGGGGGAGTATGTAATACCCCGTACTTTTGGCTATATTTATTTTTGGGATTAATTAATTAAATGCGTATTGTTTGGAAATTAATCCGGGTTATAAATACTAACGAGATGTGAGTTGGTATTTAATTATGTGCATATATGAGTATATATGAAATTGGAATTTTGAAATTTGTCGTGAGATTAATATACGGCAATTTGAGAAGTTTGTTGAGACGCGTGTGACCGCCGCGTCATGGTATATTATTATAAAAGTGATTTTTATTTCTATTATCCGTATGGTCGTTTTGAGTGCGCCAACGCGTCCGGAAGGGTCGAGATAGTCAGAAAACACTAGCCGGGGGTGTAGTTTGGGTTCCGGGTTATTTTTAGGCAATACCGGCAACTTAAAGGGTATTTTGGTAATTTTACATTTTGAGGAATTAAAAGTGACGAAAATTGGGAGTTTTAATCTGATGTGGATTTAACCCACTAAACCCACTAACCAACCCATATTAACCCATTAAGCTACGGAGGCTATCATTAGGTTTACAACTTTCCCAAAGAAAACCCTAGCCACCTTAAGCCACCATTGGAGAAGAAGCTTGGAGAAGAGAAGAAATTCTGCAGAAATCTTCACCAAACCAACATCAAAATCAGAAATCAAATCAAGGCAAGTGATTTAAATTACATTCCTTATGCAGTGAATGCTTCTTCCATGTTAGAAACCTTGATAATCAATCTTATATAAGAGTTAAAGAAAAACCCATGAAATTGGAAGTTATTATTTAATTTTGGGATATGTTTGCATGTAGAAACATTGTTTGAAGATTGAATTCAGAAATTTCATATTTATATGATATAACAACGGATTAAAATCTGGGAAATTATGATGAGAAAAATCTATGGTTTATGTTCTTGAAGAAAATTGGGGGAAAATGTAGAAACTTGAGATTTAATGATGTTTAGGATGTATTAAACCCTTAAAAGATGTTAGTATATGACCTTATCATGTTTGAGGATGATTATAGAACTTAATACATTGTTGGAACGAATTTTAGAAGAGATTTGAGGAGTAAAAATGGTGAAAAACGAGATTTAGAATAATAACGAGTTGACCAGTCGCTGCTAACGAGAAGGAATTTCGTTCGATATCTCGTTCGAACGAGATATCGTTAGAAGGTACAGTTCGTTCGAACGAACTGGAATCTCGTTCGAACAGTCTCGTTCGAACGAGACTTCTAACGAGTTGACAGTGGGATCTCGTTCGAACAGTCTCGTTTGAACGAGACTTCTAACGAGTTGACAGTTTGGTCCTTTTTGGCCTGTTTCGATTTTTGGAGTTCCGTAAACTTGTTCGAGGATAGAGTTAACCTTCCTTTGATGATGTATTGATGGATTTTGGACTTTGGGTTATTATGAGGAGTAAATTATATACGAGAGTTAAATTCAATGGACGGTTTGGGTTGAGACGTGAGTGTCTACTACGACGTGAGAATAAATTATGGCACGTATAATTATAAACCGAAATAGTATAAATTGGGATAATTATAAGTTGGTACGTGAATGCGATATGTACTACGATTAAACTACGGGATTACTAAGATGTGTGTTACTTAGTATTGGTATATGAATTGTGTGTATGACATACCTACCATACTTGCTATCACGGGAGGTTTGCGTTCGCTTAGGGCCCTCTAATCCTTGTGTTGCCCGGATTTAGACTGGTTACCTTGATGAACATAGGTCATAGAAAGACTTATTGGGATATTAATAAGTCCGCTGATCGTGGGAGCGTAGGTATGTGCGTGACCCATGTGATGTGACTGTGTTCGCCTCCATTATTTGTGATGTTGTTATCTGTGAACTATTCCTGAGAGATTCGGAATATGTAATCCTTATGTACGTGATGTACCGGGATGGATAGCAGAGTATGTGTGCACCGCAGCTTAGCTCTCGGGGTGCTTGTATTGTATATTTATGATGTGAATAATATACGCTTAATTAATGAGAACCTTCATGTTAATGTTGAGGAATAATTACGGTATTGTTTCGAGAAATATAACGAGTTAACTGATAGTTATATATATTGCATATTGAGCATCTAAGTTTACGTTAAAACCCTACTTAATTACGAGCGTTATAATGTTAATAGAACCGAGTAATAAGGGTAGGACCTATGATAGTCTAGCTAGAGATGATGTCACTTAGCTAGTGGTTTGTGTCGTTTTAGATGGGTGCTTACGTTAGGAGTGCACATTTAGACGAGAGGTGAGGATATCATGTGAGTGCACGTCCTAACATGTACTTTGCATTTAATGTTTTAAATGTTTTTAAAGCACTTGCAGGTTTTTAAAATATAACTCCACATTCGGGCTCTGACCCGTTTGCTTTTCAAATCTATTTCTCTTTGTAAAACCATTTTAGGTGCCCAGCCACAAGGACACCATGCATAGGAGATTCATTCAGGTGACGAGCTGTAGCTGTTTGTGGAAGCTATAGGGATTTGCTTGTAGACGCTTCTATCACTTGGATTCCAGATTCATCATCTATCAGTTGTAGGGCATGTTGCCCATTTCTATTAGAGTTACATTTCCATTACAGTTTTCAGACTTTGGCATGTACTGTTTTAGTTTTCGGCTTACTTATATCAGTTGTGGGATTGTAGTGAGGAGTTTTTCCTCCATACTTTATTTACATTATGTGATGGTCATTCTATTTACTTCATGATGGTGAATGGTGTTATTATTCTGTATTACACTTGTTGCATGTTAATCAGACTTTAATTAAAATTTGGCACTTACTTTTTAAATACTAGGTGGTTAGTAATCATAAAAATGTTTTCGACAGTGATGCTATTAACTGAGCCAACTTGGCATTTTGAATTAATTTAATAAAGGAGTAGTTACCCGGTATTTAATTAGTCGGGGTGTCACATTCTCTTAGTCGACTAGTAATATCCCTGCATAGCTATCACGCGTACTAATAATCGAACAGCTATATGAGCCCCACAAAAACCTTCATGCACTTCTCTAATCAAATCTGGTACCTCGGTTGGGTGAACAAAGAGAAATAATGAAACAGTATATCCTCTTTTGTATAGGACTCATCGCTCTAACACAAAACTAGTTGCCTTGAACCTTAACTTCCTGGCTTCTTTTGGATCAACAGGTGATATACTTTTGTCAATTTAATTTCTGATAGGATCCATCCATGAAGGTCCTAAATCCATCCCAATTAGAGTGACCATAACCTCCACATCTACACTTCTGTGTGTAAGAATTTCCACATGGATTGTTTGCTTAAGTTCTATCCTGGTTACTAAGGACAGCCGAGCAAGTGCATTTGGTCGGGTGTTCTCTATCCCTGGAATTCTCACCATTTTGACTGCAACAAACTTGAAGACGACTTCCATAATTTTAAATAGGTACTTGATCATTATATCCCTCTTAACTTCGTATATTTAAAATACTTGATTACCAATTAACTGAAAATCACTACGCGTCATAATATACTCGGCTCCTAATGATAAGGCCAACTCTAAACCTATGATCAATGCTTCATACTCTGCTTCATTGTTGAAAGCTTGGAATTATAAATAAAGTGTATACTCCACATTAATTTCATTTGGAGTGTTAATGATTAGACCTACTCCACTTCCAATATCACGTGAGGATCCATCTACATACAACTTCCAAACTGGAATGTTATTATTGAAGCTTTCCTCAATAAGTACGCCTTGTTGAAATATTTTCTTGCACTATTCATTGTACCTTTGAGTCATATATTAGGCATACGATGTTTCAGGTTGGTAAGAAATCTTTTTAGTTTGCTTTGGAGTGGAGTTTTCTTCTAAGGAAGTGTGCTCAACAGGTAAACTTGGAGTAGTGATCGCCTCTAGATACGTGAATTCTGCAATAATATTAGCTACGACATGTCCCTTTAACATTATCCTTAGCTCATAAGGATTTTACATTCTCCCTACTCAACTGCCCAGGACATCAATCTCCCTAATTTCTCCGGGTTGTGAAGTGCTTGGCGCAGGGTTAAATCTGTGTAAACCACAATGGTATGTACTTGAAAATATGGCTTCATTCTCCTTAAAACCTCAATAGGAGCAAGCGCTAACTTTTCCAGGCAGGGATACCTGACTTCAGATCCTTTGAATACTTAACTTATGAAAGACACTAGTTTTTGAACTCCATCTTCCAACCTAACTGACGCCAAGCTAACAGCGAATTCTGAAATAGCCAAATATAGATGCAATTTTTCTCCCAAAACTGGTCGGGAGAGCAGTGGTGGAGATCCCAAGTACCTCTTCAACCCCTGAAAGTCATTTTCGCATTCTTCATTCCATTCGAAGGTTTTCATGAGTACTTTAAATAATGGTAGGCACTTATCAGTAGCTTTGGACACAAATTGGTTGAGGGAAGCCACTTTTCCAATTAATTTTTACAAATCTTTCTTCCATATTAGAGACTGCATCTCAATAAGTGCCATTATTTTATTCGGGTTAGCTTCAATATCACTTTGATTCACAAAAAAGACAAGGAACATCACTTCCTATACACTGAACACACACTTGGTCAGGTTTAGCTTCATTTGATGTTTTTCCAACTGATCAAACGTCTGACGCAGGTCTTTGATGTGGTCGGAAGCTACCTTGCTCTTGGTAAGCATGTCATCCACATATACTTCCATGTTCTTCCTAATTTTTTTCTTCAAAAACCTTATTCAGTAGCCTCTGGTATGTTGTGATAACATTTTTAAGCCCAAAAGGCATAACGTTGTAGTAGTAGGTACCTCGATTGGTAATGAACAATGTGCTTTCTTTATCCCCGGGTTTCATTTTGATCTGGTTGTAACCAGAGTAGGCATCCATGAAGCTCAGAACCTCATGACCTGCTATTGCATCTACCAATTGATCGATCATTGGTAAAGGAAAGTGATCTTTTGGGCATGCTTTATTGAGGTCGGTAAAATCCACACACATTCGCCATTTTTTATTCTTTTTTTACCATTACTACATTGGCCAACCAACTTGTAACACCCCGTAATTTTTAGGATTTAGTATTTAATTATTTTGGGGAGAAAATATAAATATTTAAATTGGAGAAACTTAAATTTATGATTTGGAGAATTTAATTGAGTGGGAAGAATTATTTTTATTTGACGACTTTAAGTTAAATTGTTCGAATTAATGTGCATTGCATTTTTTAGGTCAAATTTGAAAATGTCAAAAAGTATTTCGGATGACAATTCTGAGTGTGCGGTTTGAGTCCGGATGGGTCGAGATAGTCAGAAAAGAGTGCCCGGGGGTAGTAATTGGGTCTCGTGGTATTTTTGGGCATAGCTGGGCCCACACGGGGTGATTTGGTTCATTTTAATTAGGCCCGTATGGCCTAAAACGGCATTGGGAGTTTTAAACCTAATTGAGAGACTAGTGAACGGCAGATAGAAAATTCTAAACCTAGGGTTTGAGAGGGAAATTGGGGAAAGCAAATCAAGAGCCAATTGGGAGTCTTTTGGAGCCAAATTAAAGGGCAAAAGTGAGTGTTCGTTATCAACACCTTAACTACACCAACGGATCAGACCCTACGAATAATTCTAGGTAAGTGGTTAACTTGTTGTAATGTTTAAATTGTGGTATCCAATTCATATTTTAGTGATGTGTAAATTAAAATTCATTTTGGGTATAAATGGGTAAAAAATGGGATTTTGTTAATGGAGCACTTGAATGAGATTCAAAGTAAGAATTTAGGTGTGTTATATATCTCTGAGTATAGATATCTGATTTGAATGAGAAATCCGGAATATAAAATGGTGGAATTTGAGTCTGGAATTGGAATTGTAGAACAAAGTTAATTGAGATTTATGGAAAAAACCCATTTCGATATTGGTGAAATAGGTTGAGAAATTTTTATATCTTAAGGTTCATAAGATGTATAGGATCTAAGTCAAACATGTATATATGGTGAAAGATTTGATTGGAGGCTGAATTTAAGGTTGAAACCTCAAAATTTTCATCAATGGTGGAAAGACTGAATCGGAGAAGACGCTGACTGGATCGATCGATCGATCGATGGAATTGATCGATCGATCGATGGTCGAGAAAAGCTGGCAGTTTCGCACTTTTTATTTTACGGAGGAAAGTTAATTAATTTATTTTGAGACTTGTTTATTTAGCGTCAAATAAATACAAGACATACTTTATAGCAACTATAGGTATATATAATTGGGAAATTTGGGAGATATGAATGCGTGACATATTAATGGCGAATATTTGGGAATTAAATTCCAAGATTTAAATATGGACCAAGTGAGCGGGTATACGTGTTGAGTGACACCAGAGTAATAAATTAATTAAGGGATAAATTAATTAATTTAGAGTTGGACCATAGACTCAGATTAGTAATTAATTAACGTGGAAAATTAATTATTTAATTTAGAGTCGGGCCATAGACTCGAATTGGTAATTAATTAATGTGGAAAACTAATTAAATTAGAGTCAGACCATGGACTCAGGTTAGTATTAATTAATTAATGTGTAAATTAATTAAATTAGAGTCGAATCGGAGACTTGGGTAAATATTATATAAATCAATGCGCAAAGTATTTATATAAGAGTCGGACCATTGACTCGGGGAAATATTATATTAATTGACGTGTGAATTAATAAGTGAAAAAATTAATTAAGTTGAGTCGGGCCACACACTCGGGAAATTAGAGTCTAGTATTACGAGATTTTGAGTACACAGTAAAACCGGGGTTTATATTATATATATACGGTGTAGTGATAGTATATATATACGTGTATATATTGTGTGTGCTATTAAATATTAGTGACTAGATATTTATTTAATTTATATACTCTAGTGCTATCAAGGGAGGTAGCGCGATGTGGGTGAATCCCCTAGCTTGAGGAGTAGGGTGAGTATATCCCCAGGTCATAGCGTCCGGTATATGGGTGAGGGATTTATCTCACTTTCAGGGGAGGAAGATGACCGCCTCCACTACGTTTATATTTTGGGCCAGGTTGGTGAACGATTCCAACTTGGGGAACTAGGTTATGTGAGCATACCTAGTAAGATAACACTTTAGAGTAAATCATCCGCTGAGGGTATACTCGGAGGGATGGATGTGTATATATATATGTGTGGATGTTATGGTAAAGGTACGTATATAATGGTAGTAAATATTATATGCGGGTAATAATACAGTGTGTGATGTAATTATTTTATATAACTTGTGATACAGTTATATGATTATTATTTAAAGGAAATTAATTAAGTTAATCGGTGAAATAGATTATTAATCCAGGAATTATTGTACTCGGGTTAGAGTAGTATGGCAAGGGGAGATTATACCAGGACTAGTTGGACAGGGTCGTACAACTAGGTGGGGTTAAGGTAACCGTTAGGTGTGCACAATAGTGGAGGGGTAAAAATGTCCTCAAGAGAGTGCGACACTAACTTATATATGAAGCGCATTCATGCATTTTAAATTACTGCAGTTAATTCACTTGCTAAATATTTTCAAAATGTTTTGGGTTTTAACCCTTGCTATAAAACTATTTTCAAAACCTTTCAGGTGTCTAGCCACAGGGACGCCAGGATTGATATTCTATTCCAGGGACACGGAGCTGCAGCATATGTGGATGCTAGCAGGAGCTTGTATTAGACGCCTCATTCATTCTTTCCTAGAGTAGGAATCATTTATCAGTTTCAGTTTTATTTAGGGCATGTCGCCGAGACTTTCAGTTCAGATTTCAGATTTATTTTATTCCAGTGTTGAATATTTGTATTGGATTATTTCCTTTGGTGACCGATGGTTTATGCGGTATGTAGTTATTATTTGTTCAGTTGATTTAATTCAGTTGTGTGAATGGATTATATTTATTTCCGCATGTACTGTTTGGTTTAATTAATAAAATAAAAATTGACACTAGCTTTTGGAATACTAGGTGGTTAGTAAGTCTTAAAAAGATTTTCGACAGTGATGCTAAGGATGGACCAACTGGAATTCCTGTTTTAATTTGGTATAGGACTGATCACCCAGTATTTTATTAGGCGGGGTGTCACACAACTGGGATACTTGACATCTTCAATGAAATGGGATTTCTGTAATTTATCTAGTTCTTCTTGAATAGCCATATTTTTCTCAGGACTAAATACCTTGCATTTCTACTTGATCGACTCAGTACCTTTGTTGATATTTAGTTCATAGCATATGAAGTTAGGTTAAATTCCAGGCATATCCTCCTGGCTCCAAGCAAACACATTATTTTACTTTTTAAGGAATGCAATTAATTCTTATTTGAGGGAGGCTATTAGGTTTGAGCCAATCTGGGTAGTTTTTTCTGGCGTTTCATCGTCTATAATAATGGTTTTCGTGGCCTCCACAACTTTCACTTTGACCAAATTAGTTTCTTCACTAGGGTACAAAGTGTCGATTTAGTAAGTGGTGGTGTTATTCTGAACTTCTTGCTGGTTGGCATATGTATAGTAGCACTCTTTGGACTTTATCTGATTGCCCTTTACCACACCAACCCCATAGTGAATGAGGAACTTCATACATTGATGAACTGTGGATACCACTGCTTCGAACTTCTTGACTCCAACTATATCGAGGATCATATTATAAGTTGAGGGAACATTTTTGTCCTAATGAAGAAGTGAATTTTCTTTGTTATGCTTGCTAGACAAGTACCAATCAATACTTGTAATTTGACAGTCCCCAAAGGATACACCTTTTCTCCTCAAAAAGTTTATTAAAGACCGATAGTAAGGTTCCAGTTTTCTATCTCTCATCCCTGGGCTATGAAGGTAATTATAAAAAATTGACATTTGCTTAGCTACCATTATCGATGAGAATTCTTGAAATCCTGGCGTGATCTTAACGACTAGAGGGTCATCATGAGGGTACAAAACTCTCAACAAGTCATTCTTAGAGAAGTCAATGACCAGCTTATATGTGTTCACCTTTCTGGTTCGACCATCAACTTCATTTGTTAAATTAACTTGCCTAATATAAGTGCAAGTTTTTTCCTAATTTAAATAAGCTCTTCTCTCAACTTCTTCATCTCCACCTCTAGAATCCCCTCCTGTAATGAAATGATAACCAAAAGATATCATACCTACCTCAAGTTCAGGCTCCTTGGATTTTTTCGATAGGTAGGGGTCATCTTCAAAATAATCATCTCAACCTCTCTTCATGTCATCATTATTTGTGTAAGGGGATTCAAACCGTCTTCTGGTGTCTCGACCTTCGGTCCAGTTAATAAGCTTGGTTAATTTTCCTCGGAGGATGAGAGATTAAATTTCATTGTTTAAGGTAATACAACTATCGGTGGTATGTCCATGATCTTTATGAAAGCCACAATACTTGAACATATCTCTCCGGTTGGGCGACAATTTCAACTTCCCGAGCCATTTCAAGTCTTTACTGCCCCTAATTTTCAATAAAATGTGATGCACACCTATAGTGAGAGGATTATGTTCCTCATACTTTTTAGGCTTCTCAGTTTTCTTGTCTTTTTTCTCCTTCTTCTCAGAACTCTTCTGGCCCTCATATTTTATCCCAAGAGTTTGCTTAGTAACCATAGCCTCTTCGGCATTCATGATCTTCCCAGCATTTGCTATCAATTCAGTCATTGTTTTCGGGGGTTCCTTTGCCAATGCATAATACAACTTTTCAGGGAGTAGCTATAATGGTCATTTTTCTTCGTAATCAACTACCTCCAGCTTCTTATTAGCGAAACGAGTCATATATTCCCGGGAAGTTTCTCCTGGTTATTGGCAGACACTGAGTAAATGGGATACTCTCTTGATTGGCTTTACTCTAAAGCATAAATTACTGATGAATAGTTCGACGAGCTGATAAAAATTTATAATTTATCCTCAGGGTAAATTATTATACCAGATTTGAGTTGGACCGGTGATCGTACTTAAAAAAGCTTTACATCTCATCTCAAATAAAATAAATATCAGCAATAGCCTGGTATTGTTCGACATAAAGGACGGGATCATTTTTACCTTCATACTTAGGCGTGACCACAGGCAGTTTAAACTTGGAAGGTGTGGGGTAATCCACAATAGCCTGGATGAAAGGAGATCATTTCATAAAACTCCTCGTTAAGGGATTCTTAGTCTTATCCATTTCTCACAAACGATCTTCCAATCTCTGTAGAAATACCTTAGAAGAGTGCTCTTCTGATTTAGATTTAGCAGAGGCAACTTTGGTGGCCATCGTGTGCATCTGTGCTGAGCTCTCTTCCTGAAAAGTCTACTCAGCACATATAGATCCTCTGATGCTAGCCCTGAACCTGACTAACCCTTTTCTATGCTCACGGGATCGAACTAGTTCTTTGTTATGGCCTCTAGTGACTCGGGAACCAAGACAATCAAAAGCATACGCTTTGCTCAAGCGTTCTAACACGCACGACCATTCAGAGGTGAAAGATCGACCATCCTAATAATCGATAAACCAACTTGACGATGTTGCACCCGGGTGGTAGGATCTATCACGGGAGGACCTGGAATAGATACTTATCTCATTTCTGGTGGGAGGAGGTGGCATGTCCCTCCGAGATGGTGCAGTAGTGGACTTGTCTTGCAATGTCAGAGCCAATTACCTAACTCACTCTTGCATGGCTTCCTGCCCTTTGGCAAGATTGAGTAAGATTCCTTGAAGATCTGCAACACTAGGAGGAATAGATGGATCTAGAGTATTGCCTGCAAGTACAAGGTTGCTCTCAAGAAATTTTGTCATCCTTTAGAAAACTTTATAAGGGAACAAGTGAATAGTATGGGTAGAGAACGATGATCAGCAGCTATTCCCACAGACGGCAACAATCTTTTGATGTCAAAAATTGGTAGAGACTTTATCTTAACTAATAATTACCAATTTCGTAATCACAGATAATTAGTTGAGTAATGTAAAGGAAAATAATAAGGAATAATAAATATTTTTAAACTGGTTCAGCTTAGGGAAAGCCTACGTCCACTATTTTGGTATTATAATTTAAGGTAGTTACATTAAATTCTGGGTAGCCTTGTGGGTGTGTGCTAGACTTGTCCTTTGAGCTAAGTAAATAAGATATTTATAATGGTCATGGAAACCAAGGGGCGGAATGCCTTTATATATCCAGACATTTACACCCGTTCATAATGAATTAGACTATTGATCTTCTAAGGCATAAGTGGAATGTCTCTTGCTAATTCCCAAGTTAATGACCCTTAATGGTTTATCCTCTTAAGTTAGTCAGCCGGTATGCCGACTAAGTAGTTCTGGAGTCGTCCAGGTATAAATAGAGCAATGATGTGTATACTCATGAGGACAGGTGTCCCAATATCATAGGTCTATGTAGTGTCAATAATTTGGCCCACTACACACACTATGCTATAATTTCTTCAATAAACCGAAGTACCTTCCATTTTAGATCTAAGAGCGATAGATCTCTAATTCAAGTTATGATGTAGTTTGAATTGAACAAGGTTATTATGCATCTAAACCAAAACACTCTCAGTTATCTCTCAAAATCATAAATCAAGTATAAATCTAAGTTTTATCGATTTTGGAGGTAACAAGTGAAATTGGAATAAAGAGGCAATTTAAAAATCTCTCAACCTCAAAAATACTCTCAGAAGTTTGTTGGGTTGTGAACGATTCAAGCCTATTGTAAGGACACAAGTCTCCGATTGAGTCTTAACGTAGTGTTGGCTTAATTCCGGACAAAAATATTTGAGTCATAGGATAGTGTTCAAGTGTATTCATCCAAGCCTATGACGTGTTAGTTGAAGACGTATCGGTCAAGATTATAAAGCTTCATCATATGTCGGGTTTAGTGTGCCTCGTTTCTACGTCAATAACATTGGTTCCAATGCTCCTAAGGTATGAATGCATTTTATATATATATAGGAGCTTGGAAATTTATTGGGTGTATTTTATAATTTTTTTATAAGTAATTTTAACGACTTTGTTTTACTCAGAAGATATTTTTTAAGAAGTTTTCATAAAAGTTTTGGGCTTAAAAAGAATTTAATTTTTTCTGACACGTCGTTCGACCGAACTGCAATCTCGCTCGAACGAGATTCTCGGGTCGTTCGAACGAGACTTCTAACGAGATTTCTTTTTTATCTCTGGAACATCGTCAGTAAAGTCATTTGAATGAGAATGTCATTCGAACGACTTTGGCTGGAACAGTTTTATTGACAGTTTTAGCAGTTTTTCCATATTCCCACTACTTTTTCCCCACTAACTTTTTGACAGATTTAACTAGTGCAGGAACAACATTTTTAAAATGACTTTTTCATACATCTAAGATTGTTTTTTAGAGCAAATTCTTCCAAGAAAAAGTCCCCTTGTTTTTTGTTAAAATGTTTTATTCCTTAGAACAAAATCAATGTTTATACAACCATAGTTTGTTTATTCCAAGTTTCTTCATATATATATTGCTTGGAGTTTGTGTGGCACCGGGTTTTTCTCTACTCCTCAAAGAAGAGAAGTTTGGGTTTACTTCTACATCCCACAAAGAAGAAGACTTGTTTGTTGTTGTGGCGTTTCCGCACGGAGAAAGGCTTTGGGTGCGGATTGACGTTTATTCCAAAGGTCTCATTGGTGGATTCCAAGGATTCGGTGGATTCCGGGATTGTCGACTAGGTGGAGGTAGTTGCAAGAAGACGCGTTAGGGGCTTGGACGGAGTCAAGTCGAGTTGGGTAAGTCATCTGTCTTGTAACCATAACCATACTTAGTGGACTTAAGGCTAGGGTCGTCCGAAGTTTTTTTCCGTTGTGGGTTTTTACTCGTGCATCGTGGCGTAGTGGTTCTTTACTTATTTTATCTTTTGCAAATCACAATAGATGCATGCTTAGGTAAAAAGATAAAATTGGTATATTTAATTTGGTGCAAATTCAATTTGGGTAAATATTAATTTAATTTAAGTCATTACTTTAATTTGATCAAATTTGGTTTGGCCTAATTTACAAAAATGAATATTTATTGTTATGCAAATTTCTAGGACTTTGATTGAATCTCTTTTATGCTAAAAGTTAAATATTCACAAGTTTGTTTTAAAGTCCAATTTTAATTTTGAGAAAATTAAAATCCGGTTTAGTTTAATTTTAATTTTGAAAGATTTAAAATTGTAATATTTTAATTATGAATCTTGAAAAGATTATTCATTTTAATTAAACCATCTTTATTACGCATTTAAAGGAAAATCATTTTTTTAATCTAAAAAATTGGGGGTCCCACGTTCCCAACACCTATGAAGCTCAAATAACTCAACGACTCGAAATGCTTTTGACACAACATTTATCCAACTTTGATATAATACAAATGTAATACATATGTGTATAGAAGGTCCAAAAAATTCTTTGGCCTTAATAAATAAATGACTTATAATTCCTCAAAACAATTTAAATAAATGGTCCTAATACCTAAAAATCTTAGGAAATATATATAACATTTTATATGATCGAAATCAAGAGCAAAGACTCTTAGAGATGTCCATTTTTAAAATCTAAAGCCCTTTTGGTAAGTTGTAAAGTTTGATGGAATCTGATTCCTTCCAAACATTCTTGGGAAATTGTAAGATTACTGTATTTAGTGTGAGGTTAAGTTACAAGAGAATGTGAGCCCCGATGGAATCATATTACCTTCTTTGTGGAAAAGTGGATGGAATCAAAATCCATCCAATATTGGTGGAATTCTTGCTTTACCATGGGAATCCTTAAAAATGATTTTTGTGAAGATAAAAATGTCCTTAAAAATATTAAATTATAAAAACTACCCATAAAATCTAAATATTTATTTTATGAAGACAATTTTGTATTTTAATTTGTATTAAATTTAAAGTCGAACATATTTTATTTAGGCATTTTTTCTATTCGTGTAATAAGTCATTTGATTAACTTACAGTATAATACACACATATCTACAATAAATAATTATATTTGTTAAACATTGGAAAATATATATTTAAAAAAAACATATTTGAGTTCATACATTTATAAATAGCGAACTGCAATATTGTGTATATGCATGTGTGTACACACACACACACACACACACACACACACACACATATATATATATATATATATATATATATATATATATATATATATATATATATATATATATATTATACATTCCCATGTTACTTTCTATGCACGAACCAAACACAAAATTTTGATTGGTAATAGGAATCCATTGGTTAACCAAACATAACGAAAGGATTTAGAATCCCAGAAAAAGGTTTCCTGGCAATCACTTTCCCGGTAATCACAATCCATAAAAAATATTTTCGTACACCAAACGGGGCTTAAGGGTTTTCTGCTCACAGTAAAGAAGATGATATCAAACATACTTAGCTTTAAGCTTAAATATTGTTATGCTTGTAATATGTATCATTAAAGGTTATATAAAAGGCAAATAGCCTTGATAGTGGATGTAAGACCGTTGAATGGAAATCAAAACCACTATATATTATCACCCTGCTCATGGATGACGTTGAAGAAATTTATTATATGGTTGAGTTGTATAACATTCTCCCAACAACTAAACCAATGAGGGTCGCAAATGAGAAAAAAATGACAAAGTATTCTCGATTCCATAAAGATCATTGTAATAACACCAATGAGTTATTTTACCTTAACGAGGTCATTAAAGAAGTCACTGGACACAATTATCTCAAATAACTCGGGTCCAATGAAGGTGGATCTCCTAATAAGGCAAAAAGAAATGAGAAAATGTCCTTAGCAAATGTCAATACAATATTTTAGGGCTTTGCAGGTGGAGGAAATTACTCCTTAACTGAATCTCATCGAATGAGTGCCTAATACCTTATGAGAGATTTAAATGTTATTCATCAACTTGATAACCCAATGTAAGAGGTCACTGTGATGATTTTACCAAAGGTAAACATCATATAGTTCATTTACCCGACGATAATATTTTGGTATTAAACCTATCATAGGTAATTTTAAGATTAGGATAGTACTCATAAATATAAGAAGATACGATAATATCCTATTTATGGGTGAATTTAAATCCATGTACCTCAATATGAATGATATTGTCCCAATTATAATTGTAATGGTGGATTTTAATGGTGTATTTACATACTTAACATATTATATTACCTTGCTTGTCATTATAAGATAAGAAAAGTGTTCCACCATTCTATAAAACAAGTTATTAATGGTAGTTATCCCTTATACATTTAATGTGATCTATAATATACCTTATCTCAACAATTGCAATGCATTTTTCTCGACATGGATGATTATAATATGGTTTTTAACCCGTTTTAGTGTAGTATAAGTCCAAATATATAAGAAAAATCTCAAGAATTTTATAACGCCGCGATGCGAGACAAGAAAATAATTGTCGAGGAGCCCAAGACCTTACCAATGGTCCCTAAAATATCAGGTAAGGACTCTAAAGATAAATAAATGACTAATGAGAGTTCAAATATTGAATTTCTAAATGTGGATACAATATAACCATGAGACTAAGAAAAGGAATAAATAGGAAAGCCTATTGAGGTCCTCGCCAACATCAACATTTATGAATTTGCCAATGAAAAGATGGTCCACGTCAAGGATAACCTCAATCCACTTTTGAAGGATATGATAATGTAGTTCCTAACTGAAAATAAGGATAAGTTTACATGGAGACACTCAAATGTTAAGAGTGTAGGCCCTACCCTCATGGTGCACCACCTCAACATGGACCCCGACCACACGCATGTTTGTCAAGAGAAGATGTTATTTTCCCTTGAAAAATGAGGTTGTGCCAAAAGAAGTTAGATATATCATAAAACTAAGTTCATATGATAAATATAATACCCAAAATGTCTATCTTTCCTATGTTTATTAGGAAGTGGAGGATGTGTGTGGACTTTATTGACTTTTTAAATCTTACCTTAAGGATAATTATCACATCCCTATGATATGAATTGTAATCAACTTAAATTTAACCTCCTTGATTGATGATTACTCCCGGTATAAAAAGGATAAAGATTGCATCTCACGATGAAGGAAAAACTTACTTTATCACTAACACGAGTACCTATGCCTACATGATTATGATAGTTGGCCTTAATCATGTTAGGGTTACCTATTATAGGGTTATAAATGATATTTTTAAGGGTATGATTGGCAAGATTATAAAATTTTGAGTTAATGATTTGTCGGTAAAGAGTTTCAACAATGTAAACCACGTCAAACAAATTAGAGAGACCTTTATAGTTATTTGAAAAACAAAAATAAAATGAGCCTTTATCACATGGTGTGTGCCTTTGGAATAATAGTAGGAAAATCCTAGGGTTCATGATCACTGGGTGTGGCATTGAAGCCAATATAGAAAATACTAAATAAATTATGAAAGAATCATGTAATCTAGACAAGAAAGATATCACTCTCAATGGATCCATGTCAAATTATATGGACATGTGACTCCCTTTATAAGAATTATTGAAGAAATAATTCCAATGATTACCAGAGGGTAAAGATGCTTTCCAAAACCTCAATAAGTACTTGGGTTCTCTTCCCAAACTATAAAGGACCATGTAGTGTCTTCATATATTGAGTTGTCTTGCTAATAATAGTAATCCCATCCCTCATTAGAAACGTTTGCTGTCCAATATCCAGTATACAAGGAAATATAGCTCCCTAAGGGGCTCAGAGCCAATACCTAAAGCTCTAGAAGCTCACATTCTACATAATAACCTAAACAAAGTTTATACAGTCTTACTTCCACGCCTTAACCATTGTAATCATAATATGCCAACATTTGTAGCAAGTTACCCACAAACTGGACACGTGGGGAAAGCTGGTAAGATGGTCCATTGACTGACATAAAGTACTGACCAAAGGTTAACATAAAAGGGCAGACCTTAGCTGACTTTATGGTGGAATTTAGCAAACTTGAAAAGGATGTGGAATAAGCACAAATATCATTGTTCTTTAAAAGATAACATCAAAAAGCTCAAACTCCTATTATATCAGTTTATAGATCTTAACTTACGTAAATGGATCCTTCATATGGATGGATACTCCAACAACTTAAATAGTGGAGTAGGCCTTCACTTTGAAATCCCCAAATTAGTTACAGTTTCTCTTTTAGGTTTTTTTAAAATTTAAATAATCATTATTTAATTCAAATATGAAGATATGGTGATAGTCGATAAATCACACCTTTTACACATCCTAGTAGCTACACTTATCACATATACTGTATTTACATAACATTACCCTACACTTATCATATATCGAGGCGTGGAGGTCAAGCCTTAAGCCTTAGAAGCCTAGGCGGGCCTTAGGCGTGAAAAGGCGTTTATTCCTTTTTAATATATTTTAATATTTTTTAATCATAACAAGGCTATTAAAATACTAAAATTGTACATATCATAAAATTATGCTTGAATATATGCAAATTAAAATACTATTTGATTATTTTGGATGAGATAATGGTCCAGTTTGTAAAACAATTTTTTAAAGGCGATATCGTTTCACTAAAGCATTGTTGCTTTTAGAAAAAGGTGCGCCTTAAGGGTTTTACCAAGAATAAGGCGTGAAAAGCGTAAGGCAGGGCATTTCTCCCAAGCCTCAAGCCTAAGCGTGCCAGGCAAAGCCTAGGCGGGTTTTTTAGAACAGTGCCCTATACACATACATAAGGGAAAAACAAAATCCCCATAAATATAACTAAATCATAAGGAGGTACACTAGCGCATTTGATAGTATACCCATTTTCATAAGGTACCACGTTAAATGACCTTCTAACGTGGCAGGATTCTATCTCCCCGCTCCTCGAATTCTCCTAGGTTGTCCTTTAGGAACCTCTAGGTTAAATGACCAACCTCAACACAACCATAACAATGTTATCTAAAGAAATCATTGCGAACCCCTAACTGGTGGCCCACTACAACTTTTATATGTTTCTTCCATGAATGTTAGTCTTCATGTCGATCCTCACACGATAACTCCTTACACTCTTAACACTCAAAGTTATCTCCTCCATTAGCCCCGCCTTTTTCACTTATGTAGAGTTAGTCTCACCATTTAAGGGGTACACATATAAAATGATAAAGCGAGATAAAGTTCTCAATTAAGGTGTCCATTATTAGACTATATCATACACTCTCATAAGTTTCAAAATAACCACATGAAGGCAACTACCTTTGAGGACCTCCTCGTGCCTCTATCGGTGACTCACATGAGAACCATACTAACGAATTTTGAACATATGCACATAATAAGAATGGGAGATCATTAATCAATCACACCAACGACTAGTCCCATATAACTACTTGTCGATGGATTAGGACATCCGTGTCTCGCATCGCGAGATGGTGATAGATTGAACGTATGATCAAATATACAGCCTCTACAAAGTCTTGTGCCATTATCTTGGAGTGTGGTACACAGTCACATCCATCTAAACAAAATGCCATCCAATAGAATCTACACATATCAGATATGGTACGTTCTCATCCCACACACATGCTTATATGCACAACATTCCCATATATATGCTAAGATGATTCTTTCACTCAAACCTTGAGAAACTAGTGTGTCACACCTCTCAAACTAGTACATCGCACCTCTCAAATGTACCTAACATGTTTATACATCCCCGGGATAAGTCATGTATCTCTCAACTAGATCCTCAAAATAACTCAGTGGTATTAAACTCCCAAGTGTCCCAATCAAAGCTTGTGGTGGCATCATAAAGGGAAGTCAAGTCTAAACCCAATATTTCACACCTTAACATTCCACCAATATCTATCCTCTCTAATCACGAGTGTTTATCATCCAAAAGCAAATAAGGATATTCCTCCAAGAAATCGAGCACTAATAAAGAGTATAAATCATCCTAATCATAGGCTCTACCCACAAAGAAGGCAATGAGGAAACCTAATGAGTGCAACACAAGTCTTCAAGACACTAAAACCTATACGCTCTGATACCAACTATAACACCCCCTATTTACACACCTAGTTGATCAGGTTGTAAGTCAAACAAAGGGAGCACTATATAATTTATATTATTCTCAGCATCAATGATAAATAAAAATGACAATAAATAAAAACCATACATCCATAAGTAAAATTATAAAAAATCAATAGAGTAATTGAGCTAGGATGAACAAAATAATCTCCAATAAAACTAAATATACTAAAACAAGTTTCCAAAATACAAAAGTCTCCACTAAAATGTTAATGAAACTCCTGAATACATATACTACTGGAATAGTACCTGAAATCAAATCAAATCTTATACTGAGGATGATGAACTGTATCTCCAATAATCTGTAACTTTGACTGCTCAGTCATGCTGCTCCTGTTTAATAATAATACTTTGGGGTGGGGGGAGGTTTTGTAGATTTGGGTCAAATCCCTAAAGTTGTAAGAAATATTATGTTTTTAAAATTATTAAATGCGACCAATTTACGCCCCCATGCCGTCATCCTTCGACATTCATACAAGGATAAGTCTCACCTACCATCTAACCTGACATAACTCTAAGTAACCCCCAGTCCATCCTATAATATAGTAAGGCTATTAACCCACATAAGTGATGCAAAAAGTAATAAACCAAAAGTCCTAACGTCTAACTTTCTCTCAACTCTCAACGTTTACTAAGTTTCATGCGTGAGACATCTCGCAAGCGAAATCCAAACAAGGAACCCATTGATACACTTTCTACTTCACTTAGTCGATCATTAAGATGAGTTGGCCCAAGACTCCACATATATCACAATACTAATCACACAATCCCAATACCTAACTTGAGGTAAGTCATAAGGATCCCATACCCAAAGACCCTAAACTCCCGATCGAACTAGGGATGGAAATGGGTCGGGTTTGAGGCTGGTTTGTCATAACCTGAACCCGCCCTGTAAATTTTTTTTAACCCCGCCCCATCCCACGACGGGTTTTTTTTAACCCATCCCGAACCCGTTTAAGTGTAACCCCCTAAACCCACCCCCGTCCCGTTTAGATTAAGCGGGTTAAAACCCGTATGTTAAACCCGCATACCGCATATATAACTTATATATATAAATATTTAGTGTAAATAATATATTAAATATGAGTATTTTAGTAATTATAAGAAATAAATGGTGCGGGGCGAGTTATGTTTATATATAGTAAACCCGAACCTGTCCCGTTTAATAAACGGGTTTTTAACCCGCTCCATTAGGGGCGGGTTAAATTGCCATCCCTAGAATGAACTAGACTACCTATGTGGGCCGTCTCGCAAGAAAAATCTAAACAAGGATCCCCCAATACACTTATGTCTAGCTAGACTATTCATTCGAGACAATGGTAAGATACTCCCTAAATGAATAACCAAATCTAATATGTATATAAAATCTACTTATGCATACACTATGTTGGCCCGGAGAAATAAATCATCTCGGATCGACCCACAACAAAGAGTATTAACCCAACTCACAACATCTATCATCAAACCAATAAACCATAACAAAGAGTATTCCCTAACTTGTATCGTCTATCATCCCAACAGATAGATCCAAAATACAACCATCCAATAGCCGTGTGATATCCCAACTCTGGCCCTACATATAACCCACACAAAGAGTGTTACTATTTTAAACAAATCCATCACAAAGGATATACCACGATCACAAGTTGTTAACCGTATTTTACTCATTATGATTGACCTACTCCCGGTGTATTTTAACATTAAAACTAGTTATTTACACCTCCATGAATTATGTTTCACATATACCAATGTATTTCAAAATTTTCCTCATAGGAATAGTTGAATCCCATGTATACGAATACCTGTATCTAATAACTATAAAAAATAACCATGACCATCGAAATACACAATCTCCAGTGTTAACATATCCACAATACCAACGCATAAATATTTAACATTCATGCATTGTCCTCTCAATCAGACTAAATATCCACATATATACGCTCGTATATATATAGCCATGATAAATTCCTATAATTTAATAAAACTCGTAGTCTACCATATCCCCCCCCCCCCCACACGTATATATATATATATATATATATATAAAGAGAGAGAGAGAGAGAGAGAGAGAGAGAGAGAGAAGCGTAAGATAAAACACCGCAGTACAATTAACCGCACTCGAATTACTCTACCTAAATCGTGTAGTCACTTAGAATAAGTAAACCCCACCATGTATAATATACATATCCATATCATATATCACACATAGGATATACTACATATTGATATACCTAATGCCCCTCCAAATCCCCAACTCAAATTATATTGATAATAATAGGTTTATATATTGAAAATCTAAACTAAAAACCAACCTTGTTACTCATTAGCTTATTACTATAAGTGTGTGTGTATATATATATATATATATATATATATATATATATATATATATATATATATATATATATATATAACCATCGAATTAACCAACCCACGTGAACCCAAAAATGTAAAATCCCAAATCTACCTCAAATTGGTTGCCCTACAGAGGGCGAATCGATTCGCTCTAGGCCGAATCGATTTGGTTCGAGCCTAGTGATGCTCTTCTCCTAAAAACATCCATGCCAGACTCCCAATTTTCCTAACTCAACCTAGGGTTTATTCAATGACTAAAACCCAATTTTTTATACATTAAAATCGCTGATTAATGTATATAATAAGTTTCGAACAATTTTAAACATAATTCTTAGTCAATTAAGGGTTCAATATTAATATCTTAAAATACAAGCAATAATCCATCTTCTTCATGCAAATAAGCTTGATTAACATGCGATTATCGTTAATACTCTATTTAAATACGTGGTTACACATAAATCAATTATTTAAAGAATACACGTATCAGAATTACAATGCATAACAATTCACAATGTATTAATCAAGGGTATTCTCACTAATAAATCATAAGATTTTAAGTTAAACATGCGTTTTTAATCTAAATATGGATCTAACCAATTTATCAATCGAATTAACACTAAACGAGTTTAGAAAATCAGATTATATGAATTTAAATCAAATTACATGCCCTGAGATCATACTTCAAATCCATTAGTTCAAAAACAACAATGAAAGTCATAAATTGATTACATATTAACAGGATAAGCAATATAGTATTTCTTGCCTTAACGAAACTTGAATCACGATTCTTGATTAGTTCCTATTGAATGTTCTTCCTCTCCTCACAAAACTTGCCTCTTGGAATTAGGGTTTTAATCTTCATGTATCATGATGTTTAATGAGGGTTATAAACCTATATAAAATGCTGAATCCATAGGTCACTATGAGCCCGATTTTAGACCCCAAATAATTCAAAATCATTAATCGGATACTCTTAAAACTTAGCCCAAAGGTATACCTATCCTAAAGATCTAATTTGTAACACCATCCTAGGCTTCAATACACCCCAAGAGTCCCATCCAAATGTACCAACTCGAAATATCAAATTAATTACAATTAATAATTTAATTTATGAGTCATTCACTAATTATTTAAAATTCTCATTTTAAATTTTCGATTGACAATCCAATCCCATTAAACCAAATAAATTATCCATTAATTCACCTGAGTAAATATTAACTATCAGTTAAATAATCATTTAATCAATTCCCCGTAATACGGGGTATTATAATTCATTTGTATCATGAGTTATATCTTTAAATCACTAATCAATATAAATTACTATAATTTGACTCTTAGGACTTTGAATGCTAAATTATTCTTTGTGTAGAATATTGACATAACCACAAACCTTAAGTATGATTTTGAAAGTATGTTTGGTCATATCAAAGTTTATTTTATAAGGGATATAGTATACTTGAAACTAAGATAATTGAGATATACACATCCATATGCCTTTCTTCCGACATATTTTGGAATCCCTAGGTAAGTTCAGGACTCGCTAACATATAGTCTTGTTGCAACGATGGGCTTATAGAATGTATTTAGTTGCTTTTAAGAAACCACTTTATAAATTTACTCTTTTTCCCCAAACTAAACTATTTCCTCACCAATATTTATCCCTTCCTATCATATCCATAATTTAGATGTTTAGGTTCCCTTTATCCTAGATCTAGAAGCTATTCATCATCTTGGTAAATTTTTTTCCTAGATTTTTTGAATTTCTCTTTTTTAGATCTTAGGGTCTAGTGTTGCGGATTTTTGGTTTATAGCTGAATTTTTTTCAATTATTAATGAAATAATTTATCTTAAGATGAAATTTTTTGACTTAAAGTAATGGTTCTTGAGTTTTTCTTTCTGATTTCTTACTTTTCAATACCAATTTTAGGTCTTTGTTACTCTAGTGTTAAGTAGGGGTGGCCGTGGGCCGGGCTTGGGCAGGCCCGGTCGGGCTCGGGCAGGGCTTGAAAAATTAAGTGCTATCCCAAGCCCGCTCGGGCCCAAATCGGGCCTTATTATGTAATCCCAAGCCCGCCCAGATTTTAAAGCTCTTTACCCAGGCCCGCCCGATCGGGCCTTATTATGTTAATTAAAAGATTTTTTTTAAAATTAAAATACCTACTTTTTTATTTAAAGACCAATTTTTTTAATTAAAAATCTGTTTTAAACTCCATATATTACAAAGTCCATATATAAAGTTTCTCACTCTACATGAAAAGACTTGGTATACGTTTTTATATTTATAAAAGTTCCCCCCCCCCATATATATATATTATATATATATTTTTCTGGCCTCGGGCCAGGCCGGGCCTCATCGGGCTTAAGAACTCATGCCCAAGCCCGCCCGAAAAAAAATCAGGCCTATAAAATTTTGCCAAGACCGCTTTGCGGGCCTATTCACCTTACCCAAGCCCTATTTTTTTATTGGGCGGGCTGGGCGGGCTTGGCGGGCCTCGGCCCTATGGCCACCCCTAGTGTTAAGTATGAGTTAGAATGCGTGATCATTTGGTCTCTCATCTTATATGAAGCTCTTTCATATATTTTTAATATTGGATCCTTTGGTTTATCTATTTATATCCATTTCTCATAGGATTTGTATTTCTTTGTCTCAATTCATTCTTTTCAGACTAATCACATGACTTCTAAAATGCGTGCAACACGCTCCATTCTAGATTTGATGAACTTTTATCTTAGCACCCTACGCATTGGGAATGTTCACTACACCAAATCTGTCGGATTGTCACGGTCATTGACCTTGACAAGTTGAACTTGTCAAGGTCAATGACCTTGACAATTCTGGGGGTGACAACATTTGTTGTCACGGTCATTGACCGTGACAAGTTCATTAGACTTGTCACGATCATGTCACGGTCCTTGACCTTGATAATTTTT
Organism: Sambucus nigra; assembly: GCA_949130495.1. Lineage (NCBI taxonomy): Eukaryota > Viridiplantae > Streptophyta > Magnoliopsida > Dipsacales > Adoxaceae > Sambucus > Sambucus nigra. Next base: position 779,278,183 of record OX422208.1, on the reverse strand, counting down.
GTCACGGTTAAGGACCGTGACAGACTCATGACAATATTTAAAAAATTATCACGGTCATTGACCGTAACAAGTCCGTGACAACAATCCTTTGTCACAGATTTGTCACGATCAATGACCATGACAATTCTGGACAGAATTGAAAAAAATATGCTGGGCAGTATGGCCACTGCCACTGCCCAACAGTATATTTGTACCTGTTATAGCAACATTGTACCTGTTCAAACATTATATATCCAAATAAAATAGAGATAATGCAAATATACATTCAAAACAATATGTATCACGATATAATCCAATTATAATTCAAATGTAACAACTTAAAATAATTCAATTCAAATAATGTCACGACATGTCTGGGGTAGGGGTAGCTCTGAGGAGGTGAGTAGGCCACACGATATATGAATTGACACACCCGGAAATATACATCGTGCCGCATTATTCGCGCAACCACAATGGAGAGTTATCCTTCACGGGTATCACATGCACGACGAGCACCTTGGACTCGATGTCTTGAAGCAAACGTCCATGAAATGGCATACCCTGGATGGTATTCGGATCCCTCAACCCCCGCCCTATCCGTTGGCCATCAAATATGTCCAGTATAAACGCGCTTGGCCAATCAAATGTCGACATCGGTCAGTCGAAGGGAGCCAAATAGGGGACTGAATCATTAAAGTCCACACGTGACAACGATGACGCAGCGAGGTCCATATCCTCGTCCTCCTGCACCTCATCCTCCACCACCTTCTCTCTCCCCATCCCCTTACGATTTTCGCCCAACGAACGCTTCATGAATGAGAACATATATTGGACCATTGCCTCTAAATGGGACAACTTCACGTCATGCGAGTCCACCGTTCGAGAAAACCCGGTGTCGCTCATCTCCAACCTGATGATCCTAGATTTAGCCACCCGCGAGCTCACCCCCTTGTCCCTCCCTTGCGATCAGCGCCAAGCACTTGGCTGAGTGCGTCTGTGGACAAAGATGATTTATCGGTATTAGACTGCGACTCATGCACTTCCCTAAGCTTTGCCTGAAACGACAAAAAGCACATGATTAGTTAAATAAGTAAATAAAAAAATTATAACGTAATTAATAAAAAGTAAACTGTCGGATTACTTACAATCGTGGCCGCGACGCTCTGGGACACCTCCTTATCCTTCCCCTTCTTCGTTCGAATAGCCACATAAGTATCGAGCCTATGTGGCCAAACCCTAGGGCCACTCCCTATCCCCTGAAATAAAATAATGCAAAATTAGTATCGGCCCCGCAAAGTAAAATAATGCAGAATAATATATTTCTGTAATTATAGAAAAATTAAATCTTACCATTATCCTATGATCCACCTCGGCGTAAGATGTCCGGTCGGAGTAGTGCACGTCCATCTTTTTTGCCCAATTTTCCCTCCCCGATTGGCAAGATGCCAATTGTCGCTCTCCGATCTCATTGTCAATGAACTTTTGCCATTGTGCCAATGAGATCGACTCCTTCGGTGGGACGGATTCACGCATTTGGATAACGAACTCTCGGGTCTTCCTAAAGTACCGGGTCCGTATATTTTTCTTTCACGTCTTGTGTTGCTCCCTTAACTGCTCCAAGACGGAATCGTGTAGCTTTGGATCCAGGCTGAATTGTACCTGTCCAACAAATACAATGTTAGTTGCGAATAAATATAAATATAAATATAAAATAAAATTAAAATCGAAATCGAAATTGAAATTGAAATTGAAATTGAAATTGAAATTGAAATTGAAATTGAAATTGAAATTGAAATTGAAATTGAAATTGAAATTGAAATTGGAATATAAATACATTACCTATAGTGCCACCCAAATAGCTAACTTGAGCTCATTTGGCACCTCCCTTCAACTAGTGTACCCCGGACCGATGATCGTCTTTACCGGATCGAGGGATCTTGCTAATAGCCCCGTCTTGTTCTCGATGGCCATCCCCAATTTGCCATATTTGGGGAGCCTAGGGGTCGAGGAGCCCTCGTCGCCTCCGCTACCACCGAGCCCAGACGACATCATCATAATCAGCATCATCATCCTCGCCTTAATACCTGAAGGATACATTTTCTGTGAAAAAAAATGTTATTATTAGTACAAATAAAAATGAATTAGAAGAAGACATGCAAATATGTACAATTACTACAAATCCAAATGAATTGTTAATGTTTAACACCTCAATTCTGAATTCTAAAACAACAGCATCAAACTCATAATATGTACAATTACTAAAAATCCGAAACATCCCCACCCCCACCCCTAATGCCCACACACACGCACACTACACAAGAGTGAAAATGATAAAATGTAAATCAATTAAAAGCATTAAAAATGGATTGATAAAGTACAAATTGGAATATTAATTACAAATGGAAAAATTGTTTCAAATTCGGATTATCATATAAAATGGATTGATATTCGGTAAGAGCAGCCAAGTCATCCACATTAGGATACGACTGCAGAACTTTCTCCAAAAGTAACAACTTTAAGTCATTAAGAATATTATTATACAGAAATTATGCAGTCCCAAACTGTCCAAATGAAACAATTCGAGAGATCTCATTACAGGGGTAATGACTCTCTAACGGGTCTAAGGGTTATTGAATGCGCACGCATAAGAACTAGAAGTCTAGTAGCTATGCTCACTATATGTAATTTCAAGTATGTTTCATTTAATTATCATACTATATATATATTGTTCATTATACAAAGTAATTTTCAAAAAAAAGTTGAAAAAGTCCACTCCCATATCGACAATAATCCAGTGGTAATTCCACTTTTAAAATTAACCAACCCAATATCGATCCAATATAATCCAACCGCAATGGCAATAACAAATGTGTATCCCGTACTCCTTCTAATTCATCTGCTCAATTAATTCTTTTCATCAATTAAACTAATAATTAAAGTATACAATTATTAATTTACAATGAGGGGCAATCCTACTTGCATATGAAAGAGGCACTAATTATTAATTTACTAAAAAAATTAACAACCAATCAATATTTAATCAATCAATTCTTTTACAAAGGGCACTACAATATGAGTGGCAATATCTAATAAATCAATAAAAAATTAATTAAAAAAATACACACACACGCACATATACACACACACACACACACACCCTGCCCACCCCCACCACCACCCCCAACCCTGCCCCCTCCCCCCCGCTGCCACTGCCACTGCCCACCACACACACACACACACACATATATACACGCACACGTGCATATACACACACATGTACATATTGTAAGGATATAAATTTCCAATTGAGTTCATGTATTGTTTTGACTTAATTTCGTGAACAAAACTGTGTTTGTAATATGTCATAGGGAGTTTTTTATTTTGTCACGATCCCACTTGGTCTATGACATATTGAAGAAAATTGAAGACGTTGCGGCAAAGCTTCAAAGATTTAATCATGTCGAACTTTGATTGGTGCAAGTTTATTCATCTTCAAAGTTAATTGCATTTCGAGATCACTCGGGTATGAATGCGTATAATTAATGGTGCTCGAAATTATTTTTATAAAAGATAAGGATGTAATTTTTATAAAGAAAAATGTTTTAAAATGATTTAAAGTGTTTTAAATGGTTTACACTACGTTTTAATTTTGATTAGCTCGAAATAGAGTTTGACTAATTTAGATCTCTTTTATAAGAGACGTTTTGAACTAAAAGTCAAAAAAGTTAAACCTTCGCTAGCTCGTTCAAATGACATAAGGATCTCGTTCGAACGAGATACCTATGTTGCGTGACGTGGCATTGTCGTTCGAACGACACATTTTTCGAGGCGGCATTTTATTCTTATTTAAAGCGTGATTTTATCAAAGTTTCGTAAGTGTGCATATGGAAAAACGGTATACCATCTAGTACGAGTTTAGCACATATTTTCTAAGGTTTACAAAGCTAAAGCACATCCTTAGAGTTTGCAAAGATTCGAGTTATCATTTTTATATGTTTACGTGATCTTGCTGCACCAAAGAAGTTTGTTCTATCATTGAACATCCAGGGTTTTACGGTGAAGAAAAGAGAAGGACTTATTGTTCGACATCGTAGACAAATCAAAGCCATTCGGTGGACACCGAGACATACGTGAACGCGTGTGTTGTGGACAGGTATCGTGGAAGAAGGACTTTCTGCGTGGGCACTGTGAGAGGAGTGGTTGAAGATCAGAAGAGCGCTAAGACTCGTGGGGATCGAGCCGTTGAGTCAGTCTTTGTCTATTCATTGTAAATCCACATTCATAGTGATTGTCTGGCTTGGGCCGTTCGAGGTTATTTTCCCGTTTTGGGTTTTTTTTCGTACATCCGGCGTTGTGAGTATTCTTTACTTTACTTGCTTTAATCACCAGATGCATATTTAGGATTAATCAAGATTAAATTGGTTTAAAGTAAGAATTGGGTTTTCACAACTTGGTTTGGTGCTCATTAAAAGTTGGATAAATTATTTGGTAAAAATTAGTTTCATTTGAAACACACGCAAAAGGCATTTTTTCAAATTGGTACCAGAGCTAGAAAACATATTTTATTTGTTTTGTGATCCCGTGTGTTTTCAAAGATGAATTTTGGATTTAACGGACTTTCTCGAACTCCTATTTTTTATGGCACTAATTACACCTATTGGAAGATGAGAATGAGAAGTGCATTAAAATCAATTAATGAGCATGTGTGGCTAGCAGTTGAGAAAGGATGGACACCCCCTGTCACTATTGTAGGTGAGGTCACTAGTTTAAAGCCTGTTGAGTCATGGATCGAAACTGAACATAGACTTTCACAATATAATTCTAAGGGTCTGCACGTTATTTCTTCACATGTCAATAAAATTATGACTTGTGAAACATCTAAAGAGGCTTGGGATATTTTGACACTCACTCACGAGGGCACTAGCACGGTTAGGGCGTCAAAACTTTAAAATCTCACTACACAGTTTGAGACTATTAAGATGTTAGAGAGTGAGACTTTTGATGAGTTTTATGCTAGGTTGTCCAATATTGTCAACTCGTCATTTAACTTAGGTGAGAAAATTCTCGACATCCGTGTCATTAAGAAAATACTTAGGTCGTTACCTAGTAGATTTGATGCTAAAATGACCATTTTAAACTCCTTTGGTAAGTTGGAGTCGACGAAACTAGAAGAGATTGTAGGTGACTTACAAACCTATGAAATCGACATGATTACCTCCAAGCAAGTGCCTAAGAAAGAAAAGGGTTTTGCTTTGAAAACCTAGAAGGAGGAAATTAAAGTTTCGGAATTTCGATTCCGATTTTGAGGATGTCGCTTTGTTGGCAAAGAAATTTAATTTTTTTATTAAGTTTCAAAAGCAATCAAAAGATGCCAAGAAATTTGAAAAATTCAAGAACAACAAAGTAGATCCCACCTCTAAGGATAAGTTTGAGAAGCCTAAGAGAGATGAGTCGAATAAGTGTTTTGGGTGTGAGGGGTACGGTCACAAAGTTAAGGAGTGTCCCACTAGACTTAAGAAAGAGGGCAAGCAACCCATTGTCTATAATGTTACCTTAAGTGATAGTGATCCGAAAGAGGGAGAGAGTTCCCCCATTGATCGTAACTTTGTTGCGTTTATGGCATGTCATGTGAGCGATGACGATTCTCATGTGCATGACACTTCCGAGGAGGTTTTGAGTGAATCCTATGTTAGTGAGGGCAAAGAGAGTGACGAGGAGGAGGTAGATGTGAAAGAGTTACAAAATGCGTTTAATGAGTTGTATGCCGAAACGGTGAAGGTGAAAAAGGCTAACTCAAAATTGCACGCTAAGTTGAATGAGCATGCCATAGAAAATAATGATAGTTTGATTGAGGATCTTAGGGCACGAGAGATAAAGTTTAGGGAGAAACTAGAATTTGTGAAGAAAGAGAGAGATAATCTCCGTGGTTTGATGGAGTCCTTGAAAAAGGAGACTTTAGAGTTTGAGGAGTCTAGGCGTTTACTCGAGTCTAGGATTCACGAGTTGGAGGAGAGATTGAAAGACTCGTCTAGAGTCAAGTTTAATTTGGAGGCTAGGTCGGAGAAGTTAGATAAGATCCTAGGCATTGTCCAAATTAAGGGAGATATAGGAGGTATAGGTTTTGATGAGAGAGTTGTTCCCATTCCCCCCGCACGTGTGAGAAACACTAGGAAGGTTATAAAAGGTCCACATATAGGTAATCATTCCCACCACCGCTACACTTGCACGTTTTTTGGTAGGAAAGTTCACCTTAGGCGTTATTGTTACGACCTTAGACAAGCTCCTAGGAAGTTTAGGAATAAAGTTGCCCCGGTTCCCAAAACACCCATGCGTCGTTTTACACCTACTTGGGTTAGGAAATCGGATCTAGTGGCTTTAGGAATTAAACTTCATGATTCTCGTTTGGGTGAACTTGATTATTCCCATGCTAAATCAAAAGGATGATAGCGTTGCCTCGTTTGTCATATACTAGTTTGCTTCATGATTTATTCATTGCTAGTATAGCGACATGTGTATCATTTTGTATTATAGTTTTCATTTGATTAAGTCCTATTGGAAAATACAAAAAGATTTTGTTTTTTAAGAAAATTTTTGAAAATCCAAAAAGATTTTGTTTTTGAGAAAACTTTTGAAACCCCAAAAAGATTTTGCTTTTATTTGAGTCAAAATATGAAAAGCCAAAAAGATTTTTTATTTTTGTTTTAAGTTTACATGTTTGATGTGGCGTATTGGTGTGCTTGGACCCCCCCCCCCCCCCCATCATTTCATTATCCATGTGGCTAGGACATTTGGTCATTATTATCGACGCTTAGAATGATCTTAACCATTGTTTATATAGGTTTGTCTCGAAGTTGATATTCATTTTGATTCGACTTTGTATATATGTCAACATTGCACACATGCACGAGTTTATATGGATGTTTGACTTCTCTTGCATATCTGAATTTGGTGAGGCGTTCTTATCTCAATCTTGTCATCTATGCGTAAGTAGACTTAAGGATAAGTGTGCATGTAAGAATCGTTTACCGTGTAAATTTGAATTGGTAAAAATGATGAGTGATTCACGGGAAAGGGCTGCGAGAGTTCAAAATTAACTCGTCGTGAAAGCCACCGTTTAAAAGAGCCCAAAAGAAAATGCTATATGCTAAGAAAAGGGCCAAATTAGTTTAGTTCATTCCAAAGAAAATATGATATTATTGAGGGAGTTTGGATGGATTAAAAATTTAACGGTTTTGCACAACTAATCCTAATGTTGAAACATAGCAATTTGACGTTATTATTTGTAGAATCGTCAAAATTCTGGATTTGTGTGCATGTAGCATGTTTAGTTCATTAAGCTCACACTTTTATTGTCATATGGCTATGATAAAGTTTGATGATTTATCGCTATCAATTAGAGCTTCTTGATCTTTTCAATGTGTTGAAATTGTGACTCATTTGTTGTAGTTTCACGCCCATTCATTCCATGTCCATATTTGAGCACATCGATACTATGTTGGCATAAATGCGTATAATTAATGGTGTTCGGAATTGTTTTTATAAAAGATAAGGATGTAATTTTTATAAAGAAAAATGTTTTAAAATGTTTTAAATGGTTTACACTACGTTTTAATTCTAATGAGCTCGAAATAGAGTTTGACTAATTTGGATCTCTTTTGTAAGAGACGTTTTGAACTAAAAATCCAAAAAGTCAAACCTTCGTCAGCTCGTTCAAACGACATAAGGATCTCGTTCGAACGACATAAGGATCTCGTTCGAACGAGATACCTATGTCACGAGAACGACGTGGCATTGTCGTTCGAACGACACGTTTTTCGAGGGGACGTTTTATTCTTATTTAAAGCATGGTTTCATCAAAGTTTCATAAGTATGCATTCTGGAAAAACTATATACCATCCAGTACGAGTTTACCACATGTTTTCTAAGGTTTACAAAGCTAAAACACATCCTCAGAGTTTGCAAAGATCCGAGTTATCATTCTTATATGTTTGTGTGATCTTGCTGCACTAAAGAAGTTTGTTCTATCATTGAACATAAAGGGTTTTACGGTGAAGAAAAGAAAAGGACATCTTGTTCGACATCGTAGACGAATCAAAGCCATTCGATAGACACCGAGACATATGTGGACACGTGTGTTGTGGATAGGTATCGTGGAAGAAGGAATTTTTGCGTGGGCATTGTGAGAGGAGTGGTTGAAGATCAGAAGAGCGTCAAGACCCATGGGGATCGAGTCGTTTAGTGAGTCTTTATCTGTTCATTATAAATCTACATTCATAGTGATTATCTGGCTTGGGCCGTCCGAGGTTATTTTCCCGTTTTGAGTTTTTTCCTCGTACATCCGGCGTTGTGAGTATTCTTTACTTTACTTTACTTGATTTAATCACTAGATGTATATTTAGGATTAATCAAGATTAAATTAGTTTAAAATAAGAATTGGGTTTTCACAACTTGGTTTGGTGCACATTAAAAGTTGGATAAATTATTTGGTAAAAATTGGTTTGATTTGAAACACACGCAAAAAGGGGGGGTTTCACATATACACACACGCACATATACACCCCCTCCCCTCCCCCCAGCCCTGCCCCCTCCCCCCAACACACGCCTATATACACCACACACACACACACACGCATATTTACATAGACATATATACACACATGCACATATACATACACATATACATAAATGGAGGAGAAATAGAGAGAGAAAACGTACCAAAATCGTAGAGATAGAGAGAGAGAGAGTGCAGTCGTTAGAGAGAGAAATGGAGGGAATTAGATACGATGGAGGGTTTTTTTACTGATAGAATTGTCACGGACATGTCACGATCTTTGACCGTGACAACTTTATAGGGTTGTCACGACCTTATCACGGTCATTGACCGTGACAAGGCTGGCCGATTGAAGGGTGCCAATTTGACCATTTTGGTGTAGTGGTTTTGTTGATTTGGATTCTTTATCTGACACTCATGTCCTTAATATACAAAAGAAGAGTGGGTGGCTTAGTCTTTATTATTAATCCAAAAAATATTATCCTAACCCAGTGAGAGAATTTTATCCAACGATTACAACTATAAAAGGATGGTTTTGGCTAGAGGTTCTCAATTCCCATATTTATGATGTGAATATGTGCATTACTATAAAGATAATTACTCATCACTATAAGTTAAAGGTATAAATCCCTTTACATATATATACCCGAAGAATAACCCGAATCCCTCTAATAAAATGTGGCTTCATTTTTGAGTGATGGGTATTATTGGATCTTTCCATGCTAAGAATTTTCCTTAAGTATATCTGGTGAATGATTTTTTGCATTCTTAATATGATGGCACCCTCATATATTTTTGTTACTATGCACCTACACGAGATATCTTTATAAAATATACATTTGTTGTATGGTATCGATAAAAGTTATGATATAGAATTAATGGGATAAATATTCAACCTCGTTGTGGCTTATTATAATGACAATAAGAAGTATCAACCTTTTCACTTCGATAATTTCATCGGGGACTTGCTTTAAGAGTTAAAGATTTCAATGATATTCAGTCTATCAATAAGAATTGGATATGATGGCTTCTCAAATTTCGTCATCTCTACACTCTCAATTTTCACGTACTTTTGATGAGTAACGACATACACTTTCGTATTTAGGTTCTTTTTTGTGTCTGTGGTCTTATCAACAAAACACTAACATTCAACTGGATCAAGTTAGGATGCCTTACAAGATGCCCAGTCAAGTGTTTGAGATATTAAGTGTCTGATAAGGATTAGGAAGTGAGAATATGATGTGGTTTTATTTGGACTTTTGTGATTTGTGAGAGAATTTAACAATTATTTGGTTATATCTTTTATAATCCTATAACTCTGGTTATTTTTAATTGCTTATCACTTTTTAGCATGAGTTTAATATATAACTTTTCTTTGATATATGTGTAGCTATTGATGTGTTTATCGCTTATTCATCACATATGTCATATTTAGCCTAGATCTTCATATTGATTGCTCTCTCGCTATATGGTTTACTCTCATTTTGTTGGTATGATTAACATGTTTACTCTCATTAAATGCTTAGTTATATTTGATATCATTGTATTCTTAATTATTTCCTTTGCCTTATTCATGATAAAATGGGGATAATTTTTTATATAGTGGGAGCATATAATTTTTTGAGCATATTGGATAAAGGAGAGTGTTTGTATGCTCTCATGTTTATTGAGAGGAATCGCATTGTTGAGGGTGAGTTACTTTAGTAATTTGATGATTACATGTATATATTAACATATTCACATGATTCATCTTATTACTCGTATTTTTATGTATTTACATTACACATTTGTATTTAATGACCTTGCTAGTGTGTGATAGGAAAATAGGTACGAGAGGATCTTGGTTTTGTATTGCTTGTAATTGTATTTTATCTATTTTATACGCCTTTAGTCTGGCAAATTGTGTCTTAGGTGATAGATATAATTCATGTTCTTGTAATTTTTGGTTTTGTGTGTTTTATCACGGAATAGACAAAGGGAGAGATTATAAGAGTATATATATACTCATATGTCCCAAATCATTTGTATTGTCTTATTCCTTTTTGCAAACACACTTTGAGTCTAGTCCAAGAGGTCTTTGAAAAGTGTCATAAAATAGAACATTCAGAGCATTGCATAAAGTTAATCACTTGGGATAAAGGTATATTTTCTAGAGGAAAAAGATTCACCTCTTGGTTAAATAAGTTTTTAACTTGAAAAATATTTTTAAATTTAACTTTAAGGTTTTTGCAATTACCAAGTACATGATGCAATTTATTCTTCTTATATAACACTTGTGTTTAAAACCCATCCTTTGTATTACATTATTTTACTTGGTCATAGGTTGGACAAATAAATTCTATATTTTGTGAAAAATTAGTGAAACATGGCAAACTTTGTGTCTAGAAGTGACCATTTTCACATTTGGTTGGCACAATAAAGAAGGACTTCGTTGGCGTGATGCGTCTTACTTGCGACCACTAGAAATACAATTGCATAAATCCATATTTACTAGATTGGGAACTAGATGGATTTAAGTACCTTTTAAAATCCTTCTATAAAAATTGCATGGGAGATTGTGCCTGGATACTATCGTGGGTGGGCAGCCAAATTTATTGTGTCTTAATCCTTAAATTCAACTCACCTGAGTTATATACCACTTGTCTCCATACAACTTTTTATATAATTAAGACTTGCTTTATTTATCCTTTAACACATAAGAAGAAGATATAACTTTCATAAGAAGAAAATAATGGAAATTTTCATCTTTCAAACAAGCAATTTTTTTTTGTTCCTTCTTATTGTGTATTTCAAGTTTTTGTTGTTCGCTTGTGATACAAAGAAGAACATTACTCAAGCTAGTTTTGATAAATTTATTTTCAAAAATATTTTATTCCCAAGTAGAGTCCTTTTCAAGCTTGAAACATAATTTATGAGTTTAGAGAACCAAACCTTTCACTACATCTTTTTAACCATAGGATATCCTTACACATCCTAGTTGCAGTCGGTGGTTACTCAGTGGTTTCATTGCCTTGGAATAAAGTGCTCTTACACTTCAAAAGAATATTTAATTAGCGAAAGATTTAAAGACCTTAGTCGAGATCGAGACCGAGATCGAAACAGATCATATTTGTGTAACGTTCTCCAGCTGTTGGAGATTTCTACGGAGAATATGATGCAAAATAGTGGATATAAATATAGTGCATTGTGTGATTGTAACTCACTTTTCATATTGTGTAAATATCTACCATAGCAAATTTGTCGTTCATTTCGACTAGAGTTTTTTTCCTCTTAGTGGGTTTTTCCTTGTGTGAATTATTTTATCTTCCTGCAATATTAGAATTATTTATACTAATTAAAATATAATACTTGATTAGTATTTAACAATTACAAAACATTTTGTGTCATAGACTTTTAAGATGCTTTATAAACTTTATTGGTTTAAAAATATTTTTTTTCAAATTGGTAATTAATTTTTAATTGGGTAGCTATCGTTGAGAGCTCGCACTCTTAACCCTCTTCCTCATCAAATTCTTTACGGAACAAAATCATAGGTGTTCAAGGTAAGAGATATAAAGTTTGAACTTTCTCCTTGCATTTTTGGAAACTCATAACATACTTTCTAGATATATATAAAAGTTGAGGTACGTGGAAACCTTCTAATTCATCATATTAGAAGTAACCACAAGGAGATTAGATCGGTCAACAACCAACTAATAATTGGCCAAAAACATTGGCATTTCTCTATTCTCCATTGGCGACACACTTCTCGAGAAGAGATGTAGAGCTAGAAAAGCGACATTAGAGTGTGATCATATGTCCCAAGTGTACTAATCACACAAATGTGATATAACTGTTGATGTAGGAGAGTTTGGCTATCTTTTCAACCGAATAACACTTTCTCATTCTTTGATGCTATTCGTTGGAACTTCGTTAGAGCTTGCGTAAGGGTTCGGATTGCAAGGGAGGTATTTGAGTGCTGAGAGGATTGTTCATGAGTTTCAAGCTTGTAAGAAATAGTTATAAGAGGTTACTTTAGGGTTGTAGATTAATCAAACAGGGGGTCGACATTGTTCAGAATATTGACGATTGACAAGAAATGCATTCATAACTGTTTGTTCTCATTATTTTGGTAATCCAGGGTCCTTTAAACATTGGAAAGTGTTCATGAGTTTCAAGCTTGTAAGAAATAGCAATAAGAGGTTGCTTTAGGGTTACAGGTTAATCAAGCAGAGGGTCGACATTGTTCAGAGTATTGACGATTGACAAGAAATGCATTCATAATTATTTGTCCTCATTATTTTGGTAATCCAGGGTCCTTAAATCATTGGAAATGGATTTTTGCTAAAAGATCAAGGTTGTCCAAAGGGATGTGTCATACGATATGGTCTAGCGAGGTCCAATAAAATTGAATGCAACTGTCCAACATGTATAAATATGTAGTGATAAGATTATTAGATCATCAAAATTATGGGGGGGTCTGATGTCGGGGAAAATCGAGCTTCTGTGTAAATAAACCAATCGTTGTTATCGACTTCCGATCGTAATGCAAAAAAACTAAACTATGACTACACTCTTTACGAGGGTATAGCGACCAGTCCGAGTATCTAGAATCCACAAAAAATGTATGATAGATTTTAATCGATTTACTACTTATAAAATAAAAGTGTTAAAGGTGATGATGGTTTAAAAGGGAAAATGGGGAAAAGAGAAAAAAAAACTAGACATAAACAATAAAATGGGATTAAGGTCACATCCCCGTCGTGGACTAAACAATGCGTAAAAAGGATTTCAGTTCGAAAACATTTAACCGAGCATATTTAATTAATCATAAACATCAAACATGAAGAAAATTAATTTAACAATGAAAGATTAAACATTTAATCAAAAATGGTCACACATTGATTAATTTCGCAATATCGTTATAAACCCTATCGTTGTGTGAGAAAGAAAGTTAAATGCCTAATATTCCAACTTTAATACACGAGGTTTCAATTAAATGCGTTTTGTCCCAAAAACTAAATTTCAAAGCCCGAAACCCATTAATGGCATAAATATGACCCCAACCCTTAAAATAGCTACAAGCAATAAATAAACCTAATTAACCAAAGCAAATAACTATTTAACCAACAAAAACTAAATGCAAGGCAAATAAAAGAAGAACAAAGCATCAAATAAAGGAGATACAACTTAAATTACATAGAAGGGAAGATGAATAGTAACTTACAATACAAAAATGAGTTGAAACCCTAGAGAAAGAAGCTCCCATAGAGCAAACCCTAAAACTAACCTAAAATGAATTATATAAAAGATGTCTTATAAAATAAGAAAAAATCCACTTATATAGTAAGTGGGAAAAGAAATAAAGGAAAAAAGAAATAAAAATGGAACAACCGCTAAAAAATTGTAGGGACTGGTCGATCGCAGCCAGGGTACGGTCGACCACGTATAAGTGAAATCCCCCCTGTCTTGGGTCGTGGGAAAATGAAAGACTGATCACCAGGGGGCTCAGGGCCGGTCGACCGACACTCTGTTTTCTTAGGGAGTTTGGTCCATCATGAGGTAGAAAAGGGGCTTTACGAAAATGGCTTTAACTTCTTCATCGAAACTCAAAACGACGTGTTGTTTATGGCCACGCAAAGCTAACACAACGAACTATGCTTCCATGGACTTCCACTGAGCCGAAGATGAAGTGTGAAATGATTAAAATTGCCCTTGAAGTTGAGTCAGATAACAGAACTTCCTCGAAAAACATCCGATCCACGCCTTAAGCATTCTAATACCTACAAAAGCTCAATTATACCCCGCAAAGCATATAAACATACAAAATATAGGTTGTCTAGTTAACGAGCATAAATATAGGCGTAAGGAACATAAAAGTGCTAGAATGCATAAAGATAAAGGGCACAAATACGCAGTATTCGTGATGCATCACACCCTATAACTTAAAACATTATTAGTCCCTAGTAATGAATCAAAACAAACCAATCCAACAAAAGGCGGTGCAAAATGTATATAAGCATAAAATATAAATGCCACTTTCGTAGGAAACAAGATTGCATTTAGCATATGCAATAAGCCGTTAAACCCCTAAGTTACCCTAGTGGACAAGTGTTGTCTCGTGAGGGTTTCCAGGAATGAAACCCACAAGCATCATAGTTTCCTCAAAAAGTATGCCAAACCACATGCAACAAGACCAACAATAAAAAAAAGATTTTGAAAACGTTATTAGCAAAGTGAATGAATTCACATAAAAGTCCATATTATTAACATTATAGAATGAACTTTGTAGAATTGAAACCTTAAAAGTGGGAGGAAAAGTGAGCACATGCAAAGTATGCGTTGACAAAACTTTTATAAACTGGATAAGAATTAAAACACGCATATATTTCAATTCTCACTAGTGTATACACTCAACAAATGAAATCAATATGAATGAGAGGTAATACATGGGACATGCGGGCATAACGAGTAAACGTAAATGGAAACTAGGCCACGCACATGTCACTAATGAAGAACGCTATATATAAAATGAAACACATGTAGTCTCAATGAAAGATATTGCTCATTAAGGGAGGCAAAATGTATTTTCACAGATTATCAAAACTATTTAAACTTTCGAATAAAATTCACCCTAGGGTAACACGAGACTTTATAGGATTATAATATAGGCTTGGGGTTAAGGGTAGGAAAGGAAGGGATTATGTATGGATTCAAAAGTGTTTGGGGATGAAAACTCGGGATATTGGAAAATTGTGGGCAATTTTAAAATTGGAAAATGATTTTCATAATAAGCATTGGATATGAAATTGGAGAGTGATGAAGATTATTGAACACTATATACATACTATACAAACTTTCTATTTCTTCTCTTTTCATCTTTTTCTTATATTTTTCTTTTATTTTCCTTTGCTTTTTCACTTTTGCTTTTTCACTCCTTTCTTTTCTTCACTTTTCTCACTCACACATGCTTAATTGCAACCACAAACAAAAGAACATCATTTAATCCTACGTAACATTCCAAATAAAAGTATGGAAGGTAATATGTATGGTTTATAACTCTAATGTAGAGCTGGTTATGGGATTTTATGTTATGAAACGAAAGGCTATAGTAAGGCTCAAAGGGGTTGACGAGGGGAAACATATAAGGTGAGGTCATGGTCAATATGGATGATATAACAAAGATGACCTGTGATCATTTCCTAAGGTTTGCGTAATTCTTGAGTCAAAACAACTTTGAAAATCATTCTAAAGTAAACAATTTCAAAATATGAGCTCAATTAATGAGCGATAAAATGAAATGAATAGTAAGATTACCGATGAATTCAACATTTTCAAGGAGGAAAGAGTAGCGTATAAACACTCACAAATAATGAAAAGCACAAAGCTCACCCGGTGTAAGTATATACAATGCAACAAAAGATTACTGAATTATAACCGCCTTAAACCAAATCATTAAAACAAGAAAAGTGCATGTTCTCATGGGATTAAAGTTAAATTCATAGTTATTCATAATATCAATGATTTGAGGATTAAAGTCTAATAACTTCTAAAACCGAGAACATGCATAGTTGAATTGTCTATTGGATTGGGCATTTATTGAAATTTATTATCAGAAACAAGGGCAAAAAACTCAATAAAAGAGAAAAAATAAAGAAAATATTTTCCAATTTTTTAATTTTTTACAACAAAGCAGGCTTGGTGAAACATATGATCAAATAAATGGAACTAAATAATAAGTGGTAAGAATAACCCACACCCCATAACTTAAATGTTGCATTATTCTCAATGCAAATCAAGAACACTACATAAAGAGAGGAAAATAAAGATATTACCCAAAGTGGAGCGATCCCCCATAAGTACGAGTCCATTGAATCTACAAAACAGGTTAGAAGCAAGCAAAATAAAAAGAATAACAAAAACTTTAACTAATTACACTAGACTAAAGTTGACAAGAGAGAAAAAGAAAGAAAGAAAAAAAGTAACTATTTATAACCTACTATTTGAACTTCTAACTAACTATACACTAGAAGCAAAAATTTTGAGGGTTCGCGCAAAATACGATTTAACTTTAACGGATAATCGGTGTACCCTCCTTTGAATACATGCCTCCCAAAAAATAGGAATTCCGCTCGAACAACGAAAGACATGTTTAAGGCAGAAGAAATGAACCATCACCAATTAAAATTTGAGGCGGATGATGAGGGATTTGGATTATAAGGGGAACAAGCACAATTGGAATCCAAAAAATGAAATCACCTCCCAAAGGTTTTTCAAGTAGAATGGGAAGCGGGGAACACAAAAAGGAAGAACCCATCTTAAAAAATAATTCAAGCAAAGAGTCCTCGTCGGTAAAAAGTTTAAACATTTCAAAAGTTTCAACCGACTCATAGGAATCTAGTGGTATTTGTAATGGTTCCATAACAGAGAAAGAAAATGGTGATGAAATATATTCAATCTAAAGTGATTCGTCATCATTTAGAGATTGAATTTCAAGGGAGAAAGACTCACTTTCAATGAGATGTTCTTCAAAAAATTGAGGTGAAACACAAGTTTCAATGTTATTCAAATAAGAACCAACTCATTGCGAAGTGCTTCCATTTCCAAACCAACACTATTGGCATTATCCAACGCGCTCTGGGTGAAAAGAAGCAAGGTTTCTTCCAAAGTAAGATTCCTTGGTTCTAAAACCTTGGATTCCTCATTTGGTTGAAACTTTTCTTCAATTTCAAAAATATCGAAAGAAAAATAGTCGTTGGATTCGAATAATGGATCCAAATCTAGCTCCCCAAAATGATTTTCTTCTTGATATATGTTTTCAATCCATTCTCAAGAATTCGAAGGCCTTCACGAACGATAATAGGTGAAACACGGATTTTTGAAAATAAAAAGTTTGAGAACTAGTCCCAATTAAAGAACCATTTTAATTATCTATATCACTAAAAAATACATGATTACTGAATCGCGAGTAGATGGACTATCCATGTAAAAAGGTGCGCGATCGAGAATTCAATATTTCTTGATGCTGAAATGTGCAAGCCTGCAAAAAAGATTAAAACAAAGAATACGAATACAAAAGAAAAAATATTACAAGTAGTAAATCAGTTGCAATCTATTACAAAATAGTCCTCGGCAACGACACCATTTTGATGCCGACGGAAACCGAGCGTCCGTGCAGATACGCCTATCGTTGTTATCGACTTTCGATCGCAATGCAAAAAACCTATACTATGACTACACTCTTTACGGGAGTATAGCGGTCAGTCCGGGTATCGAGAATCCATAGAGAATGTTTAATAGATTTTGATCGATTTATTACTTCTAAAATAAAGTGTAAAAGGTGATGATGGTTTAAAAGGGAAAAAGAGAAATAAAACTAGATAAGAACAATAAAACGGGATTAGTGCCACATCCCTGCCGTGGGATCAACAATGCGTAAAAAGGATTTTAATTTGAAAATATTTAACCGAGCATATTCAATTAATTTTAGACATCAAAATGAAGAAAATTATTTCAACAATGTAAATATAAACATTTAATAAAAAATGGTCACACATGGATTAAATTCGCAATATCGCTATAAACACTAATGTTGCGTGAAAAAGAAAGTTAAACGCTTAATATTTTAACTTTAATACACGAGGTTTCAATTAAATGCGTTTTGACCCAAAACGTAGATTTCAAAGCTCGAGACCCATTAATGGCAAAAATATGATTGCAACCCTTAAACTAGCTACAACATATAATTAAAGCAAGAAATGAACCTAATTAACCAAAGCAAGTAACTATTTAACCAAAAAAAACTAAATGCAAGGCAGGTAAAAGAAGAACAAAACATAAAATAAATGAAATACAACTTAAATTACATGGAAGGGAAGATGAATAGTAACTTACAATACAAAAATGGGCTCAAACTTTAAAGAGAGAAGCTCCCAAAGAGAAAACCCTAAAACTAACCTAAAATGAATTATATAAAAGATGTCTTACAAAATAAGCAAAAATCCACTTATATAGTAAGTGGGAAAAAAAATAAAGGAAAAAGAAATATAAATGGAACAACCGCCCAAAAACTGTTGGGACCAGTCGATCGTGGCCAGGCGGCCGATTGCCTACGTGTCAGTGAAAAGCCCCCTGTTTTGGATCGTGGGTAAATTCTGAAAGACTGGTCGAGCAGGGGCTCAGGACCGGTCAACCGACCCTCTGTTTTCTTGGAAGCTTTGGTCCATTATGAGGGAGAAAATGGGCTTTACAAAAATAGCTATAACTTCTTTGTCAGAACTCGAAATGACATGCCATTTACAGCCACACGAAGATAATTCAACGAAATACACTTCTGTAAAATTCCACTGAGTCGGAAATGAATTATGAAATGACTAAAATTGTCCTTGAAGTTGAGTCAGACGACGAAACTTCCTCGAAAAGCAACCATACCTTAAGCCTTCCAATGCCTACCAAAGCTCAATTATACCTATCAAAGCATATAAACATACAAAATAGAGGTTGTCTGGTTAACGAGCATAAATATAGGCATAAGGAACACAAAGTGTTAGAATGCATAAAGATAAAGAGCACAAATACGCAGTATTCGTGACGTATCAGGTTCTTTACTGGACAAGAATAGGGTGTCATGATGGGTATTGGTCCTATAAAAGGGTTTATGATTGGACCCACTTGTGAGGCTTTAGGAAAGTTCGAAAGAGAGGTAACCTAAAAGTGAACTTGTAGGAGAAATCAGTTGGGTGACTAGAATCATGATATGGGGAGGTGGGGTATGAAATTAAGTTGTCTACAATTATATCTTTAATTATTAAGGAATTATTTTTTTTCTTCTCGAGTCTGAATCGGAATCATTCAGCTTAAGAGAAACCAAATAATTTGAATATTTTTTTAAATTAAAAGGCCGACAACTTTATTTGCCTTTGAATAATTAAAAGGCAGAGTGTCCTCTTGGACCCTGAATTTAAAATTAAATATATACATCAATTCAAAGGTTTGTTAAGCCATAGAACAAACATATTATCCAGATGATATAAACAAAAACGCAACTTGAATTTCTTATTACACGCACAATAGGCGTGTGCTTGACCGCTAGTGTTATTAACCACTACCCTTATTTATAATTTGGGCTTTTTTTTTTACTCAAACCCACATTTAAGTAGTTATTTTGCATACCCCCACTTTTTTGATTTCTTTGACGTAACCCCTAAGTTTTTAACAATGTCTATGTGCTGTTAGCAAATCATATTTTGCAATTGACATACCTCTCATGTATTTTTTGGACAAAAATACCCCATTTCATCTTATTATCCAAATCAATACCCTAAATTTTCTACAAACCCTAACATTATATCTTCTATTTATATGTTTTTTTTGGGGGAAATTAAGGTATGGAAGGATGTGAACATGACATTGAATACTCCGTCCCATTAAAATGACGGGATAATGCCATTTACAAATAGATATAACGATCGTCTCTAACAATACCCAGTCACCATGTCCAATGATTTTTACTTCGATGGCTTTCAAATCCCCGCAACCACCACTGCCACAATCATCTCTTGTATCTTCCATCACTAAACACATAATTAGTTTGACAATTAAATTCAATACCATCTATTCTAGTGCCCTTTTAAAACCCAAATCACCAAACCAAACCAACACAATCCCAACTCCAATCAACCACCCCACTCACTATTAGTCCTCCCAAATACAAATCTATGATTTAACATTCCAAATCCACTACCCTTCCAATCCAAACCTCCCAGTAACATCTCCGACGGGCCCCAACCGATCAATCATTCACACTTATCTAAAGTCGCCTAATTCTTCGAAACCCATAAACCATGTCCCAATCGGATCAACTCCCCTTTTCATATAAATTTGAACTAGGAATTTTAATTAGTATTAGTCTTAGAATTTATTAAAAAATTAAAATTTTAATTTGGAAAAAAAATGAAACGATAATATATTTATTAAAAAAATTACAAGAGGAGACATGTTTCATTACAAAGTATTAAGTAAAGTTGGATATGAAGAATTTTAGTTTCCACCATACTCCTTAATCCCTATCTCTTCCTTCTAAGGGTGTTCAAAAAATCGACTGGATCGAATCGAACCGAGCCGACTTTTTTTTTCCAGTCTTTTTACTTAATCGGTCCGATTTCGATTTATTTTTTTGGTGGACCGATCTAGTCGGTCCGGTCCACGGTTTACAGTTTTAAAAATCCTGTTAGGACCGACCGGATCGACTCTATATAATATAATATAATATATTTTTACATATATATGTATATATATAAGATAAATAAATAGTGAAAATATATATTTTAATATTTGATTAGGTTAAATTGCAGTTTAATCCAATACTAGGTTTGTTTTAATTGAAAATTTTGATATTTTTATTTTTTAATGTTTGAAAAAAATAGACTCGAGTTTATTTTTATTATTATAAATGATATAATTCATTAATGTGAGGACCGACAGGTTAGACCGGACCGACCCTATAAAAAATCGAACCGACTAGAGTCGGTTAACCGACATTATCGATCCGGTCTAGGTCCATTTTTTAGAGAACCGACCAAGCCGATCCCGGTCCAAAACAAACCTCAAAACCAAATCGGACCGGACCGCGAGCACCCCTACTTCCTTCACCGTTCCCTTTTATCTTATAAATATAAAACGTATAGAGTACGCAGTGTGTGTGTGTGAGTTTTATCTCAATTTCTCCAACCACTCCTCAGCAAACCACCAGAGAAATAGAGAGAGGGATTTAAGAAATGGGTTCTAACAATTTTCTTCAAAAGGTTTGAAATCTGTCAGATCTCCACTTCTCAATTGTTTACTTTACTAACTTCAATCATTATCAAATTTCCTAGGGCTAGGGTTTGTGTTTTTGGATAATCTCTTCTTGTTATTATCGTTATTAGGGTTACATAAATAGTTTCTGTAACTTTCCATCACACTGATCTATACGATGTTTTAGGAGTTAAGTTTAACATACCCATTTAGCTAAAACATCAGAAATTTGGATCGAATTGTGGCTTTTGGCATTTGGTAGTTGTTTTGCTGTTATCAAAATATGCAATCTCGTAGGCACGAAGATTTTTCCGCAGAATCACGGATTCCGGCGAGGTTAAGGGACCGTCGGATTGATTTGGGGGCTGATCCGTATTTGACGGCTCGATCGCCTCGCTCACGGAGGAGTTTGACTCCTCGGAGAGGGGAGGGGCCTCAACGGATTTTGAGTGGGAATCGGAGGAGCAGTTCCTTGGAAAGAAGGGATTATGGTTGGGATTTGCGGGTCGGTGGTCGAGTTGATCGAGGGAGATCAAGGTCACCTCCGTTGGAGCAAGTGCAAAAAAGGCCTCATTACGATGAGGGAATTACGAGTAGGGATTTTCCACCTCCTGCGGAATCGTATAGACGATATGAAACTTTTGATTACGTTGATATGAATAATGCGGATGTGAACAACACTGGTTTGAGGGATAATTATGGGAATAAACATAGTTCTTTGAAAGGAATTAGAGAGAGAGAGTTTGATGGTGGTAGAGTGGATACTTCTGCCCGTAGGATGGTGCCTCAGAAATCTATGGTTTTGGAAGATGGTACGGGTCTAGGAGGGGAGTATAGGTTGCCAGAAAATTTGGGCCCCCCCACAAAATATGATGAGTATGGTGGGAATTTCTCATCAACACAAGTTAATATGGGTTTAGGTAGGTTCAAGGAGGATAGAGTTCGATATCCCGACGCATTTTTATTGGAGAAATTCTCCGTTACGGAACCATATGAAAAGGGAGAAAAACGGATGTTTCATTCGAGGGATGCTTCTCATTCCGTTTTACCAACAACAGCTCAGTCTAAGGATTTAATGGGTACTTCTCAGTTTAAAGAATTTGCAAGCACGTCTTCAGGAAATTGGAGAGCCAATTTTCCAGGTTCTTACCGAGACGATATGCCTTTGCCTTCAGAAGAATATCAGAGGAGCTCTGCAAAACCAACTGAACCTTTGATATTCAGTGGATATGGACAAAGGGTCGATACTGAAAGAGACCCTGAAGTGGAACATAAGGGTCCAGCATTCTATGGGCGGGACACATTTAGTCCCACCAAGGCTGAGCGTAGGGATTTTATATATCCTAGACCTGGGGTAAGAGAGGGTGAGGATTATGGATACCAATCTGATGAGATATACAGAGGGATGGCTTTACGTGAGCAAGCAGATTATGATCATAAAGATTTGTTAAGATCGAGTATGATGAAGGGCCCTATCACCGAGCACATCGATAATACTGAGTTTCCTCGCAGGAATTTGAGCAATAACAGTTTATGGGACCATCCTTCTCTGGAAAAGCAACCAGGTTCAAACAACATTGGCATGGTCAGATTATCAGCTGCATTTAAACAAGGTGGGCAATACCTAGATTCTGGAAGTGCTCATGTTGAGTTTGGGAGGAAAGCGTCGAGAGAACTAGAAATGCCACCTATGGGTGGGTCACGGGGTCGTGAAATCTCGCATATGAGATCAGATTATGGTTTCGGAAGAGATGCAGGCCCGGGTTCTCACAAGGAAAGAATGAGAAGATCACCAGAGTTTCAATATGAAACAGACTTGCATGGTTTTTCTGTAAGAGCACAAGGAATGAAGACGGATGAACTTGGTAAATATGACCTGTCATATAGAACGAACAAGAGAAAGTACACTATGGATGAAGAAATGGATATGCATGATTCTAGAATTATCATGTCAAGTAAATGGAATAATTCTAATAGAACACGTGACCAAAATGATAGAGGCGAGGAGTGGATTGATCAAGTTGCGAGCGGTCCACTTTTGTCTAAAAGAGTGGGCTATGATCACGACGTAAATAGAAGGTCAGATAAAAGAGTGAGCTATGAAAATGACCTTAGTAGAAGGTTAGAGAGGACATCTGATAGGCCAGATCGTTTTAGAGTTTCTGCATCTGAGGATTGGTTTTCTCACGATGAAGATTTTCCGGAGCATTCTATCAAACCATATAAATCTGGTGGCAGACATATAAAAGGTCATTCAGGACAGGGCTCCATTAGCCGGTATGATTCATACCATTCCAATAAGAGGCATGTTTTTCCAAAACCAAACAATGTTTGGATAAGAGGTAAAGATGACAAACAGATGGATGCGCATGCAGTCGAATTTGAGCAATCGGAAGATTGGGTGAATTCTGCAAAATCTGAGCCACCCGAGGATTCTGAGGATTTTAAGCGGCTGGTACACAACTACTTCTTATCTTTCACCAAAAAGTTGAATGATAATCCAGGTGTTCGAAAAAGATACAAGGAGCAAGGAAGAGCTGGCAGCTTGTTCTGCATTGTTTGTGGCAGAAGGTCTGTCTTCTTTTTCACACTATTCTTCTTAAAGTGGTGAACTTGTTTTCATATATTGATTGGAGTCCAGTATTTGTATCGTTGCCGGGGTCATGTGAGTAGCAGCTAACCTTGAAGATTCATTAACATTCGTTTTGGGAGTTTTAGGCACATTTGATTAGAAAAAAGAGCGGAAGGGTTAGCGGGGGATGGGGTTGTTTGTTTACTAAGGTCAATTAAGTCAAATCAGTGGTGTGATGTTTCATTTTTTTATGGATTAGGTGCAAGCTGGAATTTATTTTTGAACCGATGCAGAATTGGTTTTATTAAAAAAATTAAGGTATATGGCATGTGTCCACAATCTAGTCTATTTCTGGAAATAGTCAACCTGCTAGATATTATAGTTACTCATGCGTAGGAGAGTATATTTGAGAGCGCTTCTCCTTATGAGTCCCTGCTTCATAGAACAGTTCTTTTATATGTGGACTTAAGTTATGGCAAAAGCCAAAAACTGCTAGGCAGGGAGCCAGTGGAATTGGGAACCCTTGAAGGGGTATCGGTTCGAAAGTTAGAGGGCAGGTTCCTGTTGGGTAGTCAATCCTAACTACTGCATATGATCTTCTTTTTATTTTTTTAATTTTTGTATGTGTGTGTGTGTGAGAGAGAGAGAGAGAGAGAGAGAGAGCGCAATCACTTTTCATTTAAATTTCTGGTTACATGGATAGCCAAAACCAAATGACAAAAGCACACACCCAACAATCCTAGACCCACCTTGGGTGCAGTTCCAGCCATATCCTGCTTTTGCAGCTCCTTCTTACCTCCTATGGTTCCTCAAAGATCACCAGATCTTCCTCTTGAGTCAACCCCGCCTAGCCATCTTTTCCACAGCTCGTTTGTCTTCCTTCAGAGTGTGAGTCAGATTTAGCCCATGTCATGCATCCTGCCGAGGCAGTCAATGAGGACATGATATAGATGCATCTCCGTATTATCATTGGGGTTATTAATAAGATTCGCAGCAGCACCCGAGTTGGTCTCTATGATGGCATTGGATAATTCTCTTTCTTTCGCAAGCTTCAGTCCATATAATATTCCTTTGATCTCAGCAGGTACTATTCCTAAGTTTACCACAAAAGTTCATGGCAACTCGTGATGGGAAAAATGCCATTACTGGTGGCAGACCAGCTTGGGAATCCCTACCTTCCACCATGCTAGAGAAGGGATACATCATTATTATTAATTATGATGGGATCAACTTTAATTTCAGTCCATGGATCAACATTAGGGGGAGGGGTATTAGGGGGAGGGGTGAGGAGCTTGTCATTATAAGATACTTTTTGCTCAACGTCTCGACTCAAATGCGCTTATTAATGGCAAGATTAATACTGTGACTAGATCTTAGACCAACTTTATCATCACCCCCCCCCCCTCCCCCCAACACACGCACACACGAAACTTTCTATTACCTCTGTCCAACTTCTCATCGGGGTAGTTTTTGATAAGAATCTATGAATGCGGAAGCGCTATTATTACAACTACACAACGACTACTAACTATAAAACACCACCACCAACAACAAATAAAATTAAATTAAGAAAATGGGTTTCTTTCTCTCTCTATATTCTCTTTCTTAATATTCAAGTGTTAAAAGGCATATTTATAGGAGAAAAATTACTTGGTGACCAAGTAATGATCCAAAAGACTAAAAAGGACAACTAATAATTAAAAATGACTAATTAGCCCCAAACATACTTGGAGACCAATTAAAGACTAAAAATAAAAGGAAATGAAAATATTATCCTAAACTAAAATACAAAATAAAATATATTCTCTCGGGAGCACAACCATGTGCTACATGTCGCTATGTATCACAAAATACATCATTCTCCCCGTGTTCGAAAAGTTCGTCCTCGAGCGTGTAGGGTGACTCATCAATGCCACATGATATAATCCTTGAAAAATTTTGGACCTCAATTAAAATCAACCAAAATTGGGTTGCCCAAACTTTAATTAGTCACATGCGTAATAATCTCATCAATAATGGGTTTAATATATCCAAATCTAATGTTCCCTGAAAAATCGGAGCAACCAAAAACTGACGACTATATCCGCCTTCTCTACACCACGAGCACATGGTTGCAACTTGGCTTGGTGGATCCTTGAATTTGACCGGACAGAAACACCTGGCGACCGCACCTGATGGAGAAACAAGCGGAGTGAAGGCGGCGACATTCCGAAAAGACGGACCAAAAAATGATAAATAGTTGGAAATGGATCCCAAGTCGGATGCATCTTTCTTGGAAGTCTTGGGTTGTGTAAAAAATAGGACATTAGTCTAATTTTGATCGGATTTGAGGTCAAATAGAGGATCAGGTCAAAGTAAGGTAGGTTCGTTTTCGATCGGGTTTGATTGTGGTTGGGCGTAGATGAGCGGGGTAAGAATGAAAATAGTGTAAAAAAGGGTTGGGGCAGATTAGGGCTAAGAAAAGGGGAAGGGGAACTAGGGTTTGGGGTGGTGTGAAAGGGGTAATGAAGAGGGGTGATGGGGGAGTATTTCAGGGGTAAAAGAGACGTTAATGACGCCAAATGGGACTAAGAAGAAGATGACTCTCGTCTAAACTCCCTCAAATAAATATTTCTCAAAAAGGGAAGAATGCCTCAAATGAGGCTACATATGAGTATTTATAGGAAGGAGGTTGCTTGGGCTCTAAGTTATCAATCTAATTACAATTACGACGCCTTTAGATGCCAATAACCTTCCTTCCTCTAAATACTAAACAAAAGAAAAATACAATGGAACACTTAAAATAAAGGAAAGAATAAAATGACTAAAAAGTGACAATAAGGACCTTATTCACATAAAAAAGGGTTGGAAAAAGAGGGCGAAAAAGGGCCTGGGGTAGCTTCCGGTTGGTCGGAGGATCGTCGGACCGGCTGCCGAATGTGGCATATGGGGTGAGGGGGTATATTCGCACTGGTGTGGGGATGATGGATTTGGGGGAGAAATGCCAAAAAAAAAAAAGCAGGGCGACAAAAACAGGGTGCCAACTTTACTGAAGGCGGGTTGTCGTCGGCATTTTGACCCTCTTCCAGTATTTTTTTTGCGTTGCTCATTTGGAGACAATTATAGATTGGCCCAAGGCGAGTCTACTGGTAAATTTTGAGGTTGATCGGAGGAGGTTGAAATTTTCCGATGGCGACGGAGGGATGACAGTAGGTGGGGTTTCTGGACGATGGTCATGGGGTCTAGAAAAGGTGATTAGGGTAGGAAGGTAGCTTGAGGGGGTGGATTTGTGGTTAGGGTTTCATTTGGGTGTGAGATAGAAAATGGTGTTGCTTTTTGAAGAAGTGGCGGTTGTGTGGTGGCAGGAGATGAAGGTGGAGGAAGATGGTGGTGAAGGGTGAAAGGTGGGGGCTAAAAGGGTTGGTGTCCCCCCAATTAGCGGTGTTGGAATCAAGGGTTTTCATCCACCCGATTTCTATTTGGACATTTATCAATCTAACGATTGAAGGATTGTCCGAGTTGAAACCACAACTCGATACCCACTTCCAATGTTTAAAAAGGCGAACGAGGCGTACGCCTCGAGGCGAGGCGGGGGAAAAAAGCCTCGAGGCTTAAGCCTCAAGGGTGGAAAGTGAGGCTTACGCCTTTGGTGGTTGAGGCGTTGTGCCTCAAGGCTGTGCGCCTCAAGGCTATGAGGCGTACGCCTCTTGTACTGGCGTAAAAAATCAGCTATACCTTCTCTTCTTTGCTCCGAAAGTGGATTCCGACCTTCGTTTCTCCATTCCGGCCTTCAGTTCTTGCATTCCGGCCTTCGGTTCTTCTCTTTCTCCTAGTTCGCCCTTCGTTCCAGCCCTAGGTAAGAACTTCGGCCTCTGTTTCCACAGTTTTAACTTCTACAGCCTTTGTTTGGTTAAAATTTTTTGTTTTTTTAGTTTTTTTTTTGTTCCGGCCTCACGATGTTAAAAAACAAAGTTTTTTTTTTGGTTAAAAAACATTTTTTGTTTCGGCCCTAGGTAAAAACTTTGTTTTGTCCAAAATTAAAAAACTTAGTTTTTTTTGGTTAAAAAACTTTGTTTGGTTAAAAAGGGGGAAACCTTTTTATTTTTTTATTTTTTTTTTGTAAAAACTTTGTTTTATTCACTGTTTGTTTAAAAATTTGTTTTATATTATATATTAACTTCAATATGACTTTTTTTTAAAAAGATTTCTGTTTTTTTTTTTAACTTTTCTTTTGTAAAACTTAAATATTTTAAGTTTCTACCCCTTTTTTTTTATTCCGACCAAGTTGCTGAATTATAAATTAAACACTGAATTTGCTTGTTAAGTTGCATTGATTAAATTAATGTCATATTATAAAATAACCAATATGTGAATGAAGCTAAAAAAATGATTTTGCCAATATGATTTTGCATTGATTAATTTATTTTCATATTGTAAAATAACCAATATGTTAAAATTGATTTTGTCAAATTACTTTTTTTTTTAAAAGTTATCTCGGGAGAACAAAAAAATGTCAAACTATGTGAGAAAGTCCTCAAGGATGTTTTTTTTGTAGTTTTATTTTATATTTCTTTGTTATTTTATTTTTATGGTTTTATTAGTATTTTTTTAATATTATTTTGGTCTTTTTTTTTCTTTTCGGTGAGGCTTACGCCTCAAACGCCTCGAGGCTTACGCCTCGCCTCGCCACGACTAAAACGCCTCGCCTCGCCTTTCGCCTTTTTAAACATTGCCCACTTCACGCATCACGACAAACATCAAGAACAAATGCAGTTCTTATACCAATTTGATGTGAATCTATGAATGCGAAAGTGTTATTATTACACTACACAACAACTACTAACTACACAATACCAACAATAAAAACAAATACAACTAAACTAAGAAAATGTGTTTCTTTCTCTCTCTATCTTCTCTTTCTTAAAATTCAAGTGTCATTACAAATGAATGTCAAGGGCCTATTTAGAAAAATTACTTGGTAACCTAGTAAAGATCCAAAAGACTAAAAATGACAACTAATAATTAAAAATGACTAATTAGCCCCAAACATGCTTGGAGACCAATTAAAGACAAAATAAAAGGAAATAACAATATTATCCTAAACTAAAATACAAAATAAATCTTCTCTCGGAGCACAACCACGCGTTATGTGTCGCTACGTATCACAAAACATAGCAGCCTTCTCCCGGGAGCACAACTTCTTTCGGGAGCACAACCAAACGTTATGTGTCGCTACGTATCACAAAACATCAGTCTTATTTAAAAAATATATATAAATCGGCATAGTTCTAGTGACCGATTGCGCACCAAGATAGATCTCTCAGCCAGAGAGAGTAGGCTGGACTTCCACCCTGAAAAACATTTTTGGACCTTATCAATAATAAGCCGAAAAGGAGATGTCTTAAACCTTTTATGAACTAGTGGCATACCAAGGTACACCCCTAGGTCATTGGTCATAAACCACAGTCATGCCACTGGAGAATGCAAAGCTGACAGCTTCCCCTCTGCTAGTGTCAAGGGGGACATATAACTTATATATTTTGAAAATTAATTTTCACACCAGTCATGTGACAAAACTCATAATAGAATTACATTTATCTTTGGTGGCCGTTGAAAATAAACGCGACAATTGACGGTCCCCTTTAGAAATTATCTATGCACCCTAGTAGGTTATCCCTAAAGTGGATAACCTCATAGGGTGTAACTGGAAAGCATGTGACACTCTGTACAAGAAGTTCCAACTAATATAATCTTATGCTTGTATAAAGATTGATTTTGAAAATAAGGCCTCCCCCCTCTTTCTCTCAAGTTATGGATAATCTCTTGAGTAACAATCACATTGTCCGAAGTCTGTCTAGAGAAAGCTAGACTGGGACTCACGATGTCATGCAAGAGAGGTCTAAGCCTATAAACCATGATCTTAGAAACAATTTTATAGGAAAAGTTGTAATAGGTATGAATGGGAGATGGATTCCGGGTTATTGAGGTTATCCACTTTAGGGATAAAATAAATGTTGCCAAAATTCATGTTAGAGGGGAAATTGTTAGAAATGAAATACGCGTTAGCAAGCTAAGCAAGACTGGGATTGATTTTGTACTCTTGTCCTTTTAATTAGAAGGAACACATTTCAATAAAAAAATTACATTCTAAACCCATTTAATTAAAAAAACGCATGTCCCAATGTGTCATATAAGAGGAATTTAAAGAAGCTCTTAAGTCAAGAGGGTATTTGGTGTATGAAGCGTGTCAGACACGGACATGAAGGTCGGGGAGATTGTTGGTGCTTCATAGTTTCTGAGTGGTGCTTATAATCACATCTAATGGTGTTTGGGTAGCCCCTCTCTCTCTCTATTAAAGTGTCTGGTCGTTCACCCTGTACTAATACTTTTTTGGGCTTGCATAGTTTACCAAGGGATCTCTCATCCTTGCATTGGAGCAGGTTAGGTCTTCTTGCCCTCTCCGGATCATTACCTAACTACGTTAGGAGAATTACACTCCCACAATCTAGTCCTTTTCTGGAAATATTCCACTAGCTAGATATTGCTACCTCTGATATCAGAAATCATGGATTTTCTACTGCTCGTTGTTTGTGCCAATTTTGGTTGTGAATGATTTAATAGTATTAAATCAGTGCACTCTGAAGATATATTGGTCTAAAATATAACACTGGCTGCCTGGATTTTGGACTATGGTTGGACCAAATACTGCTTTGCAGTATATCAATTGGCTATTATGTAGGGGTGGTCTTACCGATACGACTAAACATCTCCACTAAGGTAAGGTGGTTATCAGAATCTTTAGATGCTAATGCTTAATAATCTCTCTCACTTGTTTCATTGAAATAAATATCTTTCGGTCCTTGTTGGTTGCTTTGGTAGTTGGGTGTTATGGATACATTCAACATAGACAAATACATCAATGACAAATGGAAGGCTAGTTGAAATATGGGGCAAAAGACGGAGGCTGCCTGAAACAAACACTGAAAGATATCATAAGACCTTAAAAGTTAATAGAAACTATTGCTTAAAAGTTAAAATTGATTTGAACCATTCGATTGGGAGCTAGAAAACCTGAAAGTTATTAGGTGTCAACGGTTAAGAACTCAGTGATTCTTTCTTTTGTGGTTTTCATGGACTATCCGGGAAACCCTATGAAGAATGTTACTATTGTGGTTGAACTCTGATAAGAAAGTAATTTTTGTTACTGATTTTACGCATTTGTAGAGAGAATTTTCCAGCTGATTTTTCGGGAGAAAACAATCTTTGAGACCGTTGAAAATTATATCTATATTAAGACAAATAGATTGGAAATTTGCATGTTCATGGGTGGGGCTCCTTGGAAGCTTTTTAACGGATTTGGTATGTCTTACCTAATGATAAAAGATTTGAAGAAATTGGAGGCTCCAAAATAATGACACGGGAGCAAATTTACAAGCGAGCACTTCAATGTCATGATTGTGGGTTGTAATGTTCCCAACTTGATCTCCATTGTCTGCTTTAACTTGATCTCCATTGTGTATATTTAAAGCAACCACCGCTAGTTGAAGAAGAGAGAACTTTCCATTTTTCTTAAATGTTTTATGTGATGTAGAGTTTTAATACACATGGATGTTGTCCAGGATTGCGATTGGCCAGGTTAAGCACGTTCAGTATCATGATTGTGTTAAGTATGAACTCAACCATTTAATAAACGGTGCATGGGATCTATATCCAAGCAAGAACCCTTCTAATCTGTTTGTTATCTTTGTTTTCAGTTTCACTAAAAACTAACTGATCGATATATCATATATGGCTTAGTATTTCTTTCAACTCGGTAACGCCATT
Organism: Sambucus nigra; assembly: GCA_949130495.1. Taxonomy (NCBI): domain Eukaryota; kingdom Viridiplantae; phylum Streptophyta; class Magnoliopsida; order Dipsacales; family Adoxaceae; genus Sambucus; species Sambucus nigra. Next base: position 779,246,504 of record OX422208.1, on the reverse strand, counting down.
AAGATTTATATGACAGGATACCGCAAAAGCATCTTTTTTTGACCGAATGGGCCTTTTGGGAAAACCTGTCTAGAATTATTATAAAAATCAGTACTTAACTATTAAATTGTATAATGTCCTTATTTTTATCATAGATGTTTAGTACAGATGAAACCCATTTTATGAATTTTGATTCAAATCAAATCGTTCCCTTATATATTTGAGGATTCTGTCAGCTGAGGATCTTCTATTTATTCTCATGAGATCTAAGGGGACAAGATGTGGGATCAGATGTTAAATTATTTATTTTAATTATGGTTGTTTCCTTGGTCCCTATTCTGTTCATCTGAGTTGTATTTACAATTTTTGGGGTCCTTATATTGTCCCCTTAAAATATCTGTTTCTTTGGTCCCTATTCGGCGCATTTTATAGGTTTTTACCATTGTCGCTTGAAACATGCATTTTTATTCCTTCACCTTTTCCATTTTGGGAAATCTGTATTGCTAATGGACTCTCTTGTGGGTAGGATTTGGGGCCTAAGGTGTGGACTTTGACAAGAATAGCTAAAAAATAAAACGTTTTTAAACAACAATTTTAATTTCTAAGATTCAGGGTGCCTGTAGGGGTTTGTCAGGAATAGCCACAATCAAACCTTTGGATATGATGAAAGGGATCGACTGAATACACAAGTCAGCTCTTATGACACAATTTTGTTGATACATTAGTGGGCTAATTTAGCTGTTTTAGCTTCTTCCATTGGTGCATGAAAATACTATACGTATTCAATTGTTTAGTAGACCAGGCAAGCCATCCTTTCAACCTAGGGTTATATGGAGCTAAATATGAGTATGGGGTACGTCTCTTGTGACGACTCCACCCCCAAAAAGAGAGTAAAAGCAAGGTGAACTAAGGTGGTTATATATTTGAGCCTTAGGTGAATGAGATGTTGGGGTGAATAATCAAGGTGACGGGGGCTTGTGTAAAATGGTTGAATAAGATGTTGGGGGATCGAATCCAATAAAAAATAGAAATAATGTTGGGGGAGGAAAGAGGGTTTGAGTGAAGTTTTAAATAGATATGGGTTGTCATTCTCAATTATGCAGCTTGTCAATGCCTGTTGCTGTGATTTCTTGCAGATTTGTTGTTTTCTCCAGCTTAAAGATTCCACTTGGTGGCGTGGGTTACTTTTTGAACAACGAACACTTCGTGCATGTCCTTTTAGGAAACTCTCTCTCTCTCTCTCTCTCTCTCTCTCATATTTTTAATTGTATTTTTCAGCGTGTCAAAAGAGTTTATGGACACCCAACGCTTGGCGACACATTGCTTTATGTCCCACAAGGTTGGCTTAAGAGCACCACACTTGGGCCTCAAAAAGGCAATATGTGTTCTGTTGGGTTGGAACAGCGAAGTGGCTCCTGACGTTGTTACTTGGACCCCAGAACCCATTTCCACTGCTGAAGCTTGGGCTCAAAAGGAGGATCTTATAATCTGGCCTCCTGTTATTGTCATTCATAACGACTCCATATCAGACCATGATCCAAAAGACCGGAAAATCATAACTACAGAAGCACTTTCAGATTTTCTTAGAGGTGAGTAACATGCATATGAAATCTTGATTCATTTATCATATATATTTGGGAGAAAGCTTTCGTCGATAGGATAAATCAGTTAACATAACACATTTTTATTATCAATGTTTCGAAGTTTACAAGATAGTAGTGAATTATCTTGAAAATTTTGAAATACTTTTAAATGTTTGGTCCCTTTTTGTTATGTTGTATGTGACTTTGACCAAAGCGTCGCAAAAAGTGAAAATGGTACCCAAAGTTATTGCAACTTTGGCACAAATGACCCTGAATTTTAAAGGACATTTTTACGGTTCTTGACCATTACACGTCCTGTAAGAGCAGTTGCACAATAATCCCAGTTTATAACTCATTATTACAACATAATTAGACTTTCCGTTAGTTTAACTCTAATTAGACATTAACTGAGAATATGTTGGTCATTCATTTGATATGTAACCAACAGTTCAATTACCCATTGGGCCGAGGCTTTTAGCTAAAATAGTTTCAGAAATAACAAAAATAGTAGATGCCTTGGAGTTTCAAAAACCACTGTGCCAAAGCCATATAACCCAAAGCCATATAACAAAAATAGTTTCAGAAATAACAAAAATAGTAGACGCCTTGGAGTTTCAGAAACCACTGTGCTAAAGCCATATAACCCAAATTTTAAAGTCATACCCAAGTTGCCGGAGGTTAAAATCTTGGGCAAAAGACTCTCTCTCTCTCTCTCTCTCTCTCTCTCTCTCTCTCTCTCTCTCATTTTGCATCTTCATTCTGTAACAGGTAAAGGTTTTGGCGGAGGAAAAATGAAGGTTGTGAAATCAAACCAGAGTATTATGGTGGTGAAGTTCTTGGGCACATTTCCTTGTCTGCAAGATGCAGAGAAACTCCACAGTTATTTTGCAGAGAACAAGCGTGGAAGAACAGATTTTAAGAAACTAGTTTTTTCTTCCAGCAAGGGCAAGAGCAGCACCAGTGGTGAAAAAGGAGAAACGAATGGCGACAAAGTAGATGAGCTTGTCCTGTACGGATACATGGGAATCTCTGAGGACTTGGACAAAGTTGATTTTGATACCAAGAGAAAGTGTTCCATCAAAAGCAAGAAGGAGATTCAGGACCTCTTGGATGCTCCTGTCAAACCCGAATGAAAGACAGACAAGGTATAACAAGTATGGGTTGAGAAATTTCAGTTTATTTCCACATCTTTTATAAGTAGTCAAATGAGGATAGAACCTCCCATGTGGAGGAGCTATGGTGGGTGTTTCTACTTTTTTGGTACATGTTTTGTATCTAATGTTCTAGACTTGTTGCTTTTGATGATTTGAGTTTTGGAGGATATTAGTCTTCTTCTGGACCTGGTTAGTAACAGTAGTAAGTGTTTAGTGAGGCATGTAATGGTGGGTAAAAAATGTGGATTTTTTGGTTTTCTTACATTATATGCTCATCAACTTTAAGTATTCCCCTTTTCCAATGTCTCTTGTGCCTGAAAGTGAATTAATTTCTTAAGGATTCTCCAATGTTTCCTAAACAAGGGAACAGTATAGGCAGCGTATAGGAAAAGCTTAAGTATAACAGAAGTTATGGTAGGACTTGGATACTTTCACGGAGACGAAAACCCTATTTACATCCTATTTAACCGGATCTAAAATAGGTGGTGGTCCCAAGTTTGGGATGGATAATTGTTTGTTTTTAGTGATATTCACTATTACTTTAATACTGGACTAAATTAAAAAAAAAAAAATTGTTGATGCTGTTGGCAATCATATAACCTTTTCCCTGCAATTCTTATGGCACCAGTTTTTCTTGGTACAACAGGGCCCCAGTATGATGCACAGGATAAGAGGCGGGATGAGATGATTTTCTCTCATAATATCATGTTTGATGTTAGAGGGATGGAATTTAAGTTGCCATGAGTAATTTTGAATAAGCTTCTTATGGCATTAGTTGTTAGCTATTATCTTTTCAAGTTAGGATATACGCTATCATACCCATTCATCTGGGAATATTAAACAGAGCCTAGGAGTTAATTTGTTATTTACTATAGTTCATAATCTACTGAAAATTATCTTATTCCAGTTGGAACCTAATCTGGTGGAAATTATTTTGGCACTTGCTTGAGCTGCTCTACATCACATCTAACCTCCCATACCACAGAGCTTCAAGACATTGGTTAAAAAATAAAAATGAATGATTATGTTAATCTAGAGTTAAACTTAATGTAGAAACAACTGAAAATTGTTTTAGACTAATGGAATACAATAAAAGGGTAAAAGCACTAGTGAAAAATGTTTATTTAAGATACCAATTTGCAAAAAGATTTAAGTTGTATTGCTTTCCTAAAATTCCTGACAAAATAAAAAAGTATTCAGGATAGAAGGATCTAACAAATTCAATCTACAAAGAGTCCCTTGCAAAAGTCCCTTTCGGTATCTATTATAATGGTATGAAGTAAGCTCTTCCAATGCCATTGCTCTGTTTTCAAGTAAGATTGTGGCAGCTTCTCTTCCCGATCTTGCTATTGCTCCGGATGATCTCTTTAGACTCGTACCCATGCAAATTGCTTACTGTGCGAGCAAACATTATATGTAGATTTGTAAGAGCAAATTCTCCATCATTGCCCCTACTATCTAGGACTTGTCCATAGAGAGTGTAGTTTACATTGAGTATGACGTATCCCGTGACATTCGTCAAGGCAATTTACGTTCACACGATCAAGAAGACATCCGATTATCAAGAATTTTTTACTATGTATTGGAAAATTTTCATATACTGGATTTTGTCAAAACGAGACGTTTTCAAACAGTTTTTCGAAGAGTTTTTGAACTTAAAAATATTTTTTTATTTTTGACAGTCTCATTCAAACGAGATTATTACCTCGTTAGAACGACCTACCTATATCGTTATAAGGGTCGTTTGATGACCTGCATCAAACGCGCTTCGAACGAGGGCTTACTGTCTTGACTTTTTTCATCTTGTTGAAAGCGACTCACATGTTGTTCGAACGACATCTCTATGTCGTTAGAACGACTGTTGCTTCTCGTTCGAACGAGATTGCGCCGCCTCGAATTTTGTTTTCGCCTACAAATACCTGTTTCGTGAAGATTTTTCTTTAAGACTTCGCATTTACTATAACTGCAGACCTACTGCATTTAAGTCTTCACTTTTTATAGGGTAAAAACACTTTTTGATTCACACAATCAATCCCAAATACTTTGTGAATCATCTTTGAAACCCAAATCAGTTATGTATTATAGTTACTCTTGTGAAGAAGGAGTCTTCACTGCTGACCTTGTTGAGAAGGAGTCTCTACTTCTGCTCTTGTGATTCTTACGGAAATTATTGCTGACGACTGAGGTCATTGTGGGTTCTCGAGGGAATTCATTGCTGAAGGAAGATTGCAATCTTTGTGGTTTTCGAGGGAATTATTGTTGTATTTCTCTATTGTATTTGTAAGTTGTGATTTGCAAAACTATAGTGAAATAAAGGTTTTGCCCTGCGGGGATTTTTTTTCCTGAAATTCTGATTTCTTTACATGCTTGCTTTGAATCACGTAGTTGCATGTTCTAGGGTTAATAATAATTAAAATTTGTTTGTAGGTTGACATTCAATTAAATAAGTTTACTCCGTCAGAGAATCGCGCACTCTCTCAAATTGGTATCAGAGCACTTATTATTTTGTTCCAATAATTGATATCAGAGCAGGTTTCACCAAATTATCGTGAAGTTCTTTTTTCGCAAAATTTTTCTGAGATATCAATTGTTTTGAAAAATTGAATTTGAAAAATGACAAATTTTCTGATGGAGAAGTTATATAATAGGATGCCAATTTTCGATGGATTGAATTATGTCTATTGGAAAGTCCGTTTGAGATCCCACTTTAAAGGCAATTGATGAAAGAGTCTCGCTTGTGTGTGAAAGAGGGTAGACTCCTCCCATTGTCACTGTCGGTAATGTTGCGAATCCCAAACCTGTTTTTGATTGGACCGATGATGAGTTTAAGTGGAGTACCTATAACTCCCACATACTTAGTGCTATTTATGGAGCCGTCACCCCTGGCGAGTTTCGTCGCATCATAACGTGCACTACGTCGAAGGAAGCATGGGATATCCTCCAGTTGACACATGAGGGTACCAACGCTGTCAAGGCGTTTAAGCTTCAAAATTTGACCATCCTGTTTGAGACCAACACTATGTTAGAGTGCGAGAGTTTCGATGATTTTTATGCTAGATTGTCGGACATTGTTAACACGAGTTTTAATTTGGGTGAGAGAATTGAGGATTCGAGAGTTGTGAAAAAGATTTTGAGGTCACTCCCATCCCGATTTATTCCTAAGGTCACCGTATTTAAATCTTTAGGGGTCTTAGACTCTCTTAGGTTAGAAGAACTCGTAGAAGACCTTCAAACTTATGAGATCGACATGTTTCGCCAAGCCATTAAGCCTAAGGATAGAGGGATAACTTTAAATACTCAATTTAAGAAAAAGAAAAAAGAGAAAGTGCACGAGTCTGAATCTGAGGGTTAGGTTGATTTAGATGACTTGGCCTTATTTGCGATTTTTTAAAAATTTTCTCAAATTTTTCAAAAATAATTCTTCCAATAAAAAGATTTTTGAGAAAAACAAAAAGAAAGATGAGGTCAAGAATAGCGATGAGAAAGAGGAAGATATAAGATGTTTTGAGTGCGAGGGCAAAGGGCACAAGGCTTTTGAGTGTCCCACTATGCTAAAGAGAAAGGGCAAAACAATTGCTAATAAGGCCACTCTTAGCGATAGTGACATCGAGTTGGATGATTCAGGGGGAGAATCACCACATGAAAAGTGTGTTGCTTTCATGGATAGTTATGTGACCACTTCTAGTTTGTCCCACGACGATGAGGACACATGTAAATACGAGAGCCTCGATGATGTTTCGAGCTATTCGAGTAAGTGTGAGGATGAGATCGCAAGTGTGGGCGAAGGGGATCTCCAAAAAGCTTTTAGTGATTTATATAGCGAAATGTTGAAATCAAAAGGTTGAACAAAGAATTAAGTCTTAAGGTGTTAAATTTGGAGAGAGAGATAGAAGTTTTGAGGGTGTATGAAGCGTCGGTGAGTCAACTCGAGAAGGAGAGAGTTTCTTTATGTGAGCAGTTAATCGTCTTAGGCCGGGAAAATAGTGAATTGACCAACATCGTGGCTAGTCTTACGGGAGATCTCCAATATTCATTGGAGACTCGTGAGAAACTTGAAGTCCGTGTATCCCAACTCGAGAGAGATATCGAACGTACACGAGAGGTTAAAATCACTTTAGAGGACACATCTAAGAAGGTTGGAAAGATGCTCATCGGTTCCACTTTGGATAATGTTGAGAGACTAGGAATAGGTTGTGACAGTGCATCAACTTCCCATGTTGCACCTGAGCCGGTCTCGAGTTTGTGATGGATACTTATGGCTCTCAACCTAACCCACCTAGGCGTCCGTTTTTCCTTAGGATAACGCGTCCTAGACATTTTGAGAGGTGTTCTTAATCCCGTTTATGTCTGTTCCCATGCAAGCAAACTAGGACACCTTAGGGAATTTTGTTTTAAGTTGGGTAGTGTGTCTCATAGCCATAGGTACATTCCACGATATGCTACTACACGTGTTCTTGCACACACTCCTACACATGATACTCTGCATGCTCCTGCACATCATATGAGAGATTTCGTGAGCAAGTTGAGTATTTGGTCAAAAGTTCACATGATTTGATGGATTCTTTTTTATAGGATGTTACCTCCTTTGGAGAACACCTCCGGACCTAATGATTGAGGTTTAGACTTGTTTGCTAGCATTGGATCCTTTTCATGTTTATATCATTCATGCATATTGCTAGTATGCACTACTATTATATTTATCTTTTTCTATTTTGATACACTTTTTGAAAATCCAAAAAGAGTTTTGTTTTTCTTGAAAATTTTTGGAAAAAATACAAAAAAGATTTTCGGTTTCTTTTTAAAAAAAGTGAAAAAGCCAAAAAGATTTTATTTTTAATAAACTTTTTGGAAAAAAAAAAAGATTTTTGTAGTTTGTTTTACACCATATATGGATGGACATTTAGGATTGCTAAGTCACAATATCATTCCATTATCCACGTGACTTTTTGATAGTGTTTTGAGACACAACATTATTTCATCCATGTGCTTTATAATGTTTTGGAATCATTGAGATGTGATTAGTGATTACTTCCTACATGCTTGACTTATTATTTTCTTAAATGCACGCATGGACAAATTTATTTGAGTATTGTACTTGTCTGTCACAAGTTGATCAAAATATTTTCATATCAATCCTGCCTTTAAAACGAACCAAATGTGATAAAACGAGATAATGAAAATAGTGCTTGCAAGAACCATTGCCCGGAGTGAAAAATTGAAAATTATATCTCCAATAAATGTGTTAATGTTAAAAGCAATGGAATCGGGATGCGAAAGTAAAAATATCTTTACGTGTATAGCCATCGTTTGCAAAAGAAAAAGAGACTAAAAGATTAAAGGCACATAAAAGAAAAAATATAAAGTGTTAGGCCAAATTCAAAGAACATTGACGCTTCACTACATATGGGCATTGATTTCTTAAAAAAAAAGAGTCGAGTGAAATATTCTATATGTGAGTTTTAAGGGAGTTGAGACGAAGATCAATGTGTTTGCACATCCTGAAAAAGTTCGCAAAAGCATTACATAGTTTTGGACGTTATTGGTGTGAAAATCATTTTAGATTTTGATTTGTTGATTAGATTGAGTCGATATCATATGAATTCAACATTTTTACACCTAATGACGATTTTGAGTTAATTCGTTTGGAGTATCCAGAATTCATCGTGCACATATGTTACGATTGTTTGAGTTGATTTTTCTATCGAATTTGTTCACAACCATTCATTCCCTTTTCATGATTTGGTTATCTTAGTGTTAGTTCATGGTGCGTTGTTTTTGTAAAATTACTTTTCTCTTGATAAATTTGAAGAATAAAAAATAGTTAGTTTTGCTTAGTTTATCATTACTTGATTTGTATTGCATTATATATGTGATGATATTCTATGATTGTTGTGACACACTCCAGTTTATTATTTTTTTATCCTTTTCCTTGTTTATTTTGGACAAATGAAAAGGGGGAGAACGAATTATGGGGGAGTGAGTTTGAATTGTGGGGGAGAATTGATTTGGTTTATCGGTTTTATTTTATTTCAAACTCTATACGTCACGAAGGTATTTCTTTGTCTATTTAGGTACACTTTGATGAGTATTTAAAAAGCACACATTTGATAAAGCTCATTAGAAGAAGATCAAGAGAAAGTAAGAGATTTGAAGATTTGAAAGTTGAAGATTTTGAAGACTTGTACATATTTAATATTCGTTCCATTTTTAGGTTTTTGGGAGGGTATTAGATTTGTATAGGATTTGTTGGATAATTCAGATTTTTTTTTTTAATTTTGAACCGGAATAGCCACATGGGGAGATTTGTAAGGCATTACCACCAGTATCTAGGACTTGTTTATAGAGTCTAGTTTACATTGAGTATGGCATATCCCAATATATCCGTCAAGGCAATTCATATTCACACAATCAAGAAGACGAATCCAATTATCAAGCATCTTCAACAAGCTCCACGACTTCATGCATATTTGGTATGGATTTTGTTGTGTTTCACGGATTTTTGACCAAATGTTGGGCAATTTTCAAAAATTGAATTTTTTCAAAACGAGGCGTTTTCAAACAGTTTTCCGAAGAGTTTTTAATCTTAAAAATAAATTTTGTTTTTGATAGTCTCATTCAAACGAGATTGATATCTCGTCAGAACAACTTGCCTATGTCGTTAGAAGGATCATTTGATGGCCTGCATCAAACATGCTTCGAACGAGGGCTTACTATCTAGACTTTTGTCATCTCGTTGGAAGCGACTCGCATGTCATTCGAACGACATCTCTATGTCGTTAGAACGGCTACTGCTTCTCATTCGAATGAGATTGCTCCATCTCGATTTTTGTGTCCGCCTATAAATACCTGTCTCGTGAAGATTTTTCTGTAAGACTTCACATTTACGAAAACTGCAGACCTGCTGCATTTAAGTCTTCACTTTTTATAGGGTAAAAATACTTTTTGATTCACACCATCAATCCCAAATGCTTTTGTGAATCATCTTTGAAACTCAAATCACTTATGTATTGAAGTTACTCTTGTAAAGAAGGAGTCTTCACTGTTGACCTTGTTGAGAAGGAGTCGCTACTGTCGCTCTTGTGATTCTTGCAGGGAATCATTGCTGAAGACTGCGGTTATTGTGGGTTCTCGAGGGAATTCATTGCTGAAGGAAAATTGCGATCTTTGTGGTTTTCAAGGAAATCATTGTTGTATTTCTCTATTGTATTTGTAAGTTGCAATTTGCAAAACTATAGTGAAAAAAAATGATTTGCCTTGTGGAAATTTTTTCCTGAAATTCTGATTTCTTTACATACTTTTGCATTGAATTACATAATTGCATGTTCTAGGGTTAATAAGAATTAAAAATTGTTTGTGGGTTGACATCCAATTAAATAAGTTTACTCCGTCAAAAAATCGTGCACTCTCTCAAGATTTCATGTTTCGTCGAGCTTGTATGTTGTTTACTGAATTCTGCTTAATGTATAGTTACATGAAATAATATGAATGAAATTAAAGTTGCAATTATTATTAATTATGCCGCACTACAAATATCAATATAAATATGTCAGACAAAAAGTTGTCGTGATAAGTCAATAGATGCTCAAATAAATCATGCAAACCAGTATTTGTTCCCACACTGTGAACACGATTGGATGGAATTATCACACCCAGAATATCAACGTTCCTCTCGTCTTTTTGGATCAGAACAATTCATCTTGTCAAAAATGTTAAAATTGCCGGGACAAAATATAGAGGTCATGACCAGGTTTCTGTCACCTTATCTTCTCATTATGTAGCATACTAGTAGACAATGGACCCATAATTGTCAAACTAAGTTATTGTGCATGCTCGTGCTTTCTTGAATCGTCGTCATCGAAGATTTGGCTCTGATGAGGAAGACATATTTCTAAATTTGTATTAAAGATTGAGAGAGGAATTTATTTTGAATTTCAAAGTATCGATATAAATTTTGCTTACAGTTGTCGTCAAAATTGTTGGGATAGCCATTGATCACACGCCCATACCCAACGCGTGCTTGAGCTTTGTACAAATAATCTAATGTCGCGCGATCTTGTTACTTACCCTCAAGGCGGGAGTTGGAAGTTCAAACTGTTTGACCAAAATCTAACATTTGCTTTGGCATGTCATATAGAGTTGATCTTAATGTACAACTCATTTTGTTAAATTCATTGAGAGATAAATATACGTACATAAATATATATTTCTCTTATACCATAGTAGACTATACCTAACTACTTAAGTGCTCCATGTCAAGCAGTATAAAATTGTTTATGTATTACGATCAAATCATGCCACACATAAGGGAGCATGTTGAGAATGAAATCTCACATCAAAAAACTGGACTTTTGATCACAACATAAAAAATCCTCGGGCCCCTCTTGGGGATGGGTTGGAAGCTTCTAACATTTTAACATTTATATTACTTGATTCTTCTATGAACTATAATCCAGATAATTTATGTAGTAAACTATGTATTTATGTTTAAGTTATTTTAAGTCCCTCAACTATCAGATACGTTCCTACGTGTCCTAGAAACGTCGCCCAAAAGTGAATTTTAGATAGGCGTAGGAACTTATCTAGAACAGTACAACCTTTTGAGAATGTTCCGGAAATGTTTTATTATTTTTTTTCTGATAAGTATATTAAATGAAGCTACTTAAGGGAGCGGAAACCCGTATACAAGTGATATACATTTTACAAAATTAACAATAGAAGGATTTAAATACACACATTGTAATATTTCTGGGGTTTATCTTCAATTTACCCTTGTGTTTACCAAAATTTATATGTTGAACTTATAATTTATTTTGACTTCAAAAAGCCCAGCCGGGTTTAGTGCTGCCCCCATGTACACCTCCTGTCCTAAAGGACCAAATAACCATACAGAAGAAGTAACTGATCCAGGGTGAGAAGTTTATGGCAATTTTCCATACACTCTTAAGGTCTGCTCACAATATTTTCGTATAGGATTGGCAGCTTTGTAAGCTTCCAAACATTATCTGCAAAAGATCAATAATGGATCACATGCATAATAGTTTCCACATGCTGTTTACATACACAGCCCATGGGATTATTATGAAATTTTCTTCTAGTTAGACTGTAATTAGTGGGTAGAGATTCATTCCACACATGCCACATTTTCTAAGGCACCCCATTCTTCCAAATAACGTTCCATTCCATCAACCTGAATGGGAAGCGCTCGATGGTGATCCACCCCCATTGTGGTCATTTACCAAGTTTAGATTGTAAATCATTTTATAACAGCTTTTCATGGTAAACCAACCACTCCTCTCATGATGCCATATTAATTTGTCAGACCCCAAAGGGATTCTCAATATAATGTCAATCTCCGGCTCCAAGAAAATAGTTTTCGAGAGTTTTTTTTCCAACTTTGCGTGCTAACTCTCATTTCTTATTGAATTAACCGATCAACTTGCTGTTGGACATCTCACACCAAACGTTAAAACTCTTTTGGCCTCCCATATACTCTTCAAAACATATGACCAGTGGCGGATTCAGGATTTTGTGTGAACTGGGGCGAAAGTTTCAATAGTTGCCGGAGGTTCGGGGGCGGGAGCCCCCGAAGCGATTTTTTTTTGGGGGGATCGATTTTTTTCGAGCATTTTTTGGGCTGTTTTTACTTTTTTGGGCATTATATTTATTTTCAACACTGATTGAAGTGGGAGATGATTGAACCTCAGCTTCAGATACGGTTGGTGCATTGTCTTCTCTTTTTCGTTTAAAATATTTCTCTATTGATTCCCAATATTTACAAATTTAATTTAATTTCACATATAAATTTAATTTCATATAAATTTATATAAATTTACACAAAAATAAATAAACAGACACATATAAACAATACACAAAATAAATTTATAAATTCACATTATAAATTTGATTTCATTTTAGTATAAATAATTTTAGTATAATTTCAGTAGTATAAATATAATTTCACATATAAACAGACACATATAAACAAATATACACAAAATAAATAAATGATGAAATAGGGTTTCAACACACATAGATGCAAAATTTTTATGGAGAGCAGGGCAGCGGGTGGAAAGCAGCAAGGCAGCGAGTGGAGAGTAGCAGGGCGGTGGTGGAGAGAGCGGCGGGTGGAGGGAAACGGGTGGAGAGAGCGGAGGACTCTTTAGAAAATAGGGTTTTTCTGTTACTTTGGTACGAGAGGAGAGAGAGCACCATTTTAAGTTATTTTTTTTTTTTGTTTATTACAGATTTTTCCCTGAACTTTTAATATAATTACAAGTCACCTCCAGATTTAATTTTTTACCAAAAAAAAAAACAATTTTTTTATTTTTTATTTTTGAAAAATGAACTGGGGCGGCCGCCCTGCTTCGGCCCGGGCTGGATCCGCCCCTGCATATGACCCCATCCTTTCCTTTTCTTGCTTCCATGAAAGGGGTGGTGGGGAAGTACTTGTCTTTTAGGATACAGGCCACAAGAGAATATGGGTTATTGATAATTCTCCATCCTTGTTTAGCAAGTAAAGATAAATTAAAAGCCCGAAAATCCCGAAAACCAAACTCCCCCATATTTTTGGGTCTACACATTGTAATACCCCATAATTTTATTAATTTTTATTTAAGGGATTAATTAAATTAAATGAGAATTAATTGAAAATTAATCCGGATATAAATACTAGCGAGATGTGAGTTGGTATTTGATTATGATATTAAAATGGAATATTTCATGAGTATTGAAAATATTTAAATTGTCACGAAGAAGAAATGCGACAATTTGGGAAACTTAGTTGGGAGGCGCGTGTCAGTCGCGTCAGGAACGGAATTATTTAAATTAAAAAATAAATTATATTTTTATCAATCGAATGGTCATTTTGAGTGCGCCAACATGTCCGGAAGGGTCGAAATAGTTAGAAAACACTAGCCGGGGGTTTAGTTTGGGTCCCGGGGCATTTTTAGGCCAAACCGGCAACCTAAAAGGGTATTTTGGTAATTTTAAAAATTAGGGAACTAAAACCCACGAAATTGAGAGGTTATTTTTATATTTTTAAAGAGGCCACTAAGGCCATTACCAGCCAAAAGCATTAGAAGTGAGCTACGGGAGTTAGAGAGGAGTTGCCATAGGGTTTCAAACCAAAAACACTCACCACCATCAAATTGGAAAGGATTTTTGACCGGAAAAAAAGAAGAGAATCAACCTTGAATCATCGAAAACACATCTGAAGAACAAATCTGAGGCAAGTGATTTGATATTTTTACGTGCATTGAATATTTCTTCCATGTTTAGTGTAGGAACTGTTTTATCTTGAAAGTATTGAGGAAAATATGATGAATTTGTTGTATAAAATCTAAAATTGGGTTAGGATTTGCATGTAGAATGGTTATGGACGAATTTGGTATTCGAAAACTTAACTTTGATGAATTGAAAACGGATTTATGATGAGTAATTTCGCATAATAAAATTCTGGGTTCATGTTCGTAGGGTTTGGGGTAAAATTTGGAGATTCATGATAATTACATATTGTTTAGGAGGATTTGACCCCAAAAATATGTTAAGTAGCGACCTAAGAGGATTTAGAGAAGTTTAAGAACATCAAAATGCGATTGGAATGATCTTAGGATGAATTTAGAGAAGAGAAAAATTGAGAAAAACGAATTGGGAAATTTCTGGGCGCAAACTGCCATCTCGTTAGAAGACCTGCCCAGGTTGTTTGAACGACCTCGTTGGAACGAGACTTCTAACAAGATGATAGTACCCCTTCTAACGAGTTGGTATTTCGTTCGAAGCCATTCGTTCGAACGACCTCGTTCGAACGAGATTTCTAACGAGTTGACAGAATGCCATTTTAGGCCTGATTTTATTTAAAACTTCCAGAAGACTTATATAATTAAGTGTAATCCTTCCCTTGTTGATTTGTGGATATAGTTGTGAGATTAGAAGTACGTCAAGGATTAAAACTTAGAGTTTTGTAGTAATCCGAATGATAGTTATGGGTTATGATATAAATGTCTAAAAACTTCGACGCGAGGAGAGTTGTTAACTTTAATGTATATAAATCGGGGACTTGTAAACGTGTAACATGAAATGACGGTATAGAAATGAGAAGTATACCTCTATTAATATTATGGGATACCGAAGATGTGTGAATGCTTGGTATATGTAGTTAGTTGTGTATAACATACCTACCATACTTGCTATCACGGGAGGTCGGCGTTCGATCAGGGCCATCTAATCTTTATGTGCCTACGGGGGGGATTTAGATTGGTACCTCGAGGACATAGGTCAGAGAAGGAATTGTTGAGAAGTTAATAAGTCTGATGATCATGGGAGCGTAGGTATGTGCGTGAGTCATGTGATGTGAACTATGTTCGCCTCCATTTTGTGTGATTGTTGTTTATTGAAAACGATTCCTGAGAGATTCGGAATACGTGGTCCTTATGTACGTGATGTACCGGGATTGGATAGCAGAGTATGTGTACACCGCAGCTTAGACTCGGGGTGCCAGTATTGTATATTTATGATGAGAATAATATACTGTTAATTGAAATGAATTGTCATGAATAAATGTAAGTGTGAAGAATAGTAACATTTTAGTAAAGTTAAAATTGGAAATCGCTCGTGATTAGCATTACTAATATTGGGAACTAAGAAGAAAAGTAAAACTCTGTTTAAATGAAGGTGCCGGATAATAAATCGTGAATCGTATAGTAATGTTAGATTGTGTATTGGACTAGTTAGATATGAGAATATCTAGAACGGGTACGAGTACAATAGGAGTGCACAATTAGTTGAGAGGTGAGGAACTCATGTGAGTGCACGCACTATCATGTACTTTATATTCATTGTTTAATTATATTAAACCACTTGCTTTATTTTAAACTGTTTTCACAATCGGGCTCTGACCCGTTTGCTTTCAAATCTATTTTTGTAAAAACCTTTTTAGGTGCCCAGCCACAAGGACATCAAGCATAGGAGTTCTATTTTCGCGACGTGCTGTAGCTGATGTGGAAGTTACAGGGCTTCGATAGTAGACGCCTCCATTTTATATCTTGACTCTACTTCAGATTCATTCATCTGTAGGGCATGTCGCCCCTTTCCTTTCAGAGACATCTTATTTACTTAGTCTTTATTTCATATTTTGGGTTGTAATTAAATTAAGGATTCAGGCTTGTATTTGTTCATTTCAGTATTTGAATTGTTGTGAGGAGTTTTCCTCCAGATTTATTTTATTTCATCATTAATTATTTGCAACTGTGATGTGGTTGTAGTATCAGTATTTTATAATTTAAATGGATTGTATGTTAATCGGATTTAATTAAAATTGACAACTCACTTTTTAAATATTAGGTAGCTAGTAATTATAAAAATATTTTCGACAGTGATGCTATGAACTGAACCTACTTGGCATTTTGCATTAATTTGAATAAAGGAGTAGCTACCCAATATTTAATTAGTCGGGGTGTCACAGGTGGTATCAGAGCATCATGTTCTAGTGTCCTTAGGATCTGTACGGCTTATTATGTTTCCGTTGAGCTTTCTTTGATGTAGAGCCCTATATTTTAGGATTGTTGTATTCTTTTGTGTATGCTTCGCTCTTCAGCTATTTTGAGATAATAACTGCGAACTTATAAGACTTTACTCTCATTTCAGATGCCTCCACGACGTGCACAGCGAGTTCATAGGGATGCTCATCCCGAACCACAGCCTGCACTAGTCCAGGGCACCATGATTGCCGCAGAGGTTGCTGCTATTGTAGCCCAAGCGATAAATGCCGCCCTCACAGTTGTGCAGCAGGCACCACCCCAGGCGCCAGTTCAGGTTCATGCATTCCCGTCTTCTTGAGAACTTGTTCGTGATGCTTTTCAGAAAGCACACCCTCCGGAGTTTGCAGGTAGCTCCGATGTTGTTGTGTCCAGCCAGTGGAAGAAGGACATTCAAAGACATTTGAGGATGTACGAGTGCACGGAGGTACAGAAACATATACTGGCTACTTTTAAGCTAGTAGGATCAGCGTTGCAGTGGTGGGAGTCCACTACCACCCCGGAGGAGAGAGATGCCCTTTATATACAGGAGTTCTGGGTGCGGTTCAACCGCAAGTATTTTCCATCAGCCATTCACACTGAAATGAGGAGGAAGTTAATGAACCTCAAGCAGGAGGGGAGGACCGTGGCCGAGTATGAGGCCGAATTCACTAATCTCTTGAACATTTTTCCCGATGAGATTCCGACTGAGGAGAAGAAGATTCAGAAGTTCATGGATGGGTTGACTTGGAGGATCCGTCAGCACTAGTTGGGAAATCTCTCGTTGGCCACTTATTCTGATGTGGTTAACGCAACACTACTTCAGTGCCAGGACCACCGCTTTCACATGTCAGAGAGTAAGCGGTCAGGAGAGTCCAGCCATCAGGGCAGAACAGGGGGAAATGGTGCCAGCGGGGCACAATCTACTCAGGGTCAGCATAGGCAGGGGGATCAGGGTTCCCAGCAGGGGGATTTTAAGAGGTTCAGATCTGGGGGTTTCAGAAATGGTCAGGGAGGTTTTCGTCAGGGCCAGCAGGGTTAGCACGGCCCATAGGGACAGCACGGCCAATAGGGCCAACAACAGCAATTTCAGCAGGGCCAGCACGGCCAGGGGAGGAATGGCAATGGCCACCAGGGCCGTGGGCATCAGGGTCAGAAAGGGGGGAACTTTCCGGGAAAATATTTTATTTGTGGCAAGATTGGCCACAAGCGCCAGGAGTGTCCTGATAGGGGCAGGGTACCACATCAGCAGCAGCAGGGAGCTCGACATGAGCCCCAGAGACCGATGTTTCCCACCGCCCTCCCAGCACTACCGCAGATGCCAGCTTTGCCACCCATCCCAGCAGGGACAGCTTCAGTATGGGCGAGTGTATCAGCTCCAGCAGGCCGCAGTTCCACCGATTCCACCTGCTATTGAGGGTATGTTCTCTATTCAGGGGACTATGGGGCATATTTTATTTGATACGGGGGCCACACATTGTTTCATTGCCACGAGATTTGCACGCACTTTGGGGTTGTTAGACACTGCAGAGAGCACGGTTACTTGCGTAGATTCACCGTTGAGTAGGGGTTCCGTGATTTACCTTATTTGTAGAGGTGTGGGTATAGAGATAGGGAGATTTACTTTACCCGCTGATATGCTAGTATTAGAGATGACTGAGTACGATGCGATTGTTGGTATGGAATGGATTGTCTAGTTGCGTACCGAGCCATGATTGACTGTTTCAGTAGGAGTATTATCTTTGCCATTCCCGGGCAGGAGATGTTTTTAGTGGCGATGCCTCGCCCTGAGGGAGGATCCTCCACTCACTTGTACTATATAGAGGAGGAGACCTCTAAGGAAGTGGTATTACCACTCGATTCGATTCCCGTTGTTAGGGAGTTCGCTGATGTATTTCAGGATATACCTGGATTACCTCCTAGTAGAGAGATAGATTTTGTTATCGATTTGACACTGGGCACTCGGTCCATTGCCCGCGCACCGTACCGTATGGCTCCAGCGGAGATGAGAGAGTTAAGGGATCAGATAGAGCAGTTGTTGGGTCAGGGGTTTATCCGAAGGAGTACTTCGTCGTGGGGTGCCCCTGTATTGTTCGTAAAGAAGAAGGATGGATCGTTGAGATTATGTGTAAATTACCGAGAGTTGAATAAAGTCACGATACATAATAAGTATCCGTTGCCCCGAATCGATGACTTATTTGACCAGTTGAGAGGAGCTTGCTTCTTCTCGAAGATTGATTTACGATCGGGATACCATCAGTTGCGTATCAGGGAACAAGACGTCTCGAAGACTTCTTTCTTGACGAGGTATGGTTCCTATGAATTTCGGGTTATGCCTTTTGGCTTGACCAATGCTCCAGCCGTGTTTATGGACTAGATGAATATGGTGTTCAGAGAGTTCCTAGAGGAGATCGTCATTGTCTTTATTGATGACATTCTGGTTTACTCCCAGACAGAAGAGGAGCACGCCGAGCATTTGAGGCAAGTTTTGCAGATGCTACGTCAGAACGAGCTATATGCAAAGTACGAGAAATGTGGATTTTGGCTGAAGGAAGTTAAGTTTTTGGGGCATATCATTTCAGACTGGGGATATCTGTTGATCCGGGGAAGGTATCCGAGGTGAGGGAGTGGGGACAACCCATGACATCGACTGAGATCCGTAGTTTCTTGGGTTTAACATGATACTACAGGAGGTTTATTCAGGGTTTCTCAAAGATAGCGGGTCCTTTGACACATCTGACTCGCAAGGGTGTGCCATTCATCTGGAGTGATGCCTGTCAGTTGGCATTTGATGAGTTGAAGGACAAGTTGACCTCAGCGCCTGTGTTAGCATTGCCCAGACCGGGAGTTGAGTATCTAGTCTACACCGATGCGTCCTTACAAGGACTTGGAGGTGTGCTGCAACAGGAGAGTCAGGCCATAGCTTATGCTTCCCGTAAGCTTAAGCCTCACGAGAGGAATTACCCCACACACGACTTGGAGTTAGCGGCAGTCGTATTCGCTCTTCGGATTTGGAGACACTATCTCCCGGGGGAGAAATTTCGGTTGTTCACAGACCACAAGTCTCTACAATACCTCTTCACACAATAGGAGCTGAATATGCGTCAACGTCGGTGGATTGAGTTTGTGAAGGATTATCAGTTCGATATCCAATATCACCCAGGGAAGGCTAACGTGGTAGCAGACGCGTTGAGCCGTCGGCCAGTAGATGAGGTGGCCGAGGTGTGGAAAGCTAAGTGGAAGGAGTTGGGACACCAGGATGCAGTGGCCCGATCGTTCATGTCTGTGATAACCATTACACCTCAGATTGTTACGAGAGTGGTAAAGGCCCAGGAAAATGACTCGTTCTGTCAGGAGCAGATAGTTCGATTACTAGCAGAGGGAGCCGAGTCCTATACCGTTAGCTCAGACGGGGGATTACGCTTCAATGGGAGACTGGTTGTTCCGGAAGGGGAAGACTTGCGACATGAGGTAATGACAGAGTCGCACGGCTCACGGTACACCCTGGTGGGGATAAAATGTACCAAGACATGAGACAACAGTACTGGTGGAGCGGGATGAAGAGAGATATTGCCGTGTCTGTTTGTAAATGCGCCACTTGTCAGCTAGTAAAGGTGGACCATCAGAAACCGGCAGGACTTCTACATCCGTTAGAGGTTCCGATGTGGATATGGGAGATCATATCCATGGATTTTATCTCGGGGTTACCTACGTCACAGAGGGGTCACGACTCCATATGGGTAATTGTGGACCGGTTGACCAAAGTTGCTCATTTTCTACCCGTAAGGACAGATAACACTACGAGACAGTATGCCCAGATTTTCATTGCAGAGATAGTGAGACTTCACGGGGTGCCTCTAAATATCGTGTCTGACCGAGACAAGATATTTGTTTCACGATTTTGCAAAAGTTTCCAGGAGGCCATGGGTACAGAGTTGCGGCTGAGTACGACTTATCACCCGCAGACTGATGGGTAAACAGAACGGACAAATCAGATGTTGGAAGACATGTTGCGTATGTGCATCCTAGATTTTGGAGGTGGTTGGGAGCAGTACCTTCCACTGGTGGAGTTTGCTTATAATAACTCCTACCAGTTCACCATTGGCATGGATCCATTTGAGGCATTGTTTGGTAGACCTTGTCGTTCCCCAATATGTTGGTTAGAGGTGGGGGATAACAAACTCCTTGGGACGGAAGTGATTCAGGACACTTCGACAAGGATAAAGATGATACGGATCCGCATTCGGGTAGCTCAGGACCGGCAGAAGAGCTATGTTGATGCCAAGAGATTCTTTAGAGAATTCAAGGTGGGGGACCAGGTGTTACTCAGAGTATCTCCTATGGAGGGGATTATGCGTTTTGGGAAGAAGGGAAAACTGGCACCAAGATACGTGGGGCCATTCCCTATCATCGAGAGGATTGGGCCAGTCGCATATAGACTTGGGTTACCGGAGCACTTGCATAGGATTCATGATGTGTTCCATATTTCCTCGCTAAGGAAATATCTTAGGGACGATTTGGTCCATACTCACATTGCTTTAGAGAACATCTATCTTCAGCCTGATTGTTCCTACGAGGAAGGGCCGATTGCTATTTTGGACCAAAGCGAGTGGAAACTGAGGTCAAAGATAGTACCATTAGTACGTGTTCAGTGGCGGCATCATAATGCCGAGGAGTCCACATGGGAGCGCGAGAATGAGATGCGCGAGCGCTATCCAGAGTTATTTTTACCAGGTACTCTTTAGTTCCGAATTTCGGGACGAAATTCTGTTATTAGGGGGAAGTATATAATACCCCATAATTTTATTGATTTTTATTTAAGGGATTAATTAAATTAAATGAGAATTAATTGGAAATTAATCCGGATATAAATACTAGCGAGATGTGAGTTGGTATTTGATTATGATATTAAAATGGAATATTTCATGAGTATTAAAAATATTTAAATTGTCATGAGGCAGAAATGCGATAATTTGGGAAACTTAGTTGGGACGCGCGTGTCAGTCGCGTCAGGAACGGAATTATTTAAATTAAAAAATGGTCATTTTGAGTGCGCCAACGTGTCCGAAAGGGTCGAAATAGTCAGAAAACACTAGCCGGGGATTTAGTTTGGGTCCCGGGGCATTTTTAGGCCAAACCGGCAACCTAAAAGGGTATTTTGGTAATTTTAAAAATTAGGGAACTAAAACCCACGAAATTGAGAGGTTATTTTTATATTTTTAAAGAGGACACTAAGGCCATTACCAGCCAAAAGCATTAGAAGTGAGCTACGGGAGTTAGAGAGGAGTTGCCATAGGGTTTCAAACCAAAAACACTCACCACCATCAAATTGGAAAGGATTTCTGACCGGAAAAAAAGAAGAGAAT
This sequence comes from Sambucus nigra, assembly GCA_949130495.1. Lineage (NCBI taxonomy): Eukaryota > Viridiplantae > Streptophyta > Magnoliopsida > Dipsacales > Adoxaceae > Sambucus > Sambucus nigra. Next base: position 779,224,911 of record OX422208.1, on the reverse strand, counting down.
CAACCTTGAATCATCGACAACACATCTGAAGAACAAATTTGAGGCAAGTGATTTGATATTTTTACGTGCATTGAATATTTCTTCCATGTTTAGTGTAGGAACTGTTTTATCTTAAAAGTATTGAGGAAAATATGATGAATTTGTTGTAGAAAATCTAAAATTGGGTTAGGAGTTGCATGTAGAATGGTTATGGACGAATTTGGTATTCGAAGACTTAACTTTGATGAATTGAAAACGAATTTATGATGAGTAATTTGCCATAATAAAATTCTGGGTTCATGTTCGTAGGTTTGGGGTAAAATTTGGAGATTCATGATAATTACATATTGTTTAGGAGGATTTGACCCCAAAAATATGTTAAGTAACGACCTAAGAGGATTTAGAGAAGTTTAAGAACATCAAAATGCGATTGGAATGATCTTAGGATGAATTTAGAGAAGAGAAAAATTGAGAAAAAACGAATTGGGAAATTTCTGGGCACAAACTGCCATCTCGTTAGAAGACCTGCCCAGGTTGTTCGAACGACCTCGTTCGAACGAGACTTCTAACAAGATGATAGTACCCCTTCTAACGAGTTGGTAGTTCGTTCTAAGCCATTCGTTCGAACGACCTCGTTCGAACGAGATTTCTAACGAGTTGACAGAATGCCATTTTAGGCCTGATTTTATTTAAAACTTCCAGAAGACTTATATAATTAAGTGTAATCCTTCCCTTTTTGATTTGTGGATATAGTTGTGAGATTAGAAGTACGTCAAGGATTAAAACTTAGAGTTTTGTAGTAATCCGAATGATAGTTATGGGTTATGATATAAATGTCTAAAAACTTCGACGCGAGGAGAGTTGTTAACTGTAATGTATATAAATCGGGGACATGTAAACGTGTAACATGAAATGACGGTATAGGAATGAGATATACCTCTATTAATATTATGGGATACCGAAGATGTGTGAATGCTTGGTATATGTAGTTAGTTGTGTATAACATACCTACCATACTTGCTATCACGGGAGGTCGGCGTTCGATCAGGGCCATCTAATCTTTATGTGCCTACGGGGGGGATTTAGATTGGTACCTCGAGGACATAGGTCAGAGAAGGAATTATTGAGAAGTTAATAAGTCTGCTGATCATGGGAGCGTATGTATGTGCGTGACCCATGTGATGTGAACTATGTTCGCCTCCATTTTGTGTGATTGTTGTTTATTAAAAACGATTCCTGAGAGATTCGGAATACGTGGTCCTTATGTACGTGATGTACCGGGATTGGATAACAGAGTATGTGCGTAACGCAGCTTAGACTCGGGGTGCCAGTATTGTATATTTATGATGGGAATAATATACTGTTAATTGAAATGAATTGTCATGAATAAATGTAAGTGTGAAGAATAGTAACATTTTAGTAGATTTTAAATTGGAAATCGCTCGTGATTAGCATTACTAATATTGGGAACTAATAAGACAAGTAAAACTCTCTGTTTAAATGAAGGTGCCGGATAATAAATCGTGAATCGTATAGTAATGTTAGATTGTGTATTGGACTAGTTAGATATGAGAATATCTAAAACGGGTATGAGTACGATAGGAGTGCACAACTAATTGAGAGGTGAGGAACTCATGTGAGTGCACGCAGTATCATGTACTTTATATTCACTGTTTAATTATATTAAACCACTTGCTGTATTTTAAACTGTTTTCACAATCGGGCTCTAACCCGTTTGCTTTCAAATCTATTTTTGTAAAAACCTTTTTAGGTGCCCAACCACAAGGACATCAAGCATAGGAGTTCTATTCCCGCGACGTGCTGTAGCTGTTGTGGAAGTTACAGGACTTCGATAGTAGACGCCTCCATTTTATATCTTGACTCTACTTCAGATTCATTCATCTGTAGGGCATGTCGCCCCTTTCCTTTCAGAGACATCCTATTTACTCAATCTTTATTTCATATTTTGGGTTGTAATTAAATTAAGGATTCAGGCTTGTATTTGTTCATTTCAGTATTTAGATTGTTGTGAGGAGTTTTCCTCCAGATTTATTTTATTTCATCGTTAATTATTTGCGACTGTGATATGGTTGTAGTATCAGTATTTTATAATTTAAATGGATTGTATGTTAATCGACTTTAATTAAAATTGACAACTCACTTTTTAAATATTAGGTGGCTAATAATTATAAAAATATTTTCGACAGTGATGCTATGAACTGAACCAACTTGGCATTTTGCATTAATTTGAATGAAGGAGTAGCTACCCGGTATTTAATTTGTGGGGGGTCACACACATCCACTTTTCCACCTTAGTTCCCTCTCTTTTTTCTCATATGTCCACCAAAAGTTACATATTAAGGTCTCGAGCTACTCACATAGATACTCCGCGATTTCAAAACAACTCATAGTATAAGTAGGTACGGAATGAACCACTGCTTTAATAAGAATTTCCTTGACTTCTTGCCACAACCATTTACCTTGCCATCGTTGGTTATTAATTGGAAATGACATAATTTTGGCATATAAAAATGCTATCGAGCCTCCTCTTGGCATTATATATATAATAGAGATATACTCCCTCCTTCAAGTCCACTATTCATTTTTAACCGTCCCAAATTATTAATCCATTAATCTATATATACATGTTTTTATCAACTCATTTTCAATGAAAATGTATCAGGTGTTAAAATTCAATAGTTTAGAGAGCTCTTTGTTATTTTTTTTAGATTAGAAGGCAATAATTTATGGGGTTTGGTGTAATTTTCCATTTTTTAGTTGATTTTTTTTTTGGTGCTCCACCATGCTATTGAACCGAATCCACCCAAAAGTGGGGAATAACCAATAAATTAAAGTTTTGACACAAATACCATCTCTTTAAAAACAAACTTTTATTCTCTAAAGTTGTGGAATGGTCATTATAATATAGCAAATATTTGAAGTTCTCAAGTTATCACCCTTTTCAAGATCCAAATATTGATTCGGTTTTCCGGGACAACAAATTCATTGTAACCGATATGGTCATTGGACTCAAATATGGGAGAATTACAGGAAAAATCGTAAAAAGTGCATGATAAGGAAGACTAAACCATCATTGCCCCATTTTGCTGTCCAACACATAATAGAAGTTTTATAGAAATTATACTTTGTAATTCAAATAAAAATTACATGAAAATAAAATGTAAAAGGAAAGAAGATAATGGAAATGAAATGGGGGATATATGTACAAGTTTCTAAACAATTCAATTTAGAAAAATAAAAATAATTAGTACGAGTTCATACGCCGCACTAATTTACAAAGTAATCGCAAAAAATATGAAGCCCCTTAATCTCTTTCTTGTTCAGGTTATTTATGAATATCTGTGCATCAAAAAAATTCTAAGTTTTAAAATTCTCCTTTTATCGCTTTTGGAAGTTAAGATATTTGATGCCATAAGCAAACACGAAGCAGAAGAGGAATGCCCAGCCAACATGCGCTAAAGCAACATATCCGAGGAAATCGTAGTCGAAGCCCAAGAACTGATTAATGTATTGGTTTACTGGGATTGAACCCTGTCCAGGTACCTCAACCCCCCTCGTCATGTCACCAACTTGAGACGTTATAAGCCCATATAATGTCCACGCAACAGGAGAACCCCAGTAGTACCACCTCCACCATATTGGTATTTCCTGCAAAAGATGTAAGATTGCTAAAAACAGTTGAACTTTCTTTCATAATGACAAATCGTGAAACACTGTAATGCCTAGGTCTGCAAACGAACCGAGCCGAGCTTAGCTAAGCTCGTTTATTAAACGAGCTTGAAATTGTGTTCGGGCTCGGTTCATTTACTAAACGAACAAGCCGAACACGATCTTTAAACGAGCCGAGCTCGAGCAACTCGATTTTAAAAGGCCTAATTGTGCTCGTTTATGCCTTAAAATCCGAATATGAGCCGAACCCAAAAATCACATTTTTTTAAACGAGCTCAAAATCATGTTCAAGCTTGGTTCATTTGCTTAACAAACGAGCCGAGCTCGAGATTTAATCAAGCCGAGCTCGAGTTCTTCGTGAACAGCTTGGTTCGTTTGCAGCCCCAGTAATACCTAAAGTATAATTTGGGAAGGACAAAATGGTCAAGTGTAATGCTATATTTGGATCTCTGAAAGTTGGATTATACTAAAGGAAAGGAAAATTGTACTACAAAAGAAAAAATCGTATCTATTTTTCCTTTCCTTTATATTTTCCTCTACAATTTACGAGATTCAAACTAATGTTACTTTTCCCATATTAATTTTAGCTAGAATGAGTCGCAAAACAATTATCAAAACTAAAATCTCTTTTCATAACATTCTACCAAGGAAATTTTCTAACAAAATATTGGGTTACATGATTAGAAGCACACTCATCCATATTTAAGGAAGGACCACACCTTTACTAGTGTCAAGGCCTTCTAGGTAGAGAATCCCACACTTGTGGATGGGTTTGCCCATTGATCTGGGTGGCTAAGTTGGGGACAGTATTGGCAATAGTGGCGCAATGGTCCTAACATCCCCCGCATTAATATTTAGAATCATTAAATAAACTTCACTCTTAAATCATAAAACATATTGTACAAACTTGTGAATATATTCTATGGACCACAAAGATATATTGTGAAACGAATGGTGGCAGGGTTGTCAACATACCGTGTATGACCCCAATCCAATTCGAATGGGATCAATTTAACCAAATCCACTATTGACTTTGAAATCCAATAATCCATTTATTCAATTATTAAACCGAATATGTATTGATGTCGACCCGATCCGACAATGATCCAATCTGAATGGATTAACTATTATATATAAATATATGCGCGTATATATATATATATATATATATATATATATATATATATATATATATATATATATATATTGGGTCGGATCATTAGTGGATTTGTATTCGGTATAACAAATCGACGACCCTTCATATTATCGAATCCGATCCCTTTCCACCTCTAAATGGAGGGACTAGACCACGAGGGGCACAAATTTTTAAAAACACGAATTTTCTACTAAATTGGCCATGTCTAGGGGATCTAAAACGAATTTACTAATACGAGTATAGAAGCTTTTTTCTGCATTTGTGAGTCATACTAACTTAATAAACAAACAAGGCGGAGTACTATCTACCACATATTTATGGTTAGGTGTCTTACCGTTCTGGGGATGAGGAAACCAGAGAATAAGTTCCAGAAGTTGAGGAAAAATGACATGGTAATGGCCGCTATTTGGTAGTTTGGAGTGAGTGCTACAAGCATCATCCCGTATAATGTGAAGTAAATAAAGCACATGCATACGTAGAAGTAGAACCATAAGAACTTATCAGCTTGCCATTGGAACCCAATCATCGAGTATAGGAGAAGACTATAAATGAGTGTTTGGATAGAAACATAAATGACCTCAATAGCCACCTGCGCGACAAAAGATAATAAGAAATTAGTTATCACCAATGTATCATTTCTTTGTAATTAGAGAGTTTCATTGATAATCATATACTCATATTTCAACTTAGGCCCCGCTTGATTAAGGGTGATAATCTTTTCATCTGAGTGAGGATGATATATATCAACATCGGTCCCCTTTAATTCTGGGTGAATTTTCACCTATTCAAAGTTAACAATTTTGTTCATATACAATTCTAAATAAATGGACATACAATAATAATAAGATTTTGGACAACTTAATGAACAAAATTTAATTCCAAATATGAAAATATATTTATCACAATTTTAATTTTTATCTAGGTATAAAAATTCCACCCTAACCAAATGACACCTCCCTTTCACTCGCAAAGTATTCAACTTTGAACCAGAGTCCTAAGTTTTTCGTCCAATTTACCTGAGCAAAAGCATAAGGCAATGCCGAAAACATCCCTGCTGCTTTTTCACGATAGAAGACTGTTCTTTCAACTGCCACAACGGACTGAACTGCCGAAGTATTTGTTCCCCCAAGAAACATAACAGCAGCGTACATAGCACCCAATAGATTCATCAGGTCTTGTTGGGTATCCCTGTTAAAAATAAACAATATAAATGTGTGTGTATATATCAGTAAACAAGTAAAGATAGAGTGTCATTACGACTGCAGGGCATATTGATTGAAAGAATTCGATAAGACTGCTTACATTTTCTCTCCTTTGTTCCAGAAGATAGCTCCAAATAGAAGACCGATACAAGTGGTCATGAAAAAACGGACGGCGTTGTACTGTGGATGCCTCCAATAGGACCAGTGCATCTTCCAGAAGCAAGCCTTGCATTGAGTAAGGAAGGATTGGGAATATTTCGTGGGAAAATATAGATCCTGGGACCCCGGTGCTGGTGCGCTAAGCTGTTTAATAAGAGCTAAATTCCTCCTGAAGAGAGAGAGAGAGAGAGAGATTAAAATAATATAATGTACGGTAAATAGCAAAGACCCCTGAACTATGCAAATTTTGCAGGAAACCCCCTGAACTATGCATTTAGTTGCAAAGACCCCCCTACATGTTACTAAAATTTCCCCACAATGACAAACACTTCTTTCAGGGGGCTATATGAAAATACAAGGATTTTTTTGCAAAAAAATGTAAGTTACGAGATTTTTTTTAACTCCCTTTGTCCCAAATTAATAGTCGTGCTTTCCTTTTTAGTCTGTCACAAATTAATAGTTGTGTTTCTAAAAATCATATATAAGATTAGGTGAGATTACAAAGTTACCCATCCAGACAATATTCATTAAAGAAGAATGATCCATTTGCATGTCTTGAATTCAGAGGTATTCATCAATTTTAGGTGAATAAATTTGGAATTTTTTTTCCTTACAATGGTCGACTTTCAAACTGCGACTATTAATTTGGGATGGAGTATAATATTAAAAAAAAGGTATGGAAACAAAAAAAAAGAGGAATCTACATACTGGTGCAGATCAGAGTTGGCATATATTTCTCCAAAGTCAACATCGAGTTGAGTCTCAACTGCAGAAGAACTGACGTCCAACATCCATGTAGCCGGATTGTTTCCTTCTTTGATCTTAGGAACCCCGGGAATTGACTGCAAGAAATCTCACAGTAATAACAATTAAAAAAAAATGTACACCTAAAAATGCTCATGAACAAAGTTGTAGTTTGATTGCTAAAATAATCGAAATTACATATAAAAACGGCACCCACCTCAAAATATTCTATGAGCAGGTGAGAATGGTGACCGAGAGGTCCAGTATATATGACTTGCCCTCCTCTCTTCATCAACAATAACTGAAACAGGAAATAATATTAACAATTGAAGAAGAACAAATAGAACTGAAAGGATTGCTATTTCAGAATTTTAAAATTAATAATAGATTGATTACCTCATCAAAGGCTTCGAAAATGTCGATGCTCGGTTGATGAATCGTGCAGACAACGGTTCGGCCCGTATCAACTGTGTTTCTCACAGTTCGCATCACAATTGCGGCAGCTCTAGCATCAAGGCCCGATGTTGGCTCGTCCATGAAGATAATGGAGGGGTTAGCAACCAATTCGACAGCTATGGTTAGCCTTTTTCTCTGTTCAGTTGAGAGACCATCTACTCCTGGAAGACCAACTAGAGCATCCCTCAGTTGGTTTAACTCGACCAAGTCCATTACTTCCTCAACAAACATCTAAAACAAAAAAGAATTCAGCATAATAAAGATTTGCAATTTAGGCAAAACTAAGTAGTTAGGCATATTCAAGCAATAAAAAAAAAAGGGTAAAGTCCATAAATAAGAAAACTGAAACTAAACTAAACACTAGATGTTTTTCAAGAAACTCCCCCGAACTATTTTTCGTGTAATAAAACTATCAAGAATAACGCTTTTTGTTGCAAAGCCCCCTCTTGAGAATATAAAGTCCCATTTCTGGAAATTAGTCTCGTTGTACCACTATATATAAGATCTTATCAGGGCCCTCTCAACCCATTGCCAATTGTTTTAGGTCAAGTGCACCAATAATTAAACATCCACCCCCCCATGTATAGCTAAAGAACATGACTGTCTCCACAGGGAGGTATTAGCAACAAACTGGATAATTCAGGGGGAATTTTTTGCATTTAAAATCTTTAGGGGGTTTTCTTGCAAAACAGGTATAATATAAGTTTTTTTTTTTTGCACTTCCCCTAGAATAAAGTATATAAAAAACATTTTTCTTTGGATTTAGTCCCTGGTAGATAAGATTTTTTGGGGTTTAGGGCACAGTGAAGAAGTCTTTGATGTCAGGTTTATCTGTATGGTGTATACCTGATTTTTTCCGATAATATATACGTGAAATTTTGTAATGTATGTAACTACAGGAATTTTTTAATTTATACGTGGAATATTATAACATACTTACGAACTTTTTTCATGTACACGTGTTACATTTGCGTATACCCTAACATATAAAGTATAGATTAAGGAGTGAGGGACGTTGGTGCTGAAAAATTATATTAGTGAACTTGAGCAAAAATTCTTATTGGTGAAGGACTAAATTGGGAAGCTCCCATAAAAAATATTGGAAAACAAAACACGTACATTTCTCGTTTGCTTTGTTACATCTGGAGCAAGACGCAACCAGGCAGAGTACAAGAGAGATTCATAAACAGTGACATGTGGAGAATGGATATCGTTCTGTTCACAATAACCGCTGACTCGAGCAAAAGTCGCTTGATTTTTTGGGTAACCAGAAATGCTTATACTTCCTTCAATATACCCACCGGTTTTTCTACCAGCTAACACGTCCATCAAGGTGGTCTTTCCAGCACCGCTCACACCAACCAATGCTGTTAGGACACCTGGCCTGAAAGCACCACTCACATCTCGTAGAAGTTGGAGACGAGTCTCCTCAATTCCTTGGACCTTCATTTCCTGATGAACAAATCATAATTCATAACAATTGAAAATCTTTACGCTAGAACTTGAAATTATGACTGATTACATAACATAACATTCCAGAGTTGCCATATAAAATCCAAATCCAAACTATACCATATCCATGTATTCAGAGTTCAAACGCGAAAAAGATTGAAAAATAGTTCATTTTTATGAGAAGTTAGAAAAAATGATGAAAACAGAAACGAGCGACTTCGTGAGAAATTTGTCCAAGGGTGTGTTAGATTGAAAAAATGGAAGATTTCAAAATTCCTAACTTTTGGTGCCTGATTGCCTAAATTTACCTTGAAAATGTTTTCCACGTTGTCCTAAAGTACAACTTGATAATGCATATTTACAACTTGATAATGCAAATTTGTACATTTTCCATGGTTTCTTTGGTGGGGAGGTAAGAAAATTTTTCCACTGAAATTTTTCCTTGAAAATTTCTTCCACCCGCTCCAATCAAACACACCCTACTTTTCCAGTTTTCCATGGGGGTGGGAGAGAAATATTTTCCATTAAAAATGAGGAAATGAAGCATGTGTCACATTTAAGACTAAAGTTACCATAAAAATATTTGCAATCAAGCATCACAAAAGTTACAAATGTGTACAAAAAAGGTATTATCCATGATTAAAAAAATGCAATGCTGATCAAACACACCCTAAAATAAAAAATCAACCGACCCTCATATGCTCATAGCAGAGTGGGAGATCTGCTTGATGGGTCAAACATTTCCATTTTGACAAAACAATTGTTACACAATACAGTTAAAAAAAGTTGGTTAGTTAGTTATTTAATGTAGTGTTCATATTGGTAGTCAAGCTTCATGTATCGAACCAAAAAAAAAAAATCCCAATAATTGTCATTTTTATGAACAATTATGCAGGACCCTCGGAATCGTTTGTATATTTTTTTGTTTCCTTTTGTCTTATAATTTTGGCGGATGTCTCACCTCAAAACATCATAAAATTTTCAATTAAATACTTAAAACTCAGACAAAGTGACTTACAGCGGGCATGTCAACATAATAATTCACGTGATCAAACGCAAGTGACAATGGCTGGAAGGGTAGCACCATCCCTCTTCTGTTAGTTGCATGCTCTTCAATATTTAAGTTGGAACGTTCCGGATTGTTCCTCACTGCCATATCTACACCTGTAAATTCATTTTACTCCTTATCAGAAACTAAAAGGAACAAACATATGGGCATTGATTTTATATCTAGTGAAGTGAATTTACTCTTAGTGCGGATAAATTATAATATCAAACCTTCATACGACTGTTTTCTCTTCTTCTTTTTATCATCCTCATCCACAATTACAGTTCTAGAATCTCCCAAAGCTGCATTTGAATTTCAAAGAGTTGTCAAGAGAAGAATAGGACTCCATTATTGTAAGGGAAGTTGGTATGAGAAGTTATATCTTACGATTCAAGTACGTGAGTGCTACAATGAAGAGGACATTGAAGAGGAGCGAAAACGCAAAGAGCGCAATGACACATATCCAGTACATATAGTCATCCACAAACATGCCCCTAGACTTGAGAAGAGCCTTTCCAACCGTAGGTTGATTAATTCTTGGTTCGGGATTGGGCTGTAGGGACAAACATGAAAATTCCTAAATACCAAAAAAATTTCGGGAAGACTGGAAAATTCCTAATCAGCATATATTAAAAAAAATCGGGATAGTATAATTTTGAAAAATGTCAAAATTTCCAGAAAAAAGTTTAAGCATAGTTTCGGAAAAATCAGAAATTCAGTTTAGTTCCTGAACCAATTTTTTTTCCTGGGAAAACTGGAAATCAGATATTGGAAGTTAACAATATCATTCCAAAATTAGATCTAATTTCAGAAAAGAGGAAATTCAGGAAAAAACGCCACTATTGGTATTTCACTAGTATGCATAATTACAATTTGGTAGACTTTAACTTTTAATTTTTATTTTAGGCTTTGGCACCTGCCCCCGCTTGGTCACTGAATGTAACATTCAATGACAATGGTACAGAAGCTTAAATAAAAAATCGAAAAGTTACCAATCTAAGATGCAAATTCGTGAGGTATCAAAGTAAAACTACCCCCGCCCAATCGAAATATATACAAACTATTGACTTGGCTTACCGTGCTCCATCTATCATCAAGAAATTCATTGATGACTATGGCATTCTGTCCGTACATCATGGGAGAAACATAATAGCCCCATATCATCCATGGTTGAATGTCATCTGAGTGGATATAATAATAATTGTTCAAAATGATATGTTAGTTGTTATAAATCAGCTCACTCCTGTGAAAAAGTATAGACCAACCTTTCGCAACAATGAATCCACCAAGGACAAAAACCATTAGCAGTGAAAAGGTGCCAAGAGCATTTGCAACCACCTGTGTTCTTCCAAGTGACGCAATGAAACGGAAGAGAGACAAAGCCATTTGATGTAAACCTAAAAACGCCAATAACTGGCGGAAAAACCTGAAATTATTTAAAGTTCGGACAATATTTTATAGTCAGTCTTGAGTTTGTTGACCTCATCAATTACTAGTGATTATCAAAACTAAAATATCATATTCTTCATCAACACACAAAATTCTCATTAATGTAAAGAATGAAAGTCATGCATACTCATACACGCGCCCATGGGGGTGCAACACATCTAATAGGGAGCCCCTAGGGGAACAATTGCTATCAAAATGAATGGAGAAAGAAAATATTCTAGAGATCTTATTATCTTTTATGTATTTGTCTACATATTAGGTAGAAAGGACTGTGATTTGATTTGGTTTCCTTGTAAGAGGAGATAAATAAAAGTTAATATCTTTAAGGTTTAAGTGCAAGAAACACCCTGAACTAAGCATATTGTTGCAAATAACCACCTCAAGGACTTTTTAGTGACATTTTAGCAACACAAAAGGGTGGCCTATGTAACAAAATGCATAGATGAGGGGGGTTTCTTGCCAAAAATTGGAAGTACGGGGTTATTCTTTTGCACTTGAGCCTATATTTAACTTATTTAATTAAGGATTCTTATCTTATTAGGCCTCTATAGTTTTTAGTAAAAATAAAACCTTAGGCCATCAATTGTAATCAACTTTTCAATTTCTATTGAGATGCAAAATAGTTGGTTTTGGGAGTCTTTACACGATTAACCAAGAAGCCATTTTGAGAATGTGTGTGGGTTGTGAGGATAATACGCTTCTGCACCCTAGTTATACAAGAAAGTGAAAGCACATACCTACTAGCAGAAGGAGCAAAACCAATTGTATAATACGTGAGAACAATCCATATCAACGACTCCGCAAGAGATAAGGGAATCCTGAGAAGCCAAATTGGTACAGCAAAAGCCCAGGCAGGGTAAAACAAAGAATCCCTCTGCTTAAAGAACACAGGGAGCCTGAAAATGGTCAGTGCAAGCTCGGCCGCTCCATTAAACATCACGTTAAGTAGACTGAAAAAGAGTGCACCGTAAAATTTTCCTCCATCTTGCAGTTGACCAACGTTCATCTCCGTTCTAAAGAACACCGTAAAGGCAATTATCGACATGATTGTAATCTGGGTGGTCTTGAATATGTACAAAAAGGAGTTTCGCTTCATCAATAGCCATTCCCTGGACAAAGACGCCTTAAAGAGCTCCATATTGGATATACCGTATTTCTCGGTCACCAATGCAGCAGGGTGGGCTTTAGTTCTATCATAAGGAACCGCGAGTTTGTCAAAAAGTTTCTGCCCAACGTGAAAAGAGCTAAAACGATGAACAAAATCGGGTACCGATACGTATTGGTAAGATTCGTCCTTTTTAAACCAGTACTGCTCTTGGTCCTTTTTGGAAGTAACCTCTTGAAGAAAGTCTGCAACTCCTTTCCTTTCTGGGCATTTGAATCCCACACTCTCGAAAAACTCGAGAATGTTCTTGCGTGGGCCTTGGTAAACGATTTGACCCTCTGAGAGCAGAAAAATATCGTCGAAAAGCTCGAAAGTTTCGGGTGCAGGTTGCAGAAGAGAAATAATCATGGTCACATCCATGATATGAACCATCTGCCTCATATACTTGACAATTTGAAAAGTGGTGGAACTGTCCAGACCGGTTGAAATTTCATCCATGAAGAAAACTTTTGCGGGCCCAACCAACATTTCTCCTGCATTCAGCAAATAATTAGATACAGAAACCTAAGAACATGAAAATAAAAAGAAGATGATCCATATTCCATTAAAGCTTTTGGCTTCACCAAGAGATTTTAGACCATAACAGGTTATAGCAAATGATTAAAGTACTTTCAGTTTAGTTACCACAATTTCATATATAATTTGATTTTAGCCCCCAATATTATATAGACATGAATCGAAGATATTTAGGTTATTTGTTATGATCTCTAACAATTAACTAATGGAGCCTTGAAAATGAAACCCTTTTAAACCCAAAATGTAAAAGAAAAAAAGAAAAAAAACTCTCTGGGACTAAAGTCAGATTAGTATAGACTTTGGGGGCCAAAGGCAAAATATCTCCCCACTCCCAAAAAAGAAAAAAGAAAAAAAAGTAAATAAATAAAACAAACATTGGGCGCTAATTGGTCAAGAGGAAGCTTTAATATACCCGTTGTGACACGCTTCTTCTGTCCACCAGAGATACCTCGTCTCATCCCATCACCCACCATTATATCGGCACAGATATCTAACCCAAGTATCTGTTTAAATCAATTTATTATTAATTCAATACGCTAAACATGTGTTCGTAGTAAACATAGAATTCACTAAATGACGACACAAACCTTGAGAACATAGTCCGTGACCAAACTAGATTTTTGGCCAGACATTGCTGTGGCTTTCATGAATGCGTCAATCTCGGGGTCCGGTTTAATTCCTGCTTCTCTTTCTCGTCTCGACAGTTCTGCCAGGAGATCATATCTGGTCCCCACACCCAAACAACGCCCCGCGAAATCTAATGTCTCTCTAACCGTCATCTCACCGTGATGAAGGTCATGTTGGCTAATATAAGCACAAGTCCTTTGAGGAAAGAACTCTGCCATTTGGTGACCACAATAAGTGACTTCTCCACTTACCTATCCATAAAAATTCACAAAGTGAAATTTACGACTACAAGTCCACAAAGAAGTGAAAACTTTGACAAAATTTATCATAGTCCGTAAAGCGCAGTATTACACACCCTTAAATCTTCGTCGAGCACTCCCGCAAGCGCCCTCAACAGTGTGGTTTTCCCAGAGCTTGGAGGGCCAAGAAGTAGTGCCATCCTGAAATAAATACATTAAAAAAATAAAACTAAAAACAAATGTGGAAAAGAGACCTATAATAGATATTGATAATTCAAAGTGATTATTAAGAGAGAAATGATTTCAGTAGAATTATTAGTATGATAACAAAATTGCTCCTCGTTACATTTATAGGACTATCCAAGCATTACCTCGATGGTCTGACAATTCCATTCATATCATGGAGTATCTTGACAACCCTTTTCTTTGATGGAAATAGCTTAATCATTCGAAGAATTCCCTATTGACAACAAAAATTGATAATGGAAAATATCAATTACCAGTACAAGTAAAGATACCTTGAGCATATAAATTCATCGTCTCTCCAGAAATATATAGGGAGTTAAAATAAAAATCCATGACGAGGTTGTTAATTTTGAATTTCACATAACCAATATGTGTACATAGGGTAATTGTTAGCATTGGCACCACGTCTGAATATCAAACCATCTGTTGCTAACACAGAATTGCCTTCATAATTACTATAAGTTCATAGCGAGAACCACCATGTAAAAAAAATGAAGATCCACAGTAATATAATTCAATCAAGAGAAATGAAGAAGCAAATTTAACTACCTCTATGGAATTCAAGGTAGCATTTAACAAAGTAGGAAGTGCCCTTGATCCAACATATACATCTCCTTCAATCGACAGATGCTCAAACCGAATTTCAATCTTTGGAATATCAATTCCAACCCTGTTTAAATTTAAAACTCAATAAAGAAATTGCAATAATTCATCAAGAAACCCCCAAAAATGAAGCAATCAAAAAGATCATAAATTGTAAATTCACCTATCGGTCCGATCTCTTAGCCTAAGAAGAAACCTCTCATTATCTTCCTCAACAACTTTAAGTATACTTTCCATTAGTTGTTTCTTATCTTCCAACCCAAGATTGGCAACATCAACTTGCGCATGAACAACCCTTCCATTATCCAGGACTTGTTTTAACATCCCCTTTCTAAGCCTATCATAAGTGGGGAGCCTCTCAATGGCAGCCCATTTGAGCTCATCTTCATCTTCTTCTCTACTACTCCTTTGAAAAAGATCCCCACCTGGAGCTGTAAACACCTCACGGATACTAGCCGACGCCCAACTTCTCCGGCTAGACGATGAAAAACTCATCCGCCTGCTCATTGAGCTTGCCAGGTCATCACTGGCAAGTGCTTCCGTCATTTTTCAACAGTAATTGCAACACTCACAGGTGTAATTCCCTTTATATCTATATTTTCAATCCAAAATTTTGCAACCCAGAAAGTCAAATTGAAAAATTCACTCAATTCTCCACTGCTCAATCAAAAATATTGTCACCCACTTGGAACCCAGAAGGCAAAATTGAAAATTTCACTCAAATCTCCACTCTTCAATCCAAAATATTGTTACCCAGCTGAACCCACAAAGCAAAATTGCAAATCTCACTCAATTTCCCACGAAAGCTGCATGTTAAATCATTAACAAAGAAACATCAGTAAACTCACAACACTAAAAAAAACTCCAAAAAAATTAAAAACTCTTAATTTAAAACACATAGTATAACAAAACCAAATGGTTATTTACACATTAGGTCATCCATTGTTACACCCATCCTTCTCTACCATACAAATTACAAAAATTGAAACTTTCTCTCAAATTTCCAAAGAACCTGCTGGTTCATTCATTAACATTGAAAACTCAGTAAATCCACAACACTAAAAACTGCAAAGAAAAAGAACAGCTCTTAATATATAATACACATAGTATATATATATAATATATCCAAATGTTTCATAAAGACTTACAGTAAAATTTGTTTTTGAAAAGTGGGTTAATATTGTTGATGGGCATGAAGGGGAAGCAAATGGGTTGCAAGATTTTGCGAGAGCATATATGTAGCGTGAATGTGAAGAGAAATGGAGTAAAGGCAGACGAATAATTGCATGAATGGGTCTTTACATAAAGAAAAATGTGGTTTTGTCTGTGTGTGAGGGAGGGTAAATTTGATTGGTCTTTTTGAAAGAGATATGGCTGGTTTGACTTTTTAACCTGCTATTATGAAATCTCAATCAGAGACGGCTTAAATGTACATTCACGTACAGTTAGGCCCTTTTTCAATATGGCAGGGATCAACACGTGACGTCAAACAGGCATCTACGATCATACCAGTGTGGATCTTTCCTTTTTTTTCATTTCTGAGTCGGAAAATGGACAGAGAATATTAAAATTTGGTGCGGTTCTTTGAGCGTTCGCTAAATGAAAGGAGAGAGAAGAGATCGTTCGGCATTACTCATACATCAAATATTTATGCGCATGTATTTGGACGGGTTGAAAATGATTTGAGTTAAAAATAGACGGACGGTTCAGAATGAGTTATGAGTTGGATTTGGGTTGTTGTGGGACGCCAGATTTGGTTTACCCTTTTTTACGTCTCTTGTAATTTTATTTAATATTTTTAAATCTCACTTAATAAAATATTTATTTGATGTTTGAGCCGTATTCGTAATAATTATAACCAACTGAATTGAAATATATTTCATATCTAAACATACAATTACATTAGATAAGAATTGAAGAACGATAATTTAATATGGTTACACGAGTTACTCGTTGATATCGGCATTCGCATGTAAATTTCATATATGTTCCATGACGTCACCCCTGAGCTGATTGTGTTTATCCTTGTTGTAAATCAATGCCTCACGCACTCTGTACTGGTACGCATTTCGTAGAGTGTCTCGGCTGATCGGTGGCATTGGCGCTGTAGGATCAAACTCAATACGCCAATTAGGATCCCGTCGTTTATCTTCCAGTATCATGTTATGCAATATTATACATGATTTCATAGTTACCTTCAAGTCTGGTCGGGTTCTTCATGAAATGAAACTTTTATTGCAATCTTCCAAATGCACGTTCAACATCTTTGCGTACTCCTTCTTGAAATTTGTCGAACACACTTTGTTTTCGAGTTGCTGGTCTTTTAAAACTCTTAAAAATTGTTGTGTATGGTGGGTATATACCATCTACTAGGTAATAACCCATGTTGCAAGAGTTCCGATTTATTTCGTATTCTATTGGAGTTGTGTTGCCCTCAAGTAGTTCGTCAAATACTGTTGATTTAGCCAAGACATTTAAGTCGTTAAACGCACCAAGCAACCCGAAGAAAGAATGTCAAATCCACGTATCATATGAAGCTACTGTCTCAAGGATTATAGTTGCACCTCCTGCGTGCTCACTATATTGCCCCTTCCAAGTGTGTGGATAGTTGTGCCATTCCTAATGCATGCAGTCAATGCTTCCTTTCATTTCAGGAAATCCACGTTTTGCATTCTCTTCCTGCATCCGTACAACATCGTCCACAGTAGGTGACCGAAAATATTCTTTTTTGAAGCATCGCACAATTACGTATGCAAACCTCTTCACATATTCAATGTCGATTATTTCTCTAATATCTATATATTCATCGGTAATGTATGCATCACGACCGTAAGATAACATGCGCATTCAAGCGCAACATTTTTGGAGACAGGCGAGCCCTTTTCATCCTAGGGCGTCATTTTCATAACAAAGTAATCGTCTTCTTGTTCTACGGCTTCCATTATTCGCATAAACAAGAGGGCATGCTGTCGAAATATTCATCATGTCACCCCACACGGATGATGATGATGACACAATTGATTTACTAAATGAAGAGATTTGGCAAATGGAGAGGAGACTATGAAGATATCATGATGCCCAATTAGCCAAAACCAAATCAGACAATGTTAGGGATAGGTTGTTGGAAATATACTACGATGACACATTACAATCTGACTGTGAACTATCTGACTTCACGCATTTGGAACGTGATATGTTTGATTACAACGATCCGAACATTGATGAGGATGAAAACCAACCGGTTGTTGAAAATTACAATGTATTATATAACGATCGTGCTAATAATAAATCATACCTACCCCTAAGTTTGGTTCGTAATGAAAAAGCAATATGTTGTACATCACATATCAATAACTTGCGTTTTATTTGCGAGTATTATAGGGTTATAATTTTTAGTTATGGATCAAGTTATTTTGTCTTTATGTAATAATGTTAAGCGTTGTGTATTTTTATGCCAAATCTATTAACATAAACATAAGAAACGGTAAAAAATCAATATAAACATGTGGAAAATTTTATTTAAAATAATAAATATGGTAAATTTTCATACAATATTAATAAAAAAAAACATGTACTTTTGTCCAAAATTTTTATACAATTGTAAAGATTACACTAATGGTCATCATCACCGTATGATCGAAAAAATCCTCCCCAACTGTCGTCATCACCGTAATTTGGTGGCTAAGGAACATATAAGGACACTGGGATATCTCGTCGAATATAGTCGTCTCATAGGTTTAGAGTAGGATAATATGATTGAGATGAGATGGTTACCATGTATGGTTGAGATGAGTTGGGTCCCATATATGGTTCAGGTGAGCTGCCTCCTTGATTACGCAAATTATTTATTTATGTGAGAAGGTTTCTTTCTCTTTCGTAATGCATTCTCTATCTCAATGTAATGTTCCTGAATGCTTTTCAAATAATCTTCCTGTTCTACGGACATCGATCTCCAATCCTCCTTGGTATATATACCGGCCGGAGGTGCCCGAATGCACTGACTGGGCCTTGGGATTTCCATGACCCTTGACCTACCTTCAAAATCTACCTCTTCTACTTCCCGCGTAACAGAATTAAACCCTGAGATGATTCCGTGGGATGTTGAGTATCGTATTGGACAGTAACCGATGTTGACGGAGGTGCAATATGAATTCTTAGGTCGTTAGGAGCCACAACGGCAAATCCAACCCCATCATGGTTAACCCATCAGAATACGGCTAGCAATATGTCGCCTCGAGAGACTGCACTCCAATATAGATTCCACTCTTCTTGGTTACTAACGATTAAATCGTCACCAACTAATAGTTATTCCGGTCAAAAAATTGATAGTGTTCCAAATACGACATTAGGTGTGGTGGGTTAGGCGTAATCGAGATAGTACCCGTCATCTGTCTATAACATCTGTCTCCTAAGTACCACGTCCCTTCCAATTTTGAATTCAATAAAATAAAGTGTCGTAAAGCCAATTGTCTTGCCATTTGAATCCATTCATGGTTGTTTTGTACGAGCTCTATAAATGGTTGTCATGTAATCGAATTGGATGATCGTGACTATAATTGTTCCTGCATTGAGGTGTCTTTGAACCTCATTTGGCCCGGAACAATCGCCCGATGATCCGTCGACCAATACAACATTCGAGGCCAATTGTTGGGTGCATCATCTCGTCGGAGAGGAACAACTGTATGAAAATACTCGTACGCCCAATACTGAAAAATAAAAAAGGATTATCAATAAACAATATATTAAAAATAATATAATTACTTATATTAAAATTACTATTAAAAGTTATACCTCCACAACTTGCCAGAAGCAATTCAATTGCTTCACCTCATGACGACTAGCAACATCGAGGGAGAAATATAACCTCCCCAATATTGTGGAGCCCCAGTCTAACCCTTCTATAAATGGTAAATCGTCCAAGTAGGTGGCAGTCGAGCAAAATGTTGTTTTTCGAATTCGGAAAGAAAATGGTGCCGCAGACATACATTATGAATACTCTGGTCATCTGTAAAGAAGTAGCCGGGTTATAAGCCCTTGTAACCCACCAATGGTGTAAATAATCTTTCATTGAAATTGAGGTGATATTTCTTTTTATTGATGTTAAAGTTGTTTATTTCTGGAAAACATGTCTCAAGAAGCATTTTGACCGTGCGATTAGATCGTGTTGGAAACGGAGGGAGTGCGTCCCCCGCCCTGACTGTAATTTTTGAAAAAAAATTAAAATTTAAAATTTTATTTTAGTTTCTCGTATATTTAAAAAATAAATGAAATGTAATGAATAAATTGAAATTATAGTAATTAATACGAACCTGTTAAATGAAGGAAGTCGTATGGCGTTATTCCATCCTCAACATATGAGAAATGAAAGGTATGGGTCTCGGGCAACCATCTCGATGCTAGAGGCTCAATGATAAGCACCCAAAAGTGTCTATTTTATACCCCGAATTGATGCATTTTAGTTACTCATTTTAATTAAAATTGACCTTATGTTCGTATTTATTTATTTCTCAGATCAATACGCAGTTGCGGTACAAATAATGCTAAATCAGTATAATTGCGACACAATGGAGGTTAAAAGCAAGCATCAAAGAAATCAAATAGATCGCAAAGTCTGAAGTCATATTGAGAATGCCCTAATGAATTTCGATGCCACGAACCATGTCCCGAAACCCTAAGCTAATCCTAAACCGAGCCCAGACCATTTCCCGAGCCTTTTTCCGTACCAAACCTAAGCTTAAATTGAGCCCTAACCTTCACCCGAACCCCGTTTGTGTTTAGTTTGTACCTTTATTATTTTTCTAGATTTTTATTTTGAGTCGTTTTATTTTTAGGATTTAATTTAGATTTATTTACAATTTTCTAGGATTTATTTTCTATTTTTATATTTTTTATTCTGATTTTTATTTTTATTAGTTTTAATCTTTATTTTATTTTATTATTTTTCTTAGGATTAGTTTTTAGGAATTTATTTTACTTTTTCTTTAGTTTTTAGTTTTAATTTATTTAGTTAGGATTTTTAGTTTTAGAGTTTTATTTTTTATTTTTTTTATTTCTTTTTATTTTTGTGTCTCTTAGTAATAGATTATAATTTTATTTTTAGATTTAGATTTAGATTTTAGTTTTAGTTTTATTTTTTTCGATAGTGTCATTTTTTTAAGGGTCACAAACCAATGCATTCTAACACACACATTATCCCCTACACACCAACTCACCACATTAACCCACTCACCCACACCATAACACCTACACCCTCACCACATCAAAGAAAGCCCACTTCATCTTCCCCATACAAACACCCCACTCCCTCTCTTCCCTCCATTACCAAACACACACACCAACAAACCCACCTACTACCTTCATCAATCTTCAACCCAAAACCCATTCTCTAAACCCCCTTAACCCACGAAACCATGTACAACCCTTACCAAACCCGACACTGGACAACCCTTACCAGTCCCAAAACCCGGACCTGCTACACCACAACCCGTAAACCCATTTCCAGCCAAAACCGAGTTCGAATCTCAACTCGGAATCGCCTGCTCTTATCCTTTACTGCCCATGCCGCGAACCATTTTCCCATAATTCGGACCTGCTAAAACCCATACGAACCAGCAATACCCGAACCACCTTTGCTCCAATGAACGCATAAAACTCGAAACTAATTGTTATCTCAAAATCCATGTGCTTTCAAAGCCAACACTTTTGACTTAGCCAAAGTAGAATCCCTAGAAAATCTCCCAAAAGAAAAACCAAGAATCGCGGGTTATTTAAAGAGGAAAGGAGCTCATTTGTTAAAAAGACTCACACGGAACAGGGACGAGGGACAAAAAAAAAAGAGAACACGAAAAGAGAGAGAAGGACAAACTGTATATTATGTACCGTTCAGGATCATAAAAAAATCAGAAAAATACAAAAAAAATTAGTTTAGTTTAGAATAAATTTTTAGGTTTGTTTTTATTCTTTTTGGGGTAATCAAGTGTTGGATTTGTGAGAAGATTGAGACGCATTTCATGAACGCGATTAGACAAGGAGACTTGCGTATTGTATTCTATTTCTCTATTCAAATTTATGTCATCTTTTGATATTTTATTGATTGGTGTTTATGCACATATGAGAATGTTTGGCTAAACACCCCGTTTAAGGGGTGGGATGCACTGTGAATGATGTTAGTTTAATTAATCAATTTCATTAATGCTATAACTCTAGAAAAATTATTTTTAACTGACACCAATTAATTTATGTAACGAGAGTTAGTAAATTAATTGAACAAATTAATGTTTGAATTTAGGAATCAAACTAGAGATAGGCTTTTTCGATATTTGAATATTAATTCAGTATTGAAATTTGAGGATTGATATTGTTTTCATTAAATTGATCCTAGCGGGTAATTTTCTGAAAATAGTATGATTCTTAATTTTTCATTGTGTGACATTTTTAAATTAATTTTCTGAAAAAGATTTTATTAAATTTATAATTTTAACGAGAGTTAGATTATAGATTTAATATTATCTCAAAATATTTCACAATAATAAATTGAGAAATTAAAATAGTTGATTATGCAGTGTAATCCCATCTCTTGACCCTCTCACATTATTTCACACTCGGTTGCACATTCTTTTTTATTATTTAGTCATTTTAGTAAGTTTTAGCATTTAGTAGTTAATTTTTCCCTTGAAATTGTTTTAAAAAAATCAAAAATAAAAAAAAATATTTTCATAAAAAAATTGGATTGCAAGTTTTCACATAAATTGTTTCACCTTGGAAGTTGAATTGATACCCGTACTTATCGCAATACGAGTTGTTTTAAACAAGTTTTGTAGGTACTCAAGGGAATTTTGAGATTGACTTTTGAAGACAATGACCATACGCAAAAAGCTATTTATCAAATGGCGCCGTTGCCACTATCTTGATGTGGAGATAAATTGAAGACTTGTAATTTTTTTATTTATCTTTTTAGTGTAGTTCTTCCTTCTTCTCCCTCCTTAGACTGGTTGTATATGATTTTTAAAGCTTTGTATTTATTTTGGTTCATTTTGACACCGATTATTTGTAATAATTATTCATAAAAATAAAAAAAGAGAAAAGAAAAATCGGACAAGGTAGATAGAGGGCGTTCAAAGGCGAGGATTTTTGAAGCCTATCTACTTTGGATCGGTAGGAATCCCGGGGACGACTGAGATATGCGAGATCTCCCCCGGTCGACTCAATTCGGTCTTCATTTCACGTGTGTAAAATTCGCGGGAGGTACATTTCTTTATCCCTCGCGAATCTTCTATCAACGAGTCAATTTTTGTGTGCTTATTTGCTCCTGTGTGCTTTTAATTTCTACATTGCACTTTAATTGAATGGTTTGATGAATTAATTTACCTAAGACCTAGACCCAGTCATTGAAACGAGAAGGGATTTCATCACCCGACTCACTCGCTTATCCATTGTGTGCTACCCTAGCTATTATTAAATTTAAAATCAATCAACTAGCTAGCCCCGTAGGAACACATTTTTTGCA
This sequence comes from Sambucus nigra, assembly GCA_949130495.1. NCBI lineage: Eukaryota > Viridiplantae > Streptophyta > Magnoliopsida > Dipsacales > Adoxaceae > Sambucus > Sambucus nigra. The sequence continues at coordinate 779,201,674 of OX422208.1, read as the reverse complement.
ACAGGCGATCACAAGATAACTTCCGTGATTTTTGTCGCCCGCGGACTTTATTAAAATTTGACTACCCCTTTCACTAATTTTGAAGATAATAATTGGCTACGTGCTCGTTAGGATTTTTTCTTGACTCATGTGTGTCCAATTCCATTCTTCAGGTAGTCGATTTTAGTTAGTTCGACAAAATCAAGAGTCCATTTTCTCCCATTTCTAAAAAAATATCAATTTTTTTAAAAATATTTCCAAAAATCCCAAAAAGATTTTCTTCTTTTTTTCATATTTCAAAATGCCAAAAATATTTTCCTTTTCTTATTTTCAAAAATCGCCAAAATATTTTCTTTTCTTTTAAAAAGTATTTAAAAAATCAAAAAAATATTCCTCTCGTCATGGCCGAAGAACGTCCTTTACAGGAATACTTTGGCCATTTCTCATTCTCTTGAAGCTTGTTTGACGATAAGCCCGAATCGAACCTTCGTTCATTAATTCATGGCTTTAACTCTCAAACACCCATTGTTGATACTCGCGTTTCATCCACACCCACATCTCCTACTCCATCGCCCCCGGTGACGAGTATCAACCTATCATATGTTTTGCCGTGCACACACTGCTTTCTTGTCGATCACTTGTTCCATGAGTGTCCATTTATTTTCTCTCCATCTGACCCCACCATGGGGCATGTGTCTCCATATGACACTATTTCGAAAACCACCGGCGGCCTAATCACCCTTCCATGCAATATGAATCCCAACGCCATGTTGTGGATCCTTACAGTTTGCAACAGTTATCATCGCAACCTCATGCACCTCATACCTATCATCTCCCTCACTATGCTCCTCTTAATGATCAACCTTTTGTCTCTCATGGAGATGCTTCTCCTGCGTATGACCAACTTGTCCCCATTACCCATACTTCATATGAGTATTCTCCACATCCTCGTGTTTCTAGCGAGTTGTGTCCACCTCACCCACCACCGCCACCCACCGACATCTCCCCACCACCTTGCACATCCGCTCTCGAGAACCTCTTACAAAAGTTCGCGCACACTCTTCAATCTCAAAATGAGGCCCTTCAACGGCTTGAACATAGGTTTACTGCATTTGAGTGTGCGAACGAGTCGGATTTCACCCCCAAGTCAATCCATTATTGCCCACGCGTGGGATGATGATGTGTCGTCTTGTGCCACTGATTTTGAGTGTGGCCAACTCTATCATCCTGAGAATCTTGACGTTGAGACCACCTCGTGGTCCGGTCCCCAAGTTGACAATTGTGTTGATGTATCCATTGATTGTGAGACTGATCCCACACCACCCTATCCTTTCGAAACCACAATTGAGGTTCACCTTTCCCCTTCCACAACTTCTCTATTTATATCCGAGTCTACACCTATTGAGCCCACTGCGTGTGTTCCCGAGGAACCACTTCATCCTAGGTTAGCTCCGGCTATGAGAGCTTCCCACTGTCCTGAGGTTGTGTCAAAGATGGTTTCTAACTCTCTCGTTATGGATCCCGTCCCTCCATGTTTGGCTCCCGTTGAGTCATATATTAATGTTGATTCTTATATCTCGGATTTAGATGCCTCGTTGGATTTTTTCACTACTTCGGATGGTGACTTTCTGGTGGGAAAGTTGACCACGCCATCTTTAGCTACCACACTCCAGTCTGAGTCTTCCCTTCCTCCTCCTGATGAGTATGTGTCCCCTACTTTCGAGTTAGATCATCTCCCCCCATCCTTTGTCTCACCTGACCCACACACTGTCCATACCACCCCACCACTTGATTTGGACCTTGCTATTATACGTTCCCTGTTCACATCCAAGCATTTAGGTCCTCACCTACACCACCCTCCACCCTAGTGCTCCATGATCCCATTTGTGCACTTTTCATCGACTCCACCATCCATATGATTATTTCTGCTACTCCCCCCCTACATGACACCAAGCTTGTTCCTTTATGCACAGCACTTCCTTGTGATGTTGATTTTTTCCATCTATCGCTCCCGGACGTGTCACGACACAACCATTATCATTGTGCATTTATAGAACGATCGTGCACCTTCTATGAGGTTCACCCCATCACTATTGTCAAACCCTTCCACCTCCCCCACCAAATAGAGCACCATACTTATAGGGCCCTTGTTTTCCTCACATTTACGCTCAATAAGGCCCGTGATCGGTGCCTGTTCACTCTCATCCTTGCCCATCTTCGCCTTACCCTAATACCCACCCACCCATGGTCCACTGATGCTTTGCATCGTGTGATGCACTTTTCCATAGAAGTGCATTGACCCGTTTTCGTCTTTATCCAACAAGACTGACACTTTAGTCTTGTTTAGGGGCGATTATCATTACCCCATTTTTCTGCCGCCCCGTGCTTTCATAGTTCTTAATCTTAGGGTGAGTTCCGATCGGTCTGGCTAAAGACGTTAAACTTAGCACTACCGGGAGGTAGCTCGTCGTTCATTATTTCTGAGTATGAGCCTTCTCCTGTTTGGGGGTAGTGTTTCACATCACCCAATGATTTTCACATGCTTTATAGACTTGTCCAGATTTGTGTGTCGTATCTATTCTTTAAGTTTCATATATGCTCCCTCATGTGGTACAATTTCCTTAGCGGTTAATTATGGTAATATCTTTCCTCCCTTGTGCTTTTATTTTTATATATGGTTTTAAACATCGAGGACGATGTTCTCTTTTGTTTGGGGGTGGGAAATTTATCAAAATCGGACCTTTTTTGAAAATATTCAGAAACAAGTGATTTTAAACTTTTTGTGCAGTTAAAAATAAATTTTTATGACATGAATTGTCTATCATCCCTCTTTTAGAAATCTCAGAATACATGCATTCGACCCTAGAATTATGCTTTTTACAAATAAATTAATTAATACCTCTTAAAGCGTATTTGCACTATGAATTCTTAGACTAAGTGAATTTACACTATCACTTTTACAATCAAAAGTTGAAGAGTAATTATATTCTCAAGAGAGCCTCAAAAGATCACTAGTGGCGACTTAAACCCGTGAGATTTGAGCTTTTCACCTTTTGAGGGTTTTTACATATCTCGGAGTTGCAAGTTGACTCAACTTTCTTTCGAATACCGCACTTAGTTGTTGCATGATCTCATTTTTTTTTTAAATTTGGCTTAGTCACTGAGATTGACATCATCTTCGAGTTATAAGAAACATGAGTCTTGTAGTTTGTCCCGAGCACTAAACCGATTTTATCATACACTTACCATTTTTACCCTTCACTCCACTTATTATCATTCCATGTTTTCCTTACCCGTATATGTCCCAGATACCATCCATATCATTACCATTGTTTTTGAGAAAAAGAGTGTTTGAAATTATCAATGTAATTATCTTCGTTTGTGTTATGAAAAAAAAATGTATTGCAATAAAAAAAAAAGAAAAAAAAATATAGAGAGAAAGAAGCAAAACAAAAAAAAAGTAGAAAAAAAAATAGAAAGCATGCGATCATAGATGTAAAAAAATGAAGACATTAGTTATTCAAAGTGTGTCACACTCTTCTTAAAAACTCTATCATTCATTTTCTTCATTTCATTATCCCCTCATACCTTTCATAAATAACATTTTCATCCTTGGTAAAGTGTCCGGACAAATGAGAAGATTTAATGGTGAATAACTCAAAATTCTCAACATAGTGGTTAGCAATCCTTCATGAGATCAAATTTTTTTCATGTATCCGTCATTTTCTATAAAGTGTGTGAGACATTTGAACTTGCTTACATTTACTCACCTCCTCACACACTAGAGAGATACATTTACCCAATTCTCAGAAAGTTCGATTCAGAGAGATATATCCAGTGAGAATTGAAGTCAAAGAGTTGATCCGATAGAGGCAATCTAAGAATGACTCTAATGATGCTTAAGATTGTTTCACACTAACACAAGCTGAGTTTTAGGAAGGATTACGCTTTTGGTATTAAATAATTTCATGCCATATTTTGATAGTTGAATACAGTGTTCCTTGACGTCCTTTTTAGTCGGGTTGTATAACGTTTCATCGTCAAAACAAGAGACTGCATTTTAATAGATTTTGAATTTTGTGGGTATATTTATTGTAAACCCTCACGAGACACCACTCGTCCTGTAGGGTAACCTATAGGTTTAACGGCTTATTGTACATGCTAAGTGTAATCGCCAGTGCCTGCGAAAGTAGCACACTTTTGGTTACTTACCTCTGTTTTCTCTCTAATTTTGCTCGAGGACTAGCAATGTTTTGTTTGGGGGTGGTGTGATAAGCACCTAAAAGTGTCTATTTTATACCCCGAATAGATGCATTTTAGTCACTCGTTTTAATTAAAATTGTCCTTATGTTCATAGTTGTTTATTTCTCAGGTCAATACGCAGTTGCGGTACAAATAATACTAAATCAGTATAATTGCGACATAATAGAGGTTAAAAGTAAGCATCGAAGAAATCAAAGAGATCGCGAAGTCTAAAGTCATATTTGAGCATGTCCTCGTGAGTTCCGATGCCCCGAAACCCTAACCTAATCCTAAACCGAGCCCAGACCATTTCTCGAGCCATTTTTCGTACCAAACCTAAGCTTAAATCGAGCCCCAGCCTTCACCCGAAACACATTTGTGTCTAGTTTGTACCTTTATTATTTTTCTAGATTTTTATTTTGAGTCGTTTTATTTTTAGGATTTAATTTAGATTTATTTAGAATTTTCTAGGATTTATTTTCTATTCTTATATTTTTTATTCTGATTTTTATTTTTATTAGTTTTTAATCTTTATTTTATTTTATTATTTTTCTTAGGATTAGTTTTTAGGAATTTATTTTACTTTTTCTTTAGTTTTTAGTTTTAATTTATTTAGTTAGGATTTTTAGTTTTAGAGTTTTATTTTTTATTTTTTTTATTTCTTTTTATTTTTTAGTCTCTTAGTAATAGATCAAAATTTTATTTTTAGATTTAGATTTTTTATTTTAGTTTTAGTTTTTTTTAGGTAATCTCATAGTTTAAGGGTCACAAACCAATGCACACTAACACACACATTACCCCCTACACACCAACTTACCACATTAACCCACTCACCCACACCATAACACCTACACCCTCACCACACCAAAGAAAGCCCAATTCATCTTCCCCACACAAACATCCCACTCTTTGTCCTCCCTCCATTACCAAACACACACACCAACAAACCTACCTACTGTCTTCATCAATATTCAACCCCAAACCCAATCTCTAAACCCCCTTAACCCAAGAAACCATGTACAACCCTTACCAAACCCGGCACCGGACAACCCTTTCCAGTCTCGAAACCCGGACCTGCTACACCACAACCCGTAAACCCATTTCCGACCAAAACCGAGTTCGACCCAACCACAATTCGAATCGCAACCCGTAACCACCTTCCCTTATCCTTTACTGCCCATGCCGCGAACCATTCTCCCATAATCCGGACCTGCTAAAACCCATACGAACCAACAATACCCGAGCCACCTTTGCTTTAATGCACGCATAAAACTCGAAACTAATTGTTATCTCAAAATCCATGTGCTTTCAAAGCCAGTACTTTTGACTTATCCAAAGTAGAATCCTTAGAAAATCTCCCAAAAGAAAAACTAAGAATCGGGGGTTATTTAAAGAGGGAAGGAGCTCATTTATTAAAAAGACTCACACAAAACAGGGACGAGAGACAGAAAAAAAAAGAGAACATGAAAAGAGAGAGAGAGAGAGACAAACTGTATAATATGTACAGTTTAGGATCATAAAAAAATTCAGAAAAAAAAATTAGTTTAGTTTAGAATAAATTTTTAGGCTTGTTTTTATTCTTTTTGGTGTAATCAAGTGTTGGATTTGTGAGAAGATCTAGACGCAATTCATGAACACGATTCGACAAGGAGACTTGCATATTGTATTCTATTTCTCTATTCAAATTTATTCCATCTTTTGATATTTTATTGATTGTTGTTTATGCACACATGAGAATGTTTGGCTAAACACCCCGTTCAAGGTGGGATGCACTGCGAATGATGTTAGTTTAATTAATCAATTTCGTTAATGCTATAATTCTAGAAAAATTATTTTTAACTGTCACCAATTAATTTATGTAATGAGAGTTGGTAATTTAATTGAACAAATTAATATTTGAATTTAGGAATCGAACTAGAGATAGGGTTTTTCGATATTTTAATATTAATTCGGTATTGAAATTTGAGGATTGATATTGTTTCGTTAAATTGATCCTACGAGTAATTTTCTGAAAATAGTATGATTCTTAATTTTTCATTGTGTGACATTTTTAAATTAATTTTCTCAAAAAGATTTTATTAAATTTATAATTTTAACGAGAGTTAGATTATAGATTTACTATTATCTCGAAATATTTCACATTAATAAAATTCCTAGTGGACAGTGACAAGATTATGTCCTTACAATAAATAATTTTCCTAATGGACGGGAAAAAGGAAAGTGGAAGCCGATCTTGAACATCTTCTCGTAGACGGTAACTTTTTCCTTATTTTTAAGCTCAAAGGCACGTTCATCCTCGTTAGGCAATCTCATTCCAATAGAGGTTTGATCCCATAAATATTCCTCTAAACCACCAGATCAGTCTCACGGACATCACTGGTAATAGTCGAAGCAACACTTGTGTCCAAAGTGTGAAGAGGTAAAAATACCGAGCTAAAAGCTCTAATACCAATTTAAGAATGGGTGATATCAATTAATTATTTAATTCAAAAATTTTCAATTTAAAACTTATTTAATTAGAGTCAATATTTAATCCAAATTTTATTAAACCCTAATGCATATATGTGGATAAATTAAACATTCAATCACAAATCAAACGACAACCAAGATTCAGGAAAAAAATCTTTCGAGTAAACCTTTTATCTCACTATTTAATGTAAATCGCAACTTATAATTACATAGCAAAATCTGCAATGAATCTACCACAGAAAATCCACATAGATCACAGCCTAGAACCAACAAAGATTCTCTAGAGAACCTCAAAAAACGTAACTCCTCTTTCAGCAGTGAATACCCTCGAGTAGCCCTAATGACCGCAGTCGTCAACAAATAAGCCCCACATGAACTATCAATCTAGCAGTAGAAAAATCTTCTCTACAAGAGAAACTTTGACAATATGGGATCTTTGAAAAATCTTCTCTACAAGAGAAATTTTTTGGGTTCCAAATGATTCACAAATGTATATGGGATCTTTTGTGTGAATAAAAAAAAAAATTGTGCCCGAAAAGTGAAGACTAAAATTCTACAATTTGTAGTTTTCGTTTGGCAAAAGTCTTAATGAAAAAGTCTTCCAAAATAGGTATTTATCGCAAAGTAAAATACTTGAGGCGGCGCATGTCGTTATAGCGACTTCTCAATGTCATTTGAACGACATTAGATGTCGTTAGTAGCGACCTAAGAAACAACCTATGAAAACACAAAATAGTACATGATCGTTTGAAGCAATAAAGGAACAACCCTTCGCATGACCTATCAAACGACATGTGATGTCGTTAGATGGGATCGTTTGAACAACTTGTTAATGTCATTTTAACGACATAAGCGAAAAATTAATATTATAAAAAGCTCGCTTACATGTCTTCCAAAAAATACTTTTACTTAGATAAATGCCTCATTTTGATAAAAAAAACAGTTTCGAAAATATCCCATACAATAGCAAACCAAATTCAAAACTTGAACACAATTATTACAAAAATCAATATCGTAGATGTTCGTTGTTAAAGAAACTTGATATTCAGATCCGTTGTCTTGAACAAACGATCGTGAGCTTCTCTCGACGATTGTAGTGGTATACGACATACTAAATGTAAAATCAGGACTATGGAAATTATGTCCTTACAAATATCTCCTTATATCTATGTCGGTACAAAATAAAAATAATATGAATTATCAATCAAATACCTATACAAATCTAATACCCTCCCATGAACCCAAAAGTAGAAAGATATTAAAAATGCAAGTCTTCAAAAAATCTTCAACATTAAATCTGTTCAAATCAAATCTCTTTGCATTCCTTACGCCTCTTTTTGTGTGCTTTCCAAATGATCATCAAAGTCCTACACAAAATCAACAAAACAAATACCTTCGTGATGTATCGAGTTTGAAGTGAGATAAAAAGAAATCAAATCAAGTAAATCACTCAAAGCTCAATTCTCAAATCTTCCTCTAAACTCCCCCATAATTCAAACTCTCACTCCCCTATAATTCATAACTCGTTTTTCCCATTTTTATTTGTCCGAAATAGACAAGGAAAAGAATAAACAAAATAAATACGGAATGTCATGACAAGCATTGCAAATATATGATAATTACACTCATGCAAGGATATACTCAAAAGGTTTTCATAATCTCTTTTTGATTTTTTAATTTTTTCAAGCAAAGATAATTTACAAAAAAAACAAGCAACATGAATTTACATTAAGATAACCAAATCATGAAAATAGAATGAATGGATGTGAACATATTCGATAGTAAAATCAACTCAAACATACATAATAAATGTGCACGATGAATATGGATATTACTAACGAAGGAACTCAAAATCGTCCTTAGGTGTAAAATTTTTTGAATTCAAATGACATTGACTCAATCCAATCAACAAATCAAAGTCTAAAATGATTTCCACACCAATAACGTCTAAAAATATGTAATGCTTTTTCAAGACTTTGTCAGAACGTGCACACCCGTTGATATATTTCTGACCAAACTCCCTCATATATAATAATGATCATATTTTTCTAATTCAATTCTTTTCTTTTGAATGATCATATAAAACTAAAGTATTTTGACCTTGGCTACTTTTTACAATGCCATACTTTTTTGGACCTTTTCAAATGGTGGCTTTTAGGTTAAGGTTAGTTCCTCATTTCATAGCCATATCTCGTATCCACTCATCATTTTTTCATATTAAACAAATTCCTCACGGGCAACGGTTCTTACATGCACTACTTTCATTGTCAAGTTTTATCGCATATGGTTTAATTTAGAGATAGGATTGAGGTGAATAAACTTCGACCAACATGTGATAGACAAGTACAGTAATCACATAAATCCATGCAAGTGTGCATTAAAGGAAATCATGAGTCAAACATGTAGAAAGTAATCTCAAATCTCATCTTAATGACTCCAAACATTATAAAGCACATGGATGGAATGATGTATCGTCTCAAAATAATATCAAATAGTCACATGGATATAGAATGATATTGTGACTTGGTCCTCCTAAATGTCCATCCATAAACGGTCTAAAACAAAATAAAAAAATCTTTTTGTCCTTTTCCAATAATTTTATCAAAGTAAAATCTTTTTGACTTTTTCAATTTTTTCTTCAAAAAATAGAAAATCTTTTTATATTTTTCCAAAATTTTAAAAAACAAAAATATTTTTAGGTTTTTCGAAAAATATATCAAAATGGAAAAAATAAATACAAATGTGATGTACGCTAGCAGACATCCTATGAAAAACATCCATCAAATCATGTGAAGTTTTGACTAAATACTCAACTTCTCTCTAAAGTTACCAAAATTTTTCATGTGATGTCAGGAGCATGTGAAGTATTATGTGTGGGAATACTTGTAGTAGCATAACTAGGTAAAAACCTATGAGAGACACAACCGAACTTAAAAAAAAAAATTCCCTAAGGTATCATCCCTTCTTGCAATGGGAACAAACATAAACGGATCTAGGAACACCTATCTCAAAACGATTAGGATGCGCTCTCCTATGATGAAAGGACGTCTAGGTGGGTTAGGTCAAGAGCCATATGGATCTATCACAAACTTGGGAACTGGCTCGGGTGCAATATACGAAGTAGACGCACCATCATAACCTATTCCTAATATCTTAAGATTACCCAAAGAGGGACCTAGGAGCATCTTTACAACCTTCTTTGATGTGTCCTCTATAGTAACCTTAACCTCCCAGGTACGTTCGAGATCTCTATCGAGTTGAGACATACGGGATTCATGTTCATTCTTTTCCCGGCGTAAGATGATCAACTACTCAATTAAAGAAGCCTTCACCTTCTCGAGTTGACTCGCCGACGCCTCACATCCTATCAAAATTTCTCTCTCTCTTCAAATTTAACACCTTAAGACCTTACGCTTTATTCAACTTCATTATTTTCAAGGTCTAGACGTATAAATCTCTAAACGTTTTTTGAAGATCACTTTCACCCTCACTTTGAATCTCACTTTCACACTCACTAGAAACACTTAAATCGTCATCGGGGCTCTCACATATACAAGTGTCCTCATCGTTGTGGGACAGACTAGATGTGTTCACGTAACTAGCCATAAAGGCAAAACACATACCACGTGATGATTCATCCCTAAAATCATTCAACTCATTGTCACTATCACTAAGAGTGGCTGGCATAGCAATTTTCTTACCCTAACGTTTTGTGCCCTTTGCCCTCTCACTCAAAACATCTCATCTCTTTCTCATTCTCACCACTCTCTTTGGCCTCTTCTTTCTTTTTATTTTTCTCAAACATCTTTTAATTGGAGGAATTTTCTTTAGAAAATTTGAGAAACTTTATAAATTTTTTAGCAAACATGGCCACATTATCGAAATCAAACTCTCCCTCAAACTCAAACACAGACTCACAAACTCTCATTTTCTTCTTCTTCTTAGACGTTTCCTCACCTTTTCAAGACAGTTCCCTAAGAACAATCCCTCTATCCTTAGGCTTAACATTTTTGGGAACATGTCAATCTCATAAGTTTAAAGGTCTCTTACGAGTTCTTTCTAACCTAAGTGTATCTAATATTCCCAAATAATTTTAAACAATGATCATAGGAATAACTTGGGATGGGAAACCTCAAAATCTATTTAACAATTCTCGCCTCCTCAATTTTCTCACCCAAATTAAAACTCATATTGACTATGTTTGATAACCTAGCATAAAACTCGTCAAAACACTTGAACTCTGACATGGTGATAGTCTCAAACTGGGTGGTCAAAAATTTGTAATTTCGACACCTTAACTGCGTTGGACCCTCATGTGTCAATTAGAGGACATCTCATGCCTCTTTAGACGTGGTGCACATCATAATACGTCGAAGCTCATCAACGGTGACAGCTTCAAAAATAACGCTAAGGCCATGAGAGTTATAGGTACTCCATTCATAATCATCCTCAGTCCAGTCAGACATAGGTTTGATATTGGTGACATTTTCAACGGTTACAGTGGGAGGAGAGTCCACCCTCTTTTACAAATTAGTCAAATGCGTTCATTGATAGCCTTTAAACAAGATCTCATGCGGGTTTTCCAATAAGCATAATTTGTGTCCACTACACCAAAATGCTAATTTTATGACTGTCTTTTTGTGACTGATAATTGGAGTGAAAAACTTATCACTCCCGAGAGCAGTCACATAATTATTTGTAACTCCTATAAGGAGTGATAAAATGAAGGGTAATAAAAAATTTGAGTCAATTAGTTTGTCACTGCTAATGAGAGTCACAAATGTTACCATTTAATTAATTTGTGACTCCTATTAGCAGTCATAAATTTATAACTGTCACAAGCAGTCACAAATTTATCAGTAGGCCTAACTTATGACTCTTATGAGCAATCACAAATTTATAAATGCTATAAGGAGTCACAAATTTTGACCTAATACTAAATTTGTAACTGCTAACGGCAGTCATAAATTTGTGACTGTTGGTAGCCGTCATAAATTTTGGTGTAAGACTTAATTTATAACTGCTCCCGACACTCACAAGTTTTGTCCTACTTTAATTTGTGACTGCTATGAGGTGTCACAAATTTTTTTACCTAACTTTAATTTCCCTCTTCTCATTCTTTCTCACAAGTACACCGCTCTTTCTTTTACACTTTGAAGAGCTCCCACCCTAATATTTCTCTTACGCTTTTGGTGAGTTTTATCTTAAGCCTTAATTTCTTCTTATTTTTTAGTTTCAATTTTTGATTTCATAATATGTGTTATTATTATTTGTTAGTTTCTGTTTCATAGTAGAAAATAGTCGTTTGTTTATTATTTGTTATTTGTTATTTGCTTGGGTTTAATATGTAGGATCGTCGAATAATGATTTGGTTTTCGTTTTGACTTAAATATTTGGTGATTTTTCGTCTTTGGGGGGTTGATCGCTGGTGAAAGGGCGGGGCTGTTGGGGGGTTAATAATTTTGGAGTTTTCGTTTTCGTCTTTTGCACTTGTGGGTTTGGGGTAAGTTAAATATTATTCAGTTATTATTTTGTATTTGGTTTTTTAATTTTTTTTAATTGAAAATCAGTTTTTATGCAGATTTTGGACAAATTAATTTTATGTTTTATAAATTTTCTAGTTTTCTTTATCTTTTTTTAATTTTCAGGTATAAATACCAAGTAGAAAATGGTTAACAGTAGAAAATGGTTTGAGTTTTGATTTCGGGTTGGATAGGTTTGTGTTCGGGGTTTGTGGCCGAAAATGATTAACAACAGGTTTGTAAATGAGTTTTGTGGCCGGCTTTGTTAGGGTCTTGAAATCTTTGAGTGAGATTTTAGGTATGGGCATAAGCCATTGGCGAGGAACATCGGTACTATGTGAAGGGTCAATCTGTTTTATCTTCGAGAGTTTAGGTTTATTTGATTTCTTAAATTTAGCAACTGCACCTTAATGTAAATTTTAATGTTTAGGTTTATTTGATTTCGTAAACATTTACGTTTATTTTTAGTTGTTGTTGTGAACATTTTCATTTACATTTAGGTTTATTTGATTTCGTAAACTTAGCAACTACCCCAATAGGTTCCAATTGATTATTGCTAATGACTCAAGGCTATAATTCATGTTTTAATCTATTTGGGTAATGATTCAAGTTTTGTTCATTTGGATATCGATTCAAGTTTTATTTTGCAATTTTTTTAAGGTTTCAAAGTTTCAAGGTTTTCTTCCAATTAATTTCAGTCCCAATTAGGTATGATTAAAGAAAATACAACTGATTATTGTTACTAATTTTCTGCAATTTTCTTACTTTTTGGTTGTGATTCTGCCGAGTAGTGATTATATTGTTGTTTAGGATTCTTGAATTTTTGTTGACTAGTGAATTTGAATATTTAGTTGGCCATTGAGTTGGTTGGCCCTAGGCATTTATATCATTTAGGGTTTTTCTAGGTTTATTTACCCAATTGCTTCAATTCCATAAAAAAATATCCTATATTTTCTTTAATTGGTTCATTCGTAAATGCTACTAATTGAATATTCTGGTATTTTATTTATTTGGGTATGGATTCATATTTTGCAATTTAATGACACAGTTTATGATAGTAATTATTAGTGTCTAAATATGAATTCGATTTATTTGATTTAATATCAATTTAATTATTTGCATTTTGATATGGGCTAATCGGATTAGTAAGTGGGTTGGATATGAATTATAATAATTCAATCTTTTTAGAATATCACTTCATTTTGTCTAGTAAAATAATAAGAGATTTTAGTGTTTACCTATAAAAAAAAATTGACTTTTCACAAAATTTTCAGCCGAACTTTAATTTCCCTCCTCTCTCCCCTCTCCCCTCTTCAAGCTCCCGCCCCTCCTTCTTCTCTCTTCGCGCTCCCCACTCCCTCACCTTTCAAGCACGCTATCTCTCTTAACAAAAAATGAAGGGTAAATTTCTTTGCTTAACCTATTTTCTTGATGTTGATTTTTTGAAACTTTTGGGTATTCTCGTAACCGCTCTTAATACATTCTCTCTTTTTCATTCTCGTTTGATATGTTTTTTCATTTGTGTACTTACGGTTTCGAGGACTAACATTGTTCATTTTGTGATTTGTTTGATTCAATTAGGTTGGATTTTTAGCATATAATATGAATGGCTCCTGCTAAAGGTATGTTTTTGGAAACAAGTTTTTGTTGTTAAATTATTTTACATCAATATATCTACCATGGCACAATAATGGGTACATTTCAACCGTGTCTATATATACATGTGTGTGTGTATGCATGTTTAGATGGTATCCAGTTCTTGTTACTCCATATATTGTTTGATTCAAATGTTTGTTACTTTAATTTTGTATTTTGGTTGTGGGGGAATTAATGTGTTTTGGTTAAATTAGGTATAAAATGATGTATTAATCAAGCTAGTGCCACCAGATATGAGTGTACTTTTTGCCTATGGTATGTGTGTACTCTTTTTCATAAATTTTAATATTTAACGATGTTACATATTTCATTAGTTTTTGTATATATTATTTATAGTGGTGATAGGTGGTTGAGGGTGAGCCAATTGAAAATTCGGATTGCCAATTGGTTGTTCTAATATAGCTTTTAGATTAAGCTACAACAATATTTGTTTACTAATTTGTGTGAATTTTAGTTATAATTATTAATATTTATTTACTAGGTTTTATGAATTTGTTTATCAGTGTTACGTGCCAGAAAAAAATCAAGACTATAAAATAAAAAAAGATTGGATTTTACTATAGTGAATTGTGATGAGTTTCACGTGATATTGATTAATGAGTAAGTCCAAAGAGGCCTACTTTCTAGGACAAGTTCTGATCTCCTCTCGATGATTTTTCATTAGGGTCCTGTTCTCTAAAAAGTTCACCCTTTATCCAAATAATATCACAAATGTATGGTACTAAAAATAAAGGAGGACTGAGACGTACGGTCTTCTGCTGAAGTTGTGGTCCACCTATAGTTAATTAAGTGTTTATCCTTGCAACATTTGATCCACCAAGGTATTGGATCCATCGAGGTGTTTGTCCACCTTCGCTTGTACAAGCATAAAGCTCTGTGATGGAATTGATCTTGTAAACACCATAGTCACACCTCGCAAAATCCAACAGACGGGGTGGCCAGCTACCGCCGTCGAACTATGTCGGGCGTGAACTAAGTAAATACCATTCTTAGCATGAGACAGATATGAGACAAATAAATCAGTACATAAGATAAAAAATTGAATAAATCTCAAATGATAACAACCAACTGCGCGATAAAAGATCCATCACATGCTAGAACTCCAAATAAATCCAATTTTCAATAATTATAAAACTGAATAAAGACCCAACTCCGAATAACTGAAATGAAACAACTTTGGAACCGAATGGCCTAATAACTCTCTTAACTGAGTCTCATAATGAAATACGACTGAAAGGAAAGTCTAAACTAAAACAAAGCAATAAAGTAATTCAGCTCCTGCTGCACCTCCAAACAATAACTCGGATAAACTTATGCAGCTTTTCCAATTCTAATCCTGAAAAAGATTAGTCAACGCATGGGTCAGAGACAAAGCCCCGAGCAAGAATACACACTACTCTCCTCAAATAGGATCCTTGAATCAAGATAGTAGCATTATACGTAATAAATATCACAATAGAATATTTTAATTAAATGAATAATTAACCGCGATAAATATAAATCACTGACTACCCGAGAGATCCCTGGTTTAGAATAACACACCAATATGATTTTAAATTCCCAAGCCCCATGGAGTTAATTTTATTTATTTAATCCAATTTTATTATAGTTCTCACTTTTTATGAAAGTGTCACACTTCCCCTTGTCAATCGTCCTCTGACCCGTTTAAACTGTCTGCCCTGACACATGACAAGGTTTTACACACTATACGACATAAATCGCCCTCTGACCCGTTTAAACTGTTGGACCCGACACATTATGTCGTCACAAATTTTAATACCAGTTTTTATTTTTGGTATTAATTCTCAATTTCTCAATTTATAAATTATCCCACGCTTTTAATCGATGTGAGATTCTCAAAATACCCCTTAGTCCCATAACTAAGGGTCCCTAAGTTATCAATACGTCCTACCCTATGTATAGGAGGATTTTCTAACATAAATCTCTACCTAGTCTCATACCTAGACTAGCGTAACGACGATAAAGCGACAAAAAATCAGCCCAACCCCGACATAATAAAGTCGTAATAATCTACCCTCACTAGTCCCATACCTAGAAGGCGTAAATCATAAAAAAGGCCTACCCACTAGTCCCATGTCTAGAAGGCATCCTAAAATATATGGAGAGAAAAAATACCCAACAATCCGTCGTCACAAAAGGCAATTATAATAATACCAGCAATTCACACAAACCAACAATATAATCATCGAACAAAACTACGCATGATAGTCTAATTCAATTAAATCTTAATTTAATTATCACCACGTTATAAATACCCAATTAACCCCATTTAACTATTTCAATTAAATATACTGATATTTCATCTTTAAAATATCAAAATTCCAATTTCGTTATCTCTACATAAACTACGTGAGTTATACGCCTCCAAATTCATTTAATTCAAAATAAGGGTTTTTCTATATGCAACCTACACCAATAAATCTCAAAATCCCCCCATGAATCCTACGTACCCAAGGGTTATGAATATTATTCATATTAAGATATTTCATAAAAATAGCCCCAAGTTTTGTATGTCCACTTTCTCTAATTTGATTGCTAATTGGTTTTAAGAAAAACATGAGGTTAAGGTTTAGGAAACACTTAAAACGCATAATACTAAAGGAAAAGAATAGAGTATTCATGCTCGTGATTAACTTGAATCCAAGTCTGAATAGAAGGTTGAACTCCTCTTGAGAAAACACCAATTGAATCTTCAAAACTTGTGAAAAGTAGGGGCTAGGGGTTTAAGATGAGAGAAATATATTTTGGAAAAGCTTTCTGGAGAAACTTTAAGAGAAAAGTGATTTTCAAAGTCCCAGACCCGTATTAGTTTAGTATATAAAGGTTTAAGAGTTGGAAAACAATTAGGAGTCTCAACCAAGCCACCGCCTCTGCGTCGTTCGAACGAAGACACCTATCGTTCGAACGACATGCGACATCGTTCGAATGACATGCCCTGTCGTCTGAACGAGGCCCAGAAATCCCAAAATTAAGTCTTATGAAAATTCAACTTAATTATCTTATAAAAATACATTAGCTGAACAAATATGCACTTTCCAGTTAAAATTTAAATAAGAACCTTATAACCTTTTATAAAAGGCCCGAATTAATTCCCGATTGAAAAAGTTGCTAAAGATATTTAAAATGTTTTAAACAAAAATTCATTACACCATTCTAGAAATAAAACGTGGTAAAGATATTTAAATTGCTTTTTTAATTTTTAAAAATTAGTTTTTAACAGTTAAAACAAGTTATTTTAAATAAAAATAGTCTACATTATTTGAAAAAACATTATTTCATTTTTAGAAAATTGACAAAACGTTTTCCTTTTAATTTAAAAGAGATAAAATAGTTTTTTTTTAATTTAGAATTTTTAATGCAAAAATTTAGCTTTTTTAATTAAATAAAAAACTATTTATTTTTTTTACTATTTTAAAAAATAATTTTTTTAAATGTTTTATTATAAAATGATGTTAACAATTTTATAAAATATAAAAATGTGTCTTTTGAAAAAATAAAAAGTAGTTTTACAATAAGTAAAAGACTTTATAAATTCAAAAACAAATATTCTGAAATTTCATATTTTTGGGACTCTTAATTTTTTTGAAAACTTTTTTACTTTTAATATATGTCTATTATGTTGTTTAAACAACTTTTTTTTTGTAGATTTAATAGATTTGGGTGGTATTGCAATTGTTTTATTTACAAAACTGGTCATAAGAGTGAGGAAAACACTTAAAATATTAATAATAGTATTATTGTCTAACTATTTGGGCAAATGGAGCATCAATAGAATTGGTGTGTATTGTAAATTTTTTAAAAAGTGAGGGTTTAGTACAAAATTGATCATAAAAACGAGAGAAAACTTTAAACATTCCTTTTTTTTGTAAACTTTATTTTTCATTTTCTTTCATTTTTTTTTTACTTTTTCATTTAATCTTTCAATGTTTTGAATATTTTCATTTTTGCAACGTATCATGTACAAATCACATGACAATTATCTCTAAGATATCATTTAAGGAAAATATATCAAAGTCTAACAAAATTAACAAAAAATACCAATTTAAATAATTGTAAACATAATCAAAAGAACAAGTAATTAATAGTTTTATATGGATCTATAAATCTAGTGCACAAATATCCAATTATCCATGTTATTTGTTATTCAATTATACAAAATGTTATATATTATATATTTAATGTTAGAAATTTAGTTCAACATGTTTATCACATATAATTATTATGCACAACAGATAATGATATTATAATAACATACCTCCATCATGTCAAAACAGGAAAGATTTGCAAAGCAATCGACCTTAACGATGTCCGATCGATTTGATCATTGGATTACGGCTTCATCTTATATTTGGCAAAATCGTGTTCCAGTTTCAACGTATTCCATCGGTTAGATCTTACTCTAAGGTCAAAACACTATTCCAAAATTTACTCTCATTGAAAATTTATATTAATCTCCCTTATTTATAGGTTGGGACATGTCCCATATCTTTAACAATCACTTAGTTTCAACCGTCCATGAAGGCAACTATCCAAGAGGCCTTTTGACTCTTGGTATTTAGTGTACCCTTTCATTAACCAAAATGGCTTTTACTATTAATATAATTATGGAGCACATTATGCAGAATTATTATTGTTAACGTCCAGAATTGGAGGCAACAAATAATAAGAGGAATAATTGATTAAGAAATATCTTATGATGAAGAGTTGGGATGAGAGACAGAGAGAATACAAGGATTTTTACGTGGTTCGGCCCTTGAATCGAAAACTTACATCCACGGTTGTCTTATTATGTTTTCTTGCATGGTTACAGTTTAGGGTTTTCTTGATACCACTCCAGGTTTGAGAAGCTATCAAAAAGTAGTCCCATTCACATTCCTCTCCCCCCTTCATAGGTGGAGATCATATATTTACAAAGAGATGGAGTACCCTTATAATTCGGGTAGTTACATCTTTACACACGTTTATTATAATGTACACCTGCATACCTTGAGGTGTGGGACTATTTTGATAAGGAGATGTATGGATAATTATATGGTAACCAATATTGGCGGCTATGATTCTATGTGGTTGATAAGGTATATTTGGAGTGCAAATGCTCATAGGGGTATGCGTATCCAATCCTAAGTTAAACAGGTGGGCCGAGCACTCCAATTATCGAGACGACCTCCTCAAGTAATAAAGTCGAGCATATTGCGTAAGTCCCACTGGGTTATCATGGTTTATTCTCTTATTGACATCATATAGGTATAACACAAAGCCCCCAAGACCTTTGGCACGAGGATCTCGCTATGGTATCTAACGAGTGGAAAAGGTGTTATGCTACGCTTCTGCTCTACTCGTGAAGGTCGGCTCCTCTTGGTTGGCACATTATGATCTGCCAGAGACCGAGTAGATTTACTTTGAAGTTTTCATGACTTATCAAAGACACGTGTCAAGTGACTCAAGAGTCTTCTAAGTAATGATGGCGACTAGTCAGCCGCGTTTGACATTTTACACCGCCATTTCGATTTTCTATAGATTTGCTGACGTTTTGTCTGCAACATTCGTTCAGTCTTTACATCAAAGAGTATAAATTCATGTCACTTTATTCGTTTTCTTCACTTGCAAGATTTGTATTAAGTTTAAGAGAGAGAAAATCTTAGAGTGCCATTTCCATTATTGTGAAAGCTTAATCGTTTTTGGTTCTAAATTCTCCATCGCCTTTTTATTCATTCTCTATAGCATTTTTTGCCATCGTCCATTTTTTTCAAGTACGCCTTTCTCTATTTCAACTAGAATTAATCATTCTAGAATTTTATTGGTTGATTCTTGCTATTTTACCTTGGTGGTTGCTTCACTTAAACAGCCATATGTTTTGTTGGCTTAGTTTGTAAGGAAACGTATGAATATCCTTCCCCACATTCAAAGAGTTTACGAGTTTATCAGAAGTTTGGAACCAGAGCGGACCGGGATCACTAAAAGGAGGTTTACCCATCTTATTCAGGTGATTAGACTAGAAGAGGAGCCTAGTTATCCTTCTTATACCCACTACTCTCCTTCTAGTTGTGGTTCCCCCATTGATCCAAGTGTACATTACCTTTCTTCCCATGTTTTAGAAACCCCTTACTCTTTCCCTTCGGTTAGTGAAGGAGAGCTTATAAATACTATTTCTATGGATCCCCAAAATCCTGATTCCCTATTTGAGGGTCCTGTTACTGACAGGGCTGAAGATAATAGGCCAAAAAATGTGGGCCCCCACCTTTCTGTAGCTAGATCTTACGCAGAGGTTTCTGGGGATGACAAAGAGGAAGAAGCCGATCCCGCTGGTTCTTCCAGTAATTATGATCTTGCTGAGACTGATAACCATTGGTATCAATGTACTGTGAATGATGGGGAAATCAAGGCCATAAGAGAGAGATGCTCTTTCCCTATATCTATTCAAATTAGGATGCCAGATGTTTGTAAAAGATGTTACTCCGTTCGTGACTCGAAGGAATTTTACCTTCCCCCGTGGGCCCTCCAGGTGGGCCTAAGGTTTCCTCTTCATCCTAACATTTATTCCATTTTGAGAGGATATGGAGTGACCTTAACACAACTACCCCTTAACGCTTATAGTACCATTTATGGGGCAATGATGTTTTAGAAATTAAGGACAAGGTTTGACTTAACTAGGGAACTTTTTAGGTTTGTTTATAGCTTGAAGGACAATTCCAAATCGCCCGATTACTATTAATTGTCCTCACAGAAACTCAAATATAGAATGGTCACAGTGACCCAATCTGGTAATCATAGTTGGAAAGGTTCATAGGTGTTTATCGAAGGTGATTGGGAATTTAGGGCCCATGAAAGGGACCGATCATGCTGGATCCCCAGAGAATGGAATGGGCCCAATAACGTAGGTAATACTTTTTACGCCTTCGTCTTCGTCTTCATCTTCATATTATTTTTCTTATATTGTTGTAATTTATTGCACTGAAGTTGTTGCCATGTTCTTCTTGGGTATTTCAGTGAAACGAGCTCCCAAGCTACCAAAGTCATTGGTTGATTTGATTGTCTTTAATTGTGAGAAAAATCCCCTCACTTTTGAGAAGTTGTTTTATGTGCAAAAGTTTATCACTGTCGGGTATCACACTCCTCCAGGTGGTAGAATACCTTTAGAGTTTGAGGTTCCTCACGAGGATTGGGTAGCCAAAGAGACCCATTTTGATTCAGGTGATCAAGTAGTTGGTAGCGCAGGTAGTTTAGGAGCAGGTAGATTGTAACATCAACTTGTTTACCCTTTTCTTCAGTTACCTATTTGTACTAATAACTAGTTTTACTTGTCTTACCAGGCGAAAAGGGGCATCCTTTAGAAGAAACCTTATGCATGGATCCTCATTTGAGCAATCAAAAATCTCTAGCTGAAGCTCATTAGAAGTAAGTTGGGGTTGCCCAAAAGAAAGTGGAGGTCGAACACATAGCCATTTTGGGGGCAGCTAACCAGGATGCTCATCATCAGGCAACTGCGACTTCTAAAGGCAATGGAAAGGCCCCTATGGAGCCATCGGCCGGAGATAAGAGGTCCAAAGAGGAGAAGGAAGATAGGCAACCTCTCCATAAAATATTGAGGGGAATCGATCGTGCATCCGAACCTAGGGTGGAATTAGGTCCCAATCATACATCTCGTTATGGGAAGGGCCGTGAGTTTGATTTTGACCCCGAGCACAAGGTTACATATGAGGACTTGAGTTCTGACCCTGAGTCCATATTTTACCATGCCAAAAATGATTTGGACGTGCTTGGTTACTGGTTTCACATAAAGGATTTTGAATTTTTACGCTGCTCCGATCCTGATTTCATGTGCATTGTATCCCAACATCGATTATCTGTAGTACATATTTCCTGCTGGTTTTTGGTTACTGATTTATAAGTGTCCCATTATCATACTTTGTACTTGCTTTATTATTTTGGGGTCCAGGCGTCCATGGCTTTCACCATCCTTTATGAGAAGTCCTATATTAATCACGTAGCTTACAATGAGCTGGCCGAGGTAAATAAGATACTGAAAGCCAGCTATGAGAAGGTTGATGAGGACTTAAAAGCAAGGGATGGCCAACTGTAATCTCGGACCGAGGATTTGAGAAAAATAGAGAAAGAGAACATGACCCTTAAGGAGAAGTCTAATAATGACGATGCCAAGATCTAAAGCCTGAATGATGCTCTTGTGGTTGAGAAGGAGAAGTATGATAGAGAGTTGCAGGCCGCTAGCGACGCTTTAGTCAATGCAGGTGCCGTTGCTGTAGAAGATTTTAAATCGTTGTCCGACTTTAATACTGAATGCTTGTGTTATTTCTTGGATGGGTACGAGGATCTAAAGAAGAGGGTTGCTACTCATTTTCCAGACATTGTCCAGACCGTGAACGGTTGGCAGGGAGATAATGAGGAAGATGCTAACTTTGCTAGGGAAGAGAGTGATGCCCCGCCTACTGGTGCCTGAAAAGATAAACTTTTTGTCCTTACTTCTGTAATTTAAATTTTTCTTGAAATTGGATTTTGTAACTTTGAACATCTATTTTTGGTATGATATTTATTACGTTTCCGTCTGTTTATAAAGCGACTTGGTTTGTTAATCATCTTAGTGCTTAACTGAAAATGTTAATTGAAATATTTCTGCACGGATAACCTACAAGGATGCACACTAATGCTAGGTAGTAACACAGTTATAACTGTTCGCGACTTATGAGGTCGTATAGGTATCAACCGATCACATTGTGTTGTGATCCATGGGGTCATACATTGAACGTAATCAACTACCTCATTCGTGACTAGAGAAGTCAAACAAGGGTTTGGTAAAACTCAAGGGGTTGAGTTATTTGACTATTCGTAATTCGTGAGTTCTTACAGGTATCTACCGGCCATATTGTGTTATGACCCGTGGGGTCATACATCAAACGTAATCAACTACCTTATTCGTGACTAGAGAAGTCATACAAGGGTTTTGTAAAACTCAAGAGGTTGAGTTACTTAACTGTTCGCGACCCGTGAGTTTGTACATGTATCAGTCGACTATATTGTTCACGACCTATGAGATCATACATGCGACCGACCACTTCGTTCGCGACCCATGAGTTCGTAATTTATGATTGTCATACAAGTATGATCCATATGCACGAAAATTAGTGCAACGAGAGAACAAACTTCATTTTATTATTAATTGAAATAGTGCTTAATCGAAATGGTGTTTTCTACATAAATTAAATAACTAATTAACTACTGATAATACTTCCTAAGATGTTCCTAATTCTAGAGATTCTTAAACTATTGACCCTTAAAAGTCTCAATTCGATAAGTTCCCAACTTGACAATGCTGGTTACTCTGTATGGTCCGTGCCATCTTGGCTCCAACTTGTTGGTATTATATATTACCTTCTTGAGAACGTAGTCTCCTTTTAGGATGCTTATTCTTACCCGGCGATTGTAGTAGCATGACTCCCTCTACTGATAAGTGAAAACACGCAGTGCTGCGCTTTCCCTGACTTCCTCCACCAAGTCGAGGTTCAATCTTCTTGCCAGATCGCTTACCGGGGAATTAAAATTGAGAACTTTATAACTAGGGAGTCCTATTTCAGTGGGGAAGACTGCTTTCATGTCGAAGGCGAGCATGTATGGTATATCATAACTTTTTCACTTTTTTTAGCTATCGAAAAATTGCCATAGATCGAAAGTGATTCCATGCTTAGTGCTTCCGCCTATCCGAAAGTCGTTACCAGTTATTCACCACTCCTTCTTTCTTGCCTATTTCACTAGCATAAATCCTCTCTAATGTCGACCTGGTCTACGAGCATCCTTGCCTTATCAGATTTCAACAAGTTATTCGTGGTGGAATGCGATACTTTTGGCATTGGGATTGGGGGTGTGGAAGAAGGTAGGCCCTTAGCCTTTAAAAGAAAAGCATTATCGCGATAGCATTAGACGGTATACGACAAGGAGGTGATAGCAATCGTCCATCTTATTAAAATTTGGCACAAAGTTGAGGCCATCAACTCCATTAAGCCTCAGTCAACATTTAAAAATCCAAACTGATCATAGAAGCTTGAAGTATATAATGGAGAAAGACACCAGACCCAACCCTCTCGAACTGTATAGCTATGACTATAAGATCGTCTACAAAAAGGGAACCTAAAATTTAGTGGCTGAAGTAGTCCATGGAGTGATTCGGTACGCCCAGAGTACGGTTTGAAGCTCATTAATCCGCTTTCCTTTTGCCCTGGAGAGTCTTTTTTTTATTCCGTCTAAGATTGTCCTATTGGTGACTTCGGTTTGGCCATTGAGCTGTGGAGTGCCCAGGTGCTGAGTGTAGTTTTTGAATCTTGGATCTGGTGCAGTAATCTTCTAAGTCTTGATTGTCAAACTGTGTACCGTGATCAGTGATAAATGCAAAAGTCATGTCGTTATGGCATATGTCATCTTCCAGATAAACTAAAATACCCTCCAATATGGAATTTCTAATAGGGGATCGGCTTCCACCCACTTAATGTAGTAGTATACTTCCACCATAAGGTATTTGTATCGTCCTTTGGTTCTTGGCAGAGGTTCGACTAGGTCTATACCCCATATGGAGAACGGCTAAGGTGACACAATCGGAGTTAATGGATCCCATAGGGTATGGTGTATCTTTGTGAATCATTGACACTTATCATATCTTCTCACGGAATCTACGCAGTCTGCCTTTCTGGACGGCTAGTAATACCCTTGGGTTGCTATTCTCTTAACCAATGATCTTCCGGTCGAATGTGCCCCACATCATCCTTCGTGCACCTCCTTGATGAACTTGTTGGCTTCTTGTGGATGAAATAATTTCAGAAGTAAGACGATATACCCTCTCCTATACAAGACTCTTGGTTCCAAAATATACTAGGCTGCCCTATAGCGCAACTTTCTAGCTTCGTGTGAATATGTTATAAGCTTTTCATTTTCAATGTATGCCCTTATGGGATCCATCCAGGAAGGTCCCATGTTTATATCTGCTACGTGGAGTGGTGCCTTGGTGCTCTTTTATGCCATTACTTTGATCGGTATGGTCCTTCCCAATAGTGATCTAGTTATCGAAGCCAATCTGACCAGGGCATCTGCTCGTACATTTTCCAACCTAGGGATTCTTAACACTTTCGCTTTTGTGAATTCTCCTAACCTATATCGATCTATTGCCAAGTACCTTGCCATGGATTCCTCCTTAGCTTCATAAACCCCCCATATCTGGTTGACGACCAGTTGGGAGCCACTATGTGATGTAATATGCTCGGTGCCCAGGGATGCTACTAGACTGTGCCCTCCATTATGGCCTCATATTCGACCTCGTTATAAGAGGCTTCAAATTGGAAGCGTAAGGCATATTCCACGTCTATATCATCTGGCATGTCGAGTATGATGCCAGTACCACTCCCTGCTAAACATGATGACCCATCAATGTATAACTTCCATATTGAACAATCTGGGGTGAAGTCTCCTTCCTCTATTTTTTTGCACTTAAAGAGACAATGTGACTCGTCATATGGTCCTTTTTCTCATTTGGTAGATCTCTCTCCTTACAGAGTCTTCTCTTGGTTTTCTGAATTCGTTGTTTCTTCAAGGCTAGGTGGTTTATTATCAGGGGTAGAGATATCTTATGGAGGAGTTTGCTCCACAAATTTCGAATCGTAAGTGAAATCAGTAATGAATTCTGCCAGTACTTGCCCCTTTATTTCAGTCCTCGACTCGTACTGGATATAATACGCACCTAGTTCCACCGCCCATGCCACGAGCCGACCAGACTTTTTGAGCTTGTGCAGGACTTATCACAGTGGTAAGTCAGTGTAGATCGTTATGGGGTGAGCCTGAAAGTATGACCTCATTCTTTACGAGGCGTCCTTTAGTGCGGGAGCGAGCTTTTCCATTTGCGAATAGGCTCTGTCGGTATAATAAATAGGTTTTTGAACCCCTTCCTCTTCACTTACTAGCGCCGAGCTGACGGTAAACTTAGATACTGCGAGGTATAAGTAAAGAGTTCTCCTACGACTGGTCACGAGAGTAGGGGTAGGGAGCCCATATATTGTTTCGGCTCAATGAATGCTTATTCACACTTATCATTCCATTCAAAAGATATATGCATCACTCTAAAAAGGGAAAGCACTTGTCATTGGCTCTTGAGACGAACCTGTTGAGTGTTTTAACACGCCCGGTTAGTCTTTGTACCTTCTTCTTCATTATCGGGGAAGTCATGTTAAGAAATGCCTGGATCTTATCTGGGTTAGCTTCGATTCGTCGCTGGTTTACGATAAAACCTAAGAACATCCCTTCCTTTATTCCGAATATGCATTTTACAAGGTTCAGCTTCATCTGATATTTCTCTAATTTGTTGAAAGTTTGGCCAAGGTCCCTGATGTGGTCGGCCACCACTTTTTCTCTTAGTGAGCATGTCGTCAATATGTCCTCAAAGACTTTATTTACCAATCTCTGGTAAGTAGTGCCCGCATTCTTTAGACTGAACGGCACGACATTGTAATAGTAGGTGCCTCGATGGGTTATAAAGGAAGTTTTTTCTCTATTTGAGGGTTTCATTCGGATCTGATTGTAGCCTGAATACGCGTCCATAAAACTGAGCAACTGGTGGCTTGCCATAGCATTATAAGTTTATCAATTGACGACAACAGGAAAAAGTCTCTCGGGTAAACTTTGTTTAAGTTAATGAAATCGATGCACATCGTCCACTTATCATTTTTCTTCCACACCATGATGACGTTGTCCAGCCACTCAGGGTATATGACTTCGTTAATAAAGTTAGCTTTCTGCAGTTTGAGGACTTCCTTGTGAATGGCCTAATTTTTACTGGCGTAAAAAACTCATTGTTTCTGCTTGACCGATTTGGGTCTTGACATCAGATTCAACTCATGACATAGGAAATTGAGGTATAACCCCGACATGTCCTCGGAGCTCCAAGCGAACACTATTTTGCATTGTCATAGGAAACTGATTAGCACCTTCATTAAAAGGGGATATAGTGATGACCCAATATGTACTTTTCTGTCTGGGTGGCTATCGTCGAGTGGGACTATTTTGATCTCTTCGACAGGCTTCCCTTTGACCAGCTTTGCCTCATCTCGGGGGTCTATGGTTTTGATATGGTAGCTGGTTTTTAGCTTCTTCCATTCTTCCTGGTCTGTTAAAATGAAGTAACATTCGCGCGCCACCCTCTAATTGCCCTTTACGATGCCTACCCCAAAGTGGGTTGGAAACTTCAAACACTGGTGCACAGTAGATGGGACAACTTCGAATTTCTTTAAGCTGACCCTTCTGAGGATAATATTATAGGATGAGAGCAGGTTTCTATCGAGGATGAAGAACTGTACTTTCTCTATTCGTCTGATCGGCCAAATGCCGATCATAACATCCAGTTCTATTGTCCCTAATAAATACACCCTTTTACCTGAAAAACTGATTAGAGGCTGATAATAGGGTGTGAGTTCCACGTCTTCTAATTTTAACTTCTTATAATAGCTGTAGCATATTACGTCAGCAAAGCTCTCATTATCCATTAGGACCCTTGCTACCCATCCTTCTTGGATGACCATAATAACCACCAAAGGGTCGTCGTGGGAGTATAACATCCCCAATAGGTTATCCTTTGAGAAACCGACGATTGACTTGTCTTTGTTCGCCTTTCGTGGCTTACTGCTAGAGCTTGATATTAGGTTAACCTGCGATTGTTCGAAAGACTGGGCTTCGTTGAGGTAGGCCCTCCTTTTTGTTGGGTCCTCTCCATCGCTGGCTCCGCCTTCGGTGATAAAGTGGCAGTCTAATGCTATCAACCCAACATCACGAAGAGGTTCCCAGGATTTTATAAGGAGGTCTATATCCTCGTCTGAATCATCATCCCTCGCCCTTTTCTTGTCAGTCTCCCTCCAACAGGGAGACTCTGAACGTCTCCTATATTTGCATTCTTAAAGAATTGGTCGTCCACCATTGTTAATGTACTTCAACAACTTGCCCCTCCTTATCAGACCTTTAATTTCGTTCTTCAATGCTATGCAGTGATATGTATTGTGGCCGTGATCCTTGTGAAATTCATAGTATTTTCTTCTCTCTCTCTCTTATTTTCATCCAACTTCAGCTTTCTTGGCCAGTTGAGATCTTTACTTTCCTGAATTTACTCCAGGATATGGGGGACTCTAACCATGAGGGGAGTGAACTCATTGTACTTCCTCGGCTTGTCACCTTTCATATTTTTTTGCTCCTTCCTCCCATAGTTTTTGCCATCAGTGGCTTTCAAACCACCGGACTCTTTAGCCGCCATTGCCTCTTCGACGTTCTTGATCTTTCTTACTTTTGCTAATAGCTCAGTCATGGTCTTGGAAAATTCCTTGGCTAATGCCTAAAATATCTTGCCTAGTCTCAACTCGCTCATTAGGGCCATGATGGCAGTGGGCTCATTATACTCCACTACCTCCAGCTTTTCAGTGTTGAATCGAGTGATGTAATCGTTGGTGCTTTCATCCACTCTTTGCCCGACGCCGAGCAGGTGGGAAACTTGCTTTCTTGAGTTAGCATCGAAGCATAAATTATTGACGAACATATCGGTTAGCTATTGAAAACTCTTGATCTTCCCCCTGGGCAGGCTGTTGTACCATATTTGAGTTGAAATAGTTATGGTACTGAAGAATGCCCGATATCTTATTTCATTTGGGATGGAGTAGATATCCACGTCTGCCTGATATAATTTAATATATAGGATGGGATTCATTTTCCCATTATACTTTGGAGTGATGACTTGTGGTTTGAACTTTATCGGGGTAGGATATGCTACAACGGAGGGAACAAATGGCGACCCTTTTGTGAAGTCGCGATAAAGGGGATTCCTTCATTTGTCCATTTCACCCAGGCAGTCCTTTAGGTTCTAGATGAAGCCCTTCTATGGATAGTTATCGACTAGTTTGTATGCTCGTCCTCGACTTTCGATCAACTCTTGTCCTGAAAGGTCTGTTCGGCTTCAGTCGATGCTCGGGCGGAACGACGGGAGATCTTAGTTGTGAACCTTCCTCTTTGGGACCGATTGTGCCACACTGTCGGTATTTAGTGGTTACAACGTGGGCCCAGTCAGTCAAACACTGATACCTTGCTCAACCGCTCGAACGCGTTAGGGCGTTCCTCTGAATTGGATTGATCGTCGAAGTGACTGGGTCTCGTTGTGAGTCGGTTTTACTAGAAGAACTGGTGTTGGCATTAGATCCTAAATTTAGTCTCCTTGTATTTTCTAGTGCACGCCTACGGTTTTCATATTACCTTTCCTCATGAGGCGTTGGGGGGAGATGCTTGTCGTCATTCCTGGGCATCTCCAGTACATGAGTCATATTCCCCGGGACATGCACTTGTGGCCTAATCTGGAGGGTGTGTTTCAATTTTCTAACACTTTCCTGCATCGCCTCCTGCCCCTTTGCAATGCTTACTAGTATATTATGTAGGTCACCGATTCCGATAGGGGTAGGTGGAATTTATACCTCTGCCATGCGACTGCTTTCAGGATGATATACCATTACAATTGTCTCTATAGAGGGTCTTAATTAGTAGTTTTAGGTAGAAACTGCAATGGCTTGTGATAGCGCTTCCATAGACGGCGCCAATTTGTTAACGTCTAAAATTAGAGGCAATAAAAAATAAGAGGAATAATTGATTAAGATATATCTTATGATGAATAGTGGGGATGATAAATAGTGAGAACACAAGGATTTTTATGTGGTTCGACCCTTGAATAGGAAACCTACGTCCATGGTGGTCTTATTATGTTTTCTTGCGTGATTGCAGTTTAAGGTTTTCTTGGTACCACTCTAGGTTTGAGAAGCTATCAAAAAGTAGTCCCATTCACGTTCCTCCCCATTTTATATGCTGAGATCATATATTTACAAAGATATGGAGTGCCCTTATAATTCAGTCAGTTACATCTTTACACACGTTTATTATAATGGACACCTTCATGCCCTGGGGCGCGGAACTGTTTTGATAAGGAGACGTTTGGATAATTATGAGGTAACCAATATTGGCGGCTATGATTCCACGTAGTTGATAAGGTATATTTGGCATGTAAATGCTCACAGTGATGTATGTGTATCCAATCCTAAGGTAAACAGGTAGGCCCAGCACCCCAATTACTGTGACGACCTCCTTAGGTAATAAAGTCGAGCATATTTCGTAAGTACTCGTAGGTTATCATGCTTTATTCTCTTATTGACACCATATAGGTATAAAAATTATTTAAAATAATTCTAACATTCTCCCACTTGGTTCATAATTATCGTTAGGTGCGCAATAATCTTTGAGTCACCCTTAAATATTTTTTTTCATAAACATCTTAATCAAACAAACCATTAATGTGAGTTATGACGCTCATATACTAATTTAAGAGTATGATCACTTCCATTTACCACAACAATCACAACTCATCCAACAATGTCTATAAATTGGGTTAGTCAATAATGGTCCAATATTGTCTTTTATAAAGGACTATTTCTATCACATTCATTAATTCACAAGCATGTACTTATTTTGCAAGACAAAAATTGAAATGTTAAATAGACACTTTAACTGATATCAAATATAGTATCTGTTATCGTCTAAAATTGGTTTGGGGATTAATTATCTTAGCATGAAAATTCCAATGATAAACAATAACAAATAAGGAATCGCTAAATTAGGAGGAAAGAGTGAGATGAGAGAGAAAGAAAAAAATAGGGATTTACGTGGTTCAGCCCAAAATGGTGCCCATGTCCACAGGTTCAGTGTTGGTTCTCTATATATTAATAGGCAATAGCAATAAAAGTTTAGGAATGCAAGATTTGTGAGTTCTCTCCCTAAGTTTTTCCTATATCTGCCTAGTAGAATAATTTCGATTCCCCTATCCAGTATGATTGAGGGTTATTTATACATTGTTATTAGAGAGAGAATATTATGGGACATATGGAGTGCCTTTATAGGTCAGCCAGTTACACCTTTTACACTCAAGGGTACAAATAATAATGAGTTTGTTACAGCATGGTATAGGTGGTATGTTGCATAACTTCCCACGTGCATAAGTAGGATAAACATGACTGCTGATATTCCTCCACGGGTGCAAGATGACGCGAGGTTAGTGCTGACGGGGTAAATTAACACTGTTATTTAACTTCGTTTTAATAGTTGTGGGATAGTCAATGAAATGGCAGGAGGGGCACATTTATTCCTGAGCCGAACTCATTATATTTGGTCGAGCAGATTGAGTATGAAACTGACCTTTTTTTTTTATCTTTATTAAGGACTTATGTCACCTTCTAAGAGACCGACGTGGTATTCCATATTTATGGTACAATAAAAGTCCCAGAGACTTTGTTGGTGATAACGAGGAACGAAACAAATTTCCCTGAAGTGTTTGTGCTTTGGGGGTGTTTGCAGAGTAGATCTTGAGGAAGTGGAGTGTCAACTGATCAAAATGTCATTATCCTTAATGATAGTGGTCGTCCATGGATTCTACTTGGTTCGGGTCGAGCATTAAGACATATAATATTTTTTTCTCAAATGAAGGGACTTGCCACGTGTCAAGCACTAAGTTTTTACGCGTAGAGTAATCATTAAGTGTGCTTGGAGCAATGTGCACACATGTAAGCTAACAGGTCTTTTCGCTTTTCCAGTTATGATGTAATGCCTCATGATTAAAGTCTGCCACCATTTTGGGAGTATAAATTTTCATTTCAAATCATTCAGTCCTTTCCTCAAACGTTTTTTACTGTTGCGTGTATTAGAGAGAGAGAAAGAGAGATAAAGCTCCCTATTTCCATATCATTTCCTTCTTCAGCCTTTCGTTTTTCACCATAGTTGTTAACGTTCTAACCATTTTGTTCTTAATTTTTCTTCTCGGTGTTCAAGACATCATTTATTGAACTTTTATACTTTTTAGGGTGTTTCAGGTACGCATCCCTTTTTTCTTCATGAGATTTTAGGGCTTTTCTTCTTTTTGAAGGGAATACACTTGAATTTCTATTTTTCCATTTTATTCCGTTGGTGGGTGAACTTCAGATTGGTGGTTGCTGTAAAATTTTAACCGTCTTAGGTGGCGATTGACCTGGTTTGCCTATGTTTTTACCCTTTTAAAGTTCTTTTAGGTTTTTAGGGATTTGCTTTATCTAATTACTTTCTTCCCGCGTCTGTTTGAGATTTTATAGCCCAACTAAGACACCATTTTCCTTTAGCTTGATGAGATACCCTCCTCACATCCCGCGGCTGTTTTAGATTTTAGCTAAATTATAACCCACTTATCTTGGAATTACTACTAAAAAGTCCCCAACATCCATCTAGAAGACGATCCTGGACATCCAAAGCATAACCTGATCGCGGGATCCTCTGGTGATTCAGTGTCTTCGCTGTTAGACGTGGACTTTAACGGGCATGAGTTTATGGGCCCTGAAACTTTTTATCAATCTAACCCCCAGTTGATGTTTGCCCAAACACTGTCTTCGATATTTCTGTCATTTATTTGGACAACCCTATAAGGACAGTAGTGGCGGATGAGCCCCCTAACTTTCCCCTTTCTTGAGAAGGCTTCATCCGATGAGGAAGGCTCTTTTGAAGGGACCGATGACTCTTATGATCCTCCTAACACATATGCCATATGGCATGGGTGTGATGTGCTTGAGGATGAATTGATGCCCTGAGAGAGAGAGAGGTATATATATATATATATATATATATATATATATATATATATATATATATAGAGAGAGAGAGAGAGAGAGAGAGAGAGAGAGATGGGATTCCTATTATCATTGCAACAAGGTTTCCGACTGTGATGAGAGAATGTATGATCGCCATAATTGTGATGAGGTTAAGTTGGGTTTTTCTTACTTTCTCACCCCATCATTAGGTTTATCCTAAAGGGATACGTGACCACACTTACTCGACTTCACTTTAACAATTATAGGACCATACTGGGCTTAGTGATGATTTGGAAAGAGAGCATTGGTTTCAATCTATCAGGAGACATATTTCGTTATGCATATGTCTTGAAGGATAATGGAAAGGCCATTAGGTACTACTACTTTTTGCCAAGAAAATTCCACCCGAGGATGGTTCATGTGCTTCAGACTAGTAATCACGCTTGGAAGAACCAATTCATATTCTTGATAGGGAACTGGGACTTTAGAGGTCATAATAAGGACAAATTTTATAAATTCCCTTGAAAATGGGTTCGAACGAGTAGAGTCAGTAAATACCTATTTGCTTTAAATTTTTGTTGTTTCCCTTGCTCCTATTGTACTTACGTGTTATGTCCACCATTCAGTAAAAAAGGTTCCCAATCACCTTTCTATAATTATAGATTTGGTGGAATCTTATTGTGTGCCCAAGCCCCTGAAATTTGAGGATTTATTCAATATTAAGAAATTTATCAATGCATGGTACTACACACCTCCTGGTTATCCCCCTATAGAGGTATGATATCCCTCGGTTGAGGAGTTTCTAGCCAAGGCTAAGCAGAACAGGCTGATAGGGAAGGGGTTGGAGAAGATAACGCTTTTCTCCTTTACTTTGTTTCCCTTTATTTATGAGTTTAGGCCTGGCTGAATAAATTTTTTTACCCATGTTTCGCATTTTCCCCCTCAGGTTTTGAAACTGAATCTATTATAAGGACGGTACCAAGAAACATCGACCGAAATGCCATAGATATTTCTCGTCAAAAGAGGCTGGACACAAAGAAGAAAAGGGTTAAAGCCCAAAAAAGAGTTGATGTTGAAGATAGGAGGCAGGCTGAGAAAAATGCTCGGAAGAAAGCTGAAGAGGATACTATTATTCGGGACCAGTCCAAAGGCAAGGCCCCGATGTCATCTTGTGCAATCATTATTGGGGATAAAAAAACTTGAGGCCCTCACATCTTAAAATGATTCTAAGGTCTCTCACATGTGGTTGAGCTCAGTACCATATGTCGGCTTGTACGTGGTCAAAGATCTGCTCCTCACTCTGGTGAGGTTGAGGAGTTTAAGGTTTATCTTGAACATAGGATCTCCTCTGCGGAGTTTAGAACTAACTCGAACTCTATATTCCATTTGCCAATAATGTTATATATCTACTCAGGTATCATGGTCACAATAGGGAATTTGAGTTCTTAAGGAGTTATGACCTTGATTCTTTATGAAAGTTTATTCAACATAGTCTGTCTATGGTGAGTTCTGCTCATATTATGTTCATATTATTTTTACCTACTCATCTTATTTGCTAATCTCTCTTTTCTTTGGCTCAAACTGCCATGGCTTCTACTATTCTAAGGGAGAAGATGGTGCCCAAAAACTATGCTTATGAGGAGCTTGCTGGGTATAACTAGTGATTGAAGGACGATCTTAAGCAATCTGTTGATAACCTCAAGAAAGCTTGTGATGAACATTAGTAGAGGGATAACTAGTTAGTTAATAAGACGGTTTCCTTTAGCAGGGCTGAAGAGGAGAATCATAGGCTGAATGATAAGGTTTCCATTGATGACGTCAAGCTCAAGAGTCTGGAGGAGGTCCTTAAATAGGAAACTAATGATTTGATTGCAGCCAACCAGGTGTTGGAGACAGCTAACCAGACAGTAACTCAACTGAATCAGGAGCTTGCTCAGGCTAATTAATCTCTAGCTTCTGATAATGAGGCAGGCGTGGAAAATATAAGTCTTTCATCAATTACAATGTCAACTCCATGGGTTTTTTCCCTAACAGGTGTGAGGATCTCAAAACGAGGGTGATGAATCATTACGCTGTCATAGCGAACGATGTGATTAAGTGGGAAGGCGATGATGATAAAGCCACTTCCTTGGCCGCTGAACATATGATAGCTATTAACGAGCCGACTGTAGAGGACATTTCAGGTGCTGACCAAACTGTTATCCCTGAGACAACTCCTCCTATCACTCGTGATGTTGATACTGCATGTTTTTGATGTTGCTATCCCAGTCGTCGTGGACGTTCAAATAACATAGGTTGAGACTGAGCATGCTTCTGTGACATAAGCCATCTTCTGTTTATTTTTATGAAGCTTTATGGTGTCTGGTCTTCTAACTTCTTTACCAAACACCATGTAGTTTGTAGTGAACATTTTTTAGCTTCTTCTTTTTGTTGTAATGATACAATGCTTCCTGTTTTGTGTTTTGAAGATATTCACTTTAATTTGATCAGATTCAAACATTTATGCAAGTGAATGTAATCAGATACCTTATATTTATCTAATTCTAACTTTATGGGGTCTTTGTTGCGTACTGCTTTTATTTACCATGTTAACTTACCAACTGCTTCAATGTTTGGAATATGCCTACTAATAGTTTAGTCTTACAATTATATAGTCGATTTTTAGCCAACTTGATCTACCTTATTAGCTACCTATTTTCAGACAAACTTGAGTTGTCCTGACCTAGGTTCTACTAGTGTTTATTCCAGCTTACTAGTCTTATGAATATACTCATCGTTCTAACTATGTGTGTCAACACCAATTACCCGAGTCGACTAAAGATGGTTAGGAGTTATCCTTATGTTGGGTTATGGTCAGATTTGGTCATCTATAAAGCAAGAATTCCCTTTACGTGGTAAGATTTCTTGTTCGTGATCTATCCTGAGACGAGATCGTACATGAAGTTGAACTTCTTGTTTATTACTTGTTCGTAAATGAAGTCATACATGAAGTTTATTGTTGATGTCATGTTGATTCATCTTTTTTGCAATTTGTCTTATGATGAGAATGACATGAGGTTAATGTGTTACTGTCAAACATTATTGGGGATATATATATCCCATGCCCTCAAAATAAAGAAATAAAAAAAGCGACATTATCATAGAAGTGGAATGGAACTTTTATATATACTAGATATAAATTACATATTACAGAATAAACTTTTCATTACATCACTGATAACACTTTCTTAAGTGCTTAACGTTCCATGGAATTTTGAATTTCTCTTCATCTAAGGTCTCAAATTAGTATGTTCTTGGCCTGACAACATTGGAGATACGATAAGGGTTGTGCTAGTTAGGTTCCATCTTATTTCCTTTTTGAATAACCTTTTTCAGGGAATAACCACATTTTTTAAAACTGCTCGGCCTCACTTGTCAATTGTAGAATCGAGCAGTTCTTTTCTAGTAAGATGCTACTCTTAGTGCAATATTTTCTCTCACATCTTCCACTAGGTTAAGATGTAATCTCCTCGTCAGGTCACTTCATGA
Organism: Sambucus nigra; assembly: GCA_949130495.1. Classification (NCBI taxonomy): domain Eukaryota; kingdom Viridiplantae; phylum Streptophyta; class Magnoliopsida; order Dipsacales; family Adoxaceae; genus Sambucus; species Sambucus nigra. The sequence goes on along the minus strand of OX422208.1, from coordinate 779,165,589 downwards.
TGAGTTGAAGTTGTGGGCACGGTGACTATGCAGGCCAATTTCAGTTAGTACCACTGCCTCCAGAATGTAGTGTGTTTCACCTATTGTAGTCCTTTGAGTCATACTATAAGCCCAGAGGATACTCTATAACTTATTGATCTAGTTCCCCTTTGCATCATTTAGTCTATTCTGTATCCCATCCAACAAAGTTTTATTAGTTACCATAGTCTGGCCATTGCATTCTGGATGGCCTGACGTATAATGCATCTTTTGTATCTTGGAGACTATGCAATAATCCTCAAAATCCTGACTATAAAATCGAGTGCCATGGTTCGGGATGAAAGGATCTGGAATTCCATATCGACAAATAATATTCTTCCATATAAATTAGAATACCCTTTCACATATCATCTTTACAAGGGGTTCAACCTCCACCCAAGTGAAATAATCCACTACCATCATATAATACTTTAACCTTCCTCTAGATTTTGGTAATGGGCCGACCATATCTATCCCCTAAATTACAAAATGCCAAGGTGAAGTGATCGGCATGAGCGATGCTCTTGGAGTTCGGTCGATGGTGGTATATTTCTGGAACTTATCACACTTCCTGTCATAATCAACGCGATCCATCTTCATGGTGGGCTCGTAATAGCCCTGTGTAGACACCCATTTTATAGTGACCTTCCTAAAGAATGCTCTTCGTAACATCCTTCGTGTATCTCTTTGATCAAATCATTTAGTTTGGCCAGATGAACACATCGCAGTAATGAGACGATTTATCAGCTTGATACCTTGTAATATATTTTTTCTTCTTCTTTGGTGTCAGTTGGTACATCGACGATTTTGGTATAATCCCATTTTAAATCCATCCAAGATGGTCCAAGGTTTATATCCATGATGTTGATGGCCTCTTCATCAATGTTACGATGCATGATAATCTCAATAGGGAAAGTTTTTCACAATTATATTATTGTGGTTGGCGCTAACTGGGCAACGGAATCTGCTCGAGCATTTTTATTTTCTAGGAATTCGTAGCATCCCGTCTCTTGGAAATTTTGATAACCACCATTTCGTCTTAGCCAGATACTTGGTCATAGATTCCTCTCTTACTTGGTATATCCCTTATAACTGATTGACCACTAATTATGAATTACTATGCGCCAAAATCTTCTCGGCACCAAGGGATAAAGCTAGCTTAAATACTTTTATAAGCGGCTTATATTATGCCTCGTTATTGGAGGCTTTAAATTAGAATCGAAGGGCATATTCTACATCGATCTCATTCAAAATAGTGATTTTCAATCCTGCTCCACTTATAGTGGTGCAGGACTATCCATCCATAAATAATTTTCATACCGAAGTTTGTTGGTCAAACTCCTTCACAATCAATTCTCCGTGTCTAAAAAGTTTCTTTGTTTTCTCTAGATTAAGTGCAATTTCTTCCTGTCTGGTTGATGATTTCGGAACGTCCTTACTTTGGTAATATAAGTAAGTGGCTAAAATATCTCTCACATGTGTCTTCTCGTCTTGCGGGATTGATGAGCTCTCTTCTGAAGAAGTCTGCTCGGTTTTATTTAGGAATTAGGTCTCCTCCGTAGAAGTCTACTTTCCCATGATAGATGATATTTTTTTCGAAGAAATTCTCTCGGTAGGTTATTCCTCATAGGTGAATTCAACAATGAAATCTACCACAACTTAGCCTTTGATAGCTATTCTGGGTTCATACTCTCCAAGTTCCACTGCCCAAGACATCAGTCTTCCTGATTTCTCGGGCTTATGAAGGACTTGTGTTAAAGGAAAATCTATGGAAACGACGATTGTGTGGGCTTAAAAATAAGTGTTCATCCTCCCTGACGCTTTGATCAGGGTAAGAGCTAATTTCTTTAGTCGAGGATACGGATTTTTGCTCTATGGTATTTGTGTCTATCCCCGATCCTCGCCTGTGGGCGGGCGCGCGAAGGAAAGGATCCTCGGGTCCCGCGCATCCCTCTCAGAAGCGCTTCGGCCGGAGTCAATTGGGATGAGGTGTAAAAATGTAGAGAGATTCAGAGTCGCCAGTCTATTTTACTCAAAACAGACAAAAGAAAAAGGGGAAGCCATCCCGAAGGATGGCATCCAAAGACATACTGGTGCATGTGAAATCAAAATGATTCGAGAAGGGTTCGAAGGCTAAGTTACGAAATGGGAGGTGTTAGGCACCCATTCCTCCCTTTCGGTCTCTCATGGATATTTGCTATTTCCTTTATTTTCCCCCGTGATATGTGTGCATGTGTATATATATAGTGGAGATAGTAATCCTCGACTTGTATCATGGAAGAGATAGAGCGAGTCATCCGTAGGAAGGTGTAAAAATAATATTAGAAAATAAGATTTACACGATTATCCCTACGTTGATTGTTATAATGGAACGATAATGCATATGGAGTAATACGTCACTAAGGGTAAGTATATAGAATATAGGAAGATTAGATTTAGAGAAAATAGTAAAATAAGACAAAAAGTGAGAAAAGGGACTCGAGTCTCGGGTTTTACCCCGAGATGCCTACGTAGCCTATAAAGGCATCAAAGTCCACGTAGTTCGCATAACAAACGAGGGGTGGGGTCTATCCCATAAATCCAAATGGGGGATCTCTTATTTGTGAATGTGTGTGTGTGTAGAAAAAGTGTTTTAGTTGTGAGAAAAGTGTGAGCAAAGTATGAGAATCCCTATTTGGAATTTATGAGCATACCCTCTTTTTCTTATTTTTTGGGTTTTATTTATATGAAAATAGGAGATGTGCAATAATACTAAATAAAAAGTATATTAGGATGTGTGACATGAGATAATAAAAGTGTTAAGTAATAAAACAAGTTATTGAGAATTTAAGATAGAGTTTGAGAAAGTTGGACCTTCTTGAAGATATTGAGCTTGATCTTGAATGTTGGAGAGCAGCCCTTGCACTTGGATGATGATGGAGAGTGGATAATTCACCAATTTTAATGAAAAGGACGATGAAAAATGGAAGTAAAAAAGGGATTTGGAGGTTGAAATCACACTGCCTTCGAGAGAGGTTTATGGGATTCGTTGAGAGTGAATTTTATCAGATCTCGACTCCCTTTGAAAATGAGGTGAAGGCCTACTTTTATAGGCTCAGGTCACTACCGATCGACATAGACCTCATCCTGCCTATCGGCACCTGCCGATAAGCAGGGTCTGGAACCTGCCATTTGGTAGTGTATTTTAGACCTTTTCAGGAAATCGTCTGCCGAGGGCAAACTGTTGGTCAGAATCATGCACGGGACATACCGTTGGAAAGGTAATTCAGAGACCTTTGAAATCTCTTTGAACCGCTCCAGGGTTTGGGAGTTAACTTTGGGTTAAATATGGCTTAGAAGCGTTTATTGGTCCATTGGACGGGGAATCGTTCGGACGCAAACGGATCGTTCGTCCGCATGGTAAGTCCAAATCATGAACGGGGCAGACCGTTGGAAATTTTAGGAGATGTATTTCAATATTCCAAAGCGTTTGACCCAGTTTGGGGAGTTAGCTTTGGTCAACCGGGACCTGGAAGCATTTGGCGACCTCTTGGAGTTAAACGGATCGTTCGCACACGGGGTGGACCGTTGGAAAGGGTATTTAGTTACCTTCTAAGATTCATTCAGCCTCATTTAAGTTGAAGAGTTAACTTAGGTCAAACAGAGCCCGGGAGCCCCCGATGGCCTCTGGATCAAGTTTCGGACGCAAACGGATCGTTCGTCCGCATGGTAAGTCGGAATAACGCACGGGATGGACCATTGGAAAGGGTATTCAGTGACCTTTAAAGATTCATTCAGTCTCAGTCGAGATGAAGAGTTTGACTTTTTGGTCAAACTGAGTCGGGGAGTGCTCGATGGCTTCTAGGTCAGTACTCGGTACATGACCTGGGTTTGTAGTGATGAAGGGGAGGTACTAGAGACCTAAGGAGAGTTGGGGGTAATGGAATGGGGTGTCTACAGAGCCCCTCGACGGGTGAGTTCGGAATAAATGATGACCGTCGAATAGACACCACATGATGCTTTTGAGGAAGTATGACCGATTCAGAGGGTCGAGGCCGATTCTGAGGACCTAAGGAGTGTGCTGGGGATGGAATGACGATCAAAGGTTTAGGTATATTCTGAGGAATTGAAGTGGTGTTGGGGAATGACCAATTCTGCGGGTCAAAGTCGAATTCTGACCTAAGAGTGGTGACGATCTAAGACCGAGGTCAATTCTGACCTAAGAGTGGTAATAACCGAGGACTGGGGTCAATTCTAACCCAACTCAGGTGACGATCCAAGACTGAGGTCAATTCTAACCTAAGAGTGGTGATGATCGAGGACCGGGGTCAATTTTGACCCAACTCAGGTGACGATCCAAGACCGAGGTCAATTTTGACCTAAGAGTGGTGACGATTGAGGACCGGGGTCAATTCTGACCCAACTCAGGTGACGATCTAAGATCGAGGTTAATTTTGACCTAAGAGTGGTGACGACCAAGGATTGGGGTCAATTCTGACCAAACTGAGGTGATGATCTAAGACCGAGTTTAATTCTGACCTAAGAGTGGTGACGACCGTGGACCGGGGTCAATTCTGACCCAACTCAGGTGACGATCCAAGACCGAGGTCAATTCTAACCTAAGAGTGGTGATGATCGAGGATCGAGATCAATTCTGACTCAACTCAGGTGACGATCTAAGACCGAGGTCAATTCTAACCTAAGAGTGGTGACGACCGAGGACCGGGGTCAATTCTGACCTAACTCGGGTGACGATCTAAAACCGAGGTCAATTCTGACCTAAGAGTGGATAAAGATGGGATTTTGATTCTGACTGGAGAAAGTCCTTTGTGAATTTGATTTGAGACGGGGAGCTGATGGCTGGGGAAGCTTTTGTTTCTTTAGGAGGCCTCGCAGGGGGAATCAACCTATTTTGGTGCCGTAAAAAAACTCCGTTGGGGAAGTGATCAGGCAATCCTTAGAGATCCTCCGGGGCTTTGCCAGGAGGAGATTCACTTGGCTTTCAAGGATTCCGCTGGGAAAGAGGGGTTCCACTTGAGGGAATGCGAAATTTTCTTGGTGAATATGTTCTAAATCCTTCCTGGGATTTTTAGGAATTTTCCGAGGATTTTTCGAGGCTTTCTGGTATTTTCTGGGAATTTCTGCATGAAATTTAAGGGGGGTGTCGGTCGGCATGGTATGAGGGGTGCCATTCGGCAGTGGAACAGACTTTTGGGCTACCTCGGGAAGGTAAGGATTCAGTGCCGATCGGTATGGTGGGGGGAAGTGCCGATCGACATGGCGCTTGGCATCCTATATAAAGGGGGAGAATCCCTTCATTTTTTTCACAGCTTCTTTGCCTTCTCTCTCTCTGCGATTCTTTTGAAAATCGTTCTAGCATTTCGATCTTCGAGAAATGGTTGCTTTTATGAGCACTGCAGTCCACCGGGAGTGGTTGACCGTTGATGATTGGGCGAATGTGGAGTGGAGGGCCAGGGCGCCTCTTGCTTTGGGGAGTGAGAACTCCTTTGCTGCGTTTGAGCCTATTGCGGATGAGAGGACCTTGCTGCAGGAGCCGTCGCGTCATCTCTCTTCGAAAGTGGTTCCCAGTGGTTATGTAAGTAACCCGACCTTTGGCATTCTTCTTTTTTTTTTGGTGATTTTTCTTTCTTTCTTGACTTTTGATGAGACTTTTCCTTTTTGCCAGTCTGATATTTCCTTGAAGACATGCGCGCCCGCGGGACGACGGGGCTTAGGGATGTCTGGAAGCATCTCCCACCTATGGTGTATTAGGTGGTATCATCAGCGGGTTTTGGGAGGTTGGCATCTGCGCTGGATGAGACGCCTCGTTCAACAGCGGTCCTGTGCGCTTTGGGAGAGAGGTGGTGGGATACTACCCACACCTTCCATTTCGGCTTCGGGGAGATGACTGTGACTCCCATAGACGTGCAGCAGCTGTTGGGGCTGGATTGTGATGGAGAGAAGATAGAGGTGGATCGCTCTTTACGGGTGAGACCGAAGGCAGTGCGTGCGACACTTGGTGATGTGGGGAGGATAGTGTCTGGGGATTCTATCCGACTGTCCCTGCTGAAGGATATTCTGTTGAGCAGAGTGATTGATGTGGAGGACGGGCTGCAAGTGAGGCAGATGGATCGGTTATTTATTTTGCTAGTGTTAGGAGGTTTCATGGTGGCGTCGATCGAAGATGTCGTCCATTTGTGGTTCTTTCCCTACTTGAGGATGTTTTCGAACATCCATTTCTATGATTGGGGGAGTCTGACTTTGGCAACCCTTTACTCTTCTCTGGATGCATTCAGTCGGTGTTGCCGATAGACCTTTACTAGGGCCACGTACCTTCTTGAGGTATTCTTTAGTTTGCGCATTTCCTTTCATGCATTCGTATTTTCCTTTCATGCATTCGCATTTTCCTTATGCGTCTCTTTTTGCTTTGTGAGTTTAGACGTGGTTCTATGAGGTGATTGGGTGCAATACCCCGCTGATCACTTTAAAGGACGACATTGTTGGGGACTTCTATCAATTGTATCGATGGCGTAAGGCCAATCGACAATCGAAGGGATCTCCCTCTCTCTGGAGGCGGTGCTTCAGGTCTTGAATGACCTGACCAGTGGTAGGGTAAGGCTCTTTCCATTTCAGTCTTGGTTTTTTTCACCTTCTGATCTTGTATTGATTTATGCCTGCTTGGGTATTTTTAGGTGACCTTTTGTCCCTAGGGGACAACCATTCAGGATGCGGGGGTGACTGGGGTGAATGCTCGGATGAGGCGTTTGCTGGCACATGAGTTCGGCCATTTCTGGTACCTCGAGGAGCGGGTGGTTTGTCAGATTGTTGAGTAGGAGGTGGTGGTGCCACCTACGCAGCCTCCTACGTCTATGAGGCGGGAGCGACTGCTATCGGAGGATGAGAGGATCTCGACGATGATCGATAAGTCCTACTTGTTGTATACCGATACGACTGCGCCGTATGACTATATGGACTTCGTGATGAGCTGGTTGATGGCGCCCAACATATATAATGCCCTGCCTTTCCCTCCTGCGGGTTCAAGTCGGGCGGTGGGATCTTCCCACAGCGGCGGTGGTCTGACGGCATCTGCGACGACGACGACTTCAGAGGTTCCTTTTGAGCGGTTACATACCCCCTCGTACAACATTTGACGGGCTGATGGAGGGATGGTGCCTATGTTGCACCGTCCTCATGCGATGGATCCGAAGGAGTTGGGTTTGACATAGGAGGTCCTCCGAACTGCGGTATACCTTTCTATTCTTCTCTTTCTTTCTTTTCTGTTTTGGTCATCTCTGTTTCGATACTGATTTCGCCTTTGCTTGCAGCACATTCGGGTGTCGACCACTTGGCTAAGGGACATACTAGACTAGATATCTTCAGAGATTGCCTATATTCGGGACGCGGTTCCTGTTCCTTCTTGTTTGGTGCCTTCTGCTTCGTCCGGAGAGGACTCTGGTGTAATACCCCGCATTTTTATCGATATTTATTTATGGGATTAATTAAATTAAATGTGAATTAATTGAGAATTAATTAGTCGGGGTGTCACAGGTGGTATCAGAGCATCAAGTTCTAGTGTCCTTTAGGATCTGTACGGCTTATTATGTTTCCGCTGAGCTTTCTTTGATATAGAGCCCTAATACTAGGAATGTTGTGTTCATCTCTATACATTGGGAATTCGTACTTCCGCGATTTGTTTATTTGAATGATGAACTCATCCAAATTTACTTAAATTTTCAGATGGACCGTCAAGAAGAACTAGCTAAAACGGTTAAGGGAGTCAACGGGCAAGATCGACTCACACCTCAGGTATCCCCAGAGAGAATATCAACCGCCGAGTTAGCAGGTATCGTGGCACAAGCAGTTACCACTGCAGTTTTACAATACTAAGAACGCAACATACAACTTAAAGGAGGTAAAAGACCTAGAGAGGTTAGCCAAATGCATGTGAATAAAGCTGAAAAATGTGCGAAGACCCCGAAATTGCGACAACAAACTACCCAAGACCGAGTCAGTTCTAGTCAACAACGTGGTAAAATGAAGCAGTTTAGAAAGGGGAATAAGGTCCCAAGTCACCAAGGTTGACACCGTCAACAGCAGGGTCAGAGGGGGAGTAACTTCGGAGGCCGATGTTTTGTGTGTGGCACGCGTGGCCATAAACGCCAGGATTGTCCTGATAGGGGCAGGGCCCCGCAGCAGCAGCAGCAGGGTGCCCGACAGGAGCCGCAGAGGCCTATGTTTCCCGCCGCCCTCCCAGCACCAGCTCAAGTACTAGCCCTACCAACTTTTCCTGTAGCTCCAGTGCAGCAGGGGCAGTTATAGTAAAGACATAGCTATAATATCAACCAGGCAGCCGCCCCACAGGCACCACCCGCAATTTGGGGTATGTTTTCTATCCATGAGACTTTTGGGTCAAATTTTGTTTGTTACTGGGACAACGCAATTGTTTTATAGCTATATATTATGCTAAGACCTTAGGGTTAATAACCGCAGCATTGTGCACTATAATGTAGGGAGACTCACCACTGGGGATTGGTTCATTTTTTTTATATGCCGGGGAGTGGGGGTAGAGATTAGTAGTTTGGTATTACCCGCGGATATGTTGGTGTTAGAGATGACCGAGTATGACGCCATTATTGGTATGGATTGGCTAGTTGCGTACCGAGCCATGATTGACTGTTTTAGTAGGAGTATTATCTTTGCCATTCCCGGGCAGGAGATGTTTTTAGTGGCGATGCCTCACCCTGAGGGAGGATCGTCCACTCATTTGTACTACATAGAGGAGGAGACCTCTAAGGAAGTGGTGATACCACTTGATTCGATACCCGTTGTTAGTAAGTTTGCCGATGTATTTCAGGATATACCTGGATTACCTCCGAGTAGGGAGATAGATTTTGTGATTGATTTGACGCCGGGCACTCGGCCTATTGCCCGCGCACCTTACCGCATGGCTCCAGCTGAGATGAGAGAGTTACGGGATCAGATTGAACAGTTATTGGGTCAGGGGTTTATACGGAGGAGTACTTCGCCGTGGGGTGCCCCTGTATTGTTCGTTAAGAAGAGGGATGGATCGTTGAGGTTGTGTGTGGATTACCGGGAGTTGAATAAGGTCACGATACGGAATAAATATCCGTTGCCCCGAATCGATGACTTATTCGACCAGCTGAGGGGAGCTTCTTTCTTCTCAAAGATTGATTTGCGATCGGGATACCATCAGTTGCGTATCAGGGAAGAGGACGTCTCGAAGACTGCTTTCTTATCGAGATATGGTTCCTACGAGTTTCGAGTTATGCCTTTTGGCTTGACCAACGCTCCAGCCGTGTTTATGGACTTGATGAATAGGGTGTTCAGAGAGTTCCTAGATCAGTTCGTTATTGTCTTCATTGATGATATTCTGGTTTACTCCCAGACAGATGAGGAGCACGCCGATCATTTGAGGCAGGTTTTGCAGACGCTACGTCAGAACGAACTGTATGCAAAGTATGAGAAGTGCGGGTTTTGGCTGAAGGAGGTTCAGTTTTTGGGGCATATTATTTTAAACCGGGGGATATCTGTTGATCCGGGGAAGGTATCCGCGGTGAGGGAGTGGGGACAACCCACGACACTGACTGAGATCCGTAGTTTCTTGGGCCTAGCAGGATACTATAGGAGGTTCATTCGGGGTTTCTCAAAGATAGTGGGTCCTTTGACACATCTGACTCGTAAGGGTGTGCCATTCATCTGGAGTGATGCCTGTCAGTTGGCATTCGATGAGTTGAAGGATAAGTTGACCTCAGCACCTGTGTTAGCATTGTCGAGACCGGGAGTTGAGTATCTAGTTTACACCGATGCGTCCTTACAAGGACTTGGAGGTGTATTACAGCAGGAGAGTCAGGCCATAGCTTATGTTTCCCGTAAGCTTAAGCCTCACGAGAAGAATTATCCCACTCATGATTTGGAGTTAGCTGCAGTGGTATTTGCCCTTCGGATTTGGAGACATTATCTTTTGGGGGAGAAGTTTCGATTGTTCACGGACCACAAGTCCCTACAGTACCTGTTCACGCAGAAGGAGTTGAATATGCGACAACGGAGGTGGCTTGAGTTTTTGAAAGACTATCAGTTTGATATCCAATATCACCCGGGGAAGGCTGACGTGGTAGCAGACGCGTTGAGCCGTAGACTAGTAGATGGGGTGTCAGGGGTGTGGAAGAAAAAGTGGAAGGAGTTGGGACACCAGGATGCAGTGGCCCGATCATTCATGTCGGTGATGACTGTTACATCGCAGATTGTCACGAGAGTGGTAAAGGCACAAGCAGATGACTAGTTCTGTCAGGAGCAGATAGTTCGATTATTAGTAGAGGGAGCCGAGTCCTATACCGTTAGCTCAGATGGGGGATTACGCTTCAATGGGAGACTGGTAGTTTCGGAAGGGGAGGAATTGCGACACGAAGTGATGGCAGAGTCGCACGGCTCATGATTCACGGTACATCCCGGTGGGGACAAAATATACCAAGACATGAGACGACAGTATTGGTGGAGCGGGATGAAGAGAGATATTGCCGTGTTTGTTTCAAAATGCGCCACTTATTAGCTGGTAAAAGTGGATCATCAGAGACCGGCAGGACTTCTACAGCCATTAGAGGTCCCGATGTGGATGTGGGAGAGCATCTCCATGGACTTTATCACGGGGTTGCCTACGTCAGAGAGAGGTCACGACTCCATTTGGGTGATTGTGGACAGGTTGACCAAAGTCGCTCATTTTCTACTTGTAAGGACAAACTACACTACGGGACAGTATGCCCAGCTTTTTTATTGCAGAAATAGTGAGACTTCACGGTGTGCCCCTAAATATCGTGTCTGACCGAGACAAGATATTTATTTCACGGTTTTGGGAGAGTTTTCAGGAGGCCATGGGCACAGAATTGCGATTGACTACGGTTTATCATCCGCAGACCGATGGGCAAACCGAGCGTACAAATAAGATGTTGGAGGACATGTTGCGGATGTGCATCATTGACTTCGGGGGTGGATGGGAGCAGTATCTTCCACTGGTGGAGTTGCTTACAACAACTCCTACCAGTTCACCATTGGCATGGCTTCATTTGAGGCGTTGTACGGTAGACCTTGTCGTTCCCCATCATGTTGGTTAGAGGTGGGGGACAACAAACTACTTGGGCCAAAAGTGATTCAGGATACTTTCACGAGGATAGAATTGATACGGAGCCGCATTCGGGTAGCTCAGGATCGACAGAAGAGCTACGCTGATGCGAAGAGATTCTTCAGGGAGTTCCAAGTGGGGGACCAAGTTTACTTAGAGTATCTCCTATGAAGGGGATTATGCGATTTGGAAAGAAGGGGAAGTTGGCACCGAGATATGTGGGGCCATTTCCTATCATCGAGCGGATTGGGTCTGTTGCGTATAGACTTGGGTTACCGGAGCATTTACACAGGATTCATGATGTGTTTCATATCTCCTCGCTAAGGAAATATCTTAGAGATGATTTGGATCATTCTCACATTGCTTTGGAGGACATCGATCTCCAGCCCGATAGCTCCTACGAGGAGGGTTCGATTGCTATTTTGGACCGAAGTGAGCGAAAGCTGCGGTCAAAGATAGTTCTGTTAGTGCGTGTTCAGTGGCGACATCATAATGTCGAGGAGTCCACATGGGAACGCGAGGATGAGATGCGCGAACGTTATCCAGAGTTATTTTTACCAGGTACTTTTTAGTTCCGAATTTCGGGACGAAATTCTGTTATTAGGGGGGAAGTATGTAATACCCCGCATTTTTATCGATATTTATTTATGGGATTAATTAAATTAAATGTGAATTAATTGAGAATTAATCCGGATAAAATACTAACAAGATGTGAGTTGGTATTTGATTATAATGTGTATACATATGATGTTATATGAATATTGAAACTATTGAAATTGTCGCGAGATTGAAATACGACAATTTGGGAAATTTTGTTGGGACACGCGTGACAGTCGCGTCAGGAATATAATTTTTAATTAAAAAGTGAATTTTAGTTTTATCAACCGTATGGTTATTTTGAGTGCGTCAACGTGTCCGGAAGGGTCTAAATAGTCAGAAAACACTAGCCGGTGGTTTAGTTTGGGTCCCGGGGCATTTTTTGGCCATACCGACAACTAATAAGGGTATTTAAATTTTAGGATAATTAACAAACGAATTTTGGGAGTTAAATATTAGGATGATTAGTGACCCACTAATCCATTACCAGCACTTAACCAACTAAAGGGCTACGAGAGTTATAGGAGAAGCTAGAGAGAGTTTCCAAAGAGAAAACACAACCTCCATCTTCAACCTTCAACCTTGGGAGGAAAAGAGAGAGTGCAACCTTCATAATTATACACTAAATTCAGAGAACTATCTAAGGCAAGTGGTTTAATTACATTAATTTCAAGCGAATGCTTCTTCCATGCTTAGAAATTGATAAAATTGCATTGTATTGGGATACTTGTAAAAACCCATGTAATTTGGAGTTATAAATTCAGATTATGATATAGGTTTGCATGTAGAATTATTGTTGGGTGATTGAACTAAAAGAATTACTACTTTTTATGTTACAAAAACGGATTTATTTATGGAAATTGAAGACTTTAAATTTCTAGGGTTCATGTTCATGAGATTTGGGGAAAATTGGGGAGATTTGATGATTAGATGTGGTTTAGGATGATTTGATCCCATATATATGTTAATATACGACCTAAGTATGTTTATGAATGATTAGAAACCTTAAAACACTGTTGGGATAATGTTTGGATGAGTTTTGAGAAGAGAAAGTTGGAGGAAAAATGAATTTAGAAATTCTGGGCTCGAACTGTCACCTCGTTAGAAGACCTGCCCAGGTCGTTCGAACGAGCTCGTTCGAACGAGCTTTTAACGAGTTGACAGTTTGACTTCTAACGAGTGGGATGTTCATTCGATGCCTTTCGTTCGAACGAGATCTCGTTAGATGCCCACTTCGTTCGAACGAACTCTCGTTCGAACGAGACTTCTAACGAGTTGACAAATTGACCTTTTTGGCCTGGTTTGATTTCTAGTGTCCCGTAACCTTGTTTAATTGTAGAGATTACATTACCTTGATGACAAATTGATATAGTTGGGATATTCGGGATATATTGGGGAGTAAAATATAGAAGAATGATTTGAACCAAATGATAATTGTAGGTTAGGACGCGAATAACTAATTACGACGTGAGGATAATAGATGATGTATATATATAAACCGGGGACACGTGTATTGGTATAAGAATGAGAAGTATACCACTAATAAATTATGGTAATTACTAAGATGTGTGCATGCTTAGTATATGTATATGATTTTTATGTGTATGACATACCTACCATACTTGCTATCACGGGAGGTTTACGTTCGCTTAAGGCCATCTAATCCTTGTGTGCCCGGATTTAAAGTGGTACCTACAGGATATAGTTCAAGGGAATGACTTAATTGTGAGTTATTAAGTCAGCTGACTATGGAGCGTAGGTATTTACGTGACCATGGATATGTTGAATTATGTTCGCCTCCATTTTTGTGTGTGGTGCTTATTCTAACAATTCCTGAGAGATTCGGAATTTGTAATCCTTATGTACGTGATGTACTGGGATGGATAACAGAGTATGTGTGCACCACAGCTTAGCCTCGGGGTGCTTGTATTGTATATTTATGATGTGTATGATTCGGTTAAATGAACAGAATTATCATGTTTAATTATGAGAATAATTTATAGTAACTCCTTGAGAAGATAAATAAGGGGATAACCTCCAGTAAATGGTAATGCTAATAATTGAGAATCCGAGTTTAAGTAAAGCTACCTATTCAAGTGATAACATTGGGAATTCATATTGTGAATCGAGTAGAAAGGTTAATAATTGTTGTGGTCTAGATAGATATGAGAATTACTTGTATGGTACGTTTCGTTAGGAGTGCACAAGTAGTCGAGAGGTGAGTATTTCATGTGAGCGCACGTCCTAACATGTACTTTGCATTCATTGTTTTAAATGTTGTTAAAACACTTGCTGTTTTTAAAATAATCTCCACATTCGGGCTTTGACCCGTTTGCTTTCAAATCTATCTTTTTGTACAAACCATTTTAGGTGCCCAACCACAAGGACACCATGCATAGGAATTCATTCAGGTGACGAGCTGTAGTTGTTGTGGAAGTTACAGGGCCTTGATAGTAGACGCCTCATTTTCTAGTCTTGACTCCATATTCAGTTTCATCATTTGTAGGGCATGTCTCCCATTTCTAATAGAGACTTTTTATATTTCAGTTATTCAGACTTTGGTTTGTAATTAATTCAGGATTAAGACTTGTTTTATTATTTCAGTTGTGGGATTGTTGTGAGGAGTATTCCCTCCAGATTTATTATTATTTGTTGGTTATTCTATTGCTTCTTTATAGTGAATGGTTATGTTATCCTTTCATAATTTCTTTTATTGCATGTTAATCAGATTTAATTTAAAATTTGACAACTTACTTTTTAAATACTAGGTGGTTAGTAATTATTAAAATGTTTTCGACAGTGATGTTATTAACTGAACCAACTTGGCATTTTGAATTAATTTAATAAAGGAGTAGCTACCCGGTATTTAATTAGTCGGGGTGTCACATCTGGCTCGGGTAGTGGTGGCGCATCGTCTCGTCGAAGGGGGAATAGAGCATGTCGTAGGGGTGGAAGCTCTTAATGAGAGAGAGAGAGAGAGAGAGAGAATGTAGGTTCGGGCTGAGTCCCACTATTTTTTGCTTTTTCTTTTTATTTCCTGCAAAGATGATGTAACACAGAAAACAGATATATGCAATGCAATGGAGTTTTTTGATTATCTTTTATTATTGATGAATGAATGCATACACATGCGCTTTTTACTTTGCTGCTGAGACCGTAAAAAGGAATATTTTTAAAATCTTTTGAAGGAAAGTTTTTGATTAAAAAGGGGAAATTAAAGGGATTTCGAAATTCTGTTGAGAATATAAATTTATTTTTATTGAGTTTTCTGATTTGACAAAAGAGGAAAAAAGGGAAATTTCTAAAAATGGGGGATTGTCGATCGGCAAGCACCCTGTCCTGCCTATTGGCAGTCCAGTCCAGTCCCATCAATTCAAAGCTTTGATTGGTACCCTCTTCAGCCTTTGGTACCTTGTGGGATAGGATTCCCTCCGATTTCTACAAGGATTATGTCTCTTGTGAGGATTTTTAAGTATAAAAAGGGGTAAGGGTGGAGTGTTTTCATCACACCTTTGCATTTTCACCTACTTACCCATTATTTCTTAGCCTTGCAAGATGGTTCTCCCTGGTAGCATTGAGTTTGCTAATTACCTCGAAGCCTTGGAAGCAATGTGCTCTTATAATGTTGACTATGATGCTTTCAACATGCGCCGAGTCTCCCTGTGGCGCAATCGGCCTCTTGAGTGGAACGTGCTGATGGCGGCGGTATAATTCTGGTACCCTAAAGACCACGTATTCCTCTTTGGGTTGGATGAAGTTTGTCCTACCTACGAGGAATTTTCTGCCATGCTGGGTGTAAATCCTAGTGTTGCTACGGCTTTGCCCGAATTTTCCCATTCTCCCAAGGATTTGTTGGTCGGGCTTCTTTGTACTTCGCCTTCGACGGCCAGATCATTGGTTGTTGGAGGATTGATCTCCCTCCCGGTGGTGCTACAGTTTGTGCATTTGCAAGAGGTAGGTGATGCTGGCTATGCTGGAGCCGTTGTTCTGGGTCTGGTTTCAAAATTATTACTGATGACTGGAGAACTACAGCTGGACCCATAACTTGTAGTCATTACTTCATGGACATCTTACCATCGCAATCCTACAGCGGTGATACTGGCGGAGACCCTGAATGGCCTGGACGCCTGGAGAGAAGGTCGTTCTGACTTTTTGAGGGGTAGCCCCATAATGCTGTTCATGTGGTTGTCTGAAAGATTCCTCTTGGCGACTCCTCCAGAATATCCCTTGTAGGTCGTACCCAACTTCTTTTCACGCTACTTCATCAGTGTTGGTCTATATGTTGAGAACTGGTAGCATTGGCTTATGGAGCATGGGGCTCGTGGTCGGTATTGGTCAGTACCTTGGTGGGGGCAGTTGCAGCCTGTTTTGGAGCTAGGAGAGTATTCATATGTGCGGTTGGTTGGTCTCAGGCAGACCTCCTTTTATTTACCTTGGCGGCTTCTGCGCCAATTTGGCTAGGCCCAGATCATGCCACCTCGGACCTTAAATTTCTTTCTGGTAGAAGATTTAACTGAGCGCATGCGTCTGTTGCTTGGATCTCTGTGGAAAAATCGGCGTCCGTCGACCCGTCCCTCCTAGTCTGTCGAGAAAGTTTGGCATGCCCCCAAAGATTACATAAAGTGGTTGTGGAGGAAAGTAGTCAGCAAGATGTTGGCAGTGGAGACTAAACAAAGATGGTTTGTTTTATCTAACACCATGGAAAGGGGTGTTATGGTCTTTTCGAAGATGGTTCGGGCTTATCGGTCCATGGAATGTCTACGGCACTCTATTCAGGCAGGGGAAACTTAGGGACCTCAGGATGTGGATGATGAGGGTGCAGGCTTCTCTGGCAGCTGTGGGTAGGACTCTTGGAGAGTTTATTTGTGTAATAGATGCAAGAATTTTATTTGGCTATTTATGGTAGCAGGGGGAAGGGAGTTATGCATCCCTTTTCCTATGTAATCCGTGCTGTAATTTCTTATTAATGAAATCAACAAGTTTCTAATCATCTAGCCGTGCCTTTCAATGAGTTTTGTATTTTGAATTATCTATACTGATCGCTAAGGCATACATAATCCTTTTGTTCAAGTATTCCTTAGAATGAACCGCCGTTCTCGGAGGTAAGAAAAGAATGGTATTTTGTGAAAAAGAAAGGGCCGCACTCATGTGAGGTGTATGAACTGCCTACGTACATTTGGGGTTTTTTGAAAAAGTTTTTTTTTTATCTGTTTGAAAATAGTTTTTGCAGAGGATCAGGCCCACGTAGTTCTGGGTAGAGGGAAATGAAGAGCTTTTTTTTTATAGAATAGAAGGGGGATGAGAAGAGTCGTAGCGCGTCGAGATTTTGGACTAGGGGTAGAATTTTTTGAGACGATCCAAGTTGACTGGACGAGCCATATCTTCTCCATCTAGGTCAGTGAGCATGGCGGCACCGCCTGATAGGATTTTTTTCACAATGTAGGGGCCTCTCCAATTGGGCTTGAATTTCCCTCTGGGGTCCCAGATGGGTTCTATTATCTCTTTGAGGGCTAAGTCCCCCTCTCGGACACCGCGGTCCTTGACTCTCTTATTGAATGATCGTGTTATTCGGTAATGGTACCCCTGTATGTGGTAAAGAGCTTTTAATCTTCTTTCATCTAGGAGGGTTAGCTCATCAAGACGGATTTAGCACCAGTCTTCTTCGCTAACTTTATTTTCAAGCATGACGCGTAGTGAGGGTATTTCCAGCTCCACAGGTAGGACTGCTTCGATGCCGTAGACCAGGGAGTAAGGGGTATCCCCAGTAGAGGTTCGGATTGAGGCTCGATAGCCCCAGAGGGCGAACGGGATCTGGTCGGCCCAATCTCTATAACTTTCGGTCATCTTGCTGATGATAGCTTTGAGGTTCTTATTGGCGACTTCAACTGCACCATTGGTCTGAGGTCGGTTGGGAGACGATTTGTGTCTCTAAATCCTGTACTCGTTGACTACTTCTGTGACTTCTGCTTTGAAATGCAACCCGTTATCTGACACTAGCTCGTGTGGGACCCCATATCGGCAGATGATATTCTTTTTGAGGAATTTGGCTACTTTCTTGGTGTTTAATACTGCGTATGACTCAACTTCGACCCATTTAGTGAAGCAATCAATGGCAACTAGGATGAACTCATATCCGTTTGAAGCCTTCGGTGTAACCTTCCCTATGATGTCGACACCCCAGGTGGTGAACGTCCAGGGAGATGTCATGTTGTATAATTCTCGCGGAGGCAGGTGTTGAAGATTGGAGAAATATTACCATTTGAGGCACCTCCGGACATAGGCGGTGTAATCTTGGGCCATGGTGGTCCAGTAGTAGCCCTGTCGGATGATATTCTTGGCAAGCATGTGACCGTTCATATGGGGCCCTCATTCCCCGCTGTGGATCTTCTGCATTATCTTCTCAATCTCAGCTCTTGCGATACAGTGTAGATGAGTTCCATCGAAGTTCCTCTTGAGTAGAGCTTTATGACAGATGATGTACTGGGCAGCCAGTCTTTGGAGAGTCGTTCAATCTTTCTTGTTAGAACCCTCGGGATACCTACCATGTTTAAGGAGGCACCAGATATCATAGTACCAGTAATCGGCTAGTTCGGGATCTTCGATGGAGATAAGCTCAATATGGTAGAAATGGGTTAGTTTGTCTTGCCTTTGAACTAGGAAGGGGGTCATTGTTATTCCCTCGGGCATGTCGACCATGGAGGCCAAGGTGGCGAGAGCATCGACTAGGTTATTCTTTGCTCGGGGTAGGTAATGGAAGGTGATATCTCGAAATCGGGAGGCTAATTCTTCTAAGTGGGCATGAAAGGGTTGGAGCTTTTCGTCCTTGACTTTCCACTTTCTGAGCACTTGACCGATGATAAGGGAAGAATTCCCATAGATATCAAGGTATTGAATACCTTTCTTAAGAGCAACTTTGAGGCCTACTGTGCATGCCTCGTATTCCATCATGTTGTTGGTGCAAGGAAAATCCAATTTAATGGCGATGGGAGTGTGGGAGTCATCTGGGGTGATCAGAATTATCCCAATGACATATCCCTTTTTATTGGCAGCACCGTCAAAGAACATTTTCCATCGAAGGTTATCTTGAGTGGTGCAGAGGATATTTTCATCTGGATATTCGGAGATCTAGGCATCTGCTTCTTCTACGGGGTAATTGGCGAGGTAGTCAGAGACAGCTCTTCCTTTAACATCTATTTGTGTGACGTACACAATATCAAACCCGGTTAGGAGCATCAACCATCGGTCCATTCGACTAGATAAGGCTAGTTTCTCAAGCAGGTATTTGATGGGGTCCATTCGGGATACAAGTTTGATGGGTAAGGCGAGCATATAGTGTCGCAACTTTTGGGTGACCCAGACAAGTGCGGCACACGCCTTTTCCAAAGCAGTGTAGTTGACCTCGTACCCAGCTAATTTGTGACTGGCGTAATAGATGGATCTTTCTTTATGGGAGTCTTTAAGGTATTGGGCTAGCAAAGCCCCAACTGTAGTGTCGGTTATGGTTAGGTATAGGAGCAAAGGGAGACCAGGCTGTGGTGGCTTGAGCACTGACGGTTGGGTCAGATATTGTTTGATTCGGTCAAAATCTTCTTGGCAAGCCTCATTCCAAACCTTGGTTGAATCCTTTCAGAGGAGCTTGAAGATCGGTTCACAGATGGAGGTTAGCTGGCTGATGAACCGACTGATATATTGCAATTTCCCAAGAAAACCTCAGACTTCTTTCTCTGTTCAGGGTGGTGGCATCTCAAGTATGGCCTTCAGCTTTGTAGGATCTGCTTCTATCCCCTTTTTACTGACCATGAATCCCAAGAGTATTCCCTTTGTAACGCCAAAGACACACTTCTGTAGATTAAGTCGCATCTGATACTGTCGCAGTCGTTTGAAGAACTTCCGGAGAGCGCGAACATAACCTTCTCTAGTTTTGGACTTGATAATCATATCATCCACGTAAACCTCAACTTCTTTATGAATCAGATCGTGCAGGATGGTTGTGGAAGCCCTTTGGTAGGTAGCCCCAGCATTCTTGTGGCAGCCCTTTAGACCACTACCATATTGGAAAGCCACTCCAAATATCTGATATCCTCTATAAAATTAGCATTTTGCAGTTTCTGTACTTCCTCTTGTATTGCCATATTCTTTTCTTGATAAAAAACTCACCGCTTGTGTTTGACTGGTTTATCCCCTCTGATTATACTCAGCTCATGACATATGAAAGTTGGATCAATTCCAGGCATGTCTTTATTACTCCAGGCAAACACACTTTTTCGTTATCTAAGAAAATTTGTCAAATTTTTCCTGTGTTCAGGCTCCAAAGATGAGACGATCTGAACAGTCTTCTTTGAGTGCTCATCCTCAAGAACAATGGATTCAATCTCTTTAAAAACCTACCCCTTGACTAAATTCACTTTGGTCTCGTGGGTCTATCACTTCGATCTGGTAGATTGTAATTAACTTATTCTTTTCTTCTTGGTCGATCGAGGTGTAGTAGTATTCTCTGGCCTCCATTTGGTTCCCATTCACTACACTTAACTCCATAATCGGTAGGGAACTTCAAGCACTGGTGGAATGTATAAGGAACATCCTCAAACTTCTTTATCCTTACTCTGTCGAGAATAATGTTATACGCTGAGCGAATATTTTTATCCACGATGAAGAAACGCACATTTTTTATTCGGTATGCTGGACAGGCACCTATTATAACTCCCATTTCGACCATGCCTAAGGGGTACACCTTCTCGCCCGATAAACGGATTAGTGTTCATTAGTAAGGTGTTAACTTATTGTCTCTAAGTCTTAGGATCTTGAAGCAATGGTAAAACATCACGTTCATTGAGCTACTATTGTCGACGATGACCCTTGCTACCTTTCTTCAGTGAACAATTATAGTAACAACTTGAGGATTGTCGTGAGGGTATATGACGCTATATAAATCATCTTAGTAAAATCCAACAAGAAGGCAGTCTTTATTTACCTTCCTCAAACGAGTATCCACGTTGCCTGTCAGGTTAATCCGTCTAATATGAGTGCAAGCCTTTGCTTTGTTGAGGTAGGCCTTCCTTTCAACAAGTTTGTCTCCTCCTTCGGCATCTTCTTCTCTAATAAAATAACACTTTAAGGATATCATCTTGACCTCATGAACAGGCTCATTGGGCTTCCATGGCAGATTCAAGTCATCCTCCAAATCATCATCACTCCCCCTCTTCTTCTTCTTCTTCTTCTTCTTCTTCTTCTTCTTCTTCTTCTTCTTCTTCTTCTTCTTCTTCTTCTTCTTCTTCTCTTTCTTCCTACAAGGATATTCTGATCATCTTCTGATCTTATGTTCGTCATTCGAAACTTCTTGGCCATATTTATCCACGTACTTGGATAGTTTCCCTCTTCTGATTAATCTTTTAATCTTGTTCTTAAGAGCTATGCAGTTGCTCGTGTTGTGGCCATGGTCCTTATGAAACTCATTATACTTGCTTTTATCTCGACAAGTTGATAGGGCTTTCAGCTTCCCAGGATACCTCAGGTCTTTATTTCCTCAAATTTCCTCAAGAATGTGATGGATGCAAATAATCAAAGGCGTATTCGTTGTACCTTTTTGACTTTTTATTTTCTTATCCTTTTGATCCTTCTTTTCGTTGTTCTTACTAGAGGTAACCTTTGGGTGACCAGAGTCCTTGGACACCATGGCCTCCTTAGCATTCATGATTTTTCCTGCCTTGGTTAAGAGTTCTACATTGTCTTTGATGGCTCTTAGCCACTACCCAAAATAGCTTTCTCGACTATAGCGCACTCATCAGTGCGATTATGAAAATTTTTGCATTATAATCCACCACCTTTAACTTCTTGTTATCGAGAGAATAATAAACTCATGTGTGTTCTTGTCGTCCTTCTGTCGTACGTTGAGCAAGTGAGAAACTCTCATCCAATAGGATGATTACATATGGACAAGTTTTATCCACACAACTAAACACAATATTATAAAGTTCACAAACAACATATTAAGTAAATAAAAGACATAGTTCATCGTAGATAATCAAATGTCTTGCTCGATTACAAAACACAAAAAAGAAAGAAAAGAGCTAAGCGCTTATTAATTTCTTCTAGTATCCCTCGAGGGTGGCATGACTCCAAAATAGAATTTGCTGATAAAGCAATCGACCAACTGCTAAAAATTAGAGATTTACCCATATGGTAGGATGTTATACTAAATTTGGGTTGATCTAATGATTGTACAGGAGAATGCTCGACGATGCATTTCATCCAGAACTAAATAGATATCAGTAGCTACTTGATATGTATCTACACACAGTATTAGATCGATTTTCCCATCATATCATGGCATAATGACTGACGATTTGAATTTTTTGGGTGTCGAATAACTCATAATGATTAGTGTAAAGGGTGATCCATTCACAAAGTCTTTGTGCATCATATTCTTGGATCCAGATATTTCCCTTAAGTGGTCCTCCAATCGCTGGATGGATCTCTTCCAGGATCGGTTCTCCTTCTTAGCTTTGATCGTAATTGTCTTGACTGATCCGCCTTGACTTTTAGATGAGATCTCTTCCTGAGAAGTTTGCTCGGCTTTGTCGTTCCCCTTATGTTTGTTCTGGTTGAGCGAGCATTGTGTTCCCCTTATAACGGACCGAGCTAATTTTTCTTGATGCTCGTTGTGCTTTCTGAGGCCCACTGGTTGTTGGTCTATTATTTTACATGGGCCCAGATGATCAAATGTTTGACCCTCTGCTCAACCTTTCCAGCACACTAGGCCTTTCCTAAGAGAAAAATGGTGTTTTATAATACCATTTGATCTAAAGGAGAAAGTGGCCTCGGGGCAGTATGACCTATACTCTTGCTGAAGCACCTTATACCTTTGACTTACTTAAGTCTATACTGTATAAGTGTTCAACTAGTTTGGAAATAGTGACAAAATTGGTTGTCCATCCTAGAATCCAAAGAACCTCAGAATCATTCTCTCTAATCCTCTTCAATGATCCAAGAAGGTATAAATTGAATCACACTACACACATTAGAAGTGCATACATGTGTACATTTTGCTTAAAATTGTGTGTGTGATTAATTCCCCTTAAATTGGTGCTTTAATAATTTTTTGGGAATTTTTTAACATTTTTAAACATTTTTTAAATAAATATTTTCATTAATAAAATGTGTTTATATAATTTGTGGGATAAAATTTCTATTTTAAAAACTTCACTTTTCACTGGAATGTTTGTTTGGGTAGAATGTAAATGCGCTAGAGACTTTAGGGTGCTGCCTGTAATTAAGTTTGACGCGCGTTTGTGAGCCACTCACAAGCCAACACTTGTCACTTGCCTGATGTATCTGTTTGTGTTTGTTATGTGAGAGGGTTGGATAGTGGATTGCTGATCGTTGGATCAAAACTTATCGATGGTCTGCATGTGTTTTTAATCAATCCTGGTGCTATCTCTATGAACCAATCACAATCATCTTAACCACCGCTATTTCATAACCCTTGGATCAAGTCAAAGCTAGAAAGACTTGATCTCAGCCCTTGATTTCCTTCGTCGTTCCAGAATCTTCTTCCACCCCTATATAAACCCCCCACTTCTCAGACTTTCAAGACTTTTGGGCATTCATCATTTCTCAGAGAAAAAAATAGAGAGAAGAGAGAAGTGAGAGAGAAGAGAGAAAAGAAAAGAGAGAAGAGAGAGAAAGAAAATGTGTTAGCCAAACCCTAACCCTAACCCTAAACACTTCAAACTCTGAATCAAACCTTCGTTTTTATAACACCCCAAACACAACCTTGAGTGTTTGAGAGAGAGAGTGGTTTGTTCATATTGAAGCTGTAACCTCTTTGTCTATGATCTTGTTTACAACTTAAACATTCGTGTGAAGATCTGCATTTCTCTTTCATAGAAACTATAGATCTACACTCTGCATGTTACATTTTCACTAGATCTGCATATTTCTTACTTGATTTAAGAAAATCTTTACTGATTTAGTTTTGAAAATGTTTTATGGTTTCTATTCTTACGAAACTTAACCTTGACCTAGTTGGATTCACACTTGGAGATTTTCAATCTCAAAAATATTTTAAAACCGAGATTGATTAAGATCTTGACCGATTTAGAAGCTAGATATCCGTGGAATCTGGGTTATATTAAAGGTCAAAAAGGTTTTTAGTTCTGTAAGAAAGAAAGAAAACAAAATCACAGCATATAGTCTTTATATGTAATTTACTAGGACTGTCTGTAAAACTAAGTGTGTGTGAGTTCATGCATGTTGATAGGAATCACTTCACAAAAACTTAACACACTACTACACTGGAAGTGTTGTGAATAAGATCAGAGATCATTGAGTCGACATAAGGAAGCTAAAGCAAAGGAAGTTATCAAACTGGAAGAACATCATCAACAATCAGATCTATGAGAAGTTAGAAGGACACCAAGTGGGGTATATTCCTAAACTTAGAATAGGTTGATTTGTGTGCATGTATGTTGGATTGTTTGTAACTATTATTTGTTATTAGTGGATTTTTTGCTTTTGTGACTTAGAAGTCACCGTGGATGTTTCCTCTGTTGGGAGAGGTTTTACCACGTTAAAAACTGTGTGTTGATTAGCTTCATCTACTCATCTCATTCTATAAGTGTGCTGAATTTTTTGAAACTGTCTTAGTTTTAAAAACTGATTACAAAGTCTTGATTACTCTCGTACATAAGTTTTTGTAAACACATCTTGTTGTTTATAATTTTTATTTTCAAAAGAAAAGGGTTTCTTCAACAAACATCTCGGAGTTGCTTATACAGTTTAATCTTGTATTAAACGACATTAGTAACGTTTTTCAATTGGTATCAGAGCCCTGTTAACCTTTTTTTCAAAAAGATCTTGTGTTTCTGAAATCGTTTTCTGAAAAACCTAACTATGGACTAGAAGAATGAAAGGTTTGGTAATCTGTCCAGACCTCCACTCTTTGATGGAAACAACTTTGCTTACTGGAAAGTAAGAATGGTTGCCTTCATCCAAGGGACTTTAGGAGATGATGTCTGGGACATTATTGAAAACGGATACACTTATCCTACTAAACCAGCCACTGAAGGAAGTGATGAGAGGGTAAAGAAAATCTTAAGTGAGTTTACCCAAGAAGAGAAAACTATTTCTCGAAATAACAATAAAGACAAGAATGCCATTTTTATGTCTATTAATGAGTATGAGTTCAAGAGAATCTCATCTTGTGCCACTTCTAAGGAAGCTTGGGACACATTAATCACTGCCCATGAAGGAGACTCAAGAGTTAAAGCTGTTAAAACTCAAATGCGTATCCAGCAGTACAACTCTTTGATCATGTCTGATTCTGAGTCTTTTGATGATTTTTACATGAACTTAACTGATATAGTCACCAAGTTGCATGCTAATGGTATTACTTATGATAGGAATGAAATTGTTTCTAAAATCCTAAGATCATTACCACAAAAGTTTGACAGCAAGGGGTATGCTATTAAGGAAATGAGTGATCAAAACCTTACCCCTGAGTTACTCAGTAGCAAACTTAGGACTGTGGAAATGGAATTAGACTTTAAGAAACAATTAAATCATTCTCAAAGAAAACAGCCCAACTCTAACTTGAGTTTTGCCTCTAAGATATCTAAACTTGAGTCTAATTTGATCAACTCTGACTCTGATGAGGAGTGCGATATAGACAAACTAGATAATTAGATTGCCTTAATGTCTAAACAATTTAAGAAAATTGTCAAATTTCGAAACAAACAGGCATTTAAACAAGGCAAGCCTAATTATCATACTCTGTCTAATCCCAAACCTCATGAGAGAGGTCTTGACAAACATCCTAAGGATAACAACTCCAGACCCACTAGAGACCTTAAAAAGATTGAATGTTTTAGATGTGGGAAACTAGGTCACATTGCTCACGATTGCAGAGTTAATCTGAATAAAGCCAACACACACAATAGAGCCAATGTCTGTAAAACTTGGAATGATTCAGGTGACTTTGATGAAGAGGAACTTGAGTCATCAGATGTACTTGACCCTTGCATGTCCTTTTATGCTAAGATCATTTACAATGATGATATACCTGTGTGTGATAATGATGCTCCTACTCCTGCTTGTGTGAATACTGTTTTGACTGGCCTAGATGCTTTATTATTTGAAAATGTTGCTAGTTCTAGTTCCGTGTGTGTGAGTCAAAGTGATCTCGATAACGACGATGTAAATGGGTGTGTGAGTACTAAAACTGAATCGTTAGGGGTCACTACACACACTTCACTTAGCGACTCAGACACAGATGACCTCCCTGATATCCATACTTTGTATGCTAAAACTCTTAAAAAAGGCACTAAACTGGAGAAGACTGTTAGAGACCTGACTAAGAAATTAGATGATCTAAGTCTTATTGTGAAGCTGAATGCCGAGGAGTACACTAACCAGTGTCTGTCTCATCAATCTGAAATTGAAACTTTTGATCAAAAATTAAAAGAGTTGACTAAAACTAATGAAACCTTGGAAATGAAATATAAGGGAACATTATTAGAACTGGAGGAAGCAAAAACAAAGACAGCTACTGTTTTCAAAAAAATTTCTAAGTTTGAAAGAAATTCAAATTATTTTACTGACTTTGTTGTTGACTCCAAGACCAATTCTGATGATAGAACCGGTATTGGATTTTGCCCTAAGAACAAACCACAAACTACAAAAATTGAACCTATTAAGTTTGTGTCTGGGGGCAAAAGACCAATTGAAACATGTCCAGACTTTCATTTTATTAAAGAGGAATTTGATCAAAAGCAAAAAAATAAAGACATTGGAGAGTCTAGTAATTCTAAGGCTGACACTGCACTTAAGACTAAATACGTCTGTCCTTTGATCAGAAAGGCTGATTCTACCTATAAGACCATACCTCCTAGGAATAGGACTTCTGAACAGAATGCTGTTAAACCCATATTTAGAAGTTTTCCTAAGGAAGTCCATCCCTCGAGCAATCTATATTGCTCCTACTGTGACATTTATGGTCATTCCTTTGAAGGTTGTTATGCTAGGCGTCTAAACACCCCTGTGTACAACTCTTCTATCTACAAGAACTTTAACTATTCTAGGCAAAATCGTAACCATTATGTCCTTCCAAGACAACCTGATAAGAACTCTAACTACAGAAATAGAAAGACCAAAACTAAGAGTTCATTTAAGAGAAAGGCTCCTAGAAACTTTCCTAAACCAAAAGCTCAAATTTTTCACAATAATCAGGTTGTTGCCCCAAATGTTTTTCGACAAAAAGCTGTTTCTCGAAAATTTTATCAAATGAGGGCAAACTTGCGCAAAATTAAAACTAGAGCTATTTGGGTTAGAAAAGATGATCTTTTACCCCAAATGAAGTGTAACATTGTTATCACTGCCTTAAAAGCTGAACACACTTCATCTGGTTGGTACTTAGATTCAGGATGTTCCAAACATATGACAGGAGATGAAACAAAACTTTTAAACAAAACCAAATTTGCTGGAGGCAAAGTAGTTTTTGGTGACGGAGTTTCATCCCAGATCATAGGTAAAGGAACCCTAAAAGAAGAAGGAATGCCTGTTCTGGAAAATGTTCTATTAGTTAAAGGCCTTAAAGCCAACCTCCTAAGTATATCACAATTTTGTGACTCTGACCATACAGTTACCTTTTCAAAGAACAATTGTAAAATTCTAAATGATAAAGGTAAATGCATTATTACCGGATTTAGAACACCTGACAATTGTTATACTGTCAAGACTGGTTCTGAAACCTGTAACATTGTCAGAATGGATGACAATGAAATCTGGCATAATCGTATGGGTCACCTAAGTTATGATATCCTTAGTAGATTGTCTAGTCAAGAGATTGTTAGAGGAATTCCTAAAATTAAACCTATTTCCAGTGTTGTCTATGGTCATTGCCAGGAAGGAAAAATAGTTAAGACTTCGCATAGAAAAGTTAAAGACATTCTCACCTCTAGACCTCTAGATCTCATCCATATGGACCTTATTGGTCCCTCCAGAACTGTTAGTCTTTGTGGACACAGTTATATCCTTGTCATGGTTGATGATTTCACACGATTCACTTGGGTTGCCTTCTTGAAACAAAAATTTGACACGTTTCAGAATTTTTTGAAAATTTTACTAAGAATTGAAAATGAGAAGGACACACAAGTCAATCGCATTCGTAGCAATAGAGGGGGAGAGTTCATAGACACATGAATAGTTGAATATTGTGACTACAACGGTTACAAACACGAATTCAGTGCCCCTAAGACTCCTCAGCAGAATGGTATTGCTGAAAGGAAAAACCGAACTCTTCAAGAGATGGCACGTGTCATGTTGCATGCCAAATCTCTACCTAAATACTTCTGGGTAGAATCTATTAGAAATGCATGTCATATCACTAATAGGGTCTATCTAAGGAAAAACTCTAAACAAACTCCTTATGAGTTGTGGTACGGTAAGAAGCCTAATCTGAAATATCTAAGAACTTTCGGAAGTCAGTGTTATGTCTGTAAAGACAGAGAACATCTGTCTAAATTCAAAACGCGTGGTGATAAAGCCATCTTCTTAGGATACTCTCCAAACAATCGTGCTTATCGTATATACAATCTGCGTACTAAGACCTTTATGGAATCGATAAATGTAATTGTAAGCGACACTATTCTCGAAAATAAGATATCTGAATCACCTATTGTGGTTGAATCTGAAAATGATTTCAAAACTGATTCACTAGAAATAGATAACTCATTACCTATTGAGAGTCCAGAAGTACCTGGATGGGTCTCTAAAGATCATCCCATTGACAACGTGGTCGGTAATCCTAATGAGCCAGTTCGTACTCGATCCCAGTTAAGAAATTATGCTAATTATGCATGTTTCATCTCCCTTGTGGAACCGAAAAATGTTAATGAAGCATTGAATGACACACACTGGATTTCTGCTATGCAGGAAGAACTTTTACAATTTGTCATTCACGATGTCTGGTATCTTATACCGCGGCCTCAAAACAAAAATGTTATTGGAACACGTTGGATCTTTAAAAACAAATCTGATGAAAATGGGGTAATTCTTAGAAACAAAGCTAGAATAGTTGCTCAAGGTTACTCTCAAATAGAAGGGATAGATTTCAGCGAGACATTTTCCCCTGTCACTTGTCTTGAATCTGTTCGACTTCTTTTCGCCATAGCGTGTCACTTAAAATTCACACTTTAGCAAATGGATGTCAAGTCTGCCTTCCTCAATGGAATTCTATCCAAAGAAACGTATGTAGAACAACCCAAAGGGTTCATTGACCCTAAATACCCTGAACATGTCTTTCGTCTAAAAAAGGCTCTGTATGGCTTAAAACAAGCTCCTCGAGCTTGGTATGAATGCCTTTCCAACTTTTTGTTGGATAAGGGTTTTAAGAGAGAAGGAAATGACCAGACTCTCTTTGTCAAACATTTTGACAAAAACATTATTATAGCCCAAGTCTATGTAGACGACATCATTTTTGGGTCTACTTCAAACTCTGAAGTTAAATCTTTTTCTGCTATAATGCAAAAGGAGTTTCACATGTCCCTTATGGGGGAGCTACAACTTTTCTTAGGATTTCAAGTGAAACAGAATTCTGATGGTCTATTTGTCTCTCAAACCAAGTATGCCTTAGATCTTGTTAAGAAATTTGGTTTAGAGAATGCTAAAGTTGCCAAAACGCCTATGAGTACTACTGTCAAATTATGTAAAGATGAAACTGGAAAGTCAGTTGATTCCACACTTTATCGTAGTATGATTGGTAGCCTACTCTATCTAACTGCCTCACGACCAGACATAATTTATGCTGTATGTCTGTGTGCTCGTTACCACAATAACCCTAAAGAGAGCCATTTATCGTGTGTACAACGTATAATAAAGTACATAAAGGGCACTCTTAATCTTGGACTTAGGTACACTAATGATACCTGTAGCACCATCATAGGGTATACTGATGCTGATTGGGCCGGTTGTACTGATGATAGTAAAAGTACATCAAGTGCCTGTTATTATGTCGGCAATAATTTAGTTGGTTGGAGTAGTAAAAAACAGAATTGCACATCTTTATCTACGGCTGAGTCCGAATATATAGCAGCAGGAAGTTGCTGTGCTCAATTGTTATGGATAAAACAGATGTTAAGCGATTATGGGATTAAAGAAGATCAATTACAGTTGTATTGTGACAATCAAAGCGCTATTAACATATCTAAAAACCCGGTTCAACACTCGCGAACTAAGCATATTAAAATAAGACATCATTTCATACGCGAACTTGTTGAAACTAAGGAATTAGAAATTCATTACCTGCCTACTGATTTGCAACTTGCAGACATGTTCACTAAACCTTTAGACTATAACAGATTTCTGTATTTACGTAATTCTATAGGTATGGTATGCGCTGATTAAAACTCCTAAGACCTTAAGTTTTACCCTTTGTCCATTTGAGACAAAATGGGGGAGAAATTTGAGTTTTACGAGTTCAACGTTTTGTTCACATTTCATCTAAACTGCTTGATCTTAGTGTGCATATTTGCAGGAATCTCTTCTACTGATTGTCTACCATTTCTAGTGTACAAATTTGTAAATAGTTGAGTAATGTAATTTTTGACTTTGTAGGAAATGGGTAGATAGTATCTTTTGTATAGGACTAGGTTTTATTTTTTTTTCCCTACGAGTTTTAAGCTAACTCAAAGAAGATTTTGTCTCATATTTCCAAAGGGGGAGATTGAAGCACCTTATACCTTTGACTTACTTAAGTCTATACTGTATAAGTGTTCAACTAGTTTGGAAATAGTGACAAAATTGGTTGTCCATCCTAGAATCCAAAGAACCTCAGAATCATTCTCTCTAATCCTCTTCAATGATCCAAGAAGGTATAAATTGAATCACACTACACACATTAGAAGTGCATACATGTGTACATTTTGCTTAAAATTGTGTGTGTGATTAATTCCCCTTAAATTGGTGCTTTAATAATTTTTTGGGAATTTTTTAACATTTTTAAACATTTTTTAAATAAATGTTTTCATTAATAAAATGTGTTTATATAATTTGTGGGGTAAAATTTCTATTTTAAAGACTTCACTTTTCAGTGGAATGTTTGTTTGGGTAGAATGTAAATGCGCTATAGACTTCAGGGTGCTACATGTAATTAAGTTTTACGCGTGTTTGTGAGCCACTCACGAGCCAACACTTGTCACTTGCCTGATGTATCTGTTTGTGTTTGTTATGTGAGAGGGTTGGATGGTGGATTACTGATCGTTGGATCAAAACTTATCGATGGTCTGCATGTGTTTTTAATCAATCCTGATGCTATCTCTATGAACCAATCACAATCATCTTAACCACCGCTATTTCATAACCCTTGGATCAAGTCAAAGCTAGAAAGACTTGATCTCAGCCCTTGATTGCCTTCGTCGTTCCAGAATCTTCTTCCACCCCTATATAAACCCCCCCACTTCTCAGACTTTCAAGACTTTTGGGCATTCATCATTTCTCAGAGAAAAAAATAGAGAGAAGAGATAAGTGAAAGAGAAGAGAGAAAAGAAAAGAGAGAAGAGAGAGAAAGAAATTGTGTTAGCCAAACCCTAACCCTAACCCTAACCCTAAACACTTCAAACTCTGAATCAAACCTTCATTTTTATAACACCCCAAACACAACCTCGAGTGTTTGAGAGAGAGAGTGGTTTGTTCATATTGAAGCTGTAACCTTTTTGTCTATGATGTTGTTTACAACTTAAACATTTGTGTGAAGATCTGCATTTCTCTTTCATAGAAACTATAGATCTACACTCTGCATGTTACATTTTCACTAGATCTGCATATTTCTTACTTGATTTAAGAAAATCTTTACTGATTTAGTTTTGAAAATGTTTTATGGTTTCTATTCTTACGAAACTTAACCTTGACCTAGTTGGATTCACACTTGGAGATTTTCAATCTCAAAAATATTTTAAAACCGAGATTGATTAAGATCTTGACCGATTTAGAAGCGAGATATCCGTGGAATCTGGGTTATATTAAAGGTCAAAAAGGTTTTTAGTTCTGTAAGAAAGAAAGAAAACAAAATCACAGCATATAGTCTTTATATGTAATTTACTAGGACTGTCTGTAAAAGTAAGTGTGTGTGAGTTCATGCATGTTGATAGGAATCACTTCACAAACACTTAACACACTACTACACTGGAAGTGTTGTGAATAAGATCAGAGATCATTGAGTCGACATAAGGAAGCTAAAGCAAAGGAAGTTATCAAACTGGAAGAACATCATCAACAATCAGATCTATGAGAAGTTAGAAGGACACCAAGTGGGGTATATTCCTAAACTTAGAATAGGTTGATTTGTGTGCATGTATGTTGGATTGTTTGTAACTATTATTTGTTATTAGTGGATTTTTTGCTTTTGTGACTTAGAAGTCACCGTGGATGTTTCCTCTGTTGGGAGAGGTTTTACCACGTTAAAAACTGTGTGTTGATTATCTTCATCTACTCATCTCATTCTATAAGTGTGCTGAATTTTTTGAAACTGTCTTAGTTTTAAAAACTGATTACAAAGTCTTGATTACTCTCGTACATAAGTTTTTGTAAACACATCTTGTTGTTTATAATTTTTATTTTCAAAAGAAAAGGGTTTCTTCAACAAACATCTCGGAGTTGCTTATACAGTTTAATCTTGTATTAAACGGCATTAGCAACGTTTTTCACTTGCGATCCAGAATTCCTGAATGCACCCCTGCCATCACACGACCCCAGTTCAACATTCTATGGTATTCTAAAGCTTACGTTCTGTAAGCATGCCTTCTATATCTATAGGTGGTGGAGATAGTATTTTTCATCTCCTTTTGGAGGTTTCTCTTTCGATCGGGGTGAAGGGATTTGCTCCAGACTTACTCTGTCCAACCCCGAGCGTTTGTGTCACCTGTTTAATGATTTCCTGCATTGTTGCCTGGCATTTTACTAGGCTCATCAAAATTATGTCACCCATCCCCACAGGTCTGGAGGGCGGATATACTTCTGTCGCGCGACTACTCTCTGGGTTATCTTCCATTCCAAGAATTTGGAAACGAATATTTGGAAAAAGGGATAAGTTTTTTAGGACTAAGGATGGTAGGAAACAACAATACCTTATCGAAATCCTATAGAGTCTAAAATTCGTTTAGGGATTAATTGTCTTAGATCTAAATTCCAATGATAAACAATTACAAATAAGGAAATTATAACTACATACTTTCTAAATTGGGAAGAACAGAGTGAGATAAGAGACAAATAAGGAAACGAGAATTCACGTGGTTCGACCCAAACTAGTGCTTACGTCCATAGGTGTTATGTTGGTTCTATGTATATTACTTTCCAATAGCCATGAAAGTTTAGGAATACAAGCTTTGTGAGTTATCTCCTTAGGGTTTGCCTATAGCCGCCTAATAGAATAATTTTGGATCCCCTATCCTATGGGATTGAATGCTAAGAGAATATTATGTGATAGGTGGAGTGCCTTTATAGGTCAAGCAGTTAAACCTTTTACATTCAGGGTACAGAAATGATGAGTTCATTATAACATGATATATGTGGGATACTGTGTAACTTCCCACGTGCATAAGTAGCAAAAACATGACTGTTGATATTCTTCCACGTGTGCAAGCTGGCTCGAGGTTGGTACTGACAGGGTAAATTAACAGTGTTATCTAATGCAGCATTAACAGTATTGGGACAACCATCGAAATGGTAGGGTCGAGCACATTTATACCTAAGCCGACCTCATTGTATCTGGCTGAGCAGATTGAATATGAAGCTGACCTCTCTTTCTATCTTGATTGAGGATAGGTCCACGTGTTGTTCCATATTTATCGTAGAACAGTGTCAAAATTAAGCACAAAATAATCCACAACACGTATACTTAATTAGCAACACGCAAGACCCATATCTTAAGCAAGCTTCACGAATGTCCTTTAGTGATAACCCATTTATTAGTGGATATGCTATGTTAATACTTATACAAATGTGTTCAACTCACACTTATTATTTTTAAACATCTTCATTCACATATAGGTAATATATTCAAATTTGCCTAGGTTCTTTAAAATAGACGTGAAAATAAACTCATATAAGTTTTCATATTTTAAGATAGATGTGAAAATATTTATTTACACCCCTTTCTCTATTCATAATGAAAACTTTGACCAATAGTCTACCTTTATGTCGTTGATTATCACCAGGATCCTGTTTTAGTCTAAAAGACGCATTTACACTCGACTCTAGTGTATCAATTAAGTAATTCAACATGATCCTAAACCTCATTTTGGTCAATTAGTGACATTATAATTTTTAAAACTTGTGAAAATAAAATTCGAATATTTTTTTACTCCTCTATCAAATTCACATTCTTGTGATAAATCTCATAATCATTCATAATAGCATACTCATTTACAATCTTCTTAAAACTATTCATATCTCTATATACTCTAAAATGCAAAACAAGGCATTTATTATGCTTTACAATTAGCCTATCCACATGGCACATCACTTTACTATCTTTATCTTTTACTAAAGTTCACCCTAGAGTCGTGGGACTATAAATCCATTACTTTCTTTTTTTCGTAGATGCATTCAATATTTGTTTTTAGTTTCTCGAGGAGTTGAATGCAGACCCTTTGCAAGGTTTTGTATCTAATCCAAGGTCGTTGAATGTAGACCCTTATTTCATCTCTTTATATCTCCCATTTGCAAGGCTTGAAAAGTTAGATCAAGGTATCTATTTTATTCAAGGTCTGAAAACTGCTGCTGGGTTTGCGATGTGGTCGCCGAAAAGGGGTAGGCCGGCGACGGACAGGTGGTGGCAACAACGGTCAGGGGTTTCAGGCCGATCGGCGGTGGTCAGGAGGTCGGCGAGGCAGGTGGGGGTAGAGAGATGTTGAGGGTTGTTGGCTATGGATGTTGGAGATGGGTATAGTAATGGAGGTTTGATGAGAGAGATGGTGGGTGTAAGGAAGAAGATGGGTGAGAAATTGGTTAGGTGTGTGATGGTGTAGAGAGATTAGTGTGTTGGTCTGGATTCGGACAGGTCTCGGGTTTGAATTTCTGCTGGGTCGACTTGGGAAAACGGGTTGGAGCGTTCGGGTTTGGAACCGGGTTTGTGCGAGGGCATCGTCGCCGGGTCCGTCGGGTTTAGATTGAACCCGGTTGGGTTCTGGTTCTGGGGTTGGTGGATCGGGATTTCGGGTTGAGCAGGACGGGGCCGGACACGGGTTAACGCCGGAGGTGGAGGTGCGAAGTAAGAATTTCCGCCGGAGGCTGGGGCGGTTCGAGGAGGAGTCACAATCGGAGCAAGGGCAGTGGCCGGAGCAGGTGTTTCGCGGGTCTAGGTCCGATTGAAGGCAGGTGGGTTAATGGAGGTGAGAGAGAGAGAGTGTGTTGTGTGGAGAAGATGGGGAAATGGGTTTTTGGTAATGGAGGTGAGAGAATCGGGTGTGGGTGTGGGTGGATGATGAAGAATAGTAGTTTAGGGGTGTGTTTGGGTATAGGTTGGTTTAGGGGTGTTATGTGTGTGTGTGTGTGTTTAATTCGTACCCCTAAAAAATGACACAATCCTAATAAAATAAAACTAAAACAAATAAATAAATAAAAGTATATATATAATAGAATCTAATAAAAATAAATTCCTAATGGACTACAAAGATACTACAAAGTTCAAGAATTATACATGCTGTTCTTCATTATGTTATAAATCAATGTGAAAAATAATTAGTCCGCGCATCGCGCGGGTTTACACCTAGTTCAACTAAAAAATAACAATTATTTTGGATGTTAAGGGAATGATACGAGTATCTTAACTGCTTTAATAACCACATTAGGTAATATGATACTCCCACTAATTTCACTATTCTATAAAAAATGATATTTGACATTTTCAATTTCAAAAGTAATTAGTGTACCCTCTTGGAAGTGTAGACATAATTCTAAATTCCAATTCTTTTAATGGATTCTAAATCCATGAATGTATTAGATAATCCCAATCATGCGGGCATGTAAAATTGGGTAAGTAAAATGGAATTTATATAATACACTTTTAACCATACACAATCATTTTCTTATGAATAACTCTTGTGGCGATATCAACATTGTTGCGTTTGAACTGTTATTTATAACGATATGATCTATGTAGGTCTACTATTCAAGGACTATAATCTCTCACTTGAGCCACATAGATCATTCTGAAATTGTAAGACCTTAAGAGCTCAGATGTGAGTGTCAAGATTCATAAGTGACAACCCAAAGACAATCTAATATATTAAATCATCAAAGTAAGTCTAGATTTAAAAGGGACTGATATTTAAATATGCCACAAGATTGAAGAGTTTTAATAATAAAGCTACTTTAAAGTTCAACATTATGATGGAGGATTAGAATCATTTTTCTTATAAAAGTTTCATAAAGACATAGTTGTATAAACCACCAATGGGAATACCATAATTAAAGAAATATATTCCCATATAAACTTAAAGATCTTTTGTGACAAATATCTCATGATAAAATTGGAAAATTTATTTTGAAAGGTCATTGAGGGGTTATAACGATTTAGCATTTTTAACTAAAACTTAGCTTCTTCGTTTCATTCTAAAAAGACAGTCTCGAGAACAATAAAACAGATAAAACATGCAATTTTAGAGAAATAAAATGATATACAATTAATAAGATAAATAGTTCACTACATTCATAAAATGGGATGACGACACGTATATTAATAACATTTTATAATTGTGAGATTTCTTTCGTAATAACTTTAAATATTTATATATGACTTTATTGGGTACTATGTTATGTAATTTAGATGGACACATTATCTAGGATAAGTTTTTGTCACCTAATTGCATAATTCCTCAATATTTATTTATGTTACTCAAAATCAATTTCCTTTGAGAAATTATTTTTCTTGTGAAATAAAGCAAATATACCCCCTTAGTGTCTTTACATATATAAGCATGATGAGTTATTACTACCCCTTTTATCTTTAAAAATAATATTTACAATCATTCTAGTTGGTCACTTTGGTGACTACCATACTATTCATTATATAAAAAATTCATTATTTTTATGAAGTGTATGATGATTTCAATAAGTATTAATGTTTTCAAAAGGCATAAATGGGCACTGTGCTTATAAACAAAGGAATGATATGGACTCTTTGGAGCAACCGATACCAACCTTAATAAATAAACACATTGCTCCTTAATATTAACTTCACCATTGTAACCGGACTCTTTGGAGCAATCAAATCACAACGGCTTAACCATAATGAAATAATTAATAATCCGAACACTCAAAATCATATTTGGACTCTTTGGAGCAATCAAAATTAGTATTTGAATGTTATCACAAAATTCAATATTGACAGTTTATTAGATTAAACCACTTTGGTGGAATCATAACTTAATTGTGATATAAATACTACGATGAAAACCTTAAGGTATGTCAAAATATAGTTTTTGAATGAAAGAAAATTTTAAGGCATGATTTTAATATTCAATTACTCATATTGGACATAATAAGTATACATATTAATCTAATATTTACAATTTTGAGCATCGAATTACACTTCACGTAAATATTAGTTTCAAAGAAAAATTTAAATCCTTCAAGATTAAATTGATGCAAAAAAAAAATTACTCATTAATGTTCATTTAATTATCGTAATTGTCCATTTGGGCAATCTTGTAATGAACAAATCACATCATCATTGCATCAATAAGTTAATGATCAAAATTATATTTAAACTCCGAGACAATAAATTTATATATAATAATTGAATATTAATAATTATAGGCTAGGTCACTTTGATGGACACCTAATCTAACACAATATAAATATTAATGTCAAAACCTTAACCATGGTTATAATATTCATAACAATATTTGGCGTATACCAAAAATATTGCATAATTTGAATATTATGACAGCCAAACAAGTTTGGACAACTAATGTAATTATTAAAACACATAAAATGGAGAAATCCAAAATTTTTAACAACGAAAAAATTTGAGTAATCACTATAAAAGAGTTAAGAAAACTATTAAAATATTTTCAATAAGCAATATTTAAAAAGAATGGATAAAATAATACATGCCAACTTTATTATCAAATACGACAAATTTAAGGTTTTGAGTACTTAAACTTGCTTAAATAGTCAAAATAACGTTCATCACTAAAAATAGTGAGTTTTGATCATTAGATCATTTTGAATTGACATACAAAAATTTCATGAAATTTCGAGTAAGTCGGTAATTTTAATTTCAATTATATCTTATTATAGGTATAAGAAAATTGTCATTGAAAACGTCTCAAAATTTCAAATTTACAGTTTGATAAAATAAGCAAATTTAAAGATATATTTAAATTGCCACAAAAAAATCATAATAAGGAAACCAAATATAATTTTAATTTGTTCATTAAATTTTTGAAACCCAACAATCTCGTCTTATAAAATTTCTTCTTATGATTATACAAATATACCAATTAATTCATTTGTTTGCATTCAGAGAGATCTTAAGTTGGTTTATTCTTAATTATGCTGTAAATATTTAATTCATAGAGTGAGCAAAAAATTTTACTTTCATATAACATACATGCACATACATATTACGTAATGTTTGTAAAATTTAATGCCACAAAAAAATATTATACGCAAAACTTAATGTATAATCAAGGGTTCAAATATAGATGCATACACAATAACTTTATATTTATAATTATAGATTAAGACAATTTAATGCCTTCCTAATATAAAATCATGTAAAAACTAGTGTTGAAACATTAAATCATAATTATATTAGAATATTCGGGCTACCAAATATAAATTATACACAATAAATTAATTTATCGAAAACGTTATTATCAAACCCATAATCATACATCTAATATTCAAAACTTTACATTGAAACCTTTGGTCAATCCCAAATAATAAATAACATGAATATTAGAAAAAATATTTAATAATAAAAAAAATATGTAAGTGATTTATACCATAAATATGGAAAAATAATTATTTTTCCAATAACGAAAATTTTTAAGTTATTACTTACATTGACATTATTACCAAAAATGATAAAAAAAACATTTTTAGGACTCGAAACGACGTCAAATTGCCGAGATAAGATGGTCCCCATAGTTTACAATAGGTTTTGTCTATTTCGACGTTTCTAGGTGGTCATATGAATTTCGTAAAATTCCGAGCAAAAAAAAAAATTGTCCCTGAAAACGTTCCTAAAAAAATTCAGTAATTCATTAAAAAAAATTATCTGGATTCTTTATGTAGGGAAAAACTCTTAATGGATAATTATGAGATCAGAAACCTAAGCTTTAATACCATATGTAAACATAATCAAAAGAACACATAACTAACCGTTTTATATGGATCTATAAATCTAACACATAAATATCTAATTATACATATTATTTGTTACTTAATCATACAATACGTTATGTATCATATATCTAATGCTAGGAGCTTAAATCAACGTGATTATCACATATAATCATTATGGGGAACATACAATGATATTATAATCACATATCTCCATCATGTCAAAACTGAAAGATTGGCGGAGCAGCCGACTTTAACGATGTCCAATCGAACTGACCTTCGAATTACGACTTCACCTTGCCTTTGGAAAAATAGTATTCCAGTTTCAACTTATTCCAACAATTAGATTTTCCTCCATAATCAAAACACTATCCTGAAATTAACTCTTATTGAAAATTTATGTTTCTCCCTTATCCTATAATTTCATAATGTTATCCTTTAGTGTGTCTAAATAATAGAAAATCCTAATTATTTATAGGTAATGATATGACCAAGATCTCCAACAGTTAATTAATTTTAACCGTTCATTAAGGTAGATATCCAAGAGTCATTATGACTCTTGGTATTTGGAGTACCCTTTCATTAATCAAAGTGACTCTTAGTATTAATATAACTAGGTGGAAACCCGCGCGATGCGCGATCACACTTTAATAATACATTAGTTGTTAACCTTGATAATGAGCACTTTTTGCTTCACTATTCAACTCTAGCCATAAATTTTGTTAAACCTTCAAAAATTTGCAATTAAAAATAAATTTATAGTCATACAATATATTTGCAATTAGGATAAACATATAGGTATGTAAATTGTAATGAGGAAAAAAATCTACAGTAGTTGAGGAATTGAATGATGCGAGAACAAAACCCTTAATTATTTTCAACATATGTTAAGAAAAAAATATACAGTCTTCGTAACCAAATTAAAAAAAATTCTCATATATAGTGTACTTTTCTAAAATTTTAATTATATCAATTTTCTTAGATGAGTAAATAATGTATTTGGGAAAAAGAGAAAAAAAAACCTACAAACTGCTTTTCTTTTGTTTTGTTTTTATTTCTCTTCAACAAAAATGAAGAAAAACACTATTTCAATCTTCACATAACACATTCTACTTAAACAAAATCACAGTCTATTCTATGGCTTCTTATCAATTTTGTAAGGATCTTTTACTATTTGGGGTCCAATAGTTATTTAGAATTTTATTCCATTTGTTTACATTATACTCGTTTGGGATTCAAAATCGACAAAAAACGTTAGTTAGCTAGTTTGATGGTCAGTTGACTCATTTTTCAATCAAAAAGACTATTTTACCCATTAGTATAAGTATTTATTAGTGTATTAAAACAAATTTTACATTATATCTTATTCTTTTAAATAGTAAAACTTTTTTTACTAACACTTTTTTATAAAATGAGAAAGTTTTATAATATGAGAAAGTTTTATACACTTTTTTTATTAAGTATTTTTTTTTAAATCAAAAAGTTTTACAAAATCAAAAGGTTTTTTTATAAACTTTTTTTAGCACTTTTTTTTTACAAACATTAAAAAATATTGTTTTTAACTATTTTTATAAACATTGAAAAAACTTTATATAAAAACAATCTTATAAAAAAACAGTTTATGAATGTCAAAAGTTTTTTTGTAAATTGTTTTCAACTTTTTTCATAAAACCAATTCTTTATAAGAATAAATTAAAAACGTAAAAAGCACTTAATATAAAAACATTAAAAACACTATTTTTTCAACAGTTTTTTGTATAAACGTTAAAAAAAATTATGTAAAAACACTGTTCTTAAAAAAAAGAACTCTTTTAAAAAAATATTAAAAAATGGTTTATATAAAAACAATATTTTTTTAAAGAGAATTATAAAACTGTTTTTGAATGTTTATAAAAAACAGTTAAAAATTCAGTGTTTTGTAATGTTTTTTAAAAAAAGTATTTTTTCCTTAAAAAAATAGTGGTTTATATAAACAGTTTTTTAACATTTATAAAAAATAGTGTTTTTAACATTTTTATATCAACTGTTTTTGAATGTTTTACGTAAAAAAATAATTTTATAAAAAAAGTTAAAAAAATTGTTTATAAAAAAACCGTTTAACGATTATAAACTGATTTTTTTTTAAAAACATTGATTTTATATAAATGGTTTTTTGATGTTTATAAAAAACAGCGTTTTTTTAACTTTTAAAAACAGTGTTTTTTTAACGTTTAAAAAAAGTGTTAAAAAAATAATCCAAAAAAGAGAGAAAGTAAGAATAAGAGAGATAAGAGAGAGAAAAGCTCTTATAGTTTATATAAAAACACTTTTTGTTAAAAACACTGTTTTTTAAAAAGGTTAAAAAAACACTATTTTTTTATTGTTTTTTATATACGTTAAAAACTCCTTATACAAAAACCCTTTTTTTTAAACAGTTATAAACATCAAAAGGTTTTCTAATAAACTCTTTTTAACTGTTTTTTATAAAATCATTTTTTTTTTATAAAAAGACATCAAAAATGTTAAAAAAAAGTTTTTATAAACTATTAAAAACAACTTTTTATATGAACAATTTTCATATAAAATGTTAAAAACGTTAAAAAAAACAGTATTTTTCAACGTTATTATAAAAACTATTTTTGAACATGTTTATAAAAAAAATTGATTTATAAAAAAAACGTTAAAAAAGTTTTATAAAAAACCATTTCACGTTTATAAAAAAAAATTAAAAACATTATTTTTATATAAACTGTTTTTAAAAAAAAAGTGTTTTTATATAAAATATTTTTTTAAGTTTATTAAAAAGAGTGTTTTTAATGTTTTTAGTAAACAGTGTTTTAAAAAAAAAAAAGCGTTTTTATATAAAATGTTTTTGACCATTTGTAAAAAGCAGTTAAAAAATCAGTGTTTTGTAACGTTTTTAAAAGCAGTGTTTTTAAAAAAAAATAGTGGTTTATATAAACTATTTTTTAACGTTTATAAAAAAAACCCGCTAAATATAGTGTTTTCAACGTTTTTATATCAACTTTTTTTTTTAATGTTTTTAACGTTTTATG
Organism: Sambucus nigra; assembly: GCA_949130495.1. Lineage (NCBI taxonomy): Eukaryota > Viridiplantae > Streptophyta > Magnoliopsida > Dipsacales > Adoxaceae > Sambucus > Sambucus nigra. Next base: position 779,123,481 of record OX422208.1, on the reverse strand, counting down.
TAAAAAATTAATTTTATAGAAAAGTTAAAAAAACAGTTTATAAAAGAACCTTTTAACAATTATAAACTGTTTTTTTTTAGAAAAACATTTCTTTTATATAATTTAAGGGTTATAAAAACAGTGTTAAAGAAATAACCCAAAAAAGAGAGAAAGCAAATGGTTTATCAATAGTGGGGAACCTCCAAACCCTACTAATCTTAACTAACGAATTAATCAACGAAAGAAAAGAAGGAAATTACCTGCCGAGAACTTTGGCGGCGATTTAACATATGTGTAACCCTTTGTTCAGGAGAAGGTTTGGGGTTTTTGGGGAAGTCTATGGTGATGACCATGGTGATTGGCAGTAGTTAAAAATAATGTTTATATATTGGGACGAAAGAAATGTATCATTCTTAATTGCTTTTGACTTGGTTTCGTAGATGGATTAAATTGAAAGAAAAAGAGAGAGAAAACTCAATAGTTCAATGCATCTATTAAATTGCTTGTATAGTATTTTATAGAAGTATAAAATATAGAGTGCCACGTGGACACTCTCAATGAGGAGGAGTCTTAAATGTTCATAAATGCCTTGTTTTGCATTTTATAGTATATAGAGATTACAAAGCACATTATAAAAAATTATTATTTAAAATAATTCTAACATTAATTGTATATTGAAATTATACATACTCTATTAATTATATATTAAAATTATCAAAGTGTTACTAAATTGTCAAAGATTCTATATTGAAATTATACATATATTAATTGTATATGAACAATTAATTAAAAATGTATGAAAGTCTAACCAAATTATCAAAAAAACAATTCATCAATAAGTACTCTATTAATTGTATATTGAAATTATATACTTACTATTTTTTAAACCATTACTGATATAGGAAAATGATTGAAGTCTCCAACAAGTGTTGAGGGTTGTCCATTCACGTGATACTACTAAGACATTAATTCTTAACCACATTGCAGGCCATTGGCTGTGTGCCAGCCAATTATCCCTTATCAATGTATAACATAACCTTCGTCTTTTTTATGGTTACATGTAACATCATCTAATGGGTTCTTAAATGTTACCCTTTTTCTGCCCATCGTACGTATATTAATTCTAGAGAAATGCTTCTAGCACCGGCTTCAATTTACCGGATCTCTACGCTAACTGATATGGCCAGCTTACATGGCACACGTTTTCTATCGAAACAAAAAGAGAGACAACAACTTTCATTTGGAATTAAAAATCCAGCCACGTCATTAAAATATCCCCTTATTTACTTTTTCAGCTTATAAATATTTTTTTTTTACAAAGTATAACTTTGAAACTAAAAAAGAAAATCAGTCCAATAAAAAACATATATACACGCTATATATAAATATATGATAAAATTATATATATTAAAATAGGGCTGTGTTTTTTTTTCCCGATTTTCCGATTTTTCCGAATTCCGATCCCATTTTTTTCCGAATTTGGAAAGATTTTTTTATTGCCGATTTCCGATTTTCCGATTTCCGAGTTTTTCGAAAAAAATCGGATCGGAAATCGGAATTTTTTTTATATTTCGAATTTCCGATTTTTGCGGATCCGAATTTCCGAAATTTGTTCCGATCCGAATTTCCGAATTATTTTCCGAAATATTATCCGAACTATTTTCCGATTGTTTTTCCGAAATATTTTCCGAAGTATTTTCCAATTTTGCCACAAAAAAATTTCCGAAGTATGTTTCTGGAAAATTGCCGAATTTCCGAATTTTGCCGAAAATTCCGAATTCGGAAAAAAAAATATTTTCGAAAAAAATCGGATTCGGCTTCGGCACGCCGATTTTTTCGGAATTTTTTTCCAAACATGCTTTTCCGATTCTATCCCGCCGAAACGCAGCCCTAATTAAAATACAACAAGATAAGACACGAAATCTTTTTTTTTACTTAACACAAATTAATTAAAAAATCAGACAATGCGATTATGAATATTTTGTTTTTTAACAATCACGATCACGATCTAAATAAAAACGCAATGTGACATTGAGTCGTAGTTTTTTTTTCATACCGTTGACGTAGACCATTTTTCACTATTTTAAAGATAATCTTTTTACTATATTTAAAAAACATACCGCGTCAGCGGTATGTATAGGCAGTCCGATCACCTATACATACCGCTAGCGCGGACCAGCATATTAGAGAAATGGTCCGCGCTAAAGACTTTTTTTAAAACAAAAACGCTTTAGTGAAACAATATCACTTTTTAAAGATTATTTTTAAAAACTGGACCAATGCCTCATTCAAAACAATCAAAAGATAAATGGTATCTCAAACTTCTCTGTCGCTAGTCGAAAAAAACAGCTTTTTTTTCCTTAGTATTTAAAAAAATAATACTTTAGTTTGCATATATTCAAAAATATTTTAAAGTATGTACCATTTTTATATATTTAATTACCTTTTTATAGTTAAAACTATTAAAATATATTAAAAAAGTCCTAACCGCCTATTCACGCCTAAGGCTCGCCTAGTCTTCTAAGGGTTAAGGTTTGACCTCCATGCCTCGATCACGCCCCGCATTTTTTTGGACCTTGCTCTTTAGGGACATTTATTGTTTATTATTTTCTAGAAGATAAATATATTTCACATTTAGTCCACTTAGTTTTTTATATTTCAAAATGTCACTGATCTATTTTTACAATAAATTTTTATTTGAGGAAATAATATAGGGTTTAGTTTTTTTTTTTTTATTTTTTTTTTATAGAATTTAAGGTTTAGGTTATGAGGTTTCAGATTTTAGATCGTAAGATTTAGGTTTTGAGGTACAGGCTTTATGTTATTCTTAAATTTTTGAGATTCAGTTTTTTTATTCTTTTTTGGTTTAGAATTTAATTTTTCAAGGTTAAAAAAAATTAAATCCTTTGGTCAAATGATCTTAATTTTTAGTATCTCTTCAAAGGTAACGTAAGTGAAAAGGCCAAATCAATGTAGACAAATATAAGGACACGTTTTAGAAAATACAGGTTTCAAAATCATTTCTTTCTCATATCATTTACAAAAGAAAGGCTTAGAAAAGGACAAGGTTGCCCTTGACAAGTTTTCATTAATTCTTCATTATAGATATAGCTCCCTACAGTTTGCATTTTTTTTTAATTGTTGATCCCTAAAATTATTTTTAAGGACACTTTTTTGTGTCGTTAAAACTTAAAAGACACTATGGGGACCAAACCTAAATAAATAAATATGTTCAGACAAAAAATTCTACCAATAATTTAAAGAGGGCCCATCACAAATCACCCAAATATTTATATATTAACTTAAAATGTCTCTTAAACAAAATGTATTACTTTGACTTATACACCCCTTCACAATTAAAAAAAAAAATCTCCTTTATTCACCGGCTCTCTCACTGTCCATATCACTGTCGCGGTTTGGGTCTGCACATTTATACAAAATACAATTTATGGTCTTAGTTGCAACATTAGTTGTCATGCGATTAAATGTATTGATATAAACCAATGGTCTTAATATCTATGTATAATAAGAACTAATGCAAAAAATAAATTAAATAGATGAAAATGGGACTTCAGAGCATATATACACTATATATGTAGTATAGTATATAGATTAGACACTATACATTAATCGTGGTACTTATTTCTATATTTTGGATGCTTTTGAAAATGTAAATTTTATTTGATTATTTTTATTTTTTCACCTTTGTAACATTTTAAAATGATAAATCTAAAAAATGTAGAAAACATATTTTTTGTGATGTATAAGATATATATATATATTCAGAAGAGAAAGAGAGAGCCTATAATTTAGTTCATAATTTCTAGGGTCACCGTCAGGTGACACATGTTCTGTCCGTCTAAACTCACTGTTAGGTAACAAATGTTTGGTTCACACTCTTAAAATGCGGATTGATATGTACAATAGCAGTACTATATATATATACTAGCGGATACCCGTGCCGAGGGCACGATGATAAATTTACCCCCGTGATAAAACCCAGCCCATAAAAAAATTAAAATTAAAATAAAAAAAATAGTCAACAAAATCCATATCTATTTATTAATAAAAAAAATTTAATTAAAAAAAAAAAACAGCTTTTAGCATGACATTTCATGCATGGGCATGAAATGTCAAAAATATCATACATGTCTTGGAGCCATCCCCATATGCTAGCCTATTATATATATATATATATATATATATATGTGTGTGTGTGTGGGTACCCAGAATTTAGCACCATAAGGCCTGGACAAGTAGCCCCTCCTTAACGGGCCCAAAGCCCAGGCCCGTCACCTCTTGTACTCATCCGATTACCCCACGATCCCATGAAGAGAAGTTGGAAGGGAGCACGATCCCATGTAGGGGAGATGACTAATAAGAAGGAACCCATCACCCCCACTACTCCAAGATACACATGTATAAATTAAACCCTAAGTCCGGGGCAAAGGACAAGTTGTATTCTCTGTACTTATTCCTCAGAATATAGAGAAATAACACTGACTGAACCACCATGGACGTAGGCACTTCTTTGCTGAACCACGTACCTCCGTTGTTGTGTGATTTGGCCTTTTATTTATCTTTTCTTGGTTGTTACCTCTTTCATATTTATTTGTGTTGCATAATAATTGTCACCACAATTGGCGCCGTCTGTGGAAAACGTTTATCTTTCCTTGAGAAGAGCCCACGCCAAGAAAAAATCTAAGATGTCTGGTCACAGCAGCAACGCTCCTCAAGCAGGAGATATTCAGGAGCCACCCGCTCCTCGCAGGATTAGGTCTGAAGTCCGACATTCAGATCACGGGGCTCGCTTAGAAAGGCCAGCCTCAGAAGAAAGTCAAGGACCAGCAATGTCCACTCAGATATCCAGATTGATCGATGCATACGAAGCAAGGCTCCACGAGCAGAGGGAGTCTTCTCGCAGGTATGAGGCTGAGAATGCTCGCCTGAAAAGAAGACTGGAAAAACTGGAAAAAGAACTACGTCCTGATACCAGGAGACGCCCCTATCGCACTCCTAGCCCTCAGGCGAGCAAATCTCGCAGCCGAGGAAGTTGCCCTAGGCGGCAATATCAAGGGTTCGAAGGTGGCGACTCAGACGACGACCTCCGCGAGCAACTAAGAAAAGCTCGCCGCTATCAGAGCCCTGCTCGCAGCGACGACAACATACGTGACCTAGTCCGCAGAGAAATGGACCAACATCCAGCTCACCGCGGCACCAGGTCAACCAGAGAACTCGCCAGGAGAGCCCTCAAGACCCAGATGAAATCGCCCTTCACGAGGGAAATTGAAGAAGAAGAAGCTCCCAAAAAGTTTGCTATTCCAAGGTTCAAGATTTACGACGGAAAGACTGATCCCATTGATCATGTCAGACAGTACCAGCAGGCTATGACCCTCTGGAATCACCGAGATGCACTGATGTGCCGTATTTTTTCCTCGAGCCTTCATGACGTGGCCCAAAAATGGTTCGAGAAACTCCCTCACCGATCCATCAGAAATTTCAAATCCCTGTCCGAGCTCTTTACGGCCCGGTTCATCACCAGCAGCTCCCATCCCAAAAGGATGGATGCTCTATTGACGATGAAGAAAACTCCTCAGCAGACACTTCGAGACTACGCGAAGAGGTACTGGGAGTTATTCAACGAAGTCGAAGACTGCGCGGAAGAGGTGGCAGTGGCTTCATTCAAAATTGGGCTACCTAGCTCTTCCCTCCTTTACCAGTCCTTGACAAAGAAGGAAGCAACCACCATTGATGACCTGATGGCCCGAATTGAGAAATACGCAAAGGTGGAAGATGTCACCCGCCTTAACGTAGGTGAGAACGGTCGAGCCAAGCTTGCCGCGAAGGGAAGTGAGAAAGTTGATAACCAGAAAAAAGGAGGAAAGAATGGGAGCAAGAATGGCCCCAAGAACGGAGGAAGCCCTGACGTTTCAAAGTCGTTCCAGGCGGTCAACACCGTCTTCAAAGAACCAATTTACAAAATTCTCGCTAAGATCAAGGATGAACCGTTCATCAAATGGCCCCGAAAAATGGGAGGAGACCCATCGAAAAGAAACAATGCGCTGAGATGCACCTTTCACAAAGAGGGAGGACATAAGACCGAGCACTGCAAGGCTCTTAAGTCCCACCTCGAGGAGCTGGCCCAATCCGGACATTTGAATGACTTTGTGGAAAGGAAGGTAGAGAGAGTGATTGTCCACAAGGAGGCAAAACCCGACAACGTGTTAGAAGACGACACCGGACACGAATTCGCAGTAATCCATGGAGTATCCGATGTTAAGCAAATCCAGGGCAACTCAGCTCGGATGGAGGTAAAGAAGCTGACAGCAGTAATGCAAGCTTTTCAAATAGATCCAGCGAAATCACAGGCAGGAAAACGCCGGCGAGCAGAGGACATCAACTACAACAAGCATATTGTTTTCACGGATGAAGATCTTGTGGGAGTAAGGACCCCACATCACGATGCCTTAGTCATTACACTCAGGATAGCCAACTTTGATATCGACAGGCTGCTCGTCGATCAAGGAAGCTCATCCGAAGTAATGTACATCGACCTGTTCAGAAAATTGAAGTTGAACATCGCCGACCTGAAGGGAACCACTGTTCCTCTGGTCGGCTTCGCTGGAAAAATGACCATGCCTCTGGGCAAGATAGTACTACCAGTGCTCGCTGGAAATATTTCAAAAATGATCGAATTCTTGATGGTCGACATCGATTCACCGTATCAAGCCATCCTCGGCAGGGGATGGCTTCATGCAATGAAGGCAGTCTCCTCGACCTACCACCAGAAACTCAAATATATCACCGAGCGGGGAGTGATGGAGATACATGGCGACCAGGCGATGGCGAGAAAGTGCTTCATAGCGGCCATCCGACCGAAGCTAGAGAAAAAAGACGTTCAAACCAGCGAGAAAGTGGAGGAAGGTGCAATCCCTTCCAAATAGCAATTAAAATATGGAAGGCCCGGAGTGGAAGAGACCAGGCTCCTCCCCTCCGAGCGGGTTGTAGAGGACCTGGTAGAAGTAATTGCTAGAGAAGGCGACAACAGCAGAGTCTTCCTGATCGGGACCTCACTCACTGACGAAGAGCAAAAGGATTTGTTAACCTTACTCAGAAGCAACATAGATGTTTTCGCTTGGGAACCCTATGAGCTGCCAGGAATCGATCCTAATATGGTCTGCCATCGGTTGCACGTCAATCCCACATTCAAGACGATAGCACAGAAGGCACGACGAACTGCTCCCGAGAAAGCCAAAGCAATAGAACAAGAAGTCGAAAAACTGCTGGATGCAGGATCCATACGGGAAGTGCAATTCCCCAAATGGTTATCCAACCCAGTGGTAGTTCCAAAAAGCAACGGTAAGTGGAGAGTTTGCATAGACTTCACTGACCTCAACAAAGCCTGCCCCAAGGATAGCTTCCCTTTTCCAAAAATAGACCAACTAGTAGACGTCACTGCAGCTCACGAGCGAATGAGTTTCCTGGACGCATACTCAGGCTATCACCAGATTCCCCTGTATGCACCAGATCAGGATAAAACGGCGTTTATCACGACGGTTGGTTTATACTGTTACAAGGTAATGCCTTTTGGGCTAAAAAATGCAGGGGAAACTTATCAGCGGCTGGTTACTAAAATATTCAAGAATCAGATGGGATACACGATGGAGGTCTACATCGACGACATGCTCGTCAAGAGCAAGGAGAAAGAAAACCACCTTTCGGACCTGGCAAGTACCTTCGAAATCCTCAGGAAATACCGAATGAAACTCAACACGAGCAAGTGTTCCTTCGGTGTCCAGTCAGGAAAGTTCCTTGGGTATTTGGTCAGCAAGCGTGGCATAGAGGCAAATCCGGACCAGATTGATGCAATTAAACGGGTGCAACCTCCTCGCACAATTCGCGATGTACAGAAGCTCACTGGAATGCTCGCTGCTCTAAATCGTTTCATTTCTAAATCCTCCGAGAGATGCAAGCCCTTCTTCCAACTCTTAAAAGGCAGCAAAATGGTAGAATGGACCCCAGGTTACTCGCAAGCATTAGGCGAGCTCAAATCCTACCTAATCTCCCCACCACTGCTTGTCATACCACAGCAAATGGACCCTTTGTACCTCTACCTCTCTGTATCCAGCCATACTATCAGCTCAGCGCTAATGTGTGAAGTTATAAGGATCCAACATCCAGTCTATTACGCGAGCAAAACCTTACTAGACGCCGAGCAGCGCTACCTGCCATTGGAAAAGCTCGCATTCGCCCTAGTAATGTCCTCGAGGAAACTGAAGCATTACTTTGAAGCTCACACGATCATTGTCCTTACATCACACCCCCTCAAGGCTGTCCTAAGGAAGGCGGATTTTTCGGGCAGACTGTCTAAATGGTCAGTCGAGCTCGGCCGGTTTGACATCCAATTTCAACCAAGGACAGCTATCAAGGGTCAAATCCTTGCTGACTTCATAGCTGAATTCACAGGCGAAGAACCCTTCGACCAGCCTAAACCAACAGAACAAAGCAACCAGGCTACAAGGGAAGGTTGGAAACTATTCGTTGATGGAGCCTCCAACTCAAAGGGGGCAGGAGTAGGAATTGTTCTCATCACTCCAGAAAATACAGTCCTCGAGCAAGGAATCAGGCTGGGATTTGCAGCCTCCAACAACGAAGCAGAATACGAAGCCTTAATAGCAGGTCTCCAAAGGGCGCAAACTCTAGGAGCAAAGCATTTACAAGTATTCGGAGACTCGCAACTAGTTTCCAATCAGATAAGTGGAGACTACAACGCGAAGGATGAGAGGATGACAGCCTACCTCTCCTTGGTAAGAAACTTGATGACGAACTTTGAAGAAATCAACATCCAACAGTTTCCCAGGGGGCAAAACAGCCACGCTGACGCCTTGGCAGCCTTAAGCTCGGCAGTTGATTCAACCCTTAAAAGGATAATCCCTATCGATTTCCTTAGCTGCCCGAGCATTTACCCCAACTGCGAGCTGACCAAAGTGAAACAAATACTCCAATTAGAACCAGCCCCAAGCTGGATGGATCCCTTGAGAGACTATTTGAAGAACGGAACGCTCCCAGAGGATAAGAGGACTGCCCACCAGATAAGAGTCAAAGCTGCTCGCTTTCACTTATCCACGGGAGGCGACTTGTATAAAAGATCTTTCTCCGGCCCCTACCTTAGATGCGTCCACCCAGGCGATGCCAAGACAGTACTTCACGAGCTTCACGAAGGAATCTGCGGGAGTCACGTCGGAGGAAGGTCTCTAGCCTTCCGAGCAATCAAGGAAGGTTACTGGTGGCCATATATGCAAAGGGACTCCGCAGTATATGTCCGCAGATGCCTAAAATGCCAGCTTCACGCCCCTATGGTCCACCAGCCTGCCAGCGAATTAAAATCCCTGACCAGCCCCTGGCCTTTCGCCCAGTGGGGAATGGATATCGTGGGACCACTTCCCACCGCTGCCGGCAATCGCAAATACCTGTTGGTCGTAACTGATTACTTTACCAAGTGGATCGAGGCAGAACCACTGGCGAACATCCGAGATGCTGACATGATGAAGTTCATATGGAGAAATATAATCACTCAATTCGGGATCCCCAAAACCATCATCACTGACAATGGAACACAGTTCGAGAGTGGCCCTTTTCAGAACTTCTGCGACCAACACGGGATCAGGCACCACTTCAGCTCAGTAGCTTATCCTCAAAGCAACGGACAAGCTGAGGCTTCCAACAAAACAGTGATCGCTGGGTTGAAGAAGCGGTTAGAGCGAGCAAAAGGCGCGTGGGCAACCGAGCTACCACATGTCCTATGGGCGTACAGAACGACTCCTAGGCGAGCCACAGGTCAAACGCCATTCTCACTAGCATATGGTATGGAAGCGGTCATCCCATTAGAAGCAGGATTGCCTATAATGAGATTCGACCTTCTCGAGCAGGGTCAGAACGATCAGGCTCTGCTCGCTGAACTCGACATGGTCGACGAACGCAGGGAACTTGCCCTAGTAAAACTAACGAGCTATCAGCAACAGCTCGCGAAGCACTACAGCAAAAAGGTCAATCCGAGGAAGTTCGAAGTTGGAGACTATGTCCTAAGAAAGGTCCTGGGTAACACAGTGAAGCCATTAGATGGTAAACTGGGCCCAAGCTGGGAAGGACCTTATGAAATAATTAGAGACGATCTGCAAGGTGCCTATCATTTGAAAACGATGGAGGGCAGAGAGATACCACGAGCATGGAACGCAGCTAATCTCAAGAAATTCTACTTTTAGGAGTTCTATTGTTAGATCTTTTATTGTACTCATTTTGGGAAAAGACAGTTTATTTCTCTATTCACCAATAAAAATCTCTCAGTTGATTACTCTCTAAAAAAGTAACAATTATATCTTATTACACATCCTTTTCAAATCACAGGTATAATGGTTGACATAGCAGGGGAACACCCCTCCTCAGGTCATCGTCACGAAGCACGACAGACCTCTTAGCATTGCCCATGGCAATATATGAAGCCCTACAGAGTATTCTTAGGCATCAAACCTACTTTGGTTAAACAAAATCCTGACCGGATGAAGACATCCAATAACAGGTGTGTCCTCGCCAATTGCCCCTCTTAGACCTAAGGGAGTGTGACGACACGACCTAAAAGGTAAAGAGAGAGCACAATGGTATTCTTAATACTGGACTGGGCGGACACTCACATGGCAAGATAAAGATTGTGAAGCTGCAAAAATATAACAAAGATTGGATAAACACGTTTAGTCGGCAAAATCGCCCAAAACTCAAACTTTCCATTAATCTTTTATATTTACAAATAATAATAGTACATGTTTAGTTGGCAAAGGCTCGCCCAAAGCATTTACAATTATTAAAAAACAAAATATCAAGAAGGGGGAAGCCTCCGAGCAAGGTAGTCAGCAACCTTAGCTCTCCTCCCGTCATCAGGGGCAGGATCAAATTCCTCAACAACTTCATTTGTGTCCAACTCCAGTAGCCGCCGAGGAATAGCATCGATAGGAATCCATCGGTCATCTCGCCTGAATGGATTGGGCATCAGAGTAGAGGGAGACATCTCATGCAGATACCACAATATCGAATTTCTCGGGACCTGCAGCTCTTTGAGAGCACTCAACCACCCCCTGATGAAGGAAAGCTCCTCGAACTCTGATAATCTTGTGGGAGCATCCAGCCAGCCCTGATCATAGCCATCAGTCCACACTTGGCGAGGGCCCTTCTTGAATAAATGCCGTAGTCGGGTGACGTCCCTCTGGAGCCCAGCAGCAGTTACGTAAGCTCGCTGGACATCGCCGTGCAGCTCCTCCATTTCCCTCTCACGCTGCTCCTCAGCTTCCCTACTCCTACCCCGCGTACTCCTACCAGCTCGCGGGAGGGGAGGTCGAGCAGCTCGCGACGAGGAAGAACCTTGTAGGACTGTCGAAGCGGTGCTCGGCGAATGCTCCTTAAGCTTCGAGACCTACCGCCTCAGGTCGTCATTCTCCCTCTGAAGAAACTCCACGACTTGATTGATCTCGGTGGCCTCCAGTAACTTTACTCTCAGCTCGCTGACTTCTTTTTGCACTGAAGCTCCGATCTCTCCCATTTCCTGGAGCCTGTCCTTCAATTTGGCCACCAGCTCGGATTGATTCTTATATTTCTGGTTCTTTGATTTAGCAAACCTACAGAGCCTAGCAAAAGCCTGGCGAACTGCAGGGCTTACATTAGGACCCAGAGTCCTACCTAATTGGGAGGTAACAGGAATATAGTCATCCACATCAACCAACTACAAGTAAAAGAAAGAGGAAAGAAAGAAATCAGCATGAGCAAAAACAAAGTCTTTTCATTGATAATGAGCGAGATTACATCAGATCAAAAAAAGGGAAAAGTTACAAAGAATCCCTATCACTTAGCAACCTCGGTGGATGGACCCTTGCCCTTATCAGCATCAGCAGGGGCATTACCCTCTGCAGGGATATCCACTGCCTCCTCGACCAAGGGAGCATCAGAAGGAGTCGCCCGAGAAATAGGATTGGTGCCTTCAGCAGTTGGGGATGGGTCCTCATCCACGACTGGCTTTGGCCCTGGATCATGCTCGTCAAAGAGTGGGGATGCAATATCCACCCCAGCGGCCACGAGGGCCTTGTTCCACCCTTTCTTGAAGTTCAAATGGCTAATATAGCCTATCTGAACCTCGGCGTCTTCATACGCAGCAGCCCAGCCAGAATTGTACGAATCTTCTTTAAGAGTGGCTGCTTGGGCTTTCTCCGCCTCCAGCTGCTCGGCAAGAACCCTATTCCTCTCCACAAAGTCCAGCTTGCTCGAGCAGACCTGATCATACGACTTCCTCAGCTCGCCGAGCTCCCTGACAGCATTGTCTCTCTCGCGATCAGAATTAGCAAGGGCCGAGGCAGATGAAGCTCGAGCCACATCAGCAGCCTTCAGATCGGCCTCCAGCTGAGAACCCCTGGTCACCAGAGTAGACTTCTGCTGTTCCAGCTCGCTGTTCCTTCTCAACAGCTCGTCGAGAGGGCGATAGAGCACAGCAAAGTCAGTCACAAACTGCAAAAAACAAGGGAAGGATCAAAAAGAAGAAACCATCAAAACGGATTAAAAGAAGTTGAGAATTAGAAAAGGAACCTTACCAAGGCAAGCCTCTGGCTAGCTTGCAAAGCCAGTTGATCGGACCCTGACGCCCTCTCACGATCTGCAGGGAGGACTGCCCTCTCAAGCAGCGCAGGGGCAAGCTGAGGAGAGGTGGCCACCGAAGCCCCCTCAGGCAAGGCAGATACTGGGACCAAGGCTTGACCAGTTTTGGTCCTCAGTTCCATCTTCCTCCTCTCCTCCTCCTTTTCTTTCTCCCTCCTCTTTCTCTCTTCCACCATCTTCCTCTCATCCTCCTTTTTCTTCTCTCTCTCTCTCGCCTGCTCCTCCTCTCTCTTCTTCTTCTCTTGCTCCTGAGAAGAAGGCCTAGAACCAGTAGCTATGGCCCCGAAGGCAGTCTTTGATTTCTTGGACTTCTGGGCAAGAAGCACATCATCATCATCGTCTCTGATTAAATTCTTCCTAGGAGGCATCTCTTCACCAAAACTGCTGGAAGTGCTCGAAGAACTGCTACTGTCAACACTGCCTGCACCCAAATTACTAACACCTTCAGGCTCACTCTCCGAGCTGCTCTCCTCTTCGTCCAAATAGATGGGCTCAGCAGAAATCTCTTCGGAAGAATCAAAGTCCGAAACACTATCCACAGGACGGGCTATGAAGCTGGAGCCTGTGTTCTTGTATTCAAGCAGAAAAGCAGCAGACCTAGGATGCTCGCCGTCACCCAAAGGTTCCCTAATGTTCCAAGCTTTCACCAGTTCCGAGATACGAACCTCGCTGAGAGCAGGCTCCAAGTTCTTTGCCCTCGCTGAAAAAGAAAAAGCAAGGAGAGGTTAGAAAAATCACAAAGTCAACAAAGGTTGAAACAATAATACAACATCTACTTATATATTCTTCCCCATAAAAGGGAACAGTGAACCTCTCAGACCTCGACCCTTCAAATTGGGGGGAGAATTGCCAATTCCTAACAAGAAAACCTTCTTGCCAGTAGTCCTTATGGGAATCAGGTAAATTTACTACCAATACCCTATCAGGGCTCCTAGCCTTAAGGTACAGGACACCTGAGCTCGTTCGAGAAAAAGAATAACAAAAGCAGACCTCGGCAAGCCCTAACCTTGTGCCGTACAATTGATTTATCCTATGAACGCCGTTCACTATTTTCCATACGTTGGGCAAACATTGTGCAGGCACAATACCAAAATAGCTAAAGAAATGCAGAAACAAACCATTGGGGGGAAAGGTAAGACCCCCCCTGAGAGAGCAACAGGATGTGAATCCAATGTGCATCTTCTATATCCCTAACGTTCCTAGGCGGCGAGGCACAACACTCAATCTCTACCCACTCAGGAATACTGTAGAGTTTTCTAAACTCAGTTACCGACTTATTTCCAATCTTCGCCATTGGAGAAATACAAGAAAAAATATAAACTCGAGAAAAAAAGGCACAAGAGACTTACAAGACAGAAGATCAGGTCAAATGGCAAAGAAGCGAGGAGAGTGGAGACCGAAAACAGAAGGTACAAAGCTTAAGAGTTCTCAAAAGATAGAAGATTGCTAGAAAAGCTGAAGCGACGAAGAGAAAATGTGTCTTATTCCAACAAGCTTTCAAGACTAATCATAACGCACGGATAGCGAAGCGAGTGCCGCCAGAACAACTTCACAGTTTTCGAAGAAATCGACCATCATAACTGATTATTTAAATTCATTGGACCTGTAAAAATGACCCAACAAATTTAGGGGCAATTGTGGGTACCCAGAATTTAGCACCATAAGGCCTGGACGAGTAGCCCCTCCTTAACGGGCCCAAAGCCCAGGCCCGTCACCTCTTGTACTCATCCGATTACCCCACGATCCCATGAAGAGAAGTTGGAAGGGAGCACGATCCCATGTAAGGGAGATGGCTAATAAGAAGGAACTCATCACCCCCACTACTCCAAGATACACATGTATAAATTAAACCCTAAGTCCAGGGCAAAGGACAAGTTGTATTCTCTGTACTTATTCCTCAGAATATAGAGAAATAACACTGACTGAACCACCGTGGACGTAGGCACTTCTTTGCTGAACCACGTACCTCCGTTGTTGTGTGATTTGGCCTTTTATTTATCTTTTCTTGGTTGTTACCTCTTTCATATTTATTTGTGTTGCATAATAATTGTCACCACAATATATATATATATATATATATATATATATATATATATATATATATAGAGAGAGAGAGAGAGAGAGAATTCTTAAATCTTTTCAAAATTGAAACATATATTTTTTCTTTATGAGGTACTTTATCCTCAAAATTTGAAAGTTGCATTGTGAATTTAAATTCAATATATTTCACTGCCTATTATTTTCATTCAATTTCAATTTAATAATCTAAAACGACTTAATATATGAATTTTCTGCTCAATAAGAAAAAGATACTTTATTCTCATTGTATTTTTTCCCAAAACACAAAATAAGTCAAAATTCAAAATACTATGTACTTTATAAATAATAAAAAATTTAAGAGAATGAAGGTGTTACGGGAAATGACGACAAATTCATGAAGTAAGTGAATAGTTTATGTTGTTAAAGCAAGTGAATAACAAAAAATATTGTTGACGATCAACTCAAATGACAATACGATTTCCATCCAAAATGGGTGTTAAGCTATGAAGTGAAAACCAAACAATTGATTGGGGATAAAAGGTCAAATGATAGTTAATTTTTTTTTTGAAGATGTTAGAACTTTGAGTATGCAATATATATATATGTAAAATAATGTCCATGTGCGGAGTAGTTCGTATTTTAAGAATGCGAATTGGACATGTATTACCTAACGGTTCGCGTAGAAATTATCGCATAAATTATAGGCACACTCTCTCTCTCTCTTTTCTAGGTTCACCGTCAGGTGACACATGTCCGGTCCGTATTATTAAAATGCAGACTAGTTCGCACAAGAGCAGGACTATATATATAGGGAGACTTTTGTGCATATTAAGTTTGCACATGTGAAAGTTTGTTATTTTTAAAAAATCGTTCAAACTTTCACAGCTTTTAAAATGCTTAAAAGCAGTGAAAGTTTGACTGATTTTTTAAAAATAGTAAAAAAAAGTTTTTTTGAGCTGAATGTTTTTATATGGGTTCCTTGAAATGTTTAAATATCACACAAAAAAAATCAACTCTAAAATATTTTTTTTACTATTTTAAAAAAAATGATGTGCAAACTTAGTGACTCTCTCTCTATATATATATATATATGCATGTAATAATTTTTTGTTACATTAAAAATTGGAGATGGAGGACAAGACCCAAGGGGCCTTAGGTCATGGTTCAATAGGGTCCATATATATATATATATATAAAAGGCAAAATCTTAAGGATTTGCTCGGGTGAAGTTGTATTTAAAACCTCTTTAATGTCAGTAGCTCGTAATTTTTTTTTGCATATATATTTACAAATAATTCATGTCTCGTGAGGCCATCAATTTATGTATTGTGACTAGGACTGATTTTCGATCGTTTTGGTCGGTAAATGGAGCTTACCAATACTATACTAACTTTGAAATTATTAAACCAAAATTACCAGTTTTATCAACCGGTACACCAACCCATAAACCTGAACAGAACCAGTATATTGGTAAAACCGTTTTTTTTTGCGGTAAAATCGATTTTTTGAAAATATGGTAGATCTTGATAAATTTCTCTTTATGGTAAATTTAGTACTACTCGATAGATAAATGATAATTTTTGTACCACTTACCTCAACATTTTTATATGGATATTTAAAAAAAACAGTCTACATAATTGTGTCGTCTTCATAACTATATATAAACATTAAATTCCAAAATAAACATCACAAATTGTAATTCAAGTTACACTATTGTTCAACTACTTCTAATATTGAACCAATTCGAAAAAATTATTTATACCAGAAATATAAAGCTCATTAAACTTTCACATACTTTTAATATTGAATGCCATACCCATATTGTACCAGATCTGAAAGATTTATACCTAAAATACACAATAAAAAACGATCCACATGAATTATTACCGCAACAATGAGCTGAGGTCAGAATGAATCCAGAACGATGGGTTGACAGAGAGAGTTGAGTTGAGGGGTTTTGTTAGGGAGGAGAGAGGAAATGGTGTTATTATGTGAGATGAGAGAGAGCTGTAAGTCGTGGCATTGAATATGAATCATTAACCCTAGTCTTGTTATAAGTTGTGTTGTGAATGATCCAAGGGCTTTAAAATCTTGTATTGATAAAAGGGTTACTAAAAGGTTGACCATTTAAAGAAAAACAAAGAATTGATACAAATAAGTGGGGTAATGTTTAGCTTTAGCCATTGGGTATTCTTGTTTAATTTAATCTGGTATTTTTAATTTGGTAGGTTCGATAATATTCACTACACCAAAAATAGGAATCTGACACGGTTTAAAACTGTGCCAGATCAAATCTGGCACGGTTTTGAACTGTGCCAGAATCAGGCGTTCCAAAATGGCCATTTTTTTCTGGCACGGCTCAAAAGTGTGCCAGATTTGGCCAAACAAGAACACTTCTGGCACACTTTTAAACCGTGCCAGAATTTGATATTTCTGGCACATTTTTGGCATAGTTTATAACTGTGCCAGATTCAACATAGTTTAAAATTTTTTGGCACAGTTCAAAATCGTGCCAAAATATCATACACTTTTTCCACGGTTTTGATCTGTGCCAAATTTTTTTATAAAAAGAAAAAAAATTAATTATTTGAAAGGACAAAATTCACAAATTAAAAATATTGCACGTTGTTGATAAACTAATGTACAAACAAACTTCAAAATATTACAAATCTTTAATAGTTCACAGGCCAAAAAAAATTGCGCAGAGTATCCTCTATTTTGTGGACATTTCAAAAGCTGCTAATACAAAACCTACCTAACATAAAGTCCGCACGGTCACAAAATATAACAATTAACTTACAAAAGCCCGCACGGCCATAAAAGTTAACAATAAAACTACAAAAGCTCGAACAACCATGAAACCCCAAAAAATGGAATCATGAATAAACCCCTTGTTGTAAACCATTCAGTTCTCCGTGTGTTCCACGTGAATAAATACCAACGATAAACTCTTATCCTGCCAAAAAAATAGGATACAAAAAAGATACGATATTAGTAACCCAATAATTTATAAAAAAAAAGTTTACTCAAACTAAAAAATTACATATAGGAGTGGAAATTATCGTCATATTCATAAATCGGGAGACCCGGGACTACGCGGTCAGTTCTTACAAGTTATATTGGTCCCGTGCGAGGTGTTCGTGCCTCTTACGGGGTCGTTTGGGTGCTGGTTTGGGTTTTCACCCTTTAACGACTTGTTTTTAAGTCAAAGTGTTGATTTTTACAAATTATCGTCATATTCACAAATCGGAAGACCCGAGACTACGCGGTCAGTTCCTACAAGTTACAATGGTCCCGTCCGAGGTGTTCGTGCCTCCTACGGGATCGTTTGGGGGCTGGTTTGAGTTTTCACACTTTAACAGCTTGTTTTTAAGTCTAAGTGTTAATTTTTGTAAATTATCGTCATATTCTCAAACCGGGAGACCTGAGACTACGCGGATAGTTCTCACAAGTTACATTGGCCCCGTGCGAGGTATTCGTGCCTCCTACGGGGTCGTTTGGGGGCTGATTTGGGTTTTCACCCTTTAACGGCTTGTTTTTAAGTCTAAGTGTTGATTTTTGCAAATTATCATCATATTCTCAAACCGGGAGATCCGAGACTATGCGATAAGTTCCTATAAGTTACATTGGTCCCGTGCGAGGTGTTCGTGCCTCTAACGGGGTCGTTTGGGAGCTGGTTTGGGTTTTCACCCTTTAGCGGCTTGTTTTTATGTTTAAGTGTTGATTTTTGCAAATTATCATCATATTCACAAACTGGGAGACCCGGGACTACGCGGTCAGTTCCTACAAGTTATATTGGTCTCGTGCGAGGTGTTCGTGCCTCTTACGGGGTCGTTTGGGTGCTGGCTTGGGTTTTCACCCTTTAACGGCTTGTTTTTAAGTCTAAGTGTTGATTTTTGTAAATTATCGTCATATTCACAAATCGGAAGACCCGATACTACACGGTCTGTTCCTTCAAGTTACAATGGTCCCGTGCGAGGTCTTCGTTCCTCCAACGGGATTGTTTGGGGGCTGGTTTGGGTTTTCACTCTTTAACGGCTTATTTTTAAGTCTAAGTGTTGATTTTTATAAATTATCATCATATTCTCAAACCGGGAGACCCGAGACTATGCGGTCAGTTCCTACAAGTTACATTGGTCCCGTGCGAGGTGTTCGTGCCTCCTACGGGGTCGTTTGGGGGCTGGTTTGAGTTTTCACCCTTTAACGACTTGTTTTTAAATCTAAGTGTGGATTTTAACAAATTATCGTCATATTCTCAAATCGGGAAATCCGGGATTACGCGGTCAGTTCCTATAAGTTACATTGGTCCCGTGCGAGGTGTTCGTGCATCTTACGAGGTCGTTTGGGAACTGGTTTGTGTTTTCACCCATTAGTGGCTTATTTTTATGTTTAAGTGTTGCTTTTTATAAATTATCGCATATTCACAAATCGAGAGACCGGGACTAAGCGGTCAGTTCCTACAAGTTATATTGGTCCCGTGCGAGGTGTTCGTGCCTCTTACGGGATCGTTTGGGGGCTGGTTTGAATTTTCACCCTTTAACGGCTTATTTTTAAGTCTAAGTGTTGATTTTTACAAATTATCATCATATTCACAGATTACAAGACTACGCGGTCAGTTCCTACAAGTTACATTGGTCCCGTGCGAGGTGTTCGTGCATCCTACGACTGGTTTGGGTTTTCACCCTTTAATGGTTTATTTTTAAGTTTAAGTGTTGATTTTTATAAATTATCATCATATTCTCAAACCAGGAGGTCCGAGACTATGCGGTCAGTTCCGACAAGTCACATTGGTGCCGTGTGAGGTGTTCATGCCTACGACGGGGTCGTTTGGGGGCTGGTTTGGGTTTTTACCGTTTAAGGGCTTGTTTTTAAGTTTAAGTGTTGATTTTTGTAAATTATCATCATATTCTCAAACCAGGAGACCCGAGATTACCCGATCATTTCCTACAAGTTACATTGGTCCCGTGCGAGGTGTCCGTGCCTCTTACGGGGTTGTTTGGGGGCTGGTTTGAGTTTTCACCCTTTAACGACTTGTTTTTAAGTTTAAGTGTTGATTTTTGAAAATTATCGTCATATTCACAAATCGGGAGACCCGGGACTACGTTGTCAATTCCTATAAGTTATATTGGTCTCGTGCGAGGTGTTCGTGCCTCTTACGGGGTCTTTTGGGGGCAGGTTTGGGTTTTCACCCTTTAACGGCTTATTTTTATATCTAAGTGATGATTTTTGCAAACTATCATCATATTCTCAACCCGGGAGATCCGAGACTATGCGATAAGTTCCTACAAGTTATATTGGTCCCGTGCGAGGTGTTCGTGCCTCTTACGGGGTCGTTTGGGGGCTGGTTTGGGTTTTCACCCTTTAAAGGCATGTTGTTAAGTTCAAGTGTTGATTTTTACAAATTATTATCATATTCACAAATCGGGAGACCCGGGACTACGCGGTTAGTTCCTACAAGTTCTATTGGTCCCGTACGAGGTGGTCGTGCCTTTTACGGGGTCGTTTGGGTGCTGGTTTGGGTTTTCACCCTTTAATGGCTTATTTTTAAGTCTAAGTGTTGATTTTTCCAAATTATCGTCATGTTCACAAATCGGAAGACCCGAGACTACGCGGTCAGTTCCTACAAGTTACATTGGTCTCGTGCGAGGTGTTCGTGCCTCCTAAGGGATCGTTTGGGGGCGAGTTTGGGTTTTCACCCTTTAACGGCTTGTTTTTAAGTCTAAGTGTTGATATTTGCAAATTATCATCATATTCTCAAACCAGGAGACCCGAGATTATGCGAACAGTTCCTATAAGTTATATTGGTCCCGTGCGAGGTGTTCGTGCCTCTTACGGGTTCGTTTGGGGGCTGGTTTGGGTTTTCACCCTTTAACGATTTGTTTTTAAGTTTAAGTGTTGATTTTTGCAAATGATCATCATATTCAAAAACCAGGGGACCCGGGACTACGTGGTCAATTCCTACAAGTTATATTGGTCCCGTGCGAGGTGTTCGTGCTTCTTATGGGGTCGTTTGGGGGCTGGTTTGGGTTTTCACCCTTTAACGACTCGTTTTTAACTTTAAGTGGTTATTTTTGTAAATTATCCTCATATTCTCAAATCGAGAGACTCGAGACTACGCGGTTAGTTCCTACAGGCTACATTGGTCCCTGTGCGAGGTGTTCGTGCCTCTTACGGGGTCGTTTGGGGCTGGTTTGAGTTTTCACCCTTTAACGGTATGTTTTTAAGTTCAAGTGTTAATTTTTACAAATTATCATCATATTCACAAACTGAGAGACCCGGGACTACGCGGTGAGTTCCTACAAGTTCTATTGGTCCCGTGCGAGGTGTTCGTGCCTTTTACGGGGTCGTTTTGGTGCTGGTTTTGATTTTCACCCTTTAATGGCTTGTTTTTAAGTCTAAGTATTGATTTTCGCAAATTATCATCATGTTCACAAATCGGAAGACCTGAGACTACGCGGTCAGTTCCTACAAGTTATATTGGTCCCGTGCGAGGTGTTCGAGCCTCCTAAGGGATTGTTTGGAGGCGAGTTTGGATTTTCTCCCTTTAACGGCTTGTTTTTAAGTCTAATTGTTGATTTTTGTATATTATCATCATATTCTCTAACCGGGAGACCCGAGACTACGCGATAAGTTCCTACAAGTTACATTGGTCCCGTTCGAGGTGTTCGTGCCTCCTACGGGGTCGTTTGGGGCTGGTTTGGGTTTTCACCCTTTAATGGCTTGTTTTTAAGCTAAGTGTTGATTTTTACAAATTATCATCATATTCTCAAACCGGGAGACCCGGGATTGCGCGGTCAGTACATTGGTCTCGTGCGAGGTGTTCGTGCCTCTTACAGGGTCGTTTGGGAGCTAGTTTGGGTTTTAACCCTTTAGCGACTTGTTTTTATGTTTAAGTGTTGATTTTTGCAAATTATCATCATATTCACACACCGAGAGACCCGAAACTACGCGATCAGTTTCTTTAAGTTATATTGGTCCCGTGCGAGGTGTTCGTGCCTCTTACGGGATCGTTTGGGGGCTGGTTTCGGTTTTCACCCTTTAACGGCTTATTTTTAAGTCTAACTGTTGATTTTTGGAAATTATCGTCATATTCACAAATCGAAAGACCCGAGACTATGCGATAAGTTCCTACAAGTTACATTGGTCTCGTGCAACGTGTTCGTGCCTCATACGGCTGGTTTGGGTTTTTACCCTTTAACAGTTTGTTTTTAGTTTAAGTCTTAATTTTTGAAAATTATCATAATATTCTCAAACTGGGAGACCCGAGACTACGCGGTCAGTTCGTACAAGTCACATTGGTCCCGTGTAAGGTGTTCGTGCCTTCTACGGGGTCGTTTGAGGGCTGGTTTGGGCTTTTACCCTTTAACGGCTTATTTTTAAGTCTAAGTGTTGATTTTTGCAAGTTATCGTCATATTCTCAAACCAAGAGACCCGAGATTACGCGATCAGTTCCTACAAGTTACATTGGTCCCGTGCGAGGTGTTCGTGCCTCTTACGGGGTCGTTTGGGGACTGATTTGGGTTTTCACCCTTTAACGACTTATTTTTAAGTTTAAGTGTTGATTTTGGTAAATTATCATCATATTCACAAACCGGGAGACCCGAGACTACGTGGTCGATTCCTGCAAGTTATATTGGTCTCGTGCGAGGTGTTCGTGCCTTTTACGGGGTCGTTTCAGGGATGGTTTGGGTTTTCACCCTTTAACAACTTATTTTTAAGTCTATGTGTTCATTTTTATAAATTATCAGCATATTCTCAAACCGGGAGACCCGAGACAACGTGATAAGTTCCTACAAGTCATATTAGTCTCGTGCGAGGTGTTCGTGCCTCTTACGGGGTCGTTTGGGGGCTAGTTTGGGCTTTCACCCTTTAACGACTTGTTTTTAAGTTCAAGTGTTGATTTTTATAAATTATCATCATATTTACAAATTGGGAGACCCGGGACTACGTGATCAGTTCCTACAAGTTCTATTGGTCCCGTGCGAGGTGTTCGTGCCTCTCACGGGGTCGTTTGGGTGCTTGTTGGGGTTTTCCCCCTTTAACGGCTTATTTTCAAGTCTAAGTGTTGATTTTTGCAAATTATCGTCGTATTCACAAATCAGAAGACCCGAGACTACGTGGTCAGTTCCTACAAGTTACATTGGTCTCGTGCAAGGTGTTCGTGCCTCCTACGGGGTCGTTTGGGGGATGGTTTGGGTTTTTACCCTTTAACGGCTTGTTTTTAAGTTTAAGTGTTGATTTTTGCAAATTATCATCATATTCTCAAACCGAAAGACCCGAGATTACGCGATCAGTTCCTACAAGTTACATTGGTCCCGTGCGAGGTGTTCGTCCCTCATATGGGGTCGTTTGGGTTTTCACCCTTTAACGACTTATTTTTAAGTTTAAGTCTTGATTTTTGCAAATTATCATCATATTCACAAACTCGGAGACTCGGGACTACGTTGTCAGTTTAGACAAGTTATATCGGTCCCGTGCGAGGTGTTCGTGCCTCTTACAGGGTCGTTCGGGGGCTGGTTCGGGTTTTCACCCTTTAACGGCTTATTTTTAAGTTTAAGTGTTGATTTTTGCAAATTATCGTCATATTCTCAAAACGGGAGACCCAAGATTACATGGTCAATTCCTACAACTTACATTGGACATGTGCGAGGTGTTCGTGCCTCTTAGGGGTCGTTTGGGAGCTGGTTTGGGTTTTCACCCTTTAGCGGCTTGTTTTTATGTTTAAGTGTTGATTTTTGCAAATCTCTTCATATTCACAAATCGAGAGACCCGAGACTACGCGGTCAGTTCCTACAAGTTATATTGGTCTCGTACGAGGTGTTCGTGCCTCTTACGGGATCGTTTCGGGGCTGGTTTGGGTTTTCACCCTTTAACGGCTTGTTTTTAAGTCTAAGTGTTGATTATTGCAATTATCGTCATATTCACAAACCGAAAGACCCAAGACTACGCGGTCAGTTCCTACAAGTTACATTGGTCCCGTGTGAGGTGTTCGTGCCTCCTACGACTGGTTTGGGTTTTCACCCTTTAACGATTTATTTTTAAGTTTAAGTGTTGAGTTTTGCAAATTATCATCATATTCTCAAACTGGGAGACCCTAGACTACGCGATCAGTTCCTACAAGTCACATTGGTCCCATGCGAGCTGTTCGTGCCTACTACAGGGTCGTTTAGGGGCTGGTTTGGGTTTTTACCCTTTAACGGCTTGTTTTTAAGTCTAAGTGTAGATTTTCACAAATTATCATCATATTCTCAAACCGGGAGACCCGAGATTACGCGATCAGTTCCTACAAATTACATTGGTCCCGTGCGAGGTGTTTGTGCTTCTTACGAGGTCGTTTGGAGGCCGATTTGCGTTTTCACCCTTTAACGACTTATTTTTAAGTTTACGTTTTGATTTTTTCAAATTATCATCATATTCACATACCGGGAGACCCGGGACTACGTGGTCGATTCCTATAAGTTATATTGGTCCCGTGCGAGGTGTTCGTGCCTCTTACGGGGTCGTTTGGGGCTGGTTTGGGTTTTCACCCTTTAACGGCTTATTTTTATGTCTAAGTGTTGATTTTTGCAAACTATCATCATATTCTCAACCCGGGAGATCCGAGACTATGCGATAAGTTCCTACAAGTTATATTGGTCCCATCCGAGGTGTTCGTGCCTCTTACGGGGTCGTTTGGGGGCTGGTTTGGGTTTTCACCCTTTAATGGCTTGTTTTTAAGTCTAAGTGTTGATTTTTGCAAATTATCGTCATATTCAAAAATCAAATAAACCGAGACTACGCGGTGAGTTCCTACAAGTTAAATTGGTCCCGTGCAAGGTGTTCGTGCCTCCTACGGGGTCGTTTGGGGGCTGGTTTGGGTTTTTACCATTTAATGGCTTGTTTTTAAGTCTAAGTGCTGATTTTTGCAAATTATCATCATATTCTCAAATTGGGATACCCGAGATTACGCGATCAGTTCCTACAAGTTACAGTGGTCCCGTGCGAGGTGTTCGTGCCTCTTACGGGTCCTTTGGGGGCTGGTTTGGGTTTTCACCCTTTAACGACTTGTTTTTACGTTTAAGTGTTGATTTTTTCAAATTATCATCATATTCACAAACCGGGAGACCCGAGACTACGTGGTCGGTTCCTACAAGTTATATTGGTCCCGTGCGAGGTGTTCGTGATTCTTACGGGGTCGTTTTGGGACTGGTTTGGGTTTTCACCCTTTAAAGGCTTGTTTTCAAGTCTAAGTGTTAATTTTTGAACATTATCATTATATTCTCAAATCGAGAGATCCGAGACTACGCGGTAAGTTCCTACAAGTAAAATTGGTCCCGTGCGTGGTGTTCGTGCCTCTTACGGGATCGTTTGGGGGCTAGATTGGGTTTTCACCTTTTAACGGCTTGTTTTTAAGTTCAAGTGTTGATATTTACAAATTATCATCATATTTAAAAACCGAGAGACCCGGGGCTACGCGGTCAGTTCCTACAAGTTATATTGGTCCCGTGCGAAGTGTTCGTGCCTCTTACGGGATCTTTTAGGGGCTGGTTTGGGTTTTCACACTTAAACGGCTTATTTTTAAGTCTAAGTGTTGATTTTTACAAATATCGTCATATTAAAAAACCGAAAGACCCGAGACTACGTGATTAGTTCCTACAAGTTACATTGGTCCCGTGCGAGGTGTTCGTGCCTCTTACGGGGTCGTTTGGGGTCTGGTTTGGGTTTTCACCCCTTAACTGCTTGTTTTTAAGTCTAAGTGTTGATTTTTGCAAATTATTGTCATATTCTTAAATCGGGAGGCCCGAGACTACGCGGCCAGTTCCTACAAGTTACATTGGTCCCGTGCAAGGTGTTCGTGCCTCCTACGGGGTCGTTTGGGGGCTGGTTTGGGTTTTCACCCTTTAACGGCTTATTTTTAAGTCTAAGTGTTAATTTTTGCAAATTATTGTCATATTCTCAAACCGGGAGACCCGAGATTATGCGGTCAGTTCCTATAAGTTACATTGGTCATGTGTGAGGTGTTCGTGCCTCTTACGGGGTCGTTTGGGAGCTGGTTTGGGTTTTCACCCTTTAACGGCTTGTTTTTATGTTTAAGTGTTGATTTTTCCAAATTATCGTCATATTCACAAACCGGGAGACCCGAGACTACGCAGTTAGTTCCTACCAGTTATATTGGTCCCGAGCGAGGTGTTCGTACCTCTTACGGGATCGTTTGGGTGCTGGTTTTGGTTTTCACCCTTTAACGGCTTGTTTTTAAGTCTAAGTGTTGATTTTTGCAAATTATCATCATATTCACAAATTGGAAGAGTTGATTTTTGCGAGGTGTTCGTGCCTCCTATGGTGTTGGTGCCTCCTACGGTGTTTTTAAGTCTAAGTGTTGGTCCCGTGCGAGGTGTTCGTGCCTCCTACGGTTGGTTTGGGTTTTCACTCTTTAACCACTTGTTTTTAAGTTTAAGAGTTGATTTTTACAAATTATAATCATATTCACAAATCGGGGGACCCGAGACTACGTGGTCGATTCCTACAAGTTATATTGGTCCCGTACGAGGTGTTCGTGCCTCTTACGGTATCGTTTGGGGGCTGGTTTACGTTTTCACCCTTTAACGGCTTGTTTTCAAGTCTAAGTATTGATTTTTGCAAACTATCATCATATTCTCAAACCGAGAGACCCGAGACAACGCGATAAGTTCCTACAAGTTATATTGGTCCCGTGCGAGGTGTTCGTGCCTCTTACGGGGTCGTTTGGGGGCTGGTTTGGGTTTTCACCGTTTAACGGATTCTTTTTAAGTCTAAGTGTTGATTTTTGCAAATTATCGTCATGTTCACATATCGAAAGACCCGAGACTACGCGGTCAGTTCCTACAAGTTACATTGGTCTCGTGCGAGGTGTTCGTGCCTCCTAAGGGATCGTTTGGGGGCGAGTTTGGGTTTTCACCCTTTAACGGCTTATTTTTAAGTCTAAGTGTTGATATTTGCAAATTATCATCATATTCTCAAACCAGGAGACCCGAGATTATGCGATCAGTTCCTACATGTTACATTGGTCCGGTGCGAGGTGTTCGTGCCTCTTACGGGGTCGTTTGGTGTCTGGTTTGGGTTTTCACCCTTTAACGACTTGTTTTTAAGTTTAAGTGTTGATTTTTTCAAATAATCATCATATTCACAAATCGGGAGACCCGAGACTCCGTGGTCGGTTCCTACAAGTTACATTGGTCCCGTGCAAGGTGTTCGTGCCTCTTACGGGGTCGTTTGGGGGCTGGTTTGGGTTTTCACCCTTTAACGGCTTGTTTTTAAGTGTAAGTGTTGATTTTTGCAAATTATTGTCATATTCTCAAACCGGGAGACCTGAGATTACGCGGTCAGTTCCTATAAGTTACATTGGTCATGTGTGTGGTGTTCGTGCCTCTTACGGGGTCGTTTGGGAGCTGGTTTGGGTTTTCACCCTTTAACGGCTTATTTTTATGTTTAAGTGTTGATTTTTCCAAATTATCGTCATATTCACAAACCGGGAGACCCGGGACTACGCAGTCAGTTCCTACAAGTTATATTTGGTCCCGTGCGAGGTGTTCGTGCCTCTTACGGGATCGTTTGGGGGTTGGTTTGGGTTTTTACCCTTTAATGGCTTGTTTTTAAGTCTAATTGTTGATTTTTCCAAATTATCGTCATATTCACAAACTACGCGGTCTGTTCCTACAAGTTACATTAGTCCCGTGTGAGGTGTTCGTGCCTCCGACGACTGGTTTGGGTTTTCACCCTTTAACGGTTTGTTTTTAAGTTTAGGTGTTAATTTTTGAAAATTATCATCATATTCACAAACTTAGAGACCCGAGACTACGTGGCCGGTTCCTATAAGTTATATTGGTCCCGTACGAGGTGTTCGTGCCTCTTACAGGGTCGTTTGGGGGATGGTTTGGGTTTTCACCCTTTAACGGCTTGTTTTTAACTCTAAGTGTTGATTTTTGTAAATTATCATCATATTCTCAAACCGGAAGACCCGAGACTACGCAATAAGTTCCTACAAGTTATATTGGTTCCGTGCATGGTGTTCGTGCCTCTTACGGGGTCGTTTGGGACTGGTTTGGGTTTTCACCCTTTAACGACTTGTTTTTAAGTTAAGGTGTTGATTTTTACAAATTATTGTCACATTTACAAATCGAGAGACCCGCGACTACGCGGTCAGTTCCTACAAGTTATATTGGTCCTGTGCGAGGTGTTCGTGCCTCTTACAGGGTCGTTTGGGTGCTGGTTTGGATTTTCACCCTTTAACTGCTTGTTTTTAAGTCTAAGTGTGGATTTTTGCAAATTATCATCATATTCACAAATCGAAAGACCCGAGATTACGCGGTCAGTTCCTACAAGTTACATTGGTCCCGTGTGAGGTGTTCGTGCCTCCTACGGGGTCGTTTGGGGGCTGTTTTGGGTTTTTAACCTTTAACGGCTTGTTTTTAAGTTTAAGTGTTGATTTTTACAAATTATTATCATATTCTCAAACCAGGAGACCCGAGAGTACACGATATGTTCCTACAAGTTACATTGGTCCCGTGCGAGGTGTTCGTGCCTCTTACGGGGTCGTTTGGGGGCTGGTTTGGGTTGTCACCCTTTAACGACTTATATTTAAGTTTGAATGTTGATTTTTTCAAATTATCATCATATTCACAAACCGGAAGACTCTGGACTACGTGGTCGATTCTTAAAAGTTATATTGGTCCCGTGCGAGGTGTTCGTGCCTCTTACAAGGTCGTTTGGGGGTTGGTTTGGGTTTTCACTCTTTAACGGCTCATTTTTAAGTCTAAGTGTTTATTTTTGTAAATTATCATCATATTCTCAAACCGGGAGACCCGAGACTACGCGGTAAGTTTCCACAAGTTACGTTGGTCCCTGTGCGAGGTGTTCGTGTCTCTTATGGGGTCGTTTGGGGGTTGGTTTGGATTTTCACCCTTTAATGGCTTGTTTTTAATTTCAAGTGTTAATTTTTACAAATTATCATTATATTTACAAACCGGGAGACCCGGGACTACGCGGTCAGTTCCTAAAAATTATATTAGTCCCGTGCGAGGTGTTCGTGTCTCTTATGGGATCGTTTGGGGGCTGGTTTTGGTTTTAACCCTATAACGACTTATTTTTAAGTCTAAGTATTGATTTTTACAAATTATCGTCGTATTTACAAATCGAAAGACCCGAGACTACGCGATCAGTTCCTACAAGTTACATTGGTCCCGTGCGAGGTCTTCGTGCCTCCTACGGGCTCGTTTAGGGACTGGTTTGGGTTTTCTCCCTTTAACAGCTTGTTTTTAAGTCTAAGTGTTGATTTTTGCAAGTTATCATTATATTCTCAAACCAGGAGACCCGAGATTACGCGGTCACTTCCTACAATTTACATTGGTCCCGTGCGAGGTGTTCGTGGCTCTTACGGGGTCGTTTGGGGGCTGGTTTGGGTTTTTACCTTTTAACGATTTATTTTTAAGGTTATGTGTTAATTTATGAAAATTATCATCATATTCACAAACCTGGAGACCCGAGACTACGCGGTCAGTTCCTATAAGTTACATTGGTCCCGTACGAGGTGTTCGTGCCTCTTACGGGGTCGTTTGGGGGCTGGTTTGGGTTTTCATCCTTTAACGGCTTATTTTTAACTCTAAGTGTTGATTTTGCCAATTATTGTCATATTCTCAAACCAGAAGACCCGAGACTACGCGGTAAGTTCCTCCAAGTTATATTGGTCCCATGCGAGGTGTTCGTGCCTCTTACGGGGTCATTTGGGACTGCTTTGGATTTTAACCCCTTAACGGCTTATTTTTAAGTTCAAGTGTTGATTTTTATAAATTATAGTCATATTTACAAATTAGGAGACCCGGGACTACGCAGTCAGTTCCTACAAGTTATATTGGTCCTGTGCGTGGTGTTTGTGCCTCTTACGGGGTCGTTTGGGTTCTGGTTTGGATTTTCACCCTTTAACGGCTTGTTTTTAAGTCTAAGTGTTGATTTTTATAAATTATTATCATATTCACAAATCGAAAGACCCGAGACTACGTAGTCAGTTCCTACAAGTTACGTTGGTCCCGTGCGAGGTGTTCGTGTCGTTTGGGGGCTGATTTGGGTTTTCACCCTTTAACGGCTTTTTTTAACTCTAAGTGTTGATTTTTACAAATTATCGTCATATTCTCAAACCAGGAGACCCAGGACTACGTGGTCGATTCCTACAAGTTATATTGATCCCGTGCGAGGTGTTCGTGCCGCTTACGGGGTTGTTTGGGTGCTGGTTTGGGGATTCACCCTTTAACGGCTCGTTTTTAAGTCTAAGTGTTGATTTTTGTAAATTATCATCATATTCTCAAACCAGGAGACCCGAGACTATGCTGTTAGTTCCTACAAGTTACATTGGTCCCCGTGCGAGGTGTTCGTGCCTCTTACGGGGTCGTTTGGGGGTTCGTTTGGATTTTCACCCTTTAATGGCTTGTTTTTAATTTCAAGTGTTGATTTTTACAAATTATCGTCATATTTACAAACCGGGAGACCCGGGACTACGCAGTCAGTTCCTAAAAGTTATATTAGTCTCGTGCGAGGTGTTCGTGTCTCTTACGGGATCGTTTGGGGGCTGGTTTGGGTTTTCACCTTTTAACGACTTATTTTTAAGTCTAAGTGTTGATTTTTACAAATTATAATCATATTCACAAATCAGAAGACCCGAGACTACGCGATCAATTCCTATAAGTTATATTGGTCCCGTTCGAGGTGTTCGTGCCTCCTACGGGGTCGTTTGGGGGCTGGCTATAGTTTTCACCCTTTAACGGCTTATTTTTAAGTCTAAATGTTAATTTTTACACATTGTCATCATGTTCTCAAATCGGGAGACCCGAGACGACGAGGCCAGTTCCTACAAGTTACGTTGGTCCCGTGCGAGGTGTTCGTGCCTCCTACGGGGTCGTGTGGGGGCTGGTTTGGGTTTTTACCCTTTAAGGGCTTGTTTTTAAGTCTAAGTGTTGATTTTTGTAAATTATCATCATATTCTCAAACTGAGAGGCCCGAGATTATGCGATCAGTTCCTACAAGTTACATTGGTCCAGTGCGAGGTGTTCGTGCCTCTTACGGGGTCCTTTGGGGGCTGGTTTGGGTTTTCACCCATTAACGACTTGTTTTTAAGTTTAAGTGTTGATTTTTTCAAATTATCATCATAATCATAAATCGGGAGACCCGAGACTCCATGGGCAGTTCCTACAAGTTATATTGGTCACGTGCGAGGTGTTCGTGCGTCTTACGGGGTCGTTTGGGGGATGGTTTGGGTTTTCACACTTTAACGGCTTGTTTTCAAGTCTAAGTCTTGATTATTGAAAATTATCATCATATTCTCAAACCGGGAGACCCGAGACTACGCGGTAAGTTTTTACAAGTTACATTGGTCCCGTGCGAGGTGTTCGTGCCTTTTGCGGGGTCATTTGGGGGCTGGTTTGGGTTTTCACCCTTTAACAGTTTATTTTTAAGTTCGTGTTGCTTTTTTTAAATTATCATCATATTTACATACCGAGAGACTCGGGACTATGCGGTCAGTTCCTACAAGTTATATTTGGTCCTGTGCGAGGTGTTCGTGCCTCTTACGGGATCGTTTGGGGGCTGGTTTGGGTTTTCACCCTTTAAGGGCTTGTTTTTAAGTCTAATTGTTGATTTTTCCAAATTATCGTTATATTCACAAACTGAAAGACCCGAGACTATGCGGTCTGTTCCTACAAGTAACATTGGTCCCGTGCGAGGTGTTCGTGCCTCCTACGGCTGGTTTGGGTTTTCACCCTTTAACGGCTTGTTTTTAAGTCTAGGTATTGATTTTTGCAAATTATCGTCATATTCTCAAATCGGGAGACCCGAGACTACGCGTCAAGTTCCTACAAGTTACATTGGTCCCGTGCGAGGTGTTCGTGCCTCCTACGGGGTCGTTTGGGGGTTGGTTTGGGTTTTCACCCTTTAACTGCTTGTTTTTAACTCTAAGTGTTGATTTTGCCAATTATTGTCATATTCTCAAACCAGAAGACCCGAGACTACGCGGTAAGTTCCTACAAGTTACATTGGTCATGTGCGAGGTGTTTGTGCCTCTTACGGGGTCGTTTGGGACTGGTTTGGGTTTTCACCCTTTAACGGCTTATTTTTAAGTTCAAGTGTTGATTTTTACAAATTATCGTCATATTTATAAATCGGGAGACCCGCGACTACGCGGTCAGTTCCTACAAGTTATATTGGTCCCGTGCGAGGTGTTCGTGCCTCTTACGGGGTCGTATGGGTGCTGGTTTGGATTTTCACCCTTTAACGGCTTGTTTTTAAGTCTAAGTGTTGATTTTTGCAAATTATCATCATATTCACAAATTGGAAGACCTGAGACTACGCGGTCAGTTCCTACAAGTTACATTGGTCCCGTGCGAGGTGTTCGTGCCTCCTATGACTGGTCGTTTGGAGGCTGGTTTGGGTTTTTACCCTTTAACGGCTTGTTTTTAAGTCTAAGTGTTGATTTTTACAAATTATCGTCATATTCTCAAACCAGGAGACCCGAGATTACGCGATCAGTTCCTACAAGTTATAATTGTCCCGTGCGAGGTGTTCGTGCCTCTTATGGGGTCGTTTGCGGGCTGGTTTGGGTTTTCACCCTTTAACGACTTATTTTTAAGTTTAAGTGTTGATTTTTGCAAATTATCATCATATTCACAAACCGGGAGACCCGGGACTACGTGGTCGATTCCTACAAGTTATATTGGTCCCGTGCGAGGTGTTCGTACCTCTTACGGGATCGTTTGGGGGCTTGTTTGGGTTTTCACCCTTTAACGGCTCATTTTTAAGTTTAAGTGTTGACTTTTGTAAATTATCGTCATATTCTCAAATCGGGAGACCCGAGACTACGCGATAATTTCTTACAAGTTACATTGGTCCCCGTGCGAGGTGTTCGTGCCTCTTACGGGATCGTTTGGGGGTGGGTTTGGATTTTCTCCCTTTAACGGCTTGTTTTTAAATTCAAGTATTAATTTTTACAAATTATTATCATATTTACAAACCGGGAGACCCGGGACTACGCGATCAGTTCCTAAAAGTTATATTAGTCCCGTGCGAGGTGTTCGTGTCTCTTACGGGATCGTTTGGGGGCTCGATTGGGTTTTCACCCTTTAACGGCTTGTTTTTAAGTGTAAGTGTTGATTTTTACAAATTATCGCCGTATTCATAAATCGGAAGACCTGAGACTACGCGATCAATTCCTATAAGTTACATTGGTCCCATTCGAGGTGTTCGTGCCTCTTACGGGGTCGTTTGGGGGCTGGTTAGAGTTTTCACCCTTTAACGACTTGTTTTTAAGTCTAAGTCTTGATTTTTGCAAATTATCGTCATATTCTCAAATTGGGAGATACGAGACTACGCGGCCAGTTCCTACAAGTTACGTTTGTCCCGTGCGAGGTGTTCGTGCCTCCTACGGGGTCGTTTGGGGGATGGTTTGGGTTTTCACCCTTTAACGGCTTATTTTTAAGTCTAAGTGTTGACTTTTCTAAATTATCGTCATATTCTCAACCGGGAGACCCGGGATTATGTGGTCAGTTCCTATAAGTTACATTAATCCCGTGCGAGGTGTTCGTGCCTCTTACGGGGTCGTTTGGGTTTTCACCTTTTAGCGGCTTGTTTTTATGTTTACGTGTTAATTTTTTCAAATTATCATCATAGTTATGAACCGGGAGACCTGGGACTACGCGATCAGTTCCTACAAGTTATATTGGTCCCGTACGAGGTGTTCGTGCCTCTTACGTGATCATTTGGGTGCTGGTTTGGGTTTTTACCCTCTAATGACTTGTTTTTAAGTCTAAGTGTTGATTTTTGCAAATTATCGTCATATTCACAAACCGAAAGACCCGAGACTACGCGGTCTGTTCCTATAAGTTACATTGGTCCCGTGCGAGGTGTTCGTGCCTCCTGCGGCTGGCTTGGGTTTTCACCCTTTAACGATTTGTTTCTAAGTTTAAGTGTTTATTTTTACAAACTATCATCATGTTCTCAAAACAGGAGGCCTGAGACTATGCGTTCAGTTCCTACAAGTTACATTGGTCCCGTGCGTGGTGTTCGTGCCTCCTACGGGGTCGTTTAGGGGCTGGTTTGGGTTTTCACCCTTTAACGGCTTGTTTTTAAGTCTAAGTGTTGATTTTTTCAAATTATCGTCATATTCTCAAAATCGGGAGACCCAGGACTACGCGGTCACTTCCTACAATTTACATTGGTCCCGCACGAGGTATTCATGCCTCTTACGGGGTTGTTTGGGGGCTGTTTTTGGTTTTCACCCTTTAACGGCTTATTTTTAAGTCTTAAGTGTTTATTTTTGCAAATTATCATCATTTTTACAAATCGTAAGACCCGAGACTACGCGGTCAGTTACTACAAGTTACATTGGTCGGGTACTAGGTGTTCGTGCCTCTTACGGGGTCGTTTGGGGGTTGGTTTGGGTTTTCACCCTTTAACGGCTTGTTTTTAAGTCTAAGCGTTGATTTTTACAAATTATCATCATATTCTAAAATTGGGAGACCCGAGACTACGCGGTCAGTTTCTACAAGTTACATTGGTCCCGTGCGAGGTGTTCATGCCTCTTACGAGGTCGTTTGGATTTGGGTTTGGGTTTTCATCCTTTAACGACTTGTTTTTAAGTTTAAGTGTTGATTTTTGTAAATTATCATCATATTCACAAACCGAAACACCCGAGATTACGCGGTGAGTTCCTATAAGTTACATTGGTCCCGTGCGAGGTGTTCGTGCCTCCTACGGGGTCGTTTGGGGACTGGTTTGTGTTTTCACCATTTAACGGCTTGTTTTTAAGTCTAAGTGTTGATTTTTGAAAATTATCGTCATATTCTCAAATCGAAAGACCTGGGACTATGCGGTCAGTTCCTACAAGTTACATTGGTCCCATGCGAGGTGTTCGTGCCTCTTACGGGGTCGTTTGGGGGTTGGTTTGGGTTTTCACCCTTCAACGACTTATTTTTAAGTCTAAGTGTTGATTTTTGCAAATTATCATCATATTCTCAAATCGAGAGACCCAGGACTACGCGGTCAGTTCCTACAAGTTACATTGGTCCTGTACGAGGTGTTCATGTCTCTTACGGGATTATTTGGGAGCTGGTTTGGGTTTTCACCCTTTAACGGTTTGTTTTTAAGTTTTAAGTGTTGATTTTTGCAAATTATCATCATATTCACAAACTGAAAGACCCGAGACTACGCAGTCAGTTCCTACAAGTTAGATTGGTCCCTTGCGAGATGTTCGTGCCTCCTAAGGGGTCGTTTGGGGGTTGGTTTTGGTTTTCACCCTTTAAATGCTTATTTTTAAGTCTTTAGTGTTGATTTTTGCAAATTATCATCATATTCTCAAATTGGGAGTCTCGAGACTACGCGGTCAGTTCGTACAAGTTACATTGGTCCCGTGCGAGGTGTTGGTGCCTCTTACAGGGTCGTTTGGGGGCTGGTTTGGGTTTTCACCCTTTAATGGCTTGTTTTTAAGTTTAAATGCTGATTTTTGCAAATTATCATCATATTCACAAACCGAAAGACTCGAGACTACGCGGTCAGTTCCTACAAGTTACATTGGTCCCGTGCGAGGTGTTCGTGCCTCCTACGTGGTCGTTTGGGGGATGGTTTGGGTTTTCACCCTTTAACGGCTTGTTTTTAAGTTTAAGTGTTGATTTTTGAAAATTAACGTCATATTCTCAAACTAGAGACCCGGGACTACGTGGTTAGTTCCTACAAGTTACATTGGTCCCACGTGAGGTATTTGTTCCTCTTACGTGGTTGTTTGGGGGCTGGTTTGGGTTTTCACCCTTCAACGGCTTGTTTTTAAGTCTAAGTGTTGAATTTTTCAAATTGTTGTCATATTCACAAACCGAGAGACCCGGGACTACGCGATCAGTTCGTACAAGTTACATTGGTCCCGTGCGAGGTGTTCGTGCCTCTTACGGGGCCGTTTGGGGGCTGATTTGGGTTTTCTCCCTTTAAGGGCTTATTTTCAAGCCTAATCGATATATTTTGAAATTATTCTCATATTCTCAATCCGAGAGACCCGTGACTACGCTGTCAGTTCGTACAAGTTACATTGGTCCCGTGCGAGGTGTTCGTGCCCAACTTGTTAATAGGTAATATAGCCTGAAACTATGAAAGATGTAGATAAACCAAACAATCGATTAGCTTTAGGTAGAAATCACGAAATCCAAATGAATCAATACATACCAACTAAAATCGATTAGCCAAATGCAAATCCAACTGAAATCCAATCGAAATCGCAGGAGCTCGAAATCGCACGAACCCTAACAGCAAACGAAGTCGCACGTAATAAATGAGAAGCTGGGAACATTTCTTTTTAAGACCAGACTATGGTCACGGCCTAGACCCGTGACCCGATGTGCGTGACCCATTAATGACCATGAGGCTGGCGATTTCGATCTGGTCACGGCCTAGAGCCGTGACCCATTATTGGCTGGGGCAATGGCGATTTCAACTTAGTCATGGCCAAGAGCCGTGACCCATGCGCGCGACCCTTTACTTACTGGCAGGACAATGGCGATTTTGATTTGGTCACGGATTAGGGCCGTGACCCATAATGCGTGACCCTTTTCCAGCAGCCTTGGTGTTTGAATGATGTATGGTCACGGCCTATAGCCGTGACCCATACCAACAAATGGTCAGGGCCATAAGCCGTGACTCTTAATGTGTGTGTTTTATGCTTCGTCGCGCCTTTGGTCACGACCCAAGTCCGTTACCCATTCGCGACCAGTTTGGAGGGAATTTTGGCTCCAAATTGGTCACGACCTGGTCACAGTCCAAGTCCGTGACCCATCCGCGACCAGTTTGGAGGGAATTTTGGCGCTAAGCTGGTCACGATCTGGTCACGACCCAAGTCCGTGACCCATTATGGTCAGGGATTTAGTCCGTGACCATTTCCAGAGCATGGATAATTTAGTGTGGTAATAAAATTGGTCATGCCAAATATTGAGTGGGTCACGGCCAAAGTCCGCGACCAGCTGGTCGCGGACTTGGGCCGTGACCCACTAGGCGTGACCATTCGCAGGATTTGGTATAGTGTAGATAATTTATCTTTTGTACATTTTTATTTTTAGTGAGTGGGGGAGGGGGGGGTAAAAAAATTCCAATTCTAGCTTGATCCAAAAGGTATGACATGTTATCCAGGGTTAAAATTATATATATGGTCGAAGACATTAACAACAATGGCATCAAATATTATGCCCTTGATATTGTCTAAAGAAAAGTCTCAATCCTATGTAGTATAAAAACTGTGGATAGATATATAAGTCCGCAACTATTGTACAAAGATATATATAGGTTGTGTTTTACATGTAAATAGAACTTCTAGACAAATATATAATTTAATGGCAAACTAGTCAAAGAAAAGTTCACCTTTAGTACTGATAAGTAAGAATAAGAAAACCCTGTATACTTGCCAACCATCTTGACTCTTGCCTACAAATAAATGGCAAAATCAGGAGAGTTTATCCTTCACATTTTCATAAAGTTCCTGAAATATGCATTGACATTTTAGAGCTCAATCAACAATGGCAAAACATATACACATCAACTCACACACAGATATACATGATGCATGCATACATATATGTACAAATGATCACAAATAAAAAGTCAAAAGTCACAAATAAAAAGTCAAATCCCAATTAGTTTTGGGGGGGTCAATTCCCAAACGATCAAAATTTTGGGGTTTAAAAAATCAAATGACCCTATAATGATCTACACAGATTCAATTGATTGGGCAGAAGCCTACAATGCCCACCGCCAGAATTAGATCAACGTGATTGATTCAGGCGATTATAAAGAAGGAATAATTAGGTCAAAACAGAGTTAAAAAGCCTAAAATAATAAAGTAGGAAGTTGAAGATAGATTTATGAAGTTAAATGTTATTAATTATGCGCACAAAATAGAGAAATAACCTTGATCGTCGAAAGCTCCTTTGCTGTTGATAGAAGCGTGGGGATAGCCTTTGATCGTCGATTCGTTTACTCCTACCATTATCTGAGTTCGTTCCGATTCAACAGCTCCACCCGGCTCCATCCTTTTCTATTTTTTATTATCTGTTGAAGACTAGTTAGTTGGAAATTTCCACCTACAGGTAAACTTAAAATAAACATAAATGGCAGATGTGATACAAACTCCAGGTGTGGAGGTTTGGGAGGGATGATTTGGAATGATCAAGGCATTTGGGTGTCTGATTTTGCAAGAAAGATCACAGAAAAAATTACTAGCTTGGAAGCTGAAATGGATGGAATTTACCACAACCTTAAATTATGCATTGAAAGGGGCTGGGAAGCTGCCATCATTGAATCAGATTCATTTTGCGTTGTTCAAATGATTAACAACCCAACGACAAGAACGGAAAACCACCCATATAGTGTGATAATTGAGGATTGCATTTGAATGAAATGTCAGACAAAAGCTTCGGTGGCGCACATATTACGGGAGGGAAACCACTGCGCCAACAAAATGCCCCTAATTGGGGCTGGGGCAGATGTTAATTTCAAATTTAAGAACAATTTGGAGCAAATTTGAATGGAGTGTCTGTTCTAGACAGAGT
The DNA here is from genome assembly GCA_949130495.1 of Sambucus nigra. NCBI lineage: Eukaryota > Viridiplantae > Streptophyta > Magnoliopsida > Dipsacales > Adoxaceae > Sambucus > Sambucus nigra. Next base: position 779,085,199 of record OX422208.1, on the reverse strand, counting down.
TAACTTTCTATTTTATTTCCCCTGGATGAATCTTCGTCGCAAACCTTAAGAACTAAATTGGTTCAGTACATCCTTTCACCCTTAAAATTTGTACTATAAAATATGTGGGATAAGTCCAAATATAAATTAAAGTCAGTTAACATAAGAGAAAAAACAAATTGTATAACTTATTTACCTTCAACATACCTGTGCAACAATGGCATCAGAGGCGTCCTCGTCTGCGTTAGATTAGTTCCCCTGCTTTTCTTTCACCAGTGACTACCCATACCCAATACAACAAACAAAATCATACTTGAGAAAACTCAAAACTTATACCACGTCAAATCCAAATGATTACCAGATATCAAATGCTTCAATTTAACAAATACATGCATATATTTTCCAACTATAACATGTTAAACTAAGCTCATCGCTGGGGGAATAATGATTTAGTACCTGAAGTTCACCCAAAATAAAGTTTTATTTATTGAGGGTATCGTAACTTTAATCGCATACTTGAAATTTCACCTGCTACACAAATTTCACAACTTATAATGATAAACTTAAAGAATCTAATAATCCATTTCAGCAACATTTCAACAATAAATGAAATAAATGAATTTCAGAACTTAAGCAACAATTGTGTTCTCGTGCCATACCTTTAGTGAGTATGTTAGTGACTGTGAAATACAATGTGCTATCAAACAAAATACATGTACATGGCGTAATTGTGTTTTCAAACACCAAAACGGTACTCAAATGATGCGCGGAACATAAATGAATGGAAATAATAAAATTTAGAGTGTTGTCTAGTACTTACCAATAGAGGTCAGAGTTGGCATAAATTTTTGCAAAGTCAACATCAAGTTGGGCCTCAAATGCAGTAATGGTGACCTCCAGCATCCATGATTGTATCTTTCTTGAATCTGGGTAACCCTAGGAATCCTAAAACATGAGCAAGTTATGAATTAAACTTGTACTAATACCAATTGGAAATTTTAGATTTAATAATATTTTTCTTGCAGACCCTTTAGTATCTAAGATAATTCTTCATTGTTTTACTAATACCAATTGGTGGTGAGTTTACTTCGACATAAATAACATATAGACACAACAGAATAATGATGAAATTGACATAAAATATAGACACAACTACAACTGTGTATAGTCGGGTATGATAAATTTATATTTCCTATGTGTGCTAATGTGTGTAACAAGTCACAATTATAACTTAAAACCATTTAATTATTAAATCGGTACGGTCTCATTTTAGGGGTTTAGACACAAATTTTGCCACAACTAGTAGTTAATTAAAAGATCAAAATTCCTCAAAATTGAAGACTGTATCATCATATATTAGCTAATTAATAAAATTATATATCTCTTAATTCCACAATCTTTTCTTCCAGTCCATGAACTATTTTTCCCTCTTCAAATGCCAATAATCAACTAAAGAACAATGGAAATATATTGTATTTCAACTACTCAAAACTTCAACTGCATAATTTTATAAAATATATAGTAGATGTCATCCTAAGGAATCTCACCGAATAACAATGATTCAAATAGGGAATTTAAAATGGTACAGTGTTGAAAATGATCCAAACTATCCAATTTAAAATAGTACAGTGTTGAAAATGATCCAAACTTTGCAAGCTTAGTTTCTAATGCAGTTACCAGATTCTTTGTATCAGTTAAAAGACATATAACTTTAACCAATATCCAATGGAAAATAGAGGTATAATATGTAAAAAGAAGACAGACCTCGACTGTCCGCTCTCATTTAGATGATGGGAGGAAAACTTGACATGTTAAATCGACAACGGAGAGAGCGATCTCAGTGGAGAGAGATGGAGAGCTGGCCGACAGCGTGAACCCGAGAGAGAGAGAGAGAGCTGGCTGAGAAAGAGAGCGGGAAAGAGCGAGCCTTAAGCGGGAATGAAATAAAGTTTTTCTAATGTTTTTTCTTAGGGTATTTTGTATTTTACCAAGTGTACTCAATTTCGGCAAAACTTTAAAACAGTGCCAAATTTTGGCACTGTTTTAAAGTGTGTGAGATTGTCATTAAACCATGCTGAAATTTGGCACAGTTTTAAACTGTGCCAGATTTTTAATATCAGGGTGTGCCAAATTGTTGATTTTGGTGTAGTGATTATTTTGGTATTTTTGGTGATTAATTTCGGTATGTCATTTCGGTACGGTACAGTCGGTAAATCGATTTTTAAAATGTTAAAACCAAAACCAACCACAAAAATTCGGTAATTTCGGTTCCGGTAGTTTCGATTTCGATAAGGTAAACATGTAAACCATTACCATTAATTTTTTGTACAAAATGGTACGATACGATTTTTTACCATACCGCGAACCCCCCTAATTGTAACTTCTTTCTCACCACGGAGAGATCTGAAAATATTATTTATTTATAGATCGCAAATTTTATAGAATGGAGTAACGACCATAACTAATTGCAATTTTTATATTAAAATTTATAGAAAAAACATAACTCGAGCAATGAGTATTTCAAATAACAGTTAGTCTTATATTAACATTCACTTACTTCAAATGAGTATATTGATATTAATTCGCGTTCAATATATAAATTAAAATGTTTATGTATTCAAGACCATAATATAATACTTTTATTATTTCATAATTATTTTTTATGATGTGTTTGTACATGCAACACATGTAAACTATAAATAGTTTTTTTAACCAACTTATGTATTTAGGCATTTTGTCACGTCATGTATTCTAGCATCTGTCATTTTACATATATTCCACATGCTATTAACTCCGGGGCCATGTAATACCCCAAATATTTAATAATTATATAAATTGGGAAAATTAAATAAAATTGGATTGATTTGGTAATTTGTAAAGACAAATTTTCAAATAGAGTCGATTTGTTTGTTTTATCTTATTCCATCTTTGGAAAAAACTGTTTGAGTCATAGGTTAGAACTTGAGTGTGTTGACCTTTCAAGCCTATGACGTGTTTTCTTGAAGGCGTAGTAGCCAAGTTAGAAGCTTTACATCATCGCGTCGTGTTTAGTGCCACATTTCGTCTTAATGTTTTGAGGATCTCTTAGGCATGAATGCGTAAATAGTTTGATCCCTGAAGATTTTATATTTGGGTTCTAGTTTTTATAAAATTGGTTTTAAAATGTTTAAAAATGATTTTATCCTTTTTAATATTTTTTTGAAAAAAAATATTTTTTTCTGCCATATTATTCGAACGAGAACTGGTATATCGTTAGAACGAGATAAGATACCTCATTAGAACTGGTTCCTACGAACTTCGAATGAACCAAGTTTTGCCTTTTCTAGAATCTCGTTTGATATCTCTTTGGATACTGGTTCGAACGCGATCCTCTACTTTATTCGAACGAGGTTCAATGTCAATCGAATGACCCGACACATTTTTCAACGTAAAATTGATTTTTCGTGCTTATCTCATTTTTAAAAAACCTCCTACAAATAGAAGTGTGAAGAACCAGTTTTATTTGATACTTTTTCATTTCTTTTGAGATCCCAAACTCTCCCATAAAGCTCTTCGAGTTTAGCCAAACCCTAGTTTATACCCAAACCGTTTTAGATCCAAGTTTCATCTTTATATGCTTTGAGATATTTTTTGTAGGCACCAAGGTTTAGTCTTCATCTTGTTGAGTATCTGTTTCATGTGGTGAATTATGTGCTAGATTTATTTGAATACGGTGGACTCCCAGTATGGCGGTTCTGAACCTGTATCAGTGGATATTGAGGCATGTGTGGACTCTAACGTTGTGGCACTGCGTAGGTGGACTCTTACGTGCACTGTGGAGGAGAGGTTGAAGATTAGAGAGGGTCAAGGCTTTCGAGAGCTTTCTAGTTTATGTTGTAAGTTTATTGTCTGTCTTGTGTAATTCCTCATCATAGTGAATTGCGTTGGCTGGATAATCTGATGTTTTTCCCATTTGGATTTTTCTTGTATATCGAGTGTTGTGAGATTGCTTATTTTACTTTATTATGTTATTACATAGATGAATGTTTAGGAGAAAAATGAAATTTTCTAAAAGTTATTTACACAACTTTCATTTAAAATTGGTTCCTAGGGATAATTTTGTTTAAGTTGAATATTCAATTTCAAAACAAATTAGAAAATGGCTTTTGTTTATACCATTCCTTATACCATTCACTTTCATAATTAAATTATTTGGATTTGATAACTAGAATAATTAAATAAATAATTAATTAACTATGTTTTATCTCGTATGTTTGTGTGTATTGCTTATATATATATATTTATTTTTTATAATAATGTGATACTAATATAATCAGTTGGGACTAAAAATATTGTTTGGATTCAAGTTGAGTTTAAGTCTTATTTATGGTCCCAAATAAGGTAAAAAAAATAGGAGAGTGCACCCATGGGTGGGGTAACTCGTTGGGATTAGTTTGAACATATTAGAGTTGGGTTTGAGGTCTATAGGCCCACTTAAAATTAGTATTAAGACTAGTTTAACGATTAATCATATAAAAGAAATGTTTATACTTGCCCTAATTCACTATAACATTCACTAAATCCCAAAAGTTACACCAAAAATATAGAGAGTCTACTTGAGAGAGAAAGCATTCATTTGTTGAACATATGTGTATACTATATGTACATCATACTATTTATGAAATTGTGGGTTATATGGATTCACTGTATAGTAGGTCACAAACACACAAGATTCCCTTTTTAGCCAAATTTCATCTTTTTTAATTTTAGGTGAATATTTAAGATGATTTCAAAGCTAAAAATCACAACCAAACATTCAAAACAAAACAGGAAGAAGATTTGAGGAAAAATCCCTTTTGAGAAAAAAACTATAATAAACATTATTTTAGATACGACAGACCAACCATACAACTTAAAGCTCCACTAAGTTTAATGCAGTAGCTTCTTTAGGTCTTCCACGAAAAATGACACAGTCCAGCACCGTCCACAACAAATATCTCTTTCCTCGATATCCATTGATCAACCTCATGAATCGGAGTTCCTTTCTTCTTTAGCAGAAGAGAAATATCTTAACAAAGTCAGCCATAGAGCAGCACTGTACAAGGGATTAAATATGGATGGTTTATTCAGGGTTTGAAGTAAACTCAACAAATTATTCAATGGGATTGATTTGAAAAACCAAAGATGTTTTTCTCGAACAAGGGTTATGAGACTTTTGGGACTGATATGGAAAATTGATTTTTGCCAAAAGTTCTAAGAAAAACAGTCCCCAAGAACCTTATTTATAAAAACATGAAATTCGACGTGGGGAAGTTCGCTTGAATAAAAATAGGGGTTTGTTCAAACGAAAACCCAATTTTATCCAAGCAAACTCTAGTCTCGTACAAATGGAGTAGGGTTCTCATTCGAACGAGCTTAAAACGATCTTGTAACAGTTGGAACTCTGCTAGGTAGAGAAACATCATTGGATTTTTGTTTGAAGTCTATTCCAAAGAACTCGGAATCTTGTTCAAATGAATAGCAGACCTCATTTGAACAAAAAATATGACTCGCTCAAACGAAGCTTAAAATCGGTCGAATGATCGAAATTTTATTTTGAAAAATAGTTTTAAAAGTTTGCCTCGAATAAATTTTAAAAGAATGACAGAATAAAATCTATAAGTTTAAATCAAAACGTTATACCATATACCTCTTCGATAGTGTAGCCACGATTTCAACTCATGCAATCCTCGATTTTTTACTCGATCACTAACTTGTCTTCTCATTGAAGTTCTAGGGAAGTACATGATGCTACTGTTTGTAACGAGATATTCCAGAATCTATAAAATATTGAGCAATTATAAAACTTGCTCTTATAAATCTTCCCTTTTGTCTATTCCGATGTAAAACATAAATCGAAAATAAAACCCCTAAGATAAGTTCTACTAATGCCATACAAAACTACAAAAAGAAAAGACACTAGAGACTTTATCTTCAGCTGAAAGTCTTCACCGTGTAGTCCAAGATATCATCAAGGAGGAACGATTTACACACATGAAGCAAAAAAAATATTGCCATACAAAACTAAAAAAAGAAAAGACACTCGAGACTTTATCTTCAACTGAAAGTCTTCATCGTGTAGTCCAAGATATCATCAAGGAGGAACGATTTACACACCTGAAGCAAAAAAAATATTGTGACGCATACAAAAGTTTAAAGAGAACATAAAAAAAACTCAATATGTTCTCCCCCTTTTTATCCGTAATAGATAAAGGGTTAGAAACTAATCATCAAATGTTAGCATCACCCGAATCCAAATATGAAATAGCATCACAAAGATAAACAATTAAGTACATGCGATGAAACTCCAAAGAAGCAACCAAACATTTTTGTAATTTTTTTATTTTTGAGTATGTAAAAAGTATATTTATATAAAAAATACATATAAGTACAAATATAAGCATGCTATCGAATAACACAAAAATATTTGAATTGTGAAAGCGGAATGAAATTGTGTGAACTTAAACCATGAGAAAATCAACATTGGAATACGAAATAAAGGTGGACAAAGTTAAAAAGATACTTCCGAAGAAAGAAATCAATTTCAACCTAAGTTGTAAGAATATTGAGCAAAGTGAAATTGACTTAACTTATGTAAAATGTCATGAATGTTAATGCTTCTCAAATCAATAACGCCAAAATGTTTAATATTTTTTAAGAAAGTCCATTGTGCAAACCCATTATTCTTCTACTTATAACACCCTCAAAATCTCACATTTTTAAGCATACACTCTCAGATTTTTGAAGATATCATAATGCTCAAGAAAGGGAAGCATCAATAAAATAAAAATGGCCTTGGCACTTCTATTTTTATTTGTCGAATTATTTTCTTAGGCTCTTGCCAATGGTTCCCTTTAATGCAACGAGAATTTTCTCTTTCGTAGCTCCTTTCCATTGCTTAAAAGAAAACAATTTTTTTGGAAAAGAAATTCGAGTAATGGTTCTTTCCAAAATTTATTTCTAGTACATTTGGTTTGTTATTAAACACAATTGAGATGAGAATACCGTATTCTACATATGACAAGTAAGTATAATATTAAATAACTTCGTGCATGTGTGCTATAAAGGTGATAAAAATTCTAGCATGAAGAAAATGATCATCAATGAACAACGAAATAATAACAATGCATTGTTAAGCACACTAAAGAAACGAAGCCATGCCAAGACACCACGATAAAGTTATATAAATGGATGAAATGTAGTTATTATTCGAACATCTTAAATGAACATCCATATATGGTGAAAAACAAATACAAAATGTTTTTTAATTTTTAAATTTTTTTATCAAAAAATAAATCTTTAAAAAAATGAAAATCTTTTTGGATTTTTCAATAAATATAAACACATAAATACAATCTAGCAGATAGCAGCATGATAATCACCCTATACGAGAAACAAGTCTCGACCTCAATAATTAGTCCGGGAGGTATTCTTAAAGGAAGCAGACATCCTTTGAAATTCCTCCATTAAACATTGAAAAGTCTTTACCAAAAAATCCACTTGCTCATAGAGACAAGCAAACTATATATAGTGATGTGTGGGATCATGTGTGGAAACACGTATGTGAACTTGTGTGGGAGCATGTATGAAAATACGTGTGTGAAAAACTCTCCCTCGTTAAAATAAAATTTCCGAAGGTGACCTCTTTATTTGCAACGGGAATAAACATAAACGTGTTTGGGTCTACCTTGGTTAAAGTTCCTAGGGCTTTCTCTCCTTGGTGGGTTAGGTTGAGGCCCATAAGGATCCATCACAACCACAAGAACTTGTTTGGGTGCGGTATTAGAGGTGGATGCGCTGTAGTAACCTATTCCTTACCTCTCGTTAAAACCTAACACGGGATTGAGTAACATCTTTCCACCTTCTTAGATGTATCCTCTAAAGTGACCTTAACCTTTAGGGCATGTTTGAGATCTTTCTCGAGTTGGAAAACATGGGCTTAAGGTTTCTCATGAGTCTCCAATGAGGCTTGAATATCTCTCGTAAGACTTCCCATTTTGTTAGCCGAATAGGTATTTTTCCTACCAACCACAATAGGTTGCTCACATACTTACTAATGCCTCACACTCTCTCGAAGCTGTCAAATCTTATTTAAATCCAATACCCTAAGAGTTAAATTTCTATTTTGATTTTTAAAGTGTAATACTCGTATTTTTATAATAGAATAAATTGGTAGAATTTAAATTAACATGATAGAATTTAATTAAAAAAATTAGGGAATAAATTACTTAGTTGTAAATTCATGTTTATGGGACTCATTTATGCATGTTATCCTTACTAGTAGAAATAAATTTGCATGTTAACTAAATTATTAGTATGGGGTGTTCAATCTCATAAAAAAATGTGTAATTTGGGTAGAAATAGTTTAGGCACATTTCAGAATTATTTGAGGACTCGTTTAGGTGTTTTAGACATCTAAAATTAGGGTCGGGGAATAAGTATACCAACTCGCTCATTTAGGGGAGTTATTGGTTCAATCCAGGTATGGTTTCGAGCTCATTTAGGGGTCCAAATTTAGGGGGGGTTATGCTTAACTAAAAATTAAAGGTTATTTTAAGGTAATTAACAATTAAGAAACCATTTTCCATCCACCACAACTCAACCCTAGTAGACCCACACCCATTGGAGAGGTTACCAAGGTTGGAGAAGGGAGAAAGATAAATATCCAAGAGGAAGAGACCCTCAATTGTTAAACTAAGGCAAGAAATCTATTGATAAATTAGTTTTTTAATATGTTTCTTAATTCAATTGTGTATTTCTCATAGAAATTTCTAGGTTAAAGTTGATGAAATGATATATATATGATTGGAATAAACCTCATGGATATAAAACAACAAATCTGAAATTATAACATTTAAAGACTAAACTAATTAGTGATATTTCTAGGTTAATGTTGTAGTAATGATGAATCTAATGTAAACTGATAAGAAAGATAAGTTCTTGAATCGATAAAAAGGGAAAAGATTGCATCTTGGAAACTAGAGTTTTAATAGCAAATGATTGTTGATATGTATTATTATCGTAGGAATTTAATATGTTTTTATGATGATTTTCATGTAGAGAACCGCTGTTTTAAAATTGGGAATAAATTAGAGTTTATACATAGGGTTTGGGTGAAGTTAAGAGACCCCATGGATGAAGGGAGAAGGCAAAATTTCATCCTTGTTTATCTTTGCAGCCCAGTAAAATCGAACCGATTCGCTGGGAGGAGCAAATCGGTTCGCTGACTAAACTGGTTCGGTTCAGCCAGTGAACCAACTCGGTTAGCTATGCTGATCCCCTCGTGCTTTTATGTCTTTTCTTGGATCGTTTAGGATTCGGCATGGACTATGGATTTTAGGAGATGGAATTGGACATCTAAGATTATAGTGGGAAGGTTAGAAAGTAACATAGGGGTTAACTGGGAATGAATTTCGTGTAAGGTTTGCGTCACAATTTTATTATTTGGGAAGATATAATTAATAAAAAATAAAAGAAACTTTTTTGGGGTAATTATAGGGTCAATTATCTATACATATTATGGGTTGAAAATGTGTATTTATTTATTTATGTTAACATACCCATGTTCATGGATGGCCTATCGATTGGGGTTACATGCATCTCGGGACCAAAGCATGCGTGAGCACAAGTGGGCTAGGCATTGCATAGATTGTTATTTTAGGCACTATATGGCAGCGCCACTCATAAAAGGTTGGTGTAGATGTTGGGATCCATTGTCACCGTCAGGGTATGAACCGTGCAATAGTGTACCATGTAGGGACCAACCCACTTGTTTGTGTTTTGTGATGTCCATTTGGATGAGGGACTCCTTCGAACTTACTGATAGAGAACGAGCAAAACATTAAGGGTAGGTGCCTTTATGTGTCATATATATGTAAGGACATATATAATTATATAGAATAATTGATAATTAATCCTTATAGTCTAATGATGTAGAAAATTGATAATGAACCTAATACTACATAAAATGCATAATGGATGTTATGTTACTTGTGTGGGTAGCATTGTAGGGGGCACTCTAGGAAATAGAAGCACATGTGTAGACGATTTACTTCAGTACATGAATTATGGTAGATGCATCAAATATAATTTATTGTTATAGTTATCGTACTTTTATATTTGATACTAGGGTTGATGTGCGTATAAAATTGCAGTTAGATGAGGGGTGAGATTCTTGCTGTGTACGAGTGCCGATGGGCGACGCATACGTTGAATTAACTGCATCATTTCATTTTAATTTTGTAAGATATTTCTTGCAAATCTAGGGCGCGGACCAAAATTATGAAAATATTTTCCCCTAGGTTTGACTAGATAGGAATAGAAAGGTTGACGAGATATGAGACTTGTTGTCCCACTTTTCCCATAACTCATTCAAATCATTGATTCTAGTTTAGGTTGCTACTTCCCTTTCAGTTATTTATTATTTCGGATAATATATGGGCATAAGTCCGAAGTTTATATTCAGTTTTTGAGACCAGTCGTACTTATATTGGAGTTTTATTACTATCTGGATGTTGGATATATTTTTATTAGTTATTAATTAAATCGATTTTATCATGCATGTTTTTTTTAAAAATATGAACGTTTTATTATGGTTTGATGCTGAGAATGATATAGATTGATAGACAAGCCCTATCTTCGACGTATTGTTTCCGTACAACCTTTACGTGAAAAATGGGGATTATCACAGTTGGTATCAGAGCATCCAGGTTCTAGCCTCCTTAGGATCTGTGCGCACTCATTACGTTCTGCGTTGCGTTCTTCGAAATGTAGAGCCTATGATTAGGAATCATTGTACTCTTTGTGATTTGTTACTAATAAGAAACATGTTTCCTTTCAAATGGCAAATGGTAAGCGAGGTAGACCAAGATGTGCCACCACATGGGCTGTAGAGTAGGGGTTCAGCAGGAGTCGCAGCTATACCCACAGCCACCACCAGTCCCATGTAATACCCCCTAATTTTATAGATATTTAAATTACATGAGTGGGTGTAATTTAATAATTTTAGAATTTAAAGTAAATGAGATGGACTAACTATACTTCACGTCGCAGGTGAATAAAAGTGACAAATGATGTTATTTTATGCGAAAAATATGTGTGGACATGTGTTGGGTTTAATACGTGAACTTTTGATAAGTGACTCAGATGGGAGTTTCGAGTGCACGGTAGGTTCAGAAGGGTCGAGATAGTCAGAATAGATAAGACGAGGGTAGTGTTGGGGTTCTGGAAACTTTTTGGATCAGTAGGGACTCACATTTGCATATACGAGTCAATTTTGGGTTTAATAAGAGGATAACCCTTATTTTTCTCTCTTATAAGTCATGAGAGAAAGAGAAAAGAGGAAAGAAAAGAAAGAAATAAAGAAGAGAAAGAAGGAAGAGATTTTCGGACAAGCACCGACAAATTTCGGCACGAGATCATCGAATCTATCCAACCGAGCAAGTGTTTAACTTGCTTTAATGATTTAAGTGTGCTTATTATTATAGTGCTGTGAAAATTATAAGATTTTGATTTTGACATTCTTGTACAAAAATGGGTTTTTAGAATAAGCTTTCATAAGAAATTTATGTGTTAATAACTCCATACTAAATCTAGGATTAAATCCATGTTAACGGTGTAAATTATGGTGAGAAATCAGAAGAAATGAAAGTTAGGGTTTAATTAAGAAATGGTTAATTTTCTTGGTTAAATTGATTAAGCCCAAGAATAAATTACTGTGTAGATAAGTATATTTGTGGTTAATGATGTTGGAGACCATAAGTTTAGGGTTGGATCAGTGTTGGAGTGGTTTTTTGAGGTGTAGAAGAAGATGAACTCGTAGAGGGCAAAAACTGTTCACATAGAACCGATTCGGATGCGATTTGGTTCGTTTATTTGAAATATAATTGATTTATTTTTGGTATTATCCGTTCGATTCGTTTGCTCGAAATCGGATCGGTTCGTTTTTTGGGCCATGGGTTCTGTTCGGTTTTGGCAGAAAAATTTGAGAGGTTTTTCTTGGGCTAAAGGGATTGAAGACGAATTCCTTTTGAAGATAAATTATAGGGGATCCTATATTGATATTGAGTGTGAGAACCTCTAAGTGATGAAAAGTGTGATGTATAAATCTTGGGTTAGTGAGAGTAAAATTCGGGGAATAAATTGGAGGACTGCTAAGGATGAATAACACTCGGGAGATTATTTCTGCGGGTATATATATTTGTATGCATGTAGAATATATATATATATATATATATATATATATATATATATATATATATACCGATAGTATATGTGAATAATATCCAAATGTGCGAGTAGGATGAAATTTGAATACTATCTAGTGGCGATAAGCTATTATTCGGGAAAATATATTTATGTGAGAATTGTATCATAAGTGAGTGAATACTTATGGGATTAAAATAAGTTGTGTGTATACTTATTGATTAATATGAATTGGTATAATTGGTATTATAGGCTAATGCCACGAGAGATAGGCATGATAGCCGGATTTGATGTGATATATATCTATACGGGTAGATAGACAGTATATATATGATATGATTATGATTATATCTGTTTGTGAATGATATATTTATGTGAATCATACCCCTCTAGTGCTATCATGGAAAGTTATGGGATGTGGGTGAGGCCCCTGGCTTAAGGAGCAGGAAATGTATTGTCCCCAGGTCATAGCGTCCATTATTTTTATTGTGTGACATTTATCAGGGGTGATACATGGTGGGTATGTTTTGTTCTCATTTTTGGTGAGGAACTACGATCACTTCCCATACGTTGTGATTTGGTTTATATCAAGTCGGTGTGAGAGTCCGATCACTGGTAACCCAGAATGGTATGCGAGTAATTCCCTGGAAGATGATATGATTGAGAGACTACAACGATTGAGTTGTAGCTCTAAGGGATGGTTATTATACTTATATAGTGTGTGTGATATGTAAGTATGGATATCCTGGATGTGTATAGTATATATATATGGGGAAAAAATAAAGAATGGAATGTGAGATAATTTCTAGATCATCGAGGAGAATAAAATCCGAAATTAAAAATGTGAGATACGTATATAAAGGTGAGAAGATTATATACGAGATGATAACACCAAAATGAGAATTGTGTAATAACTAGTGAAAGTTATTCATAATGTAAGGATGAATTGTAAGAGAGAGATTAAAAGGTATGAGCTCGGGCGATAGCTTAGAATATTTTATATTACACGGGGTACATGTTAGCATGTGGTGAATTGGTAGTTTTATCGAGGTACTTGTTAGGATGGGTAGCGTAACTAGGGTGTTTTAAAATACACGCGTTAGGTGTGCACTGCTAGATGAGAGGTGAGGAGCATCTCATGTGAGTGAGACGCTAGTTTAAATATGGAGAGTATCATATTTTAAATATTAAAGTATGTTAAGAACTTGCTAAAATATTTTTCAAAACTCGGGCTCTGACCCGTATCTATTTTTCTTTTTCTTCTCCTTGTTATACATTTAGGTGTCCAGACACAGGGATGCCTGGATGTTTATTCTTTCGAGTCAGACGTTGCTGCCGCAGTTGTGGATGTTGGAAGGAAATTATTTTGACGCTTCTCTCCTTGTGATCTAGATAGGAGGTACTGTAAGTTATATTTGGGAATGTTTCCCAACTTTTGTCATTTATTTTATTTACGGCATTTTTATTTTTACGTCTATTCGATATGGTTATATAAATGATTTATCGAGAGTATTCGATTATTGTTTATTCATAAATTTTAATTATTATTCATATCTTTGAATGGAAGATTTTACTTGTGCGTTTAGGTTAAAAACATTAGAAAGTTTAAAATTTGACACGAGGCCTAATAAGCTATTACTAATAAAATGGTTTTCGTCAGTGATGCTGAGAATGAAACCATTTGAGATTACTGTTTAATTCGATATAGGACTGAGCACCCGGTATTTTATTAGGCAGGATGTTACAGGGGGTATTAGAGCATCAGGTTCTAGTGTCCTTAGAAATCTGTGCGGACGTGCTAAGTTTTCAGCGTTAATTTCTAATTGATAGAGCCCTATGCTAAAGATTGTTGATTCTTGGTGAGATTTAGTTCTCATGCTATAAGATATAATTATAGTGAATTTTCTATGCGTTCGGGTGTGCTTCGTAGGCCGATTACGAAGAGGACGACGGTGAGGACCGTTGAAAGGGCAGCTGGAGGCGAGCTCAGTTGAAGTTGGAGAATATTTCGGGACGATGACTGTAGTCGAGGTCACCTCTATTTTTGCTCGACAAGATGGGGCAGTAAGGACTGCTTGGGTGCAGTATATATTTTCAAGTACCGTTATAGCAGAAAGTGGTGCTAAATTAGACTCACCCAGTGTGGTTAGAGTGGGAGGAGTCAGAGGCGTCTTTGTAGATGACCACCCGTTAGAATGTTAGCATATTTGGAGATTGTATGTGTAACCCAATGGATGCAAGATTTCCAGAGGCTTTGGCATATAACAGTGTTGTAGTGGTGGTAGTCAATCACCACATTTAAAAAGAGAAATTCTATTTGGAAGGTCGAAGCAGATGGAGACTATGTCGTGTTGTGTCAATAAGGTTATGAATGCTTCTTTCTTAAGGGAGCTAAAGGAATTGGAGAATTCAGTCAGGGCTGTTAAAGCCAACAGTGTGGCCAACAGAGCTAAATGAACAACGAGGTTAGCCATCAGGGTCGGGGCTACCAAGGTCCAAGAGAAGGACAACCCTAATATGGTCAGTATGGCCAAGGATAAGTGGATTATATTAAGAGGTATTTTTATGTGGAGAGTATGACCACATGCATTGATTTTTCCCAAAGCGAGAAAAATGGACAAGAATTTGGTGCCTAGTACGGGAAATGATTTAGATAACTTTGGTTCGGTTCGGACAAGTGTGTCATGTTCGGGAACCATTGGAGCAGCCAGGGTAAATTGGCAAGGTCAAAATATGAGTTTTAACCTCGGGTGAATGTGAAACACCCTAAATATTTGACTTACTTACATTATTTAGGGTAATTGATGTATAGTTGAGTCTTGTAATTTTTATTTTCTAGGATTTTTTTTATGGATTGGGTAGAATAGTAATTGTTGTATAGGACTTAGGTTATTTTATTTTTTCCTAGAGTACCATGATGTACTCGAAGGGTTATATCATAAATATCCAAAGGGGGAGAATGAAACACCCTGAATATTTGACTTACTCGAGTCTACATTATTTAAGGATTTCAACTAATTTGGATATTATTCCAAAACATATTTTTTAGTACGAGCCTTCTCCGTGGTGCATCTTACAACGCCACTCGATGACTCAACATGCCTCGACTCTACTCAAAGACATATCCGAGTAAAGGTATTCACGTGTGATGAACATTTGCACTTGAAACGTTAGGCACTCATGCATATATGGACTGATATTATTTTATTGAATGCCTAATTTTTTTCTAAAAGAGGAATTATATTATTTTTACTAGAAATAATTCTTAAATAAAGTTTTCATTGTTAAATAATTTTCAAAATTATTTAGTATGTAAAATTATTTTTGATAAATAATTTTTCTTTACTAAAATATCATTTGGTTAGAATATGTTAGGCCTTGGTTCCATTTTTTATTCCCGGCCATACCCCATTCCTTTAGCTCTTAGCATCTACACCTGCTAGTTTCTTAGCTGAACCGAATTGTCCTCTGGTAATCTCATTTAGGCTTTGTCATTTAGATGATGGTGTAAACGATTTTGACCGAGTAAGACCAGCTATATATTGTCACTTTATGTGACTTTTCCATTATAAATTTCGTCCTATGTCTGTTAGGACTTCCATAGCCTTTAGACCTTACTTAGAGTTTTCTGCCATATCTTTTTGTTGTACATGGATCTAATTTTAAGGTTACTATAATACCTATTGGGTATTAACTTCATTAGGAGAACCTTAGTTGTTATCTTTTAGTAGGTGATCGAATTGACCAAATATAGATTTAAGACTTTAGATGTCTAAGACCTGTTTTTTGATATGACCAATTGTACCTACTTTTATAATCGATTTGACCCAAGCCTTGTTAACCATGCTCTTTTTTCATACTTTCGATAGTGTCCCATTAGGTGCTTTAATTTTTTTTAAACCTTAGGAGCTTCGTCACTTTTGTGAGTTGTTTTTAAAACTGTAGGAACAGTACCTCGTTTTAGGTAGATGTGTGTTCATAATTTTGTTTCATCACTTTGTGACTTGACTTGTCAACTTTTAGCCACATCCTAAAACTATCAACCTAATTGATTTTTTTGACCCACTTGCACAGTTACTTGCCAGCTGTCATAATATATTCGTTGGGGAATTTTGTTAAAACCAAAACCCTATACCATCCTTGTTATATTTTTAGTGGTTTTAGGTCTTCGAAACAGGCTTAATCAGTTAGACAATTTAGATTTTATAATCTGTTAATTAGTTTTAACTAGAATTAATCACAACTCTAGATTAATATCTTTTAATCAGAACTCTTGATTTTAAAGTTTCTAGAATATTATTTTCTCACCTATATAAACTTCATTAGAGAGTTTATTTGTGTTAGCATATTTAGATCCTATTATCTAGAGTGAGAAACACAAGAGGGTTTAAGTTTTGTAGAGAGAAAAATATAGAGAATTAGAGAGAATATCTAAGAGAGGAGAAAATATTATTTTGCACACATTGTGATATTTCTACTTCATCTCTATTCTGTTTTTATTTTTGAATTCTCAATGATCTTGCACATCATCTCATAAGTTTAGAGATTGAAATATTGTGTTATTGTAGAGAGAATTTATGTGCTTTCAAGATGAAATAATGTATTACAAAAACTAGAATTCCTTAGATTTTTAGATCCGAATTTTATTGAATATTTTTTATGATCTAAATATTCTGATTTTGTGTTAGATGATATATGATCTTTAAAATTATAATTTCTCCGAATCTTATATGTTTATTGAAAATCTTTTTAAAGATCTGTTTTCTCATATTTTTGAAATAATTTGTAAAACACTTTTTCTCATAAAATCTGATTTTATATTTTTGAGAGATTGAGAACACATTTTTAAATGATTGAATAATCTTGTTGTGTCTCCATGACAAGTATTGTATGTATTTCTTAGAATATAAGATTTATGATTGAAATTAATTTTGCAAGTTTTTGTAGAAAACTTAATTGGTTGTTAATTGAAAATGTATTTTTCTTAAGTTTTTATAGAAAACTTATTTGCTTGATTACAAATGTATTTTTGTTAAGTTTTTGTAGAAAACTTATATGCTTGTGTTATGAATTAGGTTCGTGCATGGTTTGCATTTAGAACATATTCACTTACACATTTTGCACAACTAGTATGTTGTTGAAAGATTAGTTTTAACTGAGTTGGAATTCGCTAAGAATGAGATCAAGGAAAAAGTAAAGGGGCAACAAAGAAAAGATCAAGTTCTAGTCAGATTACCTTTGGAGTGGAGAATCTCAAGTAGGTATATTCTTAACTTAGTTAGGATCTTTGTGTGTTTGCCAAGTGTTGTAACTTGAATCTTTATTTTAGTGGAATTTTTGTTTTGTGGCGTAGAGGTCACCGTGGATGTTTTCCCTAGTTTGGGTTTTTACCACGTTAAAAAATCATACTTATTAATATTCTTTTCCTCATCTTATTCTATGTATGATTTAGAATTAAAATTGTTACATGATTTAATTACTTGAATTGGAATAATTCTTCATATTTGATATGTTGTATTGTAGCGTAATAAATCAGATTGTTATTAATTTGACTTTTGATTAAATCAGATTTAATTGATTGTAATTTTCGCATATATTAAAATATGATTAGTTAGATAATAAAGTTTTTCTTGATTTTATTATACATATGTTAATAGAAAAAACTTGCATGAAATTAGAGTATATTTATGTGTGCGTACGGAGATTGTTTCATGGGCGCATCTCAAGAAATGTCCCTCGGGGATTTTCAGAATGAGATATGCTTTGTGTAACACGAGCGGGTCACGATATCTTAATTAGCACTAGATTCGCGGGTGAGACGAGTTTACTGTATATATCGATAACATTGTTATGTTCATATTTCTATGGTATAGCGAGGTTATTTTTTGTTTAATCCGTGGGGAAGCGGGTGTAGGCATAATGGTATATATTTTATTGGAATTACTAATTTTAGTGATGTGTTATACGAGTATGATAGTATTTTGAGTATAATTTATGGACTGGTTAGAACGATAGTGGGCTGATATTGTAAGGCTATCGTGTTTGCTATTCCAGGGCATAAGATGACAGAGACTTCAGAGAGTATAGTTATCTCGAGATATTTGATCCCGGTGTGTAAGGACCGTATTGATGTTATTTGAGGTATAATGGGTTTGTTATCGAGATGAGAGAATGATCTCGTTATTATGTTTGGTGCTCAAAAGTTGGTGATAGTGAGAACGTTGTTATATCACTACTTTAGAGACGTGGGAGTTGAGATTTATATTTATATTTCTGAGGACAAGATTTTTTAGGGTCCCGATTATGTGATTGAGATTTGTGAATTTTCTTACCGCTAATGCTGAGTTGCAGTATATTGGGAGAAAGTTCCTTATTCAAATATTGTAACGTGATGAGATACGCTTGAACCTTGGTAAACGTCGTGATTAGAGAGGCGTTGATGGATGCTAGGGCATCAGTTTTGAATATTAAGTAAAGAAAGTGTAGATAAAACTCTCTAAGCTGAGACCTATTGTATAGTATAAGGCTAGTGGAGCCTGTAGTGCCGTGAGAGAGCACTGGAAATCTTTCTTTTCACCACGAGTTGAGGGGTGGAACGATGTCGAGGAGAATTAAGTTTTAATTTATGGGTGATTGAGAATACCCATGTGCTTGAGCAACGTCGAGAATGCAAGGCCAGTTTTGAGGAAAGTGTGATGTTTCCAGTATTGTGCAGACATGCGTGGATTATAGGGTATATGGGCACCCTGTTTAGTTGATTTCAAATCGTCTGAGATAGGAGGACATATGAATCAAGGTGTGGAATATGTGCATGTGGGGAAATTATAGATAAAGCTGAATGGTATGATGGATTGAACGTCGTGTGAGAATGAAAATGATCCAAGTATACGTGTGCAATGAGAGTAGCACACCCAAGATGGGTTGAAAGGCTGTGGGAAGCCATTTACAAGGATATCTCTTGAGGAGAGGTAAATTCAATTATTGTACGAAAAGTTTAGTGGAGTCCTACTCAATTGAATGTTGAGAGTGGCTTGCGCGTATATATAATGTTGATGTTTATAAGATAAGGGGATTAGAAGTGCGCGTGTGACGGGAGTGCACGGGTCGAGATTTTTGGTACACCTTGGGGAGAGAAGGGGATTATAAGTACCACTTATGGTGATAAGTAATAAGTGAAAATTGGTGTTAGGTGAGACACAGTGAAATTATCTCCGAGTGCACCACTTATATATGGAAATAGGTTGGATCGAAATGATCAACCAGAAATTAAGTATCAAGCCGAAGATTCCAGTGACGGAATGGGCTGACAGGCTGCTAAAGGAGTGCACCAGTATGAGGTACTGCCCAATATTGTTGTAAATTAGGAGGGAGATCCCTGAACCCCACCTACGATAGGGACTTTTGAGAAGCAGTGAGGATAATGTTTTGTTTTGTACAAGTAAAGTCACCTATGGCCCGATGAGTAGACGAGAGGAGATTGACGACTAGTAAAGTGGTATGAATGTGATTCTGGAGTCACTACAGTTAGTTTATTTCCACAACTAACACAACATGTAATTGAAGTAAGTATGGTACGGTATTTGGGAGGATAAATTATATATTGGTATAATTATGTGTAGTCACACTTACCTACTTATTGTAGACAAGGTGTCTATTAAGGTTTTGGGTGGGAAAGCCTGGTCATTCTCCCTCTGGTTGTTTAGAGGTGAGTGAATAAATAGACTTTTGGACCAGATGCAATTTGGAGTCCGTTGTTAAGAGGGGCATTAACCATAAACTATTTTGGGGTGAGTTTTTGGCGTCGTAAGAGTTACGTGACTATAAACCAAGATTTGAAGCACAGACAGGAGTGTCCAGATGTTCTTGTGGTTTCCCTCGGGATGGGAACTTTATGTTGTGGCTGCCACGGGAAGCTGGCACTTAGCGATGTGCTGCCTTCCAATAAAATTGAGGGGATAAGAGTCAGTGATGTATAGGCTCATCTTATTTGGATGCCATTGGTTTATATAGTTGGGTCCCACTAGCGGGTGAATAGTGGAGTGATCGTACCACTAACGAGGTACGATTTGATTGTTGGTACTAGAGCAGGTAGTGTGATTGTGATCCAAGGTCATTGGTACCGGTCTAATCCGAATTTCGATGACTAAATTCTCTTGTAAGGTGGGGAGAGTTTAATAACCCATACTTTTATGGATATTTAAATTACATGAGTGGGTGTAATTTAAACGTTTGAGAATTTAAAGTAAATGAGATGGAGTAATTACATGTGATGTTATTCTATGCGAAAAATACGTATGGAGATGTGTTGGGTTTAAGATGTGAATTTTTTATAAGTGACTCGGATGGAAATTTCAAGTGCACGGTTGGTCTCGAAAGAGCCGCGATAATTAGAATAGACTACTTGGGGGTAGTATTTGGGTTCCGAGAACTTTTTCGATCATCAGGGACTCGCATTTGTATATACGAGTCAATTTTGGGTTTAATAAGTAGATAACCCTTATTTTTCTCTCTTATAAGTCACGAGAGAAAGAGAAGAGAGGAAAGAAAAGAAAGAAAGAAAGAAAGAAAGAAGAAAGAAGAGAAAGAAGGAAGAGATTTTCGGACAAGCACCGACGGATTTCGGCACGAGATCGTCGGATTTATCCCACTGGGAAAGTGTTTAACTTGCTTTAATGATTCAAGTGTGCTTATTATTCATATTATAGTTGGTGTGAAAACTACAAGATTTTGGGTTTGGCATTCTTGTACAAAAATGGGTTTTGGGAAGAAGATTTCATAAGAAATTTATGTGTTAATAACTCCATATTAAATCTAGGATTAAATCCATGTTAATGGTGTAAATTATGGTGAGAAATTGGAAGAAATGAAAGTTAGGGTTTAATTAAGAAAGGGTTGATTTTCTTGGTTAAATTGATTAATCCCAAGAATAAATTAGTGTGTAAATGAGTATATTTATGGTTAATGATGTTGGAGACCATAAGTTTTGGGTTGGATAAGTGTTGGAGTGATTTTTTGAGGTGTAGAAGAAGATGAACTACATAGAGGACAAAAATTGTTCACATAGAACCGATCCGGATGCGGTTCAGTTCATTTATTTGAAATAGAAATGGTTTGATTTTGGTATTATCGGTTCGATTCATTTGTTCGAAATCGGATCGGTTCATTTTTGGGGCCATGGGTTCGGTTCGATTTTGGCAGAAAAATTTGAGACATTTTTCTTGGCTTAAAGGGATTGAAGACGAATTCCTTTTGAAGATAAATTATAGGGGATCCTATATTGAGTGTGAGAACCTCTAAGTAATGAAAAGAGTGATGCATAAATCTCGGGTTAGTGGGAATAAAATTCGAGGAATAAATTGGATGAATGGTTAGGATGAATAACACTCGGCAGATTATTTTGGCGGGTATATATATTTTTGTGCATGTAGAATATATATATACTGATAGTATATGTGAATAATATCCGAATGTGCGAGTAGGATGAAATTAGAATACTAGAAAGTGGTGATAAGCTATTATTAGGGAAAATATATTTATGTGAGAATTGTATCATAAGTGAGTGAATACTTATGGGATTAAAGTAAGTTTTGTGTATACTTATTGATTAATATGAATTGGTATAATTGGAATTATAGGCTAATGCCACGAGAGATAGGCATGATAGCCAAATTTGATGTGATATATATCTATACGGGTATAGAGACAGTATATATATGATATGATTATGAATATATATGCGTGTGAATAATATATTTATGTGAAGCATACGCCTCTAGTGCTATCATGGAAAGTTGCTCGATGTGGCTGGGGCCCCTGGCTAGAGGAGCAGGGAGCGTATAGTCCCCAGGTCACATCATCCATTATTTTTATTATGTGATATTTATCAGGGGTGCAACATGGTGGGTATGTTTCTTACTCATTTTCGATGAGGAACTATGACCTCTT
Source organism: Sambucus nigra (assembly GCA_949130495.1). Classification (NCBI taxonomy): domain Eukaryota; kingdom Viridiplantae; phylum Streptophyta; class Magnoliopsida; order Dipsacales; family Adoxaceae; genus Sambucus; species Sambucus nigra. The sequence continues at coordinate 779,063,053 of OX422208.1, read as the reverse complement.
ACCATACGTTGTGATTTGATTTATAGCAAGTCGGTGTGAGAGTCCGACCGTTGGTAATCCAGGATGGTATGTGAGTAATTACCTGAAAGATGATAGTATTGAGAGACTTCATATATTGAGTTATAGCTCTAAGGAATGGTTATTATACTTATATAGTGTGTGATATATAAGTCTGGTAATACTGCATGTATATATATATATATATATACGGCAAAATAAAGAATGGAATGCGAGATAATTTCTGGATCATCTCGGAGTATAAAATTAAAAATTAAAAATGTGAGATACATATATAATGATGAGAAGATTATTTACAACATGATAACATGAAAATGGGAATAGTGTAATAACTAGTGAGAGTTATTCATAATGTAAGGATGAATTATAAGAGAGAGATTAAAATGTATATGCTCGGGCAATAACTCAGAATATCTTATATTACACGGGTTATGTGTTAGCGTGTGGTGACATGGGAGTTTTTTCGAGGTACTAGTTAAGATGGGTAACATAACTATAATGTTTTAAAATACTTGAGTTAGGTGTGCACTGTTGGATTAGAGGTGAGGGGTATCTCATGTGAGCGTGACACCAGTTTAAATATGGAGAGTATTATATTTAAAATATTAAAGTAGATGTTAAGAATTTGCTAAAATATTTTTCAAAACTCGGGCTCTGACCCGTATCTATTTTTCTTTTTCTTCTCCTTGTTATACTTTTAGGTGTCCAGACACAGGGATGCCTGGATGTTTATTCTTTCGAGTCAGATGTTGCTGCCGCAGTTTTGGATATTGGTAGGAAATTGTTTAGACGCTTCTCTCCTTGTGATCTATATAGGAGGTGTTGCGAGTTATATTCGGGTATGTTTCCCAACTATTGCAAATTATTTTATTTACTGCATTTTTATTTTTATGCCTATTCAATATGGTTGTATAAATGCTTTACCGAGAGTATTCGGTTATTGTTTATTCATTCATTTCAGTTATTGTTCATATCTTTGAATGGATGATTTTACTTGTGTGTTTAGGTTAAAAAGATTAGAAAGTTTAAAATTTAACACCAGGCCTTATAAGTTATTAGTAATTAAATGGTTTTCGTCAGTGATGCTAAGAATGTAACCATTTGATATTGCTGTCTAATTTGATATATGACTGATCACCCTGTATTTTATTAGGAAGGTTGTCACATACCAACCATGGTTAATGCAACATATATTTCCACGATTGTGACATAGGTAGTCTTTAAGGCGATGGTCACTATGCTACAACATTTTTTGACACCGCATCATCAGTCACCCCACCCCCCACCAGGTGGTGCTACCGACGATGACATAGGGTTTGATATGGGATAGAGCTAAAGAGGACTTCACTAAAGGCCACCCACCATAGTTTTTTGGGAGTCCTGATATTTTGATGTCCAGTCAAAGGAAAAATGACATTCAGTGAAACTTGAGGATGGTTGGGTGCACCCTTGTGCACAAGAAGATATTAGCCTCATTTTGACTGGTCGGGGTAGCCTTACAGTGGTGGGCGTCTGTCACCACATCGGAGGAGAGGGACAGGTTAACGATTGATGAGTTTTGGGGAAAGCTTGAGGGAAATTTTTTACCACCAGTTGTGAAATCCAAGATAAGATGGAAGTTCATAGGCCTTAAGCAGGAAGGTTGCACGGTAGCAAAATATGAGGATGAGTTTAACACTTTTTCCTATTTTGCTGGGGACAATGTAAAACTGAAGAGAAAAAGATAGAGAAGTTTGTGTCTGAGATAGCTTGGCAAATTAGGAAGTCATTGTTGGGGAATCCTACTTTCACCACCTGTACTCATATGGTGAATGTCACTTTGCTGCATTGTCAGGATCACAGAGCTTTTAAGAACAATACGAGGGAGAAAATACCCACTTCATAGATGTCTAACTAGTAGGGTAAGATGAATGGGCACAACAGTCAGGGGACTCAACAGTTTACTGGGTAATAGTCGAGTGATCAGCACATGAGGTACAAAGGTTTCAATGATCAAAATAAGCAGGGCCAACTGGGACAGCAATAAAGAGGACAACAGGGTTGAGGCTAGCTGGGGCGACTGCTAGATAGGCATATCTTTCGTATAAATTATTATTGTTGTGGATAGGGGGGTCGTACAGCAAAGATGTGTCCTCAGAGTAATCAGGGGGCACAGGAGTAGGGTGGACAACGTGGGTATCTGGCACCACGGGGGAAACGTCAGTACTTTCTAGCCCAAGGGATTGCAGTTCCAGTACTTCCAGCTCCAGCCGCCGCTCCTGAGGGACAACAACCCCAGTTGTAGTTTGGGCGATTATACTATGGTGTGCCTCGAGAGGCACCAATATCGGTTCAGGTAGTGAAGGGTATGTTCCCTATCTTTGGGCATATTGGTCGTATTTTATTTGAAACTGGTGCATCACATTCATTTGTTAGTACTACCTTTGCTACCGAGTTGGGGATGATAGATTTCGCATATGATATAGTAATTTCTATTGATTCACATATGGGGTAGAGGGGCACATATACGTTTAGTGTGCAGAGGTATATGGATTGATATTAGGCGAATTATATTTGTGGTAGACAAGATGGTGTTAGATATATCTGAGTATGATGTCATCTTAGGGATGGATTGGCTAGCTATGTGCAGAGCATGTATTGATTATTATGGTAGGTCCATTATCTTTGCCATTTTAGAGTAAGAGATGTACCTGGTTGCGATTTCGTATCCCAGGGGAGGGTCGAGCATGCATTCGTATTGTATTGAAGAAGAGACTACTTGGGAGGTTATTGTTTCACTAGATTCCATCCCGATTATTAGTGAGTTTCCTGATGTGTTTGGGGAGATTCCATAGTTGCCTCCTAGTAGGGAGATAGAGTTTATAATTAACTTGATCTCGGGTACGAGACCCATCACATGTGCACCGTATCGGATGGCGCCTCTGGAGATGAGTGAGATTAAGAAACAATTAAGAAATTACTGGGTCAAGGATTTATTCGAAGGAGTACTTCGTCTTGGGGTTCTCCAATTTTGTTCGCCAAGAAGAAGGACGGATATTTAAGAATTTGTATCGATTATCGGGAGTTGAGGAAGGTCACTATATTGAAAAAGTATATGTTGCCCTATATTATTGACATGTTCGACCAGCTGAGGGGTGCAACACATTTTTTTAAGATCGATTTGAGATCGGGGTATCATCAGCTAAGAATTTGAGAGCAGGATGTCCTGAAGACATCATTTCGATTGAGATATGGGTCATGTAAGTTTTTGGTTCTACTTTTTGACCTGACCAATGCATCGGTTATGTTTATGGTCCGGATGAATAGGGTGTTCAAGGACTTTTTAGATCAGTTTGTCATCATGTTCATTGATGACATATTGGGTTATTCTCGAACTGTAGAGGAGCATATACAATATTTGCAAGTAGTCTTGCAGACGTTAGGGGACCATCAACTCTATGCTAAGTTCGAGTAATTGTTTTCATTACGAGAGGTTCAGTTCTTGGTACACATCGTATCTGCGAGGGTATATCAGTGGATCTAAAAAAAGTTTCTGTAGTTATGGAGTGGGGACAACCCATTACACCTACGAAGGTGCATAGTTTTTTGGGATTGGAAGGGTACTATCATGGGTTCATTCAGGGGTTCTTAAAGATAGCCTGGCCTCTAACGAACTTGACTATGAAGGATCTACCATTAATTTGGGATAATGCGTTTTAGTAAGACTTTGATGAGCTAAAGGTTAGATTGATTTTGGCTCCAGTACTTGCTTTGCCTCGAGGAGGGTTTCACTATAAGATCTTTACAGATGCACCCTTACGAGGAATTAGAGGGGTGTTGATGCAGGAGGAGAGACCGATAGCATATACTTCTCGAAAGCTTAAGACTCATGAAAGGAATTACCCCCACCCATGACTTGGAGTTAGCAGTCGTGGTGTTTTCTTTACGTATATGGAGGTATTATCTCCTGAGGGAGAAATTTCAGTTGTCCACACACCATAAGAGCTTACAGTACTTGTACACGGAGAGAGAGTTAAACGTGAGACAACAGAGATGGATAGAGTTTGTGAATGACTACCAGTTCGATATTCAATACCACCCTGAGAAGCAAAATGTAGTGGCGAATTCTTTGAGTCGTAAGCCGACGGTGGAGTTAGCGGTGGTGTGGAAGGTGAAAGGGAAATAACTTTGTATGGATGAGTTATCACGTGCATTTATGAAAGTTATTACTATCACACCCGAGATAATTATTCGGGTCATGAAGTCACATGCAGGGGACCAGCTTTGTCAGGAGAGGGTCAAGCACTTATTAGTTGAGGGGGCAGAATACTATTCGATTGGCTCAGATGGTGGATTGGGATTTCAGGGCAAGTTGGTAGTTTCAGAGGATGAGGAGTTCAGGCGAGTCATTATGACAGAGGTTTATGGGTCACGTTTTACGGTACATATACATAGGGATAAGATGTACTAATATATGAGGTGCTAGTGTCAGTAGGCAAGTATGAAGAAGGACATGGTCATTTTTATGTCCAAATGTACCACTTTCCAGTTAGTGAAGGTGGACCATCAATGACCCAATTGTGTTCTGTAGCCTCTTGTAATTTTGATATGGAAATGAGAGAGCATTTCCATGGATTTTGTCATACAGTTACCTACGTCACGATGGGGACACGATTCTACCTGGGTGATTATTGACCATTTGACAAAGGTGACTCGCATTCTACCAGTACTAAGTTCTTTCTTGTAGAGATTGTGAAGTTGCATGGGTGCCGTTTAATATTGTATCTGATAGGTATAAAATATTTGAGTCCCACTTTTGGAGGAGTTTATAGCAGGCTTTGGGGGCGGAGTTGAGTTTGAGTACTTCATACCACCCACAGGCAGATGGTCAAACGGAGAGGGTAAATTTAATTCTAGGGATATATTGTGGATGTGCATCTTAGACTTTAAAGGTAGTTGGGAGTAGTACTTACCATTGGTGGATTTTTCTTATAACAACAGTTTTTAGTTTACTATTAGATGACACCTTTTAAGGTATTATATGGTAGGCCTTATTATTCACGCTCATGTTGGTTAGATGTAGGGGAGAACAAACTCATCGAATTTCAATCACGATACCTTGAAGTACGTGAAGATGATTCGGGCTAGAATTCAGATTACTTAGGACAGACGTAAGAGTTATGCTGATGCAGACGAGAGGCACCTAGATTTTGAGGTCGGTGACCAATTGCTAATTAAGGTGTCTCCCATGAAGGGTGTGGTGAGATTTGGGAAGAAAGGGAAGTTTTCTTCTCGGTATTTGGGACCGTTCCCTATTATTGAGAGGATTGGACCCATGACCTATCGATTGGGATTACCAGACCATTTGCAGAGGATGCATGATGTTTTCCATATTTCCTTATTACGGAGATTTATGATATGGATTTCCAGCATATAGATATTGATGAGACAGAGCTTCAGCCGAATGCGACTTACGAGGAGAAACCTATAGCTATTCTACACCATAGGGAGTGTAAACTTCTTTCTAAGGTTGTGGTGGAGGGGACACCATAATGAGGATAAGTTAGTGTGGGAGATAGAGATTAACATGCGAGGGAAGTATTCGAAGCTCTTCTAATTAGGTACATTTCAAATTTTGAGGACCGAATTTCGTTATTTGGGTGAAGAATGTAATACCCCATATTTTTTATAATAAAATAAATCGATAGAATTTAAATAATGTTGGGAGAATTTTATTAAATAAATTGGTGAATAAATTACATAGTTTTAAATTTAGGTTTATGGGATTCATTTATGCATGTTATGCTCAGTTGTGGAAAATAAATTTGCATGTTACGTAAATTATTAATATGTGGTGTTCAATCTAATAAAAAAAATGTGTAAGTTGAATAGAACTAGTTTGGGCACATTTCGGGATGATTTGGGGACTCGTTCAGGTGTTTTAGATATCAAAAATTAGGCCCGGGGTATAAGTATACCAATTGGGGAGTTATTAGGCCAATCCGGGTATGGTTTCGAGCTCATTTGGGGTGAAAAGTGGGAGTTCATGGGTAATTCGTGATTAGTGGTTATTTTAAGGCAATTAACAATCAAGAAACCATTTTCCATCCACAACAACTCAATTCTAGCAGACCCATACCCATTGGAGAGGTTTCCATGGTTGGATAAGGGTGGAAGATCAAGATCCAAAAGGAAGAGACCTTCAATTGTCAAACTAAGGCAAGCATTCTCTTGATAAATAAATTTATTTATATGTTTCTTAATTCAATTGTGTATTTCTCATAGAAATTTTTGGGTTAAAGTTGATGAATTTATTTATATTATTGGAATAAACCTCATGGATATTGAAGAACAAATCTGAAATTATAACGTTTAAGTATTAAACTAATTGGTGATAAACTCAAAAATTGAATAATCATGTTGATTAGGAATGAAATCTTAGAACTCGTGGTAAGAATGATGAATCTAATGTAAATTGATAAGAAAAATAAGTTCTTGAATGGGTAAAAAGAGAAAAGATTGAATCTTAGAAAGTAGGGTTTTAATAGCACATGATTCTTGATATAAGTTGTTATTAGAGGAATTTGATATTTGTTCGGGGTGATTTTCATGTAGAAAATTGTTGTTTTATAGTTGGGAATAAATTAAATTTCATACATAGGGTTTGGGTGAAGTTTAGAGATCCATGGATTAAGGGAGAAGACAAAATCCAGTCATTGTTCGTCTCGGAAGCCCATTAGAATTGAATCGGTTCGCTAGGAGGGGCAAACCGATTCGGTCCGTCCAAAGAACCGGTTCGATTAGCTGTGCTGGTCCCCTCCTTGCTTTTGTGGTTTTTTGTGGATTGTTTAGGATTCGGCATGGACTATAGATTTCGGGAGATGAAATTAGACTTTTGAGATTATAGTGGGAATGTTAGAAGTACCTTGGGTTAATCGGATATTAATTCCTTATAAGAGTTGTGTAACAATTTTATTAGTTGGGAAGGTTAACAATTAACTAGATGGTTGATTCTTTTAAGTATAAATAATTAATCAAAAATTAATGAGACTTATTGGGGGTAATTATAGGGTTAATTACCTATACATATTATGGGTTAAAAATATGTATTTATTTATGTGGACATACCCATGTTCATGGACGACCTATCGGTTGGGGTAACCCGTGTCTCGGGATCGTAGCACGCATCAACACATGTGGGCTACGCATTGTGTAGGTCGTTATTTTAAGCACTATGCAACAACATCAGTTACAAGACGTTAGTTTAGATGTTGGGATCCATTATCACCGTCGGGGCACAGATTGTGCAATGGTGTACTGCATAGGGACCTCCCTACTTGTATGTATTTTATGATGTCTATTTAGATGTGGGACTAATACGAACTTATCGACATAGCACGAATGGGACAATAAGGGTAGATGCCTCTATGTCTCATATATATGTAAGGACATATATAATTATATAACGTAATTGAGAAGTAGTCCTTGTAGGCTAATGATGTAGACAATTGATAATGAACCTAATACTACGTAAAATGTATAATGGATGTTATGTTACTTGTGTAGGTAGTATCGTAGAGGGTACTGTGGGAAACAGAAGCACACGTGTAGACGATTGGCTTCAATACATGAATTATGTTAGTTGTATCGAGTATCATTTATTATTATTGTTAACGAAATTTTATATATGTGACTTAGGTTGATGTGCATATAATATTGCACTTAGATGAGGGGTGAGATACTTACTGTATGCGAGTGCTTATGGGCAGTACATACTTTGAATTAACTACGTTATTTCATTTTAATTTCGTCAGATAATTCTTACAGCTCTAGGGCGCTGATCCAAATCATAAAAATATTTTTCCCCCTAGGCTGCCTAGACAGGGACAACAGGGTTGACGGGATATCAGACTTGCGGTCAGACTTTGCTCATCAGTCATTCAGATCATTGATTTTAGTTTAGGATGTTACTTCTCTTTCAATTATTTATTATTTCAGATATTTTATGGGCATAAGCCCGAAGTTTATTATTCAGTCTTTTGAGACCAGTCATACTTATGCAGGAATTTTATTACTATCTGGATATTGGACTCATTTTTATTAGTTATTAATTAAATCGGTTTTATCGTGCATGTTGTTTTAAAAATAATTTTTTTTTAATTATGGTTTGATGCTGAGAATGATATAGAGTGAAAAATGGGGGTTGTTACATAAAGTCTTTTTGCAAAGATTGACGTAAGTGCGTTGGAGGCAACTTTTTTCCTCGCTCAAATTATCTTCAACACTATCACTCTCTACATAATGGTTTGACATGTTATCGAGGCTATCATGTTTTGAATGTCCTCACTAGCGTAGGACGAACTAGAAATATTAATATGATTGGACATGAACACACATAAATTAGGTTCATATGGTGATTCACCTCTGGAGTCTATCGTCTCGACATCAATATCGCTAAGAGTGGGATTGTATACATCTTTGCCTTTTCCTTGTCTCTTAATCCTAGTGGAACATTCATGACCTTTATGTCATTTCCCCTCACATTCATATCATATCTCCAGTTAAAAATTCCTAGGGTACTCTGTTCTACATCTCTCTTGATCATTCTAAAAAACATTCTAGCCCGCATTAATATTTTTGTCTTTCTAAAAACTTTTATTTTCTTTGGAATTCTTTGTTAAATTTGAAAAATTATTTGAATGTTTTTGCAAACAAAGCCAGATCATCTAGCGATAAATCAAACTCGGAGTCAGAGTAAAAAATCTTCTCTTTATTCTTTATTTTAAGTTTTAAGGTTATTCCTTCATTTTTCTTTTCAGCATCGGTAACATATCTAGTTCAATAGTTTGAAGGTCTTTTATGAGTTCTTCCAACCTAAGAGTATCTAAGATTACTAAAGAATTAAGGATAGTAACCTTAGCATTAAAACGGGATGGGAGATACCTCAAAATTTGCTTAACCACTCTCGTCTCACAAATTTTCTCACACATATTATAAGATGAATTCATAATATCGAAGAAACGTGGATATAATTAATCAAAAGTGTCAGACTCATTCGTGTGTATGGTCTCAAATTATGTGGTGAGATCTTTAATCTTTGATGCTTTCATAGCATTGGTGCCTTCGTGAGTGAGTTGGAGGATATCCACTGCTTCCTTAGACGTGGTACACGATATAAACGACAAAACTCGTTCGAAGTAACTGCACTAGAAATTGCACTTAAGAATCGGGAGTTGAAATTACTCCATTTAAAATCATCATTTGTCCAAGAAGTGACTGATTTGAGACTAATGACATAATTATTTGTCATAGTGGGTGGTGTCCACCCTCTTTAAATAATAACCCAAACTCACTCGTTAATCGATTTCAGTACCAATCTCATTTGATTTTTCCCGTAGGCATAATTTATGCTGTAAAAAATAGGTACGCCATTGTATAAGTTATCCATATAACCACAAAATAAAGATCAAATAATAAATTAGTGTAACCTACTCCGATACCAATTTGAAAGTGTAGGTGATATGGAGTCAGTATATAGTAGGTCACACCCACAAGATTCCTTTTTTTAGCCAAATTTTATCTTGATTAATTTTAGGTGAACATGCAAGATAATTTCAAAGCTAAAAATCATAACCAAACTTTCAAACAAAAACAAGAAGAAGATTTGAGGAAAAATCTCTTTAAATAAAAAGCTTTATCAAGCATTGTTTTAGACATGACAGACCAATAAAGACAATTTAGAGCTCCACTAAGTTTAATGAACCATCGCCTTCGAGTCTTCCACAGAAAATGGTACAGTACAACATCGTCCGCAACAGATAACTATTGCCTCGATATCCATTAATCAACCTCAAAAATCAGAGCTCCTTTCTTATTCAGTAGTAGAGATGTCAACAATAGAGAGGGTTTGAGCATGGATGGTGTATCTAGGGTTTCAAGTAAACTCAACAAATAATTAAATGGGATTGATTTGAAAAATAGAAAGTGTTTTCCATAAGCAAGAGTAGTGAGATCTTTGGGACTGATATGGGAAATTAGTTTTCGCCAAAAGTTTTAAGAAAAATAGTTCACAAGAACCCTATTTATAGAAAATATGAAATTTGACGTGACAGAGTTCGTTCGAACAAAAACAGGGGTTCATTCGAATGAAAACCCAGTTTCGTTTAAACGAACTCTAGTCTGCTCGAATGAGCTTCTATCGATTAGACCACTTCTAGGATGAGAAACCACGTTGGATGTTTGTTTGAAGTCTGTTCTAGCAAACTCACAATCTCGTTCAAACGAATAGGAGACCTCGTTCGAATGAAAAATAGATCTTGTTCAAATGAAGCTTAAAACTTGTATGAACGAAATAGAGGGAGATATTTTTATTTTGAAAAATCTTTTAAAAAAATTTCCTTGAATAAATTTTAAAAGCATCCCAGAGTAAAATCTATAGTATTGATCAAAACCTTATACCATATACCTCGTTGATAGTATAGCGACGATTTCAACTCGTGCAATCCTCAATTTGTTGTTCGGTCACTAACTTGTCTTCTTAATGAAATTCTTGGGAAGTATGTGATGATGTTGTTTGTAACGGGATACGCCAAAATAAATATGATGTTGAGCAATCCTAAAATTTTCCCTTACAATTTGTTATGCATGAGTAAGCTCTATATCCTTTATTGAGTCGACACCGCGGTACCGTGTGCAGGTGGACGGTTTACTTGTAGGTATTATGACGAGATCGCATCTTATGTGCATTGAGTACGCTCTACATGATTTATGACGACATAGTTCACTTTATATTATTATACATGATCCGTGAGTATAAGTCATGTATATTATACTTGAGTTGTAAGTGAAAACTAGATATTGGACTAGTAGAGTGTATACTCAGTGATATCATATATTGTACTTTAATCATGAATGAGTCCCTATATGATTTCATGTAATTTACTTGAGCCCTTAGTTGATGGTTTTACTTGAGTGGATGAATGTAACTTATATATTTCTCATGTTCTTTATCTCTCATTTTATTATTATTACATGCTTACATTGATGAGGATGCTTATGAATTCAATGTCACCAATAAGGAGCCTAAACCCGATGACATTGGAATATGGACAAAATCCTTATTGATTAGGGGAGTACTTCGAAGGTTATGTACCTTAAGTTATTCAAAAAACTAAATCCAAGTCTTAATGACCTAAAAGACATTAAGATGTTATTGGTCGTCTTTGTGGAAAAGATGGTCGTGATAGTGAGGAAGCTATAATTCCTCATACAACATGGTGGTATCTCTAAGATAATAGAGTTACTTGTAATGCACAATTATTCACCTTATTGGATTATCCTTGGCAGAGGATGGCTTCATGTTGTAAAAGTAAACATATAACCATTGTGACCTCTCTATCTTTATTGTGTAAAAGTACTTAAACAAAACACTCTTTGAGTATAAACCAGAAGTTCCTTGGAAAGTTTCATTGTTCATGATTAACATGTTAGGTCATTCATGTCGTTATCCTTGAGTACGCTACATTAAGACAAAGGTATATGGGACTAGAGAACATAAATTTTTGCCCATAGTTTAATATTTTCCTAAATTAAAAAAATATATTTTAATTTAAACTTATGGTTTGTGAGATTTCCATATACAATATGCATATATATTTGTATAAAGACTTATCTTACAATACATATTGCTTATTTAGAGGACTTGTTCATAGGTTGGATGTAAGTCTTATTTGCTATTCAAATTTATTTGCAAAAAAAATATACTTGGTTGATCATAAAATATTGAGACAAAATATGACAATTACCCTTCTCATTTTTTGAACACCTCGTTGGAGCATCCCTATAAAGAAGGGTCATTTCACTCAAGAACAGCCTTCTTCACTGCCCATGTGGTTGGCCTCTAAAAAAGTCTTTGTGGCTTAGCAACCTTCTCAATGGATATCTATACAAAAAAACATAAGCTTCGATCCATTATACTCATCACGAACATACCAATGAAGGTAATCGATATTGTTGCTTTGATGAGAATCGGAGATATAGGAAATTTATTAACCCTATTGGCTATTTAACTTGTGAATGATCACCTATTTACCATCAAGACTTTTCAGATAAAAAAAATTCTTCGTGCTATTGAAAATATTTATTTCTTTTGTGAGGAAAACTTGTGATGTATTTCAAGTTTTTTAACTAGATATTTTAACAAATATTTTATAAACTTTAGTTATTTATTTAGTTTTTATTACTTAAAATTTTAGTCGTGCTTTTTGAGATTTTAAGTGCCATACACTTTCCCTCCACTTTTTCTACCTTCAAGATACTCCCACACATCCTAAGTGCAGATGTTAGTGTGTACTCTTTATTCTTCTTGCTTGGATAAAGTTTATCTTTAACAATAAATACAATTTTGTTTTGGTAAGATTTGAAGGAATAGATTGCATATCGAAATATGTCACAATTGTGCTATGTTCTCTATATGTTGTCACCTTCCCTTCAATGGAAGATGACGTTTGAAATACTATTAGTGAAAATTGTATGAAAGGAGTGTATGATACGATTTTGCTTTGGAAGTATCTACCATGGTATATTTATCTTACAAATTGGCTTAGCATATCTTTTGTTGTGTGATTGTTTCAGTTTTTAGCATACTTGGAATCACTTGTCTTAATTAAGAAGATGAAAAATGTGTTCATTCAATTTTTATTAAAGCTTAGTAACATACACCTTTAGAATATATTTATCTCCCCTTAAAAATTAATTATAATTTATCTTTTAACTTCGTAAATATTTTTTTTAGGTGTCTAATGTCGAGAGCACCGTTCTTCAATGGTATTATATTAACTTATTTGTTTTAAGGTTTATCCACCTAGATTATATTCTTATTGTACGTGGTGGATTGTGGTTCCTCTCCCTGAAATCCTTAATTTAATATCAGAAGCTAATACTATTGGAAGGCTCATATGTCATTTAACGACAATCAATAAACGAATATAGGATGTATACTAAAGCAGTGGGATTTCCCGTTGTCATTACTGACAAACTCCTTTGTCAATAAGAAAATAGGTACTTGGGATGATAACGAGATTAAGGATAGTGGGTGGAACACAATGGGTCTCAATGCCATGTTTGGATCCTTTAACATGAAATAATTTAGACTTATATCCAATTATACAAATGATAAAGAGACATGGGATATTTTGGATTTTTGAGATAACCCACAAACGAACCTCCACCAGAAACAATACCAAGATTCTACAATTGAACAATCATTTCAAACTCCTTATCGTGTAATACAATAAAACTTTTAATGAATTATATGCCTAATTTATTGACACGGTGAATTTGCCTTTTACCTTGGGTAAAAACAATTCGAATAAAGTCGTTATTGAAAAAAACAACTCTTTTTTTCCCCAAAAATTTTAATGGTAAGGTATATTCTATTGAAGAAGTTAAAGCCATATTTAACCCCCCCCCCCCCCCCCCCCCCCCCTTAGCGTGTGGATCAGTTGGTTAGTTCAATATAAACAAATTAGGAAAGTTTGAATTATTGTTTAAGCTCAAAGTTAAGGCTTACAAGGACTCTTCAAGTAGTTCTCTTGACTTGATGAAGAGGAAATGACCCTCTTTATTAAGAAGTTTATAGAATTGCGGTCTAAACGCTATCAAACCAAAGTCAATCCCAAGAACAACTCGTTTAGGTTTGAGGACGGATAAAGAAGTGGGAATAAGAAATGTGAAATCCCAAGTGGAAACCTCACTATAAACACCTCAAAACTTCATCCCACCTAATATGTTTCCCGAAAAGCCTCATACGAAACTGAGCCCCAAAGCCCAAGGTTTTAAACACCAAAAACCCTATGACACTGAAACCCAACACACACAAAATCCCCAAAGCCACCCCAAGGCACAACCACTCACCTGAAATGACTAAAACTAGAAATAAGGATTTTCAATCATCTGTGAGACTAATGTTTACCACACGGCGATCGACACTACTAAAATTTTCATTTGAGCATCCATATGTCATATTACAGATTGTAATAGGTGTAATTAGGGCCTTACTATAAACTGAATGCACATTAGATGAAACAATTGACGCATGGTCAAAATCCCCTAAAATATCATTATACACCTTTAAAAACCATCATCATTAACCTAGTTCAACAGCGCGATAGAAATGTTGATGATGAATAATAAATCGTTTAGCAGTTGACATAATCTCCAAAATATACAAATATCCCCCCTCCCCCCCCCCCTCCCCCCCCCCCCCGCGCGCGCATGGTTTAAGGATCGAACACTAATTAGTTTTTCTATCTTTCTCCTAATCTCGAGCATTGAAATCCCCTTCTATCACTTATTATTTTCCAAGAAAGTTACTTATAAATCTCGACAAACAGTCCAATTCCCTCCAAGGAAAGTGTGACACCCCGTAAAATCTAATCATAGATTGATCATGTTGAAATTAAACAGCAAAGGAGTCTACACAATTAAGTATCCTTATAAGCATGAATACAACTGAAATAAATAAATACTATAAGTAGAACACACAACAGATCTGATACCATACTACAAGGAAGAAAGAATCATACGTCAAAACCACTCTACAAATGTCTCATGTATCCCAACCAGCAATAATATAAATATACTAAAAATATTCGACTAGTCTGAAATATCTATTAATAGGAAATGAATTGGCAAATAGCCCACAGACACCTACGCCCTAAGATCAATAACTGGGATGACATGTCAATATCAAGAATCACGATTAAGGCACCAATGGAGTTCTAGGTCCTTAAATGTAAAGTTCATAAAAACGTTAATAGCAAGTCTATATAGAATAAGAATATAACTGGGATTGGGATAAATCATAGTTATGCATATTCCTCTTGCATTTTAATTTCTTTTAATTTATATTCCATCCCAAGCAATCCAAGATATCATATGAACCTAAGAGCTCAAACCCAATTGAACCCATGATTAAATATTATTTTACACAGTTTGAATATTTGAAGGGATTGATTTAGTATAACACTTCCACTAACCATCTCAATTGTATACAACAAGTAAGAAAATATCAAACAACAAAATCCACATGAGTATGATCCTTGACATGTACTAGAAAAATGGGTTCTCACTCAAGCCCCAAATAATGAAGGCTTATCCTTGACGCCTTCGGGTTTCACTCGTTCGTATTCAACATAGTCTTAGGTCGCCTCAAACCTAAGACATCACCACAACCGATGGATAAATCACTATGCTTTACTGTCATTCGTATAACGTACCATGCACAAGATAATACAATGAACACCCTTGTGTACCCCCCTCGGGGTTACGAATACGTAGCAGTAGAACCCGTGGTAAAAATAACCATGGTAAGACCGCCTCTATCACCGAGGTACCATTCGATCGACATCACATGAATCCCATCATGGAATCCCTCCTTCAACATAACCCAGAGAACCCACATGTGGTATGCTTTTCAAAATTAACATGAGAAAAGGAAACATACTCATTCACAGAAATCTAATATTAACATGAATTATTTAAATTCATAAACTTCTTATAAAGATTGGCATCTAAGATGTAACCAATTTAGAATCCTTAAATCCACCATATTTACATGTTCGTAATAATAAAATTATCCTAAATGATTGGAACATAATTCTAATCTTAAATCCTCAAGTTTATATCAAGATTCAAATGAAAACCCAATTTCACCTTCAAGAATCCTAGATGTAGTAATTTTCTCAGTTAGCCTACAACTGTAATGGATTAATACATGTAATCAAAGAGATTTTGTACGAGTTACAATAGAGAACAAATCCTAATCATCCTATAATAATTACAAGTCATATTATTGATGAAATCAATAAAATAAAATGGGAGATTCAACCTAGCCACTAACTAGATTAGGTTAATTATGAAATTAATTAATTTAATCATTAAAATTAGATTAACACAGAACTATGTTTAGATTCACATGAATATACATAATCCAACTCAGTAGCAATCATGCTTATATTTTAAATAAACTTGCCCCAATAAATTCTCTTTAAGTTTACTCTCTCTAGTCTTAAGATCCTTCCCCAATTATCATATGTGACTTATGATATCCCCATTGACTCATTAAAACTTACTAATCCCAAAATAGAACTTGGACTCTAAATGGGCCTCACCTACAAAAGCCCAAAATCAACTCCAAATGACTTAAAACAATACTCAAGGCTTATACTCCACCCATGGCCTAAACCCCAACATTCTAAGATAAAAATGACCATTTTAAACATCCCAAAACATACACTCATTAATTGTTATCTTAACTTATAAAGTTTACAAATAATTCGATACAAGTTCGAAAGTCATTATTTAATTATTTATTAATTTGGTGTGACATGGGATTATAGGGAACTACTTCAAGATCATTGGGACCAATACCAAGGGGATAATCCAAATAAGGAAACTCTTGATACCAAATTCCTTACCATTCCATAATCACACATAATACGCAGTCATGTTAAAATAATTAATTAGTATTTTACCGTATCTTAAATTCAAATTTCAGATTTTATTTATATTACACATATTAATTTAAATAGTGACATTAAATGTCACACAAGCACAATTAATCATATTTATTTATTTTAATGCATGAAAATAAAGGGTATTACATTCCTACCCCCTTAATGAAGGAACTTCATCCTCAAAATTCAAATTTTACCAGATTGAAATAACTCCGGATACCTCACCCGTATGTCCTCCTCTTTCCCACATGGACTCAGTCTCACTATGATTCCCCCATTGCACTCTAACTAAAGGAATTGCCTTTGATCGTAGAATCTGCTCTTTTCGATCAAGAATACTCTAGGGCCTCTCCTTGTAATTGGCATTCTGTTGTAGCTCGATCCTGTCGAGGTCGATGTGCTGATAAGCGTCCTCGTCCATAAAAAAGTTACCCAATATGGAGGCACGGAACACATCATGCACCCATTGAAGATGATCAGGTAAGGTAAAATGGTACGCTATCGGGCCCACCCTATCTAAATCATAAAGGGCCCTACATATTGGGGAGCCAACTTTCCTTTCGATCCAAATCTGACTACCCCTTTTTCATGGAGACTCTTATTAGTCACACTTGTTCCCCCTCTCGAAACTCCAACTTATGATTCCTCTTATTGGCATAACATTTCTGAAAGTCCTAAGCTATCTTCATTTGTGCCTGAATGAGTGCCACCTTCGCTGAGGTGTCGTGAATGAGATCCGACCCAAAAGTCCTTTACTCATCTCATTTCGCCTAATAATTAGGTGAGCGAAATGTTCATCCATATAATGCCTCATATGGTGACATCTCGATAGTCTGATAATAACTATTGTTGTATGAAAACTCTATAACTCACAATTGCATGTCCCAACTCAGCTTAATGTCTAACATACAAGCTTGAAGCATGTCTTCTAAAATTTTATTCCCGCCTCAGTCTGACCATCTGACTGCGAGTGGAAAGTTGTGCTCATGCTCAACTAAACTCCCATCGCGTAAAGAAATCCCCTCTAAGATTGACAAACAAAAGTGATTACCTTATATAACACTATGTTTTGCGATACCCCGTGAAGTTTCACAATCTCCATCATAAATATTTTCGCATACCGCTCTATAGTGTAATCCATCCTGACTAGTAAAAAATAAGCTACCTTCGGCATACTATTGATGATGACCCAAATAGAATCGTGACCTTTCATTGATATCGATAATCTCATAATAAAGTCCATGGATATGTTCTCCCCTTTCCACTGAGGACCTCTAACAGTTGTAACTCCCCTGTCCATTTTTAGTACTCAACCTTTACTCGCTGACAAGTGGTGCAAGGAGACACAATATATGTTACACCTCTCTTTATTTCTAACCACTAATACGATGGACGCATATCTCCCCTTCGGGATGTACCGTATACTATGAATCATGTGCCTCGTCCACAACTACCTTTTGTACCTTTAGTTCCTCGAGCACTACTAGCCATCCCCAAAACCATAAGCCTCCATCTGGTCGAATTGATAAGAAAGGTACTCCACCAGCTATGATTTCCATCACCTTTATTTGATATAAGGAATCTAACTAATGTGCCTGAAATCCCAACGATACAATTATCGGTGTAACTGTCATTACTGTCAGTAAGGCATTCGCTAAATCCATCTATTTTAAGTACTCCACCTCTCCACCCAAAAATCTAGCAAGTCATCCCCATGCTCATCCAACAAAGCGACCAAAGTAGCTATCAGCCAATGAGTCAAAGTGTTCGTTACCATATTTGCTTTCCCTAGGTGGTATTGGACCAAAAAATGGTAGTCCTTAACAAACTCTAACCATCACCTCTCTCTCATATTTTGGTCTCTCTTTGTGAACAAGTACTGGAGACTCTTGTGATCTGAAAACAATGAGAACCTATCACCCAGCAAATAGCGTCTCCAGATACGAAGGGCAAATATGATCGCTACCAACCCCAAATCATAGATCGGGTAGTTACCCTCGTACGACTTAAGCTTACGTCATTCATAAGCAAGAGGCCTCTCTTCTTGCATTAAAACTCCTCCTAATCCATGAATTTATGCATACGTGTAAACCATATACTTGATTATGCATTTAGGAAAAGCAAGAATAAGTGTGGTTATGATCTTTTCCTTGACATCTTCAAATGCTTATTGATAATCGTCACTCCAAACAAAGTGTACCTCCTTTCAATTGAGGTTTGTCAATGGCATGGAAATCTTTGGGAACCCTTAAATGAAGTTCCTGTGATTCCTTGCCAAACACAAAAAGCTCCTGACCTCTGTAGCCCCTAAAATCCTAACGTCGCACACAATGTGAACGTTCTCCCTAAGTGTCTACAAAACCATACTCAGATGTTATGCATGATCCTCCTTCGAATGCAAACACATGGTAACGTTGTTAATGAAAATGATTATGAACTTATCCAAGTATGGTTGAAACACTAGGTTCATGAGGTTCATAAAAATCTTTGATGCATTGGTTAGAACAAATAGCATGACCTAAAACTCATATGACCCGTATCATGAGATTAAAGTTGTATTCGGTATATCTTCCTCTTAAATCTGTAACTAATGGTAACCCGAGCACTTATCAATCTTAGATAAGAGGGATGTGCCCCTTAGCTGATCAAATGGGTCATCGATATCAAGAAATGGATACTTATTCCATATCATGACCTTGTTCAACTCCTTGTAATCTACACACAAATGGAGTGACCCATTATTCTTCTTCACAAACAACACTAGAGCTAGCAATGGAGATATGATCCTCCGTATGAACCCCTGACTAAGAAATTATTAGATATGTTCCCTCAAATCTTGCATCTTTAGTCGAGCCATATAGTACAATACTCTCGCTATGGTCCTGGTGTCCAGAGCCAAATCAATGGAAAAATATCTCTCTCTAGTAGTTGATAACCCTAGCACCTCATTAAACATGTCAAAAAACTCATGGACAACATGTATCAAATCTAAAGACATTGTGACCTCCTCTTATATACTTGCGTTGATATAGTATAGGTGTATGCTAGAATCCCCCTCAAGTCTTGGCATAGCGATAAGGAACATTTCCTATTATGGTACAAAATATGTGATAGCCTTCCCACTATAATCAATTTGGGCACAGTACATTGTTAACCAATCCATACCCAAAATAACATCGTATGTAGACATATCCAATAGAAAAAAGTTGACTGAGAAACACAAACGAATAATATACAGGGCAAGGCACTTAAAAATCCGACATAAGGCAATGCCCCTACCCTCTGGGTTATCCATTTATGTAAACACATCGAATGCTATACCTACCAGACCCGACGTAACAACAAATATATAACTAATAAAATAATGTGACACTCCCATATAAAAAAAACTATCCATAACAACCATAAACATAAAACATACCTTTAAGAGTCGGGGGTTACAATGGTTGATCCTGCTAATAGACGTTGAACACACGTCCCTAATGCAAATGTGGTTACCCCTATGCCTAATCCCTAGGGGGAGGTAAAGACGGATATTGGGATGCGTACGATAAATCCTGAAACTGAGGTAGGTCTGAAAGTGCCTAGTGAAGCCCCTGTTAAAATTGTCTTGGTACCCTTAGGGAACTACCTAAAACATTGATTCACCTCGCCAGAAGAATAGCATGCCCCATGGTACGGGTTGCCCCGCTAAAGGCCCTAATGCTCCTTCCCCAAAGGCCTATTATGTTGTATATGCACTTGGACCTACTGGCCCTGACCTAGGTGGCGTTAGCCTTATCCACTCTAACGGTGTTGATCCTCCAAATGAAACTATTTGGGGGAGAATCCAGTTGTCCTGGTCCTCTCTGATGATGATCGCAGCCCCTCTATCAACAAGATGAATTTAGGTTCTCGGAAGTCTTTGATCCTTGGCCTCCTCTCCCCTTCTCCTTCTTCGGCTCATTCTCTCTCAGATTCTCATGATGATGATCATAATGAAGTAGAGCATTATCCACCAGCTGGGTATAAGTGATGAACGTTGGATTTCCCATTAATACCTGATTTGACCTCCACATCAAACCTCATACAAAATGGTCCATTTTAAGCTCCTCAAAACTCACAATATCTAGTGCAAAATGCAAAAGGCGAGTGAACTCTTGCTCATACTCCGAGATTGTTTGATCCTCCTATCTTCACGTGTCAAACTGAGCCCTTAACTTCCTCTGTTGAGAAGGTGGGAAATATTTCCCCTATACTCTATGGTGGTAATAGAATCCCACCAGTATAACGCCTCCCCAACTAACCTAAACTCATAGGCATCTGCTTCTGGACCTAGGTACACTCCACCAATCGAAAGTGTTGCTTAATATCGTGCCACCACGTTAGCGCTATTATAGGATCAATGGGTCCCAAGAACTCTGAAGGGTGCCCCTTTCTGAAAGCATTCCTAGAATGTCCCAGGAAGAAGTGTCACTAGGGTTAGGAATCGGTTCAGCCATAGGTGGTGGCAGTGATGGTGGCTGCTGATGCTATATAGCGGCCATAGTCTCAGCCACTGTCTGGAAAATTATGAAAGCCAATTCTATAGGTGATATAGTCGGTGCCTTCCCTTGTGGTGGTGGTGGTGGATGCTATTGATATAGCCTAGGTACAACGGCCTCCGACTCAGCACTCTTTGTCAGTCACTGACATCCGTGACGTCTAAAAGTGTTAACCATCTGAAAGATAGTAAACAAAAGGCATATTAATAATGAATAAGAGAAAGAGTACAAATGATAAATGTAAGACTCCAAAGTATCAAAGAACGCAATACAAAAATAGTAATAAACACACCCAATACCCCTAGGACACTAAAACTTGGAATGCTCTGATTCCAATCGTGACACCCCGTAAAATCTAATAATAGATTGATCAGTATCAAATTAAATAATATAAGAGTCTAAAAAATTAAGTATCATTCTAAGCAGATATAAAAGTGAAATATACTAAATGAAATGCATAACTACTATAAGTAGATCACCCAAAAAATCTAGTACTATTTTACAAGAAAGGAAGTTTCACACATTAAAGCCACTCTACAAATATCTCAACTATCCCAACCAGTAACAATATAAATGTACTATAATTATGTGACTAGTCTGAAATATCAATAAATAGGAAATTAATAGGCACGCAGGCCAAGGACATTTTCATCCTAAGATCAGCAGCAAGAATGAGATGTGAATATCAGGAATCACGGCTAAGGCGACAGCTAAGTCCAAACCATGAAATGTAAAGTCCACAAAAATGTTAACAATAAGTCTATAAACAATAAGAGTATAACTAAAATTAGGATAAATCATAGCTATGTATGTTCCTCTTATATTATCATGTCTTTTAAGTTATATCCCATACCAAACAATCCTAGATATTAGATTCATCTTAGAGACATAAACCAAGTGAACCCATATTTAAATATTTCTCTACACAATTCAAATATAATGAGGGATGAATTCATAATAATAGTTACACTAAGCATATCATGTGTATACAAATAATAAGATAATCTCAAAGTCTAAAATCCACGTAAATAAGGTCCTTGACACTTACTATACAAATAGTGTCTCACTCAGGCCCCAAATAATGAAGGCCTATCCATAATGCCTTCGGGATTCACTCATTCGTACTAGGCATAGTCTGAGGCTAACCCAAAACTAACACATCATCACAATCGAGGTATAAATCACCAAGCTTTGTCATCATTCATATAACCTATCATACCCAAGACTATACGATGAACACCCCTGTGTAACCCCTAGGGGTATGGTTACGTAAGCGTAGGACTCAAGGTAAAAATGAACATGGTTAGCCCATCTGAATCACTGAGGTACCATCACGCACGCCCCATCATGGAATCCATCTTAGTATGCAACCCACGACCTCTCACACGTGGTATGCATTTTGTAGTTAACATGAGAAAAATAAACCAACTCATTCCATAGTCATCCATAACACGTAGTCATGTAAATTTGTTAATTAGTATTTTACCAAGTCTCAAGTCTCAAGTCAAATTTCAAATTTTATTTATGTTGCAAATATAAATTTAAATAGTGACATTACATGTCACACAAGCACAATTAATCATATCTAATTATTTTAATTATGAAAAACGAGGTATTACAGAATGCACAGAGTAGAATATGTAAATCGCACACCCAAAAGAAAGGTATAATATGTAGTTCCATTTCTTCACTAGTTTAAAGGGTTAGATATAACTCCGATGATCCACCAAGAGACCGGATGTATATTTTATGCATGATTGAGTTCCACAAAACACGGTACGCATATAAATAACCCTCACCAAAATTTTTTAACAAGAAGCTATGTAGTTAGTAGACTAATAGCTAGTTTTCTAGCTTGTATTAATCTTTTTGCGCCATCACCACTAGGAGACCAACTGTATATTATGTGAAAGCATCAGTTCGTTAGAACCAGGCATAACGCATCACTACACCCTCAATCTAAGTAAAGTAATCAATATCGTAACGAAAGACATATTGGAAAAAACATATTTTATCATTTTCACAAACATGTTTCTAGGAAAGTTTTATGCATTAGAATATCTCTAACTCTTTAAAATATCAAATTCGAAATTCGAGAACTCGTCACCTATTCTACAAAGGAACATAACAACATCGCCAAAAAAATGGGAATCGCCAAAAGTATATCTCCTAGAAAATATCTATTTAGCATTATATCAATTATTGTCCTATAGCATAAACATAAGAACCATATTCAGGAAATGAATGCCACAACCACTCCATATATCAATAATGGTCATGGTCAATTGGTCACGGTCTATAGCTATGACCAGAGCCACATGCAAAATCATGCCCCCTTCCAAAACTCGTGACTAATCCTGTAACGAAAAAGTGTGACATCAACAAGGAGATGGTCACAATTCTTGAACGTGACCATATGGGTCACGTCTCCAGACCGTGACCAAATCATGACCCTTTAGGTGCTAATATTCCCGTAAAAAATGCTAGGTTGATGGTCATAGTCCGAGACTATGACCCAACCATGACAATCCCAGTGAATTATGATCACGGTCCAAAATCATGACCTGTAACTTTAGTTTAAAATGTCCATTTCCAAATGGACACGATCTAAAATCGTGACCATTTTTCTAACTATTATTGGTCACGGTATGGGTCACGATCTGGAATCGTGACCATAGATTGGTCACAAGAAGGTCCATGATCCAGAATCATGACCAATTTTCTTCTAGATTTCATTGCACATGACAAAATTTCTCCCTCTCTCTCTCTCTCTCTCTTTGAATCACTCTCATTCCCTCACTACCGATGAAACACCACGAGCGACCCTCTCTCTCTCTCTCTCTCTCTCCCCACCAGCAGTGCTCCATATCTCTCTCACTCATGATACGTTTCTCTCTCTCTCTTTGTATACATATATGTGTGTGTTTATGTTTGTGTGCGTATGTGTTTTTATGTGTGTTTTAATATATAAATATGTGTGTGTGTGTGTGTGCGCGATCGTTCGTGTATGTGTGTTAGATGTAGTTAGGGTGTTTATGTGCGTTTATGATATATGAATGTGAAATTGGGTATATGAATGTGAATGATAAATTAGGCATTATATGAATCTGAAATTGGGTATATTAATGTGAATGATAAATTGGCTATATCACTTTTATATTGAAATTAGGTATACGAATATTAAATTGAAATTGGGTATGAATGTTAAATTGAAATTGAGTATATGAATGTTAAATCGAAGTTAGGTATATGAATGTGAATGTTAAATTGGGTATATGAGCACATATGCATACAATTTCACACATATTTATGCATAAATACACTCACACACACACTCACATTCGCACACATACACATACATACCCATGCAAATACTCATATGCACTCATATATATACATATACATGTACACACATACACACCCAGACACACGTATTTAAACATTGGTACACACACACACACACATACTCTCACGTGTGCACAAACATATACATACCCCCCCACACACACACACACGCACACACACACACACACACACACACACACACACACACACATATATATATATATATATATATATATATATATATATATATATATATATGTATATATATATATATAATGAATAGACTTTCAATGTTTTGAGCAACTGCTAAGATACATAAATTACATGTTTAGAATATAGTAATTTAGTAACATTTTAGATTGAATCATATGTGAACACATTTTCTTTTCGTTCCATGTGCGCATGGAAATGGATAAAAATGATTGAAGCTCAACTCATTCTAAATTCTTTTTTCCAAGTAATTTTACTTATATTTTATTTTATATAACAATCTTATATATAGTTATAACTTCTTAGTTAATATGTTGTGGCCATGTTCACCCCTTTCTTAAGTGGTCATGGTTTAGGTGAACACAAATTGGTAGAAGGGTACATATAGTAATCTTAGGATTAATTTAATTTAAATGAACTTAAACTGGACTTATTGATATTTTTCGGATGAATATTAATGCATATATCTGTTGATTAACTTGGTGTGACCATGTTCACCCCTTCCTTAAGTGGTTGCTATTTGGGTGAACAGAAATTGATGGAAGGGCTTGTACAATTGGAGGACAGATAGTAATTTTAGGTTTAATTTAAATAAAATGAACTTGTTATGTATGATTGACCAGTAGAAAAATAATAATTAGTTTAGGATTAATTAGAGTCATTACCTCTAGGACTAATATTCACACCCTCCTTGTGTACATTTTCTCAGGAAAAATTAGTCACGGTAGTAATTACTTTCAACAAGAGTACGAGAGGGTGTAGTTTGACCAAACTTAAATATCTTTCTTTAGTGCGTGCCATACAGAGGGAACTCATATTTACAAGTATGGGAATAGGAATATTGAATAATTAAATTACATTAAAAATCGTGGAATTGATCTCTCGCAAACGTACATGTTCAATCGCATGTTATTTTCCTTGTCAGGATACTGGGAAGAGGCAAGGGAGAATATATTTCACCTTCATAATCTCGATAGTGCACTAATGTTGGAGACACTATTAGAAAAGGTTGAAAAAAATATACATCCATTGTGAATACAACTCAATAAATAGAACATTCACCTAGATTGTGACGTCTCACGACATATGCAAATCAAATGAGCATACAAATAAGTTGAAGAAGAAAGGATTCCGAGATCATGTCACGGATATTTTTACGTCAATCATAGATACACTTCCAAACAGTTGGTCACATGCAAACTTTCATAGATTTTTAAAAAGTAATACCGATTGGATGGAAATGAGCCACATCAAGTACGTTTTAAAACCTATTGAAAAGGTTTATACATATATATAGTCGTAAATAAGACTTTCGTACATTCATCGCTAATTCTAGGAAATGATGAATAGGAACAAAACTAATCACCCAACTAGTGTAACAATGCCAACTAGATGCTCTACTACACCCTAACCTCAATTCTCATCACCTCTAAGTTATCAATACTCTTCTCTATTGGAGATTAAGAATACCACTCCATATTCAAGTCATCAAACTCAACAAGCCCATGTTAATAAAATACTACCACCTCCCTCTACCAAGGATTCCCAAGGAAACCCTAAGATTCCCATTGGGTTCCAATTGAACAGGAATAAACCTATCGGTAAAAATCCTGACGTCTAAATTTTTAAAGCCCATTGTTTGTCCCTCAGAAAGATGATTGTGGGCATCGGGGGCTCAGAAAATTAGAAGAAGATTGATTGTACCATAAGGGATGATGTCTGGGAATAACTTGGTAAGAGTTTTACAGTACCAAATGGTTTGAAGGCAAAGGTTTTTTCCCAAGTAGCTGAATAATTAAAAACCTATCAGAGGAACCTTCGGAAGAATTTATCCTAAAGGGGACAACGCGTTCTAATATTTTGGGTAGAGTTCCCCAAAATTTTCAAATGCCCACCAACCAATGGAATGACTTCTTAGAAAATGAGGCCAGTGATGGAAAACTTACCAAGAGGGAGAAAAATAAAATGTATAAGTCACAGAATTTGATGTCCACAAACTTGGGGCAAAATCATATGATGACATGAAGGGTAAATGGGTGGACAGGATCAAGAGTACTCCGGAAGAAGATAAAGACCCTAATCTGGTCAACTTGTACTAGCATGTTGGATGGGATGAAGGGATCAATCGATTTCTAAAAAAATTAGAACCAACTCTGGTGACACATTATAATAAAATAATGTTAAAATCAAAGTCCTAAATGTAATATTATGTTACAGGAGATGGTACATGGCATGTCGAGCAATCAGTTTAAGTGTACCCCTTACGACATTGGAACATATGCCCTCACTAATGTACTTGGGAGGGACTAAGGGGGGAGAACAAGAGGTGTGGGATCACATATGACAAGTATCAAACTACAACACACTACACCTCAATTGGATGAGATCTCTTCGGTGAGGAGTCACGTGTCGAGCCAAGCGAAAGAACAGTCTAGGAAAAAGGATAGGTGTCAGAGCCTAAGAGGGAGATGGGCAATGTCATCAACAATATGTCAATGCTCACGAATGAAATCAAGGGGTTGGTCTAATTTTTTTACTCCATAATATGGTTTACCCTCCCACATGCCTCCTCAAACATTGTTATATCCTACGACTCAAGGTTTTTCCTCCCAAGAGCCTCCTCCTATAACATTCCCCTTAATGGAGCCTCCCCCTATAACATTTCTTGAATTATCGTCGTCCATGTATGGGAACTATGGCGATGAGTCTTATATCACGTACTTTTTTAATAGTAGTGTCGTTGACATGTGCACACTTATTTCCATGTATGTCGAAACTCCTATCCACAATCGCCCTTTGATAGTGGGTGAGGCTCAACTACAGGTTGATACAATATACGATGGTTATAGAGATGAGCCTATGCATGCTGACCACAGTGAAAGGCCTCTATTAAAATATTATTAAAATTATTATATTGCCCAACAAGTTTATTTATTGTACATGACTTAGCAATGAACAATGTTTAAAGTTTGTAATGTGAATAATGTTTAAAGTTTGTAATGACATCTTAGTTTTAATGACATATTAAATTGTTTGGTTTCATTTCATATTTATTAATTGCTTGGGTTGAATGAATTTTCTTGAATTAGAAACTAAGAGTCCTTGTATTCAACATGACCATCATTTCAACCTATTTATATAGATGACATTAATTTTGAATATTATTTAATGGGTATACAACTATACAAAGAGTGGATGGTAGAGATTAATAGAGTCTTTGATAGTCATGTACAGGGCAATCAGGAGTTTATTGAATATACAGATAAAAATCTTAACATTGACAAGATTTTGTGTCCGTGCAACCATTGTATGAACATAAAATTTAAGTCTTTGGAAGACGTTGAATTGCATTTACAAATGTGGGGTATGTTGCAAGACTATAAGATATTGACATTCCATAGAGAAAAGAACGTACCATGTGTTTTTAAAGAATTATTGTTACTCAATCGTGTGACTGAACCCCACCGAGTGAAAGTGGTAAACGATTTGCTAGCACAACGTCCTTTAACCAACCTAATTGATGATGCTTACGAAGTCCACAACCATCAAAACCACCAATCTATAAATACGAATAATGTGCATTATGACCAAGTAAATGAATAAGATGTTGAATTACCTGAAGATAGAGAATACATACGATTGAAAGCTAATGCGGCTAGACCATTATATAAAAATTATAAATAAGGTCACTCAGTATTGTACGCAATCTTCGATTTGCATAATTTGAAGATTCAATTCAGTTTTATCGAGTACTAACGTAACTGAAATTCTTAAGTTGGATAAATACATTCTCCCCAAAGAGAACACGTCACTAGATAGTTATCCAAGCATGAAGAAGACCTTTAAGGGTTTGGATTTGAAGTAAAAATCTATTCATGCATGCAAGTATGATTACATATTGTACCGTAATGAACACTAATTCAAGGTTGAATGTCTTGTATGAAATTAGCCAAGATATATGATTTATGAGAGAGGAAAAAATAAACGTGAAAAAGTTCGCTAGTGCTTTCAAGTTCCACACAAGGTATTGAAGTATCTTCCCCTCGGACCATGGTTAAAAAGATTTTTCACTGTACTGTGGATAGTAGAGGCCATGACATGGTACACTCGAGCCAAGATGGGTGGGAATATCATATGTCATTCGAATAATTCACTCATATCAAATGCACGACACCCTATATTTGTAAAAGAACCACACAATGTCCGTCTTGCATTATCAACCGATGGGCTTAAACTTTTTGATAATTTAAGTATTAATAAGGGCTATTGACTAGTTCTCATGGCATCTTTGAGCCTCCCTCCAACACTATGCATCAGAAAAGAGTTAACATTATTTTCGTTGTTAATACCCAGGCCAAAGTCTCCCGACGATAATATTAATATTTTCTTAGCCCCATTAATCGAAGAACTTAAAGAGTTGTGTGATGAAGACATGAGGGCATTTGGTGCTCATAAGTGTGAAAAGTTCACACTTAAAGAAATAGTTATTCGATTGTAATGTGCATGGTTATTATTGATGTCCCATCTATAGGGAGGAAACTCAGTCGACTTGGCTACATCATAGTGGGAAGATGAGTTAAGTTAGTCATCATATATTTTTGTCGAATAGTCACCATTTTAAGAACAACAAGTCTAACTTTTTACTTTCCAGTCACAAGCTTAGGGAGACACCTCCACTGTTTTTAAGTTATTAAATTAAGGAGAAGGCAAAGGCTGCGACTTTGGGGAATCTGTTTATAGGAAAACAACCCTAATTTGTAGGCCAGAAGCATAAATCTAGGGAGGATCCGCAGCATCCTAGTAAAAAAAATTCATGGTCCAGACGATCAATATTATTTAACTCATCATATTGGTCTCGTGCGAGGTGCTTGTGCTCCTTTCGGGGCTGTTTGCAAATTATTTTGGGCTTACCCCCACTAGCAGCATGTTTTTAAGCTTAAGTTTGGTTATTTATAAATTTTATTCATATTCTCAAACCAAGAATATCGTGACTACGCGATCAGTTCTTACGAGTCATATTGGTTCCGTGTGAGGTGTTCGTGCCCTTCACGAGGCCGTTTGGGGTCTATTTTAAGTTTAACCCTTTAAAGGCATTTTTTCAAAAGCCTAAGTTAGGTTATTTGAAAATTTTAGTCCTATTATCAAACTAGACATCTCGTGACTACGCGGTCAATTCTTATGAATTATATTAATCCCATGCGAGGTGTTCGTTCCTCTTATTAGGCCGTTTAAGGATTGTTTTGGGATTTTCCCTCTAGCGGCATGTTTTCAAGCCTAAATCTGGTTATTTACACATTTTAGTCCTATTCTGAATTTGGGCATTTTGTGACTACATGCTTAGTTACTACAAGTTACATTAGTCTCATGCGAGGTGTTTGTGCCCCTTACGGGGCTATTTGGAAGTCGTTTTGGGTTTACCCCCTCTAGCGGCATGTTTTCAAGCGTAAGTCTAGTTATTTGTAAATTTTAGTCCTATTCTCAAATTGGGTGTCCCATGACTATGCGGTCAGTTCCTACGAGTTACACTGGTCCCGTACGAGGTATCCGTACCCCTTACGGGGTCTTTTGGGTGTTGTTTTGGGTTTTCTCCTCCAGCGACATGTTATTAAGTCTGATTATTTGCAAATTGTATTCCTATTCTCAAATCATACATCCGATGACTATTCAATTTATTCTTACAAGTTACAATACTCCCGTGCGAGGTGTTCGTGCCCCTTATAGGGTCGTCTATGGGTTATTTTGGGTTTAACCCCCTAGCGGTATATTTTCAATCCTAAGTCTGGTTATTCTCAAATTTTAGTCCTATTCTCATACTGTCCATCCCATGCCTATGCGGTCGGTACCTACGAGTTACACTAGTCCCGTGTGAGGTGTTCGTGTCCATTACGGGGTTGTTTTGTGTTTTTTTTACCAAATGTGTACTTAATTAACCATTATATAGGAATAAAATATTTAACAATTATGCATGTCAAGTGGATAAAAATTTGAGTTAAAGTAAAGAATA
Organism: Sambucus nigra; assembly: GCA_949130495.1. NCBI lineage: Eukaryota > Viridiplantae > Streptophyta > Magnoliopsida > Dipsacales > Adoxaceae > Sambucus > Sambucus nigra. The sequence goes on along the minus strand of OX422208.1, from coordinate 779,032,457 downwards.
TCTAGTACCTACGATAGTTTTGGCACGCTTCAACTGCACAACATTGTCTTTCTCTAGTAGCCTATTGTATTTCTCTTGATCCCTATATTATCGCACGAGGTACAATTTAAATTCCTCATTAATACGGGAAATTCTCTCTCAGGTGTTCAACCTCTAACTTTCCCCTTTTCCAGGGCATCATATTTGGTTTTCGTGATTAATTCTCAATTCATCAGAATTTTTTTGACATTTTCAAACTCGGACATATAAAAGGGTGATCAAATTGGAGAAATAATCTTAAGGATAGTGATTATAAAGGTGGCTATCCGATCAGCCTTTCGCATGTCTGAGTTTGACAATATTGAAAAAGATCTGATGAATCGAGAATCAATCATTAAAACCAAATACGACTCTACGGAAAAGGAATACTGAGAAATTTTTCTGAAAAAACCTGATTTGGATGTTCATTTAAAAAGTTTCAAGTTAGAGGTCGAACACCTAAGAGAGAAACTGAATCGCGTTAACGCAAATAACCAACTATACCACGAATAAAAAATAGGGCTCAAGATAAATACATTCGTAAATCAAACCGGGCATCTTGTGCGAGGTGTTCGTGCCTTTAAACATTCATAATTGAAACTAAACATTAATAAATCAAACTAAACATTCATAAATCAAACTAAAGCCCCAATATAGCATCAATATCATAATATAATACAATTTGGAAATAAATTGGATTGTCAAGGGATAATATAATAATAGGATAGAAATATGATTGCCAAGGAAAAAATAATGTTTGGATAATCTTTTACTAAATCAAATAAAAGATACTTAAAATTAGGGTCGTCATCAAGAGAAGACTGGAACTCTTTAGGAGCCTTCAATGTGTCTGTTTGAGTAGTCATACCCTTTGGTGGATGCAAAATAATAGACCAATTGCCATTGTTTATGTTCGAGTAGAATACCTTCTTTACGTTATGAAAGGCACAAATAAAATGCACGTTGACTATGCAATCTTTACTCTTTATCTTTGATAAATCTACCATGATAAGTTTGGAGTTAGGATCAGCTTTACAAGCATTTGTAATGTCCCCCACCTTCACCCAATCATAATAGAATTTGTTTTCTATAAAATCTAAATAATTGAGTTCCAGGATTTATTAAACAGTTACATAATAGGTTAGCACCATATCTTTTGAATTTTTATCGCTTTTTCTAGCGACACAGGTAATCAAGGTGGATATTTTCTAATTCTTTGGGTCGCGTTTCCTCAAATGGATATGAAACGAAATTAAAACCACTGGTGAGGAATTTCGTAAACTCTTTCGCACAAAATTTGGGACATTTCTCTAGGCGTGCAATCCTTGAAGAGTCATCACCTCTTTTTTAAAAGCTTCATTTATTAATAAATTTGTATCAGGTTATGTTTTTACCACACATGATCAATTAACTTCACACATAAGGGGTGGAAATTATCACTTTTGATATATATGCCCTAAAAATCATTCATCGTGCAACTTCTCCTCTAATTTTGGTCAATTTCGTTCTCATACTTCCTAAAGGTAAATTTTAGAGTTTAATTCATAATATATATATATATATATATATATATATATATATATAATACATATAATCAAATAAGAATAATTCAGTTAGTTATGTAGCTACTCGCTCTCTCTAATCTTCAACCTCATCTTGCGATTCGAAGACATTAACGACTTGCTTGCTCATATTATAAATTAGTGAGTCTCACCTATTTAGGGTTCCCAAAAGGTAAATCATCATCAAACTCTTCAGGTTCCTTGATCACTTGTTATATACGAGAACTGAACCTCCTCAGCTCTTGTTCTGGCATATGTTCCCTAGTGTATAACGATGATTCCACAGTTACGTATTCTTCATCAATTGACCCTCCAATATACAGTGTATTCTTTACATAATATTTGAAGGTTTTCATCTAGCTCTCGAAAGGATATATCCAGTGATATCTAACGAGACCATACAACAAAGCCTTATTGCATAAATGAACAAGCAGGTGGATGTTAATATCGAAGAATAACGAAGGAAAATATATCTCTGAAACATAAATTTCTTTGCTAAAGTTAATTTCGTAGCTTTAATATGAATTTTTTTTGCCACTTTTACACAAAGTAGGGTAAAGCACAAACTGATTTTCATAATTTCTCGACGGAGATCTTAGTGTTCAGAGAAGCAATGCATAAATAGTAAAGGGATTAATTGAATAATGACGTGCCAGTCGTGAGACTTGCACTATTTTAGGTCATTTGTTTGGTAGATTATTACCCAACACAAATTACTGGAATAAAAAGTTAGAGTCTTCAAGTTGAATAATTTGTCTAAGAGGTTCTTTTTCTCACTAGTAGTCAAAGTGAAGGAAGCCGGGGGATAGAAATTCTTCTTGTTGTATGGTCATTTTTTAATCATAATTTCTTCTTTATTTTCATATTTTGTAGATTGCGGAGCACCCACTCTCCATATTTTGAATGAGATCCACCGAGACATGATCCTATCATATGTTTCGTAATATTCTTCTTTGTGTCAATCTTATCAATTACATACCTTAAAGATGATATTTTCAATATGGTAAGTCAAAAAACATTGATCATCTGGACCATGCCATCGTTTTACTAGGGTCGTTCGGATCCCCCTAGATTTACGCTTCAAGTTTAAAAACTGAGGGTATTTGCCAACTTATATATTCCCCGTAGTTGCAGCCTTCGTCTTCTCCTCAATCCGTATACCAGAAAGCCGAGTAGATTCCGTCCTACACTCATGACCGACATGTAAGAAATTGTACTTATCATTGCTAAAAGGGTGAATGGTCGACATAAATCTACGATGACCCATATAGCTCATCTTACCACTATGACGTAGACAAGTGGCTTCAGTTTCCTCCCAACATATGGGATATCCATAATAATAATGAATATTACAACAGGACAAGGTACCCTAAGTAGGAAGGAAGTCGATCGCCCGAATCACCATTATTTTAAGTGTGAACTCTTTACCCTTATGACAGTAAAATACCATCACGTCTTTACCCCACAACACTTTAAGTTCTTCTATTAATGGGGCTAAGAATATATAAATATCATGGTCAGGATCCTTCCCCCCGGGTATCAATAAAGATAATAATGTGAATTTATTTCTCATGCACAGTTGGAGGGAGACCTAAAGGCGCCATGAGAACTGACCAATGACTCTGAATAGTACTTAAATTAATAAAGGGGTTAAACCCATAGGTTGGTAATGGAAGATGAAAATTTCGTGGTTCTTTACAATTTTATGTTGTCGTGTGTTTAAGATTTTTTGGATGAGTGAATCAATTGGATAACGTATGAGATTCGCACCCACCTCGGATTGAGCGTTCCATGTCATGGCCTGTGATATCCACGATATAGTGAAAACCCAATTTAACCATGGACCGAGAGGAAAACACTTCAAAACATTTTGTGAAACTTGTAAGCACTTGCGATATTTTTGCAGTCTTGTCTTTTTCATTCTCACAAGCCACATATCTATACTCACTGCATATAGGTCACTCATCCTTCTCATCATTCTCATTACGGTACAATATGCAATCATACCCTTATGCATTAATAAATTTATATTTCAAACCTAAACCCTTCAAGTTCATCTTCATAATAGGATAATTATTTGGTAATGTGTTCGCTTTTGGGAGAATGTCTTCAACCTAATTAAGAATTTCGATTATGCTATTGCTCAACAAACCAGATTAACTCTTCAAATTATGCAAACTAATCATTACATATAATACCAAGTGATCTTCATCGCAATCTTTATACAACGATTTAGTCGCATCATCTTTTAACTGTATGTATTCCCGATCTTCTGGTAATTCGGCATCAACTTATTCATTGACTTGGTCATAATTCACACTATCTGTATCCATGGGTTAATGGTTTTTATGGTGTGGACACCGTAAGCATCGGCAACTAGTTTGGTTAAAAGATGATGTGTTGGAGAATCATGTATCATGTCCACTCGTTGGGGTTCTGTCATGAAGTCAGGTACCAAAAATTCCCTTGGAACATAAGGCACATTCGCTTCACCATGGTATGTCCATATCTTATAGTCTTTTTGAATTCTCCACTTTTGTAAATGCAACTCAACATCTTCTAAAGATATATATTTTTCGTTTATACAACGAGTGCACATATATGAAATTTTATCACTTTTAAGATTTCTATAAACATATTTAACAAATTCTTGAACGCCCTTTACATGATTATCAGATATTCTCGCCAAGTGATAAAATAATTTTTTTAGTATTTCTGTTCTTTCCCTTCTCCACTGTCAATGGCCAAAGTCATATCTCTGCAATCATGGTATATTTCATCAACCAGTATCTGAGCATCACCCATCTTCAATGGGAAATTATGTTCTAAGGTTTCAATAATTATGAAGACGAGTGTGCAGACGCTAATAACCCTACTATTGGTCAATTCTCTGAAATAGTACTACACGTTATAGTCACCGTGCATAAATAACGATGATCCAGGGCATGTGGCTGGTAAAGGCAATTAGGAGAGGAATGATGAAAGAGGCATAATTTGTAATGGTAATATTGAAGGAGGCGACATTTATAAGAAGAAACCTTGAGAAGGAGGATATGGGAAACCTTGAGGATGAGGGAAGGGAAAACCTTGAGAAGGCACCAGGGGATGAAAACCTGAAGTAGATAAGCACACAAGGCACCTCATTCTACTTGTCAAGATTTCCAGGTTACTTTTAATTTCTTAGACATCCCTATCTATCTTTGATTGACTTTCCTCTTGGCTCGAGATATGATTTTTGACCGAAGAAAGCTTGTCCATGAAATATGCGGTGCATTTTAATTTGATTTTCAACATATGTGATTCAATACCTCTCGTCATCTGTCTTTCGTCACTTACAAAGGACTGGGTCAGGGCATTATCTTAAATATCGTCGTGAGGGCTCGAACTCACTAGACTGCAAATGGCTTCGATCGATTCGAGAGTCTTAGCTAAGTGTGGTGGGAATTTAGTATCTTTATCCCATTGGTTATGAACGTACAAGTTGGTCTGATTAGGTTTTTCTAGGATCTGTACCGTCCTTTGTCATATCTGACCATTAACTCTTCAAATCATCATATGATTTAGATCACAGCCTGTGGATATCAAATTTGTTCGCCCTATTTTATTTATACATCTCCCTCTTGACCAGCTTCTTGTCCATCGTCCCATTTTCTAAAAAGCGATTCCCTTGATTAACTAGCATTTTAACATTCATAGGCACTCTCTCGCTCATAGCCAAAATGTCGGATCTCGTTGCCCCCTTTAGGAAATGTCTCTGCCGAAGGTTTCTCCGATATATTCTCAGTTGTTCAATAACCCCCAAAAGTGCCTTTTGTTTTGAACGGCCAGGGAATGAAAAACACTTGCAGATTTGGTCATAAATGCCATCCTTAATGGCTTGATCAACCACGTTACAATTATCTGCTGCCCCGAATCCCACATAATTTTCCCAAGCGAAAAATAAAGGGATTTAAATATCCATAGCTAATTTTATTTCCAGTGGAATTATTCTCGATATGTGAGAACCCAATGGAATTATTCTCATTTGCTCGGGAGGTGTCGGGAGCGGTGGGTGGGGGCATTGGAGTAACGGGTTTTTTTTCCTACTCGAAGAAGGAATAATGGACTGAACCAATTGTGGATTCGAGAATTTCTCACCATGTGGTGATAAGAATTCTTGCTGGGGTGCATGAGATGAGAATCCTGGTTGGGGTGTCACCTCATCACATGGTACAATCTGTCCATCTGCTTGACATTGTCTACAAAAAAATAAAATAATAATCAACAAAATCATTATACTAACATGAAATTATAACTAACTAATGATGTTTACAACTATATATACAGACCTTATCATAATAAAACTTTAAATATGTTCAATGTATCTGATATCCATCCATTCGGTATTACGCTTTAAAAAATAGTGGATTTTTGCACGTGGCCAACCAAGAGGAAGCGTATCTATGATTCATGTATAGATTTCCATGATATGAACTTAGAATACCATCTTCTTTAAATTATTGGCAAGATTCAATTTAATGTTCATATATTGCGAGACGTCACAGCCTTGGTCAATTTTCTTTGCATGTAGTTATATCCATAACGGGTGAATAGTTTTATGCCTTCTCTAACTTTGTAGGAAAGGTCAGGGATACATCGAGATTATGTAAATGGAATATATTCTCTATAGCCTTATCCCAACATTCTGATGGGAAAAATAGAATATGATCGAACAGGTACTGTTACTGGAGATGAACTCCACGATTTGTAAGGTAGTTAAACTTTTAGATCTTCTTATTCCCATGCTTGTAAATAGGAGTACCCTATAAATGGCATGCACTAATAAAATACTTATAAATGAGGTCCAATTGTAACCTCTCTTACTCATGTTTCTAGTGATTATCACCATGCCACATTTTTCCTGAGAAAAATATATGAGGGCATGAATATGAGTCCTACAAGAAATGACTCTAATTAATCATTAACTAATTATTATTTTTCAACCGATCAAAATTAAGTTTATCTTATTTTAACATACGTATCTTATGAAAATGAATGTAAATTGGAACCGCCACATGAATGTGCACAGAGCCAATTTTTCTATCCATTTCATTAGTACCTTGCAAAACACTACCTACCATTTCATAAGGAACTATGGGATCAATATGATTACATATAACTTCTCGTAAGTAGATCATTTACGTAGCGGTTTATTATTTTTATTAAGGTTTAATTCATCACAAGTACCCTTCTCTAAACCACTTGCGTGGTATGTTTCATCGAAGTGAAATCCAAATAAGGAACCCCCTCGATACACTTATCACAATGTGAACTATCAATCCAAGAAATCCAACATCACTATCCGACAACTAACAATTATATCGTACTCTTTATATTGTCTACATGATAAAACACATACCAATAATAACAATATCTTGATTAAGGTCTTATATATATTCTTTCAAAAAAGATACATGTAATTAAATTAAGTATGTTCCATCAAAAGGGCTCATATATGTATCAAGTTTCAAAATTCATTAATCATGCATTCATGCTTATTCATATATCATGAATAGGGTCGCATAGGAATTATGTTTTACAATTTGGGTTAAATTTTAGGGTTTTTAAATTAGAGTTTAAGGATTAGGGTTTTGGTTTTGGGTACACAATTTAGGAACTGAGAATTAGGGTTTTAGTTATACGATTTAGGAATTGGGAATTAGGAATTGAGAATTAGCGTATACGGTTTATGATTTAGGTAATTTCTAAATAGGGAAAGTGGCGCTGTTAAGCACCCCTCCGGCCCACTCATTCTATTAAACCTATAAGGCCAAAATAAATTAATCCACTAATTGGGAAAATTTCCCACTAAATTAGTTTAAAAAATTGAAGTTAGAAGTTTGGGAATTGGAAATTTTAAATTAGTTAAAAAAAATTGGTAATTGGTTATTTGGGTATATACATACACATGCACATACACATACACATATACATATACACATACACACACACACACACATATATATATATATATATATATATATATATATATATATATATATATATTGAGAGAGAGAGAGAGAGACTTGAGTATAGAGAGAGAGAGAGAGAGAGAGAGAGAGAGAGAGAGAGACTTGAGTATAGAGAGAGAGTGAGAGGTTGAGAGGTTAGAGAGAGAGAGGTTGAGAGTGAAAATGACGATTGCGCCTAGTTGCCCTATATCTAAACACCATGGTCACAACCCTAGACCATGACCAAAAAACGTGACCATTTTATTTTGTCCAGGTCATTAACATGGTCACAAACCGTGACCATGTTGATGATGTGGAAAAAAATATAATGGTCAAGGTCCAGGGTTATGACTAATAACTGTGACCATTTCAAAATGGTCACGGTCCAAAGTTGTGACCAATTTCAAGTGAAAAAAAAATTAATTATGACCTTGGTCACGGTCTTAGGTCGTGACCAATGTTGGCGAGAATTTTGGTCCAGTTTTGACGCCATGGTGGTCACGGGGGTTGTCACGGACCACATTCATGACCACTATTATCACAGTCTGGGGTCGTGATCGTGGCCCGCTTCTGTCAAGGATATGAGTGGGCATGGACTTGGTCACGGGTGCTTTGACTCTGGTGATGTTCTTCGTCCATGACAACCTTATCACGGCCTTGGGTCAGGACCAGTTTGTACAACCATTTTCTATTTGTGGTGTAGTGCTATAAAAAGTGATAAAAATCCAAAGGACACGGTACTGACCTATTATGGGATTATTCAATAAATCCTAGAACTCTATTACTTATGCTTCAAAGAAATCGTCTTCTATTATGACTGGGTGAAGGTGGAAGATACTAGGAATGGTTGTAAAGTTAATCTTGCCTAAAAACTTGTCATAGTAAACTTATCTACGATGAAGAGTAAAGATCTCATGGTTGACGATCCTTTTATTTGTGCCTTTCAAAATGAGAAGAATGTATTGTACTCTAAGTGCAAAAACAACGACAAATGGTCTAGGGGTTTGACTACTCAACAAGATGCATTAAAGGCCCATACAGAGTACCCGTCTACTCTTAATGACAATCGTAATTTAAAGGATCTTTTAGTTAATTTAGACGAAGATTGAGTTCAGAAAGATTATTTCATTGAGTTTGTAAACATTATTTTATTATTATTTTGTGCATATTCAACTCATATATTTAGTTCTCTTACACTTTCTTTCTCTTCGCTCATTATTTTGTAATTTTTCTGTCGATCTTGTTAAGTTTTGAATGCGACACAGATAACAAACTGCCAATCTGAGATAACCATGTGAATGGTCTCGTATGATTACCCTTGGATAGTTTCTTGAGGGTGTAACCAGTTAGACCTCCAAGAAACTATTCAAGGATACTCAGACAAAACTACGGATGCGTTTTAATATCCTTCATGTTTTACTAGTACCATAAATATTATTTTGCATATTTTAGTGTTCTTATTCCATTTGCAGCTTGTTTATAATACATTTTTTATCCCTAATCTCACTCTTTTTATTATGATATATACATTCATATCTATTTTCATAAATAAAAAAATAAAACAGGGGGCATGTACCCCAAACTCAGAATTTTCAACACATTTCACATATATTTTAATACATCAAAATAAACACCCTAGATTCGAATTATGGGTTAGACCCCAACCTTGTTCATCTTACGAACTATGGGGACTTTGATGCCATTTTTGGCTACGTAGGTATCCCGAAGTCATTTTGCAATTCAAGTTCTTTCTTATTTACCATTTGGAACATTTTGAAGTCTTATTTGCAGGCCTTTTGAAGAAGAAACACTTTGAACATGTTGCATATGTTTCGTGGAAGGACCCAATCACTTCATTGGAATTCGATAAAGATATTGCGATGTTATTATCATATTCTCGCAAGCATGTGTTGTGTTATTATTTGTGTTGAACAATCTGATGGCTTTCGTTAGTTATTTTTTATTGTATTATTATTTTTTTATTTATGAATAGTGTGGTGGCTTAATATTTACTCCTAGAAATATTTACAGGTTTGAAAAACGTACAAATTTTTTATGCAAATTTTTTTTTTATTTTCTTTAAATTTGATCACGGTTTTAAGCCATTACCAAAACTATGACAATTTTTTTTTTTAATTAATATTTGGTCAAGGTTAATAACCGTGACTAAATTTTTTTAATAATTTTTGTCACAACTTTGGTTATGACTCAAAACAGTGACCCCAGCTATGATAATTTAAAATTATTATATGGACACGATTTTGAACCATGACCATATATTCATGTTTGTAAATGGTCACAGTTGGGGTCACCATTCTGAGTCGAGACCGTAATTAAATGCCCTTTTAATGGTCACAAGCTGGGTCACGGTTTTGAGCCGTGACCACTGGGTGACAGTCCTAAACCGTGACCAACCAATCAACCAATCAAGACTGTGTTTTAATTTTTTCATCCTTAATATAGTCACGGTCTAAAACCGTGACCCATTGGCCATGGTAACATCCCAGACCATGACCACGTTCTGTTATATGGTGTAGTATACGTCAGGGATTAACTCTGAGTAACATAGGCCATTTACATTTTCGACACCCGATCTCTACGAACTAGCCGCAATTGACTACGCATTACGAACTATGTAGGTTTTAATATCATAAATACGTTAGTATGTTGGCATAATATTTGTGTTCCTTCTCATGAGAACAAACCAAAAAATATGTCGCTTAGATATATTTCCCTTTCAATATGCATGTACTATATATAGCCCTCTAAATACAAAATTATCTCCTCCCGACATCATGTCGTATCGCCAAGATATTTCAATATTTCCATCTTGAAAATTTTTTCATCCCGAACTACATCAAATCTAATCTCGTGGATACACAAGTATGTAAGTGCAATATCGAGTTCCCACACATGAGCCCAAACCCCCACACAACATACACATTCATTCCCACAAACACACATAAAGCGTTACATAGTTTCCTAACTATTCCTTCGAGATTAAGCATAAATGTCTATGCTTTAGGCGGTAACATTAAGGTATTTATATGTCTCTGTCTTTCAAGTTATGCATTTTAAAATAAATACACCTATCTAGCACCTAAAGAACATGTGGGGGTCTTAACACCTTCCCTACCTATAACATGATCCTCAAACGCCACAACACAAATTTATAGAAATGCATAACACCTTAGAATATCTCGTAAGTGATCACACGACCTCTTTTGTTTGTGGTTATATTAAAGAAAATTTGTGACTCTAATCAAATCCACACGCTCTCTTCAGTGTGCATAGACCCCTTCACACTAGACTAGTAACAAAGAATCTAGGAGATGCCCAAACTACCTCAAGTTATGCAGTATATTAGGTCTAATGTACTGTTGTGGAACTTTATTGGGTGATATATCCATAAAATAAGATAGTCTTAGTATGCGCGTTAAATATGTATGCGCATTAAATATGTTGGGTGGTATTCCCATAAAATAGTAGATATCCCCAACTATTTCACAATGACATTATATTGGGGAGAATCGACTAGATATTTATATTCTCCTTATCTAGTGGATTGTTTTATAATTACATACTCATTATATGTGTTTATTAATTACCTACTTTATAATTGCTTTGCATGAAATTTAGAGATAGTCCAAAAACCTTAGTTTTGGGGTTCTCTCTAAATAGAAACAAACATGCTTAGATCCCCTTATACATTATTATTTGCATCCCTTGACACAGTTTGTTGCAAATGACCTTAATGGCACACATAATTTTGTTAAATGATCGAATCTAGAATAGCGTCTAAATAGGTTGGACCCCCCCCCCCCCCCACCACCACCCTAATTTACCGTCATTGATAATGTTGCAGTCCCTAAAATAACATCCAGTTGGGATGATAACGGCGTGAGAGCGTGGTTTGAATGCTAAGGATAAAAAAAATTTGCTTGCCATTAGTGAGTTTATGCGTATTTACACGTGCACTAAATCAAAGGATGCATGGGAAATTTTAGAATCAACCTATGAAGGAGCCTTCACTATAAAGAATGAGAACCTATAACGCCACTCCACTCGTTTTAATACCATAATACGAAGGAAAGAGAAATTTTTATGAATTATATGTTCAACTCAATAACATATTTAATCAAGCTTTTTCTTTTGTTAAGGTGATCAAAGTGGATATCATAATAAATAGGAATATTAGGTCTTTTCATTTTAAATTATGAGGAAAGGTTGATACCATCAGGGAAGTTCAATCTTTACTTATAATTTCCATCAAATTAAATGTTTTAGTAGGCTCACTTAAAACCTATGAGGCAAATTTAGTTATCTCCCCAGAGAACCAATTAAAGAAATGAATATGGCTATTAAATAGAAAGCTCACAAGGTTCCTCCGTCTTTAGATTCCCTTGGTGGTAGGATGATATGACATTCATTGATGATGTTGGAAACAACACCACCAGATAAGGTGTTGACAAGCTCAAACAAGTGATAAAAATGGAAATACAGGAGAATACAAGTGTATATGTAGAAGGAGGTGGGGAGAAGAGGATGAACACCAATATGTAAGTGGTTCAGCCAATTAGGCCTACGTCCACTGTGCAAGTGAGTGAGTAATGTCACTGATGTTGTCTTGACACTTGACGCTAAGCCTGCAAGGCCTTGTTGATCTTAGGTGAAACTTGTAACGTCGGCTATGGCTAATGTTGATGGTGATGCTAACGGATAACCCATGTCTGAGGTGATACTTATAACGTCGGTTATGGCCGACCTGATGGATAACTACCCTATGAGTCATGTAGACCTCGACTGGTGTCCAATTATGGTGGTACTTGCAACGTCGGCTATGGCCGACCTGGTGAAGGACGACATCGTTGATGGGTAATCTCGAGCTATTATTACCTCGATCGTCATAGAGGCCAAGGTTAATAGATCTGAGATGGAAGGTATACTTTGGGCATATCAATCACCCCTAGCCCTTAGTTACCTATGTAAGTAGGTGACTAAGGGGTATATATGTCCGAGGCTATTTTTCCTTATGTACCAATATCTCCTTGACAGGTGTCCACTTCTGAAGTGGGTAGCGTGCCTAACAGTGTAATGATGTTGATTGTCTTTTAGGCTCCCAAGGCAATGATGGGCCTTGGGATGCGTGCAAGGCATATTGAGGGTTTAAAACCCTTTCTTCTCTTTCTTCTTCACTTCTTACTCATTTTTCCCGCCTGAGCGTTCTATATTTTCTCTATCTCATCAAGAACTTGATCGAGGTTATTTGTGGATTTCTATGCTCAATCTTCCTACTCTTCATCTCGTACTCTATTTGATAATGATTGTTAGTTTCTTTTGCCATTTTCAGCCCTTCATTTCCATTTCTTGCATTTTTCGGTGTAGTTTAAGTCTTTTGGTGACCCCTTGAGTTTTCTGGTGAACCTATTCTTGACTGTTATTGGTTTGAAATTTTTTAAAAACCAAGTTTGATCCTTAGTTTAGGTTGTGCCCAGTTGTTTATTTGTGGTTAGGGTCCCAAAGTGTAGGGTCGTCTGACCTATGCTCAGACCTCTGTATAAGCTCATAGAAGATTTCCCTTCTCTTAGAGAGAAGAACTTTACAAAAATTTAGCAGATAGAACTAGCCCAAGAGGAAGCTCATAGGGCTGAGGGCTTACCCCTTAGACCTATCTTCCCTCCAGCTCTGAAGGTGATTTACCCTGAGCCAGCAGAGGACCCAATTAACCCTTCTCCAATGTCTGAGTCTGAGTCATCCACCTCAGACCCTATGTCTGTAGACTCATTCCAAGACGCTATGGACTTCCCTATTAGGCAAGATTAGGTCCCTGATAATAATGAGGTCCAAATTCGTGCCTCGTCCCACTATGGTGCTATCACCTCACAGACTTCTTCTGATGTCGAGATTGTGGGGCCGAGTGTGGATATTTCCCCACCCATCGATGTTATCCCTCTGTCGACCACCACCAGGGCTAAGTTCGCTCAGAGATTTCTCGATGGTGTCCCTTCATCTGCCTAGGCCGACGTTACCAGGGATGAGGATGATGGTCATGAAAGTGATATTGACACCTCAGAGGCGATCGAGATAGAGAGTTCTGTCATCGAGTATGACCTCTTAGCCTTTAGGTACCTCTATTCTATCCTTCTATCAAGCTTAGGAGACCTCTGAGGGGTGAGAGGGCCTTCGATGGCCAAGATGGGGAGATCTGTGTCTATGAGCAGATTTTCAAGTTGGACTTCCGTCTCCCCATCCATTCTTCAATTAGAGAAATATTGTCCCATATCAACCTAGCCCCTTCAAATTATCCCCAAATGCTTGGAAGGTGATGATTGGGGTTATCATCCTTTGGAGGGCATTCCATCACTCAAACCTTCCAATTAGGGTCTTCACAGGATGCTATGTCCCATCCTCTGCCAAAAACCACCCCACCTACTATCACTTCCTAGCTAGGAAGTCAGATAAAAAGATGCTGCTAGTTACCCAGACCTCCAATCACAACTGAAAACCAAGGTATTTCTTTGCCTCAGGGGCATGGGAATTTGGTCCTTGTGCCATCTCTTCATCATTGGAGCCGAGGATACCTTTGAGGTGGGGAAAGGTGTCACTTGCTGCCAAGGCCGACCCTGGGCTTAACCAAGATAACTTACAAAAGGTTAAGGATCTTCAAGATCAGGGGGAACACGATTGGATAGTCAATTACAAACATCTGATGAACCCCTCTTACCTCTCTGAGACTGGCCAGGGGGGAAGTCCTCTGACCGATCTTCGTAAGTATTATAGTTTTACAAGTTGCACCTTTGTGTTTTCATATCTCTAATTTATTAACTCAGATGTTTCTCTTTGCAGAACGTCCAGAAGGTATCTCTGACGAGCTATGGGAGATGTCAGCCCCAAGCCTTATTAAGCTGATGAAGAAAACATGGCATAATGTAGCCCCTCCCCCCAAATAGAGTGTCAGCACGTCTAAGGCTGATGTTACCAAAAAGAGGAAGACTACCACTAATGCGGAGGATCAAAGGCCATCTAAAAACCAAAAGGGATATCGTGCCATCCCTATTTCATCAGATAATGCTTTAGTCGCTCGTTTGGAGCAGGAGAAGATCAGCGACAGTCTGATAGGCCATGGTTTGAAGGCAATGGATACCATCGGCTCTGTAATGACAAATGTGGATAAGCGTTCCTACGCTCTCTTGATACCCCTCTGTTGGCCGAGTTTAGCCTTCACAGGTCTATCCAGGTAAAAACTTTTGGTTTTTTATTCCAAGTGTAACCTCGGATTTAAATGGATTAAGGCTTGAACTCATACATATGACTTTGTTTTACAGGGTATTCTATCTATGCACCAATTCGTTGATTGGACCCTGAGGAAGTTTCCCCTTATTGAGAAGGGAAAAGAGGCCCAGAAGGTGCAAGCCTCTTTAAATGCAGAGGTTGAACATCTGAAGACAGCTTTGGATAAGTCTGAAAATAAGGTGAAGCAGAGGGATAGGGACATATACAAGCTTAAGAAGGACCATACCACTGCTTTGCAGGCTAAAGATGACGTCTATCAGACAAAAGTTGATGACGCAGTAAAGGCTGCCCTTGAGGATGCCTCTGAGAAGATCTTGGCCGACTACAAAGTCTCTGACCAGTTTATAAGATTTGACTTTGAATATCTCGAATGAGGTATTAAGGCAACTGGGAAGTGGGCAGCTTCAAAAGAGAATGAGACAGGGAGCTTAACTGCCTCGGACTTTATTGGTCTAGGATTTGACGATTCTCACTTTTATCAGGCCTTGCAAGAGGTTGAGGAGGAAGGCGCTTCTCCTGCAGAGACTGGACATTGGAAGCCACATAGACTGAGGATGTTAACCCTCAATATGATGGGTCATGGGTTACTAATATCGGCCAAGTGGACACATCTGCGGCTGCCGAACTGATTAGGCACATATTCTTCATATTTATCTCCTTAATTTCGGTATTTTTATGATCCCGTGCAGTGTAAATAGATTGGATTTATCTCGTATTTATGCTACTAACCTCTTTTGGTAAGTATTATGTGTTTTGTGTATTTCTTATGTGCTTTATAGGTATTTAATGCAAGTTAGTGCGAAGGAGAACTCAAAACAGTGAAAGAAAGCAAGAAATGTGAAGTTCAAGGGAATTTTTGTAATTTTTTAGCCTTAGTCCGGAGGTGGGTCCAATTGAAAAGTTGAATATATTCCAATTACAAGAACACTGGAAAAAACATCACCCCAATCCGAGCAACGGTGAAGAAGTTATGCCCGTTTAAAGTTGGAGACAGAAAGTCAAAAGTTGAAATTAATTCTGGAAGCTGAAGAGACAACTCTTGAAATTTCTTGTTTAATTCGTTTTTATTAGTTGTAAAACTTGGAGAGGCATGGGAAGAGTCTCATTTAGGTATGTTAAAAGGGAAAAACGTGGAGAGGCATGGGAAGAGTCTTTTTTAGGTGTATAAAAGGCCAAGCCCTACATCCTTCCAAGAGAGTCGAATTCTAGAGAAGGATTTTTTTTTATCAAGTTGTAGGAGGCTAGTAGTTAGGTTTTAAAGGATTCTTGTATCCAAGAACCCTAGTTTTGAAGTTTGGCTACTATTCAAGATTCAAAGATATATTCAAGATTCATCATTCATCTATTGCAAGTATTATTGTTTTAAAGGATTATTGTTTTTACTGCTTTCATAGTTAGTTTAATTAATTGTTGGTTTCTAGTTTTCCAATCCCAATTCAAGTCATGTTCTCAATTTTCTAGATTTAGTTATGAATTCCTGCACTTTTAGTTTTAAGTTTTCTTTTATTTTAATCATGGTAGGCTATATTTTCGAAGGTCGGGATACATGAACTCAACCTGATGTGGTAGTTGCATGTGTATAAAATTAATCCTCTAAATTTAATGTATTGTTACGACCGTATTGTGTAGGAATGCGACAATTGTAGATCTTTGGATCTCGTTTGCTTTAGGGTAACCGAGATGCTTTAGAATATAATTCGAGTGTAACTATCGCAATACCGATTTACTCGTCCTCTGATTAAGTATGGTGCGGGCTTGAACCTCATATACGTAATGCTTGGGAGTACTAAATTTTGGGTCTAATTAATAACTTAAATTTACGATTAATTTTATACCATCAATACACTAGGGTTGAGGGATTGTATTCTCGTCCTGTTCTCTCATCATATAGTTTAAGTTTTAATTCAATCATCATCATTATTTTAGGGAATTTAGAATAGTTGCATTCCATTCATATTTTAGTTCATTAGTTAATCATTTTCAATATTGCATATAGTATAGCTATTCCACCAATCAAATCATCTTTTTATTTATTTGTAGAGTCAAGTTAGGGTTAACAGTCTTACCTTTGTCGTCACGTTCACTCGTCCTAGTTCCCTGTGGATTCGATACCAAGACTCGCCACTATACTCCGCAAGAGTGTAGTTAAAGTTTAGGTTTTTTGTATTGAGGTTGGAAGCCGATAACAACGACTAGCGTATTACACGGACGCTCGGTTTACACCTCGATCACGACCCTTAAGCCTTAACTCGTGAGGCCTTTTACTTGTAATTTTTGGGTTTCGTCTGTAATTTCTTATAAACTCTGCTTCGGGGCATATTTGATTTATAACTTTGACTACTTCATGTAATTCCATTTTCTTCAGATGATTTTGCTTCTTTCAATGAATGCTCTCTCTTGAATGGTGTTTTAGTCGTATAATGATGTTGTCTTAAAGGTCTGAGGTCATCAAAATATGATGTTTCACCTCATAAATTGCCACCAAATTATGATGTTTAAGGTCTGTGGTCACTTAAATATGATGTTTTACCTCATAAATTTCACCAAATTATGATGTTTAAGGTCTGAGGTCACCAAAATATGATGTTTCACCTCATAAATTTCACCAAATTAATGATATTTAAAGTCCGAGGTCATGAAATTATGATGTCTCACCTCAGACCTTGTCACCAAATTATGATGTTTAAGGTCTGAGGTCACCAAATTATGATGTTTTACCTCATAAATTTCACCAAATTAATGATGTTCAAGGTCTGAGGTCATCAAATTATGATGTCTCACCTCAGACCTTGTCACTAAATTATGATGTTTAAGGTCTGAGGTCACCAAATTATGATGTTTCAACTCATAAATTTCACCAAATTAATGATGTTTAAGGTTCGAGGTCACCAAATTATGATGTTTCACCTCATAAATTTCACCAAATTAATGATGTTTAAGGTCTGAGGTCATCATACTATGATGTTTCACCTCATAAATTGCCACCAAATTATGATGTTTAAGGTCTGAGGTCACCAAATTATGATGTTCTCCCTACCTGATATATCTGATAAGGGGGTCCATCCATGAGTCCCCTAGGTTCAAGTTGAGGCGAGAGCTAGCAACCTCTTCTTCCTCAAAGGTCGTCTTGAGTAAGATCTCGATTGGTACGGTCCTTCTGATATCCGTTTTTATTATTGAAGCCAACCTTGCTAGTGTATCTGCACGGCTGTTGTCTTACCGAGGTACCTTCTTTATCTTCACCTCTTTGAAGCTTCTAGCTTCGCTCTTACTCTCTTCAGGTATTTGGCCATCCTTTCATCATTAGCCTCATATACTCCAAGTACTTGGTTGACAACTAACCTCGAGTCATTGTATAGCAGGAGTCAGACAACTCTAAGGGTTTTTACCAAGGAAAGCCCCGCTATTAGTGCCTCATAGTTGGACTCATTATTTGAAGCCTTAAAGTTGAACCTTAGTGCATATTCAATGTCGGTACCATCCAGAGCTGACAGTATCAGCCCTGCGATGTTTCCACTTTTACAAGAAGACCCATCCACGAAGATATTCTAAACATCTTCATTCCAAGAGAAGTTCCCCTCTGACAGGGTCCCTTACTTAAAGAGGTACCTGTCTTCCTCATTCGTAGCTGCTACTTTTCTAGCTCTGTTGGACACAACCTCTTTCGAGTTTTGGAAGACGTTACTATCTGATTCCTCTGTAATCTCTGGGTCATTCTCGATCTCAGGCTCTTCCTAGGTGAACTCTGCTATAAAATCTGCAAGAGCCTACCCTTTGATGGCAACGCTTGGTTGATAAATAATGTTATACTCCCCCATCTCGATGGCCCAGGTCATCAATCTACTCGACTTCTTAGGTTTGTGGAGGACCTGTCTTAGTGGTGAATCAATGAGGATGACCATAGATTGGGCTTAGAAGTATGGCTTCATCTTTCTGGAAGCATATATCAGGGCATACGCCAACTTTTCCATTCGAGGATAATTCTGTTCAGACCCTTGAAGGGACTTACTATTAAAATATATCGGCCTCTGCACTCCATCATCTTCTCTTACTCTGGCCGCATTGATGGCTGATTCTAAACTGCCAGATAAACATACAACTTCTCTCCCAGAATGGGTCGCGATAAGAGTAAAGGGGATCCAAGGTAAGATTTGAGCTCCTTAAAAGCATTTTCACACTCCTCGTCCCATTCGAAGGCCTTTCTAAGCACTTTGAAAAAAGGAAGACACTTATCTGTAGCTCTGGAGACAAACCTGTTGAGTGCAGCAACTCTTCCAGTTAGCCTCTGAACGTCTTTTATAGTTCTCGGTATCTTCATTTCAAGAAGATCTTTGATCTTCTTGGGTTTGGCCTCTATTCCCCTTTTATTAATTATGAATCCAAGAAACTTTCCTGCTCCTACTCCGAAGACACACTTGGCAGGATTGAGCTTCATCCTGTATAAGTCAATGGTGTCAAAAGTCCTCTTCAGGTAGGCTATATGAGCGCAGGTTTTCAAGCTTTTTGTTAACATGTCATCTACATATACCTCCATGGTCTTGCCAATCTGATCTTTAAACATCTTATTTACAAGATGTTGATACGTGGCCCCTGCATTCTTCAAGCCAAAGGGCATAACCTTATAGCAATAGGTCCCCTTGTCTGTGATGAATGTTGTCTTCTCTGAGTCTTCGGCATCCATGAAAATCTGATTATAGCCTGAATACGCATCCATGAAGCTTATAAGTTCATGCCCTGTCATGGCATCTACCATCTGATCAATTCGAGGTAAGGGATAGCTGTCTTTTGGGCATGACTTGTTCAGGTCCGTGAAGTCTACGCACATCCTTTATTTTCTGTTAACTTTCGGCACGATGACGACATTAGATAACCACTCAGGGTATATGACCTCCCTGATGAATTTTGCCTCTTCCATCTTTCTAACTTCTTCCCTGATGACATCGTACTTTTCCATGGAGTAAACTCTTCTTCTTTTCTTGATTGGTTTAGCATCTTCCGCTACATTAAGTTTGTGACACATAATCTCCGGGTTAATTCCTGACATATCTGCATGGCTCCAGGCAAAGACACTTTGTCTCTTCTTTAGAAGCTTTACTAGCTCTTCTTTGATTTTGGGTCTTAGGGCTTTATCGATTCGAACGATTTTTTATGGCTCATACTCATTGAGGATGATGTCTTCTACTTTTTCGAGGCTTCTCCCTTCTTCAATTGTATTTCATCCCTAGGATCAAGTGTATCAATGTTATATGCCATTGTTGCCCTCTTATGGGCCTCTCCCTCTTTCGTCAAGTTAAAGTAGCATTCCCGTGTTATGGCCTAGTCACCTTGCACTTCCCCTACCCCATAGGGGGTCGAGAATTTTAGCATTTGGTGGATAGTTGCTGGCACGACCTCAAATTCCTTAAGGGCTACTCATTCTATAATGAGGTTGTAGACCGAGAAGATGTTTTCATCCATAATGAAAAAATTAATCTTCCGGGTCAACCTCTTATTAGGCCACTCATCTCCCATTCGTACATCCATCTTATATATACCCAACGGATGGACCTTTTCGTCGCTGAAGCCCATCAACGGATGATGATAGGGTACCAACCTAGCTCTGCTGAGGCTTAGGCTTTTAAAATAGGGCCAAAACATTACATCTGCTGAACTTCCTCCATCTACGAGGAATATTTGTACCTCACATCCATGCACTCTTGTTGTTATTACCACGGGGTCATCATGCAGAGCCAATATACCTTTGAAGTCGAGTTTGGATAATCCAATTATAAGAGTATCCATATCTACCTTCTTCCTCTTCTTCTTAGCCTCTGAAGATGCCAGATTTACAACCTCTACTTTGGTCACTGACTTAGCCTCTTCCACAAGAGCTTTACGGTTGGCTACTTCAGAGCCACCCCCTGTTAGTCCTTCATATATTGTGTTAATACCGAAGGAGATCATACCAACCCTCTTTGCAGGGGTATTATCGTCTTTTGGTGGGAGGTCTGAATCATCCTCATCATCACCATCTCAGTCATCGTCTCTTCTTACTGGGGGATCATCTCGACATCTGTTATTTATCTTCTTTTTAGGGTTATCTCTTCCCCTCTTAGGAGCTTTACCATCGACATACTTCCTCAGCTTTTCGTACCTCAGCATTTTCTCAATTTCATCCTTCAAGGCGAAGCACTTGTCTGTCATATGACCGTGGTCTTGGTGGAACTCACACTATAGGTTCTTATTCCTCTTATGCGGAGGAGACTTAAGCTTCTTCGTCCATCTCAAGGACCGATCATCTTTTATTTCATTGAGGATATGTTCACAGCTCACAGTCAGACGAGTATAGTGTGCAAACGTGTCGTCTGCAGACCTCTTTTTCTGTCTTTCTTTCTTTGGAACTTCCCGTTGCCACTTTCGTTCTCATCCTTATACTTTGCGACCATAGCCTCTTCAGCGTTCATGACCTTTCCTGCAGTTGCCAATAGCTCTGCCATGGACTTGGGAGGGTCTTCTACAAGCTTCCACGGTAACTTCCCTTTCTGGAGTCCTTCAATGGGGCAGTTATAGATATATTCTCTTCATAATCTTCAACGTCTAATTTTTCTTAATTAAATCTAGCAATGTAGTCTCTTAAGCTCTCGTTCTTTCCTTGTTTGACGTACAACTGATGATTGGTCTTCTTTTGAGGTCTTACCCCAAAATAGAAATTGTGAATGAACCGTTCAGCCAAGCCGTTAAAGTTCTCGATAGAGTTCTTCGAAAGAGAGGTGAACCAGATGTGTGCAGTTCATGTCAAAGTCCCAAATAAGGCCCGACACTTCATCTCATCTGGGATTGAATAAATGTTCGCTGCAGACTGGTACATCTCAATATGATGCCCAAGGTTGGTACTACCATCATACTTGGGAGAGACCATAGGTGGTTTAAATTTGGCAGGGATTGGGAAGTTCACTATCCTTGCCATGAATGGGGAACCCTCTAAGAAACCTCTTTACAGTGAGTCTCGGCTTTTGATGAGGTCCTCCATCTTCTCTTTAAGACGTTGAATGGAATCGTTCCATGGCTTTGCAACGTCGCCCTGGCCGAGGTTGTCCCCAGCCACCTCTAAGAGGTGAACTGATGGTTCCCCAACCGCTGCACAACGTCGACTGTTGACCTCTTGACCACAGTCTTATCCTTGATGAGGTCGGCCATGATGAGGTTGATGTTCACCATCTCCCCTCTGAGAGCGAGCGGCACTTCGTGACCTGGATATCCTCTGTCTTAGGTCATTAACTGGGTCGAGCCTTTCAAAGGCTGACCCTCTACTTAAGCGATCAAAAGTTGATCCTCTTTATTAGGCACCCCCATCTCTTCTGCCCCCATAACCTCTACTCTTTGGATGGTACGTACTGTGTTATTCGAAACCTCATACGGCTCCCAACAGTCTTCTGGAGTATCCTCTACCTCCATATCGTCATACCTATCCTCAGGGCAAGGGTTTCCTTTCCTCACCGGATGTAAACGCCTAGGGTCAGCAACGTCCCTCCTCCACTGAGGGGTAGGTTGATCTTTTCACGACGCCTAGGGCGGTCCCCTAGCTTCAGGATGGAGTTGAATAGTTGCCTAAGTAATCATCTCCGGTTAGACCCTAGGTTTCCTCATCATATTTTGATCGAGTTGTGCAAATTTCTCCTTCATTGATTGTTGTATTGCAGCCAAAGATTTCAAGGTTGCAGCCACCTCAGCCATTTTGGACCGGGGTGGTGCCTGGCTGGAACTAGGTCCTCCAACACCGAATGGTGGAGGAGGTTGTGGTAACTCCGGTGCCATATGTTAAAACTAAAGAGCTTATAAATAAGGTGAGCTTAATACCTTAAAGGACCTCTTCCAATGGTGAAATAGCTCCACGCAAGGGGTGAGACCTGGTTCACCACCAGAGTCTCCGGTGAGGTTAAGCTGGGAAAGGAAGAATTATGTCTTCTCATTCCCACAAAAAATGCCAAAAATGATGATATTGGAAATAACACCACCAGATAAGGTGTTGACAAGCTCAAGTAAGTGATAACAATGGAAATACAGGAGAATACAAGTGTATATGTAGAAGGAGGTGAGGAAAAGAGGATGAACACCAATATGTAAGCGGTTCAGCCAACTAGGCCTACGTCCACTGTGCAAGTGAGTGAGTAAGGTCACTGAAATAAGGCACTAACGGCCATGAATACAATCTCTCAAGCTTTCTCTCTCTACTGTGTAAATTGATAGAGTTTTGGCTAGGGTTGTCATTCTCCATCCTTTACAATGTTGAGGATTATCACAATATATAGTTCTTGGGAGGTGTAATGTACCCCCCAAGCATGCAATGTGCATGTGCATGGAGACTCAGCTAGTGCAAGGATGGCATCTGGCTGATCTCAACTAAGTAATGATGACCTCAATATTTCCTCACATGGAGGGAATGATTTAGTTATAACGGATTTATCTATGTGTTCTAAGCTATACATGTGCGCGTAGATGCTCGATTATCTTTGCTTGGTACCAACCTCAGCTTGGATGAGTACGAGGTTAGTGAAGTACGACCCCTGCCTTGGCTGGGGATTATATGATGACCTTGGCTGGGATGTCACTCGAGGTTAGATATCTGGAACGTCGGCCAAGGCTAATATTGTCTTGACACTTGGCGCTGAGCCTCCAAGGCCTTACTGACCTTAGGTGAAACTTGTAACGTCGGCTATGGCCAATGTTGATGGGGATGCTGATGGATAACCCATGTCCGAGGTGATACTTTTAACGTCGGTTGTGGCCGACCTGATGGATAACTGACCCTATGAGTCATGTAGACCTCGGTTGATGTCCAATCATGGTGGTACTTGCAACGTCGGCTATGGCCGACCTGGTAAAGGACGACATCGTTGATGGGTAATCTCGAGCTATTGTTACCTCGGTGGTCATACATGCCAAGGTTATTGGCTCTGAGCTGGCAGGTGAACTTTGGGCATATCATTCATCACTATAAAAAATTTCAAGTCATGGAAAAAAACATTTTTTTAATGAAAGGCAACGCAAAATCTTACTTGTGTAGGTTTAAATCTGGTTAAGTAAGTGGGAAGAATAAGCAATATACCCCGAGTGACATTACATGTTACACATATGTTAGTAACAGACATTGATCCAAACATTGTCCTAATGGAATCGAGTCGAGGTAGTGGGAAGCATGTTAATCAAGCCACTTTTAGTGATGATGACTCAAATTCGGATCAATAGACTCCCAGTAATAACTATGCATCAATCATGGTCCGAGAGACAAGTCAGATGATTTGTAAAAATCTAGTGCTTCTCCTAAAGTGTTGATATTACCATTAACACCTCTTTGGATGATGGTGAAGGTTTGAAGAATGATATCATCATTGCATATGCTCAAATTTTCTAGGTGTCCATTGAACTTGAGAAGATGACCATAGAACTCTCCACCAAGATATATAATGTTGAAAACAAAGGGGGGTTTGGTAGCATAATTCTCATCAGTGAGAACGACCTCAAGGTCACGAATAAAGGACTCCAAAATCAGCTAGTTTTTTTAAGGAATAGTCATGTTTGCATAAAACTCGCAAATAAAGGACCCATTCAACACAAGGAATGGTGAAAGGAATAAAGTCTATAGGATGTATTTAATGCAATCAATGCAAAAGAAACCCTCTGGAGACCGTTTTAGGTCAATGATATCAACGACCCTCTTTATCTGGGCACATCGTTATGAAAATGTACCTCAAAGTGTTGTATCATCCCGTGTAAGGCGTACGAAAACACAGTCTAGCATATGTTCTTATACCATGGGAGAAACAGGAGGACGACGTTTTGTAAAAGTCAACTGACGAGTGAAAAGAGGAGCAACGACGACTGACGGCTCAATTAGACCAATGTTTCCACTACATAAGGGAGCATAAGGTTTTTATTGAACCATTATGATAAAAATAATTTCTAGTATTGGCATGTAAATGTAATACCGAGTAAAAAAGTTAAAATAATTAAGAATGCATCCAAACTGTGTAATGAGGATCAATTACGTGGAAATATCAATAGCATAGTCATAAAACATGCAAATATAAATAATATTATAGAGTACACACCCTTTATTTATGAATACCAAAATGAATAATCAATGAGTGATATAGGATGATATCAATATTCTAACAAGCTTGAACAACCCTAAACAAGTCTAGAAAAGCAATTAAACATTGAAATAATCACTAACCTGAGATGAATTTGGGCAATACATAATTATGGATATATACTAGGGTTTCGTTGAAAAATACTTGAAACTGAACTTGAATGAAGTTTGATCCTTAAAGTGATGGTTGGGATAAAAATAAAGAGAGAATGGGTTGGGATAAAAGTAAATCAAATGATGCTTATAGCTCGAAACTGAAATATGAAGAGTTTTCAAAAACTAAGCGTACATTGCGATTATGTCGTCGTTCGTACGGTCTAAAAATGACTTTGAAGAACACCTTTCACATCGTGCATACGGTAGCAATATGATGGCGTGCTCACAGATAAGTAAGTCGTGCTTACGGATGGCAAACAATCCTAGACAGGGAGTTGGTAAGGCAAATCTGTGCATATAGAACTCAAAAGTCGTGTGTACGAATACACTTTAAAGGCAAAATAGCATTTTGGTTTCTGCACAGGGCCATTTCATTGTCGTGTGCACACTGTATTAAAATTACATAAGAAAAAAAAATATTTCAAAAAAGCCTTATCTTGCAATAGAATCTCAAAATCCCAGACTTTCGGAATGACATGTAATGCATGAAAAATTATATTTTTGAAAATGTTTATATATATATATAGTACTGCTCTTATGCAGACTGTCCCGTATTTTAACAGTGCGTATTGGACATGTGTCACATAGCGGTGACTTCGGAAAAGAGAGAGAGTGCCTATAATTTTGTCGATAATTTTCGGGCTCACCGTCAAGTAACACATGTCTAATCCGCACTGTTAAAATACGAAACAGTCCAAACAAGAGCAGTTGTCTTACTGCAAAAATATGACTGAAGTTTAAAAGAAAAAAATATGAGATGAGAGGCTAAAAGAGCATTGAAAACGGGACTGAAAACTAGCAATCCACCTAAAACTTTTCTTAATAAAACATTTTCCTCGTAACTAAAACATTTCAAAATAAAATTATTTCTCCTTCCAAGGTATATTACATATTGAAGAAATCAAATCAACATGAAATGGACAAATTTTCACCCAATGTCTTAAGCTTTGTCACGGACGAAAGCGTTAAAATAACAATGCTTGTTGTCTTTTAGCGTACAAACAATCACCAAAAAATAAGAATAAAAAGGGTACAAGCGATAAAAGAAAGATGACAAAAGTTCATTTGAAACTTCCTAGATAATATTATATTCATCATAAAAAACATCCTTATCTCTCCTCCACACGGATGGATTTACAAGGCCGGCTAAAGATATTTGTTTTAGTCGCTGTTCGTTCACGTGTGGGCTTCTAAAAATCCGAACAGAAATGACTAATTTCTTATAAAAATTGGACAGATAGGTACCGACTGATTTTGGTCAAGTTTTTCTAGAATGAATTGATTTCATAGATCAACTAACTCTACTCTTCTAAA
The DNA here is from genome assembly GCA_949130495.1 of Sambucus nigra. NCBI lineage: Eukaryota > Viridiplantae > Streptophyta > Magnoliopsida > Dipsacales > Adoxaceae > Sambucus > Sambucus nigra. The sequence goes on along the minus strand of OX422208.1, from coordinate 779,005,995 downwards.
CGTTTACAATCTCTACCGACCTTGACTTCTTCATTCGGTAGAAATTTTCACGAGATATATTGCCCAACATTTTACTTTCTTTTTTGACTTTGTACGAGGAGGGAATATTTAAAAAGTTGAAATAATTTTTTGCACACGTAACTTATATTTTGATATGATATGAAATATGCTATTTTTTTTTAAATTAAGAATCGACGCACTAAAATATTATAATATATATATATATATATATATATATATATATATATATATATATATATATATAGAGAGAGAGAGAGAGAGAGAGAGAGAGAGAGAGAGAGAGAGAGAGAGAGAGAGAGAGAGAGAGAGAGAGAGAGAGAGAGAGAGAGAGGATTTAGTGCGGACCTAGCTTGCAGACTAAGTAGGCGGACTAGCTACAGTTCAAAACTTACCTAGGGACCACTTTTGTTTTTATATGTTTTTTCGTATTTTTCTAAAATTTTAGGGAATATAATTTTCTACTCCAATAATTTCTAAAGTCTTTTAAGTTTATTTTAATGTTTAATTAATCTGGCAGTCTAATCATAGAAGTCTCAGGACTACTACTACTTCTTGAGCTTCTTCCGTCACTATCGTATTGGAGTTCTGAATAACGAGAATTATCTATATAAATAATTTTTTCAGGGAGTCTAGAAATTGGAAGAGGTTTTAATGAAAAATATTATATTCTTAAATACCTTATACGGTATTTTGGGTTTATCTGTCTAGTTTCTTTATATATTTGATTAACAATATCAATTATATCGTTATCTATAAATTCGTCTAAATTATTATCCCCATAAGATGACAAAAATCTACAGTATGTTCTAAGCGCAGCTGTCTCTACGTTTTTAATAAGAGGGAGGATTCCTCCGGCTCTTATTAAAGTAGCCTTTGTTTCAGCCAATCTTTTTCGTCTAATAAATTTTAATACGTCTATACTATCTTCAAGTATTCTAATGTATTCTTGGTACTTTTCGGGTCTAGATAGTTCTTCTGCAAAATCTTCAGTTCTTAATTTTTGTCTAAAGAGATCACGGATCCCAATTCTAATTATTTCTATTCTAGGTACTTCTCTTCCTAACCACTCAATAATTTGGTCTATGTATTTAAATGTACCACCTGCGTATATTAAAGTAGATTCTATAAGTTCTTTATCTTTAGGGTCTGTAAGAGTCCAATCTTGAATTTCTCTAGTTAAGTCTAAACTCGTTTGATTAACAAATTCTAAAAAGTCTTTAGTGATTTGTAAGTTCATATAAGATTCCTTTTTAAAACAATAATATGTAAAAATAGTTAAGGGTTTTATTCGAGTTATACCTTCCTTCTGGTCTGCAATATCTTTATCTTCTTCCATTTGTCTCTTCAGCCTTGTTACTATTCTTCTCCGGTCTCGGCCTCCCACAACTCTCTCTTTATGTGTCGCACCTCAATCCACTATTTTTGCGGTTGACCCATTTCCTGCATGTACGCCTTCACGCCTAACGCCCACCTGGCTAATGGCTCACAGCTAATCGACACCTGACGGTGGTTCACCAGTATAACACCTTGTGTGCTACACCAGAGGTTCCACACAATAGTCCTCTATGAACAGAAAGTTGGAGACAGTTTGGAAAATAATAACAACTCAGCATAAGAGATTTCTGGAAAAGAAAATACTTTTATTGCATTGCATAAGTAAATACAACTCTCCTCTCTCCCCTAACTATGAGAGGTTTACTCACTCATGTACATATTACTCTCTACAAGCATACTCTTGAAAAGTCTAACAGTTGATCACTCTCTCACTCTAACAACTGATATCTTAAACACAAATGGACGCTCCCTTTTATAGCACAAGGGCACTTACAACGACTGGTTACCGGCTATCAAAAGCGATCCGATTGAAAGCAAAATTATTAAAGGTCTTCAGTCTTGGAATCTTTCGAGTCTTTACATTTCTGCTTTTTCAAAAGCAATCTTGGCGTTTTGCAATCATCTTGCACCTAATGTCTTTCACTGTCTACCTTTATCTGTATGAAAAGAGGATGTCTGGGCCCGTATGGGGCAGGTCTGAGCTGCTTTATTCTACAAGGGCATCATCAGTCTAAATAATGGAGTCTTCTTGTCTTCTTGCAATAATGCAGGGGTCTAGTGCAGAGAATCTTTTGTCTTTAATAATTCCTCTGCTAACCAGGGACCCATTTTTGTCCTATCTGTGTCTTCTTCTTCCTTGTCTTGGTTTAGTAGGGCATTGTTGAAAAATTCATCAATGAGGCCTACAGTTCTAAGGCTAGCTTACAAAGATATCTCTACCATTTCCTTGGATTCTTTCTTGAGCCTTCCGTTGAATGGCTCATCAGCTTTGATTATCAGGTCTTCTTTGTGGTAGGCAGTGTACCACCTGTCTTCTCCTGTCAATAACTCCATGATTTCAATTGTCCCCATGGCTTGAGCGATCTGGAGCTTGGAATTATCAATAATTAAATCTTTAGTCTCGTCTTTCGATAGGATCTCAACATCTTCAAATGTATAATTAGAAAATCTAACAAGTCTAAATCCTTCCACTCTCATTCCTCCGCAGGAACTTGGAGCAATCTAATAAATTCTAGCAAATAAAGGAAGGAAATCTTCTACCTTTTCAACATTCTCATGGACTATTTTTCCAAGAGCAACAAAGTCTTCTATAGTCTCAATTTGGATGTGTACAATGAACCCATAGTCTGCTAAGGCTATCTGGGCGATTTCTGCTTTCCCAGCAAGATAAATCTTCGGAACGTCTTTGAAGAAACCTTTCATTATTAAGGCATCTCCATCAGTCGCAGATAATAACATATTCAAATGTTTAATAATGCTATTAGATTATTTCTTATAGTCTTCTGTTAATGGAAGATTATTATGACCAAATGGTATAACAATCTTAGTTTTAAAAGTCTTTTTTTGATAACAAAAATTATCAGTGGGTCTAGCTTTGGAGGATTCTCCAAGAGTCTGAGCATAGGTTTGAGTCTGAGGTCTAGGTATAGCAGTACCACTGAGTTGGGTAACTACAAGTCTTTGAGTCCTCATGAATCTGGTAATGGTTACTAAATTTTATTTGAACTCGATCCATAGTCTATTCTTCACATTCCACCATATGGCGTCTATAAGAGTATTTTCGTCTTCTGAAAATTCTTTTCTAAATTTGATCAAGTTTGGGTATCTTTGATCGGGTCTATATTGGGGATAGTACATTTTCCCAATGAGTCTATTTTGAGCAATAATCTCTTGTCTAGATTTTCCAGTAGGAACTAAGATATCATCAAAGTTCTTTAGGATTGGTCTTTCTTGAGAGTCTTGAATATGAGTCGGTCTTTGCGTTACACCAGCATTTGGTCTTACGCGTCTAAGATAGTCTGCAACGTCTTCCCTGTTCAGTCTATTCGTTCTAGAGGAACTCATGTCTTTTAGGTCTTCTGTTTGCAACATAAAACATGAAATCATTTTAGTGTTAGCAAACATTGACTCTCTTGATATAATGTGTGGAATGGTATTTTTACTTCCCTTAATATGTATAACAGAGAAGTCATAACCATTAAGCAATTATTTCCATCTAATTAGTCTATTAGTCCTTGATTTGGACAAGTCTAAATCTCTGAATTTTACTGCATAAGAAGAGTCAGTATAAACAGTAAAATGTTTAGGTCTAAGAAACAACATATATTTTTCTATTGCCCATACTATGGCTAAAACTTCTTTTTCATGAGCAGTGTATCTTGTTTCTGGGTCTGTAAAGGTTCTAGAACTATGTCTACAAAGTTTCTTCTTTTTTGTCTGATGATCAATGGCAAAGTATACTGCTCCCCATAGCTTATCAGAGGCGTTTGTTTCTATTATGAATTGGTCTTCTGCATTAGGCAGTTCAAGTAAAGGAATGTTCTTGACTGCATCTTTAATTTGTCTTATTACTTCAAAATCATCTTTAGTCCAATAAAAGGGATTGGTTTTGTCTGTTCCTTTTAATTTGGATGTTAAGCTTTGTCTTTTTGAAGTAAGGTCTTTAATAAAGTCTGCAGCACAATTAAGCAATCCTAAAAATGATTGTAATTGGTTTCTATCTTTGAGTTGGTCTGGAAACTCAAGAATCTTTTTAGTTATGTGTTCTGCTAAGGATAATTTTCTTTTATTAATATGCATTCCCACAAAGTCTATTTCAGTCTGAAATAATTGTATTTTCCTTTTGAAAATAATAATACCATGTTTATCTAATTCTAAAATAATCTTTTTAAGGTGGTCTATATGCTTTATCTCAATCTTACTGGCTATAAGAATATCATCTATGTAAACAAGACAAAATTCTGAATAAGGTCTAAATATATTATCCATTCTTCTTTGAAAAACTTGAGGAGTATTCAAGTATCCAAATGGCATTACTAGCCATTCGTATTTTCCTTGGGGCACACTAAAGGCTGTCCAAGTAATACTGTCTGGATGCATCTTAATTTGCCAGAAGCCTAATTTGCAATCAAACTTACTGAATATAATTCTATGTTCAATAAAATTGATTAAATTATTCTTGTCTGGTATCTTATAAGAATCAAATTCACAATTCTTATTTAATTGTCTATAATCTATAACCATGCATTTTTTTTCCTCTTTTACGTTTAGATTCATTTTGAACATAGAAGGCTAAGCTATTATGTCTACTTTTACTTTCTCTAATAATGCCTAACTTAAGCATTTCATTTATGTCTTTCTTGAATTATTCCCTATCTTCTTGTGAGTATCCTTTCTTATAGGTTCCACCATTAATAGTGGCGTCTGGGTTAATAGGGATGATTTCACAATAGCTTTGGTCTTTATCCCACTTAGCGATGGGATTTTCTCCTAAAGTAAGCTCAGCTAGTTGCCTAATCTTTTCCTTTTCTACTTCTATATCCATTTTCTTATGTTTGGATATAGCTTGAACCTGTAATAAGGTCTGCTGGGCTTGATCTAAAATATCTTCTTGTATAAGCGCTATTTGCTTATAATACTTTTGGTCTGGACACTTACACTCTTTTTGTAAGGGTTTAGTAATGTCTAAGGCTTCTTGTTTGGTTGTAGTTCTAGGTCCATCATGCTCAGCTGAAGAACTCTGATGTTTTATGGGTCTATAATTGGGCTTGACCTGCATAAGGTCAAAAGCAGTCTTATGATGAATTAAAGGGGCTTTAATATTAAATTCCTCTTGATCACTAATTAATATTTTATCATTATACTGAGTATAAGGATGATATTTACTAATAAAGTCTTGTCCTAAAATAATGTTTCCTGTGAAACTAGGACGAGGATCCATTATCCAAAATCGATGATTAACGATTTTGTTGGTCTGATTTTCTAATTTAAAATAAATAGGAATAGTCTCGAAATATAAGGTAAATGGATCTCCATTAGCCACTTTACCATAGATTTCTTGAGTACTTTTTAAAAAGTAGTCTTCACGGAAGGCATTAGCCTTACAAATACTCTGAGAGCACCCTGTATCTATAAAGGCTAAAAGTCTTTTAGGATAGTCTTTATGTTGAACAAATAATTCTACAAAATAAGTATGTGGTTTAGTAGAAATTCCTAAATTGTTCTTTTCTAAAATAGATATTCCTTTTTGAGGTTTATCTACAAAATCTAAAGGTATTTGATCTTCTGAACTATTATCAGAATGGTATTCTTCTAAATCATAGGAAATACACTTTCCTTTGAAGTCTTCATTTTCTTGCAATCTTTTGGCTATATTTCTATCAATGTCTTGATAATATGTTTTAATATCTAAGTCTATTTGAGCATCATATTGGTTAGTATAAATTGCTATAAATCTAGTTTTCCAATAGTCTTCATGGTAGTGTATTTGACAAATAATACAAACCATAAATAATTATGTTTGTACAGTCTCAAAGCATTCTACACATCTAAAGTCTTTCGTGCAACATTTCATTTCAAATGTGCAGTAATGTCTTTTATCAAAGTAGCATCTAGGTAGTAATTCAGGATTACTAACTGTCCATCTTTTCTTGAAAAATGGGCTTAATATGCACTTATACCAAGCTTCTTCAAATTTTATATATTCATTATCTAAATCATCTTGATTAGTTTGCATCATATATAAGTCTAGAGTATCCTGAGAGTCTTCATACTCATCAGTATCATTACAGTCTTCTGAATCACTGTTAGTGTATACACTATAGATACTAGTATTATCATCATCTTTTATGTCTGATATTTCTATAGCATATAAGATATCTAATTCTTCTTGATCTGCATAGTCTAATATTGTATTAATAATCTTAATACTTTCTTTATCTTTTTTATTAGGGCAATCTTTAGCAAAGTGTCCTTCTTTGCCGCAAGTTCAACATTCTTTGGTGGTAGTCTTAATTGAGCTACATCTTTTGCTTTCCTATAATTAGGAACCTTCTTATACTTACTAGTATTTTTCTTAAAATATCTTCTTTGGTTAAATCTATTTTTCTTAGTCTTAGGATCCTTTTTTCTAAAGGTAGTAGATTGTCTAAATTTATATTTCTTTGGAAATCCTAAAGGTCTAGTCTTAAACTTTCTATGTTTCCATTCTAATTTCTTTTTGAATTTCTTAGATTCACTTCCACATCCCCATTGGATTGGAGCGATGTCTCTTTCGTCTTTGATTGGAGGGATCTGCATGAAAGTTTCTTCTATCAACTTTCCTTGGGTTATATCACGTCTCTTAGATATGATATAGTCTTTGGCGAAATTGATTCTTTCACCAAGGGAGTTGTTCTTAACTCCAGCTACTCCTGGCTAATTCTTATATTCAATAATTAGGATTTGTCCTATGGATGGTATCTTTCTAAAGTATTCATCTTTTAAGGTCTCTCTAAATTATTTAATTTGGTAATATAGATGCTCATAATTATTGCTATATTCATTTATCTTATATAATTTGCAAATGCTAAGGAGGGCTAACTTAGTTTTTTCTAGGTCTTATTCATTAATCTGAGCTAGATGCCCAGCTCCAATGAATTCTGATGTGAACAATTGAATATATTCTTCAATTGATCTTTCTTCTAAGTTTTCTTTTATCTTCTCAACCTTAGCTAAAGAGTCTTCATCTATAGCCTTTCTTAAACTATGTAAGTAGTCTTTTGTAATACCTCTAATGGATTGTTCAGCGTACTGCTTACATGAACTTGCATCTCATTGTTCATTAGATGCAAAACACATGTTCATCTGATTACGCCATTCGTCTAAGGCCTTCTTCCTATCTTGAACATTATCTAGGTTAAGGTATATACCTACTGGATTTATGGCTTGGCTTACCATAGTCTTAATAGGAGTGAAACTCTTATCACTAGTTGGAAAGTCTTTTATATAATCTGGTTTAGTCTTTACTACAGTGCTTGAGTATATAGGAATATTTATTCCTATTGGTTTACTAAAAAGTCTAGGAGCATCTTCTAGCCTATTACTACTTCATATCTCTTGTTTACTAGGTTCTACTTATGTAGCTGGCATTAATCTTTGTTCTCCTTCTTCTATTAGTCTTAAGTTTATAAGAAGTTCCTTAGTATTCTTGGATTCTTTTAATTTTAATATACGGTCTTGAGCTAACATATTAAATCTTTCTCTTTCTTGAAATCTTACCGAATGACTTTTCTTAAGGTAATCTTTCAATGTCTTTATATCCAATTCTGAGGGTTCATGTCCCAAGTTTTGGATCCTAGTTTTTTCTTTAACTAAGTCTTTTTGTTCAAATGAACCTCTAGGTCTAATTACAGGGGCTTGTCTTAGTAAACTAGCACTAGTCTTACTACTACATTCTCCTTCTGAAGGATCATTGATTATGGTTCCCCCATATTTCTAAATCTAATTTCTTCGGTCTGGATATTCTTGTTAACAATCTTAGGTGGACCAAACTGGATGGTAACATTTCCAGTAACGTCGTCTTGATTAATAAATAATGGTTTATTTTGTATAGTCTTAGTTTCTTAAAATTCTGCAATTGCCAGAGGGTCTTAGCTTTTTCTTTCATAGGTCCAGTATTCCTAATACTGTAAGTATGATTATAGTCTGAAACATTGGTTCTAACTAAGATTTCTTCATTAATTATACCGCTAGGAATTCTCGACTGCATTCCTTCGTAAGAAAATTAGGAAAACTTCACATAGCTTTGGAATTCTATATTGATATTAGCGTATGGGATAATATAGTCTTCATAGCCACTAGCATATAATATTAACTTAAAATGTTTAGCTATGTCTACGGTTACTGTTAATGTCGGAATGACATTAAAGTATCCTATATTATCTGACATTTCTAATTGGGCTATCTCTATAAGGCTTTTCTCAAAATCTTTCAATCTTTTGTCTACTAAACAACATAATATGTTGATATTATTCTGAGGTCTATGTAATCCTTGGATTCTTGCTTGAAAGAGTCCAAAGGTTAGGAATTGGAACTTCCTATCAGTTCCTCTAGATCTAAGCCATTCTGAGTCAAACACTTGGAGCTCAGTATAGGATTTGTCTAACACATGATTCCTACAATGGTAAGTCATGTTATAATTAGGAGTCTTAGGAGTGACACCTTCTTTAAACAAATCTATGTATCTAACGGCTGGAAGTTGTCCATTATGGATGGAATCTTCAACAATCTTCCAGTCAACTTCACCCCACTCTTTCCATTGGAGAGGATTGGTGAAATTTCTCTCTTTCCACCATGTCCTAATATTGGAGGATGAATCCTTAAGTCTTTGGATCATATGGTTATTCTATCTAATATTTGGGATAGAGCTAACTATATTGCTAGTCTTATCTAATCCGTCATTTATGACTCGTCTACCTATGGTATTCTTTTCTCTAGTTTCTATAGGAGGGGTTTCTCTAAATTTACAGGTGGTTACCTGTTTTTGTTCGATTCATTTTTCAATTCTTTCTAAAAAGTCTGAATAATCTTTTTGTCTTTTTATCTGATTAAGGATTTCTTCTTTAAAATTCTTATTCTCTTTTCTAGTCTTCTCAGAAGTTTCTTCACTATGTCTAGCTAGAGAATTAACTAGGGATTTTGCAACATTTGTAATATAGTCTTTTATTTCATTATCTTTTTCTTGTTGTTGCATAGTTCTGACTTATATGGCTTCTACAGTCTTTTCAATTTTATCTAACCGAGTTAGAATAAAATGAGAGTCTATTTCTGCTTGGGAAGGTCTATTATATACGACCTTAATTCCATTTATAATTTCTTTGTATTTTTCTTCTACATGGGCCATGTCTAGTCTAAGTTCATTAATAATACTGCCCATCTTGGATAGGTTATGGCTTTCCATATTATTAAGATAATTTGCTAAATTTTGTTGGAATTTAACAAAGTCTGTGTAGAAGATGGTTAGTCCTTATGTCTTAGCTTTTAAATCTAAATGTAAGTCTTTAACAAAGCTACTGTTATAATCTTGGGTATCTGCTATGGATGTAGAAATTAAATTTAATCTTTCTAATATAAGTCTAGTTGCTTTAGCCTCGTTGGCAATCTCATTTTCATTTATCATATAATAAAATCTATCATCATTTATCTTTTCTAAAATTCTTTGATAAAGTCTGAATGGAGAGGTCTCTTGGTACCTCATTCCAGTCTGATCTAACTATCTCCATTAGGAAGATAACTATCTAGTCTAGGGTTAAGCTTAGCTTGTTCTTTGATAAGTTTAATTAACTCACTGTCTTAATTTTTAATTGAAGTCTTAATTTCTAAAATATCTTTATTAAGGACTTCTATATGATTAGTCTTAATATTTATTTCTTGTAAAATGTGTACTAAGTCTATTGGGATTTGATTATCTATGTCTAATAATTTTTTAGAGATATTTTTTATCTCTGTTTCTAGGGTTTGAGTATCTTTTATTAATTGTCTTAATATAAGGAGTATACACTTATTTTGGTCTATTATACTATTAATATCACTAGTAGTGACTTGTCTACTATCTGCGTATTTAGCTGGGATGTGTTCAATGTGTGAACAACCGTCTATGTGAGAGGTTAAATAACCTACTGAGTCTAAATCAGTTATGAGAATAGGTTGGTAGTCTGGGTTGGTTCCAAACATATCTTGGTAAATGCGAGGGATAAATCCCAAGGGCATTAAAGTATTTTTACTATAAGTCTAAAAGGAACGTCTTATGACTCTGATACCAGAATTGGGGTTTGGTTGGAATTCGGTGCGTTTTTATTTCTAAGGTCTTAAAGCATAAAATGCAAAATTGTTATTTAAAGGTATTGGGGGTCTAAAATAGAATATTACTAAAGGTCTTACTTTTGTCTTAATATGGACCTCACATAAGGACCTCATTTAAGGACCTCACTTGAGCCTATGCCTATATATATATATACATACAGTCATGATCTTGTGTGGACTAGTCCGCATTTTAAGAATGCGAACGGACATGTGTCACCTGACGGTGGCCCAAAAAAGAGACAGAGTGTGCCTATAATTTAGGCGATAATTTCTAAGTGCACCGTTAGGTGACGTATGTCCAGTCTGCACTCTTAAAATGCGGACTACTCCGCACAAGAACATGACTGATATATATATATATATATATATATATATATATATATATATATATATATATATATATATATATATATATATATATATATATATATCAGTCATGTTCTTGTGCAGACTAGTCTGCATTTTAAGAGTGCGGACTGCACATGTGTCACCTGGCGGTGAGCCTGAAAAAGAGAGAGAGTGTAGTGTGCCTATAATTTAGGCGATAATTTCTAGGCACACCGTTAGGTGACTCATGTCTGGTCCGCATTCTTAAAATGCGGAGTAGTCCGCACAAGAGTATATATATATATACACTTATTAGTGTATACTCGTTCCTGAAGGCACGACGATAATTTTTCAAAATATCAAATGTGGTCAAATCATAAAGGTTTTGTATTACAATATCAATCGTGGTCAATTTTGCTGACGGCATGGAGAATACTTCCAAAGTATTGAATTGACTAAATTATTTTGTAAAATAGTTAATATTATAATAAAAAAAATGTACGCGATTTTTAAAAATTTGAGCAAAAATTCATTTGTTTATACGACTATTCAATTATTTTAAGGACCAAAAAATAACCCATCAACACTACTAAAAGTCCATCCGAGACATAATATAAACAAAATCGTAGATTAAACATATTTCTCACATCATATAAACAAATCTCTATAAGTAGAAAACACATAATGTATTTGAGACTAAAACATTCACCCAATAAATTGTAACATTTGCATTATTCTCGTACTTCTTGAGAGATTAACCATTTTAGTAGATTGACCCACACAACTGAATTCCAAATTTACAGAACACATTTTTTCAAATCCACGATTCTTATCTCCATTATGCCTATATACACTGCGCAACAGCTAATCTATGCAATATAACGAACATAGTTTGAATAACAACTCCATCTAACTACATTTAACAATGAAAATAAAATTTCAAAATCATTTAATGATGTTCCCTTCGACCGATGATCTTCATAATGTGATAGTGATGACAACATCAAGCCATTAACTAAAAATATATCATAGAACAAATAAGTAAGAACGCAAAACTACAACATATTATAGTTAAAACTAAAGGCACGTAGATACTTTTCTTTAAGTCTTCACACATGCATAATGTAAGTAAAAAAGATTTTTTATATAACTTAAATTATTATAATCCTAATGTTTTAATAAAATATTTGTTTCCCGCAAAACACTATTTAAAAACAATAGTAGAACATTGTTTTAAACTTCATACTTTTTATATGAAAAGAACACCTAAAAACATTCGAACATTTAAAAAAAAATTGTTAGCTTGAAATTTTAAAAAAAATGTGATTTTTTTACTTTTTTTTAATTAAAGAACAATATTTTAACAGTTTTTAAAGTAATTTTTATGTGTTTTTATAGAAAATGGGCATTTTTAAATAACATATATTTTTTACTGTATTCTTAAACAAATTTATTAAAAAAATGTATCGTAATATTACTATACCATTAAATGAAAAAGAATTAAAGAAACTGGTTTTTAACGTTAAAAATTGCAATAAAATAGCTTTTTTTTTATTACCATACCATAATATATATATATATAAAGTCTCCTGTAAGGACTACGTATGGTGCAGACCCCGGTACATACAATTTTTTTAAAATAGTAAAAAATAAATTTTTTGATGAAACTTCATGGATATGATCTTCATAGTGAGAAGATCATCTCTAATTTTTTTCGTCGAAAAATTGAATAAAAAACCGTTGAGATGAGGTGATATGTAAAAAAATAGTATAAATATGCATTTTCAACCGTTGAAATATTGGGTCGGCGCCAGCCACTTTATTGATTGAATTTTTTGATGAAACTTCACGGATATGATCTTCTCACTATCGAGATCACATCCATAAAGTTTCATCAAAAAATTCAATCAAAAAGTGGTTGAGATGATCGCCAACATTTCGACGGTTGAAAATGCATATTTAGACTATTTTTTTACATATCACTTAATCTGAACGATTTTTTATTGAATTTTTTGATGAAAAAAATTGGAGATGATATCCATGAAGTTTCATCAAAAAATTTATATTTTTACTATTTTAAAAAAATAGTATGTACCGGAGTCTGCACCATAAGGAGTCCTTACAGGAGAGGGTCTCTCTCTCTCTCTCTCTCTCTATATATATATATATATATATATATATATATATATAAAACAAAATATAAATATATATATATAAAACAGACAGAGAGAAACATATGGGGGGAGAGAGAGAAAAACAAACGACCAAATCCAAGGTTAACAGTATTAGAGTTTTATTTAGCATTTAAGAATCCGTTTGGCAACCAAATTTCAAGCCATGAAAATGAAATTGGAAGGCCAATTTTAATAACACGGAATTAAAATTGGCCTTCCAATTCCAATTCCAAGCCTTGGAATTGGATTGTCAAAGGGGCCCTAAGGGTACTTTAGTATTTTTCCTTTTATTTTTAGGTGATTGTAATAGGACATATATTCTCTTTCTTTCTTTTCATTGTATTGTATTCTATTTTTATGTTAGTATGAAACCCTAACTCCTCTTTTCACTTTTTCATTGATGGTAGACCTTTGATATGTTATCAAACACAAAATGTTAACAAATGAAATCCCTTCATTCGTAGAAGCTCTTCGCCATGGGGTGCACCGGTGTTGTTCGTGTAGAAACGGGATGGTTCACTTCGGCTATGCATAGACTATAGGGAACTTAATAAGGTGACGATACGGAATAAGTATCTGTTACCTAGGACTGAGGATTTATTTGACCAGTTCAGAGGAGTAGCATACTTCTCAAAGATCGATTTGAGGTCAAGGTATCATCAGTTGCGAATCCGAGAGGATGATATCCCTAAGACTGCTTTTTCTGTCGCGGTATGGATCCTACGAGTTTAGAGTGATACCGTTTGGGCTCACCAATTCGCCAGTAGTGTTCATTGACCTCATGGACAGAGTTTTCAGAGAGTATTTCAACTAGTTTGTTATCGTATTCATTGACGACATTTTGGTCCACTCGCGCACAGAGGAGGAACACGCAGAGCACCTGTGTATGGTTCTGCAGATATTACGGGACCACCAGCTCTATGCCAAATTTGGGAAGTGTGGATTTTGCTACGAGAGGTGAAATTTCTTGGCCATATTGTGTCAGACCGGGGTATTACTGTTGATCCGAGTAAGGTATCGACGGTGAGGGAGTGGGGACAACCCACGACACCAACAGAGATTTGCAGCTTTCTGGGGTTGGTCGGGAATTACAGGCGGTTCATTAAGGGGTTTTCGAAGATTGTGGGTCCATTGACGAACCTGATTCGCAAGGGGGTACCATTTGTATGATATTACCACTGTGAGTTAGCTTTTGATGAGATAAAGGACAAGTTGACATATGCGCACGTACTTGCTTTGCCTAGGGGAGGATTGGAGTACTAAGTCTACACTGACGCATCCTTGCAAGGGCTTGGGGGTGTGTTACAGCAGGAGGAGAGGGCTATAGCTTATGCTTCTCGAAATCTTAAGCCCCATGAGAATAATTACCCCACCCACGACCTAGATTTAGCAAAGATCATTTTTGCTTTGAGGATATGGAGGAATTATCTTCTGGGAGAGAAGATCACTTTACTCACTGATCACAAGTCACTCTAGTATCTCTTCGCGCAGAAGGATCTGAATATGAGGTAGAGGTGGTGACTAGAGTTCATGAAATACTACCAGTTTGATATCCAGTATCATCCTGGTAAAGCTAACGTGGTAGCAGACGCATTGAGCCAGAGGCCTATAGGGGAAATTCCGGAGACCTGGAAAGCGAAGTGGAGAGAGCTTCGACACGATGATGATGTCGCCAGGGTATGTATGTCAACTTTATCTATCACTCCCAAAGATCATTATGCGGGTTGTGAGGGTACAAACGGATGACCAAACCTGCTTGGATAGAGTACGTCAGCTACTGGCTGAGGGAGCAGAGGGTTATTCGGTTAGTTCGGAGGGAGACCTACTCTTTAATGAGAGGTTGGTCGTGTTGCATGATGAGGATTTGAGGCATGCGATTATGATAGAGTCTCATGGTTCGAGGTTTGCGTTACATCCCAGTGGGGATAAGATGTACCAGGATATGAGGAGGCAGTACTGGTGGGCAGGGGTGAAATGGGATATAGCAGAGTTTGTCCATAAATGCACCACATGTCAACTTGTGAAAGTTGATGATCAGAGACCTCCAGGGATTCTACATCCACTGGAGATTCCCGTGTGGAAATGGGAGAGTATCTCCATGGACTTCATTACGGGGTTACCTACATCACAGAGGGGTTACGATTCCATATGGGTGATTGTGGTCAGTTGACCAAAGTAGACCATTTCTTATCGGTTCACACTGATTTTGAGACGATGCGATACGCGCAGCTATTCATAGCAGAGATAGTTAAGCTACATGAGGTGCCGGTTAACATTGTGTCTAACAGAGACAAGAATTTTTTGTCCCACTTCTGGCAGAGCTTTCAGAGGGAATGGGCACAGAGATACGGTTGAGTACCGCTTACCACCCTCAGACAGACGGGCAGACTGAGAGGGTTAATCAGATGCCGGAGGATATGCTGAGGATGTGACTTTGGGGGAGGATGGGAGCGATACCTCCCTTTGGCAGAGTTTGCGTATAACAACTCTCACCAGTTTACGATCGGCATGGCAGCGTTTGAGGCGCTTTATGGGAGACCTTGTCATTCCCCCGCCAGTTGGTTAGAGTTAGGGGACAACAATCTATTGGATCTAGAGATGATCCAAGAGACGACTGCCAAGATAGATATAATTCGGGGACGGATTCGAATAACACAGGATGGACAGAAGAGTTATGATGATGTTTCTCGGAGATAAATGGAGTTAGAGGTCGGCTATCAGGTATTGGTCCGGGTGTCTCCTATGAAAGGAGTGATGAGGTTCGATAAAAAGGGGAAGCTAGCACCGCGGTATGTGGGTCCCTTACCTATCATTGAGAGGGTGGGACAGGTAGCTTATAAATTGGGTTTGCCAGAGCATCCTTAGCGGATACATGACGTGTTTCACGTGGCATCGTTAAAGATATATCGAAGGAGCGAGAGGATTTATGGCACGTTCCACTCGAGGAGATTGACTTGCAGCCAAACATCTTATATGAGGAGAAACCGGTAGCTATTCTGGATCGTAGTGAGCGCAAGTTGCGGTCTAAAGTAGTACCACTAGTTAGAGTGCAGTGGGGTCATCACAACATTGACAAGTCTACATGGGAGCGGGAGGAGGATATGCGAGAACAATATCCAGAGTTATTCGCCGCAGGTATAACCTCATTTCAGGGACGAAATTTCTTTGTAAGGGGGGAGTATGTAACACCCCGTATTTCTGTACATTTAAATATTTAATTAATTCGGAGAAATTTTAAATTGCTTACGTGTCGTAATTTAATTGAATTAATTATGGTAATATTAATCGGAGAGTAAATGGTTAATATTTATGAAATTTAATTACTAAGTGAATAGTAATAATTTAATTACGTCATAACGTGTATTAGTGACGTGGTATTTATCTATCTCAACTGAGAGTCGGGTATAGACAAATTTTGGTGTGAGATAAGAATTTTTATAAATTAATTGGAATGTCAATTATGAGTACACGGTTGAGTCCATATGGGTCGAGAAAGTCAAAAAAGTGTACTCGGGGATAGTAAATGGGTTACGAGATATTTTTTAGCATAATCGGGCCCCCACGGGAGTATTCGGGTCATTTTAATTAGGCCTATATGACTAAAAACGGGATTTGGAGATAAAAACCTAACTTTAGGAGTTGTGGGAAGCCACAACACAATTGAGAGAAATCTAAGAACGTAGAGGAACAAAAGAGAGAACTCTTTGGAGCCAAAAAGGAAGAACAATGGAGGTGTTCTTCTACAAAGCAAATCTATACACTAAAGGATTAATCAGACTCTACAAATCATAAGGCAAGTGGTTAAACTTGCTTTTATATAAATTGCTAATTTCAATTCATATCATGGTAAGTGTTAAACACGTGATTTTGGATTGGGTTGACACAAATTAGGTTTTCAAATTGTGGATGTTACGAATCAAGTTTTGGGGATTGATATGATAGGGCTTATGAATCCATATTTTACTGTGAAGAATTTGTAAGATTAAAGATCTTTTTTATTGCAATAGTTGTGGAAAAACCATTTAGATTTATGTCCTTAATTACAATTGGTGATATAAATTGGGAATTAAAGATTTTAGGATTTGTGTTGATTCGTAGAAATTACTGTGTTCATTCTGGGTTGGTTTCTGGGTAAGAAAGGTTTTTAAGGTTTTATTAATGGCAGATGACTGATTCTAGACGAAAAGAGGGAAAAGTTTAGGGTCGTTCGAACGACCAGGACTCTGGTTCGAACGGCAGTGATTGTCGTTTCAACGACATCACTTGTCGTTCAAACGACGTCATTTCTCGTTCGAACGAGATGGCAAAATTCAACCCATTTTTGGTTTTGACTGTACTGATTGACCTGGGTGGGAATTTAAGGGAGAATTAGGTACAGTAAGGAAGCGTCTTAAATCTGGAATGGTTTGGGATTTAAGATCAAACAGTATAAGGTTGTTTTAGATTTAATGTGAGAGAGACATTAAAGTCGGAATTAATTAATAAGTGTGTGTCAAACTTATTAAGGGAATTTGGGCAATTGAATTCTGAATAATAATCGGGCCAAGTGAGCAAGTCCGGGTATATTGATTGTGTGACGCCAATGTACTTAATTAACTATTGTGAGGAATAGCTTAATTTAGAGTCGGACTATAGACTCGTGAAAGTAATAAATTAATTAATGAGTAAATTAATTAAATTAAAGTCGGACCATAGACTCGGGAATATTTTAGGCTAAATGTTACGGACATTGTACACAGTAAAGCCGGGATTAAACTTAATGTATATATATGATAGTGTGATAGTATATATATTGTGTGTGCTTAAATATCAATGATTAGATGTTTATTTAATTCATATACTCTAGTGCTATCGAGGGACGTTGCACGATGTGGGTGAATCCCCTAGCTTGAGGAGTAGGGTGAGTATATCCCCAGGTCATAGCGTCTGTTATATGGGTGAGGGGCTTATCTCACTTTCAGGAAGAAAATATGACCACCTCCATTACGTTTATTATTTACATTCCGATTCGGCGGGCCATAGTTGTCTCACAACTCCAGGTGGGGCTGAGTAGCCTGGGTTGATAGCACTTTAAAGAATACATCCGGTGAGTTATTACTCGAAAGGATGGGCTATTAATATATTCGACATATGTGTGAATGTTGTAATATGGTTTTACGTATATAATGTGATAAATAGTTATATACGGATAATTAAATACATGGAGTAAATTGTATTAATTATATAACTAGTGTAAATGTTATATGGACTTAAAGGGGAGATAATTATTTAAGTTAAAATGATGGATAACTTACGTATATATCTTATTTTCCAACATACTCGGGCTAGAGTAGTACGTCAGGAGAGTATTATGTCAAGTATCTAGTTACGGGGTAGAGGACTAGGTGGGATATAAAGGAAGCGTTAGGTGTGCACATTAGTTGAGGGGTGAGTATGTCCTCAAGGGAGGGCGGCACTAGCCTAAATATGAAGCGCATTCATGCATTTTTTTTAATTTCTGCAATTTAATCACTTGCTAAATATTTTCAAAATATTTTCGGTCTTAACCCTTGCTATCAAATATTTTTCAAAACCTTTTAGGTGTCCAGCCACACGGACGCCAGGCCTAAATTCTTTTCATGGATTCGCAGCTACATCACATGTGGATGTTGCAGGATTTGGATTATTTTTTATTCTTAGTGTAGGGATTTACATCAGTTACTTCGAGCATGTTGCTCTCAGTTTTATCTAGTTATTTTCCTTCTGATTGTATGGAATTATTATCTGTTTTACGTTGGTTTGGATTTAGCCGATGGTTTATTCGGCAAGACTTTTTATTACTCTTTGTGATGATGGATTCTATCAACATTTGATTTTTATTTTAAATTCCGCACTTATTTTGTCTTGGATTAATAAAGATAAAATTGGCACCGACTTTTGCATACTAGGTGGTTAGTAAGTTTTTTAAAAAGTTTTCGACAGTGATGCTAAGAATGAATCAAATGAGATTCCTGTTTTAATTTTATATAGGACTGGTCACCCGGTATTTTATTAGGTGGTGTGTCACAGACCTTATGCGTTCCATGATAAAAAAAATGTGTCACTAACACCATCATCAAGGTGAAAAGTCAAAGATGTGAAAATTTACGGTAGAAAGTCAACGTGTTTATGAAAATATAGGGTGTAAATTCAAAAAATCTCTTATAGGGTGCATTCCATGCCCTGGAATTCAAAGTCACTCCGTTTTATGCCTTGGAATTGGAATATTTAATTTTTCGGTACAAACTTCAAAAATTTTGTGTTGAAATTTTTGAAGTTTTATTTCAAGATATAGAATTGGAGTTTTCAAACACACCCTTACTTCTTTCATCTTCCAAAAAGCCCAAATATTTTATTCTATTCTTATCATACGCTTTGAACCTCTTTAGTATGTATGAGTATTATTCTAAAGTTTATATCAAACCTAATTGTGGTTCAGATTTTTCAATTATAGATTTATATAAAAAAAATGCTAACCAAAGATATTGTGGTCATCGAAATTGTTCGTTTTTGCTATCATGTTTTCCTGGCCGGCCCTGGCCATGTGCCAAATGGGCAATGGCACAGGGCCAATTTTAGAGTATGCACCTATGTCCGTATATTATAGGGGTTCAAAAATATTTTATGTATATTAAAAATGTCAATTTTTAAAATAAATTTAATTTTTTAGGGGCCATTTTTTAACTACCCAAAAACAATTTATACAAAGAATGATTCAACTACCCAAAGATCTCACCCAACTAAAATAGGCCCCCAAAAAATAAAGTAAATTTTTAGGGGCCCATTTTAAGTATTTAATATCTTTGTACAATATTTTTTTAGAAGAGCTCTAAATTAATTTTCGCACAGGGCACTCTTAATCTTAGGATCGGCCCTGCATGTATTGAGTAATTAATGTCAAATAAAAATTATCAATTTATTGTTATCCGGGGAATATTTTTTTTTCAATTAGGAAGTAAACATAAAGGTCTAAATTGATTAAAAAAACAAGTGCCACATAAACTAATGATATTCACAAATACTAATAGCCAGTAGATGTCCTTGCTGATGGCACAGACAAAAACTCTAACTATCACTGTTTCTGTCTACGGTATTTTTTATAATTGTTTTTAACTCATTTTACATGAAAAAAAACAACCGCTGTGTCACCCGTTATTTTTAAACTTTATTTTTTAATTTTATAACATTTAAAATATTTTTTGTATTTTTGCATTAAAAAACTAATCTAATAAAAAATTATGTTTTTAATTATTTTCAACTTATTTAGTCCCTCAAACACCCATTTACCCAATATTCTTTTATTTTTAAAGGTCTGCGTCACCGGCACTCGTTATTTTTAAACTTTTTTTTTAATTTTGCAACATTTAAAATAATTTTTGTATTTTTGCATTAAAAAACTAATCTAATAAAAAATTATGTTTTTAATTATTTTCAACTTATTTAGTCCCTCAAACACCCATTTACCAAATATTCTCTTATTTTTAAAGGTCCGCACCAGCGGCACTCGTTATTTTTAAACTTTTTTTTAATTTTACAACATTTAAATATTTTTTGTATTTTTGCATTAAAAAACTAATCTAATAAAAAATTATGTTTTTAATTATTTTCAACTTATTTAGTCCCTCAAACACCCATTTACCCAATATTCTCTTATTTTTAAAGGTCCGCGCCAGCGGCACTCGTTATTTTTAAACTTTTTTTTTTAATTTTACAGCATTTAAAATAATTTTTGTATTTCTTAAAACTGTTTCAAAATGTTAAAAAAAATATTTATATTAAACAACTTTTCTTTTTGAAAACAATTTTTTTCAGGAAAAAAAATCTTTTTATATTAAAATAGTGTTTTTAAACAATACATTTTTTTTTAGTTTATAAAAAATATTATTTTTTAATAAAATAGTTTTTTTTAAATAAAAGAAAATCAAATAATGCTAATAAATTACATAAAAAAACTCCCCAAAAAAAAAAAGATTCTCTCCATGTAGGTTATCATTACTCACTAGAATATGGGTGTCACCAAATCTTATATTACATGATACATCACATACCGTTGCTTTGGACTTTTTTGAAAATTGAGTGTAAGTAGTTGTAGTTGGCTTCGAGAAGAAACCGTCAAGGATAATGTATATCTTATTAACCTAATATCATGCCAAGAGAAAGGAGTGATCTCCACAATTCATTTTTTTATGTTGGAGGGATTTCAAAACATTATATAAACACACACTACTAAAAGAGTACGGGCTGATGGCTTAGTTTACAATCTTTGCACATAAAATGTTTATTTTAGCCTCTCTCTCTCTCTCTCTCTCTCTCTCTCTCTCTCTCTCTATATATATATATATATATATATATATATATATATATACTAGCGAATACCCGTGCCGAGGGCACGGCGATAAATTTGCCCCCGTGATAAAAAAACCCAGCCCATAAAAAAATAAAAAGAAGAAAGAAAAAAAATAGTTAAAAAAAATCCATATCTATTTAAAAAAAAAAAAAAAAAAAAAAAAAACGCCTTTTAGCATGACATTTCATGCATGGGCATGAAATGTCAAAAATATCATACATGTCTTTTTGCCATCTCCATATGGCTCCATATTATATATATATATATATATATATATATATATATATATATATATATATATATATATATATATATATATATATATATAGTCATGTTCTTGTGCGAATTAGTCCGTATTTTAAGAATGCGGACCGGACAAGTGTCACCGCCAGAAAAAAGAGAGTGTCCCTATAATTTAGACGATAATTTTCAGGGACACCATTAGGTGACACATGTCCGGTCTGTATTCTTAAATACGGATTAATCCGCACAAGAGCAGAACTGTATATATATATATATTGGTTGAAAAAATATATACTTTCTTACTTATTAAATATTGGTTGAAAAATTATAAATATATATAGTTTATTACTTATTACTTATATTTACTTATTACTTATTACTTATATTTACTTGTTACTTATATTGGTTGAAAGAAAAAACATACAGTTTATTACTTAATACTTATTGAAAATATATATATATATACACACACAATTATACGCATACTCTCTCTCTTTTTTTGGCCTATCGTCAGGTGATACATGTCCGGTCGCACTCTTAAAATGCGGACTGGTCCGCACAAGAGTGATATCACTCAATATCACTCTTGTGCGGACCGGTCCGCATTTTAAGAGTTCGGATCGGACATGTGTCACCTGACGGTGAGCCCAAAAAAGAGAGAGAGTGTGCCTATAATTTAACCAATAATTTCTAGGTTCACCGCCAGGTGACACATATCCGGTCTGCACTATTAAAATGAGAATTGGTCCGCACAAGAGCATTATTATTAGGGGCATATACCAAATAGTCCCTCGAATTTTTTTTAATACACGTCTAGTCCAGGCCTTTTTATTTTACACCAAAAAGTCATTCGCCATGCCAAAAAGATTTTATCATACTGCTGACGCGGACCTGTAAAGATAAGAGAATAAGGGACTTTTTGATACAAAATAAAAGGTTTGTGCTAAATGTGTATTAAAAAATGTTTGAGGAACTTTTTGGTATTTGATCCTATTATTATTATTATTATTATTATTATTATTATTATTATATACACACACACACTCTCTCTTTTTTCTGAATTCACCGTCAGGTGAGACATGTTCAGTACGCACTCTTAAAATACGAACGAATTCGCACAAGAACAATATACACTCGGAATAACAAAAACTTCCTCAATAATGTTGTATTTTAATTACCATTTGAAAAAAATAATTGCTCAAGCATCGAGTGTGCCATGATTTCTAAGAATATACATAGGGGCATGTTCGTTTCAGTTCTAAATTTAAAGATATTCTAGTAACATATTCATGTTTTTTAACTTTAGTATGCGGGCACGCAATGTTATTTTACCAAATGCAGAAAAGAGTTTGTAAGATTTTATCAAAACAGGGGCCGCTGAATGACCAAGTCAAAAACCCAAGACTAAATCTCTAATAAATAAAAGTAATAAAAGTGATGAGGAAATTATCAACTTTTAAATCTTTAATTTATTTGTATGACTAGTTTTGTTAGCCATGACAAACTTCTGAGTGCTATAAAATTAAATAAACAAATAATTAGACTGAAAACAGCATTGCAATAAATTTTATGTTTTGTCAAGCAAAATATGATGTCGGTGATCAGAAATGCGCCTATGTCGAGTTTTCCAGTATCCAAAATTGCATTCATTATCCAACATTTTTCTATAAATTGGTATTCAAATACACCAAAAGGCCACTTTGCTAGATCTTTTAGAACTATTAATTTATATTTTATATCATAAAATGACTTAAAAGTCATCATTCGCAAATGCTCTCAATAAATATGACTGAACAAATCTTGACATGATATAATTTACGGATATTATGGTCATTCTTCCGAGGAATGGGATCACGTTGACGTCTAACCTAAGCAAAATGGTTATTAGGTTTCTTCCTTGAAATTTTTTACGTTTTCCTTTGACCATCGACTTTTGTTGCTTATAAAGAATGATTATTGGAAGATATCAACCATCTTTAAATGAATTGAAATTGTTTTGGAACAAAGGGATTTGGTCATTAAATAAATCTATATAGTTTGTTTCTTCTGACATTGATTTTAAGTATTTGTTTGTTTGTTTGTTTTTGGGGTATATATATATATATAATAATAATATTTTTGTACAGACTATTTCGCATTTTAAGAGTACAGACCGAATATGTGTCACATAACGGTGTCCCTAGAAATTATCGTCCAAAATTATAGGGACACTCTCTCTCTTTTCTGGACTCACCTCCAGGTGATACATGTCCGGTCCGCATTCTTAAAATGCGGACTAGTCCGCACAAGAGTACGACTGTATATATATATATATATATATATAATAAAGTATGAAACTTGTGTATGTCACAAGTTTCAAAGATGATGTCATCGGATGAATTTTTTCCCATATTTCTTCTTTTGTCCTTTAAATTTTGGATTCCCCCTCTTTTTCTTCTCACTAATTAATTTTCACTATTTCACTTTAATTCAAACTCAAGGGTATTTTGGTATCCCCAATTTGGAGCTGAGATTGAAAGTTGGGTTTTATATCTCAACGGCTCAAAATTATGCAAAGTATACCTCAAAGTTGATCACAAGGCTCGAGAAAAAAAAAGGACGATTCTCTTTATCCTGCCTAAAGCCCATTTCCCAAATACTTCACTTTAACTCAGACCTCTGTCAAAATTTTTGATAATAACACTCCACCTCTATACTCATGCTCATCACATCTCTACCACAAAACTAACAGACCATTCCTCCTCCTCTCTCTCTCTCTCTCTAACCTCGGACAAGGGTATCTCTCTCGATCTCTCAAATCCGGGACTACCCGGTGAGTATTTAATTTTTTGTTCATTATTTTGCTTCCTCTATACATATGTGTCAATCTTTGACCTATATCTTTGTTTTTAAATAGGGTTTGCAGATAAGGATTTCTATTGTTTGATTTCCATGTCAATGAGATTCCAAGGTACTTTATAACATCTACTTCTAACATCCATGTACTTCTTGAAAACACCAGGTATATATGGGTCTAAACCCTCTGTTCGGACCCTCTGTTCAAGGTGAGCAACTAATGTTGGGGGTTGTACCATGGAAGCATGGGGTCTTGGTTGTTGAAGAAACCGAGGGTGAAGACGCATGGGGGACTACTACGTTTTAGGTTTCTAGAGTGTGTACTGGTTGGATGGTATTTTTGTGTGTATGGTTGAGTTGAAATGGTGAGAGGAAAGTGACGGGTTGCTGAGTTGTGTCGGGTGGGTCTCGAGTTGGGGTTTTGGGTTTCTGGAGTAGTTGAATTGTTGTGGGTTGTATAGCTGGCTTTAGGTGGGTTACGGAGGAGAAAGAAACATGTGGTTTTAGATTTAGATGGTCAGTGTGTGCGTGGGTGTCTCGAGTTGTGTGTTTAGATTTAGAAGATTCATGGTTTTCACACCTGATCTGCTCTGTTCAATTAACATGGATTTTTTTATATTTAAAATAGATTTATAAATAGTTAAAATAGTTAGAAAAGAAAAACAAATCAAAGAAACTTAAAATCATGAACCTGGGTCACTGTTTATAGTTAAGTGAAAGGATCAATGCAACAACATTAAAATGCATAGAATGGGGGAGATAGCTCAAGGTCCAATCTTAATTTAATTCAAGAAATTACGAATAATAATTATATTGCCAAAGCAGAAGAATGTCTGGTGGAAGCATATGGTATCATCTCTCACAAGGGGACCTGCTTTACCAACAGTATCATCCATTATAAAATGACTAACCTTTAGTAGACCCAATAATATTATGGACTGTCTTACTTAAACTACAATATACTTCGTCAGTCTCCCAAATTAATAGTTCGAGTTTGAATGTCAAAACTCTTAAAAGATAATATTGACCTCAAATTAAGAGTATTTGTCTGAAAGTCAAACTCATACAAGATAATTGACTTTTAACATAATAAATGGTAAAAATTAGTACTTTTTTAGCATTGTGAATTTGCTTCATTGATGTCAATGTAAAACTCTTAATTTGTGCCCTACAAAATAGAAATTTTGGAGTCTGTGGATATGTAATCGGAGTTAAAACTATATGTCGCATGCTCTTTGTTTCTGTGCAGTTCATGATTTTTTTTATATTTAAACGCTTATAAAAAATAGTTTAAATAGTTTTTTTTTAATATTTAAAAAACAAATTTTGAAATAGAATTTTGGACGAAAGTGTTCCCATTCTTCCAAGAGTTATGTCAAATATGTCATTATTATTAGGGGTTAAGCTCAAATTTTTAAAGATCGTTTTTTAAAATGACACTTTGTTTTGTTGGGAAACCAATATTTTTTCGTTTTGCGATTACGTACTTTGAAAATTTTTGTTGTTTTACGATTACATATTTTAGAGAATTGTCATCGTGCCTTCAGGCACGGGCATACCCTAGTATATATATATATACAGTCGTACTCTTGTGCGGACTAGTCCGCATTTTAAGAATGCGGACCGGATATGTGTACCCTAACGGTATCCCTAGAAATTATCGCATAAATTATAGACACACTCTCTCTCTTTTCTGGGCTCACCGTCAGGTGACACATGTCCGGTCCGCATTCTTAAAATGCGAAGTACTCCGCACAAGAGCAGGATCGTATATATATATATATATATATATATATATATATATATATATATATATATATATATATATATATATATATATATATAGAGAGAGAGAGAGAGAGAGAGAATTGTTAAGAAGTTTATGTTTCTTTTGAACAATGAAAAATGGTTTGAGTTCCAAATTCATTTACAAATAATGTAACAAAATAATAAAGTGACCTACAACAAGACAAATTTTGGGCAATATCACTACAAGAAAAAAGTCTTTTTATGACCTTTTTTAAGTGTCATAAAACACATTTTATGACGCTTTATTTTTTAATATAAGGCGTCATAAGTTTGGGTGTCATAATTGATTCCCATAAAAAGTGTCATATTAGGTAACGATTATATATGACTTTTTTTTCAAAACTATCATATCTGCCACAAAAAAAATCATAATATACTCTTAAGATGTCATATTTGATTTAAAAAGCGTCATAATAAATAGTTTTCAAATTTTTTAAAAGGGCATATAAAAATTTTTATCACATGAAGGTTTAATATAAATGATCATAAATTAAACATACAATAAAAAAATTTAATAATCAATATTAATGTCATAGTTGACAAATAGATCAAAATTCACATAATCATTTATTCAACATTCAATGTTGCAATTGATACATTATAGATTATATCATTTACCCAAGAAATACAACACTCCCACCAACATATTTTTTTTTTGTCTCACATCAAACAAAACTACATTAAATCAAATTTAGCTAACATATCAACCAAAATAAATTTCTCTATCCAAATGAAGTGTTCTTCCGTAGTAATAATCGCTTCATAATTTTAGGCAACAATGCGTCGAAGTCCTCTTCCCGCTTACGTTCACTATCATGTTGTCTGAGAGCGTTACACCTTTCACATGCCTCTAAGTAGATGCTCCTGCATAAGTTCAAAACATCATATATAAATCTCTAGTGCAATGTAAAACACAACATACGAATTTCAATTTTTTCAAAGTATTAAGTCGTGTATAATTTAAATCGAAAAGATTTTTTATATAACACAAATAATTGTAAACAATTTTAAAAAAAAACTGGGAAGAAAGTGTGTCTATTCGCTTTATGGTATGTTTATTAATTATTTTATTTTTTCGTCCACCAATACCCAATTTTCAAATGCGTCTAATCAAATTTCAGAAAATTTCGGCAGAGTTTCCATTGTTTATTCGTGAAATCCAATCTGTTAAGATTAAAATAAACTCAACAAAAGCCACAACTAAACCACCAATAAATCCCTTCCACCGATTGAACATATATAAGATAAAAAGAATTAATTCCATCAACATAAAGATTTAACGGACTCATGTCCGAGTTTTAAAAAAAATATAATAATAATCTCACATAGCCCGCACGGTCTAACAATAATCTTACATTAGTCCCTTATGGGGTGTGCATCCCTCTTTTCAGGTCGTTATGTTCTTATCTTGCGTTTCCATGCTCCAACCCCAACTCTAAAGTTTTATACTTAGAAATTTGAAATTTAGAATGACATTGAAATCCATGAGTATCATGACTACACGGGTTGTTTCTACAAGCTACTCTAATCGTGTATGAGGGGTGCTTGCCTCTTTCCGTAATATTTGATTGTTGTTTTGCATTTTCGTCCACAAAGCCCAAAATTCTAGTTTTAACACTTAAAATTTTCAAATTTTGATCAAATCACAAACCCGTGAGTCACATGACTACTCGAGTTGTTTCCACGACTTTCTTTGATCGCGTGTGAGGTGTTTATGCCTCTTTTCATATCGTTTTGCGCTTATCTTACGTTTTCATGCTCCAATTTGTTTTTACTTTATCCACGAACAGTGATCTAAGTGTGATTACTACACTATAAGACACATAGGTGACTACTAATGCACTTGACGATTTGCTTATTGGGTCTTGATTGATACTTCTCAAAACCAAAGGTGCAAACATTAGTGTCACCACCTCCATCAACTTCCAATTTGTTTGTTAAACCATTTGATGTAAACTAGTGCTAGAGGTGTATGTTGTATTCATCTGTATATTATTTGTCATCGATTTGGTATTTTGTTGTGACTGGTGAGTTTAAAATATCTACTTTGTCTTATCATGAGGTTGAGAGTCGATGCAAAGTCAAGATATAAACATTATTCTCTATAGGAATCTTAACGTTGCTTTAATATTGTGGTATGCTTGTATGTACATATACATGTATATCGACTCATTGAATGTGCGATCGATTTCTAATGTATGTTAATCACATGATGTAAACTTGTGGTAGATAGGTCGATGTTGGTCTATGTGATCGTGGTTTTGTTTGTGTTGCAGTTCAAGCGATTCATGTTGTGTACACTTCACTCAACATTCGTTCACATTTAACTGGTAGGAAATCGATTCGTGGGGATCCTTGTGCTGAGTTTTGGAAAGGAATGTTTCAATGTAAGTGTAATTAATAAGAATTTTATTTTAATTTCCCGGTACCAATGCTTATCTTTTTGTTTCATGCAGAAATCTTGCAAATAACAACTTAAGTGGGAATCTTACTTGTGTAGTTTATAACATGGCTTCTCTTAGTTACCTATAAGTGGTATATTTACATATAATTACAATTTTAGTTCTCTCGTGCATTCTACCGATACTGTTTTAAGCATATTTACATATAATTACAATTTTATACAAGGGCAGAGCTATTCACACCCCAAAAATATACGTTCATGCTTATCTTTACCACCAATTAAACAAAATATAAACAGTCTCACCAAATCTTTCATCAAATATTTCGGTATTTACTATAGTGAAACAAACCTGATTGATCTTCTTATCCTTCACTCATGCTTAATTTCTTCTTCAGTGAACTCATACTACTAACTAAGTCCTTCATTGTCCATAAGGCACTTCGAATTCTCGGGGAGCTCTGCCCAAATACCAACAGAAATCATTAAAATAAAAATTAATGTTATTATTAGTTTAGTGTACATAAACAAGAGAGGGGACACAAAACTTCTCATCAGAAAACAAAATGATCCAGGGTTGTTTGTATTAATCAAGTTGGTCTCTCAATTTCTTATAAGGCATAGCTTACGTCAGCTTCTACCCCCCCACCCCCCCAACCACCACCACCACCACACACAAAATAAATAAAAAAGAGGCAGAACCATCCCAACAAACCTGACACCCTACTACAGAAGACTTGGCACACAGATCCAAAAACCATGGACTTTAGTGTTCACAACTCATCATCAATGGAAGGAGCCAACTAGTCTTTTTTTTAAGGAAAGTGAAACTCTGAATCCCAATGCCAACCTTGACGAGTCAGAATGTTTTAGCATAAATGTTAACCAAAACCCATCTCTTAAAATCAAATTCAATCAGGCTCTATTACATATAATCATAAAAGAACTTAAAAGAAAGTTCATTTGGTAACTGGCACGAAGCTTTTAGCTGGGTCAAGGCAGTTCTGTTTGGATACCGCTATCACCAAAACCAGTCTGGAAATATCGACTCTATCAAATATCACTCAAGTAATAAGTAGTGGGTAATATTAGACAGCCTAACTGTAAGAAATTCCAAACAGACCATTTTTGTCACAGCCTTAAAACTTGCATTAAATTTAAAATGAAATTAAAATTCAAAACTTTGATGATAGCCTAGTAGTTTCTAGTTTCGGGTTAGAATTTTTGGCTTATCAATTAATTAAAACATCACACCTCACCTCACAAGGAAGGAGTGTGGTAGGTTAAAATTCATAAACGTCAAACAACGAGAAACGATTTATGAAAATGAATACCTCTTTAAAGTCATTTGCAAACTCTCTGACAGATGATATAGCCACAGTAGCAGCATCATCTTAAGGATATCTGAAAAGGTAAATGAAAATGGAGTGAAATCTCTATTGGTCACCTGCTCTCTGTGAACACCAAAAACTGAATTCCAATTTATAGAGAACAAGCCCAAATTATTTTGGTCAGGTCAAGGGCATTGGTTGTCAACCTCATTTAGCTTCACAAATTATTTATTCAACATGTTTTCAGTGAAGGTATAAATCAAAGGGTATAATTGCCTCTAGATCTATTCATCACATACAATAGCAATCAAGTAAATTAATACCATATAAACAAGTGTACCTCGAGGTCATTCGCATTAACTAATGCGATTTCAAGAGACGGCGCATCAATATCAAGGTCGATAACATAACTGTTCAAAACCAAAAAAGAGTTGGGTAAGAATAAAAATTACATTGATTTATGTCACAAAAATCATCTATAACAAAAACCCAACTATCTAGATTTGATTCTGCAACTGATCAGAATAATAATAATTGGCTAGAAATTTTTTTCGTCGCTTAGTGTTCTATATTTTCGTTGCCAATAAGAGGTTTGATCATATTAAAATAGCTTGAGTTTAAATAATAAATTAATAATACGATTGGTAATAGAGGATAAAGAACCAACACCATAATAATGAAGAGAAGTGTCAATTGCTTTCTAGAATGCTCTTAATGACTTCTCCCACCAAGGATTCTTCAAGATATACTCAGTTTGCATCCAATTGATGATCATCCGGGCTAAAGTTGAGATTATACAAAGAATTTGTTCAATTGAAAGGTGAAGACTTCTAACTGCTAAATGTTCTCCACATTGTTCACTGAAGTCATCAACCTTTAAATATTGTATATCTTCATTTGAAGTAGTTGGGTTATTGTTACTGTTTCCAATAAGTAGAATTTTAATAGGACCCGACAATGGTACAAACCCCACAGCTGAGTCATCAGTCAAATTATCTACTCCACTAGTTGCCCCATTTTCTTGATCTGTGCATTCATGTTGAAATGGAACACAAAAATTTGACGAATCACTTCCACTACATATATCAATAGATCTTTTGTTTCCAGTTTTACATTTCTGAGACTCTTCCAATGATTTGTTAATGATGTCTTTTGTATTAAGACTGTGATTATAGCCTAAAAATGCCCAATTAGATTTCAAAGTGAAAGATATCAATTCATCTTCTTCTCTAAATGGTTGATCAAGACCCTGCATACAACTTAAGGTATCATCACTCATAGGTGAAGATTTTTGCTCCCCGTGATTAGTGGAATCTCTTAGGCACGACTTAGAGATGACATCATTATTTATAACAAAATAACTCTGATACTTTTCTTCTTCATGTTGGTCCTCAATTGTGCCTTCTGTTTTGGTAACACTAGTAACATCCATTACGCAGCTATCTTGGGACACTGATAGAGGATTTCCCAAATCATCCCTACTATAATTTTTACAACCTGAGAAAACTACATCACGAGTATCTTCTCTCACTTGATTATCATTCGCGTGAAATTCTACATCCTCCTTGTGGAATATCTTCTCTAGTTCATTGTTCTCCACATGTTCATTTAATCTTTACATTTTTCATATCCTTACTAATATTACGAGTGTTTCGAGGTATAGAAACTGCGGCTACTGCAGATCCATCTAAGCATTCAAAAGAATCTGTTTTCGTAGATGGAACTACTACATCTGAAATCGACTTTAGACAACTATTAGCTTTGCTAACCGATTGTGGTCGTTCATTGGTTGACGAGCGTGTTTCCTCCAATAGATATTTCGCCAAATCTCTTCTAGATTGTTGAGGTGAAACTTTGGCCACTAAAGGGAGGTAGCTAAGACCGGGTTTTGCTTTATTCTTTAAACCTTTGACAATTTGAGAGGAGCTTTTCAATCCATTAGTCTTCTGAACACTAACAGCTTGTTGAGCAATCCGATGATGCTTCAGGTGGCTTGCACTCAGTATAGTACTCTTAGTAGTTGTAGGAAGTGAACCAGGACCTGGATATGAAATTGGTATTTTTGGAAGCTTCTTAATGGATACAAATATTATATGTAGCTTTGTTACATAATTTTGCTTTCCTGTAACCAAATCAATGAAATAGGTTAATATAAGCCCATAAAAACAATTCAAGTTATAAAAGTGAGCTTTGTTTCATATATGATCCTTATAAGCTTTATCCCTAAGTTGGACAAATGGCCGTGCCAATACAACTATCATAAATTCATCTCTAATATATCCATGCCTAAGAATGTTATTTAGTTGCTCAGAAATATAAATAAAATTGCCTGTATATATTGTAAAGATTATTTTTTCCTACAAACTCAAGCTAATGATACAAATTTAGAGTCCAAGAACAAACTTGAAAGTATTTTCCATTCCATTACTCCGAGTAAAAGCATTAATTCCACTTAAAATTCAAGAACCAGACTAAGCGAAATGTGAGCATTAAAATGTATCTCTACACCCATATAAACAACATGGTCTCTCACTTATTTAATCAAACATCGTATTTATAGTAAGAAAATAACATACACTTTAAATTATCTATATAAAAAATAGCAAATAAACATATGAGAGATGAAGTGACCTTTGATTTGTGAATGAAGGAAGATAAGCCCACAATAGAAGTCAAACTGGTAAACAAGTCTTTGGCCTCCAAATTTTTGGCAAATACAGTTAATGATCCTTTTAGTGATAAATAGGTAAAACATAACATGTCTACGCTTTGTTGTCAAATTTAGGATTCAAAGGGTGTGTGTGAATGAGAGAGTGCACATAAAATTGAGAATTACATTAAGATGGCCAGTAACATAACCATAAAACATTCTTAAAAAGTCCATAATAAAAATTGATATACGAGGTAAGAATATTAACAATGAGCAAGCCAAGATTTATTGACCAAATTAAGTGTTCCCTTTTGAAAGTCAAATTTATGAAGTTAAGATGACTTTTAACATAATCAATGGCCAGAATTATAACTAGTTTCATGAGTATGAAATTTGGCTCGTTAATTTTCAAAGTGGACTCCTAATTTGAGCATACAAAAATGATACACAAACTATATTTTCCATCACATATAGCTAGCTAGACATATTGGTTTTGATGAACAATTTACACATTCTGAAGACACAAGTCTTGCTCTGAACTGTATCACATTACAGAGCATAGGACATTGAGTTGGAAGAGTCAGTGATCCTTTCAAAATGCAAAAATATTTGTGGAAGTAGAATCCTCGGTGAAAGGTCAAAGGAGCCCTCAATGAGAATCAAATCCCAGGTGTTAGGTAGTTAAATAAAATAAAATAAAGATGTTTCCTAATCCATTTTGAAAACTACTACACGAGTATTCTCCTTTTACCAGAGGGACTTTCTTCACAAACTATATGGATCATATTGAGAATCTTAGGGACCTAGAGAACTTTTATGTCCCTTAGATCCACCTTATACAACTAGTTTGTCCCCAACATAGTCACTTGGGACCAATGGGCAAACTTAATCAAATGGGCAAGCCCAATGAACCATCTCGTGAGTGTGGATATTTCCACTAAAATGAAAAAAGGAATTCAAACGAATGGATTTTTTACTCGAGGTGATATTACCACATGTGTCCTTATAGAGATTTGTTCCATTCCAGTTGACTTAAAGGTAATACCATGATCAACTTCATTATCTCGGATATCAGTCATCCGGACATCACCAGCAACTTCTCTAGTGATGATACTAGTAGCATCCACAAGGGAATCAGTGAGGGGGAACTTACCTGTTAAAGAGTAAAACAAAATTAAACAAAATACAAGGGAACAAAAAAATCAGTAAAACATAGGAACAAGATGAATTAACATTCAAAATTATTCAAGGGAAGAGAAGAAATTAACATGCATTCAATCGAGTAAACTCATATCAACAACATTTATGAATGTCTTAGTTAACTATAACATACTTTGATCAGTAATTACATTCTGCAATGGTAGAAAAATCACAATTGTGAAGCTATAAGTTGTGTTTGAAATTGAAAAATGGAGAAGAAACTTTGTGGAAAAAATATATTTATATGAATATATGAAAAATTGATACTTAATTATCTATCAAGAGAAAACATAGTACAATAATATTAGTTTGCTTCCTGGAAAATACAAAAGCAAAAACAATGTAAAATGACCTACTTCTGCGTACCCGCAACAATAAATTTGATTGAAAATTGATCGGGAGGGGTTTTAAAACTATATTCGAGTGCGAAATCTAATCCAAAATGGCAATATTATAATGTATTCATCCTAAAGGGACAAATTTAGTACATCATGTATTTCACCAGATGTGTACAACTTATATTTATAGGAAGTAATAGTCCCATTTACTGAAATCCCATTATTTACTCCTTCCCCTGGGGATGTACCATATTTGACTGTTGTTGGGGTAGGATCTTCAATAATTTATGATATTCTCTTATTGTCTTTACCAACCAGAGAAACGTCCAGCAGCGGTTGCACCTCCAGGTGTCAGCCAACTTCTAGAATTGCTCTACCAACTTCTTCAATTAGTCAATTGTTTGAAGTTAACTGGGGTTAAGGGAGTTATTGCTTTGGAATACTTAGAGATGATGGACGTGACAGGCTACATATCACTGGAAATGGAACTGTCAAACTTGAAAATTTTAAAGAAACTAAAAATTAGTGATTTTAAGGATCTGAATGAGATACGGGGATATGAGGAACTGGAATTTTTCGAATCGTTAACCATTTGGGAATGCAAGACGAATGAAATACTTGATATGTCAAAATTTAAAAAATGAAAAAATCAGTCGTTGTCGACTGTGTGAAACTAATATAAATTCGAGGACTTTTGTTAGGATACATAAGAACTCGAGTAACTTGATATGGGAAAAAAAACACCATTCTTCACTCTAATGAACTAAACCAGAAAACCTTTTTCGAACCAATAAAAACTTTAGATATGAAGAATAATGAAAAAAGTCCTAAAAGATTGAACCCTTGTAATAAAATAACATCCAATAATCTAATAACATTGTCTTAAAAGAGAAATTACTTAACAATTTTTGGCATAAAGTACAATATTATGAACAAAATATTAATACTCTCAAATATTAAAACAATGGTAACCCTTTTTAATGCCACTTCACGTTCATACTAAACATTTGTGTAATGAAATACATGAACAAATAAGATCCATAATATGATGAAAACAAAAAGAGGATTGCCCAGTCAAAATGTAAAAGTTCCCATATCACAACTAAGGGCAAACTTGCTTTAAAAATTCAAAATTAGTCCCCTAATTGATAGACCAACATACAATTACTCAACCTACGATATGTGGTAATAGCAATATCACAAATGAATGATAAATAAACATATTGAATGACCAATAGTAATGATAAGACCTAGGTAAAAAAAATAATCAAATTTTGAAACTAAACAGTACAATAAACTGAGAAGTCTAATAAACTTATGTTCATCATAAACGAACAAACTTCAAAAAAAATTGCATGGACAAACATTTTGGGAAGGAGTTGTTCACCCAAAGCACAACCGCTACGTCATAGGTGATTCCTGGAAATGAATCCCCCCCCCCCCCCCCCCCCCACCACCAATTAAATGTTACCAGGTTATAAAGTAGAAAAAATGAGAGCTTGTTCATACAACATCCTTTATAATGAGAAAGATGAAAATGATTAGAGTGCATAAACTCATTATTGTTATTACCAACTAATACACAGTCAGAGCCTAATTCAACAAGCTTCTTTCCTTGAAGTTCAATTATGCTTGAATCAACGGCATGCTCTAAGAATATTCTCAAAACAATGCCACTGTCTTACGTCACTGATACCGTTACTCCGAGAGTTCCCTACGATTAAAAGTATCTCAATTATTTAGCAGGTTTCCATCATTATCAAAGAGCAATTAACCCCAAAGGATCAATTTCACACAATATTCCAATAGTTACAAAATCTAATATATGACCAAATTGTACACAATTCCATTGCGCATGCTCGGTTGAGATAATGAATCAATAAATACACGAATTGGACCATTCTGCTAAGCCACAGGAACTATGCTTCTCCATATTTGCCTTGATTTGCAATCTAATTAAGGACTGAAGACGGGTGTCAATTGTTTGACCATATACACATTTGGCAACACGTGAGATGGTTCGATGCTCGGGTCCCGTAAATATCAGTATACTGCCAATCAAAGACATATCTGAGAAACACGGTGAACTCAGCTCTTTGTAATGATATCAAGCCTTTCAATAGGACCTCGATTAGTATGTTGACAGAAACACAATGGCAATGAACTCCTTCCCCAAATGTTTGGCCATAATACAACACCCAATCCATAATAAGGATTGGAGAAATGACTATGAAAAAACATACTAACTATTTATTGTCTTATCCACCTACAATTCAACTAAACAAAGTAAAAAAAAAAGCAATAAGTTGAACGAAACACAATCTCAATATCACAGAAGATTGATTCCCCTCACCCCAAGGAAATAGTACTCTTTCTTTTCTAGTGTTCCGGAAATATCAATCTGTCGCAAAACTTCTAAGTACCATTGTACTATAATTTTTAATCTTCTTTCACAAACATAAATTTTAGCATTTTAGCAATGCAAAACATCAAACACGAGTCAAGACTAAGGATAATGTAGCTGAGACAAAAACCTCAAATCTATAAATGAGAGCGTCAGAGACAATTGTACCAATGATAAGTATTGCATTTTACACAGGATTCACATTCAATACATTTTTCTTTGAATTATTAAAACTTAAGAACCTAACAACCAAGTCTAAAAGTCCAAAGGTGTTTTTCTTCATGGGTAACAAACATTAAAAAGACCTACATTTCGAACCAAGTCAAATGATTAGTATTTACTGTACAAAATCAATAGCTGAAAATCTGATAAATTCAAGCACTTGTTGGTAAGAATCAAGAATAATCCCTGAAAGTACAAAAAAAGATTAGAAAATTATATCTCCCAAACAACCATGAAAAATCATAAACCACACATCCACGGCATCACAAGCAACCATAAAAAATCACATAACCATTAAAAATCATATTTGACCGCCACAACATATGAGGGTATACCTAATTTAAAAGTCTACAACTAATATATATATACACACACACACGCGTACTAAATGTATAGACGCACAAATTAAAAGTTTTGAATACTTATCAAGAAACACCCTAGAATGTACAAATTAAATTTATACATGCACAAATTACATGTATATCCGTAGCTAGGGTTTACAAGGGTCGGGAGGCCACCAATAGGGTTTTGGTTGGAGGGCAGTTTACAAATTAGACCAACGTACAACATTAGACCAACATTTTTCTCTCTCTCTCTCCACTGAGAGAGAGAGATAGATAGAGAGAGAGAGAGAGAGATACCAGCGTGGGAGACCGAAAAACGAGGGAAATGTAAATTTTTAAGAGGAGAACAAAGAAACGCGCACTGCTAAATTTTTGGGTAGACAAAAAGGGGTCATAATATTTACCTTTAGTTTAGAAATTTTTAAAAAATGTCATAAAAAATAATACTAGTATAGATAAAATGACATTTTATATTAAAAATCTCACACTAATAATAGTATTAGCCTTTAAATGACATTTTTGTAATAAGTGTCTTTAAATTATTTTTTCGAGCGTCATATAAAGGTGTTTTTCTTGTAGTGTATGAAATGAAACGAAAATACAAAATGAAATTAGCACGAAATTGATATGGTTTATCATGTTCAGACGATTTGATTGGACCCGTTATCATGTTGTGTTGTGTTTGTATTCAATTTTGTCCACAAAATTGATCCAAATTGGACTCGATTAGACCCATTAAGGATACGATAATGACCCCATTAAGATCCATTATTGACTCGATTAAAACTTACTATTGATCCCAATAAGACCCATTAAGACCTTATATTAACCCATTTAAAATATTGAAAAACATAAATTCTTTTATTAAAAGCCCAACCCATTATAATATTTAACTCTCACTACACCAAATTAGGCAAATGGTCATGGGCTTTAGCCCTGACCAAGCATGTGGGTCGCAGCCCAGAGTCCGGACCAAATCGAGCGTGATCATTTTCGTGGGTAGTGGACCAAATCTCTGACCAAACAAGTGGACACAGAACTTTGTCATCACGGAGGACGGTTGAGGTTAAGGGCCATGACCCTAACCACGATGAAAAATTATCGAGGGGCAACGATGCAAAAGAAGGCCATGGCTACGAGTCGTGAGCCCAATCGCGACGAAAAACTACTGGTCACGGCTATAGGTCGTGACCGATATGGGAATAATGCAACAGATGGTCACGGATACGGGTCGTGACCCCAACCGCAATGAAAAAATGCTAGTTATTATTATAGTCTATGACCGAGGCGGGGACGATGGTCGTGACCCCATTTTTAACCGCAATGAAAAAAATGATCAGGCTAATGGTCATGACCTTCTTTAAATGCAACGAAATAAATAAATATGGTCACACCACAGAACCGAAACCAAAAAGATCATGATGAATGGTCACGGCCCAAAGTCGTGACCATATATAACTGTAATAAACAAAAATACGAGTTGTTTAGTTCCGATACTCAAATCGGGAGTCCTGCCACTGCGGGGACGGTTGATACTTGTAACGTTGGATGCGCGTGAGGTGTTTGTGTCAGTCGCGATGCCATTTCTCTCAAATACGGCCTTTTTTTTACTTATTTTGGGTTGATAAACATACACATATAATCCACACATACACAATACACATGCAATCCACATATACACATATAAATAAACACACATATATATAAAATATTATGATTTAATACAAAAATGCACACATATGTACATAATATTAGGGTTTAACACAGAAATAGACACATATATACAAAATAGTAGGGTTACCTTTGAGATTGAGAGATAGATTTGAGAGAAATGCCGAAATATTTGAGAGAAATGCCGAAATCACCTAACTAAGATCGAGGGAACCGGGTTTAGACGCACGATGAGAAATGAATTTAATCGTTCTAAGTTTTAGTATATTACACCTGGTCACGACCAAGTGTCGTGACCCATTAAAATTCGTCCACGTCAGCTCGTAACCAGGTGTAGGGAAGGGTGTGGTCACGGCCTCCAGCAGTTACCACACGTGAGGAGTTTGAGATGGTCACGTCCTCAAGTAGTGACCCATTATGTCTATTGTGGCCTTGGTCATACACATGGTCACGGCCTTAGTCTGTAACCCCTCCGTGAACAAACTTGAAGGGAATTTTGGTACATATTTGCCGCCATAATGGTCATGCCATGGTCACTACCTTTTTGCCTATCTTTATTGATCATCATCCTAAGAATCTGCGTTGTTCTGTCCAAGTCCTTCATGTTGAACTCACTCGATAATTTCTTCTTTAAATTTATAATTTTATCCAAATTTGAGACTACAGCTAACATGCCATCAAAATAAAGCAACAATATAAAATAACCGGAGTGAAACCTCTTGAAGTAGTAACAGTTGTCAGCGTTGCACTTGACGTAGCCATTTTAATTCATGAAGCCGTCGAACTTTTTATACTACTTTCTTGAGGCCTAATTTAAAGTGTGTAAGCTTTTCTTCAATTGGCACTCAAATATGGTAACATAAATAAATTTAATAATTTCGAATTAATTTTGGGCATAAATTAAATCAAATGGATTTAAATTTATATGGGTAAGATTTAAACTGAAAACAAATGTTTATTCATGATTATATAATTACATGACTCAATTTGGCGTGATGATTTCACCCGTGAAAATAAATCATACATTAGTAAACTTATGGGTACTTGTCGTTTAAACACAATAAAAATGTATATGCAGAATAAAAATTATTGAGACGCATTCTAAGAGGCTTTATGGGCTCGTTTAGGTGTTTTAAACTTTTAAAAATGGTCCCGGGGTATAGGTATATGAGTTAGTAGGCTATTGGACTAGTTGAATTATGGATTCGGACGCATTTGGAGGTCCAAAAATGGGAAATGAGGCTTAACTCGGAAATTAGGATTAATATAGGTTTAAGAGTAGGATTAATAACTCCCCACACATAATCAAAACCTAAACCTAGAAGCCACACCTCAAGGGAGAAGAGAGCAAAGGGCGAAAAAGGAGAGGAGACAAAGGATTCAAGAGGAAATCATCAAATCATTATAATCTGACAAGATTTTTCTTGCTTAATTTAAATGTCCAAATTAATTTTTAAGTTATTGAAGTTTTCTTCCATATAGATTCTATATTTCATAGGAAATTGATGATAGAAAGATATGATTAAATCGCGTGAGTGTAGACGATCCAAATATGAAATAAATTAGTTGAATCCAGAAATTAGGATGAGGTTGGGCTAATTTTAAGTGATGAAATCCATACCTTAGAACCCTGATGATAATTAAACGATTTATTCACATGTAGATGATTTGTATTCATGTTTAGAAATCTGAAAATTTTGAAAATTGGAACCCTTGTTAATGATAGAACATGGTGGGATTAAGTGAATAAGATTTGATTTATGTACACATGTTAATGGGTTATATTCTGGGATTTTAGGGATTGAAATCAATGCCAATTTATGTAAATAATTAACCTAAAATGATAAACTAAGTGCTAAAGATTTTTTTAATGTTTATATAAATGTATAAACCATTGGGATGGGAGGTGGGGAAGAAAAGAGGATTTGCATATTAAGAAAACATAGCAGATTTGAGCTTCTGCCCAAGAGATGCATCGATTCAGCCCAAGAGACGCATAGATTCGGCCTCTAGGTCAGGTTGAAGTTGGATCGGGATTTGATTCAAAATATTTTTAGGAACCCATACGAGTGGGATGGACGGTGTTTGGATAAACGGTGATTTATTAAAAATTCTTTTGTGGCACAAATATAAAAATAGAGAATATTCTTATAAAGAGGAAGGAATTAATAAGTAATTAGATGGCCAATTATTAAGGTGTGATCTTTTATGGGTATTCATTTGGGATATCTTAGGTAATTATAGAGTAATTACCGATACATGATCTATGAGAATAATATGTACTTATAGTTATTATGTCAACGTACCTATATCCTTGGATGGTCCTATCGATCAAGATTACACACGTTCGGGACCGTAGCACACACTACACCAAAATGGGCAAATTGTCACCTTTCAGCCGGCCAGCCTTGTCAAGGTCATTAACCGTGACAAAAAAACACGCGTTTTATGTCACGATCATTGACCTTGACACGACCGTGACAACTAATTGTCACGGTCATTGACTGTGACAAGCCCGTGACAATTAAATTTGTCACGGGCTTGTCACGGTCAATGACCTTGACACGACCGTGACAACTTTTCCAGCAAAAACCCTTTCCCCCTTCTTTTTTCCCTCCCACCGTTCCCTCCCTCTCTCTCTCTCTCTCTCTCAGGTCCAATTTCTCTCTCTCTCTCTCTCTTCCATTTATATATATATATATTTGTCTGTATATTTATGTGTGTATGTGTGTGCGTGTGTGGGGGGTGGGGCAGGGTGGGGCGGGGTGGGGCAGGGTGGGGGAGGGGGTGGGGTAGGGTGGGGTGTGTGTGTGTGTGTGGTGGTGTGTGGTGGGGGAGGGGGTGGTGGTGGGGGTGTGTGGTGTTATGGCCGAAAAACACAACCCAAACTCTCCCTAAGATTTAGAAAGGATTAAAATGTAATTTTAAAAGAGTTAAAAATGTGTATATATTCAATTAAAAATACCCCTAAATAATTTTCAGTTAAGAAAAAAATCATAAAACAAATTTTCACACATTATTATCTCAAAATATCATTTTTCATAATTTTAGCATTAGTAAACATAGGATAAAAATATCTGATTAATTCCTAGGTTAAATTAAATTAAATTAATTTTAGTGCTTAAATATTATTAAATGGTTTTGAATTTTTTAAATATTATTAAATGGTTCTGGGG
The DNA here is from genome assembly GCA_949130495.1 of Sambucus nigra. NCBI lineage: Eukaryota > Viridiplantae > Streptophyta > Magnoliopsida > Dipsacales > Adoxaceae > Sambucus > Sambucus nigra. The sequence continues at coordinate 778,964,308 of OX422208.1, read as the reverse complement.
GAGGGGGTGGTGGAGGGGGCAGGGGGTGGGGTGGGGTGCGGTGTGTGTGTGTGTGGTGTGTTTTGGGGGAGGGGGTGGTGGAGGAGGGGAGGGGGGTGGTGGAGGGGGGCAGGGGGTGGGGTGGGGTGGTGTGTGTGTGTGTGTGTGTGGTGGTGTGTGGTGGGGGAGGGGGTGGTGGAGGGGGGCAGGGGGTGGGGTGGGGTGGGGTGTGTGTGTGTGTGTGTGGTGTGTGGTGGGGGAGGGGGTGGTGGAGGGGGGCAGGGGGTGGGGTGGGGTGGGGTGTGTGTGTGTGGTGGTGTGTGGTGGGGGAGGGATAATTCAGGGGCTTTAGCTAAACTAGGGTTTTATAGAGTTTCGCTCCTACTACTTGGGCAATGACTATACTAGGAACCAAAGATAAATAAATAAACTGGATTTAAAGTAAATACTAGGAAATCCCAATTTATAACCGTCTAATTTATATCCTTTATTTATTTAATCACGATTCATTCCACTAAATAATCATGATTGCACTCAAATTTAATTATTTATAAATCACTCGAAAGAATGTGTTCTTATTATTAAAGTTGATTACGGTATATTATGATTCCCCACGTTATGTTTTCGATACCCTCTTGGTTAAATAAATTTTCTACTAACCGATTTTAATGAATATCTGATCAATTCCTTGATTCTAAAACTTAATTCTATAGGATTATAAAATAGTTCATCGGTCGGGTAAACAAAACATATAAGTCTATCAAGGGGTATCACAATCCAAATTATTTCTTGGACGTGAATTCCTCCAAATTATGATCTCATACCTATTCACACAATGATTGACCAACTTGCGAGGATATATTGTTCTAACATATAATTGAACTTCACCCATCGCAATCGAAGAAATAATTGTGAAAGAAATTTGATATCCATAACCGTAGGGATTAAGAATCTATGAACTTTTTGCAAACGATATGAGATTTCCCATTTTTAATCAAGAACATCCTTAGACTTGTAGGGGGTGGGGTGGGGTGGGGTGTGTGTGTGTGTGTGGTGGTGTGTGGTGGGGGAGGGGGTGGTGGAGGGGGGCAGGGGGTGGGGTGGGGTGGGGTGTGTGTGTGTGTGTGTGTGTGTGTGTGCGTAGGTGCGTAGGTGTGCGTGTGTGTGTGGCGGTGGGTGGGGGTGGGGGTGGGGGTGGGGCACCCATTTAATAACTCTTTAAATATTTGGAAAAAACATAATATTACAAAATTGAAACGAAATGGTATTGACGGAACTTACACATATGTTATAATATAGATGGAACATTTTTTTATCTGTACTATTAATTCAATTAAGTCAATTAGGTAAAATGAAATGTGTACTATTAACATTTTTTTTTATCTGTACTAATAACATTTTTTTACAGCAAAAATGTCTCCTTCAGATGTTAAGGTGAAGATGATGATGCTGTTTATGATGATGTCGTCTGGGTTCGGTGGTAGCGGAGGCGACGAGGGCTCCTCCGCCGCTAGGCTCCCCAAATATGGAAAATTTGGGATTACCGTCGAAAACAAGTCGGAGCTTTTAGCGAGATCCCTCGAGCTGCTAAAGAGGGTCATCGGCCCGGGGTTTATGAGTTGGAAGGAGGTGCCGTATGAGCTCAAGTTAGCTGTTTGAGCGGCACTACAGGTAATATTTATATGAATATTTCAATTTATATTTATATTTATATTTATTCGCAACTAACATTGTATTTGTTGGACAGGAACAATTCAACTTGGATCCAAAGCTACGCGATTCCGTCTTGGAGCAGTTGAGGGAGCAACACAAGACGTGGAAGAAAAATATGCGGACACGGTACTTTGAAAAAACACGAGAGTCCATTTTACAATGGCGCGGATCCGTCCCGCCCAAGGAGCCGACCTCATTGGCACAATGGCAAAAGTTCATTGACAATGAGATCGAGGATCGACAATTGGCATCTCGCCAATCGGGGAGGGAAAATCGGGCTAAAAAGACGGACGTGCGCTACTCCGGTCGGACCTCTTACGCTGAGGTAGAGCATAGGATGCAGGTAAGATTTAATTTATCTATAACTACAGAAATATATTATTGGATATTATTTTACTTTACGGGGCCGATACTAATTTTACTTTACTCTATTTTATTTCAGGGGGTAGGGAGTGGGCCAGGGGGTAAGCCACATAGGCTCGATACTTATGTGGCTCTTCGGACGAAGAAGGGGAAGGACAAGGAGGTCTCCCCGAGCGTCGCGGCCACGATTGTAAGTAATCCGACAGTTTAATTATTGTTAATTACGTTGTAATTTTTTAGTTTACTTATTTTACTAATCATGTGCTTTTTGTCGTTTCAGGCAAAGCTTAAGGAAGTGCATGAGTCGCAGTCTGATGCCGACAAGGCATCTTTGTCCACAGACGCACTCAGCCAAGTGCTTGTCTCTGATCGCAAAGGGAGGACTAGGGGAGTGAGCTCGCGGGTGGCCAAATCTAGGATCATCGGATTGGAGACGAGCGACACCGGGTTGTCTCGAACGGTGGATTCACACGACGCGAAGCTGTCCCGTTTGGAGGCGACGATCCAAGATATGTACGCATTCATGAAGCGTACGTTGGGTGGAGACCGTAAAGGGAAAGGGAAAGGGAAGGAGAATGCGGTGGAGGAGGAGGTGCGGGAGGACGAGGCGCAGGATGACGAGGATGTGGACCTCGCTGCTTCATCACCGACACGTTCGTACTTCGACGATCCACTTCCCTATTTGACGCCGTCCAACAGACCATTGTCGACAATTGGTTGGCCGAGCGTGTTCATATTGGACGTATTTAATGGCCAGCGGATAGGGCGGGGGTTGAGGGACCCGAATATCGTCGAGGGTGGAATAGTCCATGGACGTGTGCTTCAAGAGATGGTGTAGGTTGTTATTAATGATACTACGTAGAAGCACCACTTAAGAGAGGTAGGTGTTAATGCTGGGATCCTTTATAACTGCTGGGTATGGGCCGTGAACGGGTGTATAGCGTAGGGATCACCCCACTTGTATATGTTTTGTGTTATCTGATTAGATAAAGGATTCCTTCGAACTTACCGATAGAGCACGAACGAGACACCACTGGTATATGCCTTTGAGTGTCGCTTACATGAAAGGATATATATATATATATATATATGATTACACAAATATAATGATACTAATTCATGCATATAAGAATGTAGATAATAAATTACAGACCCAATACTATGTAATGTGCATAATAGATGTTTTTGTTTCACTTTTATGAGTAATATGACTGGGATATTGTGGGGAAACGGTAATATGAAGATAGATGATTATGTTTCAGTATGTTCGTTATTACTTAATGCATCTTATATTATATTGACATGGTTAGCCTTTATTATTCATAATTTGTTCAGTTATACATGAATTATCACACTTAGACGAGGGATGAGATACTTGACACAAGTGAGTGGACTTGAAGGTTACTTACTTTCAATTAAATGTGTTTTAGCACAATAAAATTGGTAAGTTAATTCTTGCACACTTTAGGGCTCTGACCTAAAGTTATAAATATTTCCCCCCCATGTTTGCTTAGGCAGGTATAGCGTGACTGAAAGAATATTAGACTTGTTATCACGTGTTGCTTCTCAAAGATTAAGTTATTGATTATAGATTAGGTTGCTACTTATTCGTGTCTTTTCTTATTTTGGTTTATTATAAGGGCATAAGCCCGGAGTCATTCGATTTATTAGTCGAGATAGTTCTGTTCATGTTGATTTTTATTTTGTTAGACATGGATGTTAGTTTCATTATTACTTACTGTTATTTAATTTAATCCAGTTTTAATTCTAATGTGGTTCATTATATGAATTTTTATTACGGTCGCTACTACGAATGATATAAATTGCCAAGCACGCCCCATCTTCGACGTAGCATGTCTGGCCAACCTTTACGTGAGAAAATAGGGTTTGTTATAGCCGAATGATCGTCACTTTCATAACCGGTAAGAAAATTTTAGCGTCAATTCCTTCCTTGTTCTAGAATGCTTTGACCACTAGTCTTGCCTTTTATCTCTTTGAACCATCATGTTCCTCTTTTACTCAGTACACCTTTTTTTTGTGGAGAACCTTCTTTCTTAAAAGAAACTTAGCTAGTTCCCATGTGTTATTAGAGATAAGAGACTTCATCTCATCATTCATTGTAAGCTCTCACCTTCTCGCATCCTTAATCTGGCAGGCTTCATCATAGCATCCATGTTCACCTCCATCAGTGAGAAAAAAATACTTCATATACTTTTTATTTAGTATATGAGGTCGGGACGATCATATCAATTCAAGAGCAAGATGTGGAGACTGTGGTGTGTCAGTTTATTGTAGGATACTCCGCGATATTGGTTCGTTTGGTAGAGAAATTTCATTTGCCTAATGTGCCACATTAGTATTTGGAATATCCTCCAAATCAATACATATTAGATCATCATGTCTTGTGCCATGAGACCGTGGTAAATCTATGTCCTTGTACATCTTATTTTCAATGAATATCACATCCCTATTTCTGATTACTTGATCATTCCATAATTGATAACAAAATTCATCTTATCCATATCCAATAAAAGTTCATTTTAGTTGCTTAAGGTCAAGCTTAAACCTAGCATGATCACTAATATGCACATATGACATATAGCCGAAAACCTTCAAGTGTGAAAGTTTTATCTCCTTTCCTCTCCATACCTCCCATGGTATTCTCTACTCTAATAGCATTGATGATCTTCTGTTGATTAGGCAGGTTGTTGTGTTAATTCGTCCTCTGCCCAAAACTGTTTGGGTAAACCTGTATATATCCTTATGAATCTGGCTTTCTTAGTCAATGTTTAGTTCATCCTTTCTCCTACGCCATTTTTTTTATGGTGTCTCGTATACAATCCTATTTAGTCTTATGCCATTTTCATAACAAAACTTCTTGAATTCAGTGTCTTCATACTAGCCACCGTTGTCAGATCTTAGTTTCTTTATCTTCAGCTTTATCTCATTCTCCACCATGGCCTTCAATTTCTTACATACCTCATACACCTCAGGCTTATGTCTTAAGAATTAAACCCACACCTTTCATGAGTGGTAATCAATGAGAGTCACAAAGTAATACTTTTCGTCGATGGATGAGATTAGGGTTGGTCCCCATACGTCTATATGAACCAACTAAAACTTCTATTTCTTTGGAGTTTTGCCACTCTTCTGGAAGCTGACTCAATTTTGCTTCCCAAATATGTAACTCTTATATAAACTATTATCAACTGACTGTAGTGCTAACATTTTTCCCTATGAGTGATAATTTTGATCCCTTTCTTACTCATGGGATTGAATCTTTGGGGCCAGAAGTTTGAGTCTTCTTTGCTATCAGTAACTATAATTGATCCACAAGAGTCTGCAGTCATGTAAAGTGAGTCACTCTTCATTCCACGTGCTATATCCATGACCCCTTTAAAAATTTCCAGTCATCACCACTGAGGGTTATGACATAACCTTCATTTGCCAACTAGACCACCAAAAAAATATTTTTACTCAAGTGAGGGATGTTTCGCATACCATTTAGTTTCCATACAAAACCGTTCAACTTGATTTGTATGTTTCCTTTGCCAGCATCATCGCAAGCCTCACTACACCAAATTTGCCCATTTGTCAAGGTCATTGACCTTGACAAATCCAACTTGTCAAGGTCAATGACCGTGACATTTCGAGGCGAGACAACTTTTTTTGTCACGGTCATTGAACTTGACACAACTCGTATTTTGTGTCACGATCGTGTCGCGGTCAATGACCGTGACACGTTTGTCACGGTTTATAACCGTGACAAAGCCGTGACCCTTTTTAAAAAATTATCATGGTCATTGACCGTGACAAGTCCGTTGTCACGGACGTGTCACGGTCAATGTTGTACCTGTTCTGGGCATAATTTAAAAAAAATCTGCTGGGCAGTATGGCCACTGCCACTGCCCAGCAGTATATTTGTACCTGTTATAGCAACATTGTACCTGTTCCAAACATCTTATATCCGAACAAACTAAAGATAATGCAAATATATATTCAAATAAGAAACTATTTAAGAAGAAACAACATCACCATCAATTATCTCAAATCTACAAATTATTTGCATGGAAAAGAGATTTTGTATCGCGACGCTCGGGAACACCTCCTTATCCTTCCCTTCTCGTCCGAATAGGCACATAAGTATAGAGCATATGTGGCCTACCCTTAGGGACACTCCCTGTCCCCTGAATTGAAATAAAGTAAAATTAGTATCCGCCCCTCAAATATAGATAAATATAAATCGTAATTGAAATCGAAATCGAAATTGACATATAAATATAAATACATTACTTGTAGTGTCACTCAAACAGCTAACTTGAGCTTATATGGCACCTCCTTCCAACTAATGTACCCCGGGCAATCGTGTCAAATATAATTCTCTTCATATCTAAACACTAAGAAATACCATAATCCTATGGAGTTATGCGTTGCAAATTCCTTCCAACCGTTGTATAGCCAAAAATCAGCAGTTGAAGTTGTCAATTCCACCTTTCAATGGTCTCCCATGTTTTGCTAGAAGTTCCAAGTGGTGGGGTATGGAAAGTGGAATTGACAACTTCAACTCGTGATGTTTGGCTACATAACGGTTAGGAGGAATTTGCAGAGCATCGCTCCATAGGATTATGGCATTTCTTAGTGTTCGGATAGACGAAGAGATTCAGTCTCCTCTCCACAAATAGGACACCCCAAATAACTATGTACTAATCACCTATTAAAGGTAAGAAGCGTATATTCATGGATTAGTATAAATAAAACTTAGATGTTGTTGGAATATTTATGTATTAATCTCCTCTCCACACACGCACACTACACAAGAGTGAAAATGATAAAGCGTTGTAAGGACATTTTTGTCCATTATCAATTTATTATGTCGCACGCCGTTACACCGTTGAAGAAATTCAAGATTCATACATTCATCAACGGATCCGAATATCAAAAGAAGAAGAGGAATCAAAGTCAGACAGAATCGGACCGATCCGCCTGGAATAAAAGAACCGATCCGGTCAACCGGACCGATCCGCCTCAGACCCGGACCGATCCGACTGCTGAAGGCCTGGAAGCGAACCGATCCGATCATCAACGGACCGATCCGTCTCAAAATAAAAGAACCGATCCGGTCAATCGGACCGATCCGCCTCAGACCCGGTCCGGTCCGCCTGGGATAAACTTCAACAGATCGTGTTTGATGATGCTGGGAATCAGCACCACCAGGTGAGGTGTTTTGCAAGCTCAATATAGATGCAACAATGGCAACATAGCAGTATAAAGAAGATAAGAATGAGATGAGGATAAGGGGAATAACACCTGAAGATAAGTGGTTCAGCCAATTTGGCCTACGTCCACTGTGAGTGTGTGAGTAATATCACTGAAAGAAGGCACTAATGGCCATGGATACAACCTCTCAAGCTCCTTCTCTCTCTATAGTATGTATTTAAACAGAGTTTTAGCTAGGGTTTTAATATCTGGATCCCTTGCAAGGTAGGGGATGATCCCTTTATATAGTGTCTAGGGGGTGTAATGTACCCCCTATGCATGTAATGTGCATGTGTGTAGTTTCCTCACCAATGGGGGTGTGCCACCTATCATGGCCACATGTAGGTAATGATGATGAAATATTCTCACACATGTGGAGAATAATCTTGTTATAACTGATTTGTGCCCAGGTGTCCTTATCCAGATGTCAACAGATGCTCGGCAGTCATGTTGGTGAATGGCCTCGGCTTAGGAGAGGCCTAGCTATAAAGGTTGGATGTCCGCTCAATCCGCGAAGTGTCATGAGGAATCTCGGCCTGATGTCAGCCGAGGTATATGCTAGGGTCGGCCTGAGCCGAGGTTAGGCATGTGGCATGCTGATGTTTACTAATACCTCAGGTAACCTCGGCCCAAGCCGAGGTAGGATCCATGATGAAGGTGAATCGGTGGCTCCTTGTTATCTCGGCCTACTGATGGCCGAGGTTGCTATTCCTGGGCACTTGAGGGTGCTGTTGATATATGCGACGTGCGTAGTATCCTTGGTGAGGTGAATGTAGTAATGTCGGCCGGGGCCGAGGTAGTCCTGCCCGAGGGATAATACCGGTGGTCCTTACCCCTTATTGGGCCTACCAATGTCTCGGCCACCATCTCGGCCGAGGTAGGTGTCCCTGGCTGAGGTTATACTTGGGCATATCAATCACCCCCCAGCCCTTAGTCATTTGTGAGAGCAGGTGGCTAGGGGATTCTTGCCTCCGAGGCCTGTTCACCCCAAGGCCAACACCTGCATGACACCTGTCCCAAGCCAAGGCGTGCCCACTTGGTTGGCATGTGATGTCAGTTGTCCCTTGGGCTTCCCAAGGCAATGATGAGCCTTGGGAATCGTGCTCAAGTATTTAAAGGTTAAAAACCTTTCTTCTTCCTCATTTCTCTCCTTCGCGCCCTGTTTTCTGCAAGTCTCTCTCTCTGAAGCTCCCTCGTTCCAGCGCTTATTCTGCAGGGGAATACCTCGTTTCTTGCGCGATTTCCTCTATTTCATTCATCAACTCACCCTCAGGTACCTCCCCCTCTCCATCTCCTTCATTTTGGCATTTTAATTTGAATTTTCCGGTGAGGGTTTGAATTTTCCGGTGGTAGTATGAGTTTTCCAGTGAGGGTTTGAATTTTCCGGTGGGCTAGGTTTTCTGCAAAAGTTCTTTGGTTTGATCTTTGGTCTCCTTAATCTTTCAAGCCAAACTCGTTTGTAGTTTTTAGGATTTTTCCTCAAGTTTAGGGTCTGCCAAAGTTTTGGGACGTCCCCCGATGCTCAGACCCCTGTATCAACTTCTTGAAGACTTCCCATGTCTTAGAGAAAAGACCTTAGAGAAAATTAGGCAAATAGAGAGAGCTCAGGAAGAAGCTCGTAGGTCACAGGAGTTCCCTGTCAGACCTCTCTTTCCTCCACCTCTCAAGGTGGTATACCCTCGTCCACCTGAGAATTTCTATCAGACAGACGCCTCTGCCAATAACTTGCCGATGTCTGAGTCTGAGTCTTCCACCTCCGACCCGATGTCTGTGGACTCTTTCCAAGAGGCCATGGACTTCGCTCCTCAGGCTGGTCAGGACCCTGACCAGGCCGAGGTTTCCAGCCGGGCCTCATCCCAAAATGGCACAAGTACCTCAAGTTCTTCTTCAGAGGTTGAGCTTGTTGGGCCAAGTGTGGTTGTGTCTCCCATTCTAAATGCCATCCCACTGTCGGCCGTTACTGGGGCCGAGTTTGCTCAAAGGTTCCCTGGTCACCCGTCTACGTCTGCTCCAGCCGACGTTGAGTCTGACGACGATGAGGATGCCGAAAGTGATGTTGACACATCTGAGGCGGCCGAGTATGAAAGCACAGTTACTGAGGTGGATATATTGCACTTCAGGTACTTATACTCCATCAGTCCCTCTATCCACTTAAGGAGACCTATGAGGGAAGAGAGGGCCTACCATGGTCAAGATGGAGAGATCTGCTTGTACGAGCAGATGTTCAAGTTAGGTTTTCGTCTTCCCTTTCACCCTGTCATCAGGTCCATCCTTTCCTTCATTAACTTGGCCCCCTCACAGCTCTCTCCCAATGCTTGGAGAGTTATCATAGGGGCCATTATCTTGTGGAGGGCGGTCCACAACTCTGACCTCCCAGTTCAGGTCTTTGCTGGCTGTTACGTCCCCACCTCGGCCAAGAATCATCCGAGCTACTATCACTTCGTGGCTCGGAGGCCTGAGAAAAAGATGCTCTTGGTCACTCAGACCTCCAATCATAATTGGAAACCTCGGTACTTTTTTGCCTCAGGGTTATGGGAATTTGGTCCTTCCATTCCCTCTTCCTTTTATGAGCCGAGAATACCCCTTAAATGGGGAAAAGTCACCATGTCTGCTAGGGCCGACCCTGGACTAAGTGTTCAAAATGGCAAAAAGGTGAAGGCCCTGCAAGACCAAGGGGCCCATGGGATGTTTGTCAAGTTCGAGCATCTGTTGACCCCCCAGTACCTCTCGGGGACGAGCTTAGGTGGAAGTCCCCTAGTTGACTTTGGTAAGGATTTTTATTTTTATTTCAAATCTAACCTCTGATTATACTTACTTTATTTCTGAGTCTTATCTTTTCATTTTTGCAGAGAGACCACCAGGCATTTCAGACGAGTTGTGGGAGATGGCAGCTCCAAGCTTGGCTAGACTTGTCAAGAAGACCGGGTTGAATGCTCCTCCACCTGCTCCCTCAACATCCAAGTCCAAGAAGAGGGCCCTTGATGTCCATCCCCCTGAGGATCAGTGGCCGAGCTCCAGGCAAAGGAAGACTCCAGACGCTGCAATTCCTATCACAGCCGATACCTTAGCTGCTCGTCTGGACCAGCTGAAGCTTTCCGAGAGCGTGGTCGGCAATAGCAGGCAGGCCATGGACGCCCTTGCCAACGTGATGACTGATGCCGACAAGCGCTTTTACAGGGCCATGGACACTCATATGCTGGTTGAGTTCGGCCTCCACAGAGCCGTCCAGGTATGGCTCGTTCATTTTTCCAAGTGCGACCTCTGAATTTATTTCCCTCTAACCTCTTCATTGTCTGTGCAGAGTGTGACTGCCATGTACCAATTATCTAACTGGGCCTTAAGGAAATTGCCTCTGATACAGAAGGGGCAAGAAACTGAGCAGGTGGAGAGCACCCTGAAGGCCGAGGTCGACCGTCTGAGGACGGAGTTGCAAAATGCTGAGACCAAGGCCCAAAATTCTGAAAACAAGGCCCAATGCCTAGAAAAGGACATCTCTGCACTCATCCAGAGCCACACCAAGGCCTTGAAGGACAAGGATGATGCCCTGCAGAGGAAGGTTAATGCTGTTGTGAAGGCCTCTCTTGCAGATGCCTCGGAGAAAATAATTGCTGATTACAAGGTCTCCGAGGAGTTTGTAGGTTTTGGTCTTGAATACCTTGAAAGGGGTATCAAGGCCACCACCAAATGGGCCGAGGTCAGGGAGGCCGAGGTTGGCACCATAAAGGCCTCCGACTTTGTGGGCCTCGGCCTTGCCGACGCTCAGTTTGCCCAGGCCTTGCATGAGATAGAGGACGAGGCTGCTGCCCCTGGTCAGACTGTTACTCTGGAAGGGACTGATCTCGGAGGGACTGACCCTGCAAATGAAGTGGCTGAGGTGACCAATGCCGAGCAGGCCAATCCAGCCGAGACATCGAATGTTCCTCCCTCAGATGTTTGACTTGGCCTTGTATTTTGCATTTTTTGTTTTGACTTGTAATCTTGCATTTGTAATTTCTCAGATATGTAAATATTATGTAATTTCTTTCATTGAATGCCAATGTCTTCCTTCATCTTGATCTCTGAATGTATTTGAATGCCATGCAATCTCTGAAGTCATTATTTAATATGATGCCATAACCATTACTTAAGAGTCTGAGGTCCTCTAACCAAGGTGTCTGAGGTTAGCCTCATAATAAATCACCAAATTAATGATGTTAATGGTCTGAGGTCCTCTAACCTAGGTGTCTGAGGTTAGCCTCATAATAAATCACCAAATTAATGATGTTAAGGGTCTGAGGTCCTCTAACCTAGGTGTCTGAGCTCAGACCTCGTCACCACCGAGTGATGTTATGAGGGTCTGAGGTCACTACCTGGGCCGAGGTTAGCCTCATAATAAATCACCAAATTAATGATGTTAAGGGTCTGAGGTCCTCTAACCTAGGTGTCTGAGCTCACACCTCGTCACCACCGAGTGATGTTATGAGGGTCTGAGGTCACCACCTGGGCCGAGGTTAGCCTCATAATAAATCACCTAATTAATGATGTTAAGGGTCTGAGGTCCTCTAACCTAGGTGTCTGAGCTCAGACCTCGTCACCACCGAGTGATGTTATGAGGGTCTGAGGTCATCACCTGGGCCGAGGTTAGCCTCATAATAAATCACCAAATTAATGATGTTAAGGGTCTGAGGTCCTCTAACCTAGGTGTCTGAGCTCAGACCTCGTCACCACCGAGTGATGTTATGAGGGTCTGAGGTCACCACCTGGGCCGAGGTTAGCCTCATAATAAATCACCAAATTAATGATGTTAAGGGTCCGAGGTCCTCTAACCTAGGTGTCTGAGCTCAGACCTCGTCACCAACGAGTGATGTTATGAGGGTCTGAGGTCACCACCTGGGCCGAGGTTAGCCTCATAATAAATCACCAAATTAATGATGTTAAGGGTCTGAGGTCCTCTAACCTAGGTGTCTGAGCTCAGACCTCGTCACCACCGAGTGATGTTATGAGGGTCTGAGGTCACCACCTGGGCCGAGGTTAGCCTCATAATAAATCACCAAATTAATGATGTTAAGGGTCTGAGGTCCTCTAACCTAGGTGTCTGAGCTCAGACCTCGTCACCACCGAGTGATGTTATGAGGGTCTGAGGTCACCACCTGGGCCGAGGTTAGCCTCATAATAAATCACCAAATTAATGATGTTAAGGATGGAACGAGAATTTGTCATGGAAACTGATCTTTATTAACAACCTCTTCTCAATAAGATGGTACATTTACAATTTACAAAATAGATGCAACATCATATGAAATATCTCTTTAGGTGGTCAGCATTCCATGGGTTGGCGAAGGGTTCTCCCTCTAGGTTCTCTAGCCTATACGTGCCAGGCAAAACCTCTTCCGTTACTCTGTAGGGGCCATGCCAGTTCGGGTGTAGCTTGTTTGTTTTCTGTAGGGTCTTCTTAAGCACTAGGTCTCCTACCGCAATGGGTTTTGATTTCACCCTTTGATTGTAGAATTTTGCTGCTCTCTGTTGGTATGCTGCTTTCCTGACCTCTGCGTCTTCCCTTCTTTCTTCAATTAGGTCCAGGTCTAACCTCCTCCTTTCCTCGTTGCTGTCAGGATCGTAGGTCTGAACCCGATGAGTTGGTAGGCCTATCTCCGTTGGTATGACGGCTTCTGAACCGTGTGCCAGCATGAATGGGGTTTCTCCCGTGGGTGTCCTCGCTGTGGTCCTGTAAGCCCATAGCACAGCGTAAACCTCTTCTATCCATCTCCCCTTCGCGTCTTCTAACCTCTTCTTGATTCCGTCCAAGATAGTCCTGTTTGTGACCTCAGTCTGGCCATTAGCCTGAGGTCGACCAGGAGATGAGAAGAACTGTTTAATCCCCACACTTTGGCAATACTTCTCTAAGGAGGAGTTCTTGAACTGGGTCCCATTATCTGAGATGAGCGTGTTTGGGAGGCCATACCTACATATGATGTTCTTCCAGATGAACTGAAAGGTCTTCTGCTCCGTAATCGTTATCATTGGTTCGGCCTCTACCCATTTTTAAAAGTAGTCAATGGCAACTATCAAGAATCTATAGTTGTTGACTGCTCTTGGCAAAGGTCCTACTAAGTCAATTCCCCATACCGCGAAAGGCCACGGAGAAGAGATTGCTGTCATAGGCTGATGGGGTTGGTGGGGGATAGTGGCGAACCTCTGACATTTATCGCACTTCTTCACATAGTCAGCAGCGTCCCTAGACAAGGTTGGCCACCAGTATCCTTGAGTGATGATCCTTTTGGCTAAGGGTCTTCCCCCTATGTGGCTAGAGCAAGATCCCTCATGAACCTCTTCCAAGACCCCGGGTACCTCCATGGGATGCACACATCTGAGGAGGGGCAAGAGGAACCCCTTTTTATACAAGACATCACCTACCAATGAGAACTTGCAGCTCTGTACCTCAACTTTTTTCTTTCCAATCTGGACTCAGGTAGCTCCCTCTCCCTTAAGTATCGGACGAGCGGGTCGATCCAAGAGTCTCCTGGGTTCACATTGTGACAAGGGCTGCGTACCTCGTCCTCCTCTATGCTTGCCTTTCCCAGGACTTCAATTGGGATGGTTCTTCCCAAGTCTGTCTTCATTGCCGAGGCCAGTCTTGCCAATGCGTCAGCGAGATTGTTGCTCAATCTCGGCACTCTCTTCAGTTTGGCATCTTCAAAAAACTCTAGCAATCCTCTTACCTTTTTTAAGTACCTGGCCATCCTTTCGTCTTTAGCCTCGTATGACCCCAACACCTGGTTAACAACCAACCTTGAGTCGCTATGCAGTAGGAGCCGCTTTACCCGCAGAGTTGTTGCCAATAGGAGACCTGCTATCATGGCCTCATACTCAGACTCATTATTTGAAGCCTGGAAGTTGAATCTCAAGGCATATTCAATGTTGGCGCCATCTGGAGCCGAGAGTACTAGCCCCGCGCCTCTTCCACCATCACAGGAGGATCCATCCACGAAGAGGCTCCACACGTCTTCGTCTGAAGAGAAGACCCCTTCTCTCATCACCCCTTTTTCGAAGAGGTATCGATCCTCTTCGTTTTCTTCTATTCTCCTCCGAGTCTTACCTGGGACTACCTCTTCTCGGCCCCGGAAGACGTACGGGTCTGTCTCTTCCGAATCTCGAAAGACACCTCGACTCTTCTCTTCGCTGCCATCCAAGCTCTTCTCTGACTCAGTCTCTTCCCAAGTGAACTCTGCGACAAAGTCTGCAAGGGCCTGCCCCTTAATGGCTGTCCTGGGCTGGTAAGTAAGATCATACTCTCCTAGTTCAATGGCCCAGGCCATCAATCTTCCAGACTTCTCAGGCTTGTGCAGAACCTGCCTTAGTGGGGAGTCCGTAAGGACTATCATAGAGTGAGCTTGAAAGTAAGGCTTCATTTTCCTTGAAGCATGGATAAGAGCATAAGCCAACTTCTCCATTCGGGGATAGTTTTGTTCAGACCCTTGTAGGGCCTTACTGTTGAAGTACACAGGCCTCTGAACTCCACCCTCCTCTCGTATGATGGTCGCGCTAATAGCCGACTCAGAGACTGCCAGATACACAAACAACCTTTCTCCCATAATGGGCCGGGACAGCAGCAAGGGAGACCCTAAGTAGGACTTGAGTTGATCAAAGGCTTTTTCACACTCTTCATCCCACTGAAAGGCCTTCCTTAGAACCTTGAAGAATGGAAGACACTTATCCGTTGCCCTGGAAACAAACCTGTTCAGGGCTGCCACTCTTTCGGTGAGTCTTTGGACATCCTTGATACTCCTAGGAGTCTTCATGTCAAGCAATGCCTTGATTTTCTAAGGGTTTGCCTCAATCCCCCTTTGATTAACGATGAACCCCAGGAACTTCCCGGCTCCTACCTCGAAGACACATTTTGCTGGGTTGAGCTTCATTTTGTAGGAGTCCATGACATCAAAGGTCTTCTCAAGGTCCGCTACATGAGTACAGGCTTTCAGGCTCTTCGTTAGCATATCGTCCACATATACCTCCATGGTCTTACCTATCTGTTCCTCGAACATCCTATTGACAAGACGTTGATACGTTGCCCCCGCATTTTTCAGACCAAATGGCATCACCTTGTAACAGTACGTCCCCTTGTCAGTAATGAAGGTTGTCTTCTCAGAGTCCTCGGCATCCATGAAGATTTGGTTATAACCTGAATAAGCATCCATGAAACTCATGAGCTCGTGCCCTGCCGTTGCGTCCACCATCTGGTCTATCCTAGGCAAGGGATAGATGTCCTTCGGGCAAGACCTATTCAGGTCTGTTAAGTCTACACACATCCGCCACTTTCCATTGGCCTTAGGCACGATCACTGCATTTGAGAGCCACTCTGGATAGGTGACCTCTCTTATGAACTCGGCCTCTTCCAACTTTTTCACTTCTTCCCGAATGACCTCATACTTCTCTCTGGAGTAAATTCTTCTCCTCTGCTTAATTGGCCTGGCATCCCTGTCCACATTGAGCTTGTGGGTCATGACCTCAAGGTCTATACCAGGCATGTCTGTGTGACTCCAGGAGAAAACACTCTGTCTCTTCCTGAGGAAGCTTACCAGCTCTTCCTTGATCTTTGGTTCTAGAGCCTTGCCGACCTAGACGGTTTTTTCCGACTCGTCCTCATTGAGGACGATGGATTCTACCTCTTCCGCGGCCTCGCCCTTCTTCAGCTTTGTTTCATCTCTCGGGTCAAGAGTGTCTATGCTGTAGGTGGCGGTTGCTCTCTTATGATCCTCCCTCTCTTCAGCTGAGTTGAAGTAACACTCCCGTGTCGTGGTCTGGTCCCCTTGCACTTCCCCTACCCCATAAGGAGTCGGGAATTTTAGCATCTGGTGGACAGTTGACGGCACAGCTTCAAACTCTTTGAGGGCCACTCTTCCGATGATGAGGTTGTAGGCCGAGAAGACATTTTCGTCCATGATAAAAAAGTTTATCTTCTTGGTTAGCCTCTTAGGCCATTCATCTCCCATTCGTACATCCATTTCATACATGCCTAATAGGTGTACCTTCTCACCACTAAAGCCTATCAATGGGTGATGGTAGGGCACCAGCCTTGCCCTGCTAAGACCCAGGCTCTTGAAACAAGGCCAGAACATCACATCTGCCGAGCTTCCCCCATCTATGAGGATTCTCCCAACATCGCACCCATGTACCCTTGTGGTTATGACTAAAGGGTCATCATGGGGGGCTAAGATGCCCTTGAAGTCAAGTCTGGATAATCCCACGACTAGGGTGTCCATGTCCACCTTCTTCCTCTTCTGCACTGCGTCAGAAGACATTAGATTCACAACCTCAGGTTTGACCACTGACTTGGCCTCCGCTACATGAGCTTTCCTGTCGGCTACCTCAGAGCCACCTCCTGCGAAACCCCCACATATGGTGCTAACACCAAAGGAGATCATCCCTACCCTCTTGACTGGGGTGTTGCCATCCTTAGGAGGGAGATCCGGGTCATCTCCATCATCACCCTCCGAATCATCATGCCTTCTAGCCGGGACATCGCCACGGCACCTGTCATCTCTTCTCTTCCTAGGGTCTTCTCTTACACCCTTCGGGGCCTTGCCATCCACGTACTTTCTTAGCTTCCCGAATTTCAGCATCTTCTCAATCTCATCCTTCAGAGCAAAGCATCTATCTGTGATATGGACGTGATCCTGATGGAACTCACACCAGAGGTTCTTATTCCTCTTATGTGGTGGGGCCTTCAATTTCTCTGGCCACCTTAGAGCCCGATCAGTCTTGATCTCATTAAGGATGTGCTCACAGCTCACAGTCAGAGGAGTGTAATGAGCGAACTTGTCATCTGCTGACCTCTTCTTCCCCTCTTTCTTACCCTGGGATCTCCCAGTGCTACCATGGTTCTCCTCCTTATATTTGGCGGCCATTGTCTCTTCCGCTTTCATCACTTTCCCGGCGGTGGACAACAGTTCTGCCATAGACTTGGGGGGGTCTTCCGCCAACTTCCACAATAACTTCCCCTTCTGGAGGCCTCCTATCAGGGCAGTCATGGCTATGCTCTCCTCGTAATCCTCTACCTCCAGCTTCTCCTTGTTAAATCTTGCTATATAGTCTCTTAGGCTTTCTCCCTTAGCCTGTTTGACATACAGGAGGTGGGTAGTCTTCTTCTGAGGTCTTACCCCAAAGCAGAAGTTGTGGATGAACTGCTCTGCCAGGCCCTTGAAGTTTTCGATCGAGTTCTTCGGAAGAGAGGTGAACCAACTATGAGTTGCCCCTGTCAAGGTCCCTGAGAAGGCCTTACACTTCATCTCATCAGGGATCGAGTAAATATCTGCCGCCGACTGATACATCTCAATGTGGTGCACTGGGTTAGTGATGCCATCGTATTTAGGAGTCACTGTAGGAGGCTTGAACTTAGCGGGGGTTAGGAATCCCACTATCCTAGCTACAAAGGGGGAGCCCTCCGAGTAGCCCCTCTGTAATGGGTCCCTGCTTTTGATGAGGTCCCCTATCTTCTCTTCCAGATGTTGGATTGAGTCATTCCAGGGTCTTCTCTCTTCAGCTGGGCCGAGGTTGTCCCCTGCCACCTCCCTACGATGGACAGAGGGTTCCCCAGCCACAATACGCTGACTATTGACCTCCTCCTGCTCCTGGGCTCTTCTTTCCAAGGGTCGGCCTTGATCTGGCCGAGCCTGCCTATTCCCTCTTTGAGAGCCTGCCGCGCTTCTTGACCTCGATAGCCTCTGCCTCAGGTCATTGACTGGGCCCAGCCTCTCGAAGGCCGACCCTCTGCTCAACCTGTTAAAGGCTGATCCTCTCTGTTGGGCCTCCTCTCTTCCTCGGCCGACACATCCTTGACTCTGCCTATCAAAGGCCGACCCTCTTTGTTGGGCCTCGTCTCTTCTTCAGACGACACATCCATGGCTCTGCCTAAGGGGTCGTACGGTGTTATCTGACACCTCATACGGCTCCTAGCAGTCTTCCGGGGCCTCTTCAGCTTCTAGGTCATCATACCTGTCCTCTGGGCAAGGGTTTCCCTGCCTCCCCAGGCGCAAGCGCCTAGGGTCAGCAACGTCCCTCCTCCGCTGGGGTGCAGGTTGGTCCTTCATAGGTGCCTGGGGTGGTCCCCTGGCATTAGGATGGGGTTGAACTGCCACCGGAGTTATCATGTCCGGGGAGACTCCAGGTGGCCTCATCATCATGGTTTGGCTGAGCTGAGCAAATTGCTCCTTCATGGCTTGTTGTGTTGCAGCTAAAGATTTCAAAGCTGCTGCCACCTCCGCCATTTCGGACTGGGGAGGAACTTGACTGGAGCTAGCCCCTCCGCCTCCGGGCGGCGGAAGAGGCGGTGGTAATTCTGGTGCCATGTGTTAATAATAAAGAGCTTGAACAGCAAGTGAGCTTAATACCTTAAAGGACCTCTTTCAATGGTGAAACAGCCCCACACAAGATGTGGTTCCTGGTTCACCACCAGTCTCCGGTGAGGTAAAGCAGAAAAAGAGGAAGAGATAGTCTCTCGATTCCCACAAACGGCGCCAAAATGATGATGCTGGGAATCAGCACCACCAGGTGAGGTGTTTTGCAAGCTCAATATAGATGCAACAATGGAAACATAGCAGTATAAAGAAGATAAGAATGAGGTGAGGATAAGGGGAATAACACCTGAAGATAAGTGGTTCAGCCAATTTGGCCTACGTCCACTGTGAGTGTGTGAGTAATATCACTGAAAGAAGGCACTAATGGCCATGGATACAACCTCTCAAGCTCTTTCTCTCTCTACAGTATGTATTTAAACAGAGTTTTAGCTAGGGTTTTAATATCTGGATCCCCTTGCAAGGTAGGGGATGATCCCTTTATATAGTGTCTAGGGGGTGTAATGTACCCTCTATGCATGTAATGTGCATGTGTGTAGTTTCCTCACCAATGGGGGTGTGCCACCTGTCATGGCCACATGTAGGTAATGATGATGAAATATTCTCCCACATGTGTAGAATAATCTTGTTATAACTGATTTGTGCCCAGGTGTCCTTATCCAGATGTCAACAGATGCTCGGCAGTCATGTTGGTGAATGGCCTCGGCTTAGGAGAGGCCTAGCTATAAAGGTTGGATGTCCGCTCAATCCGCGAAGTGTCATGAGGAATCTCGGCCTGATGTCAGCCGAGGTATATGCTAGGGTCGGCCTGAGCCGAGGTTAGGCATGTGGCATGCTGATGTTTACTAATACCTCTGGTAACCTCGGCCCAAGCCGAGGTAGGATCCATGATGAAGGTGAATCGGTGGCTCCTTGTTATCTCGACCTACTGATGGCCGAGGTTGCTATTCCTGGGCACTTGAGGGTGCTGTTGATATATGCGACGTGCGTAGTATCCTTGGGGAGGTGCATGTAGTAATGTCGGCCGGGGCAGAGATAGTCCTGCCCGAGGGATAATACCGGTGGTCCTTACCCCTTATTGGGCCTACCAATGTCTCGGCCACCATCTCGGCCAAGGTAGGTATCCCTGGCTGAGGTTATACTTGGGCATATCAATCACCCCCCGGCCTTAGTCATTTGCGAGAGTAGGTGGCTAGGGGATTCTTGCCTCCGAGGCCTGTTCACCCCAAGGCCAACACCTGCGTGACACCTGTCCCAAGCCAAGGCGTGCCCACTTGGTTGGCATGTGATGTCAGTTGTCCCTTGGGCTTCCCAAGGCAATGATGAGCCTTGGGAATCGTGCTCAAGTATTTAAAGGTTAAAAACCTTTCTTCTTCCTCATTTCTCTCCTTCGCGCCCTGTTTTCTGCAACTCTCTCTCTCCGAAGCTCCCTCGTTCCAGCGCTTGTTCTGCAGGGGAATACCTCGTTTCTTGCGCGATTTCCTCTATTTCATTAATCAACTCACCCTCAGGTACCTCCCCCTCTCCATCTCCTTCATTTTGGCATTTTAATTTGAATTTTCCGGTGAGGGTTTGAATTTTCCGGTGGTAGTATGAGTTTTCCAGTGAGGGTTTGAATTTTCCGGTAAGCTAAGTTTTCTGCAAAAGTTCTTTGGTTTGATCTTTGGTCCCCTTAATCTTTCAATCCAAACTCGTTTGTAGTTTTTAGGATTTTTCCTCAAGTTTAGGGTCTGCCAAAGTTTTGGGTCGTCCCCCGATGCTCAGACCCCTGTATCAACTTCTTGAAGACTTCCCATCTCTTAGAGAAAAGACCTTAGAGAAAATTAGGCAAATAGAGAGAGCTCAGGAAGAAGCTCGTAGGTCACAGGAGTTCCCTGTCAGACCTCTCTTTCCTCCACCTCTCAAGGTGGTATACCCTCGTCCACCTGAGAATTTCTATCAGACAGACGCCTCTGCCAATAACTTGCCGATGTCTGAGTCTGAGTCTTCCACCTCCGACCCGATGTCTGTGGACTCTTTCCAAGAGGCCATGGACTTCGCTCCTCAGGCTGGTCAGGACCCTGACCAGGCCGAGGTTTCCAGCCGGGCCTCGTCCCAAAATGGCACAAGTACCTCAAGTTCTTCTTCAGAGGTTGAGCTTGTTGGGCCAAGTGTGGCTGTGCCTCCCATTCTAAATGCCATCCCACTGTCGGCCGTTACTGGGGCCGAGTTTGCTCAAAGGTTCCCTGGTCACCCGTCTACGTCTGCTCCAGCCGACGTTGAGTCTGACGACGATGAGGATGCCGAAAGTGATGTTGACACATCTGAGGCGGCCGAGTATGAAAGCACAGTTACTGAGGTGGATCTATTGCACTTCAGGTAATTATACTCCATCAGTCCCTCTATCCACTTAAGGAGACCTCTGAGGGAAGAGAGGGCCTACCATGGTCAAGATGGAGAGATCTGCTTGTACGAGCAGATGTTCAAGTTAGGTTTTCGTCTTCCCTTTCACCCTGTCATCAGGTCCATCCTTTCCTTCATTAACTTGGCCCCCTCACAGCTCTCTCCCAATGCTTGGAGAGTTATCATAGGGGCCATTATCTTGTGAAGGGCGGTCCACAACTCTGACCTCCCAGTTCAGGTCTTTGCTGGCTGTTACGTCCCCACCTCGGCCAAGAATCATCCGAGCTATTATCACTTCGTGGCTCGGAGGCCTGAGAAAAAGATGCTCTTGGTCACTCAGACCTCCAATTATAATTGGAAACCTCGGTACTTTTTTGCCTCAAGGCTATGGGAATTTGGTCCTTCCATTCCCTCTTCCTTTTATGAGCCGAGAATACCCCTTAAATGGGGAAAAGTCACCATGTCTGCTAGGGCCGACCCTGGACTAAGTGTTCAAAATGGCAAAAAGGTGAAGGCCCTGCAAGACCAAGGGGCCCATGGGATGTTTGTCAAGTTCGAGCATCTGTTGACCCCCCAGTACCTCTCGGGGACGAGCTTAGGTGGAAGTCCCCTAGTTGACTTTGGTAAGGATTTTTATTTTTATTTCAAGTCTAACCTCTGATTATACTTACTTTATTTCTGATAAGCACCCAAAACTGTACAATTTATACCCCAAATAGACGTACTTTAGTTGCTATTTCTCGACAATATGGGTCTTATGTGCTTAAATGTTTATCATGCAGGCTTAACGTCAATTGCGGTGTCAAAAGCTATATTTCATGGCAATTGCGCGTTTTATGGAGCTAATACCTCTCCCTTATCCAAGAACCTCACCCGAGCCCTAATCCTAGCCTAAACTGTCCCAAACCCTCTGTGTGTTTGTTTGTGTCCTTTTTATTATTTTTTTAGATTTTTAGTTTGAGTCTTTTCTATTTTTAGGATTTATTTTAGATTTATTTTAGATTTATTTTTCTATTTTTCTATTTTATTTTTTTACTTTATTTTGATTTTGATTAGTTTTTAGTTTAGTCTTATTTTATTAAGATTAGTTTTAGTAGTTTATTTTTTAGTTTATTAGATTTTATATTTTTAGGACTTTAATTTTCATTTTTTTTATTTCTTTTGTTTTATTATAGCTTAGGATTTCATTTTTTTATTGTTTTTATTTTGTTTTATTTTTAGTTAGATTTTATTTTTTAGTTTTCGTTTTATCAATTTTATTTGAGTCTTTATTAATTTGTTTTTTTTTAGGAATTCAAATTAAATACACACACAACCCCTTCTATCCTACCTTAATACCCAACACCCTCACCTAAACCTAACTAAACCCTCACCCTCATACTAACACCCTATACCCTCACTACAACTTCATCTTCTCCACCTACATACCCTCTCTCTCTCTCCTCCATTAACCCATATCTCCACCTCCATTAAAACTCAAGAACAATCTTCCACCAAACCACCATCTACCCATCCTTCAACCTCACCCTCTCATCTCTCACTCCCGCGAACCTCCTGCTCAGGCGACCCTACCCCGCTGTTCCTCCGCCGGCGGAACCTCAAATCCCCCCCTCCGGTGGAAACCTCCGACACCGTCGCCCAGCCTACCGCCGCCGACCCTAACCCCTCCTTCTCCTGAACGCCGACCTCCGCCGCTTATGCCTCCCTAACCGGACCCCGTTCCTCTTACCTCTATTCTCGAATTCCAACCCAAACCCGAATCCCCTTCTCCTTGACCCATTTCAAACCCCATAACCACTTTCAAAGCAAAAACCCATTTCTCATTTCAAACCAAACAAAAAAACGTGACCTGCCCAACCAAAGCTAAAAATAAACTAACCCATGTGCTTAAAACCAACATAAACCTCTTATACCCATTTACCTAAAATACCCAACACATCTCCCACATGCACACTTGTGTGCATTACCCACATTACCCTCAATAACAAATCAGATTTTATCACCTCACACCCCATGCCCATGTGCTCTCACCATTCCCACATGCACACTCAAGCCAATTCTAAAAAATACCCCCACACCTCTCATGCTCCATGCCTTGTATAAATTGAAGAGGAAGACCCATTTGAAAAAGATCTCAAATTAGTTTTAAGCTAGGTGTGATAAAATTCTCCCCACCCCTCTATGTTGAGTATTTGCATTTTTAGCAAATACGTCAATATAGAGGTGTGTGTTGAAAATTATCTCTAGGATAAAATTCACCCCACCCATCTATTATGAATTTTTGCATTTTTAGCAATTATTTCATAATAGATTGATGTAGTGAAATTTATCCCTTATGGGAGATAAATTCTAACCCATTCATTTATGTTGAGATTTTGCATTTTTAGCAATTATCTCAATATAAATTAATGATCTAGAATTTATTTCTTTGGATGAGTTTTAATGTAAAATTTTATAATTTTAGGATTTGCATTTTTAGCAAATCTCTTTTATTATTTAATTGTCCATTATTAATTCATCCACTATCCTTTTTATTTTTAGTTTGTAATTTTTAGTTTAGATTCAATAAATACATGAGTGAGGGATTATGATTGAGTGATTTTTAATGTGTAATTAAGAGATTGTTGATGCAAATGAAGATTCCATTTCAATTCAAGGCTCAAATGGGTTTGATCTATTCCTCTCTTTTACTTTTAGTTTAACCATCTCATGCTTTCAATTGTTTAGCTTATATTTTTGGATGATGATTATTGAGGGCTAATCTCCCATTTATGGGATGAAATTTTGAAGCCCTCATGAGTCCAATTTAGTTAGTTTACTTTTTAGCTCAATTTTATTTACCTAATTTTTATTAGCTTTTGCATCTTAATTAGTAGTTATAAAATTAGTATAGTTAGTTAGTTAAAATATTCCCTTGAAAAATTCATAAAAAAATAGAAAAAGTAAAAATAGAAAAAAATATAATAAAATGCAAATGAATCTATATTTATGTCCTCTCCAATTTTGTGTTTCACCCTTAGATATGGATTGACTCCCTTACTTACCTCTACACTAGTTTTGTTATAATTTTGTAGGTTCAAGGGAAATTTTGATGGATAGAGAAGTTGCAACAATGACAAAATCTATGGTAGAGAAGCAATTTTTCTAGTTATCAATTTCTGAGTCTTATCTTTTCATTTTTGCAGAGAGACCACCAGGCATTTCAGACGAGTTGTGGGAGATGGCAGCTCCAAGCTTGGCTAGACTTGTCAAGAAGACCGGTTTGAATGCTCCTCCACCTGCTCCCTCAACATCCAAGTCCAAGAAGAGGGCCCCTGATGTCCATCCCCCTGAGGATCAGAGGCCGAGTTCCAGGCAAAGGAAGACTCCAGACGCTGCAATTCCTATCACAGCCGATACCTTAGCTGCTCATCTGGACCAGCTGAAGCTTTCCGAGAGCGTGGTCGGCAACAGCAGGCAGGCCATGGACGCCCTTGCCAATGTGATGACTGATGCCGACAAGCGCTTTTACAGGGCCATGGACACTCATATGCTGGTTGAGTTCGGCCTCCACAGAGCCGTCCAGGTATGGCTCGTTCATTTTGCCAAGTGCGACCTCTGAATTTATTTCCCTCTAACCTCTTCATTGTCTGTGCAGAGTGTGACTGCCATGTACCAATTATCTAACTGGGCCTTGAGGAAATTGCCTCTGATCCAGAAGGGGCAAGAGGCTGAGCAGGTGGAGAGCACCCTGAAGGCCGAGGTCGACCGTCTGAGGACGGAGTTGCAAAATGCTGAGACCAAGGCCCAAAATTCTGAAAACAAGGCCCAAGGCCTAGAAAAGGACATGATGAAGGTGAATCGGTGGCTCCTTGTTATCTCGGCCTACTGATGGTCGAGGTTGCTATTCCTGGGCACTTGAGGGTGCTGTTGATATCTGCGACGTGCGTAGTATCCTTAGGGAGGTGCATGTAGTAATGTCGGCCGGGGCCGAGGTAGTCCTGCCCGAGGGATAATACCGGTGGTCCTTACCCCTTATTGGGCCTACCAATGTCTCGGCCACCATCTCGGCCGAGGTAGGTATCCCTGGCTGAGGTTATACTTGGGCATATCAGTGTTCAGATCGTGTTCAGATTTTTAAGGCCCGAGACTTCTTATTTAATCCCACTACGGGAAGTGGTTTTCCAAGACTTATAGACACGATTTCCAGAGAAAATAAAGCACTAAGTCTTCACCTATTGAGCATCTTGTAAGGACATTTTTCTCATGTCCGAAATGTTTCATTTATTTATGTCGTACGCCGCTACATTTGGCACGTCACCTCACGATCTCACATGACGGCCTCTATCCGAATTTCGAGAATCAAGCATTCAACATATATAATAATATGTCCCACAATTGCCTCAACGACTTCACGTTCCACGATGTTAGGGACTTAATGCAAGTGGTACGCAAGGGAAGTCAAAACAGTGAAAAAGGCACAATAGGAGTGTTCAAGGGTATTTTCGTAATTTCACACCCATAGTTCGGAGGTCTAGTCAACTAGAAAGTTGAATAGCTCGCCGCAACGAAGATACTGGAAGAAACGGCACCTCAATCCGAGCTACGATGAAGGAGTTATGACCTTTTGAAGATGGAGAAAATTACTTAAAGAATGCTGATTTTTTTTATCCCCAAACCAGAGAGGTACCCCAAACCGCATGGGGAACCGGTTCGGGGGGGAACCGGTTCGGGGTAACTGACGCTGCAAGAGTCCCCAAGTTTTAAAACTCTTTTGGTTTCCTTACAAAAGCCAACTTCGGGGGAGCTGTTTTGCAAGACTTTGGAAGACGTTTTTGAGAGTCCCAATTACTCTAGTCTTCATATTTTTTGAGTCCCAATACTCATGTTTTGATTCACACAATTGCCAATCCTTTGTGAATCTTTTTGGTAACCCAAGAACACAACCTTGTGTTTGTTTAAACCTTTGTGGAGAGATCTTTGCAACCGAGGGCTGCGTGTCATTGCTGAGGGAGTCTCTACAAAGTTTTATCGTTGCGTGTCATTGAGGAGTGCTGCGGTTCTTCCTTTGTTGATTGGACTGAGGTTCATGTGGGTTCGCTGCGTGTGGATTCATTGCTGACGACACCGACCGACGCCTGCGGGTATTCGTGTGTCACTGTATTTCATTGTAATCCGTGTAAGTTGCGATTTACTTATTATAGTGAAATAAAAGGTTTTGCCCTGCGGGGATTTTTCCTTAACTTTGTGTCACATGCTTTATTTATGGTTTGACACACACACACACACACACACGTAGTTGTTTATTTATGGGCTGTTTCTAAATACACTCGAATTAAATAAGGGTTACTTGGAATCTTGCGAATTTAATTTAATTTAAATCAATTATCACACACTGAACCTATTCGGTTTCTCAAATTGGTATCAGAGCGGGTTACGCTAATTTATCGCGTGATCTTAATTTTTCAAGGATTTGTTTTTTTTATACAATTTTACTTCTCACGTCGTCAAATTGATATCAGTGCGGGTTGCCCTAATTTATCGTGTACTCATTTTTCCGCAAAATCGTGTGATATTGATTTCTTTTAAAAAATTCAATTTTGTGAAAAATCGCAATTTTTTCAATGGAACGCCCGTTTAATGAGGAGCCTATTTTTGAAAAAGTTCACGACCATGCTAAAAATTTAAAAAGTTTGAATTTGAAACTTTGCAAAAGAATTAAAGTTTTGGGAAAATAAAATTCTCGTTTTAAATCCGCGATGGATCTTTTGCAAACGGTTCAAAATCAAAGAGATTTTTATCGTGAAAAAGTTATTTCCTTGGACCATGACTTTGTTTCTTTAAAATTGTCCAAAAAGGAGAGTGATGAAAGGGTCCTATTTTTAGAAAAAGAATTGGAGGACCTTAAAAATTCGATGGTTTGTGTTTGTGCCAAAGAGGAGAAAAATATTTTAGTCAATGAGTTTGTGGCACATGAAGAGACTCTTAGGGAAAAGTTTTCTTTAATTGAGGGGGAGAGGGATACCCTTTTAGAAATTGTTGAAAATTTGAAAAAGCAATCCCTGTCTTGGGAAGAGTCTAATTTGTTGCTTGAATCAAATATTTTGAAGATGAAAAATAATTTAAACGATTCAAGTAGGTTTGATTGTGATGGTAATGGCTCATCTTGTTCTCATGCTTCTAGTGCTAAAGCCAAAACCATTATTTGTTTTAGAGGGTCAATTAATCCCAAGGACATTAGAAAAGATCACACTTTAGGTAACATTCCACCCGTTTACACATGTTCACATTGTGGTAGGAAAGTTCACCTTAGGAGATTTTGTTTTGATCTTGGAAGATGTCCTAGGAAGTTTATGTCTAGTGTTCCCGTGGTTCCCGAAGCCCCCACACGATGTTTCACACCTATTTGGGTTAGGAAATCACTTTTAGAGGCACTAGATTTTAGACAAGTTGATTCCCGTTTGCTTGCACATGATTCTTCTCTTGCCATATCATATAGATGATTGTGTTTGCATGTTTGTCATACGCTAGTTATGCTTTTTGATATCTTTTTTTGCTAGCATTGTGACATGTACTTTTTGTATATATTTTTTTGAAAAATTTTGAAAAATACAAAAAGATTTTTGTTTTTTTTTGTTGCACCATTTATGGATGGACACTTAGTATGACCGAGTCACAAAATTATTCCATTATTTTCATGTAACTATGTGATAGTGTTTTGAGACAACAGGTCAATTCATCCATGTGCTTTATAATGTTTGCAGTCATTAAGAAGTAATTAAGTGTTACTTCCTACATGTTTGACTCATGTTTCCCTTAATGCACACTTGCACGGATTTGTTTGATTATTGTGCTTGTCTTATCACATGTTGGTTGGGTGTTTTCACTTCAATCCTGTCCTTAAAACAAACCAAGCGCAATAAATTTTGATAAGGAAATTGTGCATATAAAAACCGTTTTGTGAGTTTGTGTGCTTTGTTTTCAACGGGGAAGGGCTGCGAAAGGTTCATTTTGCCTTTGCGAATACTAAGCCACCGTTAAATTGGACCTAAAAAATGGAGGTATTTTATTATCCGGGGTCCAAAGAGGTTTAAAAGAGCCCGAAAAAATTGAAAGGCAATAAAAAGAAATTCATTCCAATTATGGGCCATTTAGGTTTTTGCACCAATTCTCCAAAGTTTGAGAATTTAGTTTAACACCTCTAAAAGAAAATATATATGAGGGAGTTTGGTTGGAGAATTTAAAACGGGTTTGCACGTCCTTGATTTGCTTGAAAATGCGCTACATAGTTTTGGACGTTATTGGTGTGGAAATCACTTTGACTTTGATTTGTTGATTTGCATAAGACGATGTCATCTAAATTCAACAAATTTTTTACACCTAAGGATACTTTTGATGATCATTCGTTAGGGGTACACATATGCATCGTGCACATATGATTGATTGAGTTGATTTACCTATCGAATGTGTTCGCACCCATACATTCCATTTCCATGACTTGGTTGTTTGAGTTTAAATCCATGGTGTGATTTTTGTAGCATTTTTTTTCAAATGGTATCTATTTTTTTTGTTTTGTATGAAAAATTGAAAAAAATCAAAAATAGTTTGTGTTTTTTTTTTATATACCGTGACACCCCGATTTTGCTTGTTTGATTCATTCTTCTTATTTGTTTATTTGGGGACATCATAAAAAGGGGGAGAAAGAATTATCTTATTTTGGGGGAGTTTGGGAGTGTTTTGAGACTTAACTTATGCTTATCATATAATGGTATCTATGTTTATCTCATTTCAAACTCGATATGTCACTTGGTATTTTTTCTTTATCTCATGTGTTTAGGTACTTCATTGATGATCTCTGAATTGCACACCCTGATGAGAAAAGATTTGAGATTCTTGAAGATTTGAAGAACAAACGATGAAGACTATTCATTTGTACCTTTTCCAGTTTTGGGTTCATGAGAGGGTAGATTTGTATAGGCAATTTCATATTTGATAATTCGAATTTTTATGTATGTACCGGCATAGACATAGGGGGATATTTGTAAGGATATTTTTCTCATGTCCGAAATGTTTCATTTATTTATGTCGTACGCCGCTACATTTGGCACGTCACCTCACGATCTCACATGACGGCCTCTATCCGAATTTCGAGAATCAAGCATTCAAAATCTCTATTAATATGTCCCACATCTGCCTCAACGACTTCACGTTCCACGATGTTAGGGACTTAATGCAAGTGGTACGCAAGGGAAGTCAAAACAGTGAAAAAAGGAACGATAGGAGTGTTCAAGGGAATTTTCGTAATTTCACATCCATAGTTCGGAGGTCTAGTAAACTAGAAAGTTGAAGAGCTCACCGTAACGAAGATACTGGAAGAAACGGCACCTCAATCCGAGCTACGGTGAAGGAGTTATGACCTTTTGAAGATGGAGAAAATTACTTAAAGAATGCTGGTTTTTTTTATCCCCAAACCAGAGAGGTACCCCAAACCGCATGGGGAACCAGTTCGGGGGGGAACCGGTTCGGGGTACCCCAGAACCGGTTCGGGGTAACTGACGCTGCAAGAGTCCCCAAGTTTTAAAACTCTTTTGGTTTCCTTACAAAAGCCTACTTCGGGGGAGCTGTTTTGTAAGACTTTGGAAGACGTTTTTGAGAGTCCCAATTACTCTAGTCTTCATATTTTTTGAGTCCCAAGACTCATGTTTTGATTCACACAATTTTCAATCCTTTGTGAATCTTTTTGGTAACCCAAGAACACAACCTTGTGTTTGTTCAAACCTTTGTGGAGAGATCTTTGCAACCGAGGGTTGCGTGTCATTGCTGAGGGAGTCTCTACAAAGTTTTATGGCTGCGTGTCATTGATGAGTGCTGCGGTTCTTCCTTTGTTGATTGGACTGAGGTTCATGTGGGTTCGATGCGTGTGGATTCATTGCTGACGACACCGACCGACGCCTGCGGGTATTCGTGTGTCACTGTATTTCATTGTAATCCGTGTAAGTTGCGATTTACTTATTATAGTGAAATAAAAGGTTTTGCCCTGCGGGGATTTTTCCTTAACTTTGTGTCGCATGCTTTATTTATGGTTTGACACACACACAAACACACACACACGTAGTTGTTTATTTATGGGTTGTTTCTAAATAGACTCGAATTAAATAAGGGTTACTTGGAATCTTGCGAATTTAATTTAATTTAAATCAATTATCACACACCGAACCTATTCGGTTTCTCACATCTAGACTCTAGGTTTTTGATTCACACAATTGCCAATCCTTTGTGAATCACTTTGCAACCCAGGAACGCACTTTTGCTGTTCACACCCTTGTGGAGAAGACCGTTCTTCTTCTCCATTCCAGCCCTACTGGAAAGGGATAGTTCCAGCCGCGACTACAGAATCCGACACCAGAGGGTAATTCTTAGTCACTTGTATTTTCATTGTAATCCGAAATTGTATAGCCTACAATATTATAATGAAAATAAATGGTTTTTCCCCTTTGGGGGATTTTTCCTCAATTGCATGTGTTTGAATGTTCTTGCTTAGATTATCATCTTATCCAATCACATATTGTTGCATGTTTAGGGTTTGTTTGGGTTAAAAGGTGTTTAATATATAATTTGCTCATTTGAACGCAAGCACATACGTTCTCAAATTGGTATCAGAGCAGGTTACGCTAATCTATCGCGTATTCCTATTTTTCGCAAATTTTTTCTAAAGATATCAATTTTCTGAAAAAATTGATTTTTGAAAAAGTGCGTGTTCAAATTGAGAAGTTATATAATAAAATGCCTGTTTTTTACGGGACAACTTATGCCTATTGGAAAGCCCGAATGAGGTCGGCTTTAAAAGCCATAGATGAAAGGGTTTGGATTTTAGTTGAAAGAGGGTGGACACCTCCCTCCGTGACTGTTGATAATGTAATTAACTTGAAACCTGTCACTTCTTGGACTGATGAAGAATTTAAATGGTTATCTTTTAATTCTAAGGGTCTAAGTGCTATTTCTGGGTCTGTCACACCTGATGAGTTCAAACGCATAATGACGTGCACCACGTCAAAAGAGGCATGGGATGTTTTACAACTCACCCATGAAGGAACTAATGCTGTGAAAGAATCTAAGTCACAAAATTTGACAACTCAATTTGAAACCATCACCATGCATGAATCTGAATGCTTTGATGAATTTTATGCTAGACTTTCTGACATTGTGAATACTAGCTTTAATCTTGGTGAACGCATTCCTAATGCTAGAGTTGTTAAAAAGATTATTCGTTCTTTACCTAAGCGTTTTATCCCTAAAGTCACTGTGCTAAATTCCATGGGTAATTTAAGTATGCTAAAATTGGAAGAACTTGTAGGAGATTTGCAAACTTATGAAATTGATATGTTCCCTAAAACTGCTAAATCTAAAGATAAGGGAATTGTACTTAAAGCCCAAGAGAGAAGGAGTGAGGGGTCGGATAGAAAAAGGGTAGAGTCGTCTAGAAAGAGAGAGACTGACACGTCAGATTCTAAGTGTGATTTTGACCTAGATGATTTGGCTCTTTTTGCAAAAAATTTCAAGAGGATTCTCAAATTTAAGAAAAATGGCAATTTTAAAGATAAAAAGAAATTTGAGAAAAATAAGTTTGAAAAGAAAAATGAAAAAGACTCCAAAAATCGTCCTAAGAAAGAATGTGAGAGATGTTTTGAGCGCGATGGTAGGGTTCATAGAGCCTTTGAGTGTGCCACTCGTCTGAATAGAGAGAAAGGGAAAGCTGTCCTTAATGCTACCCTTAGTGACGATAGTGAGGTCGAGACGGTGGATTCAGGAGATGAGTCACCGCATGAGTGTAACTTCACCGCATTCATGGCCAGTCAAGTGAGCACTCCTAGTTCTCTTCACGACGATGAAGATGATGCTTCACAGGGACACCTCGACAGTGAGATCGATGTGAGTGAGGGGGAGGATGACTCAAGTGAGAGCGAGAGTGATATTCAACGCGCCTACGCTGAGTTATATTCTGAGTCTTTTAAAACTAAAAAACGTAACAAAGCACTAGTTCTTAAGATCACCGGCTCAGAGGATGATTTAAGAAAGGCGAGAGAAAGAGAGTCCTCCACCTTCACCGCCCTGAGAGAGAGAGAATCTTCATGTGTCGAGAAAGAGATTCTGTTTAGAGAGAGAGAGAGTGTTTTAGAGAAAGAGAGAGGGGACTTGACTAAACAAGTGGCTAGTCTTACGAGTCAGCTCCATTCCTCCGTGGAGAATCGGAAGAAACTTGAAGCCCTTGTTGCCCAGCTGACTCATGATCTTGAGAAAGCACGGGAAGTCAAGGTACAAATCGAGGACAGATCTGGGAAGATGGAAAAGATGCTCCTCGGCCCCGCTTTAGGTTTTGGTGATCGGCAAGGAATTGGTTATGATGGTGCCTCCACGTCCCAAATTGCACCTGGACCAGTTCCTGAGTTTACTACAACTCCTTATGGTCACCGTCAAAAACCTCGAAGGAAAGTTCGACCAAGAAAAGCAAACCAAGGTCCGCCTTTGACTGTGCTCTTTTGTACTTATTGCAAAAGAAAAGGCCACCTTAAGGAGTCTTGTTATAACATGGGTCGGACACGACGTACTATTGCTCCATCACGTCATACTAATGAGTTTTCTAGTCAGAGAGAGCGAGTTGAGTTCTTAGCTGCCACGACCCAGAGTTGAATGGAAGAATTCCGACGGATGTCTTTGCCGTTAGTGAATGCTTCTCACATTCCAGCTAAAACCAACAAAAACAAAGGAAAACAAAAGGTCATCCCGACTTGGGTACCTAAGAAAGATAAAAAGGCTTTTGTTGTTCATGTTGCTCTCAAAGCACATAATACCTCACAGTGGTATTTTGATAGTGGGTGCTCCAGACACATGACAGGTGATGCCTCATTTTTTACGACTCTTGAGGACTATTAGGATGGCAGAGTCACCTTTGGAGATGGGAGCAAGTCTAGCATTATAGGACGTGGTACTGTCGAGTTACCTGGATTTCCTAAGCTAGTAAATGTTTTGTACGTCAAAGGTTTGAAAGAAAACCTTCTCAGCATTAGCCAGCTGTGCGACACTGACTTTGCAGTAAAGTTTGACCTGGACGCGTGTAAAGTCTATAATTAAGCCGGTAAACTTTTGATACAAGGGGTGAGGACCGAGGATAATTGCTATGGGACTGAGCCCACGTCCTCACTTGTCTGCAACAGCGCCACGATCACTCCTATGGATCTGTGGCATCAACGTCTAGGTCACGTGAACGTTAGAGATCTAAATCGCTTAGCTAAAAAGGACCTAGTACGTGGCTTACCATCTCTTGGAAAGTCAACTTCGACCATTTGTGGACCCTATCAGTTGGGAAAACAAATTCGTAGTCCTCATAGGAAGTTGCATTCCATTACCACTTCTCGTGTTCTTGAGTTGATACACATGGGTCTTATGGGTCCCACTCGTACTGAGAGTCTAGGTGGTAAGAGGTACATCCTCGTGATGGTAGATGATTTCTCCAGATACTCCATTGTAGGTTTTCTGAGAGAGAAATCCGATGTTGTAGAATTTTTAACGACCAAGTGTCGTGTCCTGCAAAATCAACACGGTGTCACTATTAATAGGATGCGTAGTGACAATGGCACTGAATTCACAGAAGCAAAGGTAGACCTTTACTATGATAGCCTCGGGATCAAACATGAGTTTTCTTCTGTGAGAACTCCTCAGCAAAATGTTATTGTTGAGAGAAAGAATAGAACGATCCAAGAGATGGCTAGATCTATGCTTCTAGGTCGTAAAGTTTCTAGGAGATTTTGGGCAGAGGCAGTGTCTACTGCATGCCACACGGTGAATAGGGTTTATTTGCATCCACACACACTTCAGACTCCTTATGAGTTGTGGACTGGCAAGAAGCCCAACCTGGCATATTTTCGTGTTTTTGGGAGTAAATGCTACATCCTACGGGATAGAGAGAAATTATGAAAGTTCGACTCCCGGAGCTACGAGGGAATATTTCTAGGATATTCATCGAATAGCAGAGCGTACTGGGTGTTTAACCTGAAGAGCTCTAAGGTTATGGAATCAATAAACGTCACCGTGCAAGATGACGAACCTCCGACGGTTATTGATCCTAACCTTCAGTGTGAGGATGAGAATTGTTCTGACAGTGATTTACCTGTTCCTCTCTCACACTCTGTGGACCCTACTCCTGCGCTAGGGGACACACCTGCTTGGGTTCGCAAGAGTCATGACCCATCTGCCATTGTTGGCGATCCCACTCTAGGGGTTAAGACTCGTGCTCAGCTAGAGAACGTTGTTAGCCATCTTTGCTACACGTCCAAAGTCGAGCCCAAGAACCATAAAGAAGCACTCAAGGATGAACATTGGATATCTGCTATGCAGGATGAGTTGCTTCAGTTTAAAAAGAATAATGTCTGGGAACTTGTCCCCCGGCCTAGTGAGACTAATGTGATAGGTACCCGATGGATTTTCAAGAACAAAATGGATGAAAATGGTACCATAATCATAAATAAGGCTAGGTTGGTCACTCAAGGCTACACACAGATAGAGGGTGTAGACTTTGGGGAGACATTTTCTCCTGTTGCGAGGCTTGAGTCCGTCCGTCTTCTGCTCGCCATCGCATGTCATCTGCGCTTCAAGGTATATCAGATGGATGTCAAGAGTGCCTTTCTGAATGGCATTCTACAGGAGGAGGTTTATGTGGAACAACCAAAAGGGTTTGAAGACCCTCAGCACCCAGAGCACGTCTACTATCTGAGGAAAGCCTTGTATGGTTTGAAGCAAGCACCCCGTTCTTGGTACGAGAGGCTTACTTCCTATCTCTTAGCCCGTGGCTTCAAGAGAGGGGGAGTTGATATGACGTTGTTCGTCAGGAGAGATAACGGTGCAATTTTGGTTGCCCAGGTCTATGTGGACGACATAGTCTTTGTATCCACATGCTCCCAGCATGCTCACCACTTTGAGGAGGTGATGAAAAGTGAGTTTGAGATGAGCATGGTTGGTGAGCTTACATTCTTCCTTGGTCTCCAGGTTCGTCAGCTAGAGGATTGGATGTTCATCTCCCAATCCAAGTATGTTAGAGACCTAGTGAAGAAATTTGGTCTAGACTCCGCTAAGCATGCACGTACACCTATGAGTACCACTACCAAGCTTAATAAGGACACTTCAGGCAAGGACATAGAGCAAACCTTATATCGGAGTATGATAGGTAGTCTTCTCTACTTGACTGCCAGTCGTCCCGACATCGCCTTTAGTGTTGGAGTATGTGCGCGATATCAGGCGTCCCCTAAAGAGTCACACTTACTTGCTCTAAAACGTATTATTAAATACGTAAGTGGGACTCTCTCATACGGTATTTGGTATTCCTTTGATACCAATGACCGTTTGTCCGCCTATTCGGATGCCGATTGGGCTGGGGATGTAGATGGTTGTAGGAGCACTTCTGGTGGGTGTTTCTATTTTGGTTCTGCTCTTGTCTCCTGGTTGATCAAGAAGCAAAATTCCATCTCTTTGTCCACTGCGGAGGCTGAGTACATAGCCGCCGGGAGTTGTTGCACACAACTCTTGTGGATGAAGCAAATGTTGGAGGATTATGGGATTTCACAAGACACCATGATCATTTCTTGTGATAACACGAGCGCGATACACATATCCCGTAATCCCATCCAGCATTCGCGCACAAAACACATCAGGATACGTGAGCACTTTATTCGACAGTTAGTTGAGGAGAACACTGCATCCCTGAGTTTCGTTCCCACCGACCGTCAGTTAGCCGACATTTTCACGAAACCTTTAGATGCCCTTAGATTTGAGAGTCTTAGGAAGTCTTTGGGGATTTGCACAGTTGACTGAGGGGTTGGTCTATGTCTAGAATAGGATGCTTCTTCATGTTCATATCATATGCTTCCTATTGCTAGTCTATTTTATATGTACCATTGCTTAGTTGTACAGCTTTTATTTAT
This sequence comes from Sambucus nigra, assembly GCA_949130495.1. Classification (NCBI taxonomy): domain Eukaryota; kingdom Viridiplantae; phylum Streptophyta; class Magnoliopsida; order Dipsacales; family Adoxaceae; genus Sambucus; species Sambucus nigra. Next base: position 778,928,334 of record OX422208.1, on the reverse strand, counting down.
TATTTTGCTTTTTATATTTCTTTTAAAAAAAATACAAAAAGATTTTCCTTTAAGAAAAATTTTAAGAAAAGCACAAAAAGATTTTATTTTGATAAAATTTTTGAAAAAATCCAAAAAGATTTTTGTTTTTGCTTCTTTTATGGATGAGCATTTAAGATAGCAAAGTCACAACTTCATTCCATATATCCATGTGACTGTTTGATAGAGATTTGAGAGGCTACATCATTTCATCCATGTGCTTTACATTGGTTGGAGTCTTTGAGATGTAATTAGTGATATCTTCCTACATGTTTGACTCCTATATCCTTTATTGCACTCATGCACGGCTATATTTGATTATTGCACTTGTCTATCTCATATTGGCTTGAGTGTTTCCATCTCAATTCTGTCTATACAATGTACAATATGCGATAAAACTTGATAAGATTGGAATGCATGTAAAACCGTTTTGGTGAGACTGTGTGTTTTTATATAACGGGGAGGGGCTGCAAAAGGTAATCATTTATCCTTTGCGCAAAATCCACCGTTAAAAATGACCTAAAAAATGGAGGAATTTTAATATCCGAGGTCCAAAGAGGTTAAAAGAGCCAGAAAAAATTTAAAGGCAATAAAAAGCACTTCATGACAAATATGGGCCACTTAGGTTTCACCTTCAATTCTCCAAAGTTTGAGAATTTAGAATGCCTCTATTCAAAATTATATCTGAGGGAGTTTGGTTGGAGAATCTTTAAACGGGTTTGCACTTCCTTGAAATTCCTGAAAAAGCATAAAATCATTTTGGACGTTATTGGTGTGAAAATCACTTTGAGCTTTGATTTGTTGATTTGATTGAGTCAATATCTTATATTGTCATTATTTTACACCAAAGGAAGCATTTGAGTTCATTCGCTAAGAATATCCAATATTCATCGTGCACATATGTCATGTTTATATGCATTGATTTTCCTATCGAGTTTAATCACACCACTTCATTTACGCTATCATCGTCTTGGTTGCTTTGTGTTCATTCATGGTGTGATTTTATCCTAGTGACACCCCGCACCTGCTTATTTGATTTATTTCTCTCATTTGTCTATTTTGGGACATCATAAAAAGGGGGAGAATGAATTATCTTATTATGGGGGAGCTTTGAAAGTTTGAGTTTGCTCATAAATTGGTATATATGTTTATCTCATTTCAAACTCGATATGTCACTTGGTATTTTGCTTTGTCTCATGTGTGTAGGTACTACATGGCTTATCATTGGATTGCACACCCTGATGAGAAAAGTGTTAAGATTCCTGAAGAATTGAAGAGCAAACGCTGTAGTCTTATTCAATTGTATCTTTCCAGTTTTGGGTTCATGGAAGGATAGATTTGTATAGGCATTTTTAGTTGTTTTGATAATTCGGATGTTTGTTTTTATGTATGTACCGGCATAGACATAGGGGGAGATTTGTAAGGACATTTTTGTCCATTATCAATTTATTATGTCGCACGCCGTTACACCGTTGGAGAAATTCAAGATTCATACATTCATCAACGGATCCGAATATCAAAAGAAGAAGAGGAATCAAAGTCTGACAGAATCGGACCGGTCCGCCTAGAATAAAATAATTGATCCGGTCAACCGGACCGATCCGACTGCTGAAGGCCAGTATACCCCGGACCGCAAGCGAACCGATGAAGCCTAGAAGCGAACCGATCCGATCATCAACGGACCGATCCGCCTCAGAATAAAAGAACCGATCCGGTCAATCGGACCGATCCGCCTCAGACCCGGATCGGTCCGCCTGGGATAAAATTCAATAGATCGTGTTTAGATCGTGTTCAGATTTTTAAGGCCCGAGACTTCTTATTTAATCCCACTACGGGAAGTGGTTTTCCAAGACTAATAGACACGATTTCCAGAGAAAAGAAAGCCCTAAGTCTTCACCTATTGAGCATCTAGACTCTAGGTTTTTGATTCACACAATTGCCAATCCTTTGTGAATCACTTTGCAACCCAGGAACGCACTTTTGCTGTTCACACCCTTGTGGAGAAGGCCGTTCTTCTTCTTCATTGTAGCCCTACTGGAAAGGGATAGTTCCAGTCGCGACTACAGAATTCGACACCTGAGGGTAATTCTTAGTCACTTGTATTTTCATTGTAATCCGAAATTGTATAGCCTACAATATTATAATGAAAATAAATGGTTTTGCCCCTTTGGGGGATTTTTCCTCAATTGCATGTGTTTGAATGTTCTTGCTTAGATTATCATCTTATTCAATCACATATTGTTGTATGTTTAGGGTTTGTTTGGGTTAAAAGGTATTTAATATATAATTTGCTCATTTGAACGCAAGCACATACGTTCTCAAGTGCAGATCAAGTAAAAGCATTAAAAATGGATGTCTCGGTACAAATTGAAATATTTATTACAAATTGAAAAATTGTTTCAAGTTCGGGTTATCATAAAAAATGGATTGATATTCGGTAGGAGCAGCCAAGTCATCCACACTACTATTTAGACGCCTTGGCGCGTGTTAGACAATTGACCACGGCTCGTTGTTGATATACTCCGAGTAAAACACTTGCTTAACCTTTTGAAATGCACAAACAAACGGCTCATCGCTCACGTGGTCGTTGCTCTTCAACTTGGACAAGTCAACCATGATCAAATTGGTGACAGGATCAACTTTACAAGCATTTTTATCTTCAACTCTTACCCATTCACAGTAAAATACAACCTCTTTGAAGCTTATATAATCCAATTCAAATATATTTTGGATTACACCATAGTAAGTCATTTCAGCTTCAACGAGGTTTTTATCTTTTGCGCTCGCTCGAAAGAAAGTAAGAGCCTTGTATGAAATTACCGAGTTCTGTACATTTGTACTTTCCTCGTACACTTTAGCGCCAAAAATGTAACCGTTCCATCGATACTTTTTGTACTCTTATGCCACGAACAAGGGTCCAGTGGCTAGACGAGCAAGCCTTGATGTCGCATCACCCATCTTTAGGAGCTGAGAATATAGATAAATTAATTATATTAGTGGTAAAATTTGAGTGTAATGTAATGTTATATAATGACTATTTTCATTATAATTACCTCTTGTGTCAACCATAGCCTAAATTCGCTGTCTGATTGTACCATTGTTTTTCGTCTTTTATTGTTCTCACAGGCTTCATATTTACTGCATATTACAAAATTAATCATGTATAAAATAATCTAAAATAATGTCAAACATTACAATATTCGAGACTTACTTTTTCCATTCTTCGACATCTTTATGTGTGTCAAATAGATAACAAGCTACTTGTTCATGTTGCAAACTCGTTAATTTCACTCGTTTTCCCATCACATTACCACCATCATCGAGGAATTCATCAGTGTCATCAACGCTGGTCGAGTCAGGCATATATTCCCGAGTATATATTGATGACTCCACGGTGATGTATTCCTATGCAATTGATCCTGCAATATATCGCGTATTCTTGACGTAATCTTTAAAAAATTTCATCAATCTTTCAAACGGATACATCCGTCGATATCTAACTGGACCACAAAGAAGTGCCTCGTCGCATAGGTGTACCAACAAGTGAACACTTATGTCAAAGAATGCTGGGGGAAAGTACTTCTCCAATACACAAATCGCTTCATTCACAGCCAATTTTGCAGCCATTATGTGTTCTTGATTCACTACCACCTTCTCACACAAGAGGGAGAAGGTAATACTAATTTTCATAATAGCCCTACGCAAATCCTTGTGCTTGGAGAAATAGTGCTTAAACAATAGAGGAACCAATTGCATGATCACATGCCAATCGCGGGACTTACACTTATGTAAATCATGAGTAACATAATTCACAATCCTTTGCAAGTTGGAAGAAAAAGTAGATGGGCCCTTCAAATTATATATTGTGTCTAGAAGCACCTTCCTTTCCTCACTCGTCAAAGTAAACGCACCAAGGGGAATTATTGTCCTTCCCCTACTATCTTCTTTCAACCATAGTTGTGGCTTAAGTTTTAACGTTTTAAGGTCTTTTCGTGCATTTTCTCCATCCTTCGAATGACTCCCCCCAAGGCAAGTACCCACAATATGTTCAGCGAAGTTCTTCTCTGCGTGCATCAAATCCAATACATGGCGCACCGAGTTTTTCTTCCAATAAGGCAAGTCAAATAAAATTAACCTCCGAGACCATGCCTTTCTTATCTCAGTTTCATTCCCAGTTGGGGTCTTCTTATGCTTGACATTCTTAAATTTGGGATTCTTACCTGGCATATTTGGTCCACATTCAGAAGATTTACTTTCAATTTCTGAACCCGAAAGTTGTCTCGACGGTAGCCTATGTTCAACTCCGCCCAATAAAAAATTGGAACCTTTCTCAAATCTGAAACTATGAGCTGGAGGTAAAAACCTCCTGTGGCAATGGTATACATTTTTTAAGCTAGAGGATAGACGAAGAGATTCAGTCTCCTCTCCACAAATAGGACACCCCAAATAACCATGTACTACACATCCGGATAATGTCCCATAAGCTGGAATATCATGAATTGCCCACATCAACATAGCTTTCAGCGTAAACTCTTCTTTTCTAAAAGAGTCAAATGATTGCACACCCTCTTCCCACAACTCATTTAATTCTTCTACCAAAGGATCCAGGTAGATATCAATGTCATCACTTGGTGCCTTTGGCCCAGGTATCAATAAAGCCATCATCGAAAATTCAGGTCTCATACACTGTGAAGGAGGGAGGTTGAGTGGGGCTAGGATCACTGACCATACACTCTGATTGGTGATTAGATTTCCAAATGGATTGAAACCATCTTTTGATATAGCCAAACGAATGTTGCGTTGTTATCGAGCAAAATCGGGATACTCAAAATTCATCCTCCGCCAGGCAGTAGAATCAATAGGATGACGCATGATATTACCCCCTACTTCTGCCCTAGCATGCCAATTCATTGCCTCTGCAATCCATGGTACTGTGAAAAATCGCTTTAATCTAGGCCCAACGGGAAAATATTTCAATACTTTTTGAGGCACTTTTGAGCTTGTGTCTTCCTTACTAGTAGATTGGACATATCTAGGTTCATCGCATACCGAACAACGATCGAGATTTTCATACTCCTTTCGGTATAGTATGCAGTCATACACACAAGCATGAATCGATTTATACTTCATTCCCAAACCTTTCAAACTGTTCTTCATAACAGGATAGCTATTTGGAAGTGTATTCACCTTGGGTAATAAGCCCTTCACCCATTTCAGAATTCCCGTCACGCTATTGCCAGACAAACCGTACTGCATCTTCAAACTGTGCAAACCAACCATGGCATGTAAAGTTGTTTGATCTTTCTCACAGCCAGAGTATAACGGTTGGGTCGCCTTAAATTTTAAACTTTGGTAGTCATCGTCAAGTTTTATCGTGTTATCTTCACGAGCACTTGAATCTTCTACATCATCAGTAACCTCATTCTCCTCAGCTTCATAAACTCCATACGCATCATCAACTAAATCCTCTAACATATTATGATCTACGTCGTCCCCTTCTACATCTATTCTACTTGTTGAAGGTTGTTGTGAAGGTTGGTCGGGGACAAAAGGAACTTTCAATTCAGCGTGAAAACTCCAAAATCGATAACTATCTTGCATACCCGATCTTAACAAATGTAGTTCAACTGTTTTCCACTCAAACACCTTACCATTCTTACACCTAGAACACGGACACGGAAACTCTTCATCATTACGACATCTCTTTGCATATTTCACAAATTCGTTAGCACCTCTGCGAAACACATCCCCCATTCTATTAGTCTCACCCATCCACTCTTTGTATTTCGGATATCCCATCACAGCTACCACAACTAAACACCTATTAAAGGTAAACAAAACTTAGATTTATAGTATGTTTTATTCAATTATCCCATCATTTAATTATCCTATTAAAGGGTAAGTGGTCCTATCCCATTCAAGACTGCATTTTTCTGTAATATACTTAACAGCTCATGCACATTGTTACGATTTGAAAAAAATTCGACAGCATATCCCCTTAGTTCTCCCAGTACACCACGTAGATTGGCAGGTGTGGGTGTTATTTCAATTGGTCAATTGAAATAACAGTCACACTTGTCAATTTAGTATGTACCCAGAGAACATTAAGATACGACTACAGAACTTCCTCCAAAAGTAACAACTTTAAGCCAATAAGAATATTATACAGAAATTATACAGTCTCAAACTGTCCAAACGGGACAATTCGAGAGATCTCATTACAGGGGTAATGACTCTCGAACGGGTCTAAGGGCTATTGAATGCGTACGCATAAGAACTAGAATGCTAGTATCTATGCGCACTATATTTAATTTCAAGTATGTTTCATATAATGGGTTAATTCAAATACAAAAATAAATTCATGGGTTAAGTTCTAAAATAATCAACCTAAAGTTGTGGTTCATAAAGTATTATCACAAATATAAACTAAGAGTGATAAAATAACTTTGAGGCATATAAATTAATTGTGACAAACTAAGATTATGCACCAAAACCTAAAATTTAAAAAAAGTGTTTTTATTTAAACCCCACTTTTCTTTCTATAACTCCTATTTTATTAAACTTTAAATATAATTAAGGGTGTATAGAAAGAAAAGTTAAATAGGAATAAAAACAACATTTTTAAATATGAAGGGCTCACCAATTTGATCAAATTTTTCAACAACATAGACTAATTGATCTTTATTATAAGACAATTACTACAAATTTACGCACATCGCCCGAATTCAAAAAGTAATTTAATGACTAAAGTAATACTTTTTTTAATTTTAGTTATTCACCACAAATCTTAAAAAATATTTTATTTTTCATGCTTTTTTAACTTCGGATGCTTTTAGCAACTTCGGATGACAATTACTACAAATTCACATTTTTGGATATTATTTTTGGATATTATTTACATTTACATTTTTGGATATTATTTTTGGAAATTTATAGAAAATTACTTATTTATTTACATTTTTAACCCCCTACCCCCACCCTGCCCCACCCCCACACACGCACACACACACGCACATATATACATAAATACACACAAACATATATATAAATGGAAGAGAGAGAGAGAGAATTAAATCTGAAAGTAGAGAGAGAGAGAGAGAGAGAGAGAGAGAGAGCAGCGTCGAGAGAGAGAGAGAGAGAGGGGGAGGGAACGGCGCGGGAGGGAAAAAAGAAGGGGGAAAGGGTTTTTGCTGTAAACATTGTCACGGTCGTGTCAAGGTCATTGACCGTGACAATTATTTAAAGAATTATCACGGTCATGGACCGTGACAAGTCCGTGACAAGTAAATTTATCACGGTTAATGACCGTGACAATTTCTTGTCACGGTCGTGTCAAGGTCAATGACCTTGACACAAAACGCGTGTTTTTTATCATGGTCAATGACCTTGACAAGGCTGGCCGGCTGAAAGGTGACAATTTGCCCATTTTGGTGTAGTGCCTGGTCGTCACCAAGATACACCTTGCCAAAGTTACCTGGTACATAACTTATTAAGAATTATCTACTTAAGGTAGTATGAAAAGAATCCCCTGAGTCCAAATGAAAAGAATCCCTTGAGTCCAACACTGAGGACTCAACCTTGTTTTCTAAGGAGCATATCAGTGTGTCTTTAGATGCTTTCTAAACGACGTTGGCTTCAATATTCTCCTTTGCTTCTCTCTTCAGGGATCTACACTAATTTTTAAAGTTCTCGGACTTATCGCAATTCTAAATTCTAACACTTAATCACCTTCTTCTTCGATCTTTGGTTGTTAGAATATTTAGGATTTAATGATTGCGATCTTTCATTTCTCGATCTGAATCATCTACACCCTTTCTTCAACTTATTTCCATCTTCAACGTTGATTCAAGAGTGGAGGATCCATCTCACTATTTATGGATTTTCTCTGTTATGATCATACTTACGACATCACCGAGATTCAGTTTTGATTTTCTTGCAGAACTATTAATTGCAATAACTATTCCGCTTCAACTCTCAGGAAACTGCCCCAAAATTAATGTAGCTTTAATTTCATCATTGAAATTGATTTCAACTGATTCTATTTGACCAATCACTTCATTGAACTCATTTAGATGTTCTCTAAACTATCCACTTACATCTATGTTCAGATTAAATAATTTTTTAATCAAAGGAACTTTATTTCCTATAGAGGGTTGCTCATACATGTTGGAGAGGTAAGCTATGAGAGACATTGTCGTCTTCTCATTTTCTTACATTGAATGCCACCGACTTTGAGGGTGATAGCCTTACAGTGCCAAAGATTTCCGATCAAGCAGCTGCCATTCGGAATCCTTCATCTATTTCGATTTTTCATCCAGTGGTAAATACTAATCCTTCTGGTAGAAATAGCCCTCCATTTGCATTTTCCAAAATCCAAAATTTGTACGGCCAAACTTTACGACAACAGTTTTCTTTTTCAAACGTCATTGTTCCCACTCAACTACAAAATACCGAGTACAAAAAAACTATGCACAATTATTTTTCAAGCAGCTCTATTTACTCATGGTTGTTAAACCAAGAGCTCTGATAATAATATTAGAAAATTAAACGCATTAATTTTTGCCAAATAATATTTTTGGAAATTAGACGCTACTAATATCTGTCAATAATATTTTCAAGAACTTGGGATTTAATGGATCAAGAAAATATATTGAATGAAATAATAAATAGATAGTATACGTGTAGAAAAATCACACACAAATACACAACACAAGGATTTATGTGGTTTACCAATTTGGCTATGTCCACAGCTCATTCCCACTTTCACTATAATAACTATTGTTAATAAAAGACACGTTGTGTATCACTCACACTCTAAAAATACTCACTATACATTTTTCTGACTTACACTAAAAATTCATCTATAAAGAATACACACTTTATATTTTTCTCTCTACTCTTACTTGTTTGCATGTAAGTGAATGGTTTGTGGTGTATTTTCTCTTCTACTGAAGCGTTCCATTTATAGCAGCAGATGGAGATAGTTAACTGAGAGAGGGAGTGATATGTGGAGAAATTTAAGGGAGGTAGTCAAAAAAGTCCACCGAAACCAAATAAGTAGGCGGTGCCCACTGTCCATTATCTCCATTATCTAACACTAGTAATTTGTGTTATATCGGGGTCAAAACTATTTAACTCATACCTCCTTCACTAAGTCATGCATAAATTTCAATCAAATATGGTTGTCATGTTAAAATTGCATATTGTTACATATAACATGTTCACATCTTATATGAATGTGTTTACATATTGGACACTATAATATCCCATAATTTTAAGAATTTAAATTAAAATGGTGAAAATTATATTTTGAGAAAAATAACTAATTGTGACTCGGTATATTAGGAATAAAATTAAATGAGAAGAGTATAATTTAAATGGATATTGTTGATTTTTGCTAACTAAATGACTATAATGAACATTTATATTATTAAGTTATATTTTGGAGTTAGGGTGAAAACTTTAGGGACATAAAGGTCATTTGAGTACTCTTGGGCACCAAGTTAAGAATATAATAGATAATATCGTATTCAATATGTGTATAAGAAGAGTTATGAGAGAAGCAATTTAACAACTAGAAATGAAATTAAACTCAAAGAGAAGAGAGATCTGGAACACGAGAGCACCCGCGATCGCAAGGTTTCCATGGGGCATATACTACGACCGCGGGTTGTTACGGAATGACCGTGGCCCAATCGCGGGGAGATCTGGTTGGTTTTGTATAAATGTGATTTTTACACAAATTTTCTTATGTTTTCACACTTGGTCCCAAAACAAAAACGTACAACACACTTTCCCCTTCTTCCCTAACCTCCTAAATGCAAAACCTCCATTAAAACAACACTTTCAACCTCAATTTCAAGCAATTTACACTTAGATTTTGAAGAAATGCAAATAAGACTAATTATACAATTTTGGAAGGAGATCAGCTTATTAAAATTTGATTTTCAGAAACTTATATAAGGCAAGAATACTCTTTTTTTCCCCTTAAGTTCTATATGAATCAAATGTTCCCTAAACCCTAATCATATGATATTTTTGTTCATTGATTACAAATTTAATTAGGGGAAGAGAAACCTAATTAATTTTGTTTTTATAAATAGTTTGGAAATTTATTTAAACACTTTGTAAAGTCTCATGATTTTGGAAATTTGACCAATGTAGGTTGATTATCGTAATGTTGTTGAAATGCTGAATTGAATATGATAATTGGGTATGAAGGCCTAAAAGTCCTTGTATCATTATAAAGTTAAAAGGAGATGAATTATGGCATAAAATTGAATGTGTTAATTTAAAAGTCTATAAATAAATGATTTTCATGCTTAACTTGATATATGTTTTAGATTGATGAAATCTTATGTGAACTTGGATCATAAATTATATACAAATCCTTGAAATATGGTGTTGGACTTGTGAATCTAATTATGGAAATTATGTGATTTACATGTAATTGGCAGAATGAATATGAAATAAAAAGAAGATTATCTTGGCATAAATATTAAATGATGTTTTGTTGGAATATTTAAACGTTAATATCGTTGGACTTATCGAGTTATGCAAGTTAGCATTTGGCTATATTTATGGTTGGGTTGCATAAGTGATTGCTGGGAAAAATAATTTATTAATGGATTACGCATATAATTGTTCTCTAAGTATGAGATTAGTGAACATTATATTATCGGTTGGATTTTCTAGGTGGTAAAATCCTACTAAGATTAATTCCAAGAAAACACAATCGAACAGGAAAAATAAATCACAATCACACAAGACAAAGTGTACGTGGTTCGACAATGTGCCTACGTCGACAAGGTATTTATCTTTCTTTTTATTAATTAGTTCACAATAGTAAGAACAACATGCCCCTTTTCCTAGGAGCGAGGGTTACATTTATAGGGAATAGGAATAGGAATAGGGTGAATTGTCTAGGACTCTGAGACTCCCCAATATATTTATGATATAACTAAATAGATCTATCCTAGAGATTATCGCTGATCGGACTCCCTTTTGTGCTTATCCCGAGTCGTGATCCTTTATCAAAAGTTGGCACATAGGTGTCACTCAATTAGAGTTGTTCGAAATTATCCAGATATTTTCCCCATAATTGCACCAAAAGCTTTATAGTCTGGCAGGGGTGACGAGGTTTGATCGCAAGTAACTACTAATGTTGTTCGGCAGTGATGTATGATCGCCTGTTGAAGATAACTCTATAGACTACCAACTCCTAGAAAAAAATCGAAGCTAAAATCATTTTTGTTCTTCCTGGTAGACTTGAGGGGAACGGTTATGATTTGACATGGGGTGACAATTTTCAATACGACGGGACAATACGACAAGACCCAACACAAAATTGGCAGAAAATCAACACAGTTTGTCATGTTCGGGCTGTGTTCAGGCCAATTTTTTGTCCCATTTGCGGATCGGGTCGTGTTCGGGCTAGGAATTTTAACAAAAATTGTCCCATTTTATCCTAATTGTAGCCCGTTAAGGAGTCGAATTAACCTAATTATTTCTCGATTGCATTTTTAATAAAGACCCAACAACTCTAATGGTTTAAAAAAATATGGATATATATGGCATAAAAGGAAACGTAAAAGAATAAACCATACCCATAAATTTTTCTCACCCCTCTTTCTCTCGATAACTCCGGCAACTCCTTCACATAACAAACACAACTGAAAATCCCCCCCCTCTCTTCTCGGCACCGGTTGTTCTCTTCTTTCTTCACGGCACCGATGTCATCCTACCATGGATCGAGGCAAAAGGACAAGCACTTTACAAACCCCATCATCAAATCTAACTGAAGTGAATATGAGAAAGAAAGAAAAAAATTATAAAATACCAAATAATCTACAACCGGAGTATCATCGGGTATAATTTTTTGAAATACCAAAAATATATGTTTAAAAATGAATGAGGAGTACCATATCTATTGTTGAGAAATATCAGTGTGCTAGCATGTAAGGACATATTTTTAATAAGTCCGTCACAATTTGTTATGTCGTATACTGATAAGCACCCAAAACTGTGCGTTTTATACCCCAAATAGATGTACTTTAGTTGCTAATTCTCGACAATATGGGTCTTATGTGCTTAAATGTTAATTATGCAGGCTTAATTGTGCGTTGCAGAGTTCAAGCGTTTAAATCAAAGTAATTGTGCATGAATCTGCTAATTCCCTCTTCCGTACCCTAACCCGAATCTAAACCTAGCCCAAACTTACCCCAAGCCTGTGTGTGTTTTATTTGTGTCATTTTATTATTTTTTAGATTTTTAGTTTTGAATCATTTTTATTTTTAGAATTTATTTTAGATTTATTTAGTATTTTCTAGGTTTTATTTTCTTTTTTCTATTTTATTTTTATTAATATAATTTTATTTTATTTTGATTCTTATTAGTTTTTAGTTTTATTAGGATTAGTTTTTAGAAGTTTATTGTTAGTTTATTAGATTTTATATTTTTTTTAGGACTTTAGTTTTCATTTAGATTTTAAGTTTTTATTTCTTTTGTTTTATTTTAGTTTAGAATTTTATTTCTTTTTTAGTTTTAATTTTTATTGTTTTTAGTTGTTTTATTTTTAAGTTAGATTTTATTTTTTTATTTTATTAATTTTTAGTTGAGTTTTTATCTTTTTAGGTGTCCTAATTAAACACACATACAACCCCCTTATCCTACACTCCTATACACTCATTTACACCTAAACTAACACCCTCACCCATACCATACACCCTCACCCTCACACACCTACTCTACACCCTCACCCACACTAACACCCCACTCATCTTCTCCAACAAACAAACCGCCCACCTACTATTCATCATCATCCCCATCTCTCCACTCTCTCACCTCCATTACCAACCAACACATAATCACAAACCCATTTTCACCTCCCAACCCAAACCGCCACCACCTCCAGCCGCTACACGCCCTACTCCGATCCCGCCGGACCTGCTCCCGCCTTCCCCTTGCCCAGCAGAACCCGACGCCGGCGGTGCCCTCCGACACCAAAATCGTCGATCCCTGCCTCCTCTCTCCGTCGAAACCCATCCCCCCTCTGCGTCACCCCCGGTCGTGACTCTCCAAGACCGGCGACCTCAACAGTCCAGAACCCTCCCACCGCGACTGCACCGATCCTAACCCCTCTCCCTCCTGTCCCTGACCCCAACCACCTCCGACCTCTCTCGTCGGCGCCCCCATCTAACTCAAACCCGACCTCCCACTTCGGAGCTCCTGCCACCTCTTCCTTAGACCCACTTGCTCAAGCCACAACCCACCATTGCAATCCACACCCATGAAACTCCCAAAACCAAGCCATGAACCCAAACCCATTTTGTCCCATTTCCAAATCCCCACACGACCTACCATTCCAAATGCCAAATAAACCAAAGACCAAACTAAAACCCATGTGCCAAATTAAACCCACTTTTACCCTTTTTCCCAATATACCCTTAAAAATCCCCAACTATATCTTTTAACCGATTTCCAAAATACCCTCGCTCAAATCGGATTTTTGTGACCTCACACCTCTCAACCCACATGCTCCTCACACCATATCCACATGTGCACTTCCATTACCCAATATACCCCCATGTGCACACCTCTCATGCTCCATGCATCTACTATAAAAAACACCATTTGTAAATAGTTTTGTTTTATTCTTTTTTTTAGATATTTGTGAGGTTAAATCTTGATTGAGAATTAATTGAGTGTTGATTTTAATTTCATATTACTTGGATTCTCAATTGGAGGGTTGTATGCTTCTCATTCAAGGATTGAAGTTTATTGAATTCAAGAGATTGGTTTGATTATTCTTTTCTCTACTCTTTTATTATATATGCCTTTGATTATTAATTTGTCATATTTTATACCATGTTAGGCTAAAACTCCTTTCAAGGGGTGGGTGAAACCCTTATTTTATATAATTTTAGTTTAATTAGTTGAATACTTGAAATTTCCCTTTAAATGTTAATTTTGATCCCTCACCCTTAAATTTACGCCTCGAGAGAGGGTAAATGATTTTCGAGAGAAAATCGAAATTCTAATTATAATACCCATTTTAGATTCGAACTACAGATAGGGGTTTCTTAAGTGGGGTATTATCACTTGAATTTCAACTCTAATTTTATTTTATAAGATTGACATAAATTCTAATTGATCGATCCTAGCGGGTGGTTAATTAAAAGGAGTGTGAATCTATGTTTCTAGAGTTGTGGGGTATTAAACTTAACTTTCTAAAAGATTACTATTCTAATTACACTTACAACGAGAGTTGGTTTGTAATTTTAATATTAATTTGGGAGTATTCAAATAATTAAATTAATTAATTAGAATAACTAAAATTTGTGGTGTAATCCCACTCCTTGATTGTTCTCACAATTATTTTCCTCACTTATCTCTTATTTTTAGTTTAGACCTTAATTTTCATTTTAGTAAATTTCTAGTTAGTTGTTTTCATCTCACACTTTAATTTAGTTTAGTTTAAAACATCACCTCACCCATTTGTTTTAATATTGAAAAAGCTTTAAAAAAAAGTAGAAAAGTGAAAAAGCACAAAAAGAAAATAAAAAGTGAATTACAATTGAATTTGTCTCTGGCTTACTCCTTAGGAAGTGGATTAATACCCTTACTTAACTCTACACTTTAGATTGTTATATTTTGTAGGTAATTCAAGGTTTTGATTAGAAGGACTTTTTAAGCAACGACAAAAGAAAATACACCGAAAAGTCAACTCTATCATATACCGCTACATGTCGTCGAAGAATTGAGAAGATTGCATCTACAAAAGACGAATCCGAATTACAAGTTGTCTTCAACATTCAAGCCCAACAATATGAACTTTAGGAAGATAATATTTTAAAGTTTCATTTACATTTCATATTAAGAGTGTTGTGATATTTTTAAAAGGATTTTTAAAAGGCTTTTATATAAAAACGTTTCTATAAATGTTTTTTATAAAAAGGGTTTTATTACTGTTTTAGAAAATATTGATTTTTGAAAAAGTTTTGAAAAATTTCTAAGGCAGAAAGGCAACAGACGTACCTCGGTTTCGATGCCAAGGTCGTTCAAGCAAGATCACCACCTCGTTCGAACGACATGTGGATGTTGCGCGTAGTCATTTGAACGACACGCGATCTCGTTCGAGCGACATGAGGTTTTCGTTCGAGCAACCCTGCTTTTTGCCTGACACGCTGCTTTCATCCTGATCCTTTGACTGACTCAAACTCTTTTATAAAAGGGGACAACAGCCTTTTGTTTTAGACGTGGAGAACAGTTTCAACTTTTAGGAGTCTTATTCTTTTGAAACTTTTGTGTATCTGCCCAGATTTAATTCAATACCTTTTGGCATAAAGTTTTTCTCTAACAATTTTAAGGATTCAAATACTTTATTTTTTTAATTCACAAAATCTCAATTACTTTCATGTGAATTATTTTGTGGAACCCAAGAACATATTTTGCTTTGGTTTAATCTTTGTGTGGAGATCTCTGCAGCTGAGGACTGCGTGTTATTGTTGAGGGAGTTTCTACATAGTTTTATTGTTGGGTGTCATTAAGGAGTGTTGTGGTTCTTCCTTTGCTGATTGGATTGCGGTCCATGTGGGTTCGTTGCGTGTGAATTCATTGCTGACGACACCGATCGACGCCTGCGGTATTCATGTGTCACTTTATTTCATTGTAATCCGTGTAAGTTGCAATTTACTTATTATAATTAAATAAAAGGTTTTGCCCTGCGGGGATTTTTTCAGAAATCTGTATCTCAGCATATTTATTGTGTCACTTGCTTTATATTTATTTATGGGTTGACACACGCACTTTAGATACTTGTTTAGGGGCTGGATTAATTTGGTTTAAAATAGACTCTAATTAAATAAGTGTGCCAAATTGAAAATTTGTAAATTTAATCAATTATCACACAGTCTCACGTTTTTCAAATTGGTATCAGAACGGGTTACGCTAATTAATCGCGTGATCCTGATTTTTCGAGGATTTACTTTCTGATACAATTTGCCTACTCATGTTTACAAATTAGTATCAGAGTGGGTTACGCTAATTTATCGCGTGATCCTGATTTTTCGAGGATTTACTTTCTAATACAATTTGTCTACTCACGTTTACAAATTGGTATTAGAGCGGGTTGCGCTAATTTATTGTGTATTCCTATTTTTCGCAAAATTGTGTGATATTGAATTTTTTTTAAATCAGTTTTGTGAAAAATCGCAATTTTTCAATGGAACTCCCATTTAATGAGGAGCCTATTTTTGAAAAAGTTCACGACCGTGATAAAAAATTAAAAAGTTTGAATTTGAAACTTTTCAAAAGAATTAAAGTTTTGAAAAAAAAAATTCTCTCTTTAAAAGTAAGATTGAATATTTGCAAGAGTTTCAAACTCAAAGTGATATTTGTCGTGAGCACTTTGGTAATTTGTGTATTGATTTTGATTCTTTGAAAATTGCCAAAAAGAAGAGTGATAAGAGAGTCCTAGTTTTAGTGAAGGAATTAGAGGACTTAAAAAATTATATGGTTCCCGTTTGTGTCGTCGAGGATAAAAAATTAATTGATGATTTTACGGCACGTGAAAAGACTCTTAGGGATAAGTTTGTTTTAATTGAGGGTGAGCGCGATAAACTGTTAAGTTTAATTGATGATTTGAAAAAGAAATCCCTATCTTTGGAAGAGTCTAATTCTTTACTTGAATCAAATATTTTGAAGTTAAAAAATGATTTAAACGATTCAAGTAGGTTTGATAGTGATGGTAATGGCTCATTGTGTTCTCATACTTCTAATGCTAAAGACAAAACCATTATTTATTTTAGAGGGTCAAATAATTCCAAGGACATTAGAAAAGATCACACTTTAGGTGTTGTTCCACCCGTGTACACATGTTCATATTGTGATAGGAAAGGTCACCTTAGGCGTTTTTATTTTGATCTTGGAAGAGGTCCTAGGAATTTGAAGTCTAGTGTTTTGTTGGTTCCCAAAACTCCGTGTCATCGTGTTATATCCGCTTGGGTTAGAAAATCACTTTTGGATACGCTAGATTTTAGAATAGTTGATTCTCATTTGCTTGCACATGATTCTTCTCTTGCCACATATAGATGATTGTGTTCGCATGTTTGTCATACGCCAGTTTTATTTGGTTTCATGATATTTATGTTTGCTAGCGTTGTGACATGTATTTTTTGTACGGATTTTTATCTTAAAAATTTTGAAAAATACAAAAAGATTTTATTTTGATAAAATTTTTGAAAAATCCAAAATGATTTTTGTTTTTTGTTTGCACTGTTTATGGATGAACACTTAAGATGACAGAGTCACAACATCATTCCATTTTTTTCATGTGACTATTTGATAGTGTTTTGAGACAATATACCATGTCATCTTTGCGCATTATAATGTTTAGAGTCATTAAGATGTAATTAAGTGTTACTTCCTACATGTTTGACTCATGTTTTCCTTTATTGCACACATGCACGGATTTATTTGATTATTGTGCTTGTCTTATCACATGTTGGTTGGGTGTTTTCACTTCAATTCTGTCGTTAAAACGAACCAAGCGCGATAAAACTTGATAAGAAATATGTGCATGTAAGAACCGTTTTATGAGTTTCTGTGCTGTATTTAAAAATGGTCAAGGGCTACGAAAGATTTTTTTTTATCCTTTGCGATTAAGCCGCAGTTTAAATTGGACCTAAAAAATTGAGAAATTTTATCATCCGGGTTCCAAAGAGGTTTAAAAGAGCCCGAAATAATTTAAAGGCAATAAAAAGAAATTCATGCCAAATATGGGTCATTTAGGTTTTTGCACCAATTCTCCAAAGTTTGAGAATTTAGTTTAACACCTCTAAAAGAAAATATTTTTGAGGGAGTTTGGTTGGAGAATTTAAACGGGTTAGCACATCCTTGAAAATCTCAAAAAAGTGCTAATTACTTTTGGATGTTATTGGTGTGGAAATTATTTAGACTTTGATTTGTTGATTTGCATAAGACGGTGTCATTTAAATTCAACAAATTTTTACACCAAATGATGTTTTTTATGTTCATTTGTTAGGGGTACACATATGCATCGTGCACATATGATTGATTGAGATTCAAATGTGTTCACACCCATTCATTCCATTTTCATGACTTGGTTGTTTGAGTTTAATTCCATGGTGTGATTTTTTTTGTATCTCATTTTTGTATGAAAAATTGAAAATTCAAAAATAGTTTGTGAAATCTGTGAGATACTCCTTTGCATGCGCGTAGCTTGATCTTTGTTTTCTATGATTTTATCATGAGACTCCATATTTTGATTGTTTCTTCTTATCTATCTATTTGGGGACATCATAAAAAGGGGGAGAAAGAATTATCATGTTATGGGGGAGTTTTTGCATTATGGGGGAGATTTGATTATTAATGCTTTATTCTTATATCATTTCAAACTCGATTCTTCACGAAGGTATTTTGCTTTATATCATATGGGTAGGTACAAAATTGAAGATCGATAAGTTGCATACCCTGATGAGAAAAGCTTTGAGAATATTGATGTTAAAGAAAAATTTGAGAACTTGCAAATTTTACCTTTTCAGTTTTGGGATTCATGGGAGGGTAGATTTGTATAGGCATTTTGGTTTTTCATAATTCGGATGTTTTTATGTATGTACCGGCATAGACATAGGGGGAGATTTGTAAGGTCATATTTTTAATAAGTCCGTCACAATTTATTATATCGTATAACGCTACAAGTCGTCGAAGAATTGAGAAGATTGCATCTACAAAAGACGAATCCGAATTACAAGTTGTCTTCAACATTCAAGCCCAACAATATGAACTTTGCTAAGTTAATGTTTTAGAGTTTCATTTACATTTCATATTAAGAGTGTTGGGATATTTTTAAAAGGAGTTTTAAAAGGCTTTTATATAAAAATGTGTTTATAAATGTTTTTTTATAAAAAGGGTTTTATCACTGTTTTAGAAAATATTGATTTTTGAAAAACTTTTGAAAAATTTCTAAGGCAGTAACGTAGCAGACATACCTCGGTTTCGAAGCTAAGGTCGTTCAAGCGAGATCACCATCTCGTTCGAACGACATGTGGATGTCGCGCGTAGTCGTTTGAACGACACGCAATCTCGTTCAAGCGAGATGAGGTTTCGTTCGAGTGACCCTACTTTTTGCCTGACACGCTGCTTCCATCCTAATCCTTTGACCGACTCAAACTCTTTTATAAAAGGGGACAACAGCCTTTTGTTTTAGACATGGAGAACAGTATCAACTTTTAAGAGTCTTATTCTTTTGAAACTTTTGTGTATCTTCTCAGATTTAATTCAATACCTTTTGGCAGAAAGTTTTTCTCCAACAATTTTAAGGGTTCAAATAGTTCATTTTTTTAATTCACAAAATCCCAATTACTTTTATGTGAATTGTTTTGTGGAACCCAAGAACATATTTTGCTTTGGTTTAATCTTTGTGGGGAGACCTGTGCAATCGAGGACTGCGTGTTATTACTGAGGGAGTCTCTACGAAGTTTTATGGATGCGTGCCATTGAGGAGTGTTGCGGTTCTTCCTTTGCTGATTGGATTGCGGTCCATGTGGGTTCGCTACGTGTTGATTCATTGTTGACAACACCGACCGACGCCTGCGGGTATTCGTGTGTCCTGTATTTCATTGTAATCCGTGTAAGTTGCGATTTACTTATTATAATGAAATAAAAGGTTTTGCCCTGTGGGGATTTTTTCTGAAATCTGTGTCTCAGCATATTTATTGGGTCGCATGCTTTATATTTATTTATGGATTGATACACGCACTTTAGATGCTTGTTTAGGGGTTGGATTAATTTGGTTTGAAATAGACTCTGATTAAATAAGTGTGCCAAATTAGAAATTTACGAATTTAATCAATTATCACACAGCCTCACGTTTTTCAAATTGGTATCAGAGTAGGTTATGCTAATTTATCGCGTGATCCTTATTTTTGGAGGATTTACTTTCTAATACAATTTGTCTACTCATATTTACAAATTGGTATCAGAGCGGCTTGCACTAATTTATTGTGTATTCCTATTTTCCACAAAATTGTGTGATATTGATTTTTTTTAAATCAATTTTATGAAAAATCGTAATTTTTCACTGGAACGCCCATTTAATGAGGAGCCTATTTTTCAAAAAGTTCACGACCATGCTGAAAAATTAAAAAGTTTGAATTTGAAACTTTTCAAAAGAATTAAAGTTTTGGAAAAAGAAAATTCTCTCTTTAAAAGTAAGATTGAATATTTGCAAGAGTTTCAAACTCAAAGTGATATTTGTCATGAGCACTTTGGTAATTTGTGTATTGATTTTGATTCTTTGAATATTGCCAAAAGGAAGAGTGATGAGAGAGTCCTAGTTCTAGAGAAGGAATTGGAAGAATTAAAAAATTATAGGGTTCCCGTTTGTGCCGTCGAGGATAAAAAATTAATCGATGATGTACGGCACGTGAAAAGACTCTTAGGGATAAGTTTGTTTTAATTGAGGGTGAGCGCGATAACCTGTTAAGTTTAATTGATGATTTGAAAAAGAAATCCCTATCTTTGGAAGAGTACAATTCTTTGCTTGAATCAAATATTTTGAAGTTGAAAAATGATTTAAACGATTCAAGTAGGTTTGATAGTGATGGTAATGGCTCATCGTGTTCTCACACTTCTAATGCTAAAGCCAAAACCATTATATGTTTTAGAGGGTCAACTAATTCCAAGGACATTAGAAAGGATCACACTTTAAGTGTCGTTCCACCCGTGTACACATGTTCATATTGTGGTAGGAAAGGTCACCTTAAGCGTTTTTATTTTGGTCTTGGAAGAGGTCCTAGGAATTCGAAGCCTAGTATTTTGTTAGTTCCCAAAATCCCGTGTCAACGTGTTACATCCGCTCGGATTAGGAAATCACTTTTGGATACGCTAGATTTTAGAATAGTTGATTCTCATTTGCCTGCACATGATTCTTCTCTTACCACATATAAATGATTGTGTTTGCATGTTCGTCATATACTAGTTTTATTTGGTTTCATGATATTTATATTTGCTAGCGTTGTGACATGTACTTTTTGTATGGATTTTTATTTTTAAAATTTTGAAAAATACAAAAAGATTTTATTTTGATAAAATTTTTGAAAAAACCAAAAATATTTTTGTTTTTTATTTGCACTGTTTATGGATGAACACTTAGGATGACAGAGTCACAACATCATTTTATTTTTTTTTCATGTGACCATTTGATAGTGTTTTGAGACAATATATCATGTCATCTTTGTGCTTTATAATGTTTGGAGTCATTAAGATGTAATTTAAGTGTTACTTCCTACATGTTTGACTCATGTTTTCCTTTATTGCACACATGCACATGTTTGTTTGATTATTGTGTTTGTCTTATCATATGTTGGTTGGGTGTTTTCACTTCAATCCTGTCCTTAAAATGAAACCAAGCGCAATAAAACTTGATAAGAAAGATGTGCATGTAAGAACCGTTTTGTGAGTTTGTGTGCTTTATTTAAAAACAGTGAAGGGCTACGAAATTTATTTTTTATCCTTTGCGATTAAGCCGCCGTTTAAATTGGACCTAAAAAATTGATAAATTTTATCATCTCGGGTCCAAAGAGGATTAAAAGATCCTGAAAAAATTTAAAGGCAATAAAAAGAAATTCATGCCAAATATGGGTCATTTAGGTTTTTGCACGAATTCTCCACAGTTTGAGAATTTAGTTTAACACCTCTAAAAGAAAATATTTTTGAGGGAGTTTGGTTGGAGAATTTAAACGGGTTTGCACGTTCTTGAAAATCTTGAAAAAGCGCTAACTAGTTTTGGATGTTATTGGTGTGAAAATCATTTAGACTTTGATTTATTGATTTGCATAAGACGATGTCATTTAAATTCAACAAATTTTTACACCAATGGATGTTTTTTAGGTTCATTCATTAGGGGTACACATATGCATCGTGCACATATGATTGATTGAGTTTATTTACCTATCGAATATGTTCACACCCATTCATTCCATTTCCATGACTTGGTTATTTGAGTTTAATTCCATGGTGTGATTTTTTTTTGTATCTAATTTTTGTATCAAAAATTAAAAATTCAAAAATAGTTTGTGAAATCTGTTATATACTCCTTTGCATGCGCGTAGTTTGATCTTTGTTTGTTATGCATTTTATCGTGGTTTTGATTGTTTCATCTGATCTGTCTATTTGGGGACATCATAAAAAGGGGGAGAAAGAATTATCATGTTATGGGGAAGATTTAATTATTAATGCTTTATTCTTATATCATTTCAAACTCGATGCGTCACGAAGGTATTTTGCTTTATCTCATGTGTGTAGGTACAAAATAGAAGATTGATATGTTGCACACCCTGATGAGAAAAGCTTTGATAATGTTGATGTTGAAGAAAAATTTGAGAACTTGCAAATTTTACCTTTTCAGTTTGGGGATTCATGGGAGGGTAAATTTGTATAGGCATTTTGGTTTTTGATAATTCGAATGTTTTTCTGTATGTACCGGCATAGACATGGGGGGATATTTGTAAGGATATATTTTTAATAATTCCGTCACAATTTATTATGTCGTATACCGCTACAAGTCGTCGAAGAATTGAGAAGATTGCATCTACAAAAGACGAATCTGAATTACATGTTGTCTTCAACATTCAAGCCCAACAATATGAACTTTGGTAAGATAATGTTTTAAAGTTTCATTTACATTTCATATTAAAGAGTGTTGGGATATTTTTAAAAGGAGTTTTAAAAGGCTTTTATATAAAAATGTTTTTTATAAAAAGGTTTTTATTACTGTTTTAGAAAACATTGATTTTTGAAAAAGTTTTAAAAAATTTCTAAGGCAGTAAGGCAGCAGACGCACCTCGGTTTCGATGCCAAGGTCATTCAAGCGAGATCACCATCTCGTTTGAACAACATGTGGATGTCGCGCGTAGTCGTTTGAACGACATGCGATCTCGTTCGAGCGAGATGAGGTTTTCGTTCGAGCGACCCTACTTTTTGCCTGACACGCTGCTTCCATCCTGATCCTTTGACCGACTCAAACTCTTTTATAGAAGGGGACAACAGCCTTTTGTTTTAGACGTGGAGAACTGTATCAACTTTTAAAAGTCTTATTCTTTTGAAAATTTTGTGTATCTGCCCAGATTTAATTCAATACCTTTTGGCAGAAAGTTTTTCTCCAATAATTTTAAGGGTTCAAATAGTTCGTTTTTTTAATTCACAAAATCCCAATTACTTTTATGTGAATTGTTTTGTGGAATCCAAGAACATATTTTGCTTTGGCTTAATCTTTATGGGGAGATCTCTGCAACCGAGGACTGCGTGTTATTGCTGAGGGAGTCTCTACGAAGTTTTATGGTTACGTGCCATTGAGGAGTGCTGTGGTTCTTCCTTTGCTGATTGGATTGCGGTCCATGTGGGTTCGCTGCGTGTGGATTCACTGTTGACGTCACCAACCGACGCCTGCGCGTATTCGTGTATCACTGTATTTCATTGTAATCCGTGTAAGTTGCGATTTACTTATTATAATGAAATAAAAGGTTTTGCCATGCAGGGATTTTTTCTGAAATCTGTGTCTCAGCATATTTATTGTGTCGCATACTTTATATTTATTTATGGGTTGACACACGCACTTTAGATGCTTGTTTAGGGGCTGGATTAATTCTATTTAAAATAGACTCTAATTAAATAAGTGTGCTAAATTAGAAACTTGCGAATTTAATCGATTATCACACAGTCTCACGTTTTTCATAGCATAAACTTAGAATGAGCCTAAGATCGATATATAAAGTTATATGTCTATGAAAAACAAAAAAAAATGTACAATGGTTGCCTATTCAGTTATTTTTATGTGCCTTTGATCTTCTTGATTTGGTTCTAATTCATGAAAGATGCTTCTCCATATACAATGGTTCTTGAGAAATAAAAAAAATTATAAATCTCTATAAAATGCTTCTCCATTAAAAAATGTTATAAGTCTTCGATTGCCTATTCAGTAGATTGTGTAACATATTTTGCCTATTTAGTGAATTGTGCCTATTCAATGGACTACATGGGATTTGTGTTAACTCTATTACAGAGGCTCTGTATATAATGTATATATGTATTTAGTTACATATGTGAATCAAAGTTATAACACACTCGCATATATCTGAATAATTAAATTGACAAACAAATATAAAAACATTGGTTAAAACATAAATGTACACTATGAGATATACAATTTCTGTTTATTTGTTTCTTATATCTTTTTTCATTCACTCGCGGTTATAAGTTATGATTGTTTTTATTTAGTTATTCTAGGCCAACACATAATTTTTTTTATAATAATAATCTGATTATCATTTTGT
The DNA here is from genome assembly GCA_949130495.1 of Sambucus nigra. NCBI lineage: Eukaryota > Viridiplantae > Streptophyta > Magnoliopsida > Dipsacales > Adoxaceae > Sambucus > Sambucus nigra. The sequence goes on along the minus strand of OX422208.1, from coordinate 778,903,963 downwards.
TCAGTGGAGTGTTTGGTATATTTTTACATATTATCTCGTACTTCTTTTTTACTAGGATGTGGACAGCAAAGATGATAGTTCATGTGACAAATATAATATGGTTCACATAACGGTGAAACTCGAAAGTGTTGAAGATGCCAAACAGGCTAGGGAGCGTTGGTCTGAGGTATGGAATTACTTTGACATTCTCCCAATTACTCGTGATGGAAAAGGGAGCGAAATGCAAAAAATGTGAAAATATTAATGCTTCTGCATCTAAAAATGGAATACGTAGTCTAAAAAATCATAGAGATGTCCAAGGAGGGATAAAAATGATGTGTTCAACTTATGATGAATCAATTTTATGGGCACTTAGCAATTCGTTCATCAAAATTTGAACTTGAAAATTTTCGAGAGCTACTTAGTGAGACGATTCTAATGCGTAGCTTTCCTTTTCAATTTATGGGGTATGAGAGTATTCGAGGTATTTTTAGTTATTTATACGAGGATATAATTGTCATCACAAGAAACACCGCTAAAGACGATGTTTTAAAAATGTAAAAAAGGGAGAGGGTAAAACTAAAGCGAATGCTAGAGTTACCTCCCGGTAGGGTATCTTTGACCTCAGATTTTTGGTCTTCTATTAATACCGATGTGTTTGCGTCTCGCTTCTTATTTTATCGATCAAGTGTGGAAATTGAAAAAAGAGATTTCTAAATTTTTAGTTTATCCCCCCCCCCTCCCCCCCCCCCCCCCCCCCCCCCCCACACACACATAATGGTGTTTGTTTAAATGAAAAAATGTCAAATTTATTGTCCGAGTGGGGTATTGAAAAGAAATTGTTCACTATTACTTTGGACAATGCATCTAGTACCGATACATTTATTGAATTGCTAAAGATTCAATTAAATAATGACAATGCACTTGTAATTAGAGGAGAATATTTTCATGTTCGATGTTGTAAGTAGAGTCAATTAAATAATGACGGTGCACTTGTGTGTTAAATATGTCAAAGGTTCACAAGTTAGGAAATAAAAGTTTATGGAATATGTAAACTCTGTTCGTTTAGAACCTAAGAAATTATTACGGTAAGATGATCCCACAAGGTGGAATGAAACTTTTTTTATGATTGAAAGTGTTATTTTTTACCGTTGTGCATTCGTTCGTTTAACATTAAATGAATCAAATTTTCCACATTGTCCAAATGAAGTGGAATGGAGTAATATAGAGAAAATATTCAAGGTTTTGGAGGTATTTTATGAAGTGGATTACGTCTTTTCAAAAAATAAACACCCAACATCCAACTTTTATTTTACTTCCATTTCCATGGTTGAGTTGACTTTAAAATAAGAAATAAGAAGCTGAGATGCTTTCATGAAACAAGGGGCATGTCAAATGTATGTAAAAATTTTGAAGTACTGGAGTAATTATAATTTTCTTTTAGCAATGGAGACGGTGTTGGATCCTCGTTACAAGATGAATTATGTGGAGTTTTCATTACAAAGACTATATGGTATCAATAATAGTTAAACCTCTCTTGTGCGGGAAAAGTTATTCTCTCTTTTCAATGAGGACATAAGTGGAAACATATTGACTGATCTGTGACACCACACCTATTCTAATAACGGGTGATCAATTATCTACTAAAATAAAATAGGATTCTCAATCTGGTTCATTCTTAGCAGCACTGTCGAAATCAAATTAATTACTAATAACATATCAAGTCGGGTGTTTAATTTTAAAAACTTATTAGCTTACATTAATGTTGATGCAAAAAACTAGACTGGGTTAATTAATTGATCACAGACAAATATAAGTAAGAAAGACAAAAGGTTTTTAAAGTGGTTCGGCTTAAAGGAAGAGACTATTCCACTGTTGTGTATTTCTTTTGGGAATGTTCAATCGCCTCTTGTTTCATGTCCCCCTTGGATGTAGGGTTTAAAATGTATTTATAGCCTCCAAGAGGTGTACAAGTTCTGAAATATCAAAGGATGGAATGTCTTTATATCATAGATAATTACATCTGTATAATCATTTACGTATACAACTGTTGGTTCTTTCATGTCATTGTTGGTCGGTCTTCCTAGTGTTGGTCCGGCTTCAATGATAGGTTGGTCGGCATACCTCAGTAGGTCGGTGTTTCGTCCTTATTGACTAGGATTAACCTAATACTATATTACACATGTCAGTATCCGATTGGTCCTGTTAGCAGGTTAATTTTTGGTCTCAAAAGAATCCCCCAATGTTTAATGCTTGAAGTTTTTACAAGAGTATGGAACATTTAGCTCAAAAACGTTGTTCGGGCAACAATTTTAGGCCTAGTCGGCTGTCGACTTCCCATACTTGTAAAAATTATGACTTATCTGTGGACATATAATGTGTATGGCATTTTTTTAATTATCCATCACTTTAATGAATCGTTTTTGGACAAATTCGTCTTTTTTGCCTTTAGCCGCCGCCGGTTCAATCGCCGCTGCCTTTTAATCATTATTTTTCCAGTTTTTTAGGCAACCTATAAGGAGCGGTAAAAGCCACGATCTTTTCTTACCTAAAATTTTCTGAGTGTTGTTGGCTATTGCATCTTCAAGCTTTCTTTTTCTCTCTTGTGCAATCATTTTCTGTCCTTTAGTTCTTGCCGAATCCTTAATCTCTATAAGAACTCTATCTCTTTTCTTTTGTTCTTCATCATAGTTTACTCTACTAATTCTCTTGACGAATTCAGAAATGAATTTAAGATTCCCACTTGGGTTATTTTGAAACACGCTACTTTACCTGCTAATTTTTTTTCACTTGCTGAGGGTCACTGGTTTCCCTCTATCTTTATAGTTGAGTGTGGGTTTACCTTTCCTCTAAACCCATTTTTCCTTGAGTTTTGTCAATATTTTGACGTTGTTCCGGCTAGGTAAGCCCCTAATACATGGAGGGTTATAAATAGAGTTTATAGGTTGAATCAAATTCATGGAACCCATCTAAGGATTCCAGAAATAATGCTTTGTTATAAGTGGGTGACTAGTGACTCCATTTTTTATTTAAAGACTACGGCTGTAAACAAAGCATTAGTAGCCAATCTTTCAGACTCCAATAGGGATTATTTGATCATGGGGTTGTTGTAAAAAACTGGCAATACGCCCCTTTGACTGGGAATGCTGAGTACCAGGGGCCTAGATGCCCTCATTTTGGTAATGGGATAGGTTATTCCTCATTTAACAGTCTTTCCCTGTACATACTGGTTTAAATATAATACTAATGGTTTCTCTGCAAATTTTAATTGATGTTAATCAGAAGATAAGGTTCCTAAAGGAGAGTGAAGTGAACCTCAAGGAGTTGAAATTCATTTGGGGTCTTCATCAGAAGATTGGCGAGGAGCATATTAGGCATGCATCCTATTTTCTACAATACAAGAATACAATTTCCTTTTGTGTTGCTCGTCCCCCAATAGGCACTCCTTCTGCTATAATTGACCTTGAGCAGGAACCTCATTCTACACCCTCAGCTGCTGCATCTTGCAGTAGTGATCTTGTTGCCCACTCCCCTTCTCCCTTAAATTCAAACTTACCTCTTGCCGCTGCTATGGGAAAAAGGAAGTTTCCCAACATTTTTGGAGACATAGCTGCCAATGCCCCGTCTAAACAAGCTGATGAGAAGGTGAAAAAGAAAGATGAAACTGGGAAGAAACCCCCAGCTAAAAAAGTTGAAGAAATCCCATTGAAAAGAATAAGGAAATGGCTTCCTTTTAAGTTAGCAGAAGGTTCTTCTACCCTTCCTGACCAGTGAGAGTTGGTCGATATATCTTCTTCTGCCTCTCTAGTGATCCTTAGCCCTGGATTGGCAAGGAAACTAATAAAGTCTGGGACTTTACCAGACCAAAGGGGTGCTGTAGCTGCACTACCTCGTTCCAAAAGTTTTGACAGGGATGCTCAAAGACTTGCTCTGATATATTCTTTTACCTTCTTTATTTTTCTGTCTCTTTATTTTTTCTTCATAATACTGACTTTCTTTATTGTCTTTGTGAAGTTCCTCGTTGACTTCAATAACATGTTGGAGAAAGATGAGGCTTTGATATCTTCTTCTGGGGAAGTTGAAGAGGCTTTCAATGAACTGAAAAAGTCAATACTTGATTCCCAACAAAAATTGTCCAATGAACATAAAAAAATGGGAGGAGAATATGAAAGCTGCTGAATGAGCTGCTGAAACTGCTCAGGGTCTAGCTGATCAATTACAGAATGACTTAGATGCTGAGAAAGTTAAGACTGCCCAGCTACAGAAGGATTTGGATGTTGAGAAGGCAAAAAGGACTAAGGCCAGGGAGCCTGGTTTTAATAAAGGTTGGGATAAGGCCATTATAGCAACTTCTTCGCAAATTGAGTTTGTGAAGAAGAAATGCTTTAAGTATGGTTGGTCTGCTGCTCTGGTGGAGTTCGGCACTCCAAAAGACTCCGAGCTATTTTTACGACATGATCATGGGGGCTCTCCGAACATGAACGAGGAAGTTAGTGATGGGGGTTCCAATGAATCCCTTATGGTGATGGAGTTTGCCGATCAACACTAAGATGTTGATTCGTCTGCTCCCTCCACAGTTAATCATCCTCCTCTTTTTGCCCCTACTTCTACTTCAGCTAATCCCGAGGCAGATAAGAATAAGGTGTAGAACCAAGCATCTTTCTATTTCCTTTTTCAGTTATTGTACTTTGTTCTTTTTCTTTTTGAAGATCTACCTGTACTTTCTCCTTTTATTAATGAAAAAAAGAAATATTTTTTTCCTCTGCTTGTGTTTTTCCATGCTCTGCACCTTGTTGATTGATGATTTTCTTCTTCTTAATAGTTTATTAATAAATTAGAATACTCCTTATCTATTGAATCCGAACTACTCCAAAGGTGTAATGATCTTTTCAAAGCTGGTCATTTATCTCTGACTGAAGCCGACCTACTAAAGTTTCTCGGGGAAGGGGTATCTGAGAAAGCCAAAAAGGCCTATGTTTATATGAAGTGTCTTCTTGATCGGGTTGTGGCCAATAACATTGCCTACTATGAAATGATTAAAGTGCTACAGGAGGACCACCACAAGGAAACTAAGTCACGTTTTCATGAGGATTATGAGAAGAAGTTCTAGGACCTTAGTGTGAAGGTTGGGGCTTTGAGAAAAAGTTGGATAAATTTGCCTCCTATTTTCGAAGGGAAGAATTCTTGCTTAATCGTGAAGTAGAGGAAGCAAAGGCCATTGCTAAAATTCTATAGGAACAAAACAATAATTTGAGAGATGAACTTGTTGCCTTAAAGTCATCTAATGCTTTTGTTGCTAATGTGAATGAGGGTCACTCGTTCTTGGAAGTTGAGAATGCAAGGTTAAGTGAGGAGATAGAGGTCCTGAAGAAATCAAAACCTACTTCTTCATCATCCCGAGCTTGAGTCAAACCTGGCCGAGGTACTACAAAGGAAATCAAGACCCAACAGACCCTTACCAATCCAGTTTCACAACTAAAAGCCAAAAATCAAGCCATTGTTGAGATGTCCCAGAAGCTACATGCCTTGTTCGAGCAACTATGCATTCAATCTTCTTTATTACAAGCTAAGGATGGAGTATTGAAGAAACTGAATTATTAAGTTTACAGATTGACTTTTTAATTCCACAAATGACTAAGGGAAGTCTGAATGGAAGGGTACAATGAAGCTCTGGGGCATCTTGATGACAAGCTTCAATAAGCTAAGAATGAGAGCTATAAATGGGGTTGGGTGAATGTTGACAGCGATGAAGGTGGATTAAAATAGCCAACTATGGGACTAGTATAATCTAGGATTGCTTGACCTTGACGATCCCCCTTTTAAATTAGATATCAATTAGATTCTTATCCGACGTATTCCTCAATGCTTGATTTCAAAGTACTTGGGAGATTATGAGCTTTATCATTAATTAGAGATCGTCCGACCTCCTCACCTGCTTGATCGTCCCAGTAGAAAAAATGTCATAATGCTTCAGGATTTTAACTTCATTAATTCTCCATACACTTTAAATGATCTGCCTACTGGAATGGATCTTGTTTCCAAAGCTGAAGGGAAACGTCCTGCGGAATGAAGTTTTGTACTTTATTTTGTTAACACAGTCATGTGATTAATTTAATTTAATGAAATGGAAATTTGATCAACTTATCTTATATTGAATGTTAATCTTTTCTTTGTCATTAGTTCTATTTATACACTTCGATTAAAATCTAAGTTGAGTAGTAATTACCAATGAGTGAAGATGTTCTACTAGCATAATTAAATTAAAATCTAAATTTTGAGCTAATTAGATGAATACATAGGTTCTACTAGCATACTTAGATTAAAATTTAAATTTAGAGCTAGTTACCCATGTGTCTCCAAAGGTTTTACTAATACACCCAAATGTTTAGTTTTTGCATTAGATACCAGTGGTGTGACCAGGCGTATGTGGAATATGTTCTTACATTCCTCTTGAGGAATCTTTGCAACGTTCTTCCTGCACTTTTCCTAGTAGGATAAAGATCTTATTTTATCCTTGTATTTAGGGACCACGTTTCTTGAGGACTTAGCGTCCTCTTGACTTGGACTTTGTGTATCTTTGATCAAGTTTGTGGCTTTTCCGAGCAACTTACTGCTTGTGCCGAGCAACTCTCTTGTATTCTTGTGTTCTGCCGACCATCTTTCAGGGAAATATTTGTTGAACTGAGCAAAAATTTGAAGAACTTCTAAACAATTTCAAGAACTTCAAACTTTTAACAATTTAGCTATAGTAGTCCATAGCACTAGTACTTCTAAAAAAATCAACAACAAAAATTAAAGGAACGAATGATTTTATTAATACTGAAAGTTGATTTCGAACTGATTACAACATCATTGGTAATATTTTTTTAGATGCTCTGCATGCCATGGGTTTTTGAATTCTTCGCCTTTTAAGGTTTCAATTCGATAAGTTCCAGGTCGGATGACTGATGAAATACGGTATGGCCTATGCCAATTAGCTTCAAGCTGGTTATTTTTCTACAGCACTTTCTTCAGCACATAATCTCCTTTTTTCAAGATGGTTAGTTTCATTCTTTTATTGTAAAAACGGGTTGTTCTTTATTGATAGGCTGCATTTCTCAGGGCAGCATCTTCTCTTACTTCTTTCAGCATATCTAGATCCAACCTTCTCATTAAGTCACTTACAGGAGAGTTAAAGTTTAAAACTCTATGGGATGGTAATCCCATCTCGGCAGGTATGATGGCTTCAGTCCCAAATGCTAACATATATGGGAATTCACCGGTTGTTGTTCGGTATGCCCACAAGACAGAATGTTACTCATTTATCCAGTTTTCCTTTGCATCATCAAGCCGTTTCTTCAACCCATTTGAAGAGTGCGCTTGCGTTCAAATTAAGAAATTATTTAATTAAACTCAGTTTTTCCAATTGAATCCTAAGACATGCATCTAGGTGTGATTGAAGATGATATAATCATTCAAGAACATTCAAACACACAAATGAGAAAAAATCCCCCAAGGGGGCAAAACCTTTTTATTTTCACTATAATTTATAAAAACGGTTACACGGATTACAATGAAAATAAGAGTGACATATGAAATACCCTCGGGTGTCAGTTTCGATGTCGTCGACTGAAATGTCCCGCAAGAACTCCAAGTGGGCAGTAATAGAGAAGAAGACTGCTTCTCCATAAAATTACTCCACATGAGTAAAACAATCCTCTTGAAGGTTTAACAATTCACATACATAAATGGAAGTGTTTATGTGAATAAACAAGGCATAAAACCTTAAAAGTTGAAGTCTGTTTTCTCGGCTGTTAATCGCAAAAATTGTGTGTGAAAAAGACTTGGAAAACGTGTAGAAAGTGATCAAATATTTACACAAAAATCGAGGCGGCGGCGGCATTCGAACGAGATCAGCATGTCGCTCGAACGAAGGACAGGTGTCGCTCGAACAAGATCGCGCGACATGCCTATCTTGCACGAACGATATTACTATGTCATTTGAACGAGCTTGTCGATCGAGGCACTCCGCTTCTACACTTAGAAAAAAATTATGCTTTCTACAAAACACATTTCAAACATCAAAAAATATGTTTTATAAACAATTCCCAAATATTTATGCAAATATAAACAACCATAATAAATAATTTTACCAATATTGCGTAGTGGAGTAGTGGAAACGGTTGAGCAGCACGTCGCATGAAGCATGATGCACGTGTGAAGATGATGGATGCATGGATTCGAATCAAGGTCGTCGTGGATGATCGTGTTGATGTGCCAAATATAGCGGTATCAAACATACAAACTGTGATCTAGGGAAAATAGAAAATCCCTAGATTCTACCCCGAACATTTATAAAATCATGTCCTTATAAATCTCCCCCTATGTCTATGTCGGTACATACATAAAAAAATCCGAATTATGCAATCTCCAAAAAAACAAATGACATACAAGATAATATCCCCATTAAACCCTCAAACTGAGAATACTAAATTGCATGTCGCCAATCAAACTTCAACATCTTCAAATCTTCCGCTCTTCAGAAACTCCCAAAGCTTTTCTCATCAGGGTGTGCAATCCAATAAATATCGATTTTGTACCTACACACATGAGATAAAAAAAGGAATACCAAATACCATATGAGAGAGTCCCACTCACGTATTTGATAATACATTTTAAAGCGAGTAAGTGTGACTCTTTCGAAGATGCCTAATATCGCTCACAGACTCCAAAACTAAAGGCTATGTCGGGACAACTGGCAGTCAAGTAGAGAAGACTACCTATCATACTCCGATACAAGGTTTGCTCTACGTCCTTGCCTGAAGTGTCCTTACTAAGCTTGATATAAGTACTCATAGGTGTACGTGCATGCTTAGCGGAGTTTAAATCAAATTTCTTCACTAGGTCTCTAGTATACTTGGATTGGGAGATGAACATCCCATCCTCTAGCTGACGAACCTGGAGACCAAAAAAGAAAGTAAGCTCACCTACAATGCTCATCTTAAACTCACTTTTCATCTCCTCCTCAAAGTGGTGAGCATGCTGGGAGCACGTGGATCCAAAGACTATGTCATCCATATAGACCTAGGCAACCAAAATAGCACCGTCATCTCTCCTGATGAAAAATGTCATATCAACTCCCCCTCTCTTGAAGCCACCGGCTAAGATATGGGAAGTAAACCTCTCGTACCAAGCAAGGGGTGCTTGCTTCAAACCATACAAAGATTTCCTCAGATAGTAGATGTTATGTGGGTTCTTAGGGTCTTCAAACCCTTTTGGTTGTCCCACGTAAACCTCCTCCTGTAAAATTCCATTTGGAAAGGAACTCTTGAGATCCATCTGATATAAATTGAAGCGCAGATGACATGCGATGGCGAGTAGTAAGCGGATGGACTCAAGCCTTGCAACAGGAGCAAATGTCTCCCCAAAGTCTACACCTTTTATTTGTGTGTAGCCTTGAGCGACCAACCTAGCCTTTTTTTTATTATGGTACCATTTTATTCTTGAAAATCCACCTGGTACCTATCACATTTGTCTCACTAGGTCGGGGGACAAGTTCCCAGACATTGTTCTTTTTAAACTGAAGCAACTCATCCTGCATGGCAGATATCCAGTGTTAGTCCTTGAGTGCTTCTTTGTGATTCTTGGGCTCGACTGTGGACGTGTAGCAAAAATGACTAACAATGTTCTCTAGCTGAGCACGAGTCTTGACCCCTAAGGTGGGATCACCTGTAATGGACGCAGGGTCATGACTCTTGCGAACACAAGCAGGTGTGTCCCCTAACACAAGAGTAAGGTCCACAGGCTGTGGGTGAGGGACAAGTACATCGCTGCCAGAAAAGTCCTCATCCTCACACTGAAGGCTAGGATCAATAAACGTCGGAGGTTCGTCATCTTGCACGGTGATGTTTATTGACTCCATAAACTTAGACCTCTTCAAGTTAAAAACCCGGTAAGCTCTACTATTTTATGAATACCCTAGCAATATTCCCTCGTCGCTCCGGGAGTCAAACTTTCCTAATTGCTCTCTATCCCATAGGATGTATCATTTACTCCCAAAGACAAGAAAATATGCAAGGCTGGGTTTCTTGCCAGTCCATAATTCATAAGGCATCTTAAGTGTGTGTGGACGCAAGTAAACCCTATTTACCGTGTGGCACGCGGTAGACACTGCCTCTATTCAAAATCTCCTAGCAATTTTATGACCCAAAAGCATAAATCTATCCATTTCCTGAATCGTCTGATTCTTCCTCTCAACAATCCCATTTTACTGAGGAGTCCATACAGCCGAAAACTCATGTTTAATCCCAAGGCTATCACAGTAAAGATCTACCTTTGCTTCCCTAAATTCAGTGCCGTTGTCACAACGTATCCTATTAATAGTGACTCCGTGTTGATTTTATAGGACACGGCACTTGGTCGTTAAAAATTATACAGCATCGGATTTCTTTCTAAGAAAACCTACGATCGAATATCTGAAGAAATCATCTACCATCACTAGGATGTACCTCTTACCACCCAGACTCTCAGTACGAGTAGGACCCATAAGATCCATGTGTATCAACTCAAGTACTCATGAAGTGATAATGGAATTCAACTTCCTATCGGGGCGGCGGATTTTCTTTCTCAACTGATAAGGTCTACAAACTGTGGAAGTTGGATTTCCTAGTGTTGGTGAGCCACGTACTAGATTCTTTTTACCTAAATGCGTCAAATCTCTAACATTCACGTGACCTAGATGTTAGTTCCACAGATCCATAGGAGTGATCGTGGTGTTATTACAGACAAGTGAGGACTTGGGCACAGTCCCATAGCAATTATCCTCTGTCCTCACCCCTTGTACTAAAAGTTTATCGGGTTGATTATAGACATTACATGCGTCCCGATCAAACTTTACGATAAAGTCAGCATCACACAGCTGGCTAATGCTGAGAAGGTTTACTTTTAAACCTTTGACATACAAAACATTTTCTAGCTTAGGAAATCCTGGTAACTCTACTATACCTCGTCTTACTATGCTAGACTTGCTCCCATATCCAAAGGTGACTCTACGTTCCTTATAATCCTCTAGGTGGGTAAAAAATGAGACATCACCTATCATATGTCTGGAGCACCCACCATCAAAATACCACTGTGAGGTATTATGTGCTTCGAGAGAGACATGAACAACAAGGTCCTTTTCATCGTTATTAGGTACCCAAGAAGTGGTAACATTTTGTTTACCCTTGTTGTTGTTAGTTTTAGCTGGGATGCGGGAAGCATTCACTGATGGCAAAGACATCCATCGGAATTCCTCCATCAAACTCTGTGATGTGGCAGCTAAAAACTCAACACTCTCTCTCAGACTGGAAAAATCATCAGTACGATGTGGTGGAGCAATAGTACGTCATGTTCGACCTAAACTATAGCAAAACTCCCTGAGGTGGCGTTTTCTTTTGCAGTACGTACAAAAGAACATAGTCTTAGGTGGACCTTGGTTTGCTTTTCTTGGTCGAACTCTCCTTCGTGGTTTTTGACGATGGCCATATGGAGTCGTAGTAAAATCAGCAGCTGGTCCAGTTGAAATTTGGGATGTGGAAGTACCATCAAAACCTATTCCCTACCGATTACCAAAACCTAAAGTGGGTATGAGGAGCATTTTTCCCTATCTTTCCAGATTTGTCCTCTATTTCAACCTTAACTTCTCGTGCTCTCTCAAGATCATGAGTAAGCTGGGCTACAAGGGCTTCAAGTTTCTTTCGAGTCTCCAGGGAGGAATGGAGCTCACTCGTAAGACTAGCCACTTGTTTAGTCAAGTCCCATTTCTCTTTCTCAAAATAACCCTCTCTCTCTAAACAGTCTCTCTCTCTCTCTCTAAACAAAATTTCTTTCTCAATATAGGCAGACTCACTTTCTCTCAAGGTAGTGCAGGTGTAGGACTCTCTCTCTCTCTTCTTTTAAATCTTCCTCTAGGGCGATGATCTTAAAAACTAACGCTTTGTTAAGCTTTTTGGTTTTAAATGACTCATTATATAACTCAGCATAGGCGCGTTGAAGATTACTCTCGCCCTCACTTGCATCATCCTCCCGGTCACTCACATCACTCTCACTGTCGAGGTATCCCTATGAATCAGCATCCTCATCGTCGTGAGGATCACTAGAGGTACTCACATGACACTGCATGAATGCGGTGAAGTTACACTCATGCGGTGACTCATCTCTAGAGTCCACCGACTCGACCTCACTGTCGTCACTAAGGGTAGCATTAAGGACAGCTTTGCCCTTTTCTTTTCTAAGTCTATTTAGCCTAATAGCACATTCAAAAGCTCTATGACCCTTACCGTCGCTCTCATAGCATCTCTCACTGTCTTTCTTAGGAGGGTCTTTAAAATCTTTTTCATTTTTCTTTTCAAACATATAATTCTCAAAACTCTTTTTATCTTTGAAATTTCCATTTTTCTTGAATTTGAGAATTTTCTTGATTTTTTTTTGCAAATAAGGTCAAATCATCTAAATTAAAGTCACACTCAGAATCTGACGTTTCTATCTCCCTTTTTCTAAATGACTCTACCCTCTTTCTTGTCGACCCCTCACTCTTTCTCTCCTGGGCATTAAGTGCAATTCCCTTATCTTTAGGCTTGATAGATTTAGGAAAAATATCAATTTCATACGTTTGTAAGTCTCCTACAAGTTCCTCCAATTTAAGTGTGTTTAAATTACCCATATAATTTAGCACCGTGACTTTAGGGATAAAACGCTTAGGCAATGATCTAACAATCTTTTTAACAACTCTAGCATTAGGAATGTGTTCACTAAGATTAAAGCTAGTGTTTACAATATCAAACAACCTAGCATAAAACTCAACAAAACATTCATTCTCAAACATGGTGATAGTTTCAAATTGAGTTGTTAAATTTTGCAGTTTAGACTCTTTCACAGTATTAGTTCCTTCATGGGTAAGTTGTAAAACATCCCATGCCTCTTTTAACGTGGTGCACGTCATTATCCATCGGAACTCGGCAGGTGTGACGGATCCGAAAATAGAACTTAAACCCTTAGAATTAAAAGATGACCATTTAAATTCTTCTTCAGTCCATGCAGTCACAGATTTTAAATTAGTCACGTTATGAACAGTGATGGAGGGAGGTGTCCACCCTCTTTCAACCAAAATCCAGACACGTTCATCAATGGCTTTTAATGCAGATTTCATGCGGGCTTTTCAGTAAGCATAATTTGTCCCATCAAAAACTTGAATTTTATTATATAATTTCTCCATATTGAACACGCCCTTTTTCAAAAATCAATTTTTCAAAAAATTGATATCTTAGAAAATTTTTGCAGAAAATTACACGGTATAATTGTGTAATTGGCTCTGATACCAATTTGAAGAGTGCGCTTGCGTTCAAATTAAGAAATTATTTAATTAAACTCAGTTTTTCCAATTAAATTCTAAGACATGCATCTAGGTGTGATTGAAGATGATATAATCATTCAAGAACATTCAAACACACAAATGAGGAAAAATCCCCCAAAGGGGCAAAACCTTTTTATTTTCACTATAATTTGTAAAAACGGTTACACGAATTACAATGAAAATAAGAGTGGCATACGAAATACCCTCGGGTGTCGGTTTTGATGTCGTCGGATGGAATCTCCTGCAAGAACTTCAGGTGGGCAGCAGTAGAGAAGAAGACGGCTTCTCCACAAAATTACTCCAAATGAGTAAAACAATCCTCTTGAAGGTTTAACAATTCACATACATAGATGGGAGTGTTTATGTGAATAAACAAGGCATAAAACCGTAAAAGTTGAAGTCTATTTTTTGGGCTGTTAATCGCAGAAATCGTGTGTGAAAAAGACTTAGAAAACGTGTAGAAAATGATCAGATATTTATACGAAAATTGAGGCGGCGGCGGCGTTCGAATGAGATCAGCATGTCTCTCTAATGAAGGACAGGTGTCGCTCGAACGAGATCCCGCGACATGCCTATCTCGAGAGAACGAAATTGCTATGTCATTTGAATGAGCTCGTCGACCGAGGCACTCCGCTTCTACAATTAGAAAAAAAAATTGCTTTCAATAAAAAACATTTCAGACTTCAAAAAATATTTTTCTAAAAAATTCCCAAATATTTATGCAAATATAAACACCTCCAATAAATAATTTTACCAATATTTCATAGTGGAGTAGTGGGAACGGTTGAGCAGCACATCGCATAAAGCATGATGCACGTGTGAAGATGTTGGATGCATGGATTCGGATCAAGGCCGTCATAGATGATCGTGTTGACGTGTTGAATGTAGTGGTATTAAACATACAAACTGTGATCTAAGGAAAATAAAAAATTCCTACATTCTACCCCGGAAATTTATAAAATCATGTCCTTACACCGTTAACCAAAGTAATGTTCGTAACTTCAGTTTGGCCATTACTAAGGAAAAAGAAGAAATAAAGAAGAAAAAAGAACAATGACAATTGAAAAAAATTATAAAGCATGCCTGAACAGAACACGAAACCACAGAAGCGGTCCTGGTACTAGTAGAATGCACGGATAAAAGCTGCAAGAAAGTACTAATGTATAACCTATAATCAAAATGTAATTGGTGGCCAACAAATTACATTTAATATCAAAAGAAAGGAGGGAGTAGCAAACCTCTCTGAAAAAACCCCGAGAAGCAATGAGCATAGAGTTCCTCTCTCGTTGAAAAGATGTCTGTCGTAATGGGGGTAGTGGAGGACTACTCGCCTTTGTGGAAGTAACCTGCAGAAATATGGCAATTTTTTTTATTTATAAATAAACTAATGATGAAAGGGCATGAAGATCACATGCATAAAACTTCTGATAAAATAAATACTTACAGCAACGTGATGCATAGTCTGACCATAAGGAAGGGGTCGGGTAGCGGAGCTAACCCCCTCAAGAGAATGGGGTGCCTCATCATCATTGGAAGACTCCCTCGAAACTATTAACAAAGCATAAGTGTAAGTAGTTCTTTCACTACGGAGATCTAAGCCACCCACATCACCCGAAGAAGAACTATGATCACCATAGGAAGGAGTGCTTCCATAGTCAACTAGTTCCTCTTCTAATGAGGGGGAAGGGGAACCAGCAAGTTAAACTCCGAGAGAACCAGTCCCACTAAGTAAAGAATGTTGGGATATAGTACCTTCTGCAATAGGGATAAATGGGACTTATGCCTCCCGAGAGGAAAGGCCCAATGCTTCATAACCCGTCGCCTTCACAGTTCTATAAGTATCCTCTACCCTGAGATCATCGATATCAGACTCCTGGTCCAGCAAGGAGGGAGTATCAACGACAGCATTACTGGCCTTATTCTTCTTCTTCGCAGCTCGGGTCCTCACAGGAGAACAAAGGTGGAGAAGCGATGGTAGGGGGAATAAAATTGGACACATCCATGTCAGGGTGCTTCCTTTTGCAAGCTGCATGGGCTTTCACTTTTCCTTTGCTCTTAGATTGGCCTTTAGACTTTGTAGATGGCAACTCAGTCAATTGGAGCTCAGAGGACTAATCAAGAAGGGGATTCACTAAAATACGGGTGGTCTGCTCAAGAGGTGGCCTAGAAGTGGTGTTGAGAAACCAAGTATCCTTCTGCGTCCACCTAACCAAAAATTGGCTTTTAACATACTTGACAAGGTTGGTCTCATGAGGGGGACCGATTACACAACCTTAGATTAGAAGAACCTAACGCTGCCAGAACAGGAACCAAAAAGTAGTGAATGATGGCCGATAATCGCGAGGAGGAACGTAAAGACTCCCCCCCCCCCCCCCCCCAAGCCATTTACTTTGTAGAACAATCCCTAGAGTGTGAAGTCGGTACATGCCTCTCAAAATAGCTCAGAACGATCGGTACATGGAGGGGGAGGAGAGTTGTGAAGGCCTTGATCATATCCAAATTGCCTTATTACCCTCTTAGAATGATAGGACTCAACACATTTGCCAAAATCTGTCCGAGAAGGAAGGAGGCCCGTGTAATATCCTGTAATTTTATGGCTTTTAATTATGAGATTTATTAAATGAAATTGCTTTTAATTGTGGTATTAATTAAATTAATGTGGCAAAATTAATTAGAAATTAATTCGGATTTAAATAACTATTGAGATGAGAGTTAGTATTTAAAAATGATGATAATGTTGAATATTACTGAGTGATTATGGTAATATGTAATTATTGAAATTATTAAAATTATCGGGAGTTAAAAATACTGCAGTTTCGGTATTAAGTTGGGACGCACGTGTCAGTCGTGTCAAGACCTAATTTAATGGATTTAAAAGTATTTCAATTTTTGTAATTCGTATGATCATTTTGAGTACGCCAACGTGTCCAGAAGGGTCGAAATAGTGAGAAAACACTAGCCGGGGGTTTAGTTTGAATCCCGGTGCATTTTTAAGCCTAACCGGCAAACCGGGAGGGTATTTTAGTCATTCCTATTTTTGGTGAATAATGACCAACGAAAATGAGGAGATATTTATCATCCAACACTTGAGTTCCTTAGGGTTTTCACAACCATAGATTATAACGACAGCTAGAGAGGGAGAGAGGAGAGGTTCAAGGGCTTCCATGGCCATAACCACCACACACCACCACCATCGCAGGATTTGTGACCATAAAGAGAGTGGGGAAACCAACCAATAATGTCATCAACAGATCAGAATCTGTATATTCTAGGAAAGTGATTTATCTTGCAAAATTTTATGGCATATGTTCTACATGATAAATTAGATTTGGAGATAAATTTTGAATAATTGTGATAATATGAAATTGGGGACTAAATCATGAATTTTGGGTAGGCTTGCATGTAGTGGACCATCTGGGATCATTAAGGAAATGAATTACAAACTAAGAGTTAGGAAATCATGAAATTTCATTGAGGTTTTTAATGATTTTTGAACAGATGAGAAAAAACTAGGGTTATAGTATTTTAATGACTTTTAATCCAAGAAATCGATAATCTATGATGTTTTGATGAATCTTGAACGTTAAGACTGGTGTAGTAATGTTGGTTCATAAATAATATACTCATTAGGGGAGTTTGGGACTTTGTAATAGGATTTGGAGGGGTAAAAATGGACAATCCCGTAAATGTTAAGAAATTCTGGGCGGATACCTGCTTGATCGATCGATCGAGCCAAGAATGTCGATCGATCGATGATCGATCGATCGATCCTTTTTGTCAATCGATCGACCCCTCTTGATTTTTGGCAATTATTTTCCCTTAAGGTTTAATGAAAATCCCAAGGCCGATCATGATTCTTAGGGTGTTTAATTTGATATTGTGGGACTTAGTTAAGGTCAGTAGGGTCTTAGTTGATGCCCAGAAAAAAAATGGTTTATCTTATGTAATTGGATGCTATTGCTTACGAGAGTTACCGAGTGAGGTACGGTTAGAAATCGTTCGAATTGAAACTATAATGGGAATGAGTGATGATGTAAGAATAAGAATAGTAACGGAGGGACTTTAAGTTACTGAGATAACATTAGAAACTAATAAGAGACCTAGTAACCTTGTGGGATAGGTTTAAGTACTCCGATTGATACGACGAGAGTTATCAAGCTAAATATATATTACGTATGATGTTCGGGATAAACTGGCTATATACGAGACTTACTAGACAAATGTGTGAATACCTATATTGAATTATGATTACTTAGGTTGTGTGAATGCCTAGTGTATGGATTTCTTATATGTATGACATACCTACCATACTTGCTATCACGGGAGGTTGGTTTTCGAAAAAGGGCCATCTTATCTTTATGTGCCTTCGGGGGGATTTAGATTGGTACCTTAAGGACATAGGACTGTGAATGATTTATTTGTGAGTTGATAAGTCATCTGACCATGGGAGCGTAGGAATGTGTGTGACCTATGGGTATGAGAACTATGTTTGCTTTCAATAAGTGTGATTTGTATTGAGACAGTTCCTGAGTGATTCGGAACACGTGATCCTTACGTACGTGATGTACACGGATTTGATGGCAGATTATGTGTGCATCGCAACTTCTCCTAGGGGTGCCTTATATGTATATATGTACTAAGAGTGATTTATATATATACTTGTGACTAGTTCATTGTTGCTTAGTAGATATGAATAACTAAGATATTTGAATGGGCTACGAATATGAGAATTTAAATAAAACTTGTGATAATAAATTTAATGAATGTGGATGTGAGTTATTAATATAACTTGGTCGTGTAATACGAGTAGTCACCTTATATTAGAATGTGATAGCAGGGGTTAGTACGGACTAGTTAGATAGTGGCATAACTAGGATGAGTTAAGGGTACACGTTAAGCGTGCACGTTAGTTGAGAGGTGAGAAACTCATGTGAGAGTACGTGACTAACATGTTTAACATATGTGTTGTTTAATATTGTAATTTAAACACTTGAAGATTTAAAATATTTTCACCTCGGGCTTTGACCCGTTTGCTTTCAAATCTATGTTTTTTTGTAAAAACTTTTTAGGTGCCCAGCCACAGGGACACCAAGCATATGACTTCCATTCTGATGACGTGCTGTAGCTGTTGTGGAAGTTACAGGATCTCGATATTAGACGCCTTCACATTTTACATTTGAATCTATTCAGGTCTACTCATCTGTTAGGGCATGTCTCCCATTTCCATTTAGAGATATCATTCTCAGATCTTTAGTTCATTTTCAGATTCGGATTTATTTATATACTCAGACTTTTATATTGGGATTTATTCAGTATTTGGTTTATTCTGGAGAGTGTTACTCCGGACTCATTTTAAATTATTCCATTATTATTCTGTTTAGATTACGATGTGGATGTTGTGTAGTTAGATTAATTTAATTTGTTGCATGTTAATTTAATTTAATAAAATTTGACATCTCTCTTTTTAAATATTAGGTGGCTAGTAATAAATTAAATGTTTTCGACAGTGATGCTAAGATTGAACCAACTTGGTATTCTGTATTAATTTCATAAAGGATTAGCTACTCGGTATTTAATTAGCCGAGGTGTCACAGGTGGTATCAGAGCATCAGGTTCTAGTGTCCTTTAGGATCTATGCGTCTTATTATGCTTCCAACATAGCTTTCTTTGATATAGATCCCTATGCTTAGGATTGTTGATTTCTTTGGTGAGGTTTCGTTCTCCTGCTATAAGGTATATGATAGTGAATCTTATTTACATTCGGGTGTGTTCATGTGCCGAACCATGCAGTATGTCGTGCAAGTTGGGCAGACAGCAGGAGACAAAGCTCAGTTGAGATTATAAGGTATATTCAAGAATGATGACTGTAGTTGAGGTCACCCCTAATTTGATACGAAAAGCTATGATGGTAAAGACGGTTAATGCACAACATATGACTTCCAGGAACCAAAATTAGACTCACCCAGCAAGGTTGGATTGGGAAAGAGTCATACAAAACATTGAAGAGAACCAACAGCGGAAATTTTAAAAATGCGGAAATGGCGTGTGATAGCCAACGAAGGTAAAATATCCAAAAGCTTGGGCATATGTCGGAGTATGGATAATCGGGAATGAAAATTTGGGGTAAAATTTTTCCTTGGCTCGTAAGAGCAGAGTTACAATGGTGAGATGCAACCACCACACTTAGAAGTAAAATGTTTTCCCAAGAGAAGGCGCATATGTATGGTTTGACCATAAGTTCCTTCATCAGATGTTCAGGATAAGATGGGACGTTGTTATGAACTCACACAAGAGGGTCGGACAGAGGTCACTTTGTGAAAAAGAAATTTAATTAATTAGCGAACCTTACACCGGATGAAGTAGGAGCAATGGAGAAGAGGACATTGAAGGGGAAAGTTAATTTACAAGAAGAATTATTAGCACTTATGGGGAATTTTGCTTAGACGGTCAATGCAGATGGTGTCAATTTCGCGTTGTGTTAATATGGAGGTAAACGCTTCCTTGTGGGGGAAGCTACAAGCATCTAAGGGTTTAGATAGAGTAAGACTTGGGGAAATGGTATTGGTGAAGTACCACAAGGGGGAAACCCATCAGGGGACCCGTTTAAATGATTCAGATTGCTGGATTGTTATCAAGCAATGGTAATTTCAATAAGAGTTGTTGAAGCCAGTAGCATGTTCCCTAGGTCCATCAAAGCTAAGGGAACAACGCAAGTAGCCATTAGAGTCAAAATTACTAACGTCCGAGAGGACAACCCTAACATGGTTAGTGTGACCAGAGATAAGTGGAGTATGTGTAGAGGTATTTTGTGGGGAGTGAAACCCGTGCGTTAAAATTTATCCAGAGGCAAGTATAGACATAAGGGTATGGTGCCTAGCAAGGACAATAGTTATTGAACTTTCGATTTTGTATGAACAGGTGTGTTAAGTCCAGGAACCAATTGAGCGTCCAGAACGATTGGCAAGGTAGAAGTATGAGTTATATCCTCAGATGTTGATGCGTGTTGTATGTGTCAGGAACGAGTTGCTATTTTTATTATTGTTATATTCGCTTGAGAGTCAAGTTTAGTGCGTACATCGGTAATTTATTTATTTATGTGAATATTTTCCCTGGTATAGTGGGGTTACCTTTAGTGTTATCTGTGGAGGATGAATGGGTGTGTCTCTAGTGGTACATACCTTATTGAAATTTTCATTTTAGTGATGTATTATACAAGTATGATATTATCCTGATTGTGGTTTTATAATAATGGTTAGACCGATAGTGTGCGGTTATTGCAAGTCTATCGGGGTTACTACCTTGGTGTAGAATGTTTTGTTCTGGCGAGGCCCAATCTGCGAGAGGGTCGGGCTTGCGTTTATATATTTGTATATGTGTATATATGTATTGTTGAGACTTTGAAAAGTATAATGGTCTCGGATATTTGCTCCCGGTATATGTAGGGACTTTATTGATATAAATCGGAGTATATTTGGTTTACTGTTCAGGGAAAAGATTTAGCTGGTTATTATATATATACGCTCAGGATGTGATAATAAGAAGAGTGCATTGTTATATCACCCTTTAGATATGTGGAAGTTAATACTCATAGTTATGTATCTGGGGACAGGATTCTGAGAGCCCCGATTTTATTTGCATAATGTTTATGGAATGTGATTACCGTCAATGTTAAGAGACAATGTCTTTCGGAAGAGGTTCCTTGTTTAATAATTTTTTTGAAAGGAAATGTAACTTTGTTGTCAAGAGACGGGAATACAGGGGTACATATTATGGACTAAAGGCCTAACGGATTTCGATGACCGACAATGCTAGGAAGTAGTGTATCGAGGGGGTTCCTTGTTTAGATTTCGCTTTGCGAGACACCCCACGCATGAAACTTAGTGTATGGTTGGTAGTAAGGAGATGTGTGGCCATTCTTCCATGATTTGGATACCTCGATCGTTATGGAAGTATGTAGTTGTAACTGGAAGTTAAAGGGTAAATTACGATATGAGGCCAGTAGAGCTAGTTGTGTGGTGAAGAAGTACTGATAAATTTGTTTTATTCTGGCGGGTTGAAGGATGGAATGATGTTTAGGAGGATTAAAAATTTCCAATTTGGGGGTGATTGAGAACGCCCAAGTGGTATAGCCACGTTGCAAATGCAGGGGAAATATAGATTTTGGAGTACGTATGAAGTGTATCTGTCGTTAAACCCGTATGCATGGGTTATAAAGGGTGTAGACACCCTGGTCTGTTGATGTGATAATCGCCGAAAGAAGAAACAGAGAGATGGGTGAGATTTATACTTGTGAGACTGATATTACAAAATAGTAGTGGTAGAATGGATTAAGCGTCGTAGGAGAAGGAGATAATCAGTATACTCGTGTGCAATCAGAGTAGCACGTTCAAACTTGGTGGAAAGGCATCGGGAAGCCATTTAAAAAGGAGGTATCCCTTGAGAAAACAAATATTTAACTATTATGGACAACTTGGAGTGGAGTTCCACCCCAATCGAATATTGAGGGTGGATTACGCGTAAATAAAGTGAGGATGTTAATAAGGTATAAGGGGTCCGGAGGTGCATAATGTGGTAAAAAGTTGCAAGGGTCAGAACCTTCGGTATACGCCCAGGGAAGAAGGGGTATAGTAAGGAGTAGATCGATTGGGGTAAGATGATCCGCTAGATGATTTTAGCAAGCTCAGAATTCCAGTGATGGAAGAGTCAAGTTGGTAAATTCCTTTGAGGGGTTCCAAACTTAGAGATAAGTAATGAATTCCTTCAAATGTGTGGAATGGGTTGTCAAGAAGGAAAGAAATTGATATATCCTTGGGTGATTTACACTATTAGATAGTGATCGCGCCGATATGTGGTCCCACCTAGTATTATTCTGAACTAGGATGAGATACCCGAAACCCACCTTCAATATGGGGTATATGGGAGTAGTGGGAATAGTTTTGTTTTGAGAAAGTTGTATCACCTATAGCACGAAAAATAGGCGCAAGGTGATTGACGACTGGTGGAACTGTATGAAGGTAAATTTTGGACTCATTGCGATCATTTGATTTCCACAACGGGTATAGATCGTAAGTGATGTATAATATGGTAAAAAGGAGAGGATATTACCTAATAGTAAAGTTGTGAGAAAGCACCCGTACCTATTTATAGTGGACAAGGTGCTTATTGAGGTTTGTGTGGATGAACCTTACTATTCTCCCTCAGGATACTTAGAGGTGAGCGGATTATCAGAGTTTTCGATCAGTCAGAAGTTGGAGTCCGATGATTATAATGGGTTAACCACCAACCGTCTGAAGTATCTTTCCCTTGTGTAAAAGTCACAACACTGGGAACAGAGATTCAAGGAACGGACGAGAGTAGTTAGATGTTTTATGGTTTCTCCCAGGATGGGAGTTTTGTGTTTAAATAAACGCAGGAGTTGATACGAAGTGAGGTGCGAACTCACAATAATATTGAGATAATGCGGCTAATGATGTATAGGCTATTCTTATTCGAATGTTGCTCAGTAAGAAGCACGACGTGAGGTGCATTTATTGAGGTGTAACCTTATAATAGATAAAGTGTCAAGAGTGTTCAACAAGCTTGTCGTGAAGCGAGGGTTGTAGTGATTGAGCCTTTCTCTCTATTTTGTTTTGAATACTGGAGGATACCTAATTTTTCCAGGTATGCCTACTTTTCCGAATTTGGGGATGAAATTCCGTTATTAGGGGGAAAGTATGTAATACCCCGTAATTTTATGGCTTTTAATTATGAGATTTATTAAATGAAATTGCTTTTAATTGTGGGTTTAATTAAATTAATTTGGGAAAATTAATTAGAAATTAATTCGGATTTAAATAACTAGCGAGACGAGAGTTAGTATTTAAAAATGATGATAATGTTGAATATTACTGAGTGATTATGTTAATATATAATTATTTGAATTATTAAAATTATCGAGAGTTGAAAATACGGCAGTTTCGGTAATTAAGTTGGGACGCGCGTGTTAGTCGTGTCAGGACCTAATTTAATGGATTTAAAAGTATTTCAATTTTTGTCATCTGTATGATCATTTTGAGTGCGCGAACGTATCCAGAAGGGTCGAGATAGTCAGAAAACACTAGCCGGGAGTTTAGTTTGAGTCCCGGGGCATTTTTAGGCCTAACCGGCAACCCGGGAGGGTATTTTATTCATTCCTATTTTTGGTGAATAGTGACTCACGAAAATGAGGAGATATTTATCAGTCAACACTTGAGTTCCTTAGGGTTTTCACAACCATAGATCATAACGGCAGTTAGAGAGGAAGAGAGGAGAGGTCCAAGGGCTTCCATGGCCATAACCACCATACACCACCACCATCGCCGGATTTGTGACCGAAAAGAGAGTGGGGAAACCAACCAATAACGTCATCAACGGATCAGAATCTGTATTTTCCAGGAAAGTAATATATCTTTCAAAATTTTATGGCATATGTTCTACATGATAAATTATATTTGAAGACAAATTTTGAATAATTGTGATAATATGAAATTGGGGACTAAATCATGAATTTTGGGTAGGCTTGCATGTAGTGGAATTTCTGTAATCATTAAGAAAATGAATTACAAACTAAGAGTTAGGAAATCACGAAATTTCATTGAGGTTTGTAATGATTTTTGAAGAGATGAGAAAAAACTAGGGTTATAGTATTTTAATGACTTTTAATCCAAGAAATCGATAATCTATGATGTTTTGATGAATCTTGAACGTTAAGACTGGTGTAGTATTGGCTCATGACTAATATACTCATTTGGGGAGTTTGGTACATTGTAATAGGATTTGGAGGTGTAAAAATGGAGAATCTCGTAACTGTTAAGAAATTCTGGGTGGATGCCGGCTTGACCGATCGATCGATCGATCCTTTTTATCGATCGATCGACCCCTCTTGATTTTTGAAAATTATTTTCCCTTAAGGTTTAATGAAAATCCCAAGGCCGATCATGATTCTTAGGGTGTTTAATTTGATATTGTGGGACTTAGTTAAGGTCAGTAGGGTCTTAGTTAATACCCGGAAAAAAATGGTCTATCTTATGTAATTGAACGTTATTGCTTACGAGGGTTACCGAGTGAGGTACGGTTAGAAATCGTTCGAATTGAAACTATAATGGGAATAATTGACGATGTAAGGATAAGAATAGTAAAGGATGGACTTTAAGTTACTGGTATAACATTAGAAACTAATAAGAGACCGAGTAACCTTGTGGGATAGGTTTAAGTACTCAGATTGATACGACGAGAGTTATCAAGCTAAATATATATTACATATGATGTTCGGGATAAACTGGCTATATACGAGACTTACTAGACAAATGTTTGAATACCTATATTGAAATATGATTACTTAGGTTGTGTGAATGCCTAGTGTATGAATTTCTAATGTGTATGACATACCTACCGTACTTGCTATCACGGGAGGTTGGTTTTCGAAAAAGGGTCATCTTATCTTTGTGTGCCTTCGGGGGGATTTAGATTGGTACCTTAAGGACATAGGATTGTAAATGATTTATTTATGAGTTAATAAGTCAGCTGACCATGGGAGCGTAGGTATGAGCGTGACCCATGGGTATGTGAACTATGTTCGCCTCTAATAAGTGTGATTTGTATTGAAACGATTCCTGAGTGATTCGAAACACGTGATCCTTACGTACGTGATGTAAACGGATTTGATAGAAGAGTATGTGTGCATCATAGCTTCGCCTAGGGGTGCCTTATATGTATATATATACTGAGAGTGATTTATATATATACTTGTGACTAGTTCACTGTTGCTTAGTAGATGTGAATAACTAAGATATTTGAATAGGCTACAAATATGCGAATTTAAATAAAACTTGTGATAAGAAATTTAATGAATGTGGATGTGAGTTATTAATATAACTTGGTCGTGTAATACGAGTAGTCACCTTATATTAGAATGTGATAGCAGGGGTTAGTACGGACTAGTTAGATAGTGGCATAACTAGGATGGGTTAAGGGTACACGTTAAGCGTGCACATTAGTTGAGAGGTGAGAAATTCATGTGAGAGTACGTGACTAACATGTTTAACATATGTGTTGTTTAATATTGTAATTTAAACACTTGAAGATTTAAAATATTTTCACCTCGGGCTTTGACCCGTTTGCTTTCAAATCTATCTTTTTTGTAAAAACCATTTAGGTGCCCAGTCACAGGGACGCCAAGCATATGAGTTCCATTCTGATGACGTGCTGTAGCTGCTGTGGAAGTTACAGGATCTCGATATTAGACGCCTTCACATTCTACATTTGAATCTATTCAGGGCTACTCATCTGTTAGGGCATGTCGCCCATTTCCATTTAGAGATATCATTCTCAGATCTTTAGTTCATTTTCAGATTCGGATTTATTTATATACTCAGACTTTTATATTGGGATTTATTCAGTATTTGGTTTATTCTGGGGAGTGTTACTCCGGACTCATTTTTAAATTATTCCATTATTATTCTGTTTAGATTACGATGCGGATGTTGTGTAGTTAGATTTATTTAATTTGTTGCATGTTAATTTAATTTAATAAAATTTGACATCTCTCATTTTAAATATTAGGTGGCTAGTAATAAATTAAATGTTTTCGACAGTGATGCTAAGACTAAACCAACTTGATATTCTGTATTAATTTCATAAAGGAGTAGCTACCCGGTATTTAATTAGTCGAGATGTCACATTCCGGCAACAGCATTGTTACTACATTAATATGAGGACAAGTGGAAACAGACTCTACATCATAAGGGCAATGGAAGGTCCCGCCGTCATCGGGGAAAAAAAGCCAGCTAATGACTCCGCCATGACGTTTACTATAAGGCCGAAACTAAAACTCTTCAATATTTTCAATCAAGTCCCCTATGGGATTTTTAAGGACATTTTTGTGCCATCTCAGGATCTGGGCAGCATTACTATGGAAAGCTTAAGCCTCAGAAGCACGGTGGGGGAAATGCTCAAATAGAAAGGCCATTAAAAGGACAGCATTTACAAAATTAGCAGCATCATAGCGATCGCGGGATGTCTCTACATTTACATATGCCCGGTCCATCCAAGTATAAAGGGAACCAAGAGTTAGAGCGGCTACAGGGACCGACCTACCACGAGATAATCTTACATCCAATTTAAATAGGATCTCACGAGGAGAATCTTTGGGCTTACCCGGTAGTAAGAACCGAGTGAGAAAAGTAACCAGAAAAGTGGCTAAGTGTAAAGGAGAGTGGAGCTTAGGGCCATCCTAGTTCTTATGGGCTGCACTGGAAGTCTCCACTTTCTGCGGTTGCTCAAATTCACTAAACCACTACCTCTGCCACTTGGCAAAGGAGTGCTTTGTAGAACCCGTTAAGTTTATAGCCATATATTTCGAACACTCTGCGGGGGCTGGCTGTAACTCCTCCACCATCTCCTGCTCTAAAGAATATTCATAGTCAACAGTAAAGACATGTTGCCTAAAGAAAGGAAGGGCATATAAATCACACACATCCTCTAAAGTGACAGTAAATTCACCCCATCCCGCCACGAATGTGTGAGACTCCCTACGCCACCGAGACAATAAAAGATTGAGAGAGGAATTGTGTTAAAAAACGGTGCAAGACCTCAAGCTATCGATGGAAGTAAGAAGAACCACCTCCCTAAGGGTAGCCACATAAACAGGAATACTCAAAATATAATCAACCCAATTATCCCACTCCTCTTTAGCACCCCCCGCAACCTTGATTTCAATGTTAGAGTAAGGAAAATCACTGCGGTCGACCCTGGCCCTAAGGATAGAATATGGAAAAATAACGGGATAATCAGTAGACTCACCTAACCCCACATGGGGTCGCTTAAGAACGGTGCCGATAAATTTTTCTTTGAATTGAGCTAGGGAAGCCATGAAATTATCAATAGGTCCAAAGAAGGGTGCGCGACGATAGACGCCAAGGTCTCTCCCTTGGCGAGTGCGCATATAATCCTCCCAAGCTTGGGAAGAAGATGTAGTCGTGGAAGAACTGCTAATGGCTATGGGTTCAAGCGAGGAACCCACCATCAAAAAATGCTTAGGCAAAGACCAACCCACACTTGACACCATGGACGAGCAAAACATAGCAGCGGACACCATATACGAGGAACCCAACTCAAGACCCTTTGGTTGAGTGGCGTGAAATGACCCCCTGTGTGGGATTCTTGTTGGCGAGGAATCCCTAGGTTCCAAATCCCTAACTCTCAAACCATCAGCACACGAGGAACCCTCCAGCAAGGAGGGTCGCGAGGAATCTGAAGACAGTAAACCCTTGATAGAAAAAAATACATGATGAACTCATAAATGACGAGGAACTCACCAACGAGGTTAGTCGCGGGGAACCCCCGGTAATTAGTGAATGCTTTGTGGTAATAATAGTTGGCAAGGAACCCCCATAAATACTAGTCATCGGCGAGGAACTCACCAACAAGGGGGGTCACTAGGAACCCTCAGCTAACAGTGCACCCCCCGTAGCAACAACAGTTGGCAAGGGACTCTCCCTAGCACCGCTTGCAGTCAAGACTTCACACGACGACTCCAAAGTCACAAAGCAATCCGACGAGGAACCCTCAGAAACGAAACCAACATGCGAGGAATCCAAGGCAGCAGAGGGATTGGTTGAGGAACCCGAAACCATATGAGGACCAAATGAAAAAATCTTTGGCGGTGGAACTATAGGCGAGGAACTGGTAATCCATGGGTGTGGGGACGCTGGAACCACCTTGTGTAGTGGCGGGGAAATAGGCGATAGACATCGGAGATATAAAAATGGGGTTTGGTGAAGCAACGGTAATGGAAGAGGGCATAGAACCAAAAACAAGTGGAACAATGGTGAGAGAAATGTTGGAAGAAGTGTTTGATGATGTTGAAGCCATTGATTGTGTATTTGAAGAAAATTTGGAGATAAAAAAAAAATGGGGGCTATGGCGTATTTGAATTTTTTTCTCTCTCTTTCTCTCCCTATAAGCTTGAAACTCTCCGTGAGTTTTTTTTTTAAGAAAATGAAAGCTTTTATTAAAAACTAAGGGGCTTTATGTTTTATATGAAAATGGCAAAACGTGCAGGAATTCCAAAAGGTTATAAAACCTTTTCCCATATGATGAGATGATAGTTCCCACATTGATGCGTGGAGTCTCAAAAATTTTAAAAAAACTAATATGAATGTACATTGAATTTAATGACCCTAGGGATATGATTCAAGAGCCCCTACGGTCCCTCAAAATTTTTTGAATTGAAAATTGAGTTTATAGCGTACAAAGCCTTTTGGTCTGCCTAACAGAAAAGACTTTGCACGAGGGGATAATGTAGAAGGGTGCCTCAAGTTTGGATATTATATTTTGGGAAGAAGGTACCTCAAATACCTATTTTTTTATCTTACAACAAAGAAGAGGTCGAGGAACCCCCAGGGTCCCGACAGAGATTCATTTGGAGAAAGAACCCCCAGGGTCCCGGCAGAAACTCATATTGAGAAAGAACCCCAGGGTCCCGACAGAAATTCATATTGAGAAGGAACCGCACCCAGGGTCCCAAAAGAAATTCATGTTGAGAAGGAACCCCACCCAGGGTCCCGAAAGAAATTCATATTGAGAAGGAACCCTCGGGTTCCCGACAGAAATTCATATTGAGAAGGAACCCCACCCAGGGTCTCGGAAGAAATTCATATTGAGAAGGAACCCCATCATTTGTCTATTAGTTAAGGTAGACTTAAGAGACCAATCGGGATATTGCAATCATTGGCTATTTTAGTTTGGAACTGGGAGAGAATATCGATGGACTTCATTACAAGGCTACCGACATTGGAAAGTTTCATGATTCCATATAGCTCATTGTGGATTCCCTGACCAATGTGGCTCACTTTTTCCCAGTTCGAACAGATTATATGACGGGACAGTATGCCCAACTTTTTATAGCCAAGATAGTCAGGTTACATGGGGTACCGATTAATATTGTGTTCACCGGGATAATATCTTTGTGTCCTATTTTTGGAAGAGTTTCCAAGGGCTATGGGGACCAAGTTGTGGTTGAATATGGCTTACCACAAGCAGACAGATTGGCAGATTGAGAGTGATAATCCGATGCTAGTGGATATGTTTAGGATGTGCATATCGGATTTCAGAGGAGGTTGGTAACAGTACCTTCCACTGGTAGAGTTCACTTATAATAACTCTTACCAGTTCACGATAGGCATGGTGTTTTTTGAGGTATTGTATGGTTGACCTTGTCATTCGACCACTTATTGGTTACAGGTAGGGACAATAAGTCTCGGGGATCAGAGATGATCCAGGATACTTCTACTAAGATCGAGCTAATCCTAGGTCGTGTACGAATAACTCGGAATAAGTAGAAGAGACACAAATACGAGGCACGTGTAGCTTGAGGTGGGTGACCAGGTTTTGTTACGAATGTCATTTTTTAAAGGAGTTATGAGATTTGGGAAGATGTGTAAGTTAGCACCGAGATATGTGAGGTCCTTCTCGATTATTGAGAAGATATGGCCAATTATTTATAAGCTCACTTTGTCAGAACACTTGTGAAGGATTCACGACATGTTTCATGTGTCTTAATTGAAGACGTAGTAGAGGAATGAGATGACATATTAGCACATTCCATTGGAGGATATTGATTTGCATCCTCGTATGAGGAGAGACCGATTGCTATCCTGGATCATAGTGAGCGTAAGTCGCGATCAATGGTAGTGAAATTTCTTCGTATTCAGTGGGGGCCTCATAATGACGATGAGTTGAAATGAGAGTGAGAGGATGATATGAGAGAAAAATATTCAGAGCCCTTTAAGCCAAGTATGTCCGAATTTTGGGGATGAAATTTCATTATAAGGGGGAAGTATGTATCACCCTGTATGTTAAATAATAATACATAGTAAGTGAGTAAAATCAATGGGGTTAACGGTATCTCATACGGGATGCGCGTGTAGGATCGTGTTGAGAATGCGATGAGAAATTTGTGTTAGGTGACTCATATGGTGATTTTGAATACGCCAATGATCCGTAATGGGTCAAGATAGTCAGAATTAGGTACCCGTTGTTGTAATTGAGTTTCGGGGACTTTTCAGACTAAATGAGACCCGTATAAGGGCGTTCAGATCATTTTACACATAACATTTAACCTAATTTAGGGATTGGTGTTATATCTAGGTAAGGTGGATGGAGTGGTCAGCCATTCCACCACCCAAAAGGCTTAGGGATTGAGAGATAAGAGAAAAGAGAAGGAAAAACCCAAGAGAAAGAGAGGAAGATCAATTCGGGAAGAGAATTGGAGAAATTTCGGGCCTATAGCCAATACGTCAAGGGGATCCAAAGAGAAAAAATAAGAGTTCCTATGATAAAAAAGGCAAGTGTTTATCTTGCTTTGATAATTCATGTAGTTTCAATATTTCATATAAAAATTGGGTGTGGGAATACTAATTTTTGTGGGGATTAATATGTAGAATGGGACTTTTGAAATTTAAATCATTGAGTAATGAATTGAATATAATCCCATGTGAAATCTGAGATGATTTATTTTTTAAAGATATGATCTATAATGTCTAATAAGTGAATTGGAGAAATCTCGATTTAGAATTGAGAAAGTGAATAATTCTTGATGAACAAATGTTAATCCCATGAGTTGATGTATTTTTGGCTTAATTTGGACATAAAAACTAGTAATGTTACGTTTAGGATTGATAAGAAGATTGTATTCTAGGTTTTATTGATTTTGGGTATGCATATGGTTGATGGGAGAAAGAAGAAACTCATCAAAAATTAGGCTCACTACTTAAGGGAACCGATGAGCAGGGGCGAACCGATTCGCCTGCCGAACCGGTTTGGGCTACCTTGCAAATCAATTCACTGGGCAGGACTATCTCACTAGTTACTTTGTGGTTTTTTAGAGGCCGATGAGGTTACAGTCTGGTTTATGAAGTTCGATTGGTGATTTAGGACTTCTGATAATCCATATGAGAGATTAAAACCTACCTAGGGTTAGACAGGAATAAAATCCGGGTACAAGATTATGGGTGTTTTAGGGTGAACGACACTCGGGATATAATTTATGATATCGGGTTAGGATTTTGAAAAGAGTGGGCTATGGGCTGGAGTAGAATAACTTAGTGGGCAGAATGATTATATTTATTAATTTATAATAAGTAAGTGAATACTTGAATATTCGGGAGTCGGGGTAGACTCGAGAATTATGGCTAGTGTTACGATTGAGTTATACACGTTTAGCTGGTTATATACATATGTGTGTGTGTGTGTGTGTGTGTGTGTGTGTGTGTGTGTGTGTGTGTGTGTGTGTATGTGTGTGTGTGTGAACATGCCTACTCTATTAATGCTATCTTTGGAGGTTGCGCGTGGTGGGTGGTCCACCCTGGTGTGATTAGTAGGCGTTGGGTCATTTTCTCAGGTCATAGTATTGTTACATGACCACTTTATGTGAGTTTAGAATCTAGTGGGGCAATGTGGTATGATTGTGACCCAAGAATGTATTTTTATAACTGTCTCAAGTTATGTATTTATGTAGAAGGGTGCCTCAAGTTTGGGTATTATATTTTGGGATGAGGGTCCCTTAAATACCTCCTTTTTTAGCCTACATCAAATAAGAGATCGAGAAACCCCCAGGGTCCTGACAGAGATTCATATGGAGAAGGAACCCCCAGGGTCCCGGCAGAAACTCATATTGATAAGGAAACTTAAGGTCCCGAAAAAAATTCATATTGAGAAGGAACCCCACCCAGGATCCCGAGAAAAATTCATGTTGAAATTCATATTAAGAAGGAACCCCCAGGTTCCCGACAGAAATTCACATTGAGAAGGAACCCCACCCAGGTGCCCGGTAGAAATTCATATTGGTGCAGGAACCAATGCCTCCTGACCACAGAAAATGCATAATTGGTGAAAGTGCACCCAATGTCCCTCGACCGCAGAGAATTCATATTGGTGCGGGAACCTAGGCCCCCTGACCACAGAAAATGCATAACTGGTGAAAGAGCATCCAAGGTCCCTCACCGCAGAGAATTTATATTAGTGCGGGAACCTAGGCCCCCTGACCGTAGAAAATGCATAACTGGTGAAAGAGTATCCAATGTCCTTCACCGTAGAGAATTCATATTGGTGCGCGAACTTAGGCCCCCTGGACACAGAAATTGCATAATCAGTCAAAGATCACTCAGGGTCCCTCAAATACAAAAAAGTCATATTGGGGAAGGAACCTCCAGAGTCCCTTGACCAAAACCCAGGGCAGATACCCCAGGATGAGGGAGTGGCATCATGAAAATTCATTCTTTTAAAGAACAACAGTATTAAGACTTTACTTTCTTGTACATGTAGCCTAGTTGAGCAGGCAGGGCTCAAATAGGCCAGTTGGGATCTCTTGGGAGTTTTGGCTTGGCGGCTGAGGAACAAGGTTTGTTGGGAAATCTCAACCACTTAGCACTTTAGTATTGAGATAATACTAGTAGAAAGACCCCACGAGTCACTCAAGACCACACACATCTCACATTTAGTCACAAGTGAAGTGAGCAGCCGAAGGGCTGCCCACAAGAAATAAGCTTTTACAAAATGATTTTCTTAGAAGAGAGGGCCCCCAAGGTCCCTCTCAAGCAAAAATGATTTTATAGGATAGGGGTCCTCAAGACTCCCCCCCCCCCCCCCCCCCCAAGATTAACATTTTAGAGAAGGAGGTCCTCAATGCCTCATCTCTCAAGTTTACAAAGTTTGTACCACAAGTTAACGTTTTAAAAGATATTTATCAAATCAGATATTTTATCTCCATTAGGAGACATATTTGCTTTTTGACTTTTGTTTTCACCAGGTGGCACCTGTCTGAGGGGATAGACTGCTACACACAGGTAGGGACAAATGGTACATTTCAGACCTTGTCCCTCACCAACCCTCTCAATTTTGGCGCCCAAAAGTGCCAACTCATCCCTAGTGCCCAAGTATAAATAAGACCCCTGGGCAAGTTCAAAGAGATAGAAAAACTCAATAGCACTGTTACTCTATCAAAATAAAACCAAAACTTCCTAGTATTCTCTCCCTGCTCTCTCTCTAGTGCTAAGTTCCGTATTATTTCACTCCTCACTGACATCCATCATTCTCAGGAGCTCTTCTTGAGAAAAGTTACTATTATTGTTGTGGAAGTTCATCTTCTTCCAGGGAGGGAGTTCCATCTTGAGCTACATTTTTATCAAAAGGAGAAGCTTTCATCAGAAGCTGCTCTAGAAGTTCTTGAGAACCTTGCAAACAATGTCCATTGGAGTGGGTCACGCCTCACCCTTTCCAGTTATTCATAGACCCCAGTTTCACTACCCTCCTACAATTTACAATTTGGGTTCGATGGTAAGATTCTGACCCAGTGGCCCAAGAGTGGTGCGTGACATACCTGGATCCTGATAGCATGCTAGGTAATTCTTCTGGTAGGACAACTTGGGAATGTTGTGTATATACATATATAAGAGCGTTATGCATATATCTGTGAATTAAATGAATCTGTGAAAATTGAGATTATAACAAGTGTAAATTTAGGTGAATCAGTTAATGATAAAATTATAATGATATAACTTATGTGATAGCTCATTGAGAATGAAAGAAAAGTAAAATATGTGTAGCACAGTTTGTCTAGAATCTTAGCGGGTGGGGCTAAAATAAGTGATGGTACTAGTTATGCAAGGTAGCATAACTAGGGTGTTATAATACACGTGTTAGGTGCGCACTATAGATGGGGGACGATGATTATCTCATGTGAGTGTGAAACCAGTTTAAATATGAACGATTATGTTGCATATTCCCTATTGCATTTTAAAAACTCACAAAATATTTTCAAATGGTTTTGAGCTCTGACTCATATCAAAATATTTTTCAAAACCTTTTAGGTGCTCAGCCCAGGAATGCTAAGCATAGTTATCCTTCCAGTCAGACGATGCGACAGCTGCTATAGATGACTGCAAGCCTTGACCAGACGTTTATATCTTTGTCATCTAGATAGGATTTTATTTCAGTTATTTATTTAGGCATGTTGTCGATCGTTGGATAATCTTTACATTATTTGAACTTTATTTAAATTCGTTATCAGTTGGATTATTTGAATTTTGTTTTATCGAGAGTTTTTCATTTAAATTATTTATTCCATCTCATCGGTATTTATTTCATTTGTGTGGTGAATGTGGATCTAAATTATTGGAATAGTTTGTTTTATGATTGTAAGTTTTGTTAAGTGTTGAGACCAAAAATTATCCTGCTACCTGAACTAATTGGATATTTAATATAGTATAAGGTTAATCCTAGTTAATAAGGACGAAACACCAACCTACTGAGGTATGCCGACCAACCTATCATTGAAGCCCGACCAACACTAGGAAGACCGACCAACAGTGACAGGAAAGCGCCAACACTTGTATACATAAATGATTGTACAGATGTAAATGTCTACGATATAAAGACATTCCATCCTTTGATATTCCAGCATGTGTACACCCCCTTTGGGAATATAAATTACATTGTAAACCCTGCATCCAAGGGACACGTGAAATAAGAGGCAACTGAACATTCCCAAAAGAAATACACAACAATGGATTTAGGCTCTTCCTTTAATCCGAACCATATTAAAACCTTTTGTCTCTCTTACTTATAGTTATTTGTGATCAATTAATTAGCCCAATCTAGTTTTTTGCATCAACAGATTGGCGTCGTATGTGGTAACGATATTTATAATTGATCTCAATCAATTAAACATCTAAATGGTTGATATTCCTGAATTAAGTCTCAGGAACGAAGGTATTCCGCCTATCCCTTCCGCTCCTCCATCTACAAATGATTTAACTGGAATTCTGGCCAGTCTTACAAGAGGCCAAGATGTTATGGAAGATACTATAAGGCAACTTGCATAAACTCTTCAAGCCAGGGCACCAGCTCTATCTGCTTAGGGAAATATGCCACCACCCCCACCAAGAGATGTTCGACGCAGACAATCAATGACGACAAGGGATGTCTCCTACCATACAAGGTCAAATTCATTGCTCAGGACATCAGAATCATTCCACACGCAATATTATTCTCCAGAAATGCTAAGTGCCTTAGAGAGATTAAGTTGTGCTTCCCCATTTGATCGTTTGGGACCCAGGAGAAACAAAAATGTATATAGGGCAATGTCAGGTAACACCCGACGACCATCTGTTTAAAGGGAAGGCACAGCCCAGTCTAGATTAAATGCCCGACGAACTGCTGCTCGAACTAAACAAATTCAGGAAGAAAGCTCGGCAAATAATAAGGTTGCAACGCATAAATCCGATGCTGCCAATGATGCATGGAAAGGCTTCATACAGAGATTGGCAGACAGATTAGGAGAAATGGCGAAGGCCAAAAACCCACTGCGAAGAAGCTTTGTAAAAAGGTTTCCGTTTGTGCAGGATATTATGGATTTCCCCACTCCGAAAAAGTCAAGGCTCTAGTAGTAACACCCAAAAATTATGGAAAAATTGACCCAGTTCTCCACATAGAACAATATCATGCGGCTGCTGACATTTATTCTGTCACCGACGAAATGAGGTGTAGAGCATTTTCTGGAACCATTATTGGATATCCCCAAATCTGGTATAATAGTCTTCCTCGGGAAAAAAATTCTAGCTTCAACCAACTGGCCGAGCTATTTATTAACAACTTTTACTTTGAAGCAAAGCCTGTGAAAAGGGTGGCACACTTTCTTAGTGTGAGACAGAAAGAAGGAGAGAGCACTAGAGAATACATCACTTGTTTTAATAACGAGAAACTAGAAGTTGTGGATTATGAGGAAAAGACTGCAATAACTGCCCTTATAAGTGGACTGCTCTTTAAAAAATTGTATTATACTCTTGCCAAAGATCCTCCGAAGACAAAGGCCGAATTGATGGCTAAAACAGTAAAGATCATGAATGTCGAGGAATCAATGGCATCTAAGCGTAGCTCGAACACAGAAGTTGATGGAAAAAATGATAATAAAGATAATAAAGACCCCAAAGAACACAGGGAATCAAAATAAAAAAGGAGTTTTGGAGCGACTCAAGAAGTACAACGATTATTCTCCGTTAACCATGGGAATTCACCATGTTTTGAAAGAAATCAAGCATAATAAAGATGTGCATTGGCCTGATAAGTTGAGAAGTTCCCCGACCAAGAGGGATAAGACTAAGTACTACGAATTCCACAGGGATCACGGTCACACGAGGAGCATTGTATAGCTCTGTAAAATGAGATTGAAAATCTCATCCGACGAGGAAAGCTGAATCAGTGTGTTGATCGGCAGAACAACGAAGAAATTAGGCGTGGATCAAAATCTCCTTGCAAGCCCATAGAGGAGAAGAAAAGAACTCATGAAGTTGAACAAGATGGTGATCCCGATCTCCCCAAAAAAAAATGATAATCGGAGCGCGAGGTATTCTGTATCATTTTTGGTTCTTTTGATTGCTAAATGATTACAGGTGGAGATGCAGGAGGAGGAGATCATACAGCAGAATAAAAATCTTACCTCAATGAGGCACAAGCTTGCTTGTACATACAGAGGATCAACCTTGCCGAGGAAGATCGACGAAGGAAGGTTAACAAAGGCAAACTGGTAATTGGTTTCTCTAAAAATGATCTCTCGGGGGTACTGTATCCTCACGACGACCCACTAGTAATCAAAGTCAGAAAGGGAGAAATCACTATCTTTAGAGTACTAGTAGATAATGGCAGTTCGACGGATATCATGTTTTATCATTGTTTTAACAACTTGGATTTTAAACTCAGCAAATTAGATCCCTATCATCTACCACTAATAGGCTTTGCAGGTGAGAAAGTATTTCCTTTGGGAACCATTAAGATGGAGGTGATGACCGACACATGGCCAGCTAGCCAAACAAAGAAGATATGTTTCTTTGTAATGGATAAAAATGTCTATTCAGCTTATAATATAATCATGGGAAGAGTAGGGCTAAAGAAATTTGAAGTGGTACCTTTCACTGTACATCAGTGTTTAAAATTTCCTACTAACTTTGGTGTGAGAATTATGAAAGGTGATCAAAAAGTAGCTCGGGAGTGTTACTACTCTTCTGCCGAGCAAGAAGACTTGGAAGAAATAAAGAAAAAAACCACTACCAACCAAGTGGATACTTCTGAGATTGATGAAGAATCTAAGGTCGAAACCTTAGACCCAAGGGAGGAACAGAGCTGGTAAAGGGACAGATTGTAGAAGCACCTGACAACATTTTGTTAGCCGATGATAAATCGGAGCGCATCACTCAAATAGGGACAACACTGGATCCTATTCTTAAACAGGAACTGGTAATCTTCCTTAGACAGAGAAAGCATGTGTTTGCTTAGAGTCATGAAGATATAACTGGGATAGATCCCAATTTCCTTTGCCATGATCTCAACGTAAATAAAGAAGTTAAACCAGTAAAGCAAAGACGAAGAGTGTTCAGCCCCGAAAAGAACCAAGGCATACAGGAAGAAGTCGAAAAGCTTCAAAAGGCATCTTTTATTAATGAAGTAAAATATCTAGATTAGTTGGTCAATGTAGTTATGGTCAAAAAAAAAAATAACAAGTGGAAAATGTGTGTAGATTTCCCAAATTTAAATAAAGCATGCCCAAAGGAACACTTTCTTTTACCCCGAATAGATCAGCTCGTGGATGTTACATCTAGACATGAACTACTCAGCTTTATGGATGCTTATTCTGGTTATAACTAGATAAAAATGAAGCCTGAAGATAGAGAAATCACTTATTTCATCACTCCCCAATGAACATACTGTTATAATGTTATGCTTTTTGGTTTGAAAAATGCAGGTGCTACATATCAAAGGCTGGTTAATAAAGTGTTAGAGGAGAAAATAGACAAGAATATGAAAGTAAACGTGGATGATATGCTTATAAAGAGAAAAAGGCATCTTATCACATTGCCGACCTCAGCCAGACTTTTGATCAACTCGAAAAGCACCTGATGAAGTTGAATCCGACCAAGTGAATTTTTAGAGTGCAAGAAGGAATGTTCCTCGGGTACATAGTAAATCAAAGGGGAATTGAAGAAAATCCAGATAAGATCAAGGCATTAATTGAAATGCAATCCCCAACTTATAATAAGGAGGAGCAAAGGCTGACTGGACGAGTAGCAACATTAAACATATTTGTGTCCCGAGCTACACATATGTGTCTGTCATTCTTCAAGGTACTCAGAAAGAGTTTTGAATGGAACGAAGAATGTAAAAAAGCTTTTGTGGAGTTAAAAAAGTATTTGGGGTCACCTCCATTGCTCTCCCGACCAATCATAGGTGAAAAATTGTATGTGTACTTAGCTATTTTTGAATCGATCGTAAGTTCTGCATTGATCTGAGAAGATAATGGAGTTTAAAAACCCGTCTACTATGCTAGTAAGGCTTTTCGAGGAGCAAAAATCAGGTACCCTTGTTTGGAGAAATTAGCATTATCACTGATTGAAGCATCCAAACGTATGAAACCTTATTTCCAAGCCCATACAATCGTAGTTTACACAGATATGCCTCTAAGGCAGGCTTTGCATAAACCAGAGAAATTCGGTAGATTAATGTACTGGGATGTGAAATTGGGAGAGTATGATATCATATATGAACCAAGGTCTTCTTTAAAAGTCCAAGCAGTGGCAGATTTTATAGCGGAGTTCACTTACTCTGAGGTCCCCAAGCAACGAAGTGAATAGGCCGAACAAGAATTAGGAGGAAGTGATGTTAACAAGAAAGCTCCCGAAGAACCTTCTGTAAAAGAAGCAATTGCCGACCTACCAGATTCCTCTTCCCGAACACAGGAAATGACCAGTAAGTATGAAGAAGCAAGAGGAAAAATATTCTACTTTGGGAATTTAACAGACCAAGCATTTGATAATAATGCCCCAATATGGAATTTATATGTGGATGGGTCATCTTGTGCAACCGACAATGAAGTAGGTATAATACTTAACACTCTTGATGGTATTGATATTGAATATGCCTTGCGTTTTTAATTCCACGCTTCAAACAATGAAGCGGAGTATGAAGACCTATTGTGGGATTAAGTTTAGCCCAATCATTGAGTGTTGAGCAAGTTGTGGAACACAGTGACTCTCAGGTAGTGATGAACCAAGTACTGGGTTTATATGGAGCTAAAGGAGAATTAACAATCAAGTATCTATCCAAGGCGATGAAAGTCATTACAAACTTACCAATTGTTCATATGAACAAAATCCCAAGGTTGTAAAATGTCTGAGCTGATCCCCTTGCTCGGCTAGCCTCAACTACCAAGATTGAACTCCGACGAACTATCCCTATTGATATTTTTGCCAATAGGAGCATAAATGAAGATCTGATGATCAATTTTATTTCCATAGATATGGGGCCATCATGGATGGACCCCATCAGAGCATACATTGAAGAGGTAACTCTACCAACACATATGGTGGAAGCAAAGAAGTTAAAGTATAAAGCAACTCGGTATGTACTAGATAAAGGTGTATTATATAAGAGAGGACTAACAGTCAATTTACAATGTTATGTGCATCCATCGTAGGTCCAAGACCTAATTCAGGAGGTGCATGAAAGATCATGTGGAGCTCATGTAGCTGGGAGAACACTTCAGTAGAGAATCAGTGTGTAAGGATATTACTGGCCAACAATGCGAGTAGACTGTGCAACCTTTTCCACGAAGTGTGATAAATGTAAAATATTCTCCCCTATTCGAAAAACTCCACAGGCCACTCTCACTCCAATAATTTCACCATGGTTATTTGCCATGCAGGGTATAGAGTTGGTCGGACCACTGCCAACCATCCAAGGAAGATTTAAGTACTTGGTTCTCACAGTGGATTATTTTACAAAATGGGTTGAGACAGAGCCCTTGATAGACATGCCTTATGAAAAGGTCTATCAGTTCATATAGAAAAGCATCATCTTTAGGTATGGGTTATCCTATGCTTTCATTACTGACCATGGAACACAATTTGACAGTGATGAATTCCTAGCTTACTGTGCTCAGTCCAATATGCAAAAATTGCATTCGGCTCCGCAGTAAAGTCGGTTCTCAGAGGTTATACACACACCTAAATTATCCATGCTATTATCCCTACGGAGGTGGCAATATTGGGACTACCTGTGGAGCTGGAAGCTTTTATACCTCCTGCCTCTACTGGGCACCCTGTTCCTGACCCCTAGCCCTATTCAGGCATGTACGCTACATGTGGCCTTCCTCCCCACACACAAATCATCTCCTAGTAAAGCATGCCTGCCTCTGGCCTTATTAGCTCTGGTGAGGCTGCCCCAGCCTTTGGCCCTAATAACTTAAGCTTTGTTGGCCACTGGTATGATTCCCCTGGACCTGATGGACCTGCCTGAAGTTGTCGTTACCCGTCTTGAATATCTTAGCAAAGTACCCCTACTTGGAACCCTACACATGCTGCCTCTACTGCTGTTGTAAAGCCCCGTAGGCACCGCTACCCCCGATCTTGTCCTGTGGGCTAGACTCTTCGTCCCTCTTGGCTCCCCTCAGATGGAAGCAATGATCCTGAAAGTGGAGCAACGTAATGTTGACAACCTCTGAGTAAGTTAGCAACATCGGGTTCCCAAGTAAGTTATGACAAATCCTCCAAGTAAATCCATCAGTAAACTTGAGGACCCTCTTCTCCCTAGTGTTCACCTCGTCTGGCATAAAGTTTGCTATGTGTGTGAACTCTTCGTTGTATTCGACCACTGTCAGACCCTCCTACTAAAGGTCTAGGAACATCCTCCTCATCTCTATCTGAACTACTGATGGAAAGATTTTGTGTTCAAACTGCACTCAAAAATCCTGGATGGTCATAATGTCTCTTTCATCTACTGTGGTGACCTATTCCCACTGCCACTAGTTTAAAAGTAATCAGTATCTTCATTTTAATGTCGTTGTCGTTAACCATTCACAAGTGAATGTGTATGTCTTTCTTCCATTATTTAGCTGCAACCACATCAGCACTATATGGCCCTTCTAGAAGGTCTCTCTGACTCTCTCCCAAACAGGTGAAACTGGGTGAGCCTGAACTGTTGCCATTGGTTGTTGTGGTTGTGCCTGATAAAAATGTTGTGCCATGGTTGTTATCGTAGCATTAAGCGCATGTGCAATAATATTAGCGACCTCTATCATGGTCGCCGCCCCTTGAGTGGCCTGCGGCTTTGGCTGAGCCTCTTCCTTTACGACCCTCTTAGTGGCACGTGCTGGTCTTCTTCTCCTGTTGTTTGGCATCTGAAACCAAAACAAAATTATAAGATATTCACTTTAATCACAAATTATAGCAGAATAATGTAAATGCGCAATAT
Organism: Sambucus nigra; assembly: GCA_949130495.1. NCBI lineage: Eukaryota > Viridiplantae > Streptophyta > Magnoliopsida > Dipsacales > Adoxaceae > Sambucus > Sambucus nigra. Next base: position 778,862,298 of record OX422208.1, on the reverse strand, counting down.
GAAATAATAGTCCTAAATATAGGGCTCTACATGAAAGAAACACAACGTAAACAATATAGCAAGTTCGCACTGACCCTGAGAACACTAGAACCTGATGCTCAGTTATTAATTGTGATAACCCACCTATTTTAATACTGGGTGGCCAATCCTCTACTAAAATAAAATAGGAATCTCAGTATGGTTCATTCTCAGCATCATTGTCGCAACAATAATACAATATAAATAATATGAATCAAACCATACAACACAATGAATAAAATAATCCTTACGCATAGATTAATAATAAGAGTGAATCGAATAAAACATCGGTCACCAAATTAAGCTTCCACTGAGTAATTAAATGAGTAAACTGAGTACGAAAATATAAATGTCTAAAAGTAATATAAAAGTCTATCCATCTATGGGCAACACGCCCAAAACTGAAACTGAAATGACTGATCCTACCTAAATAAAAGAGACTGATGCGTCTAAGAAAAGATGTAGCGTCCACAACTACTGCATGGCAAGAATAGATCTATCCCTGCGGTCCCGACTGGTGCTACTATACACCTGGGGTGTAAAAGGAAAACAAGGATAAACAAAAACCTACGGCTCAAACCACGAAGAGTAGAAAATATTTTGCAAGTAGATAATTATTTTAAATCGATTAAAACGATAGTGTATTAGTTTCAAGATTAACCGGTCTCACTCACATGAGATAAAGTCTCACCTCTCAACTGTACTGTGCAACTATCGTGTTCATTTCATTATCCTAATTAAACTACCTTGTCAAACTAGGACATATAACCGCTATTTAAGACCAATATTTATAATACTCTGTATTAGCTACGTATAAGTACCTTCACTAGGTACTCATTCATAAACAATATTGTAGCGACACACTTACTCTAAATAATTATTCATATCATAAACGTAACATAGCTACACTCGTGCTATAAATAGATATATTCACTATATCATAAAAACATATATATATATATATCACTCTTTATATACGTATAACCGTATCCCCAGAGCTTGCACCTCGTGAATACATTCCACATGTGTTATCTGGCTACATGCATCACACCTCACACTGAGCCACCGAATCAAAATTTCACCACCGATCCCAAACGAATACACATACAACGAAGACGGTCATAGACATACATCCAGGGGTCGCAACCACACCACATAACGGCCAATCGGACTCTAATCAACACCTATCCTCACGCACGTATAGTGTTAATGCAACAATACTATGACCTGGGGAATCAATTCAACACCTTCTGATAAACATCAAGGTGGACTGCCCATTATGCGCAACCTCCTATGATAGCACTCCCAAGTAGGTATGTTTAAATTAAACAAGTAGCATATATATATATATATACACGTCACTCTAATATGTATATATAATAGGTACCGAACTCGTACGCATGTCCCACCGCACACAGTTCACCTAATCTCGAAGTTCGAACCAACTTTTTAATGAATTATTTAACTAGTCCCTTACATGAGCACCCTAATTAATTATTAAATTACCAAATACTAAATAGCTACCCAAAAATATGTTTAAATCAATATCCGCTCACTTGGATAAACTACCACATGCTCGTTTGAGTTCATAAGAATCCCCAAAACATTTCCACGATCCAAGCTTGAACCAAACCCACGGGTCGTTTGAACAAAATCCTATCTCGTTCGAATGAAAATCATATCTCGTTTAAACGAGGTTCCAATGAGGTTCGAAAAAGATGACATAAACCGAGATCTGAAGCATTATTCATATACGTGATTCATCCTTAAAAATCCAATTTCGTCTCTAGGGTTTTTCCTACCAAAATTTCAATGACCGTAACCCCAACATAATCAAGAAAACACGATTCCATCCTTGTATATTCAATACTACCATGTTAACCCTCATCCATTCAGGATAATAATCCTTTATCTAATTGATCTTTAAAGATTCAATCTTTCCATCTAAGTTTTACATATTCGTTTTTTAAATCACATAACTTTATTTTTAATTACAAGTGTAATCAATCTCAATTAATCATTTGTTTAACATTCTTAATCCCTTAGCATTTAGGTTTCTTCATCAATTAATCAAGTTTCAATTTTTCATGCTCTAAATTGCCAATTTCTATTTTAAACCAAGAAAGTAATTAACTGCAATAAAATGGCAATATGAATCAAGTAACTACTTACCTCGTTGGATTAAAAATTCAAAGTCTTTTACGAATTTTATGACGGGTTGATTTCTCTTTCTTCTCCTCTTCAAGTTTCCTATTCTTTCTTCTTCTTTTTCTCTTCTCTAGGGATCAATCTCTCAATCTCTTGTGTAGAATATGAAAATTGGGTTGTCATCCATCCAACCTCTTAAATATCCTCTTAATTAATCTAATCGCATTTTTCTTCTTATCCCTAAGTATAAAATGACCTTCCTACCCTTATACGGGTCCTTTTATGTCTAAAAAGACCTCAAAACCCAAATATAATGCTCGGGTACCTATTATATACTATGTCGACCCTTCTTGGATTATTGCTGCACTCGAAAAGGCAATTCGAGTCAGCCAACTCTAAATACGCTAACATATCATTAATCGGGCCTGACACGTGCGTACCCCATGCGTCGCCCACAATTTATACCGATTCACCGATGTAGCACTCTATCGACATATAATAATAAACCGTCGTTATCTCTCATACACGACATTTAATAAATCACATAACTATTTACCTATAACACACAAGTAAATAATAATTATAATAAATATTAATCCTTTATCTCGTAATTAATATTTACTAAAAATCCAATTTAATTTTCCCAATTAAATTAATAATATAAAGCACACGAAAACAAATTAGCAATAAAAGTACTCGGCTTTACACACATCCTCCACCTATGTGTGTGTTTTTATCCGTGACATAAGATCATCAATGGTGTTAGCCCCCTTATTTGTACGAGACTGGTGCAACATATAGCTTGTCGGCAATCCGATCTTGAGCGAGGCCACAACGACCTATTGAGCACAATCTTCAACTTCGTTGTAAGTTTACCAGTACTTTCTTACATATTCTTGCATGATTTCCTAGGGATTTTTCCTCGTGGTGAGAAGTGAATCCATCCTTTTGGGATGGGCACCGCCAGTAACGAACCAAGCAATATTCGTCAGAGGGCTTCTTGAAATTGTTAACTAACCTATGTGGAAGCTTCTCAAACCACTTTTGTGCAATATCCTTTAAGCTGGAAGGGAATATGTGGCACGTAAAAGTGTTGTTATTGTTCAAAAAGGTCATCATTTGCCTACAATAACGGATATGGTTAATGGGATCAGTTTTTTTGTCATAAATCTAAAAGCTAGGAGTGGAAAATCTTTTAGTAAGTTCTGGTTCCTCAATCTCCCTTGAAGAAAAAAATTCACATGACTGACGAGGAACCTTCTATCCAGATCTTTAGTGAATATCTCTCCCCTGATGAGTTGGGTATTGGTCCATCTCTTGTCGAATGAGATCACGAAGATCATGCCTGCGATGCCCCTCTTCCTTATCTCTTCGTATTGGCAGACTCTTGTGCACGGAGTGCGCTTGGTCGCGGAGCGAACTCCTTCCTCAACTGTAATACCCCGTATTTTTGGTGATATTTATTTATGGGATTAATTGAATTAAATGTGTATTAATTGAAAATTAATCCGGATTGAAAATTAATCGGGATAAAAATACTAGCGAGATGCGAGTTGATATTTGATTTTAATGAGTATATATGGCTATATATGAATATGAAAATTATGAAATTTGTCGTGAGATTGATATACGGCAATTTGGGAAACTTTGTTGAGACGCGTGTGACAGTCGCGTCAGGAATATAATTATTTTAATTAAAAGGTGAATTTTATTTCTATTAACCGTATGGTCATTTTGAGTGCGCCAATGCGTCCGGAAGGGTCGAAATAGTCAGAAAACACTAGCCGGGGGTTTAGTTTGGGTCCCGGGGCATTTTTAGGCCATACCGGCAACGTATAAGGGTAGTTTGGTAATTTTGAATTTTTGGGAATTAAAACCAACGAAAATTAGGAATTAAATCTGACTTGGTAATTACCCACTAAACCCACTAACTACACCTTATGACCTTATGGGCTACGGAGGTTATTAGAATTAGTTCCAAGAGTTCCCTAAGGCAAACCCTAGCCACCATTGTCACCTTGGAGAAGAAGAGCTTGTAGAGAGAGGAGAACTCTGCAGAGAGAGAGAGAGAGAACTCATCAATTCGTCATCAAATTCAGAGTTATATCAAAGGCAAGTGGTTTAATTTCATTAGTTGCAGAGAATGTTTCTTCCATGCGTAGGAAATTGATAAAACTGTATTGTTTTGGGAGATTGATGAAAACCCATTAAATTGGAATTAGAAACTTGTATTTTGATGAGGAATTGCATGTAGAATTGTATGTAGGTAATTAATCTGATGATAATATATTTTGGATGAGACAAAAATGGATTTAATTAGACTCATTGGGGATTTAATAATTTCTAGGGTTCATGTTCTTGAAATTGGGGAAAATGTATAAATTTAATATTTGGATGATGTTTAGAATTAATTAACACCACCAAACACATTAGTATGTGACCTAAGTATGATTAGGGACGATTATAAACCTTGAACAATTGTTGGATTGATGTTTAGAGGAGATTAGAGAGGAAGAAAAGTTGGAAAACGAAAAAAGGGATTTCTGGGCTCGAAACTGGCCACTCGTTAGAAGACCTGCCCAGGTCGTTCGAACGAGCTCGTTCGAACGATCTTCTAACGAGTTGACAGTTTTCCTTCTAACGAGAGGGATGTTCGTGCGATGTCTTTTGTTCGAACGAGATCTCGTTAGATGCCCAGTTCGTTCGAACGAACTCTCGTTCGAACAGCCTCGTTCGAACGAGACTTCTAACGAGAGGACAGTTTAGGCTTTTTGGCCTGTTTTGATTTCGCTTGTCCCGTAACCTTGTTTAATTGTAGAGATAGCATTCCCTCGATGATAGATTGATATATTTGGGACATTTGGGTTATATTGAGGAATAAAACATAGAAGTGTGACTCGAATTGAATGGGAATTGTGGAATAGGATGTGAGTGACTATTACGATGTGAGAATTATTTACGGCTTAAATAATTGAACTAATCGGGAACTTATGAATTGTGTAACATTATATGTCAGTACGAGAATGAGGATTGTACCACAAATAAATTACGATGATTACTAAGATGTGTGTATACTTAGTATATGTATATGATTTTATGTGTATGACATACCTACCATACTTGCTATCATGGGAGGTTTACATTCACTTAGGTCCCTCTAATCCTTGTGTTGCCCGAATTTAGATTGGTACCTCGAGAACATAGGTCAGAGAAGGACTTATTGGGATGTTAATAAGTTTGCTGATCGTGGGAGCGTAGGTATGTGCGTGACCCATGTGATGTGACTGTGTTCGCCTCCATTGTTTGTGATTGTTGTTATCTAAGAACGATTCCTGAGAGATTCGGAATGCGTGATCCTTATGCACGTGATGTACCGGGATGGATAGCAGAGTATGTGTGCACCGCAGCTTAGTCTCGGGTGCTTGTATTGTATATTTATGACGTGAATAATAAACACTTAAATAATGAGAACTTTCATGTTGGTATTGTGAGAATAATTATGGTAATGTTTTGAGAGTATATGACGGGATATCCGGTAGTGAATTGTATTGTTTATAATTGAAAATCCGAGTTTAAGTAAAGCCCTCTATTTAATTGATAACGCTAGAATGTTTAACGGGAAATGAGTAGTAAGGGGTAGAACTTATTACGGTTTGGATAGTTATGTATGTCACTTAGATGGGTACGGTACGTTAGGGGTGCACAATTAGACGAGAGGTGAGTACTTCATGTGAGTGAACGTCTTAACATGTATTTTGCATTCATTGTTTTAATGTTATTAAAACACTTGCTGTTTTTAAAATGATTTCCACTTTCGGGCTCTGACCCATTTGCTTTCAAATCTATTTTTGTAAAAACAATTTTAGGTGCCCAGCCACAAGGACACCATGCTTAGGATTCTCATTCAGGTGACGAGCTGTAGTTGTTTGTGGAAGTTACAGGACCTTGTTAGTAGACGCTTCATCTATCTTGACTCTATATTCAGATTCCATCAGTTGTAGGGCATGTCACCCATTCCTTTTAGAGACATTTCATTTTCCTATTTCAGATTTTCAGACTATTTGGCATGTATTTAATTCAGATTACTTTGTTTTATTCAGTTCAGTTGTGGGATTGTTGTGAGGAGTTTTTCCTCCGGACTTATCATTATGTTGTTGGTTGTTCTATTGTTTCGTTATGGTGAATGTTGTTATTCTATCATTATTCCTTTTATTGCATGTTAATCAGAGTTAACTTAAAATTTGGCAACTCACTTTTTAAATACTAGGTGGTTAGTAATCATTAAAATGTTCTCGACGGTGATGCTATTAACTGGACCAACTTGTCATTTTGTATTAATTTAATAAAGGAGTAGCTACCCGGTATTTAATTAGTCGGGGTGTCACAGGTGGTATCAGAGCATCAGGTTCTAGTGTCTTTTAGGATTTGTACGGCTTATTATGTTTTCGCTGAGCTTTCTTTGATGTAGAGCCCTATATTTTAGGACTGTTGTATTCTTTTGTATATACTACGTTCTTCAGCTATTTCAAGTTTATAATTGGGAACTTATAAACTTTATTCTTATTTCAGATGCCTCCACGACGTGCACAACGGGTTCCCAAGGATGCTACGCCAGAACCACAACCCGCACCAGTTCAGGGCATGATGAATGCCGCCGAGGTTGCAGCCATTGTGGCCCAGACGGTAAATGTCGCACTAGCCGTAGTTCAGCAGGCACCACCTCAGGCGCCAGTAGCCGCGCCAGTTCAGGCACATGCATTCCCGTCTGCTTGGGAACGTGTACGTGATGCTTTTCAGAAAGCACACCCACCGGAGTTCGCAGGTAGCTCTGATGTAGTGGTTTCGAGTCAGTGGAGGAAGGACATTCAGCGGCACCTGAGGATGTATGAGTGCACCGATGTCCAGAAGAAGATACTAGCTACCTTTAAGCTGGTAGGGTCTGCACTGCAGTGGTGGGAGTCTATTACCACCGTGGAGGAGAGAGATACTCTCACTATACAGGAGTTTTGGGTGCGGTTTGACCGCAAGTACTTTCTGTCAGCTGTTCACAAGGAAATGAGGAGGAAGTTGATGAATCTCAGATAGGAAGGTAAGACTGTGGCCGAGTATGAGGCTGAATTCACCAATCTGTTGAATATCGTTCCGAATGAGATACCGACAGAAGAGAAGAAGATACAGAAATTTATAGACGGGTTGACTTGGAGGATCCGTCAGTATTTGTTAGGGAACCTATCGTTGGCCACTTACTCTGATGTGGTTAACACTGCACTGTTACACTGCCAGGATCACCGCTTTCACATGGCTGAGGGCAAGAGATCGGGAGAGTCTAGCCATCAGGGCAGGACTGGAGGACATGGTGCCAGTGGGGCACAATATGTTCAGGGGCAGAGACAGGGTGACCAGGGTTCCCAGCAGGGGGATCACAAGAGGTTCAGGTCGGGAAATTTCAGGCACGGACAGGGAGGTTTCCGGCAGGGCCATCAGGGTCCGAACGGCCATCAGAACCAGCAGGGTCAGAATGGTCAGCAGCAGTTTCAGCAGGGCCAGCAGGGCCAGGGGAGGAACGGTAACGGCCACCAAGGCCGGGGGCAGCAGGGACAGAGAGGGGGGAACTTCCCGGGGAAGTGTTACGTTTATGGCAAGACTGGCCATAAACGCCAGGACTGTCCTGATAGGGGCAGGGCCCCGCAGCAGCAGCAGGGTGCTCGACAGGAGCCGCAGAGACTCTTGTTTCCCGCCGCCCTCCCGGCGCCACCACAGATGGCAGCATTGCCACCCATTTCGGTGGTCCCAGTTCAGCAGGGGCAGCTGCAGTATGGGAGAGTATACCAGCTTCAGCAGGCAGCAGCTCCACAGGCACCACCCGCTATTGAGGGTATCTTTCCTATCCATGGCACTATGGGTCGGGTTTTGTTTGATACGGGGGCAACGCATTGTTTTATAGCTACACATTTTGCGAAAGCCTGAGGGTTATTAGCTACAGCAGAGAGCGCAGTGACGTGCGTAAACTCACCATTGGGGAGTGGGTCACTTATTTTCTTTATATGCTGGGGAGTGGGGGTAGAGAGTGGTAGTTTGGTATTACCTGCAGACATGTTGGTATTAGATATGCATGAGCACGATGTGATTATCGGTATGGATTGGCTCGCAGATTATAGAGCCATGATTGATTGCTTCGGTGGGAGCATTGTTTTTGCCATTCCGGGGCAAGAGATGTTTATAGTGGCGATGCCTCGCCCAGAGGGAGGCTCGACCACTCATTTGTATTATATAGAGGAGGATACCTCTAAGGAGGTTGTGATTCCTTTAGATTCGATCCCAGTTGTCAGGGAGTACTCAGATGTGTTTCAGGAGATACCAGGCCTACCCCCCGGTCGAGAGATAGACTTTGTCATAGACTTATTACCAGATACGAGACCTATAGCACGCGCACCATACCGTATGGCTCCGGCAGAGATGCGAGAGCTACGAGATCAGATTGAGCAGTTGTTAGGTCAGGGTTTCATACGGAGGAGTACTTCGCCGTGGGGTGCCCCTGTGTTGTTCGTAAAGAAGAGAGATGGATCGTTGAGGTTGTGTGTGGATTACCGAGAGTTGAATAAGGTCACGATACGGAATAAATATCCGTTACCCCGAATCGATGACTTGTTCGACCAGTTGAGAGGAGCTTCTTTCTTCTCGAAGATTGATTTGCGGTCGGGATACCATCAGTTGCGTATCAGGGAAGAGGTGTCTCGAAGAATGCATTCTTAACGAGATATGGTTCTTACGAGTTTCGGGTTATGCCTTTTGGCTTGACCAATGCTCCAGCAATGTTTATGGACTTGATGAATAGGGTGTTCAGAGAGTTCCTTGATCAGTTCGTCATTGTCTTCATTGATGATATTCTAGTTTACTCCCAGACAGAGGAGGAGCACGCAGAGCATTTGAGGCAGGTTTTGCAGACGCTACGTCAGAAAGAGCTGTATGTAAAATACTAGAAGTGCGGTTTTTGGCTGAAGGAAGTCCAGTTTTTGGGACACATTATTTCCGACCGGGGGATATCTGTTGATCCGGGGAAGGTATCCGCGGTGAGGGAGTGGGGACAGCCCACGACACCGACTGAGATCCGTAGTTTCTTGGGCCTAGCAGGATACTACAGGAGGTTTATTCGGGGATTGTTGAAGATAGCGGGTCCTTTGACACATCTGACTTGTAAGGGTGTGCCGTTCATCTGGAGTGATGCATGTCAGTTGGCATTTGATGAGTTGAAGGATAAGTTGACCTCAGCACCTGTGTTAACATTGCCGAGACCGGGAGTTGAGTATCTAGTCTACACCGATGCGTCCTTGCAAGGACTTGGAGGTGTATTGCAGCAGGAGAGTCAGGCTATAGCTTATGCTTCCCGTAAGCTTAAGCCTCACGAGAATAAAAACTCCACTCATGACTTGGAGTTAGCGGCGGTGGTATTTGCCGTACGGATTTGGAGACATTAACTTTTGGGGGAGAAGTTTCGATTGTTCACAGACCACAAGTCCCTACAGTACCTATTCACGCAGAAGGAATTTAATATGCGGCAGCGGAGGTGGCTTGAGTTTGTGAAGGACTATCAGTTTGATATCCAATATCACCCAGGGAAGGCTAACGTGGTAGCAGACGCGTTGAGCCGTAGGCCAGTAGATGAAGTGGCAGGGTGTGGAAGGCAAAGTGGAAGGAGTTGGGACACCAGGATGCAGTGGCCCGATCATTCATGTCGGTGATGACTGTTACACCGCAGATTGTCACGAAGGTGGTAAAGGCACAAGCAGATGACTCGTTATGTCAGGAGCAGATAGTTCGATTATTAGCAGAGGGAGCTGAGTCCTATATCGTTAGCTCAGACGGGGGATTACGCTTCAATAGAAGACTGGTAGTTCCAGAAGGGGAGGAATTGCGACACGAGGTTATGACAGAGTCGCACGGCTCACGGTTCGCGGTACATCCCAGTGGGGATAAAATGTACCAAGATATGAGACGTCAGTATTGGTGGAGCGGGATGAAGAAAGATATTGCCGTGTTTGTTTATAAATGCGCCACTTGTCAGCTAGTAAAAGTGGATCATCAGAGACCGGCAGGACTTCTACAGCCATTAGAGGTCCCGATGTGGATGTGGGAGAGCATATCCATGGATTTTATCACGGGGTTGCCTACGTCACAGAGGGGTCATGACTCTATTTGGGTAATTGTGGACAGGTTGTCCAAAGTCGCTCATTTTCTACCCGTAAGGACAGACTACACTACGGGACAGTATGCCCAGCTCTTTATTGCAGAAATAGTGAGACTTCACGGTGTGCCCCTAAATATCGTGTCTGACCGAGACAAGATATTTCTTTCACGATTTTGGGAGAGTTTTCAGGAGGCCACGGGCACGGAATTGCAGTTGAGTACGGCGTATCACCCGCAGATCGATGGGAAAACCGAGCGTATAAACCAGATGTTGGAGGACATGCTACGTATGTGCATCATTGATTTCGGGGGTGGATGGGAGCAGTATCTTCCACTGGTGGAGTTTGCCTACAATAACTCCTACCAGTTCACCATTGGCATGGCTCCATTTGAGGCGTTGTACGGTAGACCTTGTCGTTCCCCAGCATGTTGGTTGGAGGTGGGGGACAACAAACTACTTGGGCCGGAAGTGATTCAGGATACTTCGGCGAGGATAGAATTGATTCGGAGTCGCATTCGAGTAGCTCAGGATCGGCAGAAGAGCTATGCTGATGCGAAGAGGTTCTTCAGGGAGTTCCAAGTGGGGGACCAGGTTTTGCTCAGAGTATCTCCTATGAAGGGGATTATGCGATTCGGGAAGAAAGGGAAGTTGGCACCGAGATATGTGGGACCATTTCCTATTATTGAGCGGATTGGACCGGTTGCGTATAGACTTGGGTTACCGGAGCATTTGCATCGGATTCACGATGTGTTTCATATTTTCTCGCTAAGGAAATATCTTAGAGACGATTTGGCTCATTCTCACATTGCTTTGGAGGACATCGATCTCCAGCCCGATAGCTCCTACGAGGAGGGGCCGATTGCTATTTTGGACCGAAGTGAGCGGAAACTGCGGTCAAAGATAGTCCCGTTAGTGCGTGTTCAGTGGCACATCATAATGTCGAGGAGTCCACATGGGAGCGCGAGGATGAGATGCGCGAACGTTATCCAGAGTTGTTCTTACCAGGTACTTTCTAGTTCCGAATTTCGGGACGAAATTCTGTTATTAGGGGGGAAGTATGTAATACCCCGTATTTTTGGTGATATTTATTTATGGGATTAATTGAATTAAATATGTATTAATTGAAAATTAATCCGGATAAAAATACTAGCGAGATGCGAGTTGGTATTTGATTTTAATGAGTATATATGGCTATATATGAATATGGAAATTATGAAATTTGTCATGAGATTGATATACGGCAATTTGGGAAACTTTATTGAGACGCGTGTGACAGTCGCGTCAGGAATATAATTATTTTAATTAAAAAGTGAATTTTATTTCTATTAACCATATGGTCATTTTGAGTGCACTAACGCGTCCGGAAGGGTCGAGATAGTCAGAAAATACTAGCCGGGGGTTTAGTTTGGGTCCCGGGGCATTTTTAGGCCATACCGCAACGTATAAGGGTAGTTTAGTAATTTTGAATTTTTGGGAATTAAAACCAACGAAAATTAGGAATTAAATCTGACTTGGTAATTACCCACTAAACCCACTAACTACACCTTATGACCTTATGGGCTACGGAGGTTATTAGAATTAGTTCCAAGAGTTCCCTAAGGCAAACCCTAGCCACCATTGTCATCTTGGAGAAGAAGAGCTTGTAGAGAGAGGAGAACTCTGCAGAGAGAGAGAGAGAGAGAACTCATCAATTCGCCATCAAATTCAGAGTTATATCAAAGGCAAGTGGTTTAATTTCATTAGTTGCAGAGAATGTTTCTTCCATGCGTAGGAAATTGATAAAAATGTATTGTTTTGGGAGATTGATGAAAACCCATTAAATTGGAATTAGAAACTTGTATTTTGATGAGGAATTGCATGTAGAATTGTATGTAGGTGATTAATCTGATGATAATATATTTTGGATGAGACAAAAATGGATTTAATTAGACTCATTGGGGATTTAAGAATTTCTAGGGTTCATGTTCTTGAAATTGGGGAAAATGTATAAATTTAATATTTGGATGATGTTTAGAATGAATTAACACCACCAAACACGTTAGTATGTGACCTAAGTATGATTAGGGACGATTAGAAACCTTGAACAATTGTTGGATTGACGTTTAGAGGAGATTAGAGAGGAAGAAAAGTTGAAAAAACGAAAAAAGGGATTTCTGGGCTCGAAACTCGCCACTCGTTAGAAGACCTGCCCAGGTCGTTCGAACGAGCTTCTAACGAGTTGACAGTTTGCCTTCTAACGAGAGGGATGTTCGTTCGATGTCTTTCGTTCGAACGAGATCTCGTTAGATGCCCAGTTCGTTCGAACGAACTCTCGTTCGAACAGCCTCGTTCGAACGAGACTTCTAACGAGAGGACAGTTTAGGCTTTTTGGCCTGTTTTGATTTCGCATGTCCCGTAACCTTGTTTAATTGTAGAGATAGCATTCCCTCGATGATAGATTGATATAGTTGGGACATTTGGGTTATATTGAGGAGTAAAACATAGAAGTGTGACTCGAATTGAATGGGAATTGTGGAATAGGACGTGAGTGACTATTACGATGTGAGAATTATTTACGGCTTAAATAATTGAACTAATCGGGAACTTATGAATTGTGTAACATTATATGTCGGTACGATAATGAGGAGTGAACCATAAATAAATTACGGTGATTACTAAGATGTGTGTATACTTAGTATATGTATATGATTTTATGTGTATGACATACCTACCATACTTGCTATCACGGGAGGTTTACGTTCGCTTAGGGCCCTCTAATCCTTGTGTTGCCCGGATTTAGATTGGTACCTCGAGAACATAGGTCAGAGAAGGACTTATTGGGATGTTAATAAGTCTACTGATCGTGGGAGCGTAGGTATGTGCGTGGCCCATGTGATGTGACTGTGTTCGCCTCCATTGTTTGTGATTGTTGTTATCTGAGAGCGATTCCTGAGAGATTCGGAATGCGTGATCCTTATGCACGTGATGTACCGGGATGGATAGCAGAGTATGTGTGCACCGCAGCTTAGTCTCGGGTTCTTGTATTGTATATTTGTGACGTGAATAATATGCACTTAAATAATGAGAACTTTCATGTTGGTATTGTGAGAATAATTATGGTAATGTTTTGAGAGTATATGACGGGATATCCGGTAGTGAATTGTATTGTTTATAATTGAAAATCCGAGTTTAAGTAAAGCCCTCTATTTAATTGATAACTCTAGAATGTTTAACGGGAAATGAGTAGTAAGGGGTATAACTTATTACGGTTTGGATAGTTATGTATGTCACTTAGATGGGTACGGTAAGTTAGGGGTGCACAATTAGACGAGAGGTGAGTACTTCATGTGAGTGCACGTCCTAACATGTATTTTGCATTCATTGTTTTAATGTTATTAAAACACTTGTTGTTTTTAAAATGATTTCCACTTTCGGGCTCTGACCCATTTGCTTTCAAATCTATTTTTGTAAAAACAATTTTAGGTGCCCAGCCACAAGGACACCATGCTTAGGATTCTCATTCAGGTGACGAGCTGTAGCTGTTTGTGGAAGTTACAGGACCTTGCTAGTAGACGCTTCATCTATCTTGACTCTATATTCAGATTCCATCAGTTGTAGGGCATGTCGCCCATTCCTTTTAGAGACATTTCATTTTCCTATTTCAGATTTTCAGACTATTTGGCATGTATTTAATTCAGATTACTTTATTTTATTCAGTTCAGTTGTGGGATTGTTGTGAGGAGTTTTTCCTCCGGACTTATCATTATGTTGTTGGTTGTTCTATTGTTTCGTTATGGTGAATGTTGTTATTCTATCATTATTCCTTTTATTGCATGTTAATCAGAGTTAACTTAAAATTTGGCAACTCACTTTTTAAATACTAGGTGGTTAGTAATCATTAAAATGTTCTCGACAGTGATGCTATTAACTGGACCAACTTGGCATTTTGTATTAATTTAACAAAGGAGTAGCTACCCGGTATTTAATTAGTCGGGGTGTCACATCAACTATAAGTTTTACTCGCCTGAGGTCTAGGGGTTCGGGTATGACACTTACACTTGTCTCCGTGGATATCTTATTTTATTCTCTCTAGAAGACGTTGTAATCATGTGTTCTCCTCCTCTTGGAGATGCAAAGCTTCTTCCTATTGATGGGGATGCCTTTTATTAGCATCAACAAGAAACAAAATCTGGGTAGACTTGGATTATTCGCTGGTTTGCTCAGAGTTTCCCTCATGTGGATCATATCATGAGTTAGAAGTGTTACGAATCCTATAGGGATGGACCTCGAACCTAACCCTAGGTGCTGGAGGACCATTTTGACGATTGTTGTTGAATAAAGGAGGTGTGCTGTGAGGGTGAGACAAATATACCAATCGGCTTTATTAGATGAAAGAAGGAAAACTTGTTTCCACAGACAGCATGAGTTATAGTTGGTAAAATCCTACGAAGAGTGATTCCAAATAAACAAAGTCGAACGGGAAAAATAAATCACACAATCACATAAGATAAAGTATACGTGGTTCGGCAATGTGCCTATTATTTTTAATTTATGAAATATTGTAAGTGCACGGGCTATTATAGATTAGCAAGTATAAGTACGGGTCGAACCAAAAGATATTTGTCAATTTTAATATTTAAAATAATTATAACTTTCCAACTAGATTAAATTTGGCCGTAAAAATAGTATGTGGAGAATAAATCAAATAAAATAAACTATGGAAAATAAAAAAACGATATGTAATAAGTATGAAAAAGTTACTAGGATGTCAAACCCACTTACCCTTCACACTTGTTGGTGATTAATTAGTCTAATTCACATTCCCTTTTTACAACTCAAATATTACCCGACTCTCGTCATGTAAATTTCATAATATAAAACGTTAAGGTTCAAGAAATATTTGTATAACTCTTTTAGATTACATAAATTCTCATTTCCCTAAAAAAAATAAAAACTCACTTCTAAGCAGAACTTGCCAAACATACGTATGGACTATTAAACTTAACATAAGTAAAATCCATCAAATGTAAGCACAAATTATCAAATAATAAAAATTTTAAAATTAAGACCAAAGGTTTAAAGTATCACTCTCATGATAATCTTAATGAATACAAATTTTTAAAAATGTTTTAGAACACATAATGAATTAAACCGAATTAAAAATAATTAAAAAGTATTTAAGTAATCATGGTAAACTTTACTTAATTCTAACAATTAATTTAAGCTGAAACATAATTGAAATAAATGAATTGCAAGATGAAATAAAAATTATCATTAACAATCAACTTACAAATTTGAGTTCCAAATCTTGAATCCAAATACAAAATTTTCTCCCAAACTTGCACAAAAATTGCCTCTCTAACAAAATAATATTATGCCTAAAATTTTTGCCCTTCCAATTGTGTGTGAAAAAAGTGAGCCCAATGGTCCTTTTTATAGGACAAGATGTGAGGAATTTGATTTGGGTAAAATTCTATTTGGTCTTGGGAAGAGTTGGAAATAATTGAAAAAGTCTTTTTTTAGGGTTATTTTCAGTCTTTCCCCCACTTTTATGACCAATTTGGAAATACACCCCCATTTTGTTAACTATCCATCCAAAGCGTTAGTATTATTTGCATTTTATGTTTTTCTCCCACTTTTATGACTAGTCTTACGGAAGACCCCCATTTTTAAAAAATCATTCTAAACCCAAATTGTTAACATTCCAATTTTTTATTCTCATATAAATAAACTTAATCGACATATATTTAAAAAATTCAAAAATTGAAAAAAAGTCCAAGAAATAAGAAATTTTGGAATAAAATAAAAGGGAAAAAATTTTAATCAGCATCTATTAAAAAGACGGGATAGTAGAAATTCAAATACGTAAAATATATTAAAATACAATTCGAATATTTTTAGAAAAATCCTAATTGGGAAAATTGTAAAAAGATCAAAATAGTATATTTTAAAAAAAAAAAAAAATAGAAGAATTACACTATTTTGATTTTTTTTTTAATATGTCCAATTAGTATTTTTCTAAAAATATTCCGATTGTATTTTACCATATTTTTCTTATTTGAATATATATTATTCCTACTTTTTAATTGATACTGATTAGAAATTTTCCCCTTTTTATTTTATTACAAAATTTCTTAGTTTTAGGGCTTTTTTTAAAAAAATTGAAAAATTATGAAATTTTTAAATATATGTCGATGTAGTTTCCTTATATAAAAATAAAAAATTAAAGTGTTAACAATTAGTATTTTTTAACTTTGAAAAATTCCAAAATTTTGAATTGAAATTAATTTCAACTTTTTTTATATTTTCTCAGCTTTTCTCAAAATTATACTATTTTGATCTTTTAAAATATGCCCAATTATGATTTTTCTAGAAATATTCTAGTTGTATTTTGATATATTTAACGTATTTGAATTATTACTACTCTGACTTTTTAATAGATGCCGATCAGAAATTTTCCCAGTTTTTATTTTATTCCAAGATTTCTTATCTTTTTACTTTTTCAATTTTTTGAAAAAAATTCGAATCTTTTAAATATATGTCGATTAAGTTTAATTATATAAAAGTAAAAAAAATTGAGTGTTAACAATTTGGGGTTATAATGATTTTTTTTTAAATGGGGGTCTTCCGCAAAACAGGTCATAAAAGTGTGGGAAAAACACAAAATGTAAATAGTACTAACGGTTTGGATGGATAGTTAACAGAATGAGGGTGTATTGCAAATTTTAAAAAAAGTGAGGGTGTATTGTAAAACTGCTCATAAAGTGGGGGGGGAACTCAAAATAACCCTTTTGTTAATTATTATCCACAATCTTCGTCATTGTTCACATCACTATTCATACTACTAACTTTAATCGTATTTTTGACCCTCAAAACTTCAAAATCTCATTTTTTTCCTCGAACATGAAAGTTGTGAGAATTTTAAAGGCCTTTTCGAAAAGCTATGGCACGGTCTCAACATACATTCAAGCGATTTTATAAAAATTATTTAGTACAGTTGTGTCAACCATGTCATGTCGCGGCATATCAAAACAATTTTTGCATATCAACTCCTTTATTGTCCAAACTCCGGGGGTGCCTGTAAAAATGCAAATATAAATAATTAATTCAAGTTTAGGCTCATAAAATTTACAAAATTACATAATTACCCCTTAATTGCATTTTAGCCTCCGAAATTCATTAGTTACTCGTTTTAACTCGAAAGTCAACCAAATTTCCAAGAGAACTTTATATTGCCAGTAAAATTTATAAAATAAATGTTAGGCCCTTGAAGGTTTTAAAATTATGGTTTCACTATCTGGGGTTGCTTAACCCGAATTTTCTTCAAACTTTGATTTTTTCTTCTGCTATACTAAAATGACTCTGAAAGCTCATTATTTATGATAGAACGGGCCTAAAAAAGGCCTAGATTTGGGCATAAAATATACAAAATAATGCACTCATCAACTACATCCATGAGGTGTTTTTCTCTCTTCTTATTAATCAGTTCGTAATAATAAGAATTGCATGTCCCTTTTTTCCAGGGGTAAGGGTTATATTTATAGAGAATAGGAAGAGGCTGAATCATTTGGGACTCTGAGACTCCCGAGTATAGTTTTAATATAATCGAATAGGTTTATTCCCAAGATGGTCATTAATCGGACTCCTTTTTATACTTATCGCAATCCTTTATCATAGGCTGTCAGGCAAGTGTCACTCGATCCAAATTGTTTGAAATTATCCGGATAATTCCCCTATAAGTATTTTCCTAAGTAATGGGCTAGGGAATACGAATTTTGGTAATCTCTAGGTATGGAACTAGTGGAAGATTTAATGTTATGCCTTGAGTGACAAAGGAAAGGGAAATAATTGTTTATGTGGTTATATACGATGACATGTGAATTATACCTTAGAGATGATAGGTATTATAGTTTAGTGAGGGTAGTGATGTTTACCTATAGTATATTCGTATGTGTGGGGACTAAACTATTTGTCTACCTTAACGAGATTTTATGTGGACGTTACGATATGAGTTGGGACTAGTGTTGCATCCTTGGAAAATTTATCACAGTCAAGAATCGTAACAAGACCGTGATAAGATATGTGTACTCACGGTTTAAGAATATATGGTCACCGCTAAGTTTAATAAATTTTCAGGATTACAAGGACCGTGACAACAAGAAGTTATCATGGTCCTTGACCTTGACATAGTGTGTTGTCACGCCTAGAATTGTCACTATCTTTCACCGTAATAATTTCATATTGTCACGATCAAGGGTTGTGACAATCCAACTGTTTTTGTTTAATGTTGGTTGGCTATAGATTGTCTATATGTGAGGGACTTGTGTTATATGGCTATATAGTAACAAATATTTGTATGTGCTTCATGGTATGTGCGGGGTTTAATGTTGGCTTAATATGTTTGTATGTGTGGGACCTATGTTATTTGACCATAATAACGGGATAAGTTATTTAGATGCATCATGGTATATGAAGGGTTACATTATGGACTAACTAGCTATAGTGATGTGGGTGTTAGTATTTATATAATGATACGGGTTCTATTCCACAGTTTGTGTGGGGTCGAATTGGAGGCCGACTAGTTATAATGTCGTAACTAAAAAGATAATTAGTATTAATGAGATCCGAAACTGGAACGTGTATAGATTCTCTATTAATTAAAAGTCTTTATTGTGATATTTACTTCATCTAGCACTTTTGACTCAGTTCATGTAACCCCATTTGGGATCACATTGTTGGTATTATGTTGGTGGTTCTGACCCATCGTTGTGGACTAACATTTCATGTTAGGATTACTATATCTGCTTGGATTTTGAGAGTAGTGAAAGTTGCAGTTGGAGTCCTATTTTTTGCATTAGTTTAGATTTCCTTCCCATTATTTTATTTATGAGACAGTTATATCGATTTGGTAGGTAATTTTAATTCCATTGTTGTTTGAAGTTTTGTTGGAGACTTTTGTTGATGATATTTTCTAATGGAGATTATTTTATGATTGGATTATATTATGTTGGATGGATCTTTATTATTGTCATTTATCTCGTCTCATCTTATTATTGGAAAAGGTTTTAAATTGTCTCATAATTATGTCATATGTTGAGAATTGTATTTTAATTTTAACACTTCGCATATCCTAGTATTTGGATTTAATCAACCTAAATAGTAAAATAAGCGGGTTGTTAAAGGTATATCCTCATAGTAACCAAAATCTGCTAATGATTGATTCGTTGAATGAAAATTATGTCTCAATTGTTTGTGAAATGGCACGCTAATATGACATGAGATGCACAAGTCACGATCGGCAAACATTGTCAATTATAAATTCCTCACACATCAAATTATATAAACACATTTATTATTTGTACTAAACTTTATAAATTGAAAATTAATATTTAAATTCGTTAATAATGAAGAAAAGTTTGATTTGTAGTGAATTTATAATTATACAATTTTACCTGTCAATCTCACTAGCACTTTCCTACCAAAAGTATGATGAAAGAATTGTACATGTTACAACCATAATCATAAGTTATTACTAATTATTGATGAAACTATAAATTTATTTTGAATTTGAAAATAATTAATAGTTTATTTTACAATTGTTATTACGCTTGACGTGTTTATTCTGAATAGGGTTATAAGAAATCTATGGATTCTAGGATTATATCCTAAAAACTTTGTACACTCTTATATATATATATATATATATATATATATATATATATATATATATATATATATATATATATATATATATATTAGTGGCTTGAGGCTTGGGAGAAATGCCCCACCTTAAGATTTTTACGCCTTATTCTTGGTAAAACCCTTAAGGCGCACTTTTTTCTAAAAACAACAAGTAGTGAAACAATATTACCTTTTAAAGAATTTTTTTACAAATCCGACCATTATCTCGTCCAAAATAATCAAATAATATTTGAATTTGCAAATATTCAGATATATTTTTATGATATGTACAATTTTGCGTATTTTAATAGTCTTGTTATGGTTAAAAAATATTAAAATATATTTAAAAGGCCTAAAGGTCTTTTTACGCCTAGGCTTAAGGCTTGGCCTCCACGCCTCGATCGTGCCCAGCATTTTTTAGAACCTTGATATATATAGAGAGAGAGAGAGAGAGAGAGAGAGAGAGAGAGACGTTTAGGTGAAATCTTATGTGTATGAAACATGTAGAATAATCAACCCATTATTAAAAAAATAATGAGAATATTGATACACAAGCTTTAAATAAAAGATCTCCCAAAAAATAAAGTTTATTTAGGACAAAATTTATATATTTGGAAAGCACACAACATGATATTGTTGGTGTTTTATTCTTAAAACCATGCATTACGGTCATCTTGCGATAACAGTGTGCCAGTTCATTTTGAAATAAGAATCATGATTACGAGAATGCCTTATGTTTGGTTTAAAGATATTATAATCATGTTGATCAATGGAGCTCAGTAGGAATTTCAGTGAGTTAGTTTCGATTTAATCACTAGGAGATCGAAATTACGGTTCTAGCACTATTGAATTATTAACAACCTAGATAGGGGCTTGACATCCTACCGGAACGGTTGCGTTGCAGTCCTATTAGTTTATCTCAAACTACGGTAAATCGGTGTGATGATTTGGGAACTTGTGTAATAGTTCAACTGAGCATTGTGATCGATACATCCCAGGAATGTATTGAACAAGACCACCCATGATATGAATCTAAAGGTTGTCTAGATTAGACTCAAATAATCTCACACTATTTGCAAAGGGTGTATAGATTCTTAATCCAGAAAATTATAAGGATTGGGATGCTTATGTATTTATCGCTTTGATTGTTATAGGTGCAATTCAATATTAGATTGAATCAAATGATCCTCATATATTAGGTATAGTTATATGAGTAGGTATGATATCAGAATTCGGGAGTATCCATCTCCAGGGGTTACCGTGGATTGTGATATCCCCTTGATAGAATTATATATTTTGTTTCCACTAAGTAAAACTCAGTTGGTGGATTGTTTTATAATCCTGGTGGAGTATCAACTAAGTTAAGTCTGGGAATCAAGGAAATTGATTAGATGTTGGTTAAAATAGATTAGCAACAAATTGATTTGACCAAGCGAATATCAAACACTTAATGTAGGGAATCATAATATGTACCATAATCAACTTTGCAAATTAAACGTCATTATATCTGAGTGATTTATGAGATAATTGAATTGGAGTACAGTCATAATAATTTATTTGAATTAATCATGATTAAATAAAATAAAGAAAGGAAATGGATTACGATAATGGTAATTGGGCTTTTCGAGTATTTATTTGAAATCGATTTATTTATTTATCTTGGGTTCCTAGTATAGTCAAACTCAAGTAGTTAGGCTCTAACTCTCAAAAAATCTCGTTCTATCCAAGCTCACCTTCTGTACTTATATATGAAGGTATGGTAAGGAGTTTTAATCATTATTATTGATTATTAAGGTTTGAGAGGGGTGAGAGAAAACAATAGTCATATTTTCATCTCAAAAAGTACCCACAAACCTAGCTATCTTTGGAGAGAATCATACACTAGAAGATCCAAGCTTTACAAAGGGTTAAGCAAGTTTTTTGGACACCATGGATGGGCAACAACATCATGTTCATTTTTAAACAATTTTTCCTCATACGAATCACAACAAGATTTTCTATAGTATGAATTTTGGAAATTCTGGACTTAATCTTTAAACCTATCTCTTGTTTTCTGTTCAATGCATGATTAATCAAAGATCTTTAGGGCTGAAATTTTTTCAGATTTTAAATGTCAATCCCAAGTTGTTTTTCCCAACGGATATATCAACATAAATTGTGAAGGATATTTAATTTTGAAGTTTGAAATTTCATAGTTTAGTTTTTTAACGAGTTTTCAGTTGTGAAATTTTACACTACATATTTCTCAATGAAAATATTTGCATTAAGATGGTTTAAGTTTTTAAACTAAACTTTTTCTCATGTGCATATTCATTTCTATTAATCTTTGAATGATTATATCAATATTTATCAAGTAAATTTAATTTAAATGCAGATTTGAAAAGGTAAAAAAAAATATTATTTATGAAATGTTTAAGTGAGAAGTTTCTCATTGAAAATTTCTCAATTTGAAATTTTTATAGGGACAAACATTGCACTCTAAAATGAGAATTTTTTTAGTGGTAGTCGTAATTAGTTGGGTGCTGCTAAAGACTAGATAGAGGCTTGTTAAGTAGCATTGGAGTCATGAGGAATGCCATAAGAGACTCTTCAAATTCATCGGAGATGCGACTCCAAAAGTTTAACGAAGAGTCACCAAAAATCTGTGGGAGCTTGAGTTATTAAGAGAAAGGTTAATTACTCTTTGATCCCTCAACTTTGTACCAATTTTCACTTCACTACCTGTACTTTTATTTTCTAGAACCCCTCTTAACTTTTAAAAACACATCATTTTTCCCCTGACCTTAACCATGTTAAGTTTTCAAATGAAAATTTGGCATTTGCACAAGCAGTTGGACAAAAATATCCTCGTCTGTTGCGCACATGATCAATTTTTCGTCCAAAATTTAACATTGTCGCGTTTTGTTTGGGGGTAAAGTGACACGTTTTTAGAAGTTGAGGGGAAAAGTACGTGTAGTGAAGTGAAAATGGGATTAAAGTTGGGGATCAAAGTGTAATTGAGTCTTAAGAGAAAATAAATTAGTAATAATGGTAGACCATCTCGAGTACAAGTAGCATTTTAGCAAAATGCTAATTTTGTTTCCCAGAATTGTGATTTTGGCTCATAAGAGCAAGTGGCAAACTAATAATTTTGGTCCAAAGTTTCAAAAATGCAACCAAGTTTGTATTGTGAATTTGTGTTAGTGCGGCGATTGAATTGTCACGTGAGTATTTTTTTGTCGGCTAGTAATTTTTATGTGAAGTTGACAAATAGTCATGTTTACATAAAGCATTTCCCCATTAGTCCTTCCAAAACTGATTTTCTTCAATAGATCATATTCGTACATGTTATAAATATTCATCTATCTGTTTTCTATTAGAACCTGTTGGAACGAAAATATTTTTTCATGCACCATGTTGGATCATAAAAAAAATAATATGACCTATTTGACTACAAACTTGATGAACATGACCAATTGAAAAAAAAATCCATTTTTACTTATTCTTTCCGCCTTCGGAGTTGAACTGTCGCGGAAGTATTTTTGTCATTTTTTTTTCTTGCTTGTTGCATTGGAGTTTGGTGCATTTTGGGGGGACCAAAAATAAAACTTAAGCATTAACAATTTTGCAAAATACCTTGGACATGGTCTTATCATCCGTAGTATTTTTTTGCTAATCCATAAAAAAAAAATGCACCAAATTTGTTTCAGTGTATTGCATATTGCATATGTTTGTTTGGAATGAGGTTTAGGTAAAGGCTCACTACAATAAATGGTGGAAAAAGTAAGGCCACAATTGCGTAGCCGTGAAATGTCCACATCTCATAGTTCCATTCACGAATTTGAGATATTGATGAAGTGTGATTCCAAACCTAACCAGAAATTTGTTCATAAAAAGTAGGGTGCATTAAAATGACCCTTTAAACTTTGTAGCCTCCCCCACCTATTTTTATCGACCACAATTCATTGTCCTTTTTGAGAAATTTCTCCTTACACCGACTAAATATTCGTAATTACCCCTCTCTTTTTTCATGTAAACATTATACAATTTAATTTTTTTTTAATTTAGTCTCATTTTCAAAGTCAAAAAGTTGTAATTTTTGGATATCATTGTTTGCTATCAACCCAATATTCCATATATGCTTATCCTTCTTTTGGGCAAATATGATGGAATATTGGTGGGAGAAGTATTGAAAGGCAAAGAATGTGTGGTGTGTGGGTGGGAAGAGAAATGTTGCTTAGATATATTTGAAATTAACTTATTCGTTTATGTTATTTTGCGTTTTGCCTAGATGACAAAATCGGAAGAAAAAACAATTCAATGTGTGACAGAAGATATTTTGTGTTCAGTCATCAATTCATTTTTTTTAAGGTTTGCGCTGCAATCGATCCTTTTTTATTTGACTTTTCTGAGAAGACCAATTTGTAATTTAAAGGGTTTAGTTTAAAATCTCATGGGTGGCGGGTTGCACTTTTCTTCTTGTTTTGTTTTCATTTTTATTATTATTAGGGTTAATTATAATTTTCTCATTCGACTTTGTTCTCATTTCCCTTCATCACATATATTATTATATCATAAATTTAACCCTCCCAACTTATTAATATGGTATAAGTTTCCCTAATTCCTAAGGCTTAGTTTGATTGTCAAGAAAATTAAGCGAAAATATGATTTTTGAGAAAAGTAAAGTGAAATGAAGTAAAAAAAAATATTTTCTTGTGTTTGGTTAACGAAAAAATTGCAGAAAAATTATTAATATTAAAAACAAAAAACTATATATATACACGCATATATACTTGTAATGTTACAAAAAACAAAAGTATAAAATATTTCTTATTTCAATTACTTAAAATATGATTTTTATAATAAACATCTATTTAAGTCAAACATTACTAAATATTAAATTTATATTATGAACGTTAATTTGTAAAAATATGATAAAAGCATACCAAAAATCTAGCATTTTAGAAAATCACAGATACGCAGGTGCAACAAAAGTTGCACAAGTGAAAATATACCAAAAATCCGATATTTTTCCAGATTACAATACCCTCTTACAACTAATTATTAAATAAAAATTGTGAACAATTAATTCGTAAAAATATCAATAAATTGCAAATTAATATGAATAGTTAGGGGCAAATATTTTCGTAGTAGTAACAACAAAAATAATAATAATAATAATAATAATAATAATAATAATAATAATAATAATAATAATAATAATAATAATAATAATAATAATAATAATTTACATGGTTATATACAAAGTTTTCTTGAATCTTTATGTAACATTCTAGGTCTTTGATAGGATGTATTTTGTAGGAAAGTATTTCCAGTGAAAAAATTTGAGGACAAGTTTCCCACAACTTTCTATCTAACCCCTGAATAGTACAAGAAAGTTGTTTTCCTTCACTTTTTATTTCCTAACAAACAAACGCAAAATACATTCATGTGCATGGCATATGAAGGTATTTCAACCCAATCGAATATAAAATGGCAATTAGTAATTATCAATTCTAATATTATAAAATTTCTATTTATGGGGTAACTTGAAAATGAAAAATGAAAAATGATACTTTCATTAGGTATGGGGTTTCTTTCACTCGATACTTTCATTATGTAAGGTATAATCGCCATTTCAAGTGTTGCAAGTTAATTTTGTGCATTGAAAACTTAAGATACGCATTAAAACAGATTGGCGAAAATAAATTGAAATGTACGAAATTGAATGAGCAGGCTATTTGAGGGTGTATCAGATGGAAAATTGCAAAATAGGAGGTACACGGCACCCATTCCATGGGGGTACATTGTCATAGCAAGTTCTAAAATTTCCTATATATCCCCCCTTCTTTATCTTTCAAAGAAAAAAAAACAGCATCATTCTACACTAGTTGGGTTGTGAGGTCATAATAATACAAGATGTACATCCAATCAAAAACAACTATACAAAATTACAATACTCCCTTTCAAGATCGACCTTCAAAAAAATGGCCACTGAGGCTGTAATTTCCTCCATGACTACAAAAAATTGGCCATTTCAATCGGAAAAAAAGGAACACCAAAAGCGAATGTTTTTTCATCCGAGGAAAAAAGAGGCGGCTGCATCAGGTGATTGGGCAACACGAGCAGCTTCTGCAATACGAACGGCCATTGCGGCTTTGTATGTGACCAAATCTGCAGCCTCCATGAGAAGTTGGGCTCGCTGACGCTTGAGAACAGCCACCCCTTCGGATCTATTTGCTGCTGCTTTAGCTTCTTGGACTTCGACAAAAGTATTCTCTCCTTCCACGGCCTCATGCTCAGCTGCCATGGCTGTACATTTATTGGCAATTTGATTTACTTTCAACAAATGAAATGAAAGAACAAACGTTACATTTGGCTGCATATTTAGGGGATATACAAGATTAGATCTACATCAACTACAGTGCCAAATGATATTTCATAACAAAACATAAACAGCCATTTTTAACCATTATATTTTGTGCGAGTGAGGTGTGGTGCTGGGGGTTTCATACCAACTATACAGCATATTAGCTCCGTTTGATTGTGAGGAAAGTTAAGCAGGAAAATGACCAAAGGGTTATAATACAATTCTTATTTAGATTACTAAAAAAGTATAATCAATTTAATAATTTTGCAGGGTAATAATAGACCTAAGTTTCCTTCAGCTTTGCCGGAACAATTATGAGTCTTCAGTAGGATGTGTTTTGTGGGGCAAGTTTTTCCTACGAGAAAGTTTTGAGGACATGGATCACGTAACTTTCCTACTAACCAAAAGCAATATTGCACTTTTCCTTACATTTCCCGGCATTCAAACACAGCAATTGTGTCCATGATCTGATATTTCTGTTCAATAAGAGGTCCTAATAGAAAATACAGTGAGATATTTTATCCAGCATAAAATGAAGCTACGTTCTGGTCAAAAGAGGGAGAATCTAAGCAAGTGCCTTGTAAATCCCATAATCACCTGTCAAGTAAATAATTTGTTGGTTTTTCACTTCTAATTCCTTTCTTATACTAACAAGTTAGTAACAGTGAGGGTGAATTACCAAAATGTGGCCATCTTTTTCATTACGGGTAACATACAATTTTTTTATAACAATGACAACGCACTTACAAAAACGACCTCAGTTTTTGGTATTACTTAGCACCGGAATACTACCCAAAACGGAGGTCGCTGTCATTTTTGTCAAACTAACGTATGTTACCCAAAGTGAAAAAAGGATCCTAATACAAAAAAATCTGGAAAATGAAGTCACGCACCTTTAAACAAAGTACGATGTTTTCCCCTCCCAGCTTGGTTTGCCTGTCTTTTGAATGACCTTTTCTTGCGAATAACTGCTGCTTTTGGTAGAAGTTGAGGTTTCCTTGGCTGATGACACTGTCAAGAAAATCAGCTACACTCATCAGATAATCCACTTAATAGCAGGATATTGAGAATGCATAAAGAAAACTAGGTGGACAAAATAACATAGGAAAAAACAAGAGAGCAATGAGATGGCAATAGCACACAAATGCTTCCATAGGTCTCAATGAATTTCACTGGGTCCCTGAACATTTAAGATACATCATCTATCTTTCAGCTCATGTAAGATAGGTTTTCTGTGGATTCAGTAGAAGATTTTTCTGAGGCTGCCTTCTCTTATGGCCTCTTGCAAACAAGTACGGCAACAAAGATTTGTTACTTGCATCCAAGGGTCTGTTTGGTTCAGGGTAAAATATTTTTCATTGCATGAAGAGTAGAATGATCTGTAATATGTTTTTATTTAGGGAACTTTTGTTCAGTATATTAGTTCAAAGTTGTAATTATAGCATGTGTACTTGTTCATAATTTCAAAACAAAACAAAACAAAATTTCAATTTCAGGTATGTGAAAAAAAAATCACCATTTTACTTTCCACTCTCTCAAGCAGATTTTATGCAAGTCAAACGTGCAGACTGTCCTTGCGAACCAATTATTTATAATAAAAAAAAGGTAGTACCCGGTGCACAAGGCTCCCGCTTAATTGCAGGGTTCGGGAGAAGCGGATGTCAGCTGGCCTTACCCCATATATGGAGAGGTTGCTCCCATGTCTCGAGACCAACCGTAGCTTGGACAAGGGCATATGAAAGTGGTTGAGATGATCATCATATTAACTGTTTTATTATTCTTCACTAGGCATTATTAGTTACTACTACTACTACTTAAATATAATAAACATTAAATTATAAATTTTCTATCTATAATTCCAAAGTTACTACTATACTTTATACATCATTTTTTGTGAGGAGTATATTATTCACAAAAGCCCAAAGTGGAAGGGCAACCCTTTACAAAATGCAAACAAGCCGAAAACAGCAGGAGGAAAGGAACCTATCCTACTAACTACACAATAGCCAGAAGATTCAAAAGCTTGAGTGCATTTTTTTCTGAACTTCCAAGATTTCAAATTTCCAATCTGATACTTTCAGACAACTGTATCATATACTTAAAATTCAGAAATTTTTTTGTTTCAGAAATTTCCCAAAAAATGTTCCAATGGAAATTTTTTTAAAAAAATTGCAAAATAAAATTTTCAATCCAACTTTTCAAAAATCATGTTCATCCAAATAATTACTGAAATTTCGCATATTTTCTACTCGGGTTATAATTATATCTTTATTTCTCACATATTAACCATTTTATTATTAGTTCTAAACAGATCATGATGGACCACATCCATCCATTTATACCTTATAAATTGCAACCCTACAACTTTCCTTCACTTGCTACTCCCTCATGAAAAAAGGATAGTTGATGTGGTTTATACAATATATTAAGGGTTAGGAGTGCAATTTATTGAGCCCATAAAATAAATATAATCCCCTCATCAAGTTAACTACCTAAAATTTAATAAATACTCAATATTATATTAGTATGTATTATTCAAATTACATGAACACTTGATGCCTCAATGTTGACATATAATTGCTAAATTAATTTTCTTTACGAAAAATCTTATATTGTATAAATGTCTATTTCATTAACTCTATAAATTTTAATATTTGGAAAGTGTGACGCGAGTTCCAGTGCAGGTAGCTAATACTGGTTATGGTGCTTAGGCCATCCAAAATAAGCAGCCCCCAAAATCTTCAGAACATCTACTGTCCACAGGTTTGCATAGTGATCCAACACATTAATTTCACAATGGTAAGCACTAGACTGAATAGAGATTATAATGGGCAAACGAATGGGATTTGGAGAATATATGGGGAATGTTAAAGTTGGAAATTCAGTTCGGAATAGATGGTTTTAATTTTTGTAACTAGTGATTGTTTGCCGTTCGTGATTCATACATGTAAATGTTAACAGTCTCGACCTGTAGGGTGCATTTGAGGAAATCTTTAGAAGATGCTATGATTACTACATTAATTTAAGTGATTGATCCTCCCATTGTGAATGGCCTTAGTGCATTGATAGAGGTGGCTGATCTACGATGTGGCAATGATATTGAGCAGTAATATGAATAGTGGATACGGAGATGATAAATAGCAATGCATGGTCGGTGCGACGGTTATAAATGGGTGCAATAGTAATGACTGGACAGCGTTAATGAGGGTTCCGGATGCAACCCTTGAACATAATTGTTAGGGTGATCTACAGCGAAGAGCTCAACAATCCTTCTTAATAGAACTCGTTAAGGAGATTCGTGTAGACTTGGTAGGGTTTTCGTTTGTAAGGTGGCATTTGGATCTTGTTCAGCAGGTGTGCAGGGTATAAGTTTGGCAACTCTATTTGAATTTTGTTCATTCTTGCTTGCCATTGAATTTTGAAATTTTAAATTACTTCTATGTGGGTAAACTACTGCTCCACATTTTCTCTCTCGTATTTATCTAAAAAGATAAACTCAGAATATTTTTAAAAATAACTGATTAAAAAAATAACTGAGCAATAAATATACAAATAATTTTATAATTTACTATTAAATTTTAGACATGATTGTAGGACAACATTGAGTGCTAATGTTTTATAGTCAAAGCACCTTTTTTATATTAGAGATAACCCCTTAAAACGGAAATACTACTACGGAGTGACATATATTTTGAATGTCAGTACAACTGTTCTCTCTTTCAAAATCTACCCAGTGTATGCCCCTGCTTTTCTACCTCATAAATTCTAGTTTCTTGTACTTTTTGGGTGTAAGTTATACTAACCCACCTTAAACTATTAAGGATCCATGGGATACCCCCGTCACTTCTTTTACCGGATATTTTACCCCTTCAATTATTACTTTGTATAATTCGACCACTTCAGCTGCAATTTCATCCAGAAATTCACAGGAATTGGTAATGCGTTTTGCACATGCCAATTATCATTCTCTAAAGATAAATATGCGTTCCTTTATTTAATATTTAACTTAAAACATAACTTAGATTAATTTAATTTTACTTATCTATATATTAACCGTAAATTAACATAACATTAAAATCAAACTGAACATTAACCTCAACTTTGTACAGCATTAACCCGATATAAAACTCAACTCCAGCACTGCCGCCATCAACCAAAAACAATCTCCAGCCACCACTATCACCGTCTAGTATCTAACCTGTATTCTCCGCCCAACACCGCCATCATTCTCTCTCCACTTTATCATCTGTATTCCATTCACAATCTTGACAAATTGACCAATCAAACAGAGAGAGAGAGAGAGAGAGAGAGAGAGAGAGAGAGAGAGAGAGAGAGAGAGGTTGAAAATAAGAAGTGTCTTTGGGTATTTATGAAATGAAAAATGGAGTAAAATAAGCAATTCAACTAATACGGTATGATAATTCACCTTCTATAAAGACAGGGCAAGGTTCAAAGTCCCTCTGGTGTTGTTTTTTAATGGTGAGGGCAACGCCAGTTGCGTAGCTCATCTTTCTTCAATAAAATAATAGCTCAAGTTGGGAATTATTTGTAAGCTAGAGTTCAAAAAAAAATCAATTTACTACTCGTAGTAATGGCTGGGAATGGGAAGCCTGTTACTTGTGAAGACATTAGGGGGCAAGTTGATCGCGTGAGGACATAAGGAGCAAAGAATTGATTAAGGAGCGGTTTGAAAATATAGAGCAGAGCCATTTTGTTCAACGAGTGGTACACCACCAGTCTGCCACAGGTATCTTCTTTGAACATTAAATAAAAAGGAACTCTCCGATTCAAGTAGAGGGGTGAAATGTATAGAGACATAAATGGAAGCATTTGGCACCTGGCATAAATGACAGTAGGTGTTAGGTGATAAAGTTATGTTTGAATTGGGATATTATATCAGATTAAGGTTTCAGTCAGCTTAATTTTGACTGTTGTAAGGGAAAAATTGGCATTTTGACACTTCAATATGTGACCCGTTTTTCCAATTTCAATAGTTGACGAGGCGACCCATCAGTGTTTGTTACCTGGGGGGAAGTGCAAACAGGTCCTAGTTAAAGGGGGCTTGTGTAATTTACCTTTTTATGTTGGGGGGTGGGGAGTGGGGGAAGGAACTGGAAACACCTTAAAAAATTTTGTCAAGGAAATATATGTATGTTCATTGTAATAATTGGAAGGCAAAAAAACAGGCTACCATAAATAAAATGGATAAAAACTTTAGAGAGATATTGCCAACACAAACTGATATTTATCTAGCAGGTGTCATTTACCTGGAAGACCTTAACAAGCGGCGACCGTTTCTGCTTCCTTTTTTTCATCCAATAACTATGCACAGCTTCTAGAACTTCCCTCTTTTCCAAATTCAGGCAAAGATCAGCAGCTGCTTTTGCATCAGAGTAATCATCCGGACTACAGTAGAAACCCTTCTCAAAAGCATCAATAATTAACTCAAAGGTATCGGACGAGACACATTTGTCAAGCTCGTTATCTGCATAAGACTCGATATTAAACTTGTTTAGCCACTCCTCATCATCAACATCCAAGTCATAGTTTCCAGTCTTCTTAGCCAATGCTCTAGCCAGTTCATCATCTTTCCAAGTAATGTACAAATCTGGCCGTCTAAAGGGAATACTATTGCTGTCTGCATAGCCTGCTACTTCATGTACACCAGGGACAGGGATAATATTTACTGTGGGTTCCCGCACATTGCGATCAGAGCATTCCCTATAAAGTTCCTTAAATATCAACCAGTCTTGCCTGTTGGGAAATTCCAGCTTCCAACTATTATCATCACTTGTCCATACCATGGCATGGGTGAATCGGTTGCAACTAAATGCCTTCATAACTTTCTGAGCTGTGAGGCTGTACCTCCTTAGGCCAACTCTGTTGACAGCAAGAAACCACTGTTTCGAAGCAGAAATATCTAATGTAACAGTGGCGCCTTCTTCCCTGTAACATCTATCTGATCCAATAACCAATATATTCGCAGAACAGCTTGTGGAATCTAGATCCTGCGTCAATCCCACCACTAAAGATTTCAATTCTTTAATGGTTGTTATGGAATTCCTCCGAGCTGATCGAGTAAGCACACGGTTAGATGATGCAGGCGAGAACGGCATGCCTTGATGTCTAACGAGGAAATCTGTCGTTAAACCACCATTAGCTTTGCGCATGCCAAACGCGGCATTATTTCTACCTCTCTTCGACCTCAGAGAACTTCTCCTCTTCTGGACACTCCGAGAACTAGCACCATTTCTTAATTGCGAACTTCTGCAAGCTAATTTAGGCCCGGCAACTGTTGAATGTAATACCCTCCTCTTCCCAATATAACCATTTCCAGACAATACAATTTTGCTTCCAGGTTGATCTACCTCGCAGGGGACACATGATGGTTGTTCTTCATCAAAGGTCATTCCATCATCCTCCGCCTCCATATTCTCGGAACACGTTGCAAGAAGATAGGGCAGGGAATCAAACCTAAGAAGCAAGCTCGAATGCAAATGCATAAAGCAAAATGGAACTGCAGAATAATCCACGGTAAACAATGGTATAGAACACATGGAGCCTGAAATTGTGCAGAAACCAGAGCCATTGACAGGAGTAGAATCCTGATCGCATAATACAAACGAAACAGTGGTGTCAATGTAATAATCACATAAAACAAAACAGGAAATCAAGGAAACATAAAATGTTTAAATTGTAATTCCTTTACATTTGATTAAAGAAAAGGTAAAAGATTAAAGCATACCCCAGAGCCTTTAGTCAAATGAACTATTTTTGTTATGGCAATTTAAATACGTTGTTCAAAAAGTTGCCCACTCGCTTCCATTGATTTGGTGAATCAAAATTTTGTTTTCAAGTAGTTCATAGATATAATATCAACAATATGAAAAATATATATTAGCTTAGAACTTGCACAATGTGAGATGAGTATACCTGCAAAAAGTGAATGCCATGGGAGGAGTAAATATGGAAAATCGGCTCCGAGAACACAAATGCAGAAAGCTGCTGCAATCTCATCCTGACCCTTCGCATGTACCCCAAAACCGAGATCAGAAAATAAGCAAACGATGAAACACTATTACAGGACAGTTCAACCACAGCAGCAAGTGAACCTTGGGAAACATCTAGCCCCACAAAACCCAACTTCAAATTCTCATTTTCAGACACTGAAGTTTCTCCAATCCTCCTCTTGCATTGCTTTCTAAAGAACTGCTTACCATACATTCTATCTGATGCCCTCCGTTTTCCAGAATTACCCAAAAACTCCCCACTTTTCGACTCCACCCTCTTCCTTTTCCTCTGATAAACAGCTCCCCACATCCTATCTACACTTTTATCATCAACCAAACCCTCAAATTCCCCTGTTTTTCCCACAATATCTTGCCTCAAACCAACATCATCATGCCACCCATTTTCCTTGAACTGAATTCCATCACCACCTCCCTTTTCATTCTCAACAAGTCCCATCCACTCTCCCCCATCATTCCCGGCTTTTGCGTGCTTCCCCTCAGCGGGTGCCGTCCACAACCGCCTTCCCGACCTCAAAACCCTCGCCCCAAAGACCCTCGTCGTCCTCCTCATTTCCACCGAAGGCATCGGCACGCGGTTTCCACCCAACTCCCCCCTCCTACCCAATCTTCCAAATTTAAATATCTTGACCCAATTCAATAAGTTTTAGCATGACCCAGCTGCCCCCTTTAAAATCAAACCTACGTCAAAATCTCCACTTTTGGACTCAGTTTTAAGCTCACACAGTATATGAACTATACCCAGATAAAAACTCCACACACCCTTCAATTTCTGGTACTAAACATACAAGAAAACACCCATGGAGTATAAAATCACCAATCTAAAAAAAAAATGCCTTTTTCGCCCTGAAAAATAGAAACTTGACAGAATCAAGAATCTATAAAAAAAAAACACTTCATAAAATCAGCAATCTGAAAAAGCCCTTTTTCCTCCCTAAAACATAGAATCTGGAGAGAATCAAGAATCTAAAAAAACCCTTTTTTGTCCCTAAAACAGAGCATCATCTAAAGAAACGCTTTTTTCTCAATTAAACATAGAATCTAAAAAACCCACTTCATATCTCCAAAAACATATCAAAAGAAAGTGGGTATTGGGTTTTTTTGTTGGATCTGATATTTCTATGTATAAAATAAAAGATCGGAGTTTTTTGTGTGTGTTTTTTGTTGGCGGTAGACTGTAGAGAGAGAGCTGCGGAGAGGAGACGCAGGCTCTAGGGTTTAGGATAAAAAACCACAGAGGGAGGGTAAACTCTTAACAGCCGTTGGATGGACAAATCAACGTTTGAGATTAAGAGATGGGACGTTTCAGCTGGATATTTTTGAGTTTTTTAAGTGAAAGACAAAATTGTCCCTGGGGTGAGAGGATGTATAAGTTTGGAAAAGAGGGGTTTCAGGTGCTTTTAAGAATTGGACTTTAATTATAAGTTGTGTAAGAAATTGCGGCGGCGGTTTCTCTAGTGAAATCCAGATTTGGAGGGAAGGGAACAGTTTACAACAAGTTTCAAGGCCGGCCTAATACTTATTCAAGAAGGGAAAAAGGGTATTATTTTTTAAAGAGAAAATAGGGGAGGGTAGAATTTAAATCTCATTAATTGATTATGTTAATAAAAGGTGTGAGTGTAAAAATTATCATAATAAAAAATTTTAAAAATAATTTTGAGCAGAAAATAAGTAATTACACGTATAATATTAAATGTACGTGGTTTGGCAACTTTTCTAAGTTCATGGAGAGGATACTATTTTTTTAATGTCTCTCAAATAATCAGAGTTGCATCCCTTTTGTGTCGGGTCAGAGTTGACAATTATAGTTATGATTGTAAGTGATTGAATTGTACAAGTAACTCAACCAGCTTGTAGATAACTTGTAGGTGATTCCGAATTGTTGGTAACCGATTTGGGTCTATTTTCATGGATTTAAGCACGTGTTAAAGACACGAATCTAAATTAAATATTTTGTGACATCCTGTCTATTTTAATCACGGGTGATAAGTCATTTACTAAAATAAACAAGAATCTCATTTGGTTCGTTATTAGCATTATTGTCGAAAACTTTTTAAATTATCAACCACCTGCGTTAAAATAAATCAGTGCCAAATGTTATCTTTTATTAACATCCACATAATATGATAGCATGGTTTTTGAAAAATATCTTCATTTTTTGGATGTATGATATTTTCCTCTTTCATGTCTATGCATGAAATGTCATGCTAAAGTGTGTGTTTTAAATAAACAGGTTTTTGTTTTTGTTTTTGTTTTTTTAAAAGGGAAATAATTATTTTTTAAAAAGAAAAATAATTTAATTTATATTTTTTTAAAAGTATTTATATTTTTTATTTTTTTTATTTTTTATTTTTATTTTTTATTTTTATTTTTTTATCACAGGGGCAAATTTATCGTCGTGCCATCGGCACGAACATCCGCTAGTACAATAATATGCGGAAATAAAATTAATATAAACCATGTTCACAATAACTGAAGTCTAAAACATCGCAGGACAAAATAAATAAATAAGTAGATGTCGAATAAACCATCGGCTTCAAATCCAACATCCAAATCATAAGTCTAACTGAAATGAAATGAATCCAAAGACAGAGTCTGGTACTAAAAGAAATAAATCCAAATAAATGTCTAAATTGAACAGGCAACATGCCTAACTAAAATAACTGAATATGAATCATAAACTATGAATGAAATGGCAGAAGCGTCTACTCAAATCTTGCATGCTATAATATCCCGTAATTTTGAGTAATTTATTTTAGCATTTAAAGTACCTGTGTGCCGTAATTTAATTGAAATGAGGAAATAGTGTGAAATTAATAATATTAACTAGTGAGAACAAGACCAATTCTTATGTGTAAATATACTAGCGTGATTAAGTAAATTTAATTAAGTCAATTGTAATACGTTGTCAATAGAACGACAAAAATTCACAGTATCGTAACCGGGACATTAATGCGGGTTATTTTTGGGTTGAGATATGATGTTTATGTTTAGTGGCTCTGGTGGTTATTTTGAGTGTACGGTTGATCCAAAATATGTTGAAATAGTCAGATTTGAGTACTCGAGAGTAGTATTGGGGTCCGGGGACTTTTTAGACTAGCTTAGACTCACGTAGGGGTAATTGGATCTTTTTAATGTAGCCTAATAACATAATTTCGGGATTAGTGAGTTAAACTATAAGGGTTAGGTGGGTGACGCAGGCATATACTCGGGTGTCGCGTGTAGACTAAATTGAAGTCAAGATAGGAATTTTTTAATGTGACTTGGATGATGATTTTGAGGTCATGATGATTTCGAAAGGGTCGAAATTATCGAAATAGTATACTCGGGTGTATTATTTGGGTCCCAGGGTAATTTTAGACTGAACAAACATCGTATGAGGGTATTTTAGTCTTTTGGTAGCCTAGGGTAGATAGAGCGAAGAAATTCATAGCCTTATATCAGGCGTTAGAGAGGAGGGGCTAGGATTAAGAGTGTAGAAAACAAAGGGGAGCCATAAGAGAAGAAAATGACATAATTCTCGGAGGTTTTGAAGAGTTCTTGAAGAATTAAAGTGTGTTCTTGCACCATAATCCAACTTGGACCGTGGATTGGAGGAGAAGACAAACAAACCAACCTTTCAATTGTGAAATCAGACTCTACTGATCAAGACAAGTGTTTACTGAAAATTCTTTTGAGATTATAATGCCCGTGTTGTGAGGGATTCATTATAGTTTGATTAAATTGATGTTCTTGAAGGAAAAGAATAATTTAAATGCATGTTTGGGTAGGAATTGCATGTAGTATGATTGAACATCTGTAGAGGATAAGAAATCAAAGATTATGTGTCAATAATAATGATTTTAATCTGAGTTTATGTTGAATATGAATGGAGAATATTGAAACCTAGGGTTTGGAGGAATAACGGATTTAATCCGTTCTTGAATGAAAATCATAATGTTTTGATGTTAAAATTACGTTAAAAACCTTCTTAATATATGCAAAAAAGGTTTGGGACAATTGGTTTAAAGTTTGGTGGAGAGACATGAGAGTTATGTTAATGATAACGGTGAAAAACACACTTTTGAGTGGGGGAAGAAGACGATCTGGTGCAAAACGAATCGATTCGACCTTTGGGCGAATCGATTCGGTTTGCCCAGAATTGCCTATTTTACCTATTTAAGCCTAGAAACTTTGGAAAAATTATTTGGGTGACCTTTAGAGACTCTTTAAATTATTATGAGGGACTTATGGGAATACAGTAGGTCTATGATAGAATCGGGCATTAGTCTTATTGAGAGAATTAAGGCTAAAATTGTAAAGTAATTAATTCGAGAGGATGAGAATAAATTATGGATGCTTCGAATGAACCTATGATGTGGACCAGTAGACTAAGAAAGACTTAACTACTGAAATAATAATAAGGGGTGTCCGGGACCCTTAGAGTAAAGAATAAAAATTGAGTAATTACGATAGTGAGAATATGCGTAACATGTTAGTACGGTGAGTATTCGAGGGATAAATACTACTTATCAAATACGATAAATGGGGTTGTGTGTATACCTACTTCCTCGATATACACACACACACACACACACACATATAGGTCGTGTGTGTGCCTATTATATGATTGGTGATTGTACGTGAACATACCTACGCTGCCTGCTATCATGGACGTTCCCGCGCAGTGGGCAATCCCACCTTGTCGATTCCAGAGAGGTCTGGATTTGTGCACCATAAGATAGAACTTAGGGCGGACCACTGTGTGTCATGTATTAGTGGGACCGACGTGTCATTTGGCTCCGTTAGGTATGTGCGTAGCTCAAAGGCTTAGAACTGCGTTCGCCTCCATTGCTTGTTATTTGATTTTAGGGTCGGGGAGACATACCGAACCAATAGTCCTTATTTTAGTACGAGAGGTACACAGACTGATAGCAGAGTATGCTTATTTTGTACGGTGCTCCTTTTGAGAGACATCGTAATTATATATATTAGTGAGAAAAATATATATAACCATTTGACTAATTCTACTTACATGTGATAGTAGACAAATTGATAGTGTGCATATATATACTGAATTAAGTCGTGACACTTTATTGAATGATTAAATAATCGGGGACGGAGAATGGTGCTTATGATATCAATAACATACGAGAGATGATAATTCGGATAGCGTACTGTATGGGCAGTACGGGGGACTTATAGGTATTGATAGTCCAATTAGTTACTTATTTCTAGTTATCTTGGGTAGTATGGCTAGGTGGGTTAAGTACAAACGTTAGGCGTGCACAATAGATGAGAGGTAAGGAAATTCAAGGGAGTGTACATGACCATAACATGTGTAATCAATAACTGATTTTTAAATTATGATAAATACTTGAAAAATATTTTCAAAATATTTTGGGTTCTAACGCTTGCTTAAATATTTTTCAAAACCTTTTAGGTGTCCAGCCATAGGGACGCCAGACTTGACGATCCATTCCAGGGACGATTAGCTGCAGGTACTGTGGAGGCTTGCAGGACTTGCTTAGACGCTTCTATCATTCACTCCTAGTGTAGGCTTTCATTCCGGTATCTCAGTTGGGCGTGTTGCCCCAATTAGACTTTATTTATTTCAGTTATTCACTTCAGACTTGTAGTGAGATTTATTTTCCTATTTGTTGGATTATTGTTTGGGTTGAATTTTAGCCGATGGTTTATTCAACAAGATAGTATTCATTTATTTATTTCATTGTGATGGTTGAGACTATATTAATGGTGCGAATATTTTAATTCGGTTTCGACATATTATTATCAATTGTTTAATGAAAGATAAAATTTTGACACCGGCTTAATTAACTAATAGGTCGTTAGTAATTAATATGGTTTTCGACAGTGATTCTGAGAATAAACCAAATGAGAAAACTTTTTAATTAATAAAGGACTGATCACTCGATATTTAATTAGGCGAGGTATCACAAAACATAACAGTGTCAATTAAGGATGAGTGGGATTATGACATTAGAAGTAAAAATGAGATTTTCATCTATGAATAGATGTTCATGGTCAGCTTTCGCCTTCCTTTTTCTTCGGCCATGAGGGCTATTCTTTCAGCTATCGACGCTGCCCTTACTCAGCTGCCCACCAATGCTTGGAAAATCATCATGGGGTTAATGATTCTCTATAAACTTTCTTATGATGAGTACTTATGGCCTGATGTATTTCGAGCATGCTACTCGATCGTCACGACAAAATTCAACCTCTATTATTACCATTTTGTAGCCCAAAAACTAGATCGCAAGTCTCGGTATTTATTTATCTCGGGTTTGTGGAAGTTCGGTGATAATAAGTCATTAGACCTCAGAGAAATCACGGTGCCACGTAAGTGGGATCAAATCATTGTC
Organism: Sambucus nigra; assembly: GCA_949130495.1. Lineage (NCBI taxonomy): Eukaryota > Viridiplantae > Streptophyta > Magnoliopsida > Dipsacales > Adoxaceae > Sambucus > Sambucus nigra. The sequence continues at coordinate 778,822,548 of OX422208.1, read as the reverse complement.
TCGACCAATGTTGTTCCGGGTTTGAGCGTGGTTAATAGGGAGAGTATTAATAAATTAAGGGCTCGTTTGGTTCGAGGTTTGGAAAGGGAATTTAAGATTCCTGGAATTTAGAATTCCCCTCATTTAGAATTACAATGTTTGGTTGGAGATTCAAGGGGGAACTTAGAATTCCTGGAATTTAGAATTCCCACGAAATTGTATTCTCCTTTCCCCTCTAAAATGGGGGTAATCCTATATTCCCGGACATATTACCTTACTTTTGTGGTGAGACAAAAATACCATTTCACATAAACTCATAAGTACACTTTCTCTCTCTCATACACACACACACACACATTCTCTCTCTCTCTCTCTCTCTCTCTCACACACACACACACACACTCACACACTCACACACATACTCACTCTCTCTCGCACACACATAAATATACACACTCTCTTTCTCTCTCACTCACACACATGCTCTCTCTATCTCTCTCACACACATAAACACTCTCTCTCACACACATACACATACACATACACACTCTCTCTTTCTCGAATTTTTTTTGATGTGTTCAACGACATCAAGTTTTGATGTCGTCCAATCACATGATTTTTTAAGAAGTGTTCTCTCACTTCATTTAATGATTCATTATCTCATATTCAAGTGACGTTCTCTCACTTCATTTAATAGGAAATAAAATAGTTTACACCATTTATATATAAAAAAAGAATGACATTTTTATACTATAACATTTTTTCTTTAATAACAGTTTTTCTATATAAAAATATTACAAAAATGTTTAAATGTTTTTAAAACTCTTTTTTTTTAAATAAAAAAGTTAAAAAATAATTTTCTATATAAACTATTAAAAATGTTTTAAATATGTACTATTTTTTTAAAAAGTCAAAAAACGTGTTTTTTAAAACTGTTTTTCATATATAAACATTTTTTTTAATATATTAACAGTGTATTATAGATTAAAACTATAAAAATATATTTTAAATGTTTCTTTAAACTGATTTTTTTAAAATAAAATGTTAATATATATTTCTAATATATAAAAACAGTTTTTTTAATGTTTTTCGCCATTCAAAAAACTGTTTTTGTACAACAAAAAAAAATGCAAAAAAAAACTTTTTAATATGTTAATATATAAACACATTTTTATTTATATAGACACATTTTTCAATGTTTAATAAACACATTTTTTAATGTTTTAAATATGTGCTTTTTGTTTAAAACATTAAAAAATGTGTTTTGTTAAATAGTTTTTATATATAAACAGTTTTATTTTTGCATTTTTTTTTTTGTACAAAAATAGTTTTTTGAATGTTTTTATATTTCTAATAAAAACATTAAAAAAACTGTTTTTATATATTAGAAATATCAAAACATTCAAAAAACTATTTTTTTACAACAAAAAAAATTGTTTTTTTGCTTAAGGAAAAAAACGGAAAAAAAATCATTTTTTACAACTTTATTTTTCAGGAAAGATTAGTAAAAAAAGTTATTCAAAAACTTTTTTTTTGTTTTTATTTAAAAACTGTTTTTTTACAACTTTATTTTTTTGTAAAGAATTAAAAAAAATTACTAAAAACTGTTTATATTTAAATAAAAGTGTAACAAAAAACGTTTTTTAAAACTTTTTCAAAAAATAGTATATATTTAATATATTTTTAACAGTTTACATAGAAGGGATTTTAGATGTCGGGAAAAAATAATTCCTGCTTGAACCAAACAATGGAAAGGAATTGAAGATTCCAGGAACTTAGAATTCCTGGAATTATGAGTTCCCATTCCCTTGCCAAACCTCGAACCAAACGAGCCCTAAGGGGAATCGATGGACTGATTCTATTCAAGGAACTGATCAAACTTGAGATCTGTCAGTTTGTTGGGAGGAGTTCAGACCCATTGGAGTCTCTTCATAAGATTTATTAAAAAAAATCGAACTTTTATTATCGCCTTATTTTAACTAAGCCGATACTGACAATTAATATTTTTCATTTTGCAGATCATTCAGAAAACACACCTGATCACGTTTGGGACATGGCTACTATAATTACGGACAAGATCTTAACCAAGCTACATGGCAAGACTATCCAACTGATAATCCCAAGACAAAAGACAATGATAGATGGCCCTAATGCAGCCAAGGCCTCAAGGAAGAGGAAGGAGGCTAATAGGATTATGACCATTCCTCCTCAGCCGAAAAAATCAAAAGTTCCATCGAGATGAGCCCCACCCCCGTGTCCCAATTTTGTACGGCGTGTAGGCTGCTGCATGCCTGGCTCTGCTAGCTCTGAACGTCGACTCTCTTCGAGTCAGACCTAGGTTGAGGAGGTTATTTCCTCAGTGATCCCTTCCTGAAACAACCAATATTTTGAGGCTCAGAGAAGTAGTAGGGTGTTAGGCTTCTCCCTTCACAGGGTGACCTAAGAGCAACCCTTATGGGTACCTCAAATTTGGAAATGAGTAGTCTAAATTTGCAGTACAAAAAGGAACAAAACTGCTAGGCGTGTTCATTTGAAAAGGGTAAAAAAAAAAAAAAAACAGAAATAAGCCAAAACGACGCCAGATTATGCCAAAACGACGTCGTTTTGGTGATTGAAAATACAAACCTTCCGCGGAACATCATGTTCCGCGTAAGGTTATCCCAAATTCCATTTTCACCCCCTAATCTCTTTAACCCTTTAATCTTCGTCCCCCGAATTAATTTCCTCAACTGCCACCTACATTTCAACTACTCAAATTAAATCCAACAGTCTATTTAAATCCAACCACCGTAAATAATCTTTATCACTTCAAAAAAAATAACAACAGCAAGTAATCCGGCGAATAGAAGGTAAATCCTCTGTTTGTTTGAAGACTAGCAGCATAGTTAAAGAGCCGTTGAAAAAATAGAGCTGTTGGAATAATTGGGGGGGGGGGGGGGGAAGTTGAAATAGGGGATATAGTTAAAGGGCTTTCGCGGAACATGATGTTCCGCTTTACCATTTTTATTTTTTTTTTATTTCTTGCGCAGAACATGATGTTCCGTTTAGGCAGTGGGTCCCACAAAAAACCAACTAGGGCAATTCTAAATTTGTTATTTTTTAGCCTACGAGAGTCTAAATTTGCACTTTTACCCTGCGCACAGCAAACCTAAAAACTCCAAATATACCGGTTTGCGGTACCCATAAGGGTTGCTCTAAGTAACAAGTTCCACTTTATTTTTTACCAGTGTTGTCACGTCATGCATTTTCACAGATTTTTCTTACTGCCTAATAACTTTTTCTTCTCATTTTCGATGTTGTAGTTTGTCATTACACTCCAACATATTCATCAATATGTGTTGAGGGTTGAGTCCAAGGTCAAGCTGGCTGAGCAGGATGAGTCTAAGTTGACTGACATAAAATAGTAACTGAACGACTAGAAAGCCGCCCATGAGGACGAGAAGCAGAAGCTTCGGGAAAGTTATAGGGAGTGCCTTGTTGCGTTGGAGGAGAATCATAAAATGCAAGTGACATAGCTTAAAGAGTCTCTGAAGCAATAGGAGGAGTTCGAAAAGGAGCATCAGAGGGCAGGTAGTGAGTCAGTTGTGGTCGAGTTTAATGAAAGTGAAGAGTTTGATGGCTATGTTGTCCTATACTTGGATATGGGTGCTAAAGCTGCTTGCAAACGAGTTATCGACCAATTCTCTAACCTCATCTCTATTATTTATAAATAATAATTATACAAAATTATAAATTATTAATATAATTATAGAATTAAAATAGAATTACAAAAATAAAACACTTACTTGAACTTGCAGAAATAATATAAGAATAAAAGAAATAATCTGCGCCCTGTTAAGAACAGTCTCCTTAAGACAATTTATTCCCTCCAATGTGCTCCGAGGTTGATGAATATTATCTCCCAAAATAGAACGGATTTTTCAATTAATTATATAGCACGATAATAATTAATTACAACAAACTCAAATTTTGTGTCTCATACTCAACAACAATGCAACAGATGCTATGCAGAAAAAGAAATTTCTGAAACAGATATGACAGAAATTTTCTGAAAGAAATATGACAACAATTCTGGAGGAGGGAAATTTTTCATTATTAAAAACGGAGGGAGGCATATGTATTTATAGCAAGTAACAATAATTGTTTTGGCAATAAGTGTCAACAGTTTATTAATTAATTAACTAATTTCGTAATTAATTAATAATTAAAGCCCAGAAAGTTAAATAAATTCGGCCAAAAAATGTAGGAGATTTTTATAATCCCAAGCCCGAGCCGAGCCGAGCCGAGCCGAGCTGGCCGGCCGGACGGACGCGCGCGCGCGCGTGTGGACTTTTGACCGAAAGTCAACCCGTGCATAGCTTAGGTCATCTCCCCTTCAAAGAGTTGGAATACCCCAAGACATTCAAGCCTTAGTCCATACTTGGGGTGTTATTAACTCATCAACTTTCCACTACTCTTCCAATGTGGGACAAGAGTTAAAACATACCCAATTCATTAACTTTCATTGCTTTGTTAGTCACTTTGGGGACATATTTATTATTCATAACTTATTAAAATTGGACATATGAATATACTACGTTAATCTCCTTGCGGAGGAGAACGCGTTCGTATATGGTCCCACGATTTTCGTAGTGTGGGTCCCACCTAAATTTGAGCTCAAAGTTGCTTAAAAATCTGTCCAGAAAATTCTGGACAGCTTTCTAAATAGTCCAATTTTCCAACAATCTCTAAGTACCATAAGTGGTTTAGACTCTCAACTCTTTGAGCTTGACCGATCCAGAGAGTTTTGCTTTGCTACCCTTCAGGAAATTTAGGCCTAGATCAACAATGGAGGGGTTATGGAGAAAATTAGTTGGGGATGATATGACCTATATAGTTGTAGAAGAACACCAGGTTAGCGATCAAGATTCCATTACTACTGTCTAAGAGGGCTCAAACATCCCTAAAGCCGCAACAACTGGTGGCTTGGCAACCGAGACTTAATTACTTCTTCTTGGGCGATTGCCTATGGTCGGTAATGCCCACTTTATTTCTGTAAACATTATTCCCGTCCCATTGTTGGGGACTAACAATTGTTAACTTCAATTCTTGGCACCTCTCTATTGGGGTATTTCTTACAAATGCTTTCTCTTAATATAATTTTCCTTCCTCATTATGTGTTCAAGTCTAATGTTTGCCTTTATATTCACCATGAAGATAATGTTTAAGTATTACCATAACAATAATAATGTTTAATTTTCCCACCTCTCATAGTTTTGATTGAGATATATTTAGGAGACGAGACTCCAAACACTCTCGTACTTCCGAAAGGGAGATTTACATTTTACTTTCACCATAAAAATGATGTTTAAGTCTCCCCATAATAATAATGATGTTTGATTTTCCCAAGTCTCAAGGTTTTTATTGATATATGTTTAGGAGATGAAACTCCAAACACTTTCGTACTGCTGAGAGAGAGATTTTTATTTTTATTTCGCCGTAAAAATGATGTTAAGTCTCACCATAACAACAATGATGTTTAATTTTCCCACCGCTCACGATTTTTACTGAGATATGTTTAGGAGATGAGATTCCTAACATTCTTGTACTGCCGAGGGAGAGAGATTTTCTTTTTTACTTTCACCATAAAAAATGATGTTAAGTCTCATTATAACAATAGTGATGTTTAATTTTCCCACCTCTCAGGGTTTTTGTTAAGATATGTTTAAATGACGATACTCCCAACACTCTCGTATCGTTGAGAGAGATATTTTTATTTCACTTTCACCATTAAAAATGATGTTAAGTCTCACCATAACAATAATGATGTTTATTTTTCCCACCTCTCTGGGTTTTATTGAGATATGTTAAGGAGATAAGAACCCAAATACTCTAGTGTGATAGAGAGAGAGAGAGATTTTCATTTTAATTTCACCATAAAAATGACGTTAAGTCTCACCATAACAATAATAATGTTTAATTTTCCCACCTCTAGGGTTTTTATTGAGTTGTTTAGGAGACAAGGCTCCAAACACACTCGTACCGTCAAGAGAGAGATTTACATTTAGAGTACGATACCCAGGAGATAGAGTTGCACAATTTAAGATAAACCTTCATTTCATTCAAAATTTCTCTCTACAATATTTGATTACATTCGAGGAAACTGCTCCCAAACTATTACATTAAGATATTCTCGCTTATAGTACTTATTCAAATGATTGGCATTCCATAGGTTTGTGAATGGCTCTCCCTCTAGATTCTCCAGTCGATAGGTACCTGATACCACTTTCTCCGTGACTCGATATGCTCCATGATAATTAGGGTGAAATTTGTTAGCTTTCTGTATGACTTTCTTAAGTACGAGATAGACAACTTTGATTGGACGAGCTTTGACCCTTTTTTTGTAGAATTTTACAACTCCTTGTTGGTAGGCCGACTGTCGTGTAACTACATCTTCCTTTTATACTTCTGAGGTCCAAATCAAGCCTTCTCCCTTTTAAGTTTAGTTCAGGGTCATATGTTTGGACTCTGTGACTTGGTAGTATAATTTTGGTTGGGATGACTGCCTCTGACCCATACGCCAGCATAAAAGGTGTCTTTCATGTTGGCATCCTTTCATTCGTCCAATATTTCCACAGTATGCTGGGAATATTTTTTCAACCCATTTTTCCTTGGCATCTTTCAATTTCTTTTTTATTTCATCCAGTATCATTCGGTCTGTCACTTTGACCCTACCACAGTAGGCAGCTAAGGGCTTGTTCTTAAACTACTTTTCTCATCCGATATCAGAGATTTTGGGGATTAGTATCGACATAAGATATATATCCAACTGAATCTAAAATAATTCTCTTTAGGGTAGTTACCATGGCCTTTACCTCTACCCATTTGAAAAAAATAATCAATCATGACAATAAAAAAATGAAAGTTCCCCTTAGCTTTTGGTAAGGGGACAACCAAATCAATTCCCCACATCACAAAGGTCCATGGGGCTGAGATATGAGAAAATGGTTGGTGGGGTTAATGGGTTATGTTGGCAAAGTGTTAACACTTGTAGCATTTGAGAACGTACTTGACAGCATCATTGGATAGGTTTAACCAATAGTAACCCTGAGAAATAATTCTTTTTGCTAAAAAATTTCCTCCGCTATGGCTTACAAAGATTCCTTCATGCACAAGTTTGAGCACATAACTTAATTTTGTTGGGTGCATACACCTTAAGAATGGGAGAAAATAACCTCTTTTTTATAATACATCTCCTATGATGGTGAACTTAGAGGCTCGGTATCATATCGTTATCACTCAATTATTATGGTGGGTTCATGCTAGAGGAAACTCCATCTGGAGCTTACTTTGTAAAATCATTCCATCCCTCATTTGTAGGCATATTTGGAAAGCAATAAATTCAAATTTTTTCGAGGGCATCCCTATAAATGAGCAACTGATCATCCGGAGAATCAAAGATGATATTTTTTTTTTGGCTTTTCATGTTAAGCCTTATAAATGATCCACTAAAAGAATTTTTCATTCATTTAGTTTTGACTTTAATGTTAAATGTGCTTGATTGGTTATACATGCCACTATGAGAGGGAACTTCTCTCATCGATCTAATAAATTCTAATATTTTTATTTTGAAAAACAAAAACAAAATAGTCCCAAGTTCAAGTTAAAGAATTATTATCTGTCGTCTTTTTCTGGCTCGATGCTCGGTTCTGGGAGAATTTTGACGAAACTATTTTACGAATTTTCGATCGTGTCCGATGTAAGCCTTTAAAGTGATTCTACTCTTCCATTCTCGTCATCTTTACCCCTGGAAGCTCTCCATTTTCATCTTCACTCTTTGCAAGTATTTGGACATTTATTTTATCTTTTGCCTCGTAGACTCCCAAAATATGGCTCACCACCAGATATGAATTGTTGTGGGCAAGGAGTTGAATGACACTCAATGCCTTTGAAAGTGAAAGTCTTTCTAACAAGGCTTCATATTCATCCACACTAATAGATCGCTTAAAGTTAAACTTCAGAGTGTCCTCAATATCGGTCCCATCTGGGGTCAACAAAATCAGCCCACCCCTACTACTAGTTGAACATCACGAGCCATAAATAAACAAACTCGTGACTGGTATATCTGAAGAGAAACGTCTCTCAGTAAGGAAACCTTTTTTAAGAAATAAATTCATCCCTAGAACAATAACTGCAGTGTCATCTATCGCATTCTCATATGTTCTTGTTTCTAAGTTCTTAGCATGTTCTGAGCCTTTAAGTTGCAATTCCATTTCGGTCTCTTCTATCGACTCTAGAGTGAACTCTCCTATAAAATTTACTAAGTCCTCCTCCTTACTTTCACTTATTGGCTGATGGACAATATCAAACTCACCTAACTTGACCGATCAAAACATTAGCCTATCCGATTTCTCAGTTTTATAAATGATCTGTTTAAGACATGTGTCGGTTAACACTACCATCGTATGAGCTTGAAAATAGTGCTTCATCTTTCTCAATGCATGTATTAGACCGTATGATTTTTTTTTTCATTTTTGTGTACCTCTTCTAGGACTCTTGCAATGCTTTGCTGTCATAATAAATTGGCTTTCGAGTTCCATTGTCGTATCTGACAATTGCTATGCTGATAGCTAATTCTAAAACTGCTAGATATAAAATTACAGTTCCCCCTAAATGGGACATGATAAAAGCATTTGGTGATCCTAAATAGGTTTTTATCCCATTAAGCGCTCTCTTACATTCCTCATCCCAGATGAACATTTTCCTTGAATTTTTGAAAAAGGGAAGATATTTGCCGGTTGCTCGTTAGACAAATATGTTAAGTGTAGTAACTCAACTCGTCATCCTCTTGATATCTTTGGTGGCTCTTAGGGTTTCATGTAGACCAATGTATTTATCTTGGATGAGTTGGCCTCAATACCCCTTTAATTGACTATGGAACTCAAAAAATTTCTTGTTGTGACACCGAACACACATTTAGCAAGGTTCAACTTCATCTTGTAATGATCCATGGTGTCAAAGTTCTTTCTATATCTGCACATAGTTCTCAGCCTTCATTCTCTTTGTCAACCTATTATCGATGTAGACTTCCATCATCTTGTCGATATGATCTTTGAACATCTTGTTGACGAGCCTTTGGTAAGTATTTCATGTGTTCTTTAAGTCGAAAGGCATTACCTTATAGAAGTAAGTCCATTTTTCAATAGTGAAATATGTCTTATCGGCATCACCCTCAAACATAGAGATCTAATTATAACGTGAGTAAGCATCCATTAAGTTCATGAGTTCATGACCTGCTATGGTGTCCACCATAGGATCGATTCTGAGCAAAGGGAAACTGTCTTTTGGGCAAGCCTTGTTGAGATCTATGAAGTTGACGTGACTCGGAAAGTGATGTGCGTTCACTCTAGGCTCAAGTGCAAGCCTGTCGCGTTCCCGATAAGTCGGGATCGTATCCACAGGGAAATAGGACAACAGAGTTGTGATGACGTTGGATAGATAAGGAAATCTTAACTCTGACTCTAAAGGAAAGGAAAAATGATTTGGTTTTGGGAATGATTATACTAGATGCAATTATGAAATTATGAAAAGGTGCAATTATACTAATTTACCTAAAATACTGATGAAGAATGATTTAAAACTTTAAACTATATGATAAGAAAAACAGGACGGGAATACAATCCCCCAACCCTAGTGTATTGCAGGTATAATATTAATCATAAATTTAACTGATTAATTAGACCGAGAATTCAGTACTCCCAAGCATTACGTATATGAGGTTCAAGCCCGAACCATACTTAATCAGAGGATGAGTAAATCGGTATCGCGATAATTACACTCGAATTCTAAAGCATCTCGGTTACTCGGAAGCAAACGAGATCCAAATATCTACAATTGTCGTGTTTCTACGCAATACGGTCGTAATAAATCACTAAATTAAGAGGGTTAATATTATAAACATGCAACTATCACATTAGGTTGGGTTCATGTATCCCGACCTTAGAAAATCTAGCCTAGCATGTTGAATCTAATGAAAACAACTTTCGAATTGCAGAAAAGCATGATTAAACTAAGAAAAATTGTAGAATGATGTAGAAAGGAATTTTACTGGAGAAAATTAACTCCTAATCTTACCAAAGCAGCAAAAGCAGTAATTAAGAACACTTGGAATCACAGAAATCTGAATAATCTTCAATCTTGAAATTAAAATTATAAACTATCTCTAAACTAGGGTTTTACAGAAAAGTATGGAAAATTATATTAATTCTCCGTCCTAAGAATGATAAAAAATTGGGTTTATATACCCTACAAAGTTTCAAGAATTTTAGTTGCACTAGGACTCCCCATTAAAGAAGGATAAGATTACAAAACTCGACACTCGGACCGGTTCAGGGCTCCTGCGGACCGGTCTGCCTTGAATGCAGATCGGTTCTTTTATTTCTGGGGCGGACCGGTCCGGGGCGGAACGGTTCTTTTATTTTTCTTCCTCCTTTGGTTTGCTTTCGATCTGGGGTTCTCTGGAATATGCACTGCGGATCGGTCTGGCCTCTTTGACTTTTTCCTCCAACTTTGATTGCTCATAAATTTTGTTCCGGGACTCCGATTGAGGTGTCATTTCCTCCTATGTGCTCATGAATGTGATATCTTCAATTTCTCTTAGGTGCCTCATCTGAATTCCGGGTAAAAATTACACTTTTTCCCTTTTAACTTTCCTTCTTATCTTTTTCGATTCTTCCGATTTCTTTCTTTCATTTTTGTTAAATACCTGCAAAATTAGTACGAAATACCAGAAACTCGGTGTAATCGTTAGGATAAGTAGCAAGATTATGAGATAAAGTCAAATTGATTACGTTGTTCGAGGTGCAAAAAGGAACTAAATTAAGGGATAAATTGGGAAGAATTTATGCCTAATCAGAAGTCTACACATATCTCCACTTCCCATTCTGTTTTGGCACCATGAAGATATGGATAACCATTCTGGATAATGAACTTCTTTGTTGAAGTCTATTGTTTACAGCTTCTTTACCTCTTTTTGGATGACTTCATATTTGTATCTAATGAAAGTTTACCTTTTTTTACTAGATTTATATTGTCATCCAGATTAAGTTTGTGACAATTGACATCGGGGTCAATCCTCGGCATGTCATTGGGGTTCTATGAAAAAATACTCTGCCTTTTTCATAGTAATTCAACCAGTTCTTTCTTCAATGAAGGTTCAAGGGACAATACGATTTGGATGGTTTTTTCGATTCATCCTCATTGAGGACGATGGATTTTACCTATTCCATAGGCTGTCCCTTTTTCAATTTTTGTTCATCTCTTGGATGAAGAGTATTAATTTTGTACGAGGTGGTTTTCCTATCGTGGGCTTCTCTTTTTTCCACCGAGGTGAAGTTTTATTCTCATGCGTCCACTTGATCACCATTGACTTCCTCTACTCCATAAGGAGTCCAAAATTTCATTATCTGATATAAGTAGAAGGCATAACTCTGAATTATTTTAAAGTTACTCTCCTCAGTATGATATTATAGGTCGAGAACACATTCTCATCCATCATAAAAAATTATCCTTCTTATCAAGTATCTCGGCCAGGTGCCCATGTAGATATTCTTTTCAAACATTACCAATGGGTGTAACTTTTTAATGCTGAACCCAATCAGTGGACGATGATATATGACGAGCGACTCTAGATCGTTCTGATTCACTTTGACTTCCTTTTTCTTTTGTATGTCGTCTTTCAATAAGCGATATCTTTTCCTGCTGTCGTCTTGGCTTCCACCTTTGTCAACGTACTTTCGCTCCCTTGTTTGAGCAATTTCTAGATCTCATCCTTTAGATAGAAGCACTTATCAGTTGTGTGGCCGTGGTCCTGATGGAAATCCACTTACTCTTATCTCTCTTGTGGGCAGGGTCCCGTAGCTTCTCAGGCCATCGAAGTTCTTTGTTGTCCTTGATCACATTCAAAATGAGATCGGGACTAACTGTTCGTGGGATATAGTTCCAAAACTTATCATCATTTGACATCTTCTTCCCCTCTTTATCTTTGTCTTATCTCATCTCAGACTAAATTTATTGTCGCTTATCTCTTTTTTATTTCCTCTCTTAGCCGCAATGGACTCCTTCGTGTTCATGATTCTCCCCGCCTTTGCTAGAAGTTCTGTCATGGATTTTGGAGGATCTTTGTAGAGGTTGCAATAAATTTTTTATCGAATTAAGACCACTGATGAGGGATACCATCATAATGCTTTCATCGTAGTTCTTAACATCTAACTTCTCCTTATTAAATCGAGATATGAAATCCCTCAATGACTCTTTTTTTCCTTGTCTGACATTCAACGAGTGACTCACGTTTTGCAAGCTTCTTTTCGAAACAAAAATTATGGATCAATTTGTTATCCTTCTATTTAAAATTTTCTATCCTTCCTCTTGATAGACATGTATACCATATATGGACAGCACCGGTGAGAGTGCTTGAAAATGTTCGATGTCTCATCTCATCCGGAGTGGAATAGAAGTCGATCGTTGACTGATAAATCTCTTGTGATGAACAAGGTTGGTGCATACATCATATCTAGGTGTTACAACTGATGTTTTGAACCTTACAGGTGTTCGATAGAGGATAATACTTGGTACTAAAAGAGAACCATCCATATACCCTAAGTTACCAGGTCTCAACTTTTGATGAGACAACCATTCTTATCCTCCAGCCTCTAGATTGAGATGTTCCAAGGCTTCTCAACTTTAACGACATTATCACCGGAGCCTTCCACCTTAGAGGTGACCCTGCAAGTAAACCCTTTGTTTGGATTCCTCTATGCATTATTCAACTCTCAGCATTCCCTCTGGTCTGGTTGGAGTCTTGGCCAACCTTGCCCGAGACAACTAGTGATCCTTGTTCTACAGATGCTATTTGGGATTATATTTTAGCTACAACGTCTCATCTACAACACCCTCTTGGGTTGAGGTGATCAAATGTTGACCATCTTCTTAGCCTTGTGAACACACTGTTTGTCTGATGACTCAAAGGTTGTACTAAACACTTTTACCTTGATGAGTAGGATGAGGGGTTTCACCTGGTTGTTATGACGTGTTTTTTGTATCGTACCACTCATCGTAGTCCCAACAGCATTCCATGTCACATGCCACATCCTCAAATCTGCCTTCCACCTGCTTACCACGGCAGAGATGATGGGGGTCTGTGATCTCTCTTCTTTTTAGACCACATTTAACTTCTTTGATTGGATCAAGGGGTGGTCCCCCGACTGCTGGTGATGCAACCCCTCTCACAGGGTCGGCGTGATGAGATTCACAATTGGGTCATTTGGGATCCGTCTCGTGATATTTTGGTTTAACACAAAGAATTGGTGTTACATCTACTGTTGTCTGTCCATAAGAGACCTGAGCATCGTGGCTATGTTGACCATCTCAGACCAAGGGGGTGGTTCGCTAAAACCAGGCCCGATAATTGACGGTAGATCGGAGGATATTACCGAACAGAGAGAGTAACAACAATAAAGGTGTAAAACACCCCAAAAGTAGAATAAATAAAATAAAAGGCTGATGAACCCCTTCTCCCAATATCATTCAATGGTGATTCAGATCCAACAATGGTGGACTTGAATCATCACCAGATATGTGAGAGAAATACAATATAATGATGAGAACAATATAATTATTCCCAAAACTGACTCCAAATGGACTCAGTCGGAGTGTAGGTCTTGCACAAATGTAATTAAATAGAAATAATCAAGAAAACTCACAGAATAGATGAGAGATAATAAAGATGAACACAAGTGTTGAAGTGGTTTGGCCTTACCCTATGTCTATTGTAAAGAGGAGGAGACTAATTTCACTATAATGGGGCACAATTGGCCATTGAAGATATACAATGAAATCTTTCTCTCTCTATTTAACAGGGTAATGGTAGGGTTTCTAGAATTCGATCCAAGTGAAGAAGACATCGTGTGTCTTGTATAGGATGGGGGATGTATAGTTTCAGCCCTAAGCATGTATCCCATGCCCAATTAAGGTCGTGGCTAATAAGAGAGTGCCAACTGTATGTGCATAAAGCAAAGTCATCATGAAGAATGTGGGTTGTTGATCTTAGATAAAGGTATTTTTTTTATATGCCTAGAATTCCCTTTTCATGCTTTCCATGCCTGTGAAAACATATAGGATGTAAGAGGTATCGGCCTAGCTGAGACTGTAGAGGGCCTTGCTCCATGTTGTAGACCGAGATGAGACTGGGTGGTCGTCTGTGAATGATGCACCCATCTCAAAATGATATTCTATCCTATAATGTTGGTTTTTTCCGAGGCCAACACCCATGTTGATGTAGGTGAGGTTGGTGTCTTCCATGAGACGAGACTAGGAAGCTTGGTGGGTCGTCCAGGTGTCACCCGGGCGATCCCACTATGAGACGAGACCACAGTGGGACGAGACCACCCATGTAGGCTATGGTGAGATAATTGGTTTCTTATGAGGGATGAGTCTGTAATGTTCATTATTCCTAGATGCCATTGGGACGAGAGAATACTTACCTATATTAGGTAATGCTTAGGGAGTTTCGTAACATTGATTCAGATGAATGATTCTACTAGACATAAGTGCATCGGGGAGGGAGGTCGTTGTTTGGAATTTATTTATGAGACTTCCCAAGCATGGATTCCAGTTCAGTTGGGAGTTAGGATATGTTAGGTATGAGATCCCTATCAATTACCTAATTTGGATTTGATTTGTGTTGCAATTACTATAATGATATAGTGAGTTTCGAGCCAACGAATCTTAATGATCAACTAAGTTAAACATAAGTGTATCATGGGGTTCCGTGCTCGTATTTCATTTGTGAGACGTTCTACTCATAGAGTTTAGTATGGTTGGGAGTCGAGAGATGATGGGGCACTGGGAACGATTGTTTTATTTCATGTTTTAATTTCAAGGTTAATAACTATGCCCAGTGGGATTTATAAAAGCAGTATAGAAATGAAAAACAGAAAGGAACACTCACACGCTACAACCACATGCATGCGAAAATATGTATATACATAAGTATACCTTTGAAAAAAACATATTCCAATGCATTAATCAATTTCTTTCCAAAAACCTTACTTGCCCAGATTAATTGACCTTTTTTATTTAAGGTTGTTTTTATTCATACTTAGCATTGTCACTTTGTTTAGTGCACCCGATTCAACACTTGAGACCGTTCCATTTAATTTATTAAAAACCATTCCTTTATCGGAATTTACCCCTTTTAGTCATTCTAATACCCTTTAGTGTTTTCATTGAAAATAGCCATTTCAATGCACGCAATCCCCGTGTTAGAAAATGCTTATTTAATCTTTGAAAATCCATTTCACAACACATTCTTGTGTTATGTATGGGTTTGACCATTTAGGTTGCTTAACCACCCATATATTTACTCCTTTTAACCCTTTTTATTTCTTTATGGACATTAATAGATTTACGCATTTACTTGTCCATTTCACCTTTACCGGAACATTTATTAGATTCATTCAAGTTAGGTTGTATTAGCACATTTTTTCACACAACCCATTTCTTGATATGTTCCATATTTCCTTTATCTTTTCTTGGAATCTTCCCATATCACATACTTACACGGGCTCCATACCGACGGCTATGATCACCATATGCTCTGGCCAGTGATTTAGGTCTTTTCACCCAAGGGATCTAGACCCTTCTCACTTTATCCCGGTGCCATACGAGTACCTTTAATGTGTTCTAATATTTTACAAATGTCCACATTGTTTGCTTTCCTTTTTACCCGGCCGAAGCCAAAACTAGGAACTTTATCGCCCCAATTTGTGTTACACTTTCAAAATTTACCATTTCATGCCCCTTATACCTTAACTTTAATTTTTATTCCAAAAATCAAATTCGATTAGGACCACTTTGTGTAAAACCATTCCCAACATTTTTATTTCATAAAAATGTTTCACTTTAATTAAAATTACCATTTTACCCATTTGTTAACAAAATCACTTTTTACCCCATTTACACAAGTGTTAATTTCGCTCCAAAATACTATTAAGTTACTCACACCAACTTCTTATGTGTTTTTAACTCCTTAACACCTTTTTACACTTGGAGTAATATTTTATTTAATTGGAAACACTTTTACACCTTTACTTTCTTTTATTTCTGTAAGTGTTAATATTTGACAACATTAGTAAGTTACACCGAATAACCATTCCATGTTTACCCATTAACACTTAGTTAATACTATTTATCAACATTTCCAAGTACACATTCCTTTACTTCTTCATTCAAGAAATACGTTCACGCTTAAAACTACTTTTATAAGAAAATTGCCATTTTATTTATTTAACAAGTAGTCTTTTAACTTCATACAGGTTATGTCTTTTAGTCCTAACTACACATACTCTGAAGACCAAAATTCCAACCTTTATTATTTCTTGTTTAAAGCCAACAAAATCTTTATTAAACTTCTTTATACATTCTATGTCAAAATACTACAAGTTTATAGGCAAGAGAAGATGGATTTTAAACCCAAAAATCCTACTACACGGTTTAAACATATTTTTCACCAAATATTTACTAAATAATGTTTATTTCCAAACATTTTATTCCATAAAATGTTTAACACTAATATTTTTAAAATGCCCATTTTCACAAAATATATCATTTTTTGGAAATATTTACTTATTCTTTATTTTTCAACAAAATACCATTTTTCAACAAAATCACTGTTGATGTAAAAAATTAGATTGCTTCTAATTATTTAATCACAGATAAATATAAATGAGACAAAGATTTTTAAAGTGGTTCAACCTTATATGAATGGCCTACGTCCACTGTTATGTTATTGCTGAGTGTTTGGGAATTCTCGATTACAAGTGCTATCAAGAAATTTCGCCCCTTTGAACGAGGGTGATACAAGGTATTTATAGCCCTTAGGTTGTACATGAAAGGGTGTTACATTAAATGATACACTTATGAAAGGGTAATTCATTAAATTCTCTTCAAACGTGTGTGTCAAGATGATAAGCGTTCAATGAATAGCTGAACTGTTGATTATCTGGCAATCAATGCTGTGGTCGAGATGCAGCTCGGACCGCCTTAGTTGCTCGGACCGCCTGAGCTTTAGGAGTTCCTCGGAGAGGTCTGAGTTCCTCGGAGAGGTCTGTTCCTCGGAGCGTTGGAGTTCCTCGGAGAGCTGGAGTTCCTCGGAGTATACTTGTTGCTCGGAGTGAGTCTGACTTGGTCGGGGGAATAGACTTCCTCGTTGCTATTTGTACCACGTAGATTGACACGTGTCCTCTTATTATTCGTCCACATCAGCATACTAATTTTGGTATCAACAGAAGCCCCCAATGTTTCATATTTCGAACTTTGAGGAGTATGGAACATTCTTTCTCGGTATATGGCAATATTAAATGACCTTCCTGGGTTTTAGGAGCCTTTTCTTCGTATTTGAATTTCCTTCCAAATTCGCAGAATCCGCCTTTTTGCATTTTTATAAGCGCTTCGATCTTCGTGCCCTTTTTGTCCTTTTAGCCGCCGGTAGCGTAATAATTTCCTTTTTGAAATCATTTCTTTCGCCGTTTCCCAAGGCAAAGTATTTAAGCTTCAGAGGCAATCCCATCGTCTTCTACCTTTTTCAATTTTTGCTTTCGAGTTTTCTATAGCTTCTCTCTCTCCTGTGCGTTCATCCCTTTCTTCGTTTGTTTGTCAACAGATCTCCTTTTTCCTGTAAGATTTTCTTCTTTTTTCTTCATTTCTTTTTATTCACCATGGTTTATATTATCGAATCTCTTGAGAAATTCCGTTCTGACTTTTCTATTCCTTCTTGGGTAACTTTGGAGAGTCTTTCTGAACCTTCAACTTATTTTAATTTGGCTGAGGGACATTGGTTCCCTAGCCTCTTTATTGCTGAATGTGGATTTTCTTTTCCACCAAACCCTTTGTGTTTAGAGTTCTGTCAGTATTTCGATGTTGTCCCTGCAAAGATAACCCCCAACACATGGAGAATAGTTAATGGGGTGTATAGGTTAAATCAAACTCATGGAACTCGTATAGGAATTCCTGAGATTATGTACTGTTACAGATGGGCTGTTTTAAACAATGTTTTTTATTTAAAAACTAGGTTTTTGAATAGGGCTTTAGTAGTCAACCTCCCTGATGCAAATAGGGATTATTTTGAAAATGGGGTAGTTATAAAAAATTGGCAACATGCCCCTTTGGTTGGAGATGAAGTATATGAAGGTCCCAGATGCCCTCCATATGGCAATGGGATAGGTTATTTTCATCTTCTGTTATTTCTGAAATTATAATTTCATTATGTTTGATAAAATGTACGACTGATATTTCACTATGTAATTGTTTGCAGTTGACAGTAAGAGAAAAACTCCAAAAGAATCAGAAGTAAATATTAAACATTTGAAACTTATCTGGAATTTGCATCGAAGAGTTGCAGACGAGCACATCAGGTCTGCTTCATATTTGTTGCAGTACAGGAGCTACACATCATCCTTTACTGCTCGTCCTGTGGTCAGCATTAGTGACCCTTTGCCAGCTTCTGAGGAATCTTCACCAGAATCTCACATTCCTCTAAGTCAGAAAGTGGGCAAGAGAAGAGTTCCTGCTATCTTCGAGGAGACTTCCTCTGCTGGGGATGGAAAAAAAAACAAAGCTGAAGTCCCAAAGGGGACAAAGAAAGTAGATGGTGCCCCTTCTGTTGCTCCTCAGAAGGCTGCCGAGAAGCCCCCAGTGGCTCCGAGCAAGAAAAATGCACCTGTGGAAGTAGTCCCAACCAAAAGTTCTTTGGTTGAAATTTCTGAAGTGCCACTGAGGAGATTGAAGAAATCCTCCTCGGTCACTTTGACTGAAACCATTCCCCAGCTCCAAGTTAGTGGAGCTGGTGTCCCAACAATTATTCTCCCGAGTTCTGCAATGAGCTCGGTAAAGACTTGGACTATTCCTGAAGTCCAAGGAATTGAAGAAAACATGTCTAGGGATATGCTGACATCCCTAGCTACTCGTCATATTGCTTCAGTAAGTTTCTCTTATCCTGAATTTTTCTTTCTTTCAGTCAATATATGTATCTCGATACTGACTTATCATTATTTTCTTCTTTTTACAGCTGGTGAGTTGTTTTAACACCATAGTGAAGAAAAATGAAGCACTCAATGCTTCTAGCTCCTCGTCTGGAGTAGAGGATGCTTTCCAGGGCCTGGCCCAATCTTTGAAGGAATCCCGTCAAAAATACGACGAGGATAGGGGTGAATGGGAGAAGAAAATGGTTGCATCTGAGGCAGAGAAGGTGCAGATGGGGAATAAAGTGAAGGATTTGGAGGGAGAGAATAAGAAATATGCCGAGAAGCTCACAAACTTTGGGGAGCTTGAAAATAAGTTAAAGTTGGTTGAGGAAGAGCTAACCCTTCTGCGAGAAGTAAATCGCCAAAAGGAGGAGGCGGAGGCCAGGTTGAAAGCCTCCGAGGATCTTCTATCCGAGAAGCTCTCCTCGAAGAAAATGAAGAGAAAGGTGGCTGTGAAGAAATCATTTCGAACCGGTTGGGACAAAGGATGGGATAGGGGTAGCAGCGATGATGACCCAGATCAAGTATGGGAGTTTAAAATACTTCCGAGATCGTTGGGTTGCTGCCCTGCAGGAATTGAAGGTGAGCGAGGACTCAGAACTGTTTCAACAACATCTGCCTGGTCCTCCCCCTGCTATTGAGGACGAAGAAGAGGATGAAGCTGCCTCCGAAGAATCTTCAATGGTAGTGGGTGATCTCATCCTTACCCAGCCTGCTGACGAGGAGCTTTCATCTCGGCCTGCTCCTCCTGAACAAGTTCCAGTTCCTGCCGACCAACTCGTTGTTCCCACCGAGCAACCGAGCTCCTCATCCCAGCCTCCCGAGAAAGTCTTGGGAGACAAGGAAAAGGTGTGAAGTTGTTCGGTATTCTCTTTCTATTTTTCTTCTTTTTCAAATGTAACCCAGATCTTTGTAACTTTGCCTTATGATCTAATAAAATTTGAGTTCTTTTCTTCCATATGACTGTCTTTTTTCTGTCTACATTATGTCTGGATCTTCTTTTTGATGATTACTTTTTCTTTCTCTGCTAGTTTCTGGCCAGGATGAATATGTTATCTGCTAATAATACAAAGCTGATGCAGCAATGTCATGAATATTATAAGGCTGGTCACACAGAATTGAGTGTATCATAAGTTGCTAACATCCTCGGTCATGATGCTTCAGAGCAGGCTATCGAAGCTTATCAATACTTGAAGGACTTACTTGATCGAGCTGTGGCCAATAACGTGGCTTACTATGACATGATCGAGGAGCTTCAATATACTTTAGAAGATCTTCAGACTCAGTACAAGGAATCAAATGCCCTTTTGCACGAGGGATATGAAAAGAGGTATCAACAGCTTTCTGCTGAGACAGGCCACAAAAAGATCCTTGCTGGGTACGATGTCAGGGAGAGAACCCTAAAGGGTGAAGTTGAAGCTTGTAGACAGATTGCCGAGCTACTAGAGCAAGAAAATAATAATTTGCAGAAAGAGCTAGCACAGTATAGGTCTGTAGCCTCTTCTTCAACAGCTGTAATCCCAGTGACCGACGAGGGATTTTCCTTTCTTGAGGTTGAGAACGCCAAATTAAGTCAAGAGTTGGATACCTTAAGAAGGTCGGGTACTTCTACTTCTACTCGGGGACGAGGAAGAGGTTCTCGTGGTCGAGGAAGAGCTGCTCAGAATGTCGTCGAGGAACCAAGTTCTCGACCTGCTCGGGGAGGATTAAGAGTTCTTAGTCGTAATATTGAAGAAGCTCGTACTGGATCAACATTGGAAACCCAAGCGTTCCAATTGAATGCAAAAGATCGAGCTTTGTCTGAAATGTCTAAGAAAATCCAAACTCTGGAGGATCAACTTGCTTCGACAAAGTCTGCTCTGAAGAATAAGGATGTTTTTGCCAGGAACTTTCATGAGCAGTTAGAAAGAATAACTTTTCAATTCCACAAACAACCTCGTGAGTTCTGGATGGCAGGCTACAATGAGTCCCTTTGTCACTTGGATGCTCGCATTGCAAATGCTAATAATAAAGGTTATAAACAGGGATGGTTGAACGCCCTGGGTGTATTAAAGCTAGAGCAAGGCCATTATTTATGGGATTATCATGCTCCTGGGCTACTAGATTTGCATGTGCCACCTTATAAATTGGACATGGAATGGATCCCAGCTCGTGCCATTCCTCGGAGCTTAATTGCAAAATACCTCGGTGACTACAATCTTCATTCTCAGATTGAAGTATCTCGTCCCGAGCATCTACTGGATACACCTTCTGTGATGAACGTTATGATGCTGAAGGACTTGAACTTCATTAACTCTCCTCAGACTTTAAATGATCCGCCTGCTGGCGAGGAACCTATTTCAAAAGCAGAGGGAAAGAAACCAATAGAGTAGGGATCTCAATGTAATAGTTAGTACACATATGTAACTTGTAATTTGTTTTGAATTTTAATGAAAGGCTTTCATTTTTTGTTTGCAAATCTGTATTGTTATTGTCTTGTGCTTATCAAACACTTTATATTTATGCTTGCATAACAATATTGTGTGGTTCATCGACCAACCTGGTAATAGATAAGTTTACAAGTATCAGTAATGTTGCTCGATCACTTAATAATAAAGTAATGAGTATAAAAATGTTAAAAATTATTCCAACCAACCAAAGTTGTCAAATTGAGCTCGTCGACCAATTATAGTTAATGGGTTTTTATCCCCGACCAGCTATACTTGGTAAACTTTGTCTTTTTCATAAAATGTGCTGGACCAACCAAGGTCAAATATTTTTCCTCGTCGACCAACTACAGTTAGTGGGTTTTTATCCCCGACCAACTATACTTGGTTCAGTTTGGAATATTTGTTCTTCGAGGAACTTTTATGTAATAAACTTACTTCCCGACCAACATAAGTTGGCATTTGAGATAATATCTTACTTCTCGACCAACATAAGTTGGCATTTGAGAGCATATTTTGTTTCCTAACCAACCGAGATTGGCCTTTCGTCGATCATCTTTTGTTCTCGCCCTTTTACCAACCGGAGTTGGTCTTGGGTTTGAACTATTATTTCCACTAGCTCTTTTACCAACCTGAGTTGGTCACACTAATGTACGCCTCCTAACCAAAGGAGTATAGTTTTGTTCTCACCCTTTTACCAACCGGAGTTGGTCGTGGGTTTGAACTATTATGTCCACTAGCTCTTTTACCAACCTGAGTTGGTCACACTAGTGTACGCCTCCTAACCAAAGGAGTATAGTTTGTTCTCGCCCTTTTACCAACCGGATTTGGTCGTGGGTTTGAACTATTATGTCCACTAGCTCTTTTACCAACCTGAGTTGGTCACACTAGTGTACGCCTCCTAACCAAAGGAGTATAGTTTGTTCTCGCCCTTTTACCAACCGGAGTTGGTCGTGGGTTTGAACTATCGTCTTCTTTTTGCCGTCGAGCAGCATAGTGTTAAACACTTTTTCTGTCGAGCAGCGTTGAGTAGTGTAGTGTTGTACACTAGTATTCCCCGAAAAACTTTCAATAAAAGGAGAGAAGATTGTGAAATATCATCGTTTTATTCATATTGATGGAACTGCTTTACATTTTACATCACTGATAATACTTGCGTAGGTGTTCAGCATTCCATGCATTCTTAAATTCTTCTCCTTCTAGAGTTGCTATTCGGTAAGTTCCAGGTCGGACAACTGCAGTAACTCGGTAAGGTCCATGCCAGTTTGCTTCCAACTTGTTATGCTTCTGAATGACCTTCTTTAGCACGTAATCTCCTTCTTTTAAGTCGCATTTTTTCACTCTCTTGTTGTAGAACAGGGCTGTTCGTCGTTGGTAAGCAGCATTCCTAATGGCTGCCTCTTCTCTAACCTCCTCGAGCATGTCCAAATCTAACCTTCTCATCAAATCGCTGACTGGGGAATTAAAATTCAGTACTCTGTGTGTTGGAAGACCCAACTCGGCAGGTATTACAGCCTCACTTCCAAATGCCAGCATATATGGTGATTCTCCAGTTGCTGCTCGGGGAGTTATTCGGTAAGCCCACAATACTGATTGTAGCTCATTAATCCAATTAGCTTTGGCCTCACTTAGCCCTTTCTTCAAACCATTTAGTAGTGTTCTGTTCGTCACTTCAGTCTGCCCATTGCTTTGAGGATGGCCTGGTGCTGAATGAACCTTCAAAATGTTCGACTGATGATAATAGGCGGCAAACTCCTCGTTATCAAATTGTGTTCCATGGTCTGTGATGAAGGCATGAGGGAGACCATATCGGCAGATGATATTCTTCCAAATGAACTGGTATACCTTCTCGTATGTCATATCAATAAGGGGCTCATCTTCTACCCACTTAGTAAAATAATCCACTGCGACGACGAGGTACTTGAATCTTCCTCGGGTTGTCGGCAGTGGTCCAACCAAATCAATTCCCCACATGGCAAATGGCCAAGGGGAAGTTATGGGTGTCAATAACGCTTGTGGAGTTCGTCGGATGGAGGAAAAACCTTGGCACTTCTCACATTTCTTAGCATAGGCTATACAATCAGCCCTCACCGTCGGCCAGTAGTATCCTTGCATCATCACCCTTTGCAAAAGTGTCCGACCTGCTACATGGGCTCCACAAGATCCTTCATGGATCTCTTCAATCAACTCTTTCACCTCGGAGGGATGCATACATCTCTGCAAACCTGCCATAAGTCCTCGTTTATATAAAACACCATTAGTTAGTACATACCGAGCAGCTTTAAACTTCAATCTCTTGGCAGCGAGCTTATCCTCTGGTAATTTTCCCTCTTCAATATATGCCCTGATGGGATCCATCCAAGATGGTCCTAAATCAAGGGTAATAATATTCATCGCCAGGTCTTCATCTATACTCCGACTTTCTAGTACTTCAATTGGTATCGTTCTCCGCAGCTCGGTACGAGTAGCTGATGCTAATCGGGCCAGTGCGTCTGCTCGTGCATTTTCCATTCTTGGTATTCTGATCAATTGAATGACATCAAACTCTGTCAACAACTCCATCACCTTTGCATGATATTTGACCATAAATTCTCCTTTAACTGCATATGTCCCCATTACCTGATTCACAATTAATTGAGAATCACTGAATATCATCACTTGTTGTGCTTCCATAATCTTTGCTAAATTAAGACCTGCTATTATGGCCTCATACTCCGCCTCATTATTGGAAGCTTTGAATTGGAATCGCAGGGCGTATTCTACGTCAATCTCATCCGGAGTGTTCAAGACAATCCCTGCTCCACAACCTGCTGTACAAGATGACCCATCTACATATAATCTCCATGTAGGTAACTCGTCTTCAAATTTCTTATCTGACAAAGTTCCTCGGTGAAATATTTGCTGTTTCCTTCCATCCTCCCCTGGTAATTTTCGCTCCTTGTCGACCATCTCTTCTCGTTCTTTTACCAACCGGAGTTGGTCTGAGTTCGAAGTTGATGATCCTTCTACATCCACAAGCCCTTTTACCAACCGGAGTTGATCTGGACTTATGTCTGTTGATCCTGTGACATCCACAGGTTGGTAAGTGAGTAGCTTTTGCTCCTCGGGGGTATCAGGATATGTAAATTCTGCTATAAAGTCCGCTACAGCCTGCCCTTTTAATGATGATCTGGGTTCATACACAATATCATATTCACCGAGCTCTATTGCCCAATACATCAGTCTTCCTGATTTTTTTGTCTTATGAAGGGCT
Organism: Sambucus nigra; assembly: GCA_949130495.1. Classification (NCBI taxonomy): domain Eukaryota; kingdom Viridiplantae; phylum Streptophyta; class Magnoliopsida; order Dipsacales; family Adoxaceae; genus Sambucus; species Sambucus nigra. The sequence continues at coordinate 778,797,832 of OX422208.1, read as the reverse complement.
TGTCGTAATGGCATGTCGGTATACACGACGATGGTATGGGCCTGGAAATATGGCCTCATTCTTCTACTTGCCTCAATCAATGCCAATGCCAATTTTTCCAGCTTTGGGTACCTGATCTCTGCACCTCGGAAAGCTTTACTTGTGTAATAAATTGGCTTCTGGACTCCATTATCCATTCCGATTAATGCCGAGCTGACTGCATTCTCTGATACTGCCAGGTATAAGTACAACTTTTCTCCCGTTACTGGCCTGGACAACAGTGGAGGTGCTCCCAAATAATTCTTCAATTCTTGAAAGGATTTTTCACATTCATCGTTCCACTCGAAAGTTTTCCGAAGTGTTTTGAAGAATGGAATACAAATCTGTTGAGCGCTGCAACTCGTCCTGTAAGACTCTGCACTTCTTTCTTCGTCGTTGGAGATCGCATCCCTAAAAGAGCTTTGATCTTTTCTGGATTTGCCTCAATACCTCGCTGGTTGACGATGTATCCGAGGAACATTCCTTCTCGTACTCCAAATGTGCACTTCGTCGGGTTGAGCTTCATTTGGTATTTATCTAGTTGATCAAAAGTCTGAGCTAAGTCTCCTAGATGATCAGCAGCTTTCTTGCTCTTTGTCAGCATATCGTCGACATAGACTTCCATATTGTGACTGATTTGTTCGGAAAAAACCTTGTTCATCAACCGCTGGTATGTCGCTCCTGCATTTTTCAAACCAAAAGGCATAACATTATAACAATAAGTTCCCCTAGGGGTAATAAAAGAAGTACTTTGCCTGTCTTCAGGTTTCATTTTAATCTGATTGTAACCAGAGTAAGCATCCATGAAGCTGAGTAGCTCATGTCCCGAGGTAGCATCCACTAGTTGATCAATTCTGGGTAATGGAAAATGATCCTTTGGGCATGCCTTATTGAGATCGGTGAAATCAACACACATTCTCCATTTATTGTTTTTCTTCTTTACCATCACCACATTTGCTAACCAGTCTGGATATTTCACATCTTCAATGAATTGGGCTTTCTAGAGCTTCTCGACCTCCTCTTGCATAGCTTGATTCTTCTCGGGACTAAATACTCTTCTTCTCTGCTTTACAGGCTTGATCTCCTTATTCACATTGAGCTCATGACATAAGAAATTTGGGTTTATTCCTGGCATGTCTTCGTGACTCCATGCAAAGTTTTCTTCCTGTTTCGTAAGAAAGTTATCAACTCCTATTTTATCGAGGCATCTAACGATGAACCTATCTGGGTTACTCGTTCAGGGTGCTCGTCGTCCAGAATAACATTTTCTGTAGATTCCACCACCTGTCCTTTTACAAGTTGGGATTCATCTCTGGGATCAAGTGTTTCAATTTCTGTACCTTTCTCCACCTGGTAGGTAGTAGTCTTTTTCCTTGACTCTTCGAGCTCCTCTTGCTCGGCAGAAGAATAATAGCATTCCCGAGCCACTTTTTGATCACCTTTCACAACTCCTACTCCAAAATTTATTGGGAATTTTAAGCACTGATGTACTGTAGATGGAACTGCTTCGAACTTCTTCAAACCAACTCTTCCCATGATGATGTTGTAAGCTGATTGCACATTTTTATCCATCACGAAGAAGCGTATTCTTTCTGTTCGACAAGCAGGCCAAGTTCCAATGAATATATCCAACTTGATCGTCCCAAGTGGAAAAACTTTTTCGCCAGCAAAACCCAGGAGAGGTCTGTGATAAGGTTCTAATTGAGATAATTTTAAATTTAAACTGTCAAAGCACGAGTAGTACATGATATCTGCCGAGCTACCATTGTCGACCAGCACTCTTGAAATCACTACTTCTTTCATCCTCATTTTGATCACCAAAGGGTCGTCGTGAGGGTAAAGAACACCTGCCAGGTCGTTTTTTGAAAAGCCAATGACTAGCTTCTCTTTGTTTACCTTCCTCGGACGATCCTCCTCGGCCAAATTTATTCGCTGAATGTATGAGTAAGCTTGGGCCTCTCCGAGGTAAGCCTTTCTTTCTGCAGTAAGGTCTCCTCCTCCTGCATCTCCTCCTGTAATAACATTACAATCAAATGACCCAAAACGTATTGAAAATACCTCGCGTTCTGGTTGCCTTGGCTTTTTGGGAAGATCGGGATCATCCTCTGTATCATCTTCATGATTTCTCTTCTTCTTCTCATCTGCTCGACGAGGAGATCTAGATCTCTCTCTAGTTCGATCATTATTTCTTCTTTCACCTCCCCAATCAACATACTTGGCTAGCTTTCCTCGTCGGATGAGTGTTTCAATCTCATTCTGAAGAGCTATGCAATTTTTTGTCATATGGACATGATCCTTGTGGAACTCGCAATACTTGTCCCTATTCCTCATATCAGGGTCTGACCTCAGTTTCTTCGGCCACTTTATCTCCTCGTTATTCTTGATTTCTTCCAAGACATGATTAATACTCATTTTCAAAGGAGTATAATTATCGAATTTCTTCAGGACTTCTCATGATGTTTTATTATTCTTGGAATGCTTGTCACCGCCATTGCCCTTATGCTCTTTCTTCTTAGATTTGTCGACTTCTACCTTGGTTTCTTTATCCATATTCTTCTTCGCAGCCATAGCCTCCTCGGCATTCATGATTTTGGCCGCTTTTGCCATCAACTCTGACATAGTTGTAGGTGGATCTTTAGCCAAAGTGTAGTACAACTTATTAGGCAATAATCCACTCATCAAGGCGGTGATTGCTGTCTTCTCTTCATAATCTATGACTTCCAGCTTCTCGTTATTAAAACGAGTTATGTAATCTCTAGTACTCTCACCCGACTTTTATCTAACACTTAACAAGTGTGCTACCCGTTTTACTGGGTTTGATCCAAAACAGAAATTAGCGATGAACAACTCGGCCAATTGAAAGAAAGTTGAAATCTTATCCCGAGGAAGATTGTTGTACCATATCTGGGCAGATCCAGTAAGAGTTCCCAAGAATGCTCTGCATCTCATCTCGTCGGGGACAGCATAGATGTCGGCTGCAGCTTGATATTGCTCTATGTGCAGAACAAGATCTGTCTTTCCATCATATTTAGGGGTCACCACAGGAGCTTTAAACTTTGACGGTGTAGGAAAATTCACAATGGCTTGGACAAAAGGTGTCCCCTGAACAAAAGTTCGTTGTAGGGGATTCTTTGCCTTAGCCATTTCTCCCAATCTATCCTCCAGCCGCTGAAGGGATCCTTTCCACGCATCATTTCCTTCCTCGGGCCTATTAGTTCGAGCAATTGATTGTTCTGAAGTGTCTTCCTGAGATCTATCTCGATGAGCAACTGGTCGCGATTGTGCTGATCCTTCCCTTCGATCTGATGGTTGTCGAAAACTCCTCGACATGGTTTTAGGAGGACTCCTATTCCTTCTAGGGCCTAATCGACTGAAAGGAGACACTCTGCTCAATCTTTCCAAGGCACTGAGTCTCTCTGGAGAGAGAGTGATACGTTGATCAGTATCTGTAGCCCTTATTGACGAAGTTCGTCCAGGTTGATAAGAGGAGTCATCAGATTCCTCATTACGATGTGGCTCAGTACGCCTGAATTGTGAAGAAAGTAAATAAGTCTGCCTCTGACCACTTCTCTGTCCAGAAAGCGCAGGTGCACTGCCATGAAGGGTTTGAATGAGTTGACGCATTGTTTCCTGCATGGCGGTTTGTCCTTGAGCCAGATTCGTCATAATTTCGGCCAGATCTGGAGGTGCAGAGGGATTTGGAGGATTTCCAGCATTTCGATTGCTAGATTCTGGATTATCTGCCATTGATGATGAATGAATTTTGGTGAAAAACGATAACAACAGTCGTTTCCCACAGACGGCGCCAATCTGTTGATGTAAAAAATTAGATTGCTTCTAATTATTTAATCACAGAAAATATAAATGAGACAAAGAATTTTAAAGTGGTTCAGCCTTATATGAATGGCCTACGTCCACTGTTATGTTATTGCTGAGTGTTTGGGAATTCTCGATTACAAGTGCTATCAAGAAATTCCGTCCCTTTGAACGAGGGTGATACAAGGTATTTATAGCCCTTAGGCTGTACATGAAAGGGTGTTACATTAAATGATACACATATGAAAGGGTAATTCATTTAATGCTCTTCAAACGTGTGTGTCAAGATGATAAGCGTTCAATGAATAGCTGAACTGTTGATTATCTGGCAATCAATGCTGTGGTCGAGATGCAGCTCGGACCGCCTTAGTTGCTCGGACCGCCTGAGCTTTAGGAGTTCCTCGGAGAGGTCTGTTCCTCGGAACGTTGGAGTTCCTCGGAGAGCTGGAGTTCCTCGGAGTATACTTGTTGCTCGGAGTGAGTCTGACTTGGTCGGGGGAATAGACTTCCTCGTTGCTATTTGTACCACGTAGATTGACACGTGTCCTCTTATTATTCGTCCACATCAGCATACTAATTTTGGTATCAACAATCACATTATTTGCCAACATTTTATTCCATAAAATGCTTTTCATCAAAATTACTAGAAAATACACCATTTTCATAAAACATCAACTTTCATTATTTCATAATAAACTAGAAATAATTATTCAGTCTTTTTTTTTTTTAAATAATATTTTCCAACTTTTTTATTTTATAAAAATATTTATTATTATTTCTACTAGAAAACCCATCACAAACATCCTACTCTTAATATTCCAATAATCAAGATTAAAAATACACAACTAAAGTCTTAATCTAAGAGTAGAGTTTCATCCACCCCTAAGGTATCCAATGTTAGCAAGAGTGTTGGTGTAAGAGGAACAACCCCACCTCCAAAGGTGGCCTCAAGGGGTCACCAAAAGCTCCTCCAATATGTTCCATTAAAACTCCAACCAAGACCTATTGTAACTTAATTAAAGCTCACCTTCTTCTTCTTCTTCTTCTTCTTCTTCTTTAAGAAACCCCAATAATAATCCCCAAAACTCGTAGCGCTTCATCACCCATGGTGGAAATGGGTCTTTTGGGGTTGAATACACCATGAAAATGGTGGAAAGGTGGTGGAAGGCCAACCACCTCTCCCATTCTCTCCCACTCTCCCTCTCTCCTTCTTCTATTTCGCCCAACACACAAATAAACCCAAATAAACCCAAAATAAACCTTAATAAACCACCCTTAATAGCCAAATACCCGTTTTTACCTACAACACCAAATTAAAGGCCCAAAACGTGACAGCGCACAAGGGCATCTGATCTAAAATTCTCGACCAGCGTCATTCGAACGAAAGGGACGCGTCGCTCGAATGACTTCTCTTGTCGCTCGATCCTTGGCTTCACTCGACCGTCGCGCGACCTGCTACTATAAGTCAGTAGCACGTCGCAAGAAGCCCTGCATCTCGCGTTGTATCTCTCGACCTTAAATTTGTTGCTCGAACGACCTCCCAAGTCGTTTGAACGAACCTGATTATTTTTCTCCCATTTTCACCCACAATTCTTCCATATTTATATTTAACTCCTCTTCAATTATTGTCAGAATATAATTTAATTAATTTATTGGGGCGGGATATTACAAACATCCCCGAAATTCTTGTTCCATCAATATTCTAAGGCAAAACCATCGATGGCCTCAACACTAATGTCACCAAGTATTTAGTTAGCCACATGCTCTAATGATCACCATTTTGCCAACCACGACACTACTTACTCGACTCTGAGTCTCCATTCTCTTTATGATCAAGTTCAAATCATACCTAGCACTACCCATGCTAGTACCTATGACGTACTGGTTCGGTTACGGGCAGATCATCTTATAGCAACCAACTCTCACCCACCGCAACTTTTAATATGATCATCCGTCGTTATCATAAAATCCTATCTCTAACTTAGGGTTGTACATCTTGTGTCTTATAATTTTCCAGGTTATCCTAATTATATAACTTATAAGAATTTGCTGATAACCATTCTTTCTCTCCATGGACGAATAAATTCATCAAATCATTGTTGTACGCCTGGTTAATACCTTCCTCTACGTCACCCTGATGAGCATAACCCTACGTTAGGTGTCTCATCGTCGATTACTCAGTCGTGTCCGACTTTAATACACTCATCGTGGAAAAGCAATACCGTATGCTAAGTTCTCCTCGATTTACAACACTATATTGTATCCTTAAGCCGTTATTTTTCTCATCAAAACCTGAGCCACTGACTGCTAAGACGTCCAGTCGAGAGTCCACTAGTCTATGGGAGATTGAATCTACGAACAAATCGAATCTCCGAAAGCATAACCACCCTTTACACAAAATTTTATGAAATAACAAGATTACCTCAAATGAGCGCACCTAGTTACCGAGCTATATCGGCCAAAATCGGCCCACCGCACTCTCCCGAGCTTAACCGTGCCTGCCAAGACATGACACCAATCTGAGTCACCACATTGGTGAGAATACCGATTCCTGATTGTCGAGGCCGAAAGGGACACACTGGGGTCAGAGGTACATGACACCGCCCCGAGGAATTTCATCCGCAGGCCTTCGATTCGGACTCATGGAAGTGAACCTATACTGTATATTGGAATTTATACTACTCATTCACAAAACTCTCACCGAGAACTACTTATGTCCATACACCCTAGCCTAGATCACTAGCCGTGACGATTCGAATCTCGACTATTCATTCTCATAATGTGATCGCAATTTACGAATCAGTAGTCCTTGAGGAAATCAATGCCAGACTTCTCTCTTTGGGAGCAAGGCCCTACTTTTCACACCCTCGGCATAAGCGTACCATTATGATTAGTGGATACCTCCACCTTGTCTATATCGACCTCATCCAAAAACTAGTGACGACGTCCCCAACCTATTACACCTAGGTTATTTCCTGCTTTGCCATATCGTGATCGAATCCCAAATCCCGTAGATATTACTTGGCTTAAGAAAATCACTCATTTAACTATGTCCTTTTGACTATGAGCGGTTGTCACCGATTCACCTTTGGTTTTTCATCTAGACAGTATTCACACGACGACCACACCTGCCATAATTAGCACCCTAAGGGTAATTGACATCGCACCAGGATACATTTTTGAACCTGTACGCACTTGGCAAGACGTGCCAATTTCTAATCTCTACATTTTTAAGGCTATTCTTGCATATGTTGTCGACACCCCGACATAACAATCATGTCTGGATGATACCCCACCTTAGTCGTCATTTGCAAGTCTCCACATAGTGTCATCACTCTAAACCTCCAATACATTTCCTAGTAATGCCTCGAAACCGCATATCACAACACCCAAACTAGCCATTCCATGACATCCGAGCCTCACTCATAAAAGAATATAGCTATCACACTGCCTTAGGGGTTACACCACCCTTAAGTACCAATAGGGAAACTATACCCGACACGTACACTATACGACTGTTAACCTGGGATCACCACTCGACCCTCAATGAAATAATTACTAAGAATGATACTGTATTTTCTTACCGGACTTAATTGGTCTCCTAAGAACACCGAGCACATTTCATGTGAAAGTCCCAAATTTGGCAAGATTTCATCGTCTACATGTTTATCATCTTAGGTACACCCTTCAATGCCCACATCGATATTACCTGGTGCTCATAAGGACACTAGTCCACGAGCTTCTAACCATAGTGCACCTTAATCCTCGAACACCTTAAGACATCAAAAATTTGATATTTATCCTCAATGATGCCACACATAAATTATTCTTTTTGGCACCTCCACGTGCCTATGAACTATCCACGCACTAGGATTTCTTCGCACCTAGACATTACCTCGACGGCTAAAATGGGTTTCAATGCTTACATAAGAATCTTACCTTATCCCAAACGGCTGTGACTATAAGTCACGTATGAGCTCTAATTAATTCTACTACCAATTATGGCTGAACACTGACGTCGTCTGCAGCCTATAAACCTCAACAACTGCCTTAACCAAATCCTTAATGACTGTTCAACTATGGCAATCGAATTGCCTTGCTATGTGAATATCACACTATGTGCCAATCCACAAGTTAGCACAACCCTGCTGATCTTGGTAGAATATGAACGTCGGGTATGGCCTATAAACACCAAGGCCCGCCCCACGGATGTCGCACGAGATCCCAATCCTTAATACCACACTACGATCACCAAACTATAAATTACTACCATATAGGGTTCTGGTAGGACAAGGGACGTCGGGTATCAACCAAGAGGAGGCCCACCCTAACAACGTCGCAAGAAGCCTTATTTTAAAACATCATAACTTAATTACTTACCACTAAGTCACCACGATTATCTAGGTTCACTCCTAGGTTACCTCAATCATCATGATTATCTAGGTTCACTCCTAGTTCCCCAACGAATGGACCTAGTTCTTCCTCACCCCGAACTAACACTTGTAATTACATTCATCGACCAACAATCCACTAAGGTGTTCACCCGTAAGGATAGCATTTTATCAACTAAGACTGACTTATCCTCTAATGTTGGCCTACATCAATTTATAAACTCATTAACCTTATCATCAAGCAGGTATTACCCCAAGGATCGAAATTGCCTAATTATCACATTGATATTGACCTCTCATATGCATCACACCCAAAGCTATATATAATTTAAGTCACAATTTCCCATTACATAATTATGACACTCTAACTATCAATCCTACCATATTATACATAATTTGGTGCCACTTTCCCAATGGGCATCATTTCATTCTATCAACATCTCACATGATTCTAAGCCATTAAATTGTTAACGAAAGCACCTCACACTAACAACTATGGTGTCACCACTATAGGCCTACATGAAAACCCGTAGATTACTACAATACTAATAAAAAATGCAGAAATGATTAATAACCACCAATCTACTCGTGTGCTACTTGGATTTAATCTAACTTATTGTGCTAACCTCTTAGACTTTACCGTCAAGGACACGAACTAAACCGCCGTCAAATAGCATAAACGGATCGTACCACACTCATGTCAAAAGATCCAATACCGACCTCTCCACGTCACACCCGAAAGGAGCCTTGATACTATTTTGACGCCCCGACTTGGATTTATGGGTTACCCATGAGTCAACTCAATCTGACCCGAACGTTAGGTGTGAAGTCCAATGAAACAACCTAAATAATGTTTCTAGTCCAGTTTTATTTTAATTAACATTTCACTTTTTAGCATGCAATTCAGTTGTATTAACACATTTTTACCACATAACCCATTTCTTGATATGTTCCATATTTCCTTTATCTTTTCTCGGAATCTTCCAATACCACATACTTACACGGGCTCCACACTGACGGCTATGCGCACCATATGCTCTGGCCAGTGATTTAAGTCTTTTCACCCAAGGGCTCCGAGTCCTTCTTGCTTTATTCCGGTGTCATCCGAGTACCTTTAATGTATTTTAACATTTTACAAATGTCCACATTATTTGCTTTCCTTTTTACCCGACCGACGTCAAATTCCAGGACTTTACTGCCCCAATTTGTGTTACACTGTGAAAATTTACCATTTCATGTCTTTTGTACCTTAACTTTGATTTTCATTCCAAAATTCATATTCGATTAGGACCAATTTGTGTAACACCATTCCCAATATTTTTATTTCATAAAAATATTTCACTTTAAGTAAAATTACCATTTTATCCATTTGTTTCCAAAATCACTTTTTACTCCATTTACACAAGTGTTAATTTCGCCCCAAAACACTATTAAGTTACTCACACCAACTTCTTAAGTGTTTTTAACCCTTTAACACCTTTTTACACTTGGAGTAATCTTTTACTTAATTGAAAACACTTTTATACCTTTACTTCCTTTTAATTTCATAAGTGTTATTATTTCACAACATTAGTAAGTTACACTCACTAACCATTCTATGTTTACCCATTAACATTTAATTAATACTTTTTATCAACATTTTCAAGTACACATTTCTTTACTTCTTCATTCAAGAAATACATTCACATTTAAGACTACTTTTATAAGAAAATTACCATTTCATTTATTTAACATGTAGTCTTTTAACTTCATACACATTATGTCTTTTAGTCCTAACTACACATACTTTGAAGACCAAAATTCCAACCTTTATTATTTCTTATTTAAACCCAACAAATCTTCTTTAAACTTGTTTATACATTCTATGTCAAAATACTACAAGTTTATATGCAAGAGAAGATGAACTTTAAACCCAAAAATCCTACTACGTGGTTTAAACATACTTTTCACAAAATATTTACCAAATAAATATTTATTTCCAAACATTTTATTCCATAAAATGTTTAACACTTGTATTTCTATAATGCCCATTTTCACAAAATATATCATCTTTCAATATTCCAAGACCTTAAAATACTTATTTATTCTTTATTTTTCAACATAATATCATTTTTTAACAAAATCACATCATTTGCCAACATTTTATTCCATAAAATATTTTTCATCAAAATTACTGGAAAATACACCATTTTCATAAAACATCAACTTTCATTATTTCAAAAGAACCTTGAAATAATTATTCACTCTTTTTTTAACAAAAATAAATTTCCCAACATATTTATTTCATGAGAATGTTTATTATTATTTCTACTAGAAAACCCATCACAAACATCATACTCTTAATATTCTAACAATCAAGACTAAAAATACACAACTAAGGTCTTAATATAAGAGTAGAGTTTCACCCACCCTTAAGGTCTCTAATGTTGGCAAGAGTGTTGGTGCAGAAGGAGCAACCCCCACCTCCAACGGTGGCCTCAAGGGGTTACCAAAAGCTCCTCCAACAATCTCCATTTGAACTCCAAGCAAGACCTATTACAACTCCATTAAAGCTCACCTTATTCTTCAAGAACCCCCAATAATACCCCCCCAAACTCGTAGCTCTTCTTCACACATGGTGGAAATGGATCTTTTGGGGTTGAAAACACCATGGAAATGGTGGAAATTTGGTGTTTGGTAGTGGAATGGTGGTGGGTGGTGGTGGAAGACCACCCACCTCTTCCATTCTATCTCACACTCTCTCTCCTTCTTTCATTTCTCCCAACATACAAATAAACCCATATGAACCCCAAACAAACCTTAATAGACCTCCTTTAACAACTAAATACCATTTTTGCCCTTCCTGGAACGATCTGAGCTTGACAACACACCAATCAAAAGCCCAAAACGTGACAGCGCACAAGGACATCTGATATAAAATTCTCGACCAGTGTCGTTCGAACGACAGGCCCACATCGTTCGAATGATTTCTCTTGTCGCTCGATACTTGGCTTCATGCGACCTTTACTTTTGTAAGTCAATAGCACATCGGGAGAAGCCCTGAATCTCACGACGTATCTCGCGACCTTAAAGTTGTCGCTCGAACGACCTCCCAAGTCGTTTGAATGAACCTGATTCTTTTTCTTTTTATTTTTCTCTATTTTTTACCCAAAATTCTTCCATATTTATACTTAACTCCTCTTTAATTATTGTCAGAATATAATTTAATTAATTAATGGGACGGGATATTACAACCTTAGTATACTAAGGCAAGGATAGTTACAAATAATTAATATTGTATCATGTTAGGGCAGATGTGGGGTATGGTGGTGTGAGTGTCGACGGGGAACGACATAAGGTGTAAATGGGTCTCATTTAATACGGTTTATTAATGTTGATATTTCTTACAACTTTCGAGCCCCGATCCAAATCTATTAGAAAAATTTCCCTATATATTATTATTACTATTCAAGATTAACAAGACTAACAGTCAAACTTACATCGATTGGATATCCATAGTAGGATTTGTTATTTCATTTCAGTTGACATTCCAGTTATTTTTTTATTTATTCATGAGTTTATTTATGGGCCGAGGTGGTTCCAGATTGTTTACATTTCAGTTTGAGACTACTTTGTATTGTGGTTTATTACAGTGATGGATTAAATTTAGTGGAGACTGAAGAATGATAGGCCCCCGATTTTAATTTTCTCAATTAAAATATTATTTCCTTATATATATATATATATATATATATATATATATATATATATATATATATATATATATCAAGATGCGGAAGCGTAAAGAAGTGTGATGGTTCACAAACAAACGAATTACCAAATTTTAATTTTCTTAAACAAATTAAAATTAAACTGAGTGAAATTAAATTAACGCATTAAAATCATTTTCACTTAAACCAAGTTAAATCATTCAAGTCTTAGAATTTGCCTAAGTCATATGCGGAATTTTATCAAATTAGGCCAAACCAATTTTAACAATTAAATTGAATGACTTGAATTAATTAATTACACATTACCCAAATTAAACACGTAGAGATTAAATTAAACCAATTTTTATCCTTTTACCTAAGCATGTGTTCTAGGTGATTTTGCAAAAGATAAAATAAATAATTAATCCACTACGCCGCGATGTACGAGGAAAAATCCAAGACGGGAAACAACCTGGGATGGCCCTAGCCTCATATCCACTAAGTATAGAATTTACAAATACGAGACAGAAAGGCTTACAACACACGACTCGATCCCTCTCAAGCCCCAATGCTTCTTCTTGTAGATACCTCTTCCTAGCGGATAACCACGGAGCTCCACCACGGTCTCGGAGTCCACCGATCAGACTTTGTATGGTCATCACCGTCACCCGAACAAGAAGCCTTTCTCCAAGTGGGTAATGCTGCAACAAACAGCTTCTTCTTTCTTTGATGGATGTAGAAGCAAACCCAAAACTTCTCTTTGAACGGAAGAGATGAACCCGGTGCCAAAACTCCAAGCAAGATGTATATATATTGAAACTTGGATAAACAAACAATTGGGTATAAACTAGAGTGGTGTATATTTTTCTCTATGTAAAAATCTCACTCAAAACATGAACATTTTCCTTAAACAATTTAGCTCTCAAACTCTCTCTAAGAGATGAAATCGAATGAAAAAGTTAAGTTGGAAAATGTTATTCCCGCACATAATAAAGTCTGAGAAAAGTTGGTTAAGAAACAAGTGGGGAAGTGGGAGAAAAACTGCTTAAAACTGCCAAAAACTGTTCCCGCCTGGCATCTCGTTCGAACGACATTTCGTTCGAATGAATTCTCGTTCGAACGAGTCTTCTAACGAAGTTCCAGTATGAACTCGTTAGAATCTCGTTAGAAATCTTGTTAGAACGACAATCTCGTTCGAACGACATTTCGAACGAAGTTCCAGTATGCCATAATGGGAAATCGTTGGTAATCTCGTTCGAACAACATCGGTTCGAACGACAATCTCGTTCGAACGACATATCGAACGAACTTCCAGAAAGTTTGGAAAATTCGATTTTAGCCCAGAAAACTTTATAGACTTATTTTAAAGTTTTAATTAATTCTTTATGAAAATATAACACAATTTTAATTAAACCTAACACCCAATTAAACTTGTTCGAAGCTCTTATATATATAATATTGCATTCATACCTTAGGAGCATGGAACCATAGTTGATGACGTAGAAACGAGGCACGCAAACCGGCATATTGATGAAGCTTTATACTCTTTGCCGCTACGTCTTCAACAAACTCTTCATAGGCTTGAGAATATTACACTTAAATACAATCCTATGAATAAATATTTTTGTGCGGAATTGAGCCAAAATAATATATGGACTCAATTGGAAATTTGTGTCCTTACAGAGACTCATTTATTTTATTACATCTTAGTTATTTTTTATTGTTCAACATTGTTTTATGGATGGTTTTATTTTATTGCAATTTTTATTTATTGTTGTTATGAATGATATAAATTTCATAATGCTCCCTTTCTTCAGCGTGTCGGCCTGATCAACTGCACGTGGGAAATAGGGAGTGTTACAACTAGTTTATTAAATGTTAAACAGTTTTAAAAAATATTTTATTTTTGTCGTAATTAAAGATATAAAATAAATAAATAAATCCTCAAAATAATTTTTTATCAATAAATTAGTAAAAAGAGCTTTTATATATCAGTTTTTATTTTAAAGTCGAATGATTTTATATATTAATTTTTTAATATTTCTACCTTATTTATTTTCTTAAAAAATATTTTTTCTCACATCGTACATTTTCTCTGTTACAAACAAACACAAAAGAACATATGAAAGGGGGGGAGAATAAAACTATTCCAAGTTTTGTTTATAAATAAATTAAAAGTGTATTTTGTAATTCTAAATATTTTTCTTTTTAATTTAATTTTTTAACATTTAATCATAAACAAATTTATTCTATTTGTGAAGAAAATGACGGGTTGCTCACGCTTTACGTGGATTATCGGATGTTAAACAAAGTCACAATTGGAAATAACTATTCATTGACCCATATTAGTGATATTTTTGACCATTTGATAGGAGCATGCTACTTCTATAATAAAAATTTGTAGTTCGGTTATAACCAGTTAAGGCTGAGAAAGCAAGACGTGCCTAAGATGACATTTCTTGACATGTATGGGTCCTACGAGGTTAAGGTGATATTGTTTAAACGTACTAACTCCCGATAGTGTTGATGAATCTAATGAACATGGTTTTCACGCAATATCATTTTTTGATAGTCTTCATTGCGACACTCTCATATGTTCCCCGTATAATTGATGACCACGCGCATCATACGTGATCCGTGCTTCAGAATTTTCAATAGCATTATATGTATGCTAAGTTCTGGTGGTTTTTGGCTTCGGGAAGTGAAGTTTTTAGGCCAAGTGGTTATTAAAGTTGGGATTTCTATGAATCATAGCTGAGTGTCGGTCGTGTCGAAGTGGGGGCACCCCACGACACCTACAAATATAAGTAGTTTCCTTAGGTTATCAGGTTACTACTGATGGTTCGTTCTGGGGTTCTCTAAAATTACGGGACCGCCGATACATTTGACAAAGAAGGGGCCATTGAGGTGGGATGACGTTTTCAATTTACTTTTAAGGAGTTTAAAACTAAGTTGACTTCAACCCTGGTGTTAGTCATACAATATAGTAGTACAATGTAATATCCCGTATTTTATGTACATTAATTAAATTGTGAAATTATTATATTTACCTATTGTGACATGTAATGTCACTATTTACATTCTATATGTGTTGCATTATTTGTATATAAAATTGGACTTAATAGACGATAAATAATTACCTAAATATTTGAAAGTGACTTAGTATGATGGGCGGCTATGGAATGTTTTGGTATCAAGGGCTTCTTTGTTTGGATTATCCTCTCGGTGTCGGGTTCCCCCGATCGTAAAGTAGTTTTTATAATATCGTGTTGTGCTCAACTATTAACAATTAAATAATTGATATTTGGACTCGTACGTGTTAATATATTAATTTGCTAAGATAATTAATTAATTAGTTTTTGTCATATTTAGGCTTGGATTTTGGGATGTGTAGGATGTCCACATTTAACTTAAAATAATGGGTTTTAAGCCTATTGGGTTAGTATATGGTTTCGAGAGAGTTTTAGGCCAATGGGAGGTGTATTTGTGCTCATTGGGTTGATTCCCATATGGAGCCTAAGGTTAATTTCGTGGACAAAACTATTAAGGAGTCATTAGGCTAAACCTATTTCACACTAGGAGCTTTTGAATGGGACTCTAAGGCTTAGAGAGAATAGGCATTCTTAAGAGAAGAGGATTTGGAGGCTATTGGCTTGGATTTAACCTAAAACTCTAAGTATTACTGTATAAATTTAACTGTCTTAGTGTTATAATAGTAATTGTTCATGTGAATCTAAACTAATTGATGCTATAATCTGATTATTGAAATTAAATCCCTAATTTCATAAATAAATTAAGGGTGAATTTAAAGTCAATGTTCATGTTAACGTTATACACTGATTGAGTAGAAAGCCACATGAATCTGAGTTAGATTTTGATCATAAATGTTAAGGCTAAGTTATATACCTTGAATCAAACTAACGTCCCCTCATTAATTTCATGAATTGATGTAAATCTGAGAATTTATTGACGATGCTTTGGAACTAGGGTTCTTAAGGTTATAATCTAAAATGTAAACCCAATCATGATATTAATGATTAAAACTTATAAATATATGTTAATAATGTTGTTAGATAACTTATTTCAAAAGGAGGATGAGTTTGGTGATAATTAGAGGCTCTGGAGATAGGTTTTTGGCTTGACAATGGCAGATTTTAGAGTTTGAAGAAGATGACTGTGTTCATCTCGTTAGAACGAGATTAGTACCTCATTTGAACAACATTAGGGTGTTCGTTAGAATGCGTTCAGGACTCAATTGAACTCATGAGCGTTTCTCGTTTGAATTTAATTAATAGGTCGTTCGAACGACTTGTGGAATCTTGCTTGAACAAGGTAGGGATCTCCTTTGAGTGATTTTGGGTCTGTTTGGATTTTGGTTGAAGGGCTTGCACAATTGGTAGACAGATAGTAATTTTAGGTTTAGTTTAATTAAAATGAACTTAAATTGGACTTCTTGTATATGATTGATCGGTTGGAAAACCATATATAGTTTATGATTAATTAGAGCCATTACCTACATGACTCAGATTCACACCCTCCTTCTATATATTTTCTCAGGGAAAATGAGTCACGGTAGTAATTGCTTTCAACAAGTGTACTAGAGGTTGAAATTTGAACGTAATAAAATATCTTTCATTAATGCATGCCATATAAAGGGAACTCCTATTTACATGTACGGGAATAGAAAAATTGAAAATTTTATTTACCTTACAAATCCTGGAGTTGATCTCTCGTAAATGTACATGTTCGATCGTATTTTGTTTTCCATGCCATAATTATAGGATGAGGCAATAAAAAAATATATTTCGCCTTGGGTGACACTATTAGAAAAGGCTAAAAAACTATTCATTCATTATGGATACAACTCCCAAAAGAGAGCATTCACATAGATTATGGCATATCACAACATATGCACATTAAAAGTTATATTGCAATTAAGTTGAAGAAGAAAAGATTTCGAGTTCATGTCATGGACCTTTAGACATCAATCATAGACACGCTTCCACCCAGCTATCTGCGTGCAATTTTTTTTATAGATTTTTAAAAGTAATACTAGTTAGACGGAAATTAGACACATCGAGCATCTTTTATAAGTTGTTAAAAAGTTAAATACATATATATAGTCGTAAAAATGACTTCCGTACGTTCGTTGCTAATTTTTTTAAAATTGTAAGAAATGTTGAACAAGAACGAAACTAATCAACCAAATAGCGAAACATCGCCAACTGGGAGCTCTCCTACACCCCAACCTCAATTATAATCAACTATTGGTTATGAAAACTCTATTTCACCTAATATTCCAAATACCACTCCATCTCCGAGTCATCAAACTCAACAACCCCCTGTTAATCCAACACCCCACCTCCTTCTACCATTGGGTTCTCATTGATCAGGAAGAATCCTTTCGGTAAAAACCCCGACGTTCAGAAATTTAAAGCCTGTTATTGAAAATCTGTTACTAAAGCCGTTTAATAAAATTAAACTATTTAAATAACTCCGAACAGTTTTTTGAAGAAACTTTTTACTTAAAAACCAAAACTAATAGAACACAAGATGTGTTTCACAAAAGTATGTACGAGATCTGTTCAAGATTTGGTTAACAGGTTTAATAAAATAGTTTAAAAAAAAACTTTAAACCCAGCATAACTAAGAATGAGATGAGGAGATGTAGAAAAATTAAGAATAAGATTTTTACGTGGTAAAACCTCACCCAACTGAGGAAACATCCACGACTCCCTCTACGGAGTAAACCAAATATTCCACTACAAACAAATTTTAACAGTTACAAACTTATTTAACAAACATGCCTACAACTCAGACCTATATAAGTTTAGGAATGTACCCTCTGGTGTCCTTTTAACTTCTCTGCAGTTCTGATTGTTGATGTTGTCCTCCCAGTTTGATAACTTCCAATTTGTTCAAGTTATTTACGTCGACTCTTGTTCTCAAGATTTTATTACCAACACTTTTAGTGTGGTAGGGTGAAAGTGTTTATGGAGGTGCTTTCTAACACATGCATGCACACACACACACTTATTATGTACAACCAGTCCTAACAAATTACATATAAGACTATATGCTGTGATTTTTCTTTTTCTCTCTTCTCACAAAACTTATCCTTATTTGACCTTTATAACACTCCCAGAATCCACGGCTATCTTGCTCAGAAGACGTATCAAGATCTTAATCAATCTCAGTTTTGAAAAGATTTTTGAGATTGAAAATCACCAAGTGCGATTCCACACTAGGTCAAAGGTCTTGTTTCAAGAGAACTAGAAACATAAAACATTATTGTTGATTTCAAAGTTTCAAAAACATTTACAGAAAATAATCAACAATATATTTCTCAAGCTGAGAAACAAAATATGAAACTAAGTGTAATGTAACATGAAGTACTCAGATATGAAATTTCTATAAAGCAGAAAATAGATCTAAGAAATAATGTTTAAGTTGGACACAAGATCTAAAGAACGAAGAGGTTACAGCTACAAACCAACTACACAAACCAACTCACAAAAAATACTCAAACACTGAAGGTTGTGTTTGGGATATACATGAGTTTGAAAAGAGTTTTAGCTTTGAAAAATGGTTTGGACGATTTAGGTTAGGGTTTCTAACTCTTTCTCTCCCTTCTGGTTTCTCTCTTCTCTCTCTTTTCTCTCTTCTCTCTCTACTCTCTTTTTTCTCTCAAAAGGACGAAATGGCAAAAGTCTCAGAAGGCTAAGTGAAGGGGTACTTTTATAGGAGGCTGAGAAGATTCGAGAATAACGTTTAAAATCAAGGGTTCAGATTGAGTCAAGTTTGATTGACTTTGATCCAAGGGTTCACGATATGCGGTGATTAAATCTCTCCTGATTGGTTCATATGGGGATCACAGGGATTGTGAAAGGGCGCATGCAGATCATTGATAAAAAATGATCCAAGGGTTGAAAACAAGCGTTGGTTCCCTCTCTATAAAGAAACACACTCTCCACCAATCAGAAGACAACAAATGTTGGCCAAAAATAAGATATCAAACGCGCGTCAAAATTAATTAAAAACACACCCTGAAGTCTCTGCCGCTTTCGGATTCTACCCAAGGTAACTTTAAGCCAATATAACCATAAAACCTTAATTGCAGATTGACCCCAAAAACTTTTAAAGAACAAGTTTTAATTAATAAAAACTTATTTAAAATGTTTATAAAATCCAAAAAAATATTTAAAAATTAAATTTAGGGATTTAAACACACTCAACATATGTACACACAATTATATGCAATATGAAATGTATGAGATCAATTCTACTCTGTGTGAGTGTTGGTAATATGGTCTAGATCAATCAAACAAGGAGAAATAGCAAACCAAGCTCTGGGGTTCTTTGGATTCTAGGATAAACACAATTTTGTCACAATTTCCAAACTAGATGAACACTTATACAATACAGACTCAAATGAGTCAAGAGTATAAGGTGCTTCAATCTCCCCCTTTGGAAATATGAGACAAAATCTCCTTTGAGTCATCTAGAACTCGTAGGGCAACAAGAATAAGGAAACCTATTCCTAAAAGATCTATCTACCCAATTCTTAGTTACCAAAAGTACATAACTCAACTATTTACAATTGAATACCCTATTACAACAGTTGAGAATAACTGTACAGAAACCTGCAATGAATCACTAAGATTAAGCTGTTTAGCATATATAAAATGCATTCGACTCAAATTTCTCCCCCATTTTGTCTCAAATAGACAAAGGAAAAAAATAGAGAGATCAAAGAGATTAATCAGCACACACCATACCAATAAATTTACGCAAAGAAATAAAACGATTGTGATCTAAAGGTTTGGTAAACATATCTGCGAGTTGCAAATCAGTAAGAAGATAATTAATTTCTAATTCCTTAGTTTCAACCAATTCGCGTATAAAGTGATGTCTTATTTTTATGTGTTTTGTTCGCGAGTGTTGAACATGATTTTTAGAGATATTGATCGCACTTTGATTATCACAATAGAGATGCAATTGTTTTTCTTGAATACCATAATCACTTAGCATTTGTTTAAACCACAGTAATTGAGCACAACAGCTTCCAGCGGCTATGTATTCAGATTCAGCTGTTGAGAGTGATGTGCAGTTTTGTTTCTTACTACTCCATCTTACCAAATTATTACCTATATAATAACATGCTCCTGATGTTCTTTTACTATCATCAGTACACCCAGCCCAGCCAGCATCAGTGTACCCAATTATAGTGCTAGGTGTGTCACTAGTGTACCAAAGTCCTAGGTTCAGCGTGCCTTTTACATATTTAATGATTCTTTTAACTGAAGATAGATGGTTCTCTTTAGGGTTATTTTGATAACGAGCACATACACACACAGCATACATTATATCAGGACGCGAGGCAGTAAGGTATAACAAGGTTCCTATCATACTACGATATAGAGTAGGATCTACAGATTTACCAGTTTCGTCTTTAGATAGTTTTACCGTAGTACTCATGGGTGTTTTAGCATCTTTAGCACTCTCAAGGCCAAATTTCTTTACTATTTCTAAAGCGTACTTAGATTGCGAGACAAATAATCCTTCTGAATTTTGTTTGACTTGAAGACCTAAGAAGAATTGCAACTCCCCCATAAGAGACATTTGAAACTCCTTATGCATAATTTCAGAGAAGGATTTTACTTCTGAGGGAGAAGTTGATCCAAAGATAATATCATCAACATAAACTTGAGCAATAATGATGTTTTTGTCAAAATGTTTGACAAATAGAGTTTGATTATTTCCACCTCTTTTGAAACCTTTATCTAAGAGGAAGCTGGAAAGACGATCATACCAGGCTCTAGGCGCTTGTTTAAGGCCATACAAAGCCTTTTTAAGACGAAATACATGATTTAGATATTGAGGGTCAATGAACCCTTTAGGCTGTTCTACATATTTATCTTCAGTCAAGATTCCATTAAGGAATGCAGATTTGACATCCATTTGGTAGAGTGTAAAATGCAAGTGGCAAGCTATAGCAAAGAGAAGACGAACATATTATAAACGAGTAGCGGGAGCAAAAGTTTCGTTAAAATCTATTCCTTCAATTTGAGAGTATCCTTGAGCAACTAATCTAGCTTTGTTTCTAATGATTATCCCACTTTCATCAGACTTATTTTTAAAAATCCAACGTGTGCCAATAACCTTTTTGTGATCGGGCCTAGGTACTAGATACCAAACATCATGAATGACAAATTGAAGAAGTTCTTCCTGCATAGCAGAAATCCAGTGAGAGTCATTCAATGCCTCATTTACATTCTTTGGTCCCACTAGGGAAACAAAACATGCATAATGTGCATAATTTCTTAATTAAGATCTTGTAAGCACAGGCTCACTAGGATTACCAACAACGTTATTCATGGTATGGTCTTTAGAAACCCAATTAGGTACTTCAGGTATCCTAATTGGTAATGAATCATCTATTTCAGGAGAGCCACTTTCTAAAATGCTTGTAGGCTCTTCCTCAATAGTTGATTCACCAGTCTTACTCTCTACAGTAGTGTCACTCACAATTACATTTATGGATTCCATCAAGGTTTTAGTGCGAAGATTATAAACACGGTAGGCTCTACTATTAGGTGAGTAACCTAGAAAAATAGCTTTATCTCCCCGGCTCTCAAATTTGGACAAGTGTTCCCTATCTTTGCATACATAACAAGTACTACCAAAGGTTCTAAGGTACTTAAGATTGGGCTTTTTCTTATACCAAAGTTCGTAAGGGGTTTGTTTGGAATTATTTCAAATATAGACCCTATTTATAATGTGACACGCAGTACGAATAGATTCTACCCAAAAATATTTAGGCAAATTCTTGGCATATAACATAACACATGCCGTCTCTTGAAGGGTACGATTCTTTCTTTCAGCGATTCCATTTTGTTGAGGAGTCTTAGGAGCACTGAACTCGTGTTTGTAACCATTATAGTCACAGTACTCTATTATACCAGTGTCTTTGAATTCTCCACTGTAAGGACATTTTTATCATGTCCGTTATCGTAATGTTTTGTATGTCGTACGCCGTTACATTTGGCACGTCTCTGCTCGATCACATGTGACGATCCCAATCCGAATTTCGGGAATCAAGCATCCTGCACCTCCATCATGTGTCCTACATCGGCCCCAACGACTTCAAGTTCCATGATTTTAGGGACTAAATGCAAGTGGTACGGAAGAGAAGTCAAAACAGTGAAATATGGCACGATATGGATGTTCAAGGGCAATTGGGTAATTGTACAGCCACCGACTGGAGAATAGGTCAACTGGAAAGTTGAAGAGATTGACGGAACAAAGATACTGGAAGAAACAGCACCTCAATCCAAGCTACGGTGAAGAAGTTATGGCCCTTTGAAGATGGAGGAAATTCCAAGAAGGAATCAGGATTTACAGAAGCCGGACCGGTCCGCCCCATATAAAAAGGAACCGATCCGCCAGCAGACCGATCCGCCCAGGTACGGACCGGTCCGCCCTACAAAATGAGGCCAGTATTCCCCGGACCGAATGCGAACCGATGGATCAGAATTTTAAAAGAACCGGTCCGATGTCGGACCGATCCGCCTAGGACCCGGACCGGTCCGCCTGGGATAATTACGAGCAGTCCCAGATTTTTTAAACACCTCCCTTGTTCCCCTATTTATACCAACTTCGGGAGAGATGTTTTCCAAGACTTTTCAAGACGAAATTTAGAGTCCTTATTCTACAAGTCTTCACCTTTTTGAGTTCCCCAACTCATGTTTGATTCACACAACTTTTCCAATCCTTTGTGAATCAGTTTGTAACCCAAGAACACAACCTTGAGTTTTGTTCAAACCTTGTGGAGAAGCCGTTCTCTTCTTCATTGCAGCCCTCCTGGAAAGGGAAAATTCCAGCCGACAAACTTGTGGAGAAGCCGTTTCTCTTCTTCAAAGTTGCCCTACTGGAAAGGGATATCTCCAGCCGCGACTACAGAATCCGATACCCGAGGGTAATTTTTAGTCAAAAACTTATATTTCAGTGTAATCCGATTGTAAGCCGTTTCTCTTACAAATTATAGTGATATACAAATGGTTTTGCCCCCGTGGGGGATTTTTCCTTAATTGCATGTGTTTGAATGTTCTTGCTTAGATTATCATCTTATTCAATCACATAACTGCTGCAGGTTTAGGGTTTGTTTGTGCTAAAAGGGTTGATTGGATTCTTGCGAATTATTTTTTAATCAATTATCACACACCGGACCTATTCGGTTTCTCATCCACCTCTATCACTACGGATTCTATTTACTTGAGTGTCTTTCTCATTTTCAATCCGAAGAAGTATTTTTAAGAAAGTTTGAAAAGTCTCAGACTTATTTTTTAAGAAGGCTACCCAGGTAAATCTAGTGAAGTCATCAACCATAACTAGAATATAACTGTGTCCATAGAGACTAACAGTTTGGGAGGGACCCATTAGGTCCATATGGATAAGCTCCAAAGGATTAGAGGTAAGGACATCTTTAACTTTCTTATGAGGTGCCTTAATAATTTTTCCTTACTGACAGGAACCGCAGACAATGTTAGAAATGGATTTGATTTTTTGGAACTCCTCTAACTATTTCTTGAGAGGTCAGTCTACTAAGATTATCGTAATTTATGTGACCCATTCTGTTATGCCATATCTCGTTGTCATCCATTCTGGCAACATTACAGATTTCAGACTTGTTCATGACAGTATAACAATTGTCAAGAGTCCTGAATCCTGTAATTATGCATTCACCTTTTTCAATTAAAATTTTGTAATTGTTCTTTGAAAAGGTAACAGTATGATCTGAGTCACAAAATTGCGAGATACTAAGTAAATTGGCCTTAAGTCCTTTAACTAGAAGAACATTTTCAATAACAGGAAGTCCATCTTCTTGGAGAGTTCCTTTGCCTATGATCTGAGATGATACTCCATCACCAAAAATAACCTTTCCTCCAGCAAAGCTGGTTTTGTTCAAAAGTTTTGTCTCATCCCCAGTCATGTGCTTAGAACATCCAGAGTCTAAATACCAATCAGACGATGTGTGTTCAGCTTTTAAAGCGTTAACAACAATGTTACACTTCATCTGGGGTAATAGATCCTCTTTTCTAACCCATATTGCTCTAGTTTTTATTTTACGCTTATTAGCTCTCAATTGATAAAATTTGCGAGCATTCGATTTTTGTTGAAAAACATTTTGCGCATGATTTTGAGTTTTATGAAAGACATGAGCATATGGTTTAGGAAAGTGTTTAGGAATCCTTCTAGGAAATGTTCTTTTAGGTTTGGTCTTTCTCTTCCTATAGTTAGAGTTTTTGTCTGGTT
The DNA here is from genome assembly GCA_949130495.1 of Sambucus nigra. NCBI lineage: Eukaryota > Viridiplantae > Streptophyta > Magnoliopsida > Dipsacales > Adoxaceae > Sambucus > Sambucus nigra. The sequence goes on along the minus strand of OX422208.1, from coordinate 778,773,603 downwards.
GTCTAGGTAGAACATAATTATTACGGCTTCTCCTAGAATAGTTAAAATTCTGATAGTTAGGAGGATTACAGACAGGTTTAACAAGTCTTCTAGCATAGCAACCATCAAAAGAGTGACCGTATATATCGCAGTAGGAGCAATAAAGATTGCTCAAAGTTGGGGTCTCCTTAGGAAAGTCTTTAAACATAGGTTTTAAAGAATTTTGAGGTTGACCTCTATTCCTAGATATGACAATCTTGAATGTAGACTCACTCTTCCTAATAGAGGGGCAGACCTATTTGGCCTTAGGTGAACTTTCATGTTTAGAGCAACTTGATTCCCCAATGTTAAAATTTTGATGTTTTGAGTCAAACTCAGTTTTTAGAGAATGAAAGTTTGGGCAGATTTCAATATGTCTTTTACCTCCTGACACAAATTTGATAGGTTCAAAAGATTTTGTTAGTGTCTTCAAAATGGGGTAAAATCCTATTCCAGTTCGATCATCAGAATTGGTTTTAGATTCAGCAACAAATTCATCAAAACAGTTTGAATTATTTTCAAATTTTGTAATTTTTTTTAAAACAGTTGCTATCTTTTCTTTAGTTTGTTCCAATTCTAACAATGTTCCTTTGTATTTTTTCTCCAGGGTTTCATTTGTTTCAGTCAAGTTTCTGAGTTTTTTATCAAACATTTTGATTTCACTTTCATGAGTTAGACATTGGGTAGAATACTCTTCAACATTCGATTTGACCATCAGGCTTAGATCTTCTAACTTCTTGGTGAGATCTTTCACAATCTTTTCTAGTCTAGTGCTTTTCTTTAGAGTTTTAGCATATAGTGTGTGAATATCTGAGAGATCTTTATTGTCCGAGTCACTAAGTGTAGTGTGTGAAGTGATACCTAAGGCTTCATTTCTTGGACTCACATACCCATTGACATCATCATTATCGCTTTCCCTTTGACTCACACACCCCGAGGCAGAAATAACAATATTCTAAGTAATTAAAGCATCTAAACCAGTAACATCATGATTCGAAACATCAGAAGTAGAATTAATAAATTCATCCTCACTAACAAACACAGGCATATCATCATTATAGATAATTTTGGCAAAGAAAGACATGCAAGGGTCAAAAACATCAGATGACTCAGGTTCCTCATTTTCAGAGTCACTTGAATCATCCCATGTCTTGCAAATGTTGTCTCTAGCGTGTTTGTTTTGAGTGTTCAAGTTAACTCTACAGTCTTGTGCAATTTGTCCTAGTTTACCACATCTAAAGCATTCAGTCTTCTTAAGGTCTCTGTTAGGTCTAGTGTGAGAGTCCTTGTGATGTTTGTCATGACTTTTCTCATGAGGTTTGTGATTAAAGGGAGTTGGATAATTGGACTTGCCTTGTTTGTTTGCCATGATATTTCTAAATTTAATGATTTTTTTAAACTGTTTTGACATTAAGGCAATCTAATTGTCCAAACTCTCTATATCGCATTCCTCATCAGAGTCATCATTGGGAATATTCAACTCAGGTTTAATCATCTTAGAAGAAAAGATCAGATTGGAACTAGTCTGTTTCCTATGGGACTGGGTCAACTGTTTCTTAAATTCTAGTTCCATTTCCACAGTTCTTAATTTACTATTGAGTAATTCAGGAGTGAGATTTATATCACACATTTCCTCAATAGCATATCTTTTGTTGTCAAATTTCTGTGGTAATGATCTCAGAATTTTAGATATTATTTCTTGTCTGTCATATGTTATCCCATTAGCATGCAGTTTTGTCACAATATCAGCCAAGTTCATATAGAAGTCATCAAATGACTCAGATTCAGACATAATTAGGGAGTTATACTGTTGAATGAGCATTTGAGTTTTAGCAGCCTTAACTCTAGTGTCACCTTCATGAGCAGTAACCAAAGTGTCCCAAGCTTCCTTAGAAGTGGTACATGATGAGATTCTTTTGAACTCATGTTCATTTATGGACATAAATACGGCATTCTTTCCTTTGTTATTATTACGAGAAACTTGTTTCTCTTCTTGTGTGAACTCACTTAATACTTTCTTAACCCTCTCATTACTTCCTTCAGTGGATGGTTTTGTAGAAAAAATGTATCCATTTCCAACAATGTCCCAGACATCATCTCCCACAGTTCCTTGAATGAAAGCAATCATCCTTACTTTGCAGTAAGCAAAATTGGTTCCATCAAAGATAGGTGGTCTCGTTAAGTTACTAAATCTTTCATTTTTCTCGTCCATGTTTGATTTTAGAAAACAATTTCAGAAACACGGGATCTCTTTAAAAGTAGTTTACAATGCTCTGATACTAATTGAAAATCTGTAACTAAAGCCGTTTAATAAAATTAAACTATTTAAGTAACTCCGAACAGTTTTTTGAAGAAACTCTTTACTTAAAAACCAAAACTAATAGAACACAAGATGTGTTTCACAAAAGTATGCACGAGATCTGTTCAAGATTTGGTTAACAGATTTAATAAAATAGTTTAAAAAAAAAACTTTAAACCCAGCATAACTAAGAATGAGATGAGGAGATGTAGAAAAATTAATAATAAGATTTTTACGTGGTAAAACCTCACCCAACTGAGGAAACATCCACGACTCCCTCTACGGAGTAAACCAAATATTCCACTACAAACAAATTTTAACAGTTACAAACTTATTTAACAAACATGCCTACAACTCAGACCTATATAAGTTTAGGAATGTACCCTCTGGTGTCCTTTTAACTTCTCTGCAGTTCTGATTGTTGATGTTGTCCTCCCAGTTTGATAACTTCCAATTTGTTCAAGTTATTTACGTCGACTCTTGTTCTCAAGATTTTATTACCAACACTTTTAGTGTGGTAGGGTGAAAGTGTTTGTGGAGGTGCTTTCTAACACATGCATGCACACACACACACTTATTATGTACAACCAGTCCTAACAAATTACATATAAGACTATATGCTGTGATTTTTCTTTTTCTCTCTTCTCACAAAACTTATCCTTATTTGACCTTTATAACACTCCCAGAATCCACGGCTATCTTGCTCAGAAGACGTATCAAGATCTTAATCAATCTCAGTTTTGAAAAGATTTTTGAGATTGAAAATCACCAAGTGCGATTCCACACTAGGTCAAAGGTCTTGTTTCAAGAGAACTAGAAACATAAAACATTATTGTTGATTTCAAAGTTTCAAAAACATTTACAGAAAATAATCAACAATATATTTCTCAAGCTGAGAAACAAAATATGAAACTAAGTGTAATGTAACATGAAGTACTCAGATATGAAATTTCTATAAAGCAGAAAATAGATCTAAGAAATAATGTTTAAGTTGGACACAAGATCTAAAGAACGAAGAGGTTACAGCTACAAACCAACTACACAAACCAACTCACAAAAAATACTCAAACACTGAAGGTTGTGTTTGGGATATACATGAGTTTGAAAAGAGTTTTAGCTTTGAAAAATGGTTTGGACGATTTAGGGTAGGGTTTCTAACTCTTTCTCTCCCTTCTGGTTTCTCTCTTCTCTCTCTACTCTCTTTTTTCTCTCAAAAGGACGAAATGGCAAAAGTCTCAGAAGGCTGAGTGAAGGGGTACTTTTATAGGAGGCTGAGAAGATTCGAGAATAACGTTTAAAATCAAGGGTTCAGATTGAGTCAAGTTTGATTGACTTTGATCCAAGGGTTCACGATATGCGGTGATTAAATCTCTCCTGATTGGTTCATATGGGGATCACAGGGATTGTGAAAGGGCGCATGCAGATCATTGATAAAAAATGATCTAAGGGTTGAAAACAAGCGTTGGTTCCCTCTCTATAAAGAAACACACTCTCCACCAATCAGAAGACAACAAATGTTGGCCAAAAATAAGATATCAAACGCGCGTCAAAATTAATTAAAAACACACCCTGAAGTCTCTGCCGCTTTCGGATTCTACCCAAGGTAACTTTAAGCCAATATAACCATAAAACCTTAATTGCAGATTGACCCCAAAAACTTTTAAAGAACAAGTTTTAATTAATAAAAACTTATTTAAAATGTTTATAAAATCCAAAAAAATATTTAAAAATTAAATTTAGGGATTTAAACACACTCAACATATGTACACACAATTATATGCAATATGAAATGTATGAGATCAATTCTACTCTGTGTGAGTGTTGGTAATATGGTCTAGATCAATCAAACAAGGAGAAATAGCAAACCAAGCTCTGGGGTTCTTTGGATTCTAGGATAAACACAATTTTGTCACAATTTCCAAACTAGATGAACACTTATACAATATAGACTCAAATGAGTCAAGAGTATAAGGTGCTTCAGTTATCTGTCTGTCGAAAAGATGATTATGGGCATTAGGGGCTCGACAAATGAAAGAAGGTTGATCCTTCCATAAAGGATGTCGTGTGGGGATAATTTAGTTAGAGTTTTGCATTCTCAACCGGTTCAAATGGAAAGTTTCTTTCTCAATTGGCTGAATAATTAAAAACCTATTGGATGAACCTTGAAAAGAATTTTTTCCAGAAGGGGGCAACGAGTTTTGATATTTTGGGATTGAAAGATAAAGTTACCCTAAATGTTTGAACGCCCACTAACCAATGGAACGACCTTTTGAAAAATGAGGGAAAACTGTTAAATAAGGTTGATATTCACGAATTTGGGAAAAAACATATGATGATTTGAAGGGTGAATGGGCAGACAAGACCAAGGAGACTCCGAAAGAATGTAAATTCCCTTATCGGGTTAACTTGTACTTACATGCCCCACGAAAAAAAATGACCAATCAATTCCCAGATAAATTGAAACTGACTCTCGAGAGTTTGAATTTAGTTATCATATATATACACGTTATAATAAAATATTTTAAAACCATAGTCCTAAATATAATATTATGTTGCAAGAAACGATACGAGGCATGTCTTGCAGTCAGTCCAAGTACAACCCCTATGACATTGGAGAAAATTCCCTAACCAAGGTATTTGGGAGGAACAAACGGGGGAGGATAAGAGGTGTGGGATCACATATGCAATGTAGAAAACTAAATCATGCTGAATCTCTATTGGATGAGTTTCTTTGTTGAGGAGTCACATATCGATCTAGGCGGAAGAATAATACACGACAAAAGGAGAGGTGTTAGATTTGTTAAAAATAATATGTCAGTGATGATGAGTGAAATAAAGGAGTCGGTCCAATTTTTTACTCAACAATATGGTTTACCCTTCCAGATGCCTCCTCAAACCTTCCCTTATCCCACGCCTCAAAGTTTCCCCTCCTAAGCGCTTGCTCCTGCTACATTACCCTCCCAAGAGCCTCCTCCTAAAACGTTCCCCTCCCAAGCTACTCCTCATGCAATATTTCACGGATCATCGTTGTCCATATAAACACCCTAAGTTTGTAGGCTAGAAGCATAAATCTAGGGAGGATCCACAAGATCCTAGTAAAATTAATGTGACGCGCACTGTGTAGGTCATACAATTATTTGACTTATCGTATTGGAAAGAGCACAGTGTAAGGCATATAATTAATTTGATGCACACAAAGAAGAATTTTATGAAACATTTGATAAGAATATGTATGGGTGGATCTCCTTAGAAATATGGAGAGAGGGCGCACTGCGATCTAAAGGTTGTGGTTAAAAATTGATCCTACAACAAGAAAAAAATTATTCCAATGGGTGTTTTCACTTTGACTACTAGTGAGAAAAAATATCCTCTTGGAAAGGTTGAACTTGAAGACTCTAACTAGTTATTTTGGTAATTTGTGCAGGGTTATTAGATACCAAACAAATGACCTGAAACAGTAAGCCTCATGATTGGCACATCATTATCCAAATAATTCCTATGTTGTTTAGGAATTTTTTCTGAGCATAAAGATCTCTGTCGGGAAATTGTGCAGATCAGTTTATGCTTCACCTTGCTGTTTACAAAAGTGGTAAAAAAGAAGCACATTAAGTCTATGAAATCCACTTTAGCCTAGGTGACTTGTGTCTTGGAATAATATTTTCCTCTATCATTTTTTAACATCACCGTCCACCTCCTTGTGCATTTATGTGATAAGGCTTTCTTGTGTGGACCCAGTAAGTATCGATGTATGTATCCTTTAAAGCACTTGATGGAAACCTTTACAGATTACGTTAAAAATACACGATATATTGGAAGGTAATTTTCGAAAGAATACATAATAGAAGAATCACCGTGCATGGGAACATATACCAGAACATGGGCTAAGGAGGTTCAATCCTAGTGGAGAACGAGTGATTGAGGAACTTGACGAGTTTGAGGATTAATTGCCTTTCGGGAATACTAAAGAGGTGAGACTCACCAATATGCAATACGAGTAAGCAACTCATTATGTCTTATAATTTTAAGATGGAGTTGAAGATTGGAAAGAGTAAGTAACTACATATTGTAACACCCCGTAATTTTGAGAATTTAATATTTAATCATTTTTGGGAGATATAGAAATATTTAAATTGGAGAAACTTAAATTTATAATTTGGAGAATTTATTTGAGTGGGAACAATTATTTATATTTGGCGACTTTAAGTTTAATTGTTCGAAATTTTGTGTGTCTCATTTTGAAGTCAAAATTGGAGAATGTTATAAAGTATTTCGGATGAAAATTTTGAGCGCGCGGTTGCCTCCGGATGGGTCGAGATAGTCAGAAAAGAGTACCCGTGTAACACTCCGCCCGCCCAGGGAGAGCGAACGGAGATGCTACTATCGATAAAACTAACCAAAATCACAATATAACAAGGTATAGAGCATCTAAATCCCACAACAACAAAAGAGAACTACAAATCTCAATCTCTTCAAATTAATACCAAGTCTCTCGAATTACATACAACAACTATCTAACTCGAAAATAAAATAAAAATCTCTAATGCTCTATACATCAAAATATATACAATCTTCTCAACTTGTATTCCCGAATATTCTTCCCAAAAGAATCCTCGCTAAAAATCAATCTCCATAGCGCCCCAAAATCCGCGTTAACCTGTTACTAAAAGAAAATATGGGGAAGTACACAATACGACAGGAAAGATGCTCAACATTAATATGTAAGCGATGAATAAAGCGTAACAATACGAATACGAATATTCAAATGCAAATCTCAATAGAATTTTATCAATAAATCTCTCAACAACACATTAACCGGGTCACCAGGCCTCACCCCATCCGCATATGCTTTATCAAGTCATAGCCCTTGGAAGTAGGAATTTTGGCGGGTGCCCAACGTCCGTGCCATATTAAAATCTCATCACAACGTGCTCAACGACAACATGAATAATACCACATGAATAAAAATAATTCCAGCAATTATTTTTCCAGATTTCAATGAATTTAACAATTAAAAATATGAGTTCAATTAACAAGAATTCAACGGAATCAGCACTCGCGAGATTTAGGAGCATATTGTGTAAAATCCCATACCTCAAAATCATCACATAATTCAGCCTTAAAATCTAATCACACCATCACGTTCCTCTCGCAAAAATAATCAAATCTCGTTCTAGCCCAAACTCGAGAAAACACCAAATAAGCCTTCTAATCTAAGGTTGAAATCTTGAATAAGTTTGGGGTTATGGTTTGTATATGAAAGGGGGTAATTTTAAATAGACCTTCTGGTTGAAAAGTTTGAGAAAAAGTGATTTGAAAAGCCAAGCCACGTATTTGTTTATATATAAAGTATTAAGAGTTTGATTAAGAAAAGAGTTCTAATCAGATACAAACACCAAAAATTTTATTCCGGACGATCGGACCATTGGAATTGGATGAAATTTTTCAGAGAATTGGGTGAAGACGAGAGGAAGCTATAGAAAAAAATTCAACTCGATTGGACCGTTCAATATTTTTAAATATATTTTTTTTGCTAGAGAGTTTTATGTTTTGAGGAATCTTCTATATAATAAAAATTCAATTAAAACTCCTTTTTAATTTCGATTTCGAAACCATTTGAAATTCTCGCCCTTAAAAATAATAACCAACATATTTGAGCAATAAAAATAATTTTATCTCAAAATTTATTTTTTCTCTTTATTTCGAAAATACCCCAAAAATTACGGGGATTATTACACTTGCCCACTAACAATGGAATTTCACCCCCGAAATTTGCCGAATGCCTAACTCTCAAAAATCAGACCAATAATCTCCAAAAATAAACTCGTCACCAAAAATAAATTCCACACATCTAATCTAGATGTCTAACACGAAATTATCATCCAAAGATTCTATCTCCAAAAATACGAGCCACAAAACTGCAACAGACCCAAAACGAAACCCAAGACCCGAGGGTTGTCGTATACCTAAGCTCTGATACCACTCTGTAACACTCCGCCCGCCCGGGGAGAGCGAACGGAGATGCTACTATCGATAAAACTAACCAAAATCACAATATAACAAGGTATAGAGCATCTAAATCCCACAACAACAAAAGAGAACTACAAATCTCAATCTCTTCATATTAATACCAAGTCTCTCGAATTACATACAACAACTATCTAACTCGAAAATAAAATAAAAATCTCTAATGCTCTATACTTCAAAATATATACAATCTTCTCAACTTGTATTATTGAATATTCTTCCCAAAAGAATCCTCGCTAAAAATCAATCTCCATGGCACCCAAAACTCCGCGCTAACCTGACACTAAAAGAAAATATGGGGAAGTACACTTTACGACTGGAAAGATGCTCAACAATAATATGTTAGCGATGAATAAAGCCTAACAATACGAATACGAATATTCAAATGCAAATCTCAATATAATTTTATCAATAAATTTCTCAACAACACATTAATCGGGTCACCAGGCCTCTCCCCATCCGCATATGCTTTATCAAGTCATAAACCTTGGAAGTAGGAATTTTGGCGGGTGCAGTGGCGGAACCAGGATTTGACGCTGGGACGGGCTAATGTCGGGGGTTCGGGGGCGGGAGCCCTCGAGCCGAATTTTTATGAGGTTATTTAAAACATTTTGACGAAAATCATCAAAATTCCTATTAAGAGTGGGCTGAATTTAAATTTCGGGTGGGCTGAAGTTAAATTTTAACATTACTTTTTTTTTTTTAATAATTAACACTACTTTTTTTTTTTTTTAGGGGCGGGCTGGAGCTCCCCCCAGCCGACTACTAGTTCCGCCCCTGGGCGGGTGCCCAACGTCCGTGCCATATTAAAATCTCATCACAACGTGCTCAACGACAACATGAATAATACCACATGAATAAAAATAATTCCAGCAATTATTTTTCCAGATTTCAATGAATTTGACAATTCAAAATATGAGTTCAATTAACAAGAATTCAACGGAATCAACACTCGCGAGATTTAGGAGCATATTGTGTAAAATCCCATACCTCAAAATCATCACATAATTCATCCTCAAAATCTAATCACACCATCACGTTCCTCTTGCAAAAATAATCAAATCTCGTTCTAGCCCAAACTCGAGAAAACACCAAATAAGCCTTCTAATATAAGGTTGAAATCTTGAATAAGTTTGGGGTTATGGTTTGTATATGAAAGGGGGTAATTTTAAATAGCTCTTCTTGTTGAAAAGTTTGAGAAAAAGTGATTTGAAAAGCCAAGCCACGTATTTGTTGATATATAAAGGATTAAGAGTTTGATTAAGAAAAGAGTTCTAATAAGATACAAACACTAAAAATTTTATTCCGGACGATCTGACCCTTGGAATTTGATGAAATTTTTCAGAGAATTAGCTGAAGACGATAGGAATCTATAGAAAAAAATTCAGCTAGATCGGATAATTCAATATTTTTAATTTTTTTTTTGCTAGAGAGTTTTATGTTTTGAGGACTCTTCTATATAATAAAAATTCAATTAAAACTCCATTTTAATTTCGATTTCGAAACCGTTTGAAATTCTCGCCTTTAAAAATAATAACAAACATATTTGAGCAATAAAATAATTTTATCTCAAAATTTATTTTCTCTCTTTATTTCGAAAATACCCAAAAATTACGCGGGTTGTTACACTTCCCCACTAACAATGGAATTTCGCCCTCGAAATTTGCCGAATGCCTAACTCTCAAAAATCAGGCCAACAATCTCCAAAAATAAACTCGTCACCAAAAAAAAATTCCTCACGTCTAATCTAGATGTCTAACACGAAATTATCATCCAAAGATTCTATCTCCAAAAATACGAACCACAAAACTGCATCAAACCCAAAACGAAACCCAAGACCCGAGGGTTGTCGTATAGCTAAGATCTGATACCACTCTGTAACACTCCGCCCGCCCGGAAAGAGCGAACGAAGATGCTACTATCGATAAAACTAACCAAAATCACAATATAACAAGGTATAGAGCATCTAAATCCCACCACAACAAAAGAGAACTACAAATCTCAATCTCTTCAAATTAATACCAAGTCTCTCGAATTACGTACAACAACTATCTAACTCGAAAATAAAATAAAAATCTCTAATGCTCTATACATCAAAATATATACAACCTTCTCAACTTGTATTCCCGAATATTCTTCCCAAAAGAATCCTCGCTAAAAATCAATCTCCATAGCGCCCCAAAATCCGCGCTAACCTGCCACTAAAAGAAAATATGGGGAAGTACACTATACGACAGGAAAGATGCTCAACAATAATATGTTAGCGATGAATAAAGCGTAACAATACGAATACGAATATTCAGATGCAAATCTCAATAGAATTTTATCAATAAATTTCTCAACAACACATTAACCGGGTCACCAGGCCTCAACCCATCCGCATATACTTTATCAAGTCATAGCACTTGGAAGTAGGAATTTTGGCGGGTGCCCAACGTCCGTGCCATATTAAAATCTCATCACAACGTGCTCAACGACAACATGAATAATACCACATGAATAAAAATAATTCCAGCAATTATTTTTCCAGATTTCAATGAATTTGACAATTCAAAATATGAGTTCAATTAACAAGAATTCAACGGAATCAACACTCGCGAGATTTAGGAGCATATTGTGTAAAATCCCATACCTCAAAATCATCACATAATTCATCCTCAAAATCTAATCACACCATCACGTTCCTCTTGCAAAAATAATCAAATCTCGTTCTAGCCCAAACTCGAGAAAACACCAAATAAGCCTTCTAATCTAAGGTTGAAATCTTGAATAAGTTTGGGGTTATGGTTTGTATATGAAAGGGGGTAATTTTAAATAGCTCTTCTTGTTGAAAAGTTTGAGAAAAAGTGATTTGAAAAGCCAAGCCACGTATTTGTTGATATATAAAGGATTAAGAGTTTGATTAAGAAAAGAGTTCTAATAAGATACAAACACTAAAAATTTTATTCCGGACGATCGGACCCTTGGAATTTGATGAAATTTTTCAGAGAATTAGCTGAAGACGATAGGAATCTATAGAAAAAAATTCAGCTAGATCGGATAATTCAATATTTTTAATTTTTTTTTTGCTAGAGAGTTTTATGTTTTGAGGACTCTTCTATATAATAAAAATTCAATTAAAACTCCATTTTAATTTCGATTTCGAAACCGTTTGAAATTCTCGCCTTTAAAAATAATAACAAACATATTTGAGCAATAAAATAATTTTATCTCAAAATTTATTTTCTCTCTTTATTTCGAAAATACCCCAAAAATTACGCGGGTTGTTACACTTCCCCACTAACAATGGAATTTCGCCCTCGAAATTTGCCGAATGCCTAACTCTCAAAAATCAGGCCAACAATCTTCAAAAATAAACTCGTCACCAAAAATAAATTCCTCACGTCTAATCTAGATGTCTAACACGAAATTATCATCCAAAGATTCTATCTCCAAAAATACGAACCACAAAACTGCATCAAACCCAAAACGAAACCCAAGACCCGAGGGTTGTCGTATAGCTAAGATCTGATACCACTCTGTAACACTCCGCCCGCCCGGGGAGAGCGAACGGAGATGCTACTATCGATAAAACTAACCAAAATCACAGTATAACAAGGTATAGAGCATCTAAATCCCACCACAACAAAAGAGAACTACAAATCTCAATCTCTTCAAATTAATACCAAGTCTCTCGAATTACGTACAACAACTATCTAACTCGAAAATAAAATAAAAATCTCTAATGCTCTATACATCAAAATATATACAACCTTCTCAACTTGTATTCCCGAATATTCTTCCCAAAAGAATCCTCGCTAAAAATCAATCTCCATAGCGCCCCAAAATCCGCGCTAACCTGCCACTAAAAGAAAATATGGGGAAGTACACTATACGACAGGAAAGATGCTCAACAATAATATGTTAGCGATGAATAAAGCATAACAATACGAATACGAATATTCAGATGCAAATCTCAATAGAATTTTATCAATAAATTTCTCAACAACACATTAACCGGGTCACCAGGCCTCAACCCATCATCATATACTTTATCAAGTCATAGCACTTGGAAGTAGGAATTTTGGCGGGTGCCCAACGTCCGTGCCATATTAAAATCTCATGACAACGTGCTCAACGACAACATGAATAATACCACATGAATAAAAATAATTCCAGTAATTATTTTTCCAGATTTCAATGAATTTAACAATTCAAAATATGAGTTCAATTAACAAGAATTCAACGGAATCAACACTCGCGAGATTTAGGAGCATATTGTGTAAAATCTCATACCTCAAAATCATCACATAATTCAGCCTCAAAATCTAATCACACCATCACGTTCCTCTCGCAAAAATAATCAAATCTTGTTCTAGCCCAAACTCGAGAAAACACCAAATAAGCCTTCAAATCTAAGGTTGAAATCTTGAATAAGTTTGGGGTTATGGTTTGTATATGAAAGGGGGTAATTTTAAATAGCTCTTCTAGTTGAAAAGTTTGAGAAAAAGTGATTTGAAAAGCCAAGCCACGTATTTGTTGATATATAAAGGATTAAGAGTTTGATTAAGAAAAGAGTTCTAATCAGATACAAACACTAAAAAATTTATTCCGGACGATCGGATCCTTGGAATTGGATGAAATTTTACAAAGAATTAGCTGAAGACGAGAGGAAGCTATAGAAAAAAATTCAGCTCGATCGGCTGGTTCAATATTTTTCAATATATTTTTTTTCCTAGAGACTTTTATGTTTTGAGGATTCTTCTATATAATAAAAATTCAATTAAAACTCCATTTTAATTTCGATTTCGAAACCGTTTGAAATTCTCGCCTTTAAAAATAATAACCAACATATTTGAGCAATAAAAATAATTTTATCTCAAAATTTATTTTTTCTCTTTATTTCGAAAATACCCCAAAAATTACGCAGATTGTTACACTTCCCCACTAACAATGAAAATTCGCCCTCGAAATTTGCCGAATGCCTAACTCTCAAAAATCAGGCCAACAATCTCCAAAAATAAACTCGTCACCAAAAATAAATTCCTCACGTCTAATCTAGATGTCTAACACGAAATTATCATTAAAAGATTCTATCTCCAAAAATACGAGCCACAAAACTGCATCAAACCCAAAACGAAACCCAAGACCCGAGGGTTGTCGTATAGCTAAGCTCTGATACCACTCTGTAACACTCCGCCCGCCCGAAGAGAGCGAACGGAGATGCTACTATCGATAAAACTAACCAAAATCACAATATAACAAGGTATAGAGCATCTAAATCCCACCACAACAAAAGAGAACTACAAATCTCAATCTCTTCAAATTAATACCAAGTCTCTCGAATTACATACAACAACTATCTAACTCGAAAATAAAATAAAAATCTCTAATGCTCTATACATCAAAATATATACAACCTTCTCAACTTGTATTCCCGAATATTCTTCCCAAAAGAATCCTCGCTAAAAATCAATCTCCATAGCGCCCCAAAATCCGCGCTAACCTGCCACTAAAAGAAAATATGGGGAAGTACACAATACGACAGGAAAGATGCTCAACAATAATATGTTAGCGATGAATAAAGCCTAACAATACGAATACGAATATTCAGATGCAAATCTCAATAGAATTTTATCAATAAATTTCTCAACAACACATTAACCGGGTCACCAGGCCTCAACCCATCCGCATATACTTTATCAAGTCATAGCACTTGGAAGTAGGAATTTTGGCGGGTGCCCAACGTCCGTGCCATATTAAAATCTCATGACAACGTGCTCAACGACAACATGAATAATACCACATGAATAAAAATAATTCCAGTAATTATTTTTCCAGATTTCAATGAATTTAACAATTCAAAATATGAATTCAATTAACAAGAATTCAACGGAATCAACACTCGCGAGATTTAGGAGCATATTGTGTAAAATCCCATACCACGAAATCATCACATAATTCTGCCTCAAAATCTAATCACACCATCACGTTCCACTCGCAAAAATAATCAAATCTCGTTCTAGCGCAAACTCGAGAAAACACCAAATAAGCCTTCTAATCTAAGGTTGAAATCTTGAATAAGTTTGGGGTTATGGTTTGTATATGAAAGGGGGTAATTTTAAATAGCTCTTCTGGTTGAAAAGTTTGAGAAAAAGTGATTTGAAAAGCCAAGCCACGTATTTGTTGATATATAAAGGATTAAGAGTTTGATTAAGAAAAGAGTTCTAATCAGATACAAACACTAAAAAAATTATTCCGGACGATCGGAGCCTTGGAATTGAATGAAATTTTACAAAGAATTAGCTGAAGACAAGAGGAAGCTATAGAAAAAAATTCAGCTCGATCGGACAGTTCAATATTTTTGAATATTTTTTTTTTTGCTAGAGAGTTTTATGTTTTGAGAAATCTTCTATATAATAAAAATTCAATTAAAACTCCATTTTAATTTCGATTTCGAAACCGTTTGAAATTCTCGCCTTTAAAAATAATAACCAACATATTTCAGCAATAAAAATAATTTTATCTCAAAATTTATTTTTTCCCTTTATTTCGAAAATACCCCAAAAATTACGCAGATTGTTACACTTCCCCACTAACAATGGAAATTCGCCCTCGAAATTTTTCGAATGTCAAACTCTCAAAAATCAGGCCAACAATCACCAAAAATAAACTCGTCACCAAAAATTAATTCCTCACATCTAATCTAGATGTCTAACACGAAATTATCATCCAAAGATTCTATCTCCAAAAATACGAACCACAAAACTGCATCAAACCCAAAACGAAACCCAAGACCCGAGGGTTGTCGTATAGCTAAGCTCTGATACCACTCTGTAACACTCCGCCCGCCCGAAGAGAGCGAACGGAGATGCTACTATCGATAAAACTAACCAAAATCACAATATAACAAGGTATAGAGCATCTAAATCCCACCACAACAAAAGAGAACTACAAATCTCAATCTCTTCAAATTAATACCAAGTCTCTCGAATTACATACAACAACTATCTAACTCGAAAATAAAATAAAAATCTCTAATGCTCTATACATCAAAATATATACAACCTTCTCAACTTGTATTCCCGAATATTCTTCCCAAAAGAATCCTCGCTAAAAATCAATCTCCATAGCGCCCCAAAATCCGCGCTAACCTGCCACTAAAAGAAAATATGGGGAAGTACACAATACGACAGGAAAGATGCTCAACAATAATATGTTAGCGATGAATAAAGCGTAACAATACGAATACGAATATTCAGATGCAAATCTCAATAGAATTTTATCAATAAATTTCTCAACAACACATTAACCGGGTCACCAGGCCTCAACCCATCCGCATATACTTTATCAAGTCATAGCACTTGGAAGTAGGAATTTTGGCGGGTGCCCAACGTCCGTGCCATATTAAAATCTCATGACAACGTGCTCAACGACAACATGAATAATACCACATGAATAAAAATAATTCCAGTAATTATTTTTCCAGATTTCAATGAATTTAACAATTCAAAATATGAGTTCAATTAACAAGAATTCAACGGAATCAACACTCGCGAGATTTAGGAGCATATTGTGTAAAATCTCATACCTCAAAATCATCACATAATTCAGCCTCAAAATCTAATCACACCATCACGTTCCTCTCGCAAAAATAATCAAATCTTGTTCTAGCCCAAACTCGAGAAAACACCAAATAAGCCTTCAAATCTAAGGTTGAAATCTTGAATAAGTTTGGGGTTATGGTTTGTATATGAAAGGGGGTAATTTTAAATAGCTCTTTTGGTTGAAAAGTTTGAGAAAAAGTGATTTGAAAAGCCAAGCCACGTATTTGTTGATATATAAATGATTAAGAGTTTGATTAAGAAAAGAGTTCTAATCAGATACAAACACTAAAAAATTTATTCCGGACGATCGGATCCTTGGAATTGGATGAAATTTAACAAAGAATTAGCTGAAGACGAGAGGAAGCTATAGAAAAAAATTCAGCTCGATCGGCCGGTTCAATATTTTTCAATATATTTTTTTTCCTAGAGACTTTTATGTTTTGAGGACTCTTCTACATAATAAAAATTCAATTAAAACTCCATTTTAATTTCGATTTCGAAACCGTTTGAAATTCTCGCCTTTAAAAATAATAACCAACATATTTGAGCAATAAAAATAATTTTATCTCAAAATTTATTTTTTCTCTTTATTTCGAAAATATCCCAAAAATTACGCGGGTTGTTACACTTCCCCACTAACAATGAAAATTCGCCCTCGAAATTTGCCGAATGCCTAACTCTCAAAAATCAGGCCAACAATCTCCAAAAATAAACTCGTCACCAAAAATAAATTCCTCACGTCTAATCTAGATGTCTAACACGAAATTATCATTAAAAGATTCTATCTCCAAAAATACGAGCCACGAAACTGCAACAGACCCAAAACGAAACCCACGACCCAGGGTTGTCGTATACCTAAGATCTGATACCACTCTGTAACACTCCGCCCGCCCGGGGAGAGCGAACGGAGATGCTACTATCGATAAAACTAACCAAAATCACAATATAACAAGGTATAGAGGATCTAAATCCCACAACAACAAAAGAGAACTACAAATCTCAATCTCTTCAAATTAATACCAAGTCTCTCGAATTACGTACAACAACTATCTAACTCGAAAATAAAATAAAAATCTCTAATGCTCTATACATCAGAATATATACAATCTTCTCAACTTGTATTCCCGAATATTCTTCCCAAAAGAATCCTCGCTAAAAATCAATCTCCATAGCGCCCCAAAATCCGCGCTAACCTGCCACTAAAAGAAAATATGGGGAAGTACACTATACGACAGGAAAGATGCTCAACAATAATATGTTAGCGATGAATAAAGCCTAACAATACGAATACGAATATTCAAATGCAAATCTCAATATAATTTTATCAATAAATTTCTCAACAACACATTAACCGGGTCACCAGGCCTCTCCCTATCCGCATATGCTTTATCAAGTCATAGCCCTTGGAAGTAGGAATTTTGGCGGGTGCCCAACGTCCGTGCCATATTAAAAGCTCATGACAACGTGCTCAACGACAACATGAATAATACCACATGAATAAAAATAATTCCAGCAATTATTTTTCCAGATTTCAATGAATTTAACAATTCAAAATATGAGTTCAATTAACAAGAATTCAACGGAATCAACACTCGCGAGATTTAGGAGCATATTGTGTAAAATCCCATACCACGAAATCATCACATAATTCAGCCTCAAAATCTAATCACACCATCACGTTCCTCTCCCAAAAATAATCAAATCTCGTTCTAGCGCAAACTCGAGAAAACACCAAATAAGCCTTCTAATCTAAGGTCGAAATCTTGAATAAGTTTGGGGTTATGGTTTGTATATGAAAGGGGGTAATTTTAAATAGCCCTTCTGGCTGAAAAGTTTGAGAAAAAGTGAGTTGAAAAGCGAAGCCACGTATTTGTTGATATATAAAGGATTAAGAGTTTGATTAAGAAAAGAGTTCTATTCAGATACAAACACTAAAAAATTTATTCCGGACGATCGGACCCTTGGAATTGGATGAAATTTTACAAAGAATTAGCTGAAGACAAGAGGAAGCAATAGAAAAAAATTCAGCTCGATCGGACCGTTCAATATTTTTGAATATTTTTTTTTTGCTAGAGAGTTTTATGTTTTGAGGACTCTTCTATATAATAAAAATTCAATTAAAACTCCATTTTAATTTCGATTTCGAAACCTTTTGAAATTCTCACCTTTAAAAATAATAACAAACCTATTTGAGCAATAAAAATAATTTTATCTCAAAATTTATTTTTTTCCCTTTATTTCGAAAATACCCCAAAAATTACGCAGAATATTACACTTCCCCACTAACAATGGAAATTCGCCCTCGAAATTTTTCGAATGTCAAACTCTCAAAAATCAGGCCAACAATCACCAAAAATAAACTCGTCACCAAAAATTAATTTCTCACATCTAATCAAGATGTCTAACACGAAATTATCATCCAAAGATTCTATCTCCAAAAATACGAGCCACAAAACTGCATCAAACCCAAAACGAAACCCAAGACCCGAGGGTTGTCGTATAGCTAAGCTCTGATACCACTCTGTAACACTCCGCCCGCCCGAAGAGAGCGAACGGAGATGCTACTATCGATAAAACTAACCAAAATCACAATATAACAAGGTATAGAGCATCTAAATCCCACAACAACAAAAGAGAACAACAAATCTCAATCTGTTCAAATTAATACCAAGTCTCTCGAATTACATACAACAACTATCTAACTCGAAAATAAAATAAAAATCTCTAATGCTCTATACATCAAAATATATACAATCTTCTCAACTTGTATTCCCGAATATTCTTCCCAAAAGAATCCTCGCTAAAAATCAATCTCCATAGCGCCCCAAAATCCGCGCTAACCTGCCACTAAAAGAAAATATTGGGAAGTACACAATACGACATGAAATATGCTCAACTGTAATATGTTAGCGATGAATAAAGCGTAACAATACGAATACGAATATTCAAATGCAAATCTCAATCTAATTTTATCAATAAATTTATCAACAACACATTAACCGGGTCACCAGGCCTCACCCCATCCTCATATGCTTTATCAAGTCATATCCCTTGGAAGTAGGAATTTTGGCGAGTGCCCAACGTCCGTGCCATATTAAAATCTCATGACAACGTGCTCAACGACAACATGAATAATACCACATGAATAAAAATAATTCCAGCAATTATTTTTCCAGATTTCAATGAATTTAACAATTCAAAATATGAGTTCAATTAACAAGAATTCAACAGAATCAACACTCGCGAGATTTATGAGCATATTGTGTAAAATCCCATACCTCAAAATCATCACATAATTCAGCGTCAAAATCTAATCACGCCATCACGTTTCTCTCGCAAAAATAATCAAATCTCGTTCTAGCCCAAACTCGAGAAAGCACCAAATAAGCCTTCTAATATAAGGTTGAAATCTTAAATAAGTTTGGGGTTATGGTTTGTATATGAAAGGGGGTAATTTTAAATAGCTCTTCTGGTTGAAAAGTTTGAGAAAAAGTGATTTGAAAATCCAAGCCACGTATTTGTTGATATATAAAGGATTAAGAGTTTGATTAAGAAAAGAGTTCTAATCAGATACAAACACTAAAAAATTTATTCCGGACGATCGGATCCTTGGAATTGGATGAAATTTTACAAAGAATTAGCTGAAGACGAGAGAAAGCTATAGAAAAAAATTCAGCTCGATCGGCCGGTTCAATATTTTTCAATATTTTTTTTTCCTAGAGACTTTTATGTTTTGAGGACTCTTCTACATAATAAAAATTCAATTAAAACTCCATTTTAATTTCGATTTCGAAACCGTTTGAAATTCTCGCATTTAAAAATAATAACCAACATATTTGAGCAATAAAAATAATTTTATCTCAAAATTTATTTTTTCTCTTTATTTCGAAAATTTCCCAAAAATTACGCGGGTTGTTACACTTTCCCACTAACAATGGAAATTCACCCTCGAAATTTGCCGAATGCCTAACTCTAAAAAATCAGGCCAACAATCTCCAAAAATAAACTCGTCACCAAAAATAAATTCCTCACATCTAATCTAGATGTCTAACACGAAATTATCATCCAAAGATTCTATCTCCAAAAATACGAGCAACAAAACTACAACAGACCCAAAACGAAACCCAAGACCCGAGGGTTGTCGTATAGCTAATCCCTGATACCACTCTGTAACACTCCGCCCGCCCGGAAAGAGCGAACGAAGATGCTACTATCGATAAAACTAACCAAAATCACAATATAACAAGGTATAGAGCATCTAAATCCCACAACAACAAAAGAGAACTACAAATCTCAATCTTTTCAAATTAATACCAAGTCTCTCGAATTACATACGACAAATATCTAACTCGAAAATAAAATAAAAATATCTAATGCTCTATATATCAAAATATATACAATCTTCTCAACTTGTATTCCCGAATATTCTTCCCAAAAGAATCCTCGCTAAAAATCAATCTCCGTAGCGCCCCAAAATCCGCGCTAACCTGCCACTAAAAGAAAATATGGGGAAGTACACTATACGACAGGAAAGATGCTCAACAATAATATGTTAGCGATGAATAAAGCCTAACAATACGAATACGAATATTCAAATGTAAATCTCAATAGAATTTTATCAACAAATTTCTCAACAACACATTAACCGGGTCACCAGGCCTCACCCCATCCGTATATGCTTTATCAAGTCATAGCCCTTGGAAGTAAGAATTTTGGCGGGTGCCCAACGTCCGTGCAATATTAAAATCTCATGACAACGTGCTCAACGACAACGTGAATAATATCACATGAATAAAAATAATTCCAGCAATTATTTTTCCAGATTTCAATGAATTTAACAATTCAAAATATGAGTTCAATTAACAAGAATTCAACGGAATCAACACTCGCGAGATTTAGGAGCATATTGTGTAAAATTCCATACCACGAAATCATCACATAATTCAGCCTCAAAATCTAATCACACCATCACGTTCCTCTCGCAAAAATAATCAAATCTCGTTCTAGCGCAAACTCGAGAAAACACCAAATAAGCCTTCTAATCTAAGGTTGAAATCTTGAATAAGTTTGGGTTATGGTTTGTATATGAAAGGGGGTAATTTTAAATAGCTCTTCTGGTTGAAAAGTTTGAGAAAAAACTGATTTGAAAAGCCAAGCCACGTATTTGTTGATATATAAAGGATTACGAGTTTGATTAAGAAAAGAGTTCTAATCAGATACAAACACTAAAAAATTTATTTCGGACGATCGGACCCTTCGAATTGGATGAAATTTTACAAAGAACTAGCTGAAGACAAGAGGAGGCTATAGAAAAAAATTCAGCTCGATCGACGAGTTCAATATTTTTAAATATTTTTTTTTGCCAGAATGTTTTGAGGACTCTTCTATATAATAAAAATTCAATTAAAACTCCATTTTAATTTCGATTTCGAAACCGTTTGAAATTCTCGCCTTTAAAAATAATAACAAACATATTTGAGCAATAAAATTAATTTTATCTCAATTTTTTTTTCTCGTTATTTCGAAAATACCCCAAAAATTATGCGGGTTGTTACACTTCCCCACTAACAATGGAAATTCGCCCTCGAAATTTGACGAATGCCTAACTATCGAAAATCAGGCCAACAATCTTCAAAAATAAACTCGTCACCAAAAATAAATTCCTCACATCTAATCTAGATGTCTAACATGAAATTATCATCCAAAGATTCTATCTCCAAAAATACGAGCAAAAAAACTACAACAGACCCAAAACGAAACTCAAGACCCGAGGGTTGTCGTATAGCTAAGCCCTGATACCACTTTGTAACACTCCGCCCACCCGAAAAGAGCGAACGAAGATGCTACGATCGATAAAACTAACCAAAATCACAATATAACAAGGTATAGAGCATCTAAATCCCACAACAACAAAAGAGAACTACAAATCTCAATCTCTTCAAATTAATACCAAGTCTCTCGAATTACATACAACAACTATCTAACTCGAAAATAAAATAAAAATCTCTAATGCTCTATACATCAAAATATATACAATCTTCTCAACTTGTATTCCCGAATATTCTTCCCAAAAGAATCCCCGCTAAAAATCAATCTCCATAGCGCCCCAAAATCCGCGCTAACCTGCCACTAAAAGAAAATATGGGGAAGTACATAATACGACAGGAAAGATGCTCAACAATAATATGTTAGCGATGAATAAAGTGTAAAAATACGAATACGAATATTCAAATGCAAATCTCAATAGAATTTTATCAATAAATATCTCAACAACACATTAACCGGGTCACCAGGCCTCACCCCATCCGTATATGCTTTATCAAGTCATAGCCCTTGGAAGTAGGAATTTTGGCGGGTGCCCAACGTCCGTGCCATATTAAAATCTCATGACAACGTGCTCAACGACAATGTGAATAATATCACATGAATAAAAATAATTCCAGCAATTATTTTTCCAGATTTCAATGAATTTAACAATTCAAAATATGAGTTCAATTAACAAGAATTCAACGGAATCAACACTCGCGAGATTTAGGAGCATATTGTGTAAAATCCCATACCACGAAATCATCACATAATTCAGCCTCAAAATCTAATCACACCATCACGTTCCTCTCGCAAAAATAATCAAATCTCGTTCTAGCGCAAACTCGACAAAACACCAAATAAGCCTTGTAATCTAAGGTTGAAATCTTGAATAAGTTTGGGGTTATGGTTTGTATATGAAAGGGGGTAATTTTAAATAGCTCTTCTGGTTAAAAAGTTTGAGAAAAAAGTGATTTGAAAAGACAAGCCACGTATCTGTTGATATATAAAGGATTAAGAGTTTGATTAAGAAAAGAGTTCTAATCAGATACAAACACTAAAAAATTTATTTCGGACGATCGGACCCTTGGAATTGGATGAAATTTTACAGAGAATTAGCTGAAGACGAGAGAAAGCTATAGAAAAAAATTCAGCTCGATCGGCCGTTCAATATTTTTAAATATTTTTTTTTGCTAGAATGTTTTGAGGACTCTTCTATATAATAAAAATTCGATTAAAACTCCATTTTAATTTCGATTTCGAAACCGTTTGAAATTCTCGCCTTTAAAAATAATAACAAACATATATGTGCAATAAAAATAATTTTATCTCAAAATTTATTTTTTCTCTTTATTTCGAAAATACCCCAAAAATTATGCGGGTTGTTACACTGCCCCACTAACAATGGAAATTCGCCCTCGAAATTTGCCGAATGCCTAACTCTAAAAAATCAGGCCAACAATCTCCCAAAATAAACTCGTCACCAAAAATAAATTCCTCACATCTAATCTAGATGACTAACACGAAATTATCATCCAAAGATTCTATCTCCAAAAATACGAGCAACAAAACTACAACAGACCCAAAACGAAACCCAAGACCCGAGGGTTGTCGTATAGCTAATCCCTGATACCACTCTGTAACACTCCGCCCGCCCGGAAAGAGCGAACAAAGATGCTACTATCGATAAAACTAACCAAAATCACAATATAACAAGGTATAGAGCATCTAAATCCCACAACAACAAAAAAGAACTACAAATCTCAATCTCTTCAAATTAATACCAAGTCTCTCGAATTACATACAACAACTATCTAACTCGAAAATAAAATAAAAATCTCTAATGCTCTATACATCAAAATATATACAATCTTCTCAACTTGTATTCCCGAATATTCTTCCCAAAAGAATCCTCGCTAAAAATCAATCTCCATAGCGCCCCAAAATCCGCGCTAACCTGCCACTAAAAGAAAATATGGGGAAGTACACTATACGACAGGAAAGATGCTCAACAATAATATGTTAGCGATGAATAAAGCGTAACAATACGAATACGAATATTCAAATGCAAATCTCAATAGAATTTTATCAATAAATTTCTCAACAACACGTTAACCGGGTCACCATGCCTCTCCCTATCCGCATATGCTTTATCAAGTCATAGCCCTTGGAAGTAGGAATTTTGGCGAGTGCCCAACGTCCGTGCCATATTAAAATCTCATGACAACGTGCTCAACGACAACATGAATAATACCACATGAATAAAAATAATTCCAGCAATTATTTTTCCAGATTTCAATGAATTTAACAATTCAAAATATGAGTTCAATTAACAAGAATTCAACGGAATCAACACTCGCGAGATTTAGGAGCATATTGTGTAAAATCCCATACCACGAAATCATCACATAATTCAGCCTCAAAATCTAATCACACCATCACGTTCCTCTCGCAAAAATAATCAAATCTCGTTCTAGCGCAAACTCGAGAAAACACCAAATAAGCCTTGTAATCTAAGGTTGAAATCTTGAATAAGTTTGGGGTTATGGTTTGTATATGAAAGGGGGTAATTTTAAATAGCTCTTCTGGTTGAAAAGTTTGAGAAAAAAGTGATTTGAAAAGCCAAGCCACGTATCTGTTGATATATAAAGGATTAAGAGTTTGATTAAGAAAAGAGTTCTAATCAGATACAAACACTAAAAAATTTATTTCGGACGATCGGACCCTTGGAATTGGATGAAATTTTACAGAGAATTAGCTGAAGACGAGAGGAAGCTATAGAAAAAAATTCAGCTCGATCGGCCGTTCAATATTTTTAAATATTTTTTTTTTGCTAGAATGTTTTGAGGACTCTTCTATATAATAAAAATTCAATTAAAACTCCATTTTAATTTCAATTTCGAAACCGTTTGAAATTATCGCCTTTAAAAATAATAACAAACATATTTGAGCAATAAAAATAATTTTATCTCAAAATTTATTTTTTCTCTTTATTTCGAAAATACCCCAAAAATTACGCGGGTTGTTACACTTCCCCACTAACAATGGAAATTCGCCCTCGAAATTTGCCGAATGCCTAACTCTCAAAAATCAGGCCAACAATCTCCAAAAATAAACTCGTCACCAAAAATTAATTCCTCACATCTAATCTAGATGTCTAACACGAAATTATCATCCAAAGATTCTATCTCCAAAAATACGAGCAACAAAGCTACAAAAGACCCAAAACGAAACCCAAGACCCGAGGGTTGTCGTATAGCTAAGCCCTGATACCACTTTGTAACACTCCGCCCGCCCGAAAAGAGCGAACGAAGATGCTACTATCGATAAAACTAACCAAAATCACAATATAACAAGGTATAGAGCATTTAAATCCCACAACAACAAAAGAGAACTACAAATCTCAATCTCTTCAAATTAATACCAAGTCTCTCGAATTACATACAACAACTATCTAACTCGAAAATAAAATAAAAATCTCTAATGCTCTCTACATCAAAATATATACAATCTTCTCAACTTGTATTCCCGAATATTCTTCCCAAAAGAATTCTCGCTAAAAATCAATCTCCATAGCGCCCTAAAATCCGCGCTAACCTGCCACTAAAAGAAAATATGGGGAAGTACACAATACGACAGGAAAGATGCTCAACAATAATATGTTAGCGATGAATAAAGCGTAACAATACGAATACGAATATTCAAATGCAAATCTCAATAGAGTTTTATCAATAAATTTCTCAACAACACATTAACCGGGTCACCAGGCCTCACCCCATCCGTATATGCTTTATCAAGTCATAGCCCTTGGAAGTAGGAATTTTGGCGGGTGCCCAACGTCCGTGCCATATTAAAATCTCATGACAACGTGCTCAACGACAACATGAATAAAAATAATTCCAGCAATTATTTTTCCAGATTTCAATGAATTTAACAATTCAAAATATGAGTTCAATTAACAAGAATTCAACGGAATCAACACTCGCGAGATTTAGGAGCATATTGTGTAAAATCCTATACCTCAAAATCATCACATAATTCAGCCTCAAAATCTATTCACACCATCACGTTCCTCTCGCAAAAATAATCAAATCTCGTTCTAGCGCAAACTCAAGAAAACACCAAATAAGCCTTCTAATCTAAGGATGAAATCTTGAATAAGTTTGGGGTTATGGTTTGTATATGAAAGGGGGTAATTTTAAATAGCTCTTCTGGTTGAAAAGTTTGAGAAAAAAGTGATTTGAATTGATATATAAAGGATTAAGAGTTTGATTAAGAAAAGAGTTCTAATCAGATACAAACACTAAAAAATTTATTTCGGACGATCGGACCCTTGGAATTGGATGAAATTTTACAGAGAATTAGCTGAAGACGAGAGGAAGCTATAGAAAAAAATTCAGCTCGATCGGCCAGTTCAATATTTTTAAATATTTTTTTTTTGCTAGAGACTTTTATGTTTTGAGAACTCTTCTATATAATAAAAATTCAATTAAAACTACATTTTAATTTCGATTTCGAAACCGTTTGAAATTCTCGCCTTTAAAAATAATAACAAACATATTTGAGCAATAAAAATAATTTTATCTCAAAATTTATTTTTTCTCTTTATTTCGAAAATACCCCAAAAATTACGCGGGTTGTTACACTTCCCCACTAACAATGGAAATTCGCCCTCGAAATTTGCCGAATGCCTAACTCTAAAAAATCAGGCCAACAATCTCCAAAAATAAACTCGTCACCAAAAATTAATTCCTCACATCTAATCTAGATGTCTAACACGAAATTATCATCCAAAGATTCTATCTCCAAATATACGAGCAACAAAACTACAACAGACCCAAAACGAAACCCAAGACCCGAGGGTTGTCGTATAGCTAAGCCCTGATACCACTCTATAACACTCCGCCCGCCTGGAAAGAGCGAACGGAGATGCTACTATCGATAAAACTAACCAAAATCACAATATAACAAGGTATAGAGCATCTAAATCCCACAACAACAAAAGAGAACAACAAATCTTAATCTGTTCAAATTAATACCAAGTCTCTCGAATTACATACAACAACTATCTAACTCGAAAATAAAATAAAAATCTCTAATGCTCTATACATCAAAATATATACAATCTTCTCAACTTGTATTCCCGAATATTCTTCCCAAAAGAATCCTCGCTAAAAATCAATCTCCATAGCGCCCCAAAATCCGCGCTAACCTGCCACTAAAAGAAAATATTGGGAAGTACACAATACGACATGAAATATGCTCAACTGTAATATGTTAGCGATGAATAAAGCGTAACAATACGAATACGAATATTCAAATGCAAATCTCAATCTAATTTTATCAATAAATTTATCAACAACACATTAACCGGGTCACCAGGCCTCACCCCATCCTCATATGCTTTATCAAGTCATATCCCTTGGAAGTAGGAATTTTGGCGAGTGCCCAACGTCCGTGCCATATTAAAATCTCATGACAACGTGCTCAACGACAACATGAATAATACCACATGAATAAAAATAATTCCAGCAATTATTTTTCCAGATTTCAATGAATTTAACAATTCAAAATATGAGTTCAATTAACAAGAATTCAACAGAATCAACACTCGCGAGATTTATGAGCATATTGTGTAAAATCCCATACCTCAAAATCATCACATAATTCAGCGTCAAAATCTAATCACGCCATCACGTTTCTCTCGCAAAAATAATCAAATCTCGTTCTAGCCCAAACTCGAGAAAGCACCAAATAAGCCTTCTAATATAAGGTTGAAATCTTAAATAAGTTTGGGGTTATGGTTTGTATATGAAAGGGGGTAATTTTAAATAGCTCTTCTGGTTGAAAAGTTTGAGAAAAAGTGATTTGAAAAGCCAAGCCACGTATTTGTTGATATATAAAGGATTAAGAGTTTGATTAAGAAAAGAGTTCTAATCAGATACAAACACTAAAAAATTTATTCCGGACGATCGGATCCTTGGAATTGGATGAAATTTTACAAAGAATTAGCTGAAGACGAGAGAAAGCTATAGAAAAAAATTCAGCTCGATCGGCCGGTTCAATATTTTTCAATATTTTTTTTTCCTAGAGACTTTTATGTTTTGAGGACTCTTCTACATAATAAAAATTCAATTAAAACTCCATTTTAATTTCGATTTCGAAACCGTTTGAAATTCTCGCATTTAAAAATAATAACCAACATATTTGAGCAATAAAAATAATTTTATCTCAAAATTTATTTTTTCTCTTTATTTCGAAAATATCCCAAAAATTACGCGGGTTGTTACACTTCCCCACTAACAATGGAAATTCGCCCTCGAAATTTACCGAATGCCTAACTCTAAAAAATCAGGCCAACAATCTCCAAAAATAAACTCGTCACCAAAAATAAATTCCTCACATCTAATCTAGATGTCTAACACGAAATTATCATCCAAAGATTCTATCTCCAAAAATACGAGCAACAAAACTACAACAGACCCAAAACGAAACCCAAGACCCGAGGGTTGTCGTATAGCTAATCCCTGATACCACTCTGTAACACTCCGCCCGCCCAAAAAAGAGCGAACGAAGATGCTACTATCGATAAAACTAACCAAAATCACAATATAACAAGGTATAGAGCATCTAAATCCCACAACAACAAAAGAGAACTACAAATCTCAATCTGTTCAAATTAATACCAAGTCTCTCGAATTACATACAACAACTATCTAACTCGAAAATAAAATAAAAATCTCTAATGCTCTATACATCAGAATATATACAATCTTCTCAACTTGTATTCCCGAATATTCTTCCCAAAAGAATCCTCGCTAAAAATCAATCTCCATAGCGCCCCAAAATCCGCGCTAACCTGCCACTAAAAGAAAATATGGGGAAGTACACAATACGACAGGAAATATGCTCAACAGTAATATGTTAGCGATGAATAAAGCGTAACAATACGAATACGAATATTCAAATGCAAATCTCAATCTAATTTTATAAATAAATTTATCAACAACACATTAACCGGGTCACCAGGCCTCACCCCATCCTCATATGCTTTATCAAGTCATATCCCTTGGAAGTAGGAATTTTGGCGGGTGCCCAACGTCCGTGCCATATTAAAATCTCATGACAACGTGCTCAACGACAACATGAATAATACCACTTGAATAAAAATAATTCCAGCAATTATTTTTCCAGATTTCAATGAATTTAACAATTCAAAAATATGAGTTCAATTAACAAGAATTCAACGGAATCAAAACTCGCGAGATTTAGGAGCATATTGTGTAAAATCCCATACCTCAAAATCATCACATAATTCATCCTCAAAATCTAATCACGCCATCACGTTCCTCTCGCAAAAATAATCAAATCTTGTTCTAGCCCAAACTCGAGAAAGCACCAAATAAGCCTTCTAATCTAAGGTTGAAATCTTAAATAGGTTTGGGGTTATGGTTTGTATAGGAAAGGGGGTAATTTTAAATAGCTCTTCTGGTTAAAAAGTTTGAGAAAAAGTGATTTAAAAAGCCAAGCCACGTATTTGTTGATATATAAAGGATTAAGAGTTTGATTAAGAAAAGAGTTCTAATTAGATATAAACACTAAAAATTTTATTCCGGACGATCGGACCCTTGGAATTGGATGAAATTTTACAGAGAATTAGCTGAAGACGAGAGGAAGCTATAGAAAAAAATTCAGCTCGATCGGATCGATCAATATTTTAAAATATTTTTTTTTCTAGAGAGTTTTATGTCTTGAGGACTCTTCTATATAATAAAAATTCAATTAAAACTCCATTTTAATTTCAATTTCGAAATCGTTTCATTTCTCGCCTTTAAAAATAATAACCAACATATTTGAGCAATAAAAATAATTTTACCTCAAAATTTATTTTTTCTCTTTATTTCGAAAATACCCCAAAAATTACGCGGGTTGTTACACTTCCCCACTAACAATGGAATTTTCGAAATTTCTGAATGCCTAACTCTCAAAATACAGGCCAACAATCTCCAAAAATAAACTCGTCACAAAAAATAAATTCCTCACATCTAATCTAGATGTCTAAGACGAAATTATCATCCAAAGATTCTATCTCCAAAAATACGAGCCACAAAACTGCAACAGACCCAAAACGAAACCCAAGACCTGAGGGTTGTCGTATACCTAAGCTCTGATACCACACCGTCCGTCCGGGGAGAGCGAACGGAGATGCTACTATCGATAAAACTAACCAAAATCACAATATAACAAGGTATAGAGCATCTAAATCCCACAACAACAAAAGAGAACTACAAATCTCAATCTTTTCAAATTAATACCAAGTCCCTCGAATTACATTCAACCACTATCTAACTCGAAAATAAAATAAAAATATCTAATGCTCTATACATCAAAATATATACAATCTTCTCAACTTGTATTCCCGAATATTCTTCCCAAAAGAATCCTTGCTAAAAATCAATCTCCATAGCGCACCAAAATCCGCGTTAACCTGCCACTAAGAGAAAATATGGGAAAGTACACAATACGACAGGTTAGATACACAACAATAATATGTTAGCGATGAATAAAGCGTAACAATACGAATACGAATATTCAAATGCAAATCTCAATAGAATTTTATCAATAAATTTATCAACAACACATTAACCGGGTCACCATGCCTCACCCCATCCGCATATGCTTTATCAAGTCATAGCCCTTGGAAGTAGGAGTTTTGGCTGGTGCCCAATGTCCGTGCCATTTTAAAATCTCATGACAACGTGCTCAACGACAACATGAATAAAAATAATTCCATAAATTATTTTTCCAGATTTCAATGAATTTAACAATTCAAAATATGAGTTCAATTAACAAGAATTCAACGGAATCAACACTCGCGAGATTTAGGAGCATATTGTGTAAAATCCCATTCCTCAAAATCATCACATAATTCAGCCTCAAAATCTAATCACACCATCACGTTCCTCTCGCAAAAATAATCAAATCTCGTTCTAGCCCAAACTCGAGAAAACACCAAATAAGCCTTCTAATCTAAGGTTGAAATCTTGAATAAGTTTGGGGTTATGGTTTGTATATGAAAGGGGGTAATTTTAAATAGCTCTTTGTAACACCCCGCCCGCCCGGGGAGAGCGAACTGAGCGCTAATGCGATAAAATAAATCCAAATCCACAAGTGACAAAGTATAGAGCATCTAAGTCCCACAACAACAAAAGAGAAACTACAAATCTCAATCTCTTCAAATTAAATACGAAATCTCTCGAATTACATACAACAACTAACTCGAAAATAAAATACAAATCTCCAAAGCTCTATACATCAAAATAATACAAATCTTTCCCAAACAATCCTCGCTAAAATCAATCTCCATAGCGCCCCAAAATTCGCGCTAACCTGCCACTAAAAGAAAATATGGGGAAGTACACAATACGACAGGAAAGATGCTCATAAATATATATTAGCGATGAATATAACACGAGTACGAATATTCAAATCAAAAGGCAAATCTCAAAGCATTTATCAATATAATTTCTCAACAACACATCAATGGATAACCAGGCCTCACCCCATTCGCATATGCTTTATCAAGCCATAGCACGGGAAACATGAATTTTGGCGGGTGCCCATCATCCGTGCCATATTAATATCTCATGACAACGTGCTTAACAATAATATAATGATACCACATGAATCAAAATAATTTCAACAATTATATTCTAGATTTCAATGAATTTATCAATTCAAATATGAGTTCAATTAACAAGAATTCAAAGAGAATGACACTCGCGAGATTTAAGGAGCATATTGTGTAAATCCCCATACCTCAAACCATGATGAAAAACCAATGATCACATCCTCAAGATCAACACAAAAGATCTACAAAAGCTCTTCTAAGAACCTCTAACAAAATAGCCCCAAGAACACCTCTAATCTAAGGTTGGAACTCACAAATCTCAAGGGCCAATGTGTATATAAAAAGAAGAGGAATATAAATATATTTGCTGCCAAAATTTGTGCCAAAAGTAGGTTAAAAGGGTTGCCCACGACTCCTTTTATAATGCAAAGAAATGAAGAGTTAGAATCCAAAAGACTCCTTTAAATAAGGCAAATAAATGAAGAGTTGGAAGTCAAAACAACTCTTGAAAATTACTTAATGTTCACCGACTTAGAATTCCAAGAGTTAAAAATATTTTAAAATTCGTTTTAACTCCGTTTTCGAAATCGTTTCAAATTCTCTCCCTTTAAAATAATATTCAACATATTTGAGCAATAAAAAATAATTTTATCAAAAACTTTATTTTCCTCCATTTTCCAGAAATTAATTAAAATAATCCAAAATTACGCGGATTGTTACACTTCCCCACTAACAATGGAATTTCGCCCTCGAAATTCGCCGAATGCCTAACTCTAAAAAAATCAGGCCAACAATCTCCAAAAATAATTTCGTCTCCAAAAATAAATTCCTCACATCTAATCTAGATGCATATCACGAATATCATCTAAAAATTTCTATCTCCAAAAATTGCTAACCACGCAATGAACCCAAAATCCAAGACCCGAGGGTTGCCGTATACCTAAGCTCTGATACCATTTGTCACACCCCGCCCGCCCAGGGAGAGCGAACTGAGCGCTAATGTGATAAAATAAATCCAAATCCACAAGTGACAAGGTATAGAGCATCTAAGTCCCACAACAACAAAAGAGAAACTACAAATCTAAATCTCTTCAAATTAAATACCAAATCTCTCGAATTACATACAACAACTAACTCGAAAATAAAATACAAATCTCCAAAGCTCTATACATCAAAATAATACAAATCTTTCCCAAACAATCCTCGCTAAAATCAATCTCCATAGCGCCCCAAAATCCGCGCTAACCTGCCACTAAAAGAAAATATGGGGAAGTACACAATACGACAGGAAAGATGCTCAACAAATATATATTACCGATGAATAAAATGTAACAACACGAGTACGAATATTCAAATCAAAATGCAAATCTCAAAGCATTTATCAATATAATTTCTCAACAACACATCAATGGGTAACCAGGCCTCACCCCATTCGCATATGCTTTATCAAGCCATAGCCCGGGAAGCATGAATTTTGGCGGGTGCCCATCATCCGTGCCTTATTAAAATCTCATGACAACGTGCTCAACAATAATATAATGATACCACATGAATCAAAATAATTTCAACAATTATATTCCAGATTTCAATGAATTTATCAATTCAAATATGAGTTCAATTAACAAGAATTCAAAGAGAATGACACTCGCGAGATTTAAGGAGCATATTGTGTAAAACCCCATACCTCAAACCATGATGAGAAACCAATGATCACATCCTCAAGATCAACACAAAAGATCTACAAAAGCTCTTCCAAGAACCTCCAAAAAAATAGCCCCAAGAACACCTCTAATCTAAGGTTGGAACTCACAAATCTCAAGGGCCAATGTGTATATAAAAAGAAGAGGAATATAAAATATATTTGCTGCCAAAATTTGTGCCAAAAGTAGGTTAAAACGGTTGCCCACGACTCCTTTTATAATGCAAAGAAATGAAGAGTTGGAATCCAAAAGACTCCTTTAAATAAGGCAAATAAAAGAAGAGTTGGAAGTCAAAACAACTCTTGAAAATTACTTAATGTTCACCGACTTAGAATTCCAAGAGTTAAAAACATTTTAAAATTCGTTTTAACTCCGTTTTTGAAATCGTTTCAAATTCTCTCCCTTTAAAATAATATTCAACATATTTGAGCAATAAAAATAATTTTATCAAAAACTTTATTTTCCTCCATTTTCCAGAAATTAATTAAAATAGCCCAAAATTACGCGGATTGTTACACTCTTCTGGTTGAAAAGTTTGAGAAAAAGTGATTTGAAAAGCCAAGCCACGTATTTTTTGATATATAAAGGATTAAGAGTTTTATTAAGAAAAGAGTTCTAATCGGATACAAACACAAAAATTTTATTCCGGAAGATCGGACCCTTGGAATTGGATGAAATTTTACAGAAAATTAGCTGAAGACGAGAGGAAGCTATAGAAAAATATTCAGCTCGATCGGATCATTCAATATTTTTAAATATTTTTTTTTGCTAGAGAGTTTTATGTTTTGAGGACTCTTCTATATAATAAAAATTCAATTAAAACTCCATTTTAATTTCGATTTCGAAACCCTTTGAAATTCTCGCCTTTAAAAATAATAACCAACATATTTGAGCAATAAAAATAATTTTATCTCAAAATTTATTTTTTCTCTTTATTTCGAAAATACCCCAAAAATTACGCGGATTGTTACACTTCCCCACTAACAATGGAAATTCGCCCTCGAAAGTTTCCGAATGCCTAACTCTAAAAAATCAGGCCAAAAATCTCCAAAAATAAACTCGTCACCAAAAAATAAATTCCTCACATCTAATCTAGATGTCTAACACGAAATTATCATCCATAGATTCTATCTCCAAAAATACGAGCTACAAAACTGCAACAGACCCAAAACGAAACCCAAGACCCGAGGGTTGTCGTATGCCTAAACTCTGATACTACTCTGTAACACTCCGCCCGCCCGGGGAGAGCGAACGGAGATGTACTATCGATAAAACTAACCAAAATCACAATATAACAAGGTATAGAGCATCTAAATCCCACAACAACAAAAGAGAACTACAAATCTCAATCTCTTCAAATTAATACCAAGTCCCTCGAATTACATGCAACAACTATCTAACTTGAAAATTAAATAAAAATATCTAATGCTCTATACATTAAAATATATACAATCTTCTCAACTTGTATTCCCGAATATTCTTCCCAAAAGAATCCTCGCTAAAAATCAATCTCCATAGCGCCCCAAAATCCGCGCTAACCTGCCACTAAAAGAAAATATGGGGAAGTACACAATACGGCAGGAAAGATGCTCAACAGTAATATGTTAGCGATGAATAAAGCGTAACAATACGAATACGAATATTCAAATGCAAATCTCAATCTAATTTTATAAATAAATTTCTCAACAACACATTAACCGCGTCACCAGGCCTCACCCCATCCTCATATGCTTTATCAAGTCATAGCCTTTGGAAGTAGGAATTTTGGCGGGTGCCAAAACGTCCGTGCCATATTAAAATATCATGACAACGTGCTCAACGACAACATGAATAATACCACATGAATAAAAACAATTCCAGCAATTATTTTTCCAGATTTCAATGAATTTAACAATTCAAAATATGAGTTCAATTAACAAGAATTCAACGGAATCAACACTCGCGAGATTTAGGAGCATATTGTGTAAAATCCCATACCTCAAAATCATCAAATAATTCAGCCTCAAAATCTAATCACACCATCACGTTCCTCTCGCAAAAATAATCAAATCTCGTTCTAGCCCAAACTCGAGAAAACACCAAATAAGCCTTCTAATCTAAGGTTGAAATCTTGAATAAGTTTGGGGTTATGGTTTGTATATGAAAGGTGGTAATTTTAAATAGCTCTTCTGATTGAAAAGTTTGAGAAAAAGTGATTTGAAAAGCCAAGCCACGTATTTGTTGATATATAAAGGATTAAGAGTTTGATTAAGAAGAGAGTTCTATTCAGATACAAACACTAAAAATTTTATTCCGGACGATCGGACCCTTGGAATTGGATGAAATTTTACAGAGAATTAGCTGAAGACGAGAGGAAGCTATAGAAAAAAAATTCACCTCGATCGGATCGTTCAATATTTTGAAATATTTTTTTTTCTAGAGACTTTTATGTTTTGAGGACTCTTCTATATAATAAAAATTCAATTAAAACTCCATTTTAATTTCGATTTCGAAACCGTTTGAAATTCTCGCCTTTAAAAATAATAACCAACATATTTGAATAATATAAATAATTTTATCTCAAAATTTATTTTTTCTCTTTATTTCGAAAATACCCCAAAAATTATGGAGGTTGTTACACTTCCCCACTAACAATGGAAATTCGCCCTCGAAATTTGCCGAATGCCTAACTCTAAAAAATCAGGCCAACAATCTCCAAAAATAAACTCGTCACAAAAAATAAATTCCTCACATCTAATCTAGATGTCTAACAAGAAATTATCATCCAAAGATTCTATCTCCAAAAATACGAGCCACAAACTGCAACAGACCCAAAAAGAAACCCAAGACCCGAGGGTTGTGGTATATCTAAGCTCTGATACGACTCTGTAACACTCCGCCCGCCCGGGGAGAGCGAACGGAGATGCTACTACCGATAAAACTAACCAAAATCACAATATAACAAGGTATAGAGCATCTAAATCCCACAACAACAAAAGAGAACTACAAATCTCAATCTCTTCAAATTAATACCAAGTCTCTCGAATTACGTACAACAACTATCTAACTCGAAAATAAAATAAAAATATCTAATGCTCTATACATCAAAATATATACAATCTTCTCAAGTTGTATTCCCGAATATTCTTCCCAAAAGAATTCTCGCTAAAAATCAATCTCCATAGCGCCCCAAAATCCGCGCTAACCTGCCACTAAAAGAAAATATGGGGAAGTACACAATACGACAGGAAAGATGCTCAACAATAATATGTTAGCGATGAATAAAGCGTAACAATACGAATACGAATATTCAAATGCAAATCTCAATATAATTTTATCAATAAATTTCTCAACAACACATTAACCGGGTCACCAGCCCTCACCCCATCCGCATATGCTTTATCAAGTCATAGCCCTTGGAAGTAGAAATTTTGGAGGGTGCCCAACGTCCGTGCCATATTAAAATCTCATGACAACGTGCTCAACGACAACATGAATAATACCACATGAATAAAAATAATTCCAGCAATTATTTTTCCAGATTTCAATGAATTTAACAATTCAAAATATGAGTTCAATTAACAAGAATTCAACGGAATCAACACTCGCGAGATTTAGGAGCATATTGTGTAAAATCCCATACCTCAAAATCATCACATAATTTAGCCTCAAAATCTAATCACACCATCACGTTCCTCTCGCAAAAATAATCAAATCTCGTTCTAGCCCAAACTCGAGAAAACACCGAATAAGCCTTCTAATCTAAGGTTGAAATCTTGAATAAGTTTGGGGTTATGGTTTGTATATAAAAGGGGGTAATTTTAAATAGTTCTTCTGGTTGAAAAGTTTGAGAAAAAGTGATTTGAAAAGCCAAGCCACGTATTTGTTGATATATAAAGGATTAAAAGTTTGATTAAGAAAAGTGTTCTAATCAGATATAAACACTAAAAATTTTATTCCGGACGATTGGACCCTTGGAATTTGATGAAATTTTACAGAGAATTAGATGAAGACGAGAGGAAGCTACAAAAAAAAAATCAGCTCGATCGGACCCTTTAATATTTTTAAATATTTTTTTTTGCTAGAGAGTTTTATGTTTTGAGGACTCTTCAATATAATAAAAATTCAATTAAAACTCCATTTTAATTTCGATTTCGAAACCGTTTGAAATTCTCGCCTTTAAAAATAATAACCAACATAATTGAGCAATAAAAATAATTTTATCTCAAAATTTATTTTTTCTCATTATTTCGAAAATACCCCAAAAATTACGCGGGTGGTTACACTTCCCCCCTAACAATGGAACTTCGCCCTCGAATTTTGCCGAATGCCTAACTCTCAGAAAACTATAAAACTATTTCATTTTCTGGTGTATACAATAAAGGGGATCTATTAACCTTCATGAATTTAATTTGGGTTTTATGCGTATATTAATGGAGAACATAGAAATCTAGGGGTTTGATGGTTAGATGAGCTAATTTCTTCTTGAATTGAAATTATGATGTTTTTATGCTAAACTTATATTGGAAATCATCATAGTACATGTAGAAAACGTTTGGGATAATTTGTTTTAAGTTTGGTAAGAAATCATGAAAGTTTGTTAAGAAAAAAATGTGAAAATGCACGTGCGTAAGGAAGAAGATGAAACAACAGGTTTTCGAATCGATTTGGCCAAGAGGCGAATTGATTCGAAAATCAAATCGATTCGGCCTCTTGGCGAATCGATTCGTTTTCTAAGAAAATGTGGGATTTTCCATTTTTAAGCCTAGAAACTCCTATCGGGGAAACTTTTGGGACATGTTTAAAATATAATGAGGGGCTTGTTATATTATAGTAGACCTATGATAGGGTTGTGTCTTAGCCTTGGTGAGAGAATGAAGGCGAGGATTGAACGATTTTAGATTGTGACGTAATTAATTCAAGAGAGTGCGAATGAATTACGATAATCTCAAGTGAACTTAATATGTAGACGACTAGTGTATGATAGAGTTAACTACATAAATGACATAGGGGTAACTAGGACCCTTAGAGTAGAGAATAATACTCAGTAAAATACGGCAAAGAGAATAATCGTAAATTAAAGGTACGGTGAGTATTCGAGTGATGTATACTACGTACGAAAGATAAGTTTGTCTTATGTGTATAGCTACTAAATATATTTATTAGTTTGTTTGAATACTTATTATGTGGTTGATGTTATATGTCAGCATACCTACGCTGCTTGCTATCACGGAGGTTCCGCACAGTGGACGATCACACCTTGACGATTCCAGTGAGGTCTAGATGAGCACCCCAGGACGCAAAACTTAGGGCGAACCATTATTTGCTTGAATATAATGGTACCAGGTCATTTGGCTACGTTAGGTATGTGCACAGTTCAACTATGTTCGCCTCCAATATTTGATTAATTGATTATGGGTTCGAGGAGACATACAAAACCAATGGTCCTTAATGTAGTGAGTGATATATGGACTTGATAGCAGAATATGCCCTTATTAACGATGGTCATTATAAAAGACACCGTTATAGTATATATTAGTGAGTAAATATATACAAAAGAGAATATACTACTTGTTTGTGATAGTAGAGAGTAGATTTGGTATATCCTGGAAGTAAATTAAGTAGAGATACTTAATTTAATAATAAATTAAAAATGTGTGTGAATGTTAAATCCAACTCTTATAACGAACAAGAATCGCTAACTATTAAATAGCGTGTTGTATGGAAGACATGGGGGTTTAAACGTGTCACAAGTAAGTCAATTACTTATGTCTAGTTAGCTTAGGTAGTAAAGCTAGGTGGGCTAAGTAGAGAACGTTGGGAGTGCATAATAGTTGAGAGGTGAAGAAACTCAAGAGAGTGTACGTGAACCTAACATGTGTAACTAATAACTGATTTCATATTGTGATAATCACTTACTAAATATTTTAAAAATGTTTTGGGTTCTAACCCTTGCTGTAAATCTTTTCAAAACCTTTTAGGTGTCCAGTCACAAGGACTCTAAACTTGATGATTCTTTACAGGGACGTATAACTGCAACACTGTGGAGGTTTGCAGGGTTTTGATTAGACGTTTCCATCTTTCATTCCTAGTGTAGAAGTTAATTTCAGTATTTCAGTTGGACGAGTTGTCCCATTCAGACTCTATTTATTTAGTTATTTAGTTCAGACGTTATTTTGAGATTCATTTCTTACCTGTTGGATTTCTATGGGTTTTGGACTTTTTAGTCGATGGTTTATTCGGCAAGACGTTATTTATTTATTTATTTATTTATTTATTTATTCACTTGTGGTGATTTGAACTCTAGCTTTGTGTGAATAGTTTAAATTCGGTTCTTTCCCGCATATTATTATTATTATTGTTTATTGCAAGATAAAATTGGCACCGGTTTAATTAACTAATAGGTGATTAGTAATTAAAAAGGTTTTCGACAGTGATGCTAAGAATGAACCAAATGAGGAACCTGTTTTTAATTTAATAAATGACTCATCACCCGATATTTAATTAGGCGGAGTGTCGCATCAAATACCTCTCTATTGAACTTTATTTATACTCAATACCAATAACATTTTTTTGTTAATCGTTATAAATATGTCTTGTGGATGGACTATGACGTCGTTATGTAATTATGAAGCACCTAACTACTTGAGTATAAATAAAATTAATGTTATTGCTTATTTTAATGAACTGAAGTCAATATTATTTCTTTTATGGTAGGGCTAGGTCAGTAATTGTTTGTTAAATAACTGATACAGGTAATCATTTATTTTAAAATTAATGATCATAATTCTTTCACACATCATTTTACTTTTTCAAAATCAATGGCATGAGTAGAGTAACAATAATAAATTGGCACTATTTACTTATATATGTATATTCGTTGATTTGGCACTATTTACTTATATATGTATATTCGTTGATTTATATACATTTTTACCTTTTGAACTTTTGTAATCTAATGAATGTTCTCCACATATTGGGAACTAATTAAATATTAATGCCCTACCAGTTTAGAATCAATTAAGATCTTGGATTATTTCAAAAACATTAAGAGGAGAAAGGTATTTACTGTTGTTGTGGTTAGGTTTCGTCACTAGTCCCAACTAGTGATAATATACTTAATACCTTGATCTTGATGTCCCTTTGAATTAGAGAATTTATTTTTTACAGGTTATCCACTTAGTTATTGTAAAATTATGAAATTGTTCATTCCCTATAAAATTTAGGCGTGTTTGTGTTTTGAAGTAGCAGCGAGTTGGGTAGCTGGGAATGAGGTAGGAGGGGCGAGTTCAAATTTGGTAAATCGGGGGAGGTAGTTAGGTGTATGTGGTTGTTTTGATAAATTGCATTTACTTTCATAATTATTCAAAAATGTGCTATAATTGTTGTTCTTGGAAACAATCGCATTTTACATATCTATTGAATCAGAAAGTGTCTAGGTTGGAGCCCAATTCAACATAGAGGGTTTTGGATAATCATATATAGGGTTCCATTTTGGTTAATACAATGATCTATTAATTTGGGTTTATGCTATATGTTTTAACTTTTAGTCTGATGATGGGTCTTAAAGACTAAATTTTATCTTAGGATCTTGAATTTTTGTTTGGTTTTTAATGATCATAGCTTAATGATATTCTTAGTTTTGAATGTGATAGAATGGTTTATGTCTTCTATATAGAATGATATGATTCGAAGTAAATTTTGTTCAAAGATTCTCTTATGGCATTCTAGGTAATCTGAAAATTTGGTGAAGTATTTTGGACTCAAACCGACATAAATCGGTAAGGCCTTTTTTCTGGATTAATAGGTGCGTGACTTGTGCTATTTGTGTTGTCTACTATCGATTGTAGTTATGAAGTCAACGCCAAAAGTGTAAATATTAAGAGGAATTTAGAGATATTTGGTGCATACATAAGTAAGATTCCAATTTATAAATACTATATACTTCTAGATTATATATTTAGACTAGTGTAATTAAGTATTGGTTGTTAATATTTATCCAACAACTTTATACATACTTTAAAGCTCACCACCGATGGGATTTTATTAGTAATGAAGGTTTAACATGGTATTCAAATTCCTCCAAGTGTAATTTTTCATAAAGTATGTATACAGTTTTCATCCATGGTTCCATTTCACATATGCATTGCAGTTTTAAAATTGAGGTCTTTGTCATTGCAATTTGTATGTATGTAGTTCAAAGTCGTGTCTTATGTTTTATAGTTATATAAAAGGTTAATTTCAGTCCCCCCTCCCCCCCCCCCCCCCCCCTAATGTTACCATAAGGATGGTGGATATTGAGCACTCATAGGATAATGAATTAATATTATTATTATTATTATTATTATTATTATTATTATTATTATTATTATTATTATTATTATTATTATTATTATTATTATTACTATTACTAATTTTTTTTTGGGTGGAGGATATTATGCTTTGTTACGGTCTATGTTTTAAATACCTTTTTATGTTGTTGCATTATATTATCATTATTGTTTTATTGTAATTTTTTTATTTAATAATGATATCTATTTAGGTTGATTGTATTGATGGATACAAGTTGGATTAGTATGAAAACATAAAGGCCATTCTTTATACGAGAAAGGAGCAGAAGCCGTTATTTAGTTTGCCTCTGGTAATAAACCGAATGTTGAAAAAATATTATGTCCCTGTAAGAAATGCCGCAATGTGATGCTTGTGAAGAATGATGATGTGGTAGAACATATAATACTAAATCATTTCTTAGAGAGCTATACATGTTGGATTTTTCATGGGGAGTTTTCCACATCTTCACCTCCTTTTTCTAAATCTGTTTTTGGTGATGAAATGTGAGAGATGATACATGATGCGTTTGGAATTCCTCCATTAATCCCACAACTTATGGACAGTGGTAAGGAGCATCAAGAAGTAGAGGATCCATATGACGAAGCTAAGAAATTCTTTAATATTGTAAAAGAAGTTGAACGAGAGTTGTATCCAAATTATGAGAAGTATTCAACACTCTCATTTTTTGTCCGACTATTGCATATTAAATGTTTAGATGGGTGGAGCGACAAATCCTTTGCAAAGATTCTTTTGTTATTAAAAGATGCATTCCCCGAGATACTTCCAAAGTCTCTTTATGAATCTTGAAAGTTGATTAGAAACTTAAGGTTAGATTATAATAGGATACATGCATGCCTTAATGATTGCATGTTGTACTGGAAAGAGACAGAACATGCGGAAGAATGCCCAATATGTCATACTCCAAGATATAAACAGTTAAAGAGTCAGTTAGATGATGATGTTACTATAGATAAAAAAAATTCTACGAAGGTGGTAAGATACTTCCCTTTATTACCAAGACTTTATAAGCTATTTATGCCATTGAAGATAACATCACAAATGAGATGTCATGTTGAGGAGCGCATTAATAATGTAAATGCCAGACATCCAAATGATTTTCTTACTTGGAAAATGTTTGATGAGATATATCTAGATTTTGGTGGAGAACCACGAAATGTCAGGCTTGTTTTATCAAGTGACGGCTTTAACCCATTCAGGAGCATGAGTATTGGCCATAGCACGTGGTCTGTAGTTTTGATGCCATTAAAATTAACCCCGTGGTTGTGTATGAAACAACCATATATGATATTATCTATACTTTTTTATGGTCATAATGATGATATTGATGTTTATTTATGACTTTTAATTGTCGACCTAAAAGAATTATGTGTTTCTATTGACAGTTATAATGGATCTAAAAATCATATGTTTAAATTGCATGCGTCGTTGCTATGGACCATTAATGATTTTCCTGTATACGCACATTTATTAGGATGGAGTACAAAAGGTAAATTGGCATGTCCTTGCTGTCATAAATACACTCGCTCTCAGTAGTTATATAATATAGGCAAGCATGTTTAATGGGTCATCGCCGATGGTTGCTAGAAGATCATAATTTTTGAAGGGATAAAATTTTTTTTTATGGTACAATTGAATTAGATACGAAGCCCTCTCGATATCTGGAGATGTAGTGTATGCTACAATAAAGGACTATAATAATAAGTTTGGTAAGGATCCACAGTTACAACGTAGAAGGAAAAGGGTTGATAATGAAAATAGTAGTACCCTTTAATATAGTTGGAAGAAACGAAGTATATTTTTTGAATTAGATTATTGGAAGGATACTTTGATATGAAATAATCTTTATATTATGCATATTAAAAAGAATGCGTGTGATAATGTGCTTAAGATATTGTTGAATAATGATGGTAAGGGAAAGGACAATTCCAATCCTCATCTAGATTTAAAGGAAATGGGTATTTATAAGCCACTGCATCCTCTAAAATGGGCAAATGACAAGTACTATTTACCACCCTCATGTTTCACACTAGACAATAATGGTAAATATGTGGTATGTAAAGTGTTAAAGGAGGTGAAAGTTCCAGATGGTTATGCTTCGAACATATTGCGACGTGTTAATCTTGAACAACGTACTATATCAGGCCTCAAGAGTCATGAGAACCATATCTTAATGAAATAACTACTTCATATTGCTTTAAAAAATGTGTTACCTAAGAATGTTCTAGAAACACTAATTGAATTGAGTATCTTTTTCAGGAGTACATACTCAAAAGTGATGAATGTAAGTGATCTAGATCGTGTCCAGTTTCGCATTGAGCTCGCATTATTCCATCTTAAGAGGATCTTTCCGCCTTCATTTTTTAATGTCATGGAGTATTTAGTTATCCTTTTAGCGAAAGAGGCAAATATCAGAGGACCATCACATTACTGGTCAATGTACGCTATTGAAAGGTGTTGTATTCTTGCAATATTAATTTTAATGTGAGTAACTTTTCATATATAATTGAAATATCCTCTTAATAGATATTTGTTCACACTAAACAATTATGTGAAGACCCGAACTCATCTTGAAGATTCAATTGCACAAGGATATTGGGTGGAAGAATGCTTGAAATTTTGCTCAAGGTACTAGCATGATGTTGAAACCAAGTCTAATTGACAAGTAAGGAACGGTGATGGTACGTCCAATTCTCTCAATCAAATTGGTGCTCGCAAATTGGGTAAATTGTAGGGGTTTTTACGTGATGAGATTATATATGCACAAGCACATCAATGTGTGCTCATCAATACAAAAATAATTGCACCATTTTTAGAGTAAGTATCGTCTTGGATTAAGTTGCCCCATTTTTTAGCCATTCAAAATACAACACAATGACACATTTGAATGCAGATTTCACCGTGCGTCAATTAGGAGTAATTCCCATCTCAGACTACATGATGTGGACCGCCTTCATAATGAAACATTTCATTTATGG
This sequence comes from Sambucus nigra, assembly GCA_949130495.1. NCBI lineage: Eukaryota > Viridiplantae > Streptophyta > Magnoliopsida > Dipsacales > Adoxaceae > Sambucus > Sambucus nigra. The sequence continues at coordinate 778,729,234 of OX422208.1, read as the reverse complement.
TTTAGAGATCTTGTAAGTAATGCACACACTAAAAACTAAATTATACATTTAATCATATTATACATATGTATAATGTGTAATGTTATCGTTCATTCTGATTGAGTGGGCTCGTATGTTACTTAAGGCACCTAATACAGAGATATCAGAAGAAATCTGGACATTAGCTAGGGGTTTATTAAAAAACTTAAAGAGATTCGCAGGGTATATTATGAATGGCGTTAGGTACCATACGAAGGCCCATGAGAGGAAAAGAACGACGCAAAATAGTGGAGTCATGTTAAAGGCAGTTACTGAAAGTTGTACAAGTGCAAGAGATAGAAATTTTGCATCTGGAGACGTTAATTTCTATAGGGTTTTAACAGACATAATTGAGTTGCATAATTCTAAAGCTTACAAGTTTGTGTTGTTCAAATGTGACTGGGTTGACCATAATAGAAGTATTATCGCAGGATGATTTTGGATTCACTGTAGTAAACTTTAACCATTTATCATATACAAAGCAACAAATAACGGGTGAACCTTTCATCTTAGCATCTCAAGCAAATCAAGTTTTTTATGTGCGAAACCCAATGGAGAAAGATTGGAATATTGTTGTGAAGACAAATCCTAAAGATGTTTTTGATATTCTTGGACAATAATGTATAACCCAAGACATCATGTCGGATCAAATAAAGTTGTGGAGCGTTTAAGCTTTAGATAATACAAGATTCACACATGATGACGAGGCTAATTGGGTAAGACAAAATGTTATCGAAACTGTTGTTGATGAGGGAACTCAAGGAGAATCACATCAGGATGATGAGGCTAGTATGTAAGTTGATTCGAATACAACCGGGCTCTTTAAAGAGGTACATTTTATTAGACACAGATTTTTCTCCTGAATTTATTTTGTTTTTGTTTTTAGTGTTAGTAATCTGATGAAAAACATATTGTATCCTTTAAATTCACGTGCAACCAATTGTTATTTTAGTAAATTTAATGATTAATTATCTATTTGCCTTTTGTATTAATCTGTGTATTATTGAGGCTCTGTTTTGCAGGTCAACTTGAGGGTTGTATAATGTTATAGACTAACATGGCAATCCACGGACGTCGAACTCAACACCATAGAGTAGCTATACCTAGCCCTAAGTGATAAGAGAGGTGGATGTAAATCATATCATGGGTGAACCTCCACCTACCTGGCTAGCTACTCACACTGCTATTACTAGATCATTAAGACTTCCGTTATTTGGAAATAACTACTAAGACCAAGGGGCAGGTAATTTTAATTACAAGCACAACATATACTAACGTACTATTATTATTTTGCATTGAAGTTTTTAACAATAACCCATTGAAAACTTAGGTCCTAGCTCGAAGGGACATTTCAAGAACTCGAGGCCCTACATTGATGCATAGTGGTTTGGGTGAAGATGAGGGAAGTTTACAAACTAACGTGAATGAATTAGGCCAACCCATTGGGAATTCTAGAACTAAACTTGCTTTAAATATAGGAGTTTTGGCACGAAATGGGATTCTACTACCATTGACTTATCGTGATTGGAGACACATGGATGAAGAGTTCAAGAACAATGCCTGGACTCATGTTAAGGTATAATTTTAAATAAAATGAATTAAGTATTTCTGTGCTTACACATATCCTTTTTTGTGCCCATCACCCTTTCCCTCGCTTGTTTCGTATGGAATTAATGTTTTTTCGGGTTAAGAGTCGGATCAAAGTTATGCTTATTAGGTGAAATACCTGCTGTAATAAGCGAATGTGGGAGCTTACAGGTTCTTGGATTGGCACAAAATAGGCTTGAGAGTTCGTTTCCTATAGAGCTTCAGAAGCTCAAGAACCTAACCAACTTGGTCATTTGTGAAAACCTTTCATGTTTCATGTTTCACTTTATTTGCTTTGCTGACACTACTTCAAGTCTCATGCTCATTTTTACACACACAACAGCCCAACCCCTATACCTTAATATTTCTCCTATGCGGGTTGTTCAGAGACGGGAGTGAATTCGTCCAAATGCGCTATAAATCTTTTTAACCTTGTTTGGTATTTTAAAGTTCCATAAGACATTACATTCCTTATTCAGATTAGATTATGAAGACAACCCCTAACAAGATTTATCATTAATTAAATTTAACATTATCGCGAATCGGCATCCGCTTTTCTTAAATTAAACCCCATTTTTTCTCACAGTGCCATATCTCATTGTCTTCAATATGGTAAATGTTTAATAGTATCTTCAAAATTTCCTTCACATTTTCTTTATTAAACGAGGTTTCCAGTAGCTTCACATCCCAATGTTTGGTGTGTTGGTCTATAAGGTGTTTGACAAGTTTGTCTCTATCAAGGTAACAAGCTTGAAAGTATTTGTTCAGTGCTGCCAACGATTCTTTAAAGCATTATTCTTCAGATCATTAATAGGATTGCCAGATAAAACATGCCTACATATTACTTAGACTTTGTCCATTTACATAACTTGTATGATCATTGTATTGTACATTAGATCTTCTTTATTTACTAGGTTGTACAAATTTCTTTCACTTAGATAAAAAAAGGTGCATCATATTTTTCAATGCAATAGCATTTATCTCATGCTATTTTGATTTGGACTTTCCACATAGCGAGGTTTACATATGAACCTAGGTTTATAGGTGGATCTGGATTTGTTTGAGACTCTACTAAGTGCATATAAAATATCCAGCTTACTTACTGTTGTTTGTAATAAAGCAATAAAAGCAGCCTCCTTTGGGGATTCATTTGTTAATGTGGTGCTTGTTCATACACCATCAATATCTTTTGAATTTCCCCACTCTCCTTTGGTTTAGAATCCCAAACGAAAGGCCATCATTGGCAAATAATAGGTGTGAAACTTTTGGTCCTCCCCTGCTAGCTGCCATTCCAGAAATTATATTTTGCAATCGGGCAATTATTCAGCAACAACGTGAGCCCTTCTGCACATAAGAGATATAGATAGCCTTTGATCATACCAGAGCAGGAAACATATGTTATGCAATAATGAGCTCCACCCAATTTAAATGAAATCCCGTTTTTAATATTCTAAACTTAAGAATAAAAAACGTATCCCAAATACATGAAGACAACTATATGAGTCGTGTATCCATCATCTCTGCGTTCATAAGAATTCAGACACAAGTTACCGTGTGTCAAGTAACCTTATTTTATTATTTAGTATTGGACCATTCATAAAAAAGATATGACATTAAGTGCAATGAAGATGAACCTCTTTTATATATTGTAATAAATATAAGTACGTAAACCCTATAACTATAAAGCTGAATATAAATATGCAAAGAAACCCCAAAGTCAAATCAAACAAGATAGCAGAAAAATAAATACACTCACAGGTAGCCCAATAATGCTTACCTATGCGTTCAATGGTATTCCTGGTAATTTAGTTTGATATTCGATTCCAATCTCTAAACTTAAGAGCTTTATTAAGTGCACTTAAGAGCTTTATTAAGTGCAATAATTACTGTCTTTATCGTAAGCATTGTTTTTCCTTATTCACTTATAAGAGTATTCCTCTTCCGATGAGTAGATAGTATATTATGTTTATCCAAAATAAATCCCTTTGATTTAGTAGTTGCAGAAGTAATTTTATATTACTAGTCATTTAATATAGTTATTGATTGTTTCGTGGCCTTCTTTGATGATTAATGCCTGGTGAGGTGGAGAATCTGACATAGCCTGTAAGTATATATCTATATCCACTCTCAATTTTGTATCCTCAATAGTTTTATTTGCTTCTTCCTTTACCCTTTCATTCGTGCTTTCCTCTAGAACTTAGCCCTTTATGTTACTCATCTTTTCCCCCTTATAGTCCCATGAATAGTATTCAATATTAGAGCATCAAATTCATAATCGATTTGCAATGGATGAAGAGTTGTCAAGATCTAATATATTGATTTGCAAAGTTTAATTTCCCAATATGGGACTACTATATTCGCAATATGCCCCTCAGACATGACATGACTTGAACCTAATATGTGGATGAATTTATATATAAAGACGTGAAGTAATTGGGCTACTTATAGTTTGCTCTAATACCATACAGGATAGTGGAGCATCTAACTCATAACTAATTGCAAGGTTTTGAATTCCTAATGTGAGACTTATATATTGTCGATAAATAGGATTTATTAGTAATAGTAGAGGCCTTTTTTCCTTCGTAACTGCATCACATCTGGAGCTTAATTGGTGGTAGGTGGTTTGGGTTCATATATGGGTTCTTGGATGCATTTATAGCAGGTTTCGATGAGGGTTACGTATTGTCATTATTGATCATACTGTTTTTTCTTGGCTGGTTACAAATGTGGTAGGTTATTGGGTTGCATAGTTTGGAGAGAAATTGATAACAAGAACAAGAACTTTGGGTGAAATTTCTTAATTATGGAGTCTACTGTAGATACTGGAAGTCTAGTCACGAGCATGGCGTGGTTTAGGTTTTGCGAATCAAACAGTTGAACTGGTATAATTCTTTCATATCTAAATTCATTGAGCAAATATTCAAAAAAATATGAAGTATTTTGCGGAGGGTCCCTTATTACGGACAAGATCATTGGTTCCAATTATTCAAACCTCACTTAATAGTCAACCACTGAACTCAAATTTCATTATTTGTTGAGTTCACCAATCACATTTTCATGTACTACATTCGAGAATTGAGCATACACTACCAGCGCATCTCTGTCATAGCTGATTGGATTTTCTTAGGATGTTACTGCTCTGTCATATCTTAAATCCAGTATATTATGGCTGGCTGTGTAGTTGTTTGACTGTTTTATTGCCTTTTGTAATTCTACGACAAATTACATTTCAAAGTTTGATCCCAACAATTAAGCACCAATTATAAGACTAGCACATAAAATATCTTTTCAATTAAGCCAATAGATTTTATTGTTGTCTTTTGTTATTGTTTATTAGAGTTTTGAAAGATTTAATGTTTTATGGATATTTGAGATTTGTTGTAATGAAGTTTTTTGGGGGGATTACCCTTGATATTTTCCAACGTGATGTGAAATGTTGAAGATTTATGTTTCACTGATGATATGGGTGTGTATGTGAATATGTTTACACCCATTGTGAATTATTATTGCTCATCATGGTGACAACATTTATTTCTTACAATTGAAATTTACGGGGAACATACTCAAAGGTCGGTACTTTAGGCTTGTTTCGTTATCAATTAGTGTTTGTGGGTTGGGTGATATTATAATTTATATAGTGTGAAATTTCTTGCATACTTTTGATAGATATGTATGGGATTGCATTCATCCATGGAGTAACTGATTTGGATGGATGCTTTCAGGCCTCTGCTATAGTAAATTTCTAGGATTTAGTTCCTCTCCATTAAGATTTTTTTGGCTCTACTTATCCTCCTAGTCCCTTAATGTCTACATGTATATTTATACGTGACAGGCATACTGAGATAGTTGTAGTTGGTAGCCTACTGAACTTTTTCTTATATAAGTATTTTACTACCTGTTGAACTTTCCATAACTTTCCACTTTAGAAAACTTTAAAGGCTTCTTCATATTTCATGGTATAATCCTAAAATGTCATCATCAAGAACATATCAATCATTGAAATTTTTTTGTCATATTTCTTCTCCATTGATGCATGTAATGAAATATCAATGGAAATGTAGATGGAGTTTTGCACAGATTATTTTATTTTAATTATATATGACAATTAATACTTAATTTTATGTTTATTATTTAAGTAGGATAATTACCAATGCCATATATGAGATGAGACATTTTATAATGCAATCCCTTTAAAAAAATTGGAAAGAATGGAAGGCCACCATAAAGCGCCAAGGTTATGATCCGTACGATACTAATGTGGAACGCTTGTCACATTATTCCCCTAGGGTTGAGGAAAGTCAGTGGCAAAAACTTGTTAATTATTGGGGAACAGAAGATGCAAAGGTATGTCGTGTTACTAATTTTTTCTCATTTCTTAAAATGCACGTAACAAGCAGTGATACTACAACACCGATTAAAATTTGTACTTAATTATTTGCTACTATGGATTGTTTTTCTCTTCTACTAGCTTAAGAGTGATAGGAACAAAAGCATCCGTGTAGTTTTGATATCGCCACACATATCTGGTAGAAATAATCATGCTCAAGTTAGAGAGAAGGTAAAATTTTCTTCATTTGCATTGACTATTTTATTGTAGTTATGTATGACAATTAAAAGTTTATGTTGTAGATGCGAAAAGAACTTGGATTTGTACCAACTCGTAGGATGGTGTATAATAAAATGCATATAACTAAAAAATATCCACTTAGTGAAGAAGCAGCTCAAGCGATTGTAAGTCACACATGCATAATGCATTGCACAGTATCAATGGAATCAATGTACCTTTTATTATAAGCCTATGTTTTATATAATGATACACATCTTTTATTGCTAATGCAAATCATATACTTGATGTTTGGAGTTGGTTTAACTTTGATTTAACACGTAATAGGGGAAAGTCATATATTCTTTAAACTGGAATTGATTTGTGCAAAGAGAAATGGGCATTTTATAAGCCCAACATCCGGAGACACCGACACCTGAGACTGGTATTGCATGATACAATATGTTTGGGCAAGTTATGGTACCTGAAAGACATGGTCGTGTGTGGACATATGGGCTAGGTATCTCTCCGAGTACTATATTTGGCTCATCATATACAAACAATCAGAATTATAGGCGAGACAATGAGACGTAGTCCTAATAGGATATGGGGAGAATGCAATGTGAGATGGAGGCTGAAAATGAGAGGTGCAATGTGATATGGAGGCCAAGAATAAGAGAGTACAATATGAGACGGAGGCTAAGAATGAGAGAGTGCGACGTGAGATGAAAGCTGAGAATGAAAGGAAATAAGTTGAAATGAAAATTCATATGGAAGCTCAAGTGCAGTCAAAGTTATTTTCTATGGAATCCTGGATGAATGATTGAATGCCATCTCAAATGCGGGATTCTTTAGAGTCTCATGCATAATATGGGAGTTCTCACCCAATCTCCACGAGATGCATCTTCAGACACATGACAGGTTAACTATTTGTTCCTACTTATTCATTTCTTCTTCTTAAATCCCCCCCCCCCCCACACACACACACACTGAAAACATCATATAAAGAATTTACTAGTTATGCATTATTTCGTAGGTTCTCGATGATGCCAATATTGATACTCTAGGATCATAGAGACAAATATCCATTTAAGGTTCAATCTTAAGAGCGGAAATACCACCAATGCAAGTACCACCGCAAATTATATAAAGATCGCAATTGTGAGGTTAACATATCCATTCACTGTTTGAATTCATGAATGTAGTCATTTATGGGAAACGTTGTGTTCTGCTTACACACGACATTGATAACATGCTCTCACTTGAATTTCGGGAGAGTTAATAATCCAGAATCAATTTTTCCATCCCCTCTATATTCTTTTTGGGTTAATATGAATTTCCACTTGTGCAGTAATCCTGTCATAGTTATCATCCATTAAATATGGCTCCTGTTTGTTTGGTGTTCATATGTCTAAGTACGATGATTGATGGATGAGCCAGAGTATTCGAGAAAAGGCTTTTCCTGAATTACTCGTTAATTGAGATTTTTATGGGAAGCACTGTTTGTGATTATTAAGAACATCCAAGAACTGGATAATGTCAGTAGATGGGAATTTTGTGCTTCATCTAAAGATAAAATAATACTTGCTTTAAAGAATATAAAATAGTACTAACCACGGTGTAATAGCAATTGATATACTATGTTTGTGCACGGTTATACAGTTACACAGTTACATGCTAGAATACTCATAACTGTGTAGTATTATGTTTGTACACAGTTATAAATTAATATTTTTACTGTATAACTGTGTACTGAGTTTATTTTATTTTTTATTTTCTGGGTGGGGGTGATAAACTTAAATGAATTAATAAATCTTAACATAGCTTGGGGGGTTAATACTTTTGAATCTAAGTAATCTAGTCTCGACTAAATCAATGTACATAGCTTCTTGTTATTATTGTCGGGTATACAATTAGTGCATGCTATTCTTTTCCCTCATTTAATTCAATATGACTGCATATCTATGTCTTAGGATATAGGTTGAAGATTGACGTAATGAAGAATAACTAGCTTAGAAAATTAATAGTAACAGGTCAAGCAATTAAGCCATAAAGCCACACTTATTATTGTGTAGTTTTCCCTATCAACTTTAAGTTCATGCATCTGTTAAATACATTGTTCGACTATTTTCGTATAATATATCCTGATTACACATCTTAAATGAGTGGAACTTTGAAATATTACACTAGTGTTAAAAATATGCGGCTTTTGACTTTTGGGTGGATGTCCATTCATTCTTGTCTCTTGGGATGCCTTACTATGTCCCATAAATAGGAGAATACACATAGGCCATGTTTGGTTGTTCCAAAATTGTAAATTGGCCCATTTAAAAATAGGCCCATTTACAAATGAGTCCATTATTTGTGTTTGGTTTTTTTAATAAAAAGATTCAATAATAGACCCATTTGAGCTCCTTTGTAAAATTAGAAATTGATTCATTTCACAGAAAACATGAAATGCTCTCATTTGAAATAGGATCGTTATATCTGATATACTGCCTATTATATCATTATATCACATCTGATATAATAGACTCTATAGTCTATTATATCACATCAGATGCCTACACATTTCATCTGCCTATTATATCATTATATCTGATATACTGCCTATTATATCATTATATCACATCTGATATAATAGACTGTATAGTCTATTATATCACATCAGATGCCTACACATTTCATCTGCCTACACATGGGATATCACTGTTAAGATTAATAGACTGTATAGTCTATTATATCAGTATTGGAGCGCATCAACACTTTTGCCAATACGCTAATTTGCTGTGGGACAATAATCACATGGTGTTAGGATACCACCCTCTCCTATCTGCTCAATTAAGACAGGATTATATTGGGATCCAAGTCTAAAACAATTAGTACACTAATGAACACTAGGGACTAGGGACTGGGGACTATTATTCTGAATGCTGCACACAGTTAGCTTTTGCATCTGTTCTAGACTAATGGTGAAATGTTTTTTAAAAAAATGGTAGCTTCATATTTTTAGACATCTTGTGAAATTGTCAATATAAATAAAGCATTCTATACAGAATCCTAAGACCCAGAAGTTTGACTCGACTCAATTTTGAAATGAGCCTTCTTGAGAGGTTCCTTAAAAATTTGTTCAATGGCTCATCCTTCTGAACATAGCTTCTTATTGGAGTTGTAAAAGGTGTTGTTTGTGATGTAAATAGCGGCAGCACACAAATCAAGTCTCACCTCTCTTATATTCAATATCAAAGTTAGAAATGATAAACCAATTGACATGCACCTTTAATACTGTCAACCCACATTAATTATCTCCCACACCTTTAATAATAGATTGTTTTCTGTTATCTGAAGTTGACTCATGTCATTAACCTTACAACCAGTGATGTCCCAAATCAATAGTAACTGCTATCAGTACCAATAGTAACTGTTGATCTATGGTTCAGCTCTGTTGCTCTATGATTTTGTTGCAATGTTGGATTGGTACTGATGCAGCATACTTTAGACTTTCTGTGTACTTGATTGTCATTTACTAAGGTCATTTATAACTTGCCCTCTCTTTGAGTGTCAGGTTATAAATGACATTTTAGCACACTTTCTTTGAGTTGGATGTTAAAGTATATATGTATAGCACTGCTATACATATATGCCCATTATGGACAGTCCATATATTATATTGTGAGAGAGGTTGGCCTTGAAAAGCTCTAATTTACAAATAGAGTTTCTCTGAGTATCAAGTCCATATATTATGTGTAGTAGCACTGCTATAGCAGTCTTCATTTTTTTATGTTTAAAGTTTAGTTTGCTGTAGCACTATATCAGATGCAAGCCCAAATGGTGCCTATTATAGTGTAGAAGTATATGTGTAGCAGTATATCAGATGCAATCCCAAGTGATGCCTATTATAGTATACCGGTATATGTGCAGCAGCACTACTATAGCAGTCCTGATTTTTAACAATTGAATTCAGTACTTTTTTGTTAGTCCTTAGTTAGTACTTAGTGTTAAATAAAAATGGTTCATAAGGCATCTAATGAGTAAACAGTGGTTAGGTAAAATTGGCAGTATATTACCGCCATCCTAAGCATATAACTGCCATCAAATACTCTATTTTTAATGGACATATATGTATAGCAGTGCTAATGTTGCTTTGAATTAATTTTATTCTAGCGATGGTAGAATCTGATGAAGAGTATCAAGAAATGGATGACATGGCCGCTGCAATTGCAGCCCTTTATTACACGAGTAGAATTCGAAAAAAAACATGTCGTAACTCTGCTCTTAGTGGTGCAGCATATGTTGATGAAATACTTGAGGGAAATAAAACGCGTTGTCGTGAGGTTTGTCGAATGGATTTGCCCATTTTTCAAAAGCTTTGTCATATTGTGAGAGAGCAAGGTATTTTGAATGACACGTCACGTGTTAACATAGAAGAACAATTGGCTATGTTTCTTTTCACCGTTGGTCATAGTGCTGGGAATCGACTAGTTCAAGAACGTTTTCAACATTCAGGTGAAACCGTAAGTAGGTATTTTCATAAGGTATTACATGCCCTCACCCAACTCTCAAGTGATTTCATCCGAGGTCCTTCAAAAAACACACCAATGGAGATTTTAACCGATCCTAGATTTTATCCATATTTTAAGGTACTTTATTTTTAAATTCATGGCTTTGTTTATATGTCTTAAAATTCAAACGTTATTGACTTGAATGTATTTCTCAAAGGACTGTATTGGAGCAATTGATGGGACTCACGTCTCTGTTATTGTTGGGGCGGATGAACAAGCTTCATTTCGGGACCGATAGGGAAACTTATCCCAGAGTGTTATGACAGCATGTTCTTTTGATTTGAGATTTACTCATGTTTTATCAGGCTGGGAGGGATCTGCAGCAGATGATCGTGTTTTGCTTGCGGCACGAGAAAAAGATTTCATTGTTCCTGAAGGTATTATTCCTTTTAGTTTAAACATATTTAAGATTATAATTTGATAAATGAAGATTATTTTATGCACAGTTCAATGTTACTTTCTTATATGTTTTATTTATGTTAACAGGTAAATTTTACCTCGTGGATGCCGGTTACACAAATTTGCCAAATTTTATTGCACCATATAGAGGTGTTAGATATCATCTAAAAGAATATGATTCTGGACTTCGAGCACCTAAAAATGCAAAGGAGTTGTTCAACCATCGACATTCATCTTTACGAAATGCAATTGAGAGAATATTTGGGGTTCTTAAGCAACGATTTCCTATTTTAAGAATGCCACATTCATATCATTTACTTCTCAAGCCAAAATAATAGTAGCATTGTGTGTTTTGCATAATCACATGCGCATCGAATGTAGAGGTGAAGATTGGGTTTATGAGGAGTATGGTCGTTTAATCAACGATATGGGCATTGAGGAACAATCCGAGAATCTTTCACAAAGACTGATGCAAAGAAACAATTTCACGAGCGGACAACTTCGAGAAGGCAAAGTATTGCTAAACAAAATAGCGATGGATATGTGGCGTGATCATCTCAACGAATTAAGGAGGAGAGGACGTGTTGTGTGATATGTCTATGTTGCCTTAGTTGTGACAGGTATTAGTGACTATATTTGATTGTTATTTTGTGGATTGTATGATATTTTGAATGAACTTCTAATCATATGCTTTATGTGATTACTCGGCGACTATATTTCATTGTTATTTTTTGGATTATATGGCATTTTGGATGAAATCTAGTCATATGCTTTATGTCATTTCAATAATTTTTACAATTTAAAAAAAATATTTCATTTTTTAAGTTATTTTGCAAATTTTAAAAAATTAAAAAATTCACTGGGTTCAATAATTTGTGCAACCAAACATCTTAAAATTGGTCAATTCGTAATTATTGTATTTCAATTTTCATTTACCAAACAACACTTAAATTGGATTTAAGTTCATTTCAAATCAACTTATTTACAATTCACTAATTCACAATGATCCAATTTACATAATCAAACAATTTGCACAACCAAACAGGGTCATATGGTTTTGTATTACAATTACACCCAATACTACTGAGAAATAAAATACTCCCTCGCTATCAATTCTCTGTCTTTTATTTACAACATGTTATCAGTACGAAAGTCTCGTTAAAGCTACATAGGTAAAAGCGTCCATCCAGATAATCCCCAAATTTCTGTTTACCTCCATCCTTCTCAAAGAAAAAAAAATTGAGAACGCTTTCCGCCACAAATTTGGTATGTCAAATATATTATATATTCATTTTTGTGTTTTGCTTGGGATTCATTGTCTCACTGTTTTCAAGCATGTCCAAAACTTCTGACGAATGCTTTTTATCCTAGCCTCCTAGAATCCATATATATACACAGTGTCACGCCTAAGACACTGATAGGGGCAGATTAACTAAACAACCATGATAGACCTTCTCAAATAAATATTAATTGATGTGGTATTATAATAAAATATTTTATTTTGTGAGGCCCAATAGTATGAATTTTCTTTTAACAAAGGATTTGACAATTTTTTTTTGACCGGAAGGTTAAGATCTCATGTTGTCTTACTAATTAATAATCAACTATGTCATACACACCTTATAAAGTAACCCAAGTACTCACTGTAAAATGTTTTCAACACTGACTACTTATTCAGTCCGTCAACTGTTTTTTCATCTTTTAATATTGTGATGTTATCATATCATGCAATTTTGCATATATATACACGTTTTAGTGGAGTTTTGAACAAATATGATTCTTCATATTTAGAATTTGAACAAACGCATGACAAATATTATTTTTCACTAATATTTATTTTTCAATTATTTGGTATAAAATGTATAGATTTTACACGCAACTTTGTGAAAATAGCCTAGCAAATGCTCTGTATATATTGGAATAAATTAATGATTTTTTTAGAGTGGTTTTGTGCCTTTGATTTTTAGGACTTTGTAACACTAGAACTAAAATATATATATATATATATAAATAAAATACTAATTAGTTACATCATTGTATTTTTTCTACATTATTGTATTTTTTCATTGCCAATTCATCCTTTAATTTAGCACAACTAATATTTGCTTATTGGGACTTGAAGTCCCCAATTTACATTCATTATATTATGGGGGACCAGAAGTTCTCCACAACTAACTACAAAATTAGGGCCCGAAGTTCCTAATTTACATTTGAATTTTCGGCCCTGAAGTTCCGAATTGCTATTTAATTTTTGAACCTGAAGTTCCAAATGAATACCCCAAATCATCACTTCAAGTTTTGATTAGTTATAAGGGACATTATATGTACCCACATAATTTGTACCTTTAATTGTGTTACTCGTATAAAAGGTATGGATTCTAAATTGCAAGCAAGGGATGACACTTGTCTAGTTGACAGTGGAACAACTCATACTATTTTAAAAAATCAGAAAATTTTCTCCCACTTGGTGTATGATACGACAAATGTTTTCACAATAGCTGGCCCGGCTAAAATTATTGATGGCTCTGGAAGAGCCCACGTGATGCTACCTAATGGTACACACTTATTGATACAACATGCCATATACTCAACAACTATTAGAAGAAATTTGCTGAGTTTTAAAGACATCAGAATGAATGGGTATCATATGGAAATAAGGCATGAAAATAACAAATAATTCCTTTGCATTACTTCTAGTGTTGGAAGCCAGAAGCTCATACTAGAAAAACTCCCTGCATTATCCATGGAGTTAATACCACACAACACTAAGTGTTATAGAATCACACTCTGTCATGGGTCAAAATCTTAATGATCCTAATGAGTTAATAGTATGGCATGATCGTTTGGGTCACCCTAGATCTAACATGTTTTGAAAGATCATCAATAATTTGAATGGACATTTTTTGGCAAATCAACAACTTACGCTACCAAGTGACCATTTTGCACCCCGTGTACGCAAGGAAAATTAATTACTAAACCATCTTTTCTCAAAATAACATCTGAGTCGCCATCCTTTTTACGACACATTCAAGGGGATATTTTAAATATGTTATGGTTTTAATTGATGCTTCCACTCGATGGTCACATGTTTGCTTACTATCCACTCGTAATTTGGCTTTTGCAAAATTACTTGCTCAAATGATTAAGCTCAGAGCACATTTTCCTGATCACCACATCAAATCCATTTCCTTAGATAATGCGGGCGAGTTTACTTCTCAAGTTTTTTATGATTCTTGTTTATCCATATGCATTGATGTTGAGCACCCAGTTCCTCATGTTCATACCCAAAATGGTTTAGTTGAGTCATTAATTAAACGTTTACAACTGATAGCCAGACAATTGCTTATGCAATCAAAACTCCCAGTCTCAGCTTGGGGTCATGTCATCCTACACGCTGCCAAGTTAATTCAACTTCGAGCAACTGCTTACCATTCTTTTTCTCCTTCACAACTTGTGACTGGATGTCAGCTAAACATATCCCACTTGCGTAAATTTAGTTGTGCTGTGTACATACTTATCTCACTGCCACAACGTACCAAAATGGGTCCCTAACGTCGTTTGGGCATATATATGGGTTATGATTCCCCATTAATAATTCGTTATATTGAACCATTGACAGGTGATGTGTTTACCGCTAGATTTGCGAATTGCCATTTTGATGAGACCACTTTCCCGTCGTTAGGGGGAGGGGAGAACGTACCATAAGTACGGTCCGTTCCTGAAGAACGACGAGAATTAACGTGGAATACTTCCACATTGTCTCATCTAGACCCCCGTACCTCACAATGTGAGCATGAAGTGCGAAGGATAATACATCTTCAGGGAATTGGAAATCAATTACCCGATTCATTCAATGATGCTGCAAAAGTAATCAAATCTCATGTACTCGCGGCTAATGCACCAGCTAGAATTGAAGTTCTAGTGGGACAAAATTTGATTTCAGCAGCAATGATTCAGTTGCACGCCAAAAGCATGGTAGGCCTATAGGTTCCAAAGATTCAACTCCCCGGAAGGGGAGATCAAATGAAAAATCATGCCCTCATAACGCTCAAGAAGAGGTTATGAATAGAATATCCACATTCTCTAAAACACCTTAAGAGGTTAGTGTCACCGAAAAGACATAAGTCCCTTAAGTGACTATAAAATCCCTTGAAGAGGCAAAGATACCTAAGAACAATAATGAGATCTCTATATTTTATACATGTTCAAGAGAAATGTGGGACCGTAATGAAACAGTCATCGATGACCTATTTTGTATGCAGTAGCTACACAAATTTCAAAGGGCATTGATGATGATACTGAACCACGTACTATAAATGAATGTCGAAAAAGAGAAGATTGGCCAAAATGGAAAATTTATATCAAGGCAGAATTTGAGTCTCTAAATAAACGTGGTGTATTTGGACCTATAGTGCAAACCCCAAAAAATATTAATCCAGTAGGTTATAAATGGGTGTTTGTAAGAAAGCGAAATGAGAAAAATGAAATCACTTTATATAAGGCACGACTTGTGGCTCAAGGTTTCCTTCAGAAATCCAGGATTGATTATGATGAAACATACTCCCCCGTTATGGATGGTATAACTTTCAGATATCTGATTAGTTTAGCGGTCTCTGAAAATCTTGATATGAGATTCATGGATGTTGGGACTGCTTATTTATATGGGGACTTAGACACGGAAATTTATATGAAAATCCCTGAAGGATTTGCTTTTCCAGAAGCAAAGTCAAGAAGTACGTACTCAATTCGACTAAGATGATCATTATATGGCTTAAAGAAATCCGGAAGGATGTGGTATAACTGTCTTAGTGAATACTTGTCTAAGGAAGGGTATGAAAACAATTCAATTTGCCCATGTGTCTTTATAAAGAAATCCCCAATGGGATTTGCGATAGTAGCAGTTTATGTGGATGATATTAATTTAATAGGGAATCCATAAAATCTTGAGAAAATTGCTAACTATTTGAAAAAGGAATTTGAGATGAAAGACCTCGAAAAAACTAAATTTTATCTCGGCTTGCAGATCGAGAGAAATTCTGGTGGAATTCTTGTCCATCAGTCAAATTATACTAAAAAAGTCTTGAAAAGATTTGGTATGGATACATCACATACACTAAGTACACCCATGGTCGTCCGGTATTTAGATATAAAGAAAGATCCATACAGTCATAAAGACGATGATGAGGAAATATTGGGTCTAGAAGTACCCTATTTAAGTGCAATTGGTGCATTATTATATTTGGCACAATGCAGTAGATCGGATATTTCATTTTCAGTCAACTTGCTTGCCAGATATAGTTCTGAACCAACAAAAAGGCATTAGATTGGGACCAAGCATATCCTAAGTTACCTACGAGGAACAACTAACATGGGCTTATATTATTCTAATCATTTTAATGGTTCTGAGTTAGTAGGTTATGCAGATTCTGGATACCTCTTCGATTCTCGTAAGGGTCGATCACAGACAAGTTATGTATTTCTTAGTGGCAATACTGCTATTTCTTGGCGCTCTACTAAATAAATTTCAGTAGCTACTTCCTCTAACCACTCTGAAATTTTAGCACTGCATGAAGAAAGTCGTGAATGTGTATGGCTGAGATCTTTAATTGAGCATGTTTGTAGTTCTTGTCAACTGTCTTCCATTATAGATGTTCCCAGTATCATATATGAAGATAATGCAGCATGCATAACTCAAACTCAGGAAGTCTTCATCAAAAGAGACAGAACTAAGCACATTTCACCAAAGTTTTTTTTTCAATCATGAGCTTCAAAATAAAAATGAAATCAAAGTCAAGCAAGTGTGTTCAACTGAAAATCTAGCTTATCTGTTTACCAAGTCGCTTCCAAATGCAACGTTCCACAAACTTGTGCATGGGATCGGAATGCGGAGACTTCATCAACATTCAATTTGAGATATTCAAATCAGGGGAGATCCTTTTCAGGGGGAGAATAAAAAAGCATGCTCTTTTAGGACATAAGTGCGCTGTACTCTTTTTCCTTTAACTAGGTTTTTCCTATTGAGTTTTTCTAGTAAATGTTTTAACGAGGCAATATTAAGTACGTCCAACATCAATTCGATGATAACAAAAGTTGTACTATTTTTCCTTCACTTTGATTTTTTTCCACTGGGTTTTTCCTTAGTAAGGTTTTAATGAGGCAACAATCGTTGAATGGTGGATATGGTGTACATCCAAGGGGGTGTTAAAAATATGTGGCTTTTGGCTTTTGGGTGGATGTCCACTCCTATTCTTATCGCTTGGGATGCCTCACTATGTCCTATAAATTGGAGGATCCTCATATGGTTTTGTATAACAATTACACCCAATACTACAGAGAAATAAAATACTCCCTCTCTATCAATTCTCTGTCTTTTATTTACAACAACTAGTGAGTTTTACTCCTAGGTTAATATTTACATTTTATATAGTTGATGATATAGAACCTCTAAATCTTTTCACCTCTCTCCAATTAAATTAATCTCACCTTGCATATACCCTTAGTAAAATTTCTCATGATGAGATAATGGATTTTTTTTGTGGTTGTTTCTCCTTTTTTCTAATTCTGTTTGTAGTCAAGGTTTGTAGTTAAGTATTATAATTGTATGGTTAACCTTTAGCCGACTAATCTGCTTTACTGATTACCATTTTGGACGAGTATGATCTGTCCAGCCTTAGGTTCTATTATACACTTATGGTTATTTAAACATATCTTTGTCGTTCTAGGATAAGTTGTAACACCCCGCGTAATTCTGGTGTCGCCTGCCACCAAAACTATGTCAGGCGTTATTAAATTAAATATCATTCTTAGCATGTGACAGATATGAGACATATAAAATTCATTCCACGAGATAATAATTTAAAATTTATCCAATGAGTAATAACCATTCATGATATAATAAAATCAATCATCATGCTAATATTCAATTTAATCCAATCTCCAATATATATAACTCAATAAAATCAAACGATGAATATCTGAATAAAATCGTAACAACTGTGGAACCGAATGGCTCATCAAATCCATATACCGAGTCTCAATATAAATGCGAAGGAATGGAAACTAATCTAAACTACTAAGCATAAAATAAATACTCCAGCTTCACCTCTAAGCTAAATCTACAAATACTCCTATGCAGCTACTCCAGGACTAATACCTAATAAATGTTAGTCAATGCATAGGGTCAGAGCCCCGAGCGTGAATACCGGCTACTCCCTCCAATTAGGGCCCGTGAACCTTGACAATAACAACACATGATAAATATCACAATAAAATATTTTAAATTAAGACGAGATAATTGATAACGATGCGAGTAAAATAAATCACATATGCTAGCGTACGAACTACTATCCAAAGTTCTACTTATCATTCAATCAATTTAATCAACTTTATTAATTTCCTCATTTTATTATCATCAGTTTCAGTTCTCCTGCATATACATCTTTCACAATTTTAGTAGTGGAACTCCCACCGGTTATCATTATTTTAGTAGTGGTACTCCCACCAATCATCATCATTTTAGTGCGGGACTCCCGCTTAAAGTCTTTATTTGTTTGGTTGTGGGACTCCCACATGTTCTACACCATACTCTTCCCCTCACTATGGCCAGTCAGCCCGCTATACTGTCAGCTATGCACACACTCATGAGGTTCCACGCACGACATGTCACTATAACTCGTCAAGCCTTTAACTATCGACCCGCACATACTCGTGACATCACACACACCCATGACGATATAACCAGTTGACCAATTTAACTGTTAGCCCTGTACATACTCTCGCCGCAAATATATTTTAATACCCGTTTTATTATCTTAGGTATTAATTCTCAATTTCTCTTGTTTCTCTTTACTTTATTTTTAATCACCCCACCCTTATTAGAGACGTGACATCCTCAAAAACACCCTTAGCCCCATACCTAAGGGTCCCCAACAACCTTAATTATAGGATGAATTTATATTAATAACTCTACATAGTCTTATACTTAGACTAGCGAAACGAAGTCACAACATAAAAATCAGCCCCACCCCGGAATCACCCATCCTTAAAAATCTACATTCACTAGTCCCATACTTAGAAAGCGTAAATCGCAACTAAGGCTTACCTACTAGTCCCATACCTAGAAAGCATCCTAGAAATAGGTGAGAGCATACTATCAAAATCCTGTCGTACCCATGGTGATTAATATCAATAACAATCAATCACATAATCCAACAACACAGATAGACAATATCACAAATTTATTCGTGATGACAAAATTTAATTTAATTCAATTAATGATACCGTCGTTGTTCTTAACACAATTATTTCCATTTAATCATTATAGATTAATCAACATGCAAGATTATGAAACACACAAAAATTGTCCACTTTTATTAACTACATAATTTTTCATTCGTGTGTACACGTCCCGATTTTAATTAAACTAACTCCCATAAAATTCTACATGCAATCTTTACACCCATACTCCCCAAAACTCTATAATCTCTCCTACGCACCCAAGGGTTTAAAGTCTTATTCCATATTAATAAATTTCATCAGAACAATTCCAAATTTAGTTTTCACTTCCTCTAATTAAGTTAGTAATTTATTTTAAGAAAAACATGTGATTAAAGGCTTTGGCGTCACTTAAAACGCATAATACTAAAGGAAGAGAATAGAGTATCCATGCCTGAGTAAAAATTAATTAAGAATTCTGTTCTTGAAGATGTGTTTCCCTAAAAAAGTTGACAAAGACCCGTTCTTGACGCGTCTTGAGAAAACCAGATTAAACTTGACAAATATTCAGTTGAAAGTTATGTAGAATGGGGCTAGGGTTTAGAGGTTGAAGAATATGTAAAGATGAGAGACTACTGCTCTAAGGGTTGATGAAAATATGTCTTAAAAGTCGTAGCCCCTAGTTGGTTTTTATACCAAAAATAATTAAGAGTTTGATTGGTAAAAGAATTCTAAGAAAAAGGACTGTTTGGCGAAACAAATCGGCAAACCGGTCCGGCATAAACCATCGGTTCGGTTTGATAGTAAAAAATATAATTTTTAAATGCCAATTTAAATTCCCATTTTAACTCCAATTTTAATTTCGATTAAAATCCTACATTTCATTATTAAAACTCAACATTTTAAATTACTAAAATTAATAAAATCCAAAATTTTATTTTTCCCAAATTTTCGAATTAATTTAAAATAATACCTTTTAAATTTAAGGGTGTTACATACTTTCCCACTAGCACAAGAATTTTGTCCTCGAAATTCGACGAAAAGTAAATGCGCAAAATAAAATAAGGCTCACATATGCCTACCCGTAGAAAATCACCATTGGGTGCCTATAAATACTACCCGTACGTAATCCCACAGTCGAAAATACAATATATATAATATATATATATAACTATGAAAATAACGGCGTACCACGCGCTCTCGTGAATTACTATTCGATTCTATCTCCAAAAGTCCTCCAAACACTAAAGTCCTCAAATTTCTTCACATCACCAAAATCGATACTTACGATTACTAACATATGCACTAACAATATCTAAAATAACACTCATCTCTAAAAATCATCTCTAAAGATACTCGCATAGATATTACTAATTCTAACCTCAATTACCACAATCTCCTCAACACGAAACTCCAAGTCATCTGAACGCTAAAGTACTCAAATCAATCCACATCACCAAAATTGGCACTCATGATGCCTATCATTCGCACTAACAATCTCCAACGTAGTCCTCGTCTCCCAAAATCACTTCAAAGTCTCCTCTCATTAAGATTATTATTTCTAACCTCAATGCTTACAACGTCCTTGACACCAGACATCCTATCTCCAAAACAACGTTAACACGGATGCTAGACCCACTACCTTAGAGTGTATAAATCAACAAAGGGAATCAAATATCAATAACTCGGAAGCTAAATGGACTCACCACCAACGAAACCTAAGACCATGCTCTGATACCGTCTGTAACACCCCGCGTAATTCTGGTATCGACCACCACTAAAACTATGCTGGGCGTTATTAAATTAAATATCATTCTTAGCATGTGACAGATATGAGACATAAAATTTATTCCGTGAGAAAATAATTTAAAAAATATCCAATGAGTAATAACCATTCATGCTATAATAAAATTCATCACCATGCTAATCTCCAATTTAATCCAATCTCCAATATATATAACTCAATAAAATCCAACTATGAATATCTGAATAAAACTGTAACAACTGTGGAACCGAATGGCCCACCAAATCCATATATTGAGTCTCAATATAAATGCAAAAGAATGGAAACTAAAATAAACTACTAAGCATAAAATAAGTACTCCAGTTGCACCTCTAAGCTAAATCTCCAAATATTCCTATGCAGCTACTCCAGCACTAATACCTAAAAAATGTTAGTCAACGCACATGGTCAGAGCCTCGAGCGTGAATACCGTCTACTCCCTCCAATTAGGGTCCCTGAACCTTGACAATAGCATTATACATGATAAATATCTCAATAGAATATTTTAAATTAAGACGAGATAATTAATAACGATGCGAGTAAAATAAATCACGTATGCTAGCGTACGAAACTACTATCCAAAGTTCAACTTATCATTCAATCAATTTAATCAACTTTATTAATTTCCTCATTTTATTATCATCAGTTGCTGTGCTCCCGCATTTACATCTTTTACAATTTTAGTAGTGGGACTCCCACCAGTTATCATTATTTTAGTAGTGGTACTCCCACCAATCATCATCATTTTAGTGCAGGATTCCCGCTTAAAGTCTTTATTTGTTTGGTTGTGGGACTCCCACATGTTTTACACCATACTCTTCCCCTCACTATGGCCAGTCAACCCGCTATACTGTCAGCTCTGCACACACTCATGAGGTTCCACGCACGACATGTCACTATAACTCGTCAAGCCTTTAACTATCGACCCGCACATACTCGTGACATCACACACACCCATGACGATATAACCAGTTGACCAGTTTAACTGTTAGCCCTGTACATACTCTCGCCGCAAATATATTTTAATACCCGTTTTATTATCTTAGGTATTAATTCTCAATTTCTCATGTTTCTCTTTACTTTATTTTTAATCATCCCACCCTTATTAGAGATGTGACATCCTCAAAAACACCCTTAACCCCATACCTAAGGGTCCCCAACAACCTTAATTATAGGATGAATTTATATTAATAACTCTACCTAGTCTTATACTTAGACTAGAGAAACGAAGTCACGACATAAAAATCAGCCAAACCCCGGAATCACCCATCCTTAAAAATCTACATTCACTAGTCCCATACTTAGAAAGCGTAAATCGCAACTAAGGCTTACCTACTAGTCCCATACCTAGCAAGCATCCTAAAAATTTGTGAGAGCATACTACCAAAATTCCGTCGTACCTGTGATGATAAATATCAATAACAAGCAATCACATAATCCAACAACACATATAAATAATATCAAAATTTTATTCGTGATGACACAATTTAATTTAATTCAATTAACGATATCGTCGTTGTTCTTAACACAATTATTTCCATTTAATCATTATTGATTAATCAACATGCAAGATTATGAAACAAACCAAAATTGTCTACTTTTATTAACTACATAATTTTTCATGCGTGTGAACACGTCCCGATTTCAATTAAAATAACTCCCATAAAATTTTACACCCAATCCTACACCCACACAAACCAAAACCCCCAACTCTCTCCTACGCACCCAAGGGTTTCAAGTCTTATTCCATATTAACAAATTTCATCAAAATAATTCCAAATTTAGTTTTCACTTCCTCTAATTAAGTTACTGATTTATTTTAAGAAAAACATGTGATTAAAGGCTTTGGCGACACTTAAAACGCATAATACTAATTGAAGAGAATAGAGTATCCATACCTGAGTAAAAATTGATTAAGAATTCTGATCATGAAGATGTACTCCTCTCAAAAAGTTGACAAAGATCCGTTATTGACGCGTCTTGAGAAAACCCAATTAAACTTGACAAATCTTAAAGTTAAAAGTTATGTAGAATGGGGCTAGGGTTTAGAGGTTAAAGAAGATGTAAAGATGAAAGACTACTGCTCTAAGGGTTGATGAAAATATCTTTTAAAAGTCCTAACCCCGAGTTGGTTTTTATACCAAAAATAATTAAGAGTTTGAGTGGTAAAAGAATTCTAAAAAAAAAAACAGGATTGTTTGGCAAAACGGACCGGCAAACTAGTTCGGCATAAACCATCAGTTCGGTTCGATTATAAAAAATATAAATTTTAAATCCCAATTTAAATTCCCATTTTAACTCTGATTTCAATTTCGATTAAAATCCTACATTTCATTATTAAAACTCAATATTTTAAATTGCTAAAATTAAAAAATACCAAATTTTATTTTTCACAAATTTTTGAATTAATTTAAAATAGTACCTTTTAAATTTAGGGGTGTTATATAAGTGTTGAATTAGTTATTATAGGCAAGAAAATTTTATAGGTTATTTCCTTAATTTGGTCTCATAAAACTTATTATTCATGACTTTGAGCCATACATGAAGTTTTAAAAGTTATGGACTTCTTGTTCGTGACTTGTCAAAGACAAAGTCATGCATGAAGTTTGAATTTTTTTATCTTAAGTTTTCATTGTTTGATTGAGATGGTCATATCCCCCGTTCCCAAAAAAATAGAAAAAGGAAGTGTACTGACGACAATCCATTGAATTCTCATTAAAGCTAAAACAAGTTTCTACATATATAATTGAAACTTTTATCCAAGATTACTGATATTACTTCCTAAGATCCTCGACGTTCCATGGATTTTTGAATTCTTCTTCTTCAAGTGTCTCCAAACGGTATGTACTTGGTCTGATAACTGTAAAGATGCGATACGGACCATGCCAATTAGGTTTCAGCTTGTTTCCTTTCGACATTACCTTCTTCAAAACACAATCCCCCTCTTTTAGATTGCTCGACTTGATCCTTCTTTTAGATTGCTCGATACGCCTTGCGAAGCAGCATGCTCCCTCAGAACAGGCATGTGCAGTTGGAGGCATTGGATGAACACAGAGACAACGCGATGCAACATTTTCAAATGTATACAAAGCAGCTCTCTAGGGCATATGACAACATGGTAAGACCAAGGAGGTTCGTGGAGGGAGATCTCGTTTTGAAGGCAGCAGTGAAACACATTAGGGGACTTCCTCTGCCAAAGTTCGCAGCCAATTGGGAGGGGCCTTTCATCGTGAACGAAGCTCATGATTCAGGTTATTGCCTAATTTCTAAGTTGGAGGAAGATAGGCCATTCAAAATTAACAATAAATGGCTGAAAGTATATCATGTGTAGACAGTTTGTTTGTACCATCGATGTATTGGGTCTTCTTATTATGAATATACAAGTTTTACTGATGATATGAAATATAGACATTGATATGAAAGCAAGCATAACTCAGAGATAAATTAAACAACGTACATTCTTCCATTCATTAAAGAAGAGAGCATTACAAGCAAAATAGGGAACTACTGCCCAGGAATTACATGAATGAAAGAAAGAAAATATGTACAGGAGTTTTACTATGCTAGGAGAAACCACAGATCCGGGGAAGAGAAAAAATCCCCGGGGAGGCTCGAAGAAGCTGATGCAAACGAATTTTGAGCGTTGACAGCAACCTCTAGCCTGGTTTGCACCTGGGCGCGTTCAATAAGGAGCTTTTCCCGTTTTAGCTTAGCCAAACGCAGAGCTTCTTCGGCTTTCGTTACTTCTTCATCGGCCGATTCCAAAAGAGGTGCCAGCTCGGCTAACTTAACCTCCTCAGCCCGTTGGCCCTCCCGGTACCTTATCAACACTTCCCTCTGGCCGATCAGTTGCTGGTTCTTCAAAGTCTTCAGATGCGTGATAAGCCAGTCAAAACGGAAACCATCACGCCCCAACTCCTTCAGAAAACCTAGAAATTGGTTGAGAAGGGATCTGGTAACACTGGCAGTGGGGGTACTAGCAATTTCGGCAACAACGATCGCCATGCCTTGCAGCCTGTGACTCATCACATGAATATTTGAGCGCAGGCAATCCGGTGTGAAGGTCTCAGGATGGTGATCCACCAATTGTTCAATCACCAGCCGATGGTTGACGGGCATTTGAGGAGATTGCCGAAGCACCATGAGACAGAACGAGTGAGGAGCTAGGTCGGGAAGAGGGACCTCACACCCAGATTCGCTCTCAACTGCAGCACCAGTCGTAGAACCTTGATCATCATGAATAGAATTTTCCGAAGCATCAGGTTCTCGGAAGGGCGAGCCTACAGGTGAGAGGACTGGGGGCGAATCTCCCCGAGCAACCTGAAAAGAAAAGCCCAAATAAGGTGGAGTTTATTGAAAAAAAACTTAACAAGCGTTTTCGTTGTTAAGTCACCGTTATAAGGTGGAGTTTATGAAAAATCTTAACAAGCGTTTTCGTTGTTAAGTCACCGTTATAAGGTGGAGTTTATGAAAAATCTTAACAAGTATTTTCGTTGTTAAGTCACCGTTATAAGGTGGAGTTTGCGAAAAAAAATCTTAACAAGCGTTTTCGTTGTTAAGTCACCGTTATAAGGTGATGTTTATGAAAAATCTTAACAAGCGTTTTCGTTGTTAAGTCACCGTTATAAGGTGGAGTTTATGAAAAATCTTAACAAGCGTTTTCGTTGTTAAGTCACCGTTATAAGGTGGAGTTTATGAAAAAAATCTTAACAAGTGTTTTCATTGTTAAGTCACCGTTATAAGGTGGAGTTTTATGGAAAAAAATCTTAACAAGTGTTTTCGTTGTTAAGTCACCGTTATAAGGTGGAGTTTTGTGAAAAATCTTAACAAGCGCTTTCGTTGTTAAGTCAACATTATAGGATGGAGATTATGAAAATCTTAACAAAAGATAGGAGGAAAGATATACCTCAGTCACAATGGGAGCATTCGAGGCAGCCTCAGGGACAGGAACCGTTGGGGGAGCAATTATTAACCCAGATGCCATAACGGGATCCCTGGACGCAGAAGCCTCCACGCTTGTCCAAACTTGATCACCCGTGTAGGGCACAAGGGCAAGCATATGGGGTTCATCACGAGAGGACACGGAGCCCTCAAACAAAGCCACATCAGGAAGGGGTGTAAACACACCAACCTGGGCCCTCACTACAGGAGTTGATGCAAGATCGGGAGAAAACTGTGCACAAAGCCAAGTGTTAGAAAAGAAGAATGGGCACAGAAAATATGAAGAAATAGCTCGACGTGTTGCTTACCTCAGTTATGGTGCTAAACAAAGGAATGACAGTCGGGGGTCTCATCAACATCGTTCGAAGAAGAATACTTTCCAACAACGAAGACACTTCAACCTGGGGTACCCAAAACATATCACAATTCAGTAAGCCAAATAAGGAAAGAATATGACTGAAAGAACTACAACAAACAAATTACAGATCACATCATACCTCGGGTTCACTCTCCTCAGTAAGTACAAGGGGCAGAGGAACCTCGGATGAGGCCTGTAAATCTGAAGGGACCAAAGGTGTTATCTCGGGAGATGCCACTTCGGGCAGGGTCATCGCTTCAGGCGAGGAAGCACTCGCAGGGTCAACGGCATCACCTCCCGCAATGACATCCCTCGCACGTTGGCTGACTAAACGACGAGAATACGTAAGCCCTGTCATGGGGGAACGGGGAGGAGTCACATCGGTATGAGATACACCGAAGCGTCCCCCCACAAAAGGGCTCACGGGAGGACTGGACGAGTCTGGTTTTTCTATTTCAACCCCCTGCAAAACAGTTGTCAAAGAAAGGGGGCGAGGGATAAGCATACACACAAGCAAAGACAGTCATCCTCAAGCAAAAAGGGGATAATAATTAAGTCAGCAATGCATACCTCCAATTCAGAAGGAGAACGAGAGGGCACAACCACGGGCGAAGTGGGAGGAGTGGCAGCAATTGAGGGGGCAGAGGTTGATTGCACCTCAGGGGTCAGGCGTACTTCAGGAGTCCGTTTCTTCTGGGACTTGGTGCCCAGAGTCTTCTTTCTCGAGCTAGCTGCACTAATGCTGACGCCTTGAGGAACCCGGGAACTCTTCCTCTTTTTGGCCGTTGGCTCTGAAGGATCCACCACCACCGTGGGGAAAGCAGCGGGGGAAGGGGCAACGACCGCATGCCGTTGATACTCAGCATGTATTCGGTCCAGTTCTGCCTGGGCCTCCTTCCTCACACGCTCAGCCATCTCAGCAGGCATGGGAGGAGGAACGGATGCTATAGGAAGAGCTGCCACGGGAGTTTGGGGCTTCTGGGACTTCGACTTTGATTTTGATGTCCCACTCTTGGCCGTTCTTGCTTTCTTAGCAAGAGGTTGAGAAGCCCCCTCATCGGTAGTAGCTGCAGCAGAGGGGGCAGCCTTCTTTGCAGCAGCAGTTTTTGACTTAGGCGTGGCAACTGGGACCATGGCACAAAGTGGGGGAAGCTCCTTGGGAGGTGCTTTGTGGGTTGAACTTAGAGGGAACTCTATCCCAAGCACAGAGTTGCCCTTTAGCCCCAACTCTAGGGCAGAAAATGAGCAAACAGGAGGGTACACTGGCTCTTGCTCGATGAACTTAGCAATTTCAGCTAGTTGTCTTGGCCAATATTTGGTGGCAAAAAGAGGGGTCACATCCCCACGCCTAGTAATACTAGGAATGGTGACACGCCCAGCCATTGCTGAGGATATCCCCCACGCAGCAGTTGAAGAAAACAACGAACATGCCTCGGCAAAGGAGACTTTGGGGTTTGACGATTGGAAAACTGGACGTGGCACCCCCTGGTCAAACCCAAACTGACGGCTGCATCGGTTGGGGTTGTAATGCTCGCTCGAGTATCCCCACTCGGTGTATGAGGGCAGATATCCAGGAGAAAGAAGAAGAACTACGGCCAGCGAGGGGTCCTCGATGTCAGGAGAGGGATCCCGTATCATTCGGGCATCAGGATGAAAAAACTTACAAGTGTGAAAAAAGGCCTCTTCTTGATAAGGCCTCATAACGAAGCTCTCAAAACGGTCAATCACTGAAATCAACTCCTTTCGGCTTTGCCTCTTATGGTAAATAAAGGACCGAGGAGGCAGAATTGATTCAGCCGAAGGAGGTCGGTTGGACTTGGCCGCTACGGCAGGAAAGCGGAAGTAAAGAAAGCTAGTCAGAAGCACGCTATTGGCGAAATTGGCTAAGTTATAACGACCAATAGAGCGTTCCATGTCGAATAAAGTCCTGTCTAACCAGGTGTACAAGGATCCCAGGGCAATTGCAGCCAGGGGAAGCTTTATGCCTCGAGCTAGGCGAAGGGACAGGTTGATGAGGTCTCTTCGGGGCTGATCATTAGGCTTGCCCGTCAAAAAGAAACGGGACAAAATCACAAGAATGTAAGCGGCAAGCTCCAACGAAGTACCTTGACCAGGGGCAGTTGATGAAGAGCTGCCTTCGCTGGAACTCTGGAAGAAATAGTTGATCAGGGGAGAAAAAGTAGCTTTGTTGGAAGAGCCGATGCAGCTTCGGCATATGCGATCCAACTCAGAACGATCCGCAGTCTCTTGAGCATCAAGAGCTTCATCGGTGTAGGGCTCATGGCCTGTTGCATCGAGGCCCAAGAGCTCACACACATCCTCCAGAGTTATGGTAAACTCACCCCAGGCAGCAATGAACGTATGAGTATCCACGTTCCATCGAGAGATCAAGACAGGAAGGGCAGCATTGTTCTTTGAAATGGTGAACTCACCAAACCATTTAGCCCGTTGCAGTCCAATCTTGGTAAGAATATCAGCATAGGAACTCTGCATGTGCGAGTTCCAGGCAGCAAAGTGGGCGGGGGATCCCCCGGGTGCTTCGAAATCAATGTGGGACCATGGAAAGTCCCCTCGCTCTAAGCGAAATCTCAGAGTTCCTTCTGGGGGCAAAAATCCCCACTTAGACACCTCTTCGTCTTCATCACCCAGCAACAGGGCGTCAAACTTGGAGGAAAAGCAAACAGCCTTACAGGCAACAGCAAAGCCATCACCCTCCCCAAAAACGGGAGAGCGACGGTAAAATCTCAGCTGCTCTTGGCGAGCAGCACCCCGGGCGGAGGCAGCAGTGGTGGTGGCAGACGGAACGCTGGTGGCAGAAATGGTGGGGTCGCTTGAAGACGCCATGGCAGAAATGGTGCTTGAAGCCGTAACAAAGAAGGTTTTGAGAAAAAAGGGATTGAAGGCAACACTGGAGACGAACGATCACAAGTAGTGATTATAACTCTCTGCAACAATGGCGTATCTACCTCTCTCTCTCTCTTTATAAGAACAGAAGCGATAGTCTGAGGAAAGAAGGTAACAATGAAGTAGGAAAGAAGAAGTAGAAGCAGACCCTTTAGGCCCACGTGGTTAAGGTTCAAAGTATTTTGGAAAAATGGCTGTTGAGACTTTCGAGTTTGGCGTTTAGATTTTCCCACCCTCGCACGTGCACGGCCGCCTGTAATCATTTCACAAGAACACGTGGCACTTCGGGAAGTGCTGTGACAGTTGAAAAGACAGCGCACGTCACTAATGAAATGATGCATAGAGAACAGGAAGCGTTGCCTTGCTCAGCAAGTTTGAGTTTTGGCGCCAATCTCCTTGTCAGACTTACCCAACGGAGCCACAACGAAGAAGATGTTCCAACGGTTACACAAAGAAAAATCCATCAAGATGAGCCATTTCGTGCAGACATTTCTTGTCCCAATAAATCTCTCCACGAGGGGGCAAATGTAGAGGGGGCTTGCAGCTCAGCATGGCAACTCAAGCGTGACACCTTGGTGAGGCAGCTCAGCGTGGCAACTCATATTATAGCTTGTGGTTTTAATCACATCGTACTTTCATTATTGATTT